>CM051528.1:66110316-67508181 GCA_028017165.1 Herpetospermum pedunculosum
CACGATCCCTGAGTTCAAGCTCTCCAAATGTCAATTTGTGTATAAAGCATAATTCTATTTTATAAATTATTTTAGACTCTAAAAAATAAAAATTAATAAAGTAGAGAATTCTAAAATGGTTTATTATTATTTTTGAATTAATATCTTTATATAAATATTATATCTTCTAAAATAAATTATATATAAATATTTAAAATTTTATTTATATGAATAAAGAATTATAAGTTTAGTCTTTTCATTTTTAAATTTGTGTTTAATAGATTCATGAAGTTTAAAGAATTTAGATTTATTAAGTTTAATTTTGTGTCTAATAGGTCTTTGGCATTTAATTTTTTTTTCGAGTAAAAATCAACTATTGAGGACTCAATTACAATTGAAAATTTTAATTTTGTATCTAATAAATACGCATAGCTTAATTAACATAAAATTGTGCTCTTGACTAAGAAGTTAAGGGTTCAACTCCGGCATTAATTAAAAACTTTTGAAAAACAAATACGTTATTTTTTTCTAACATGTCTTTATTAAATAAAAAATTTAGAATTTAAGGATCTATCACACACAAAATAAAAAAAAAAAATAAGGATCTATTAGACTCGAAATTGAAAGTTTTACAGTGTTTTACACACATTTTAAAGTTCAAGGACTATATGAACATAAATCGAAAATTTCGAAGACTAAACGTGTCGTCAAAGTTTTAGAGTGAGTGGTTTACACACATTTTAAAGTTCAAGAACTAGATAGACATAAATCGAAAATTTCAAAGTCTAAACTTGTCGTTAACCCTATTGGAATTGTGCCCCTCCTAACAAAAATTTCTGGATCCGCCCCCGAATATCATTGTATATTAACACTAGTGTAATATATCCAACAGATTTGGACTTAGGATTCAGAATTTTAATTTCGCATTTGATTAGCTCGACATTTTCGTGCAAGAAAATTTCTAAGAAATGCTTGCAAGAGTAGGAGTGTCTCCACAAACTAGCGCAGGTTCTTTCGATATGTTTTTGTCCTCACTCATATATTTTCTAGAAAAATTACAAAGATGTCACCCAACATAAAATTGTTCTAGGTCAAATATGTTTAACTTTGAAGTTTCTATGATAGAAGAAGCCACTAAAAAGAAAGGTGTACTCCTATCCTAAAACAATTTTTTTTAAAAGTATCAAATAATTACTTGGTGCAACGGGACAGTGAGCGCATCACCTAAATAGCTCAGAGTGAGAGTTCGATTCTGCTTAGTGTAGAGTTTTAAAACAATTTATAAAACAGTCTCTTGCTTGGTTGCATGCTTGAAGGTTGTTACTTTCGCCAGAGTAGGGAAAAATGAGGAAAATGAACCTTTTATCTTTGTTTCGGGCTTATAAGGACCTGCATGGGGTCTTCACACACACGCAAGAGTTAGATGGTTAACTTGGCCACTGGTTATTCTAAGTATCTGAATGAACTGTTTTTCTGCGAACTTTGGTTTCCTTTGGCATTGAGACTGAAGGTCTTCGTTCTCCTTTGGCCTAATGAGAGTTTTGAGCTTTCCTTTCCGAGAATGGGGTGTGCTGCTTGGGATGTTTGGGTCGTGGTTGCAGCCTGTGAGTTGCGCTTCTTCCTTTTGATTTTGCTTTTGCTTTTGCTTTTTCGCTAGTGCTCGTCCGTGAGCGTTTGAGTTTCTTTTGTTATTTGTATTTTGTTCTTGCCCCAAGTTCGCTTGTGGGTTTGGAGCGCCGTGTTTTGTTTTGTTCCTTGCCTTCTCTCGGGTATGTGAGGGCCCCTTTTGGGGTTTTCAGTTTTTTGGTTTGGGTCCCCTGATTTTTCGGTGGGTCTTATGCTCTTGTTACTTTGGTGCCTTCTGACTTCGAGTTTTGATGTCTCCTCTTACTAGTAATATATCTACCTTTGCAAAAAAAAAAGAGGAAAAAAAATACACATTACTGGTATATATAGATAGTAACTATAATTTATTTTAAGTTCTTTGACAAATGTGTGGTGTCTGTTAATTCTCGTAACTCATCTAATGATGAACGTCACATCACAAGTATGGCATGAAAAGCAGGTTATAACGAGTGCAAGTCATGATTTGGCACTTCATTATTCTCTTTTGATCACTATTGAAAAGTTTGAGATAAAACAGATGTATATATTCTCACAGAAAAACTATTATTAGAAAATTCATCCATACAACTGCTTAATTGAACCAACACCATAGGAAAACAGCCAATTATTTGACTGATATATGATAAAAATATGGAAAATCAAAGAGCTTCAATGTTTAATTTTAGTGTCATCTTTCGTTCCAAGGAAAAATTTTGTAAGCTGTAAAGAATATACCAGCAGCGCATGTCTAAGCATAAATCTTGCTCGTCTATTATATTGGCTTTTATTTATTTTATTTTTATTTTTATTTTATTTTTTTGCAGTCTAATATCCTTGAGGTAATATAGTGATATATATTTATATACTAAACAACTATTATATATATATATATATATATATATATATATATATATATATATTTATATTTATATTTATATTTGTGAGTTCAATGGATGTTTTTCTTTAAAGGTTTGGAAGGTTAATAATTACACATGGAAGAAAGTAACCTAAATAATATTTCTAACTTTTTTTTTCTGCCAACTTGAAATAACAATCCAAGTTTTTTTTTTCTCCAAACTTTTTTTTTCCTTCTTTACCATTTTCCTTATTTTGATGCTCTACCTTAATAATGCCCCTAAATAACTTCAATTATAGAGAAAAACCTTAAAATATTAACTTGGTTTTTTTTTCTCTCCAAAAAATAACAATCCAAAGAATGATTAAATTCTCAAATTATGAATTTGAGAGTTGACTAAATAAAATCAGTTATCCAGAAATGTGAAAATTTTAATGACCTTAATTTAAATCACTCAAATTTAATTTAATTAAATTAGAATTCAAGAAACAATGTCCAAATAGCTTAATCAAGTTAAAGTGATCTTAAAATAGTACAATTACTCTTAATTGAAATTACTCTTAATTGAAAAGGCCGGACATTAAGTCAATATATCCTTTAAAGTGATTATTAATGTCCAAATGGCCTAAGGAAATTCAAAGTGGTCTTAAAATATGAAATAAGAGAAACTAAAACATTTTCTAACCCTCCACCCATAAGATATCCAACATCTTGAGTGAATATGTTTTATTTAGATGAAGAATATTCAATGTGAAATATTTTGTATTGATTCAAGGTCTCACTGTGACAAAAAAAAGTTTAATACACATTAAAATACACTCTGTAATTTTGATGCTATGAAATATGAGTCTAGCCTTTCATGTAATAAAACAGTACATTATGAGTCGAGTCCTCGGATCTCTATAGAATATCAAAGTCCATAACAAGCAGCAACTTTTTTACATTGTAAGAGATTTGCAGCCTCCATTGGGAGGTCAAGAAGTTGATGTAACCAAAGAAAACGAGGCAACCAAGATGGAGGTGCAGGTATATCCTCAAATTCAAATTCTTCTTCACAATCCTCAATCAACTCAAATACAGTAGTCATATCCAAACTGAGCTCTGTAGCATGTTCTTTTAACACAGCTTCTAAAGATGATGTTAGAATATCTATGCCCCGTCCGTACATCTCTAAACATGTGTTAAAGATGTATCGTGTTTTATGGTCTAAGTCTGATCTTTTGAGTTGTTCCTGAAGGTACAAATGACTATCTGTAACATTGGCGATAGAATGATTTATAAAGATGGCTAAGAGTCCTGACAAGTTATGTTTTAGGTCTTGGTGAGGATCTGAATCAATCACAGCAAAACATAGTTTGATGGCATCTTCATCAAATTTGTTGCATGTTTTGTTCACAAAATTATTCGAAACTGCAGTTTCATTACTTAGAGCAAAAGAACAGAAATTGCTAAAAAGAAGTAAAAGAAGGATACCAGAGATTTTTTCTAGTGCCATGTTGCCTTGATTTCGTTTCCCTTTTGTTTTCCTCTTTTTCTAGTATATTGTTCTTATGGTAATATAGTGTTATTTATATACGGGAACACCTAATATATTGATGCTTTCCTCTAAAGTTTTGTTTGGAAGGTTAATAATTACACATGCAAGAAAGGAAACCTAATTAATATTTCAACTTTTTGACTTCGCCCAACCTTTCTTTCTTTTTCTTTCCTTCTTTTTTCTTATTTTTTTTTCTTGATTTTGATACTCTACTTTAATGCCCAAAATAACTTTAGTTCTAGAGAAAAATGTTAAAAGATTAACTTGGTTTTTTTTTTTTTTTTTCTATCTCAAATCTTAAAAAAAAATAATTAAATATTTAGCGGGATGAGAATTAATTTTTTTGACCTCTTAGTCAAGACACTAACTTTATGTCAATTGAGTTATGCTCGACTCTATCACAAAACTTGAAATGATAATCCAAAGAATAATTAAATTTTAAAATTATTAATTTCTGACTTATCTAAATAAAATCTGTAAAAAGTTGATGATCTTAGTTTATCTCACTCAAATCTAATTTACTTCAATTAAATTTTAAAAAGAAAAACAATTGCAAATAGTCCAATCAAATTTAAAAATATCTCCACAAAAAAAGAAAAAAAAAAGAAAATTAGTCTTAATTAAAATCACATGTTGCAGTCATAAAATATCCTTTAAAATATGAAATAAGAGAAGTAAAACATTCTATATAGCTAGCACTCCACACCAATAAGGCATTAAACATTTGTTTTAAAAAAAGAAAAAAAAAAAAGAAAAAAAGTTACAAATTGAAATATGATAAAAGACAAAGAGAGAGAACACAAAGCGGCTATGGTTTACATGGTGTATAGAATGCTTAATGATATACAAACCTAAAAGATCTATTTATACTACCTTAGATAAACTTAAAACAAATATAACCTAATTTAATCAAACATAATACACTATAATCTTGATGCTATGGAATATGAGTCTGGCCTCTTGTCATGCAATAAAACATTACATTATATGCCGAGCCCTTGTGATCTGCCTATGGAATAACGAGGTCCATAACAAGCCACAACTTTTTTTGCACGATAAAGGAATTTGCGCACTCACCATTGAAAAATCCAAAAAAGTTATTGTAAGCTAATATAACGAGACAACTAAGATGGAAGTTATAGTGTATCCCCAAATTCAAATTCAGCTTCACAATTCATAATTCGGTCAAACACACTAGTCATATTCAAAATTAACTTCACAATTCATAATTCGGTCAAACACACTAGTCATATTCAAAATTAACTCTCTAGCGTGTTCCTGTAAGGATGCGTCTAATATTGATGATACTCGTGATGGGATAAAATTCATAGGTTTTGAATATATCTACAAAAGTAAAAGATTTGTAAAAAAGAAGCTAAGGTATAAACCTTCAAAATAAGACTAATGGCAAATATAGTAGGAGAAAGTAAACATGAGTAATCTTTCTCATTTGTTGTCATACTAGAGTTAGACTAATGACAAATATAGTAGGAGAAAGTAAACATGAGTAATCTTTCTCATTTGTTGTCATACTAGAGTTTATAAGCATTCCCTAATTCATAGTTGCATATGAGATATGTCAAATGAAGGTTTAAGAAATCTTTTTTGAAGATGTGGGTTGTCGTGGAGGAGCTACGCCGGTCTGGGTTGAAGAGATCAAACGTTGGAGCTTCACCGTGAGTCGTTCGTGGTTAAAGCCACGACCACCCGAGGTCGTTCGTGAATGAGCTGAGATCTTGGAGCTCCGCCGTGCGTCCGGAGGTTGAAGATGACGATGCTTGAGCTCGTCGCTGTCGTCTTACCGGACCGCCGCCTGCGTGGTGATGCGTCGCTCTGAGTCTTGTCGGAGTTAGGTTGAAGAAGATGATGGAAGTGAGAGGTTGAAGATGAGATGACTAGTAGAGTGAGGAAAAAATAATTTCCTGACCAATTTTTGGGATCCCCTTCTTTTATCCTTATTCTCTCCCAAAACTTCATTTTCTCTTTGTATATTATAGTAAACAAACTAGGTCAAACCAAATGGGACTTAAACCTTAAACAAATAAAACCCCAAAATTGGAAACCCTAAAATATAAACGCTGAGCTGGAATCTCGAGACCGAGACACCAAACCCTTAAACAAGAAAACCTAAATTGAAATTCCAAGACCGAGACACCAAACCCTAAAACAAGAAAACCTAAACTAGAATCCTGAGGCCAAGACACCAAACCTTAAAACAAGAAACTCTAAACTGGAATCTCGAGATCGAGACACCAAACCCTAAAATTGAACACTAAAGCCTAAAACAACATCAGGGCGCTTCGAACGACCCACTAACGACAAACACTTTTTTTTAGTGATTTTTTTGAAAACTTCAAAAATAACGGAAAAATACGAAATTAAAGAAAAACTCCAAAAATACTAAAAAAAAAAGGTAACAAAACATAAAATTAGGTGAAAAACTCATAATGATGATAAATAAGGCTGGACAAAATAACAAAATCCGGTGTGAAGTATCCTCTTTCAAAAACAAAATCCGGTGTGAACCACTTGAATTTGTTTTTGGACATTAAAAAAATATATATATATATATTAATTAGGTTTACTTTCTTGCATGTGTCATTAAGTAACCTTCCAAACAAAGCTTTAGACAAATGATGATTTTTGGTTTTTATGTTTTTTGTTCTCTGTTGTTTTAGAAACAAAACCTATATATGTTTCATAACTAATTTAGTCAAAAACCATGTATGTTTCATACAACTGATTTTGTTTTCTGATTTTAGAAAACAGAAAACCACAACGGGTTTGATAATTGTTTTTTGTTTTTAATTTTTTTTTCTAAACAAAAATAAAAAATAAAAAAAAATAATGTTTGATTAATTTTTTTATAATATTATTTCATCTAATATAATATGTACGAGCTAAAACCAAAGTTGTTTTGAACGTTGAACATTATTGACCGACAAATGTTCTATATATATTTTTAAGGATAATTTTTTAAGTAACTAATTCGAAATTCAAGAGTTAAAATGAAAATTTTCAAAGTCGGTATAATTAAAACATTTCTCAAAATTCAAGGATGTTTTATATAATTTAACCTATTTTAAAAATATGTATTAAATTTCTTGATCACTAGTCTTTAAATCATGTCACACACGAGTTGAACTATGTTTTTGTTAGTATTACCAAACAGCCCTTAACAACTCTAGAATTGAAATTATTTTGAGGCATTGAAGTAGAGTTTCAAAATACGAAAAGAAAAGAAAGAAAGAAAGGTTAGGAGAAAAAAAAATTGAAATATTAATTAGGTTTGCTTTCTTGAATAATGTGACATTATTAACCTTCCAAATAAACTTTGAGAGAAATGCATCAATACAATATTTGTATATAAATATCACTATATTACCTTTGAGGACAATAGACTCGAAAAAGGGAAAAAGAAAAAGAAAACCAAATCAAGCCAACATGACAGTAGAAAAACTTTCTGGTATCCTTCTTTTACTTCTTTTTAGTAGTTTGTGTTCTTTTGCTCCGACTAATCAAACTGCAGTCTCAAATAATTTTGTGAACAACACATGCAATAATTTTGAAGAACAGTCCATCCAAGCATGCATTGCCGTGATCGATTCGGATCCTCGCCAAGATCTAAAACTTAATATATCAGGACTTTTATCCATCTTTATAAATCATTCTATCACCAATGCCACAGATAGTCATTTGTACCTTCTGGAACAACTCAAGAGATCAGATTTAGACAAAAAAACACGATACATCTTCAACACATGTGTAGAGAAGTACGAGGGAGGCATAGATATTCTAACATCATCGTTAGAAGCATTGTTAAAGGAACATGCTACAGAGTTAAGTTTGAGTATGACTAGTGTGTTTGATCGGATTGTGAATTGTGAAATTTTGTTTGAATTTGAGGATAAACCAGAACCTCCATCTTGGTTGTCTCGTTATCATAGCTTATATCAACTTCTGGATTTTTCAATGGGGACTGCAAATCTCTTACAGTGCAAAACAGTTGCTGCTTGTTATGGACCTTGATATTTCATAGGGAGATCACGAGGGTTCGACTCATAATGTACTGTTTTATTGCCTGAAGGGCTCAAGATTCCTATTTCATTGCATCAACATTACAAAGTGTATTCCAATTTGTATTGAACTTTTTCGTCAGAATAAGACCTTTAATCAATACAAAATATTTCACATGAAATATCTTCATCTAAATAAAATACTCTGTGATGTTGAATATCTTATTTGGGGGAGTGTTAGAGAATTTTGTACTTTCCTTTTTACTCTTTTAAGACCAATTTGAATTTGATTGAGCTATTTGTAATTTTTTGCTTTAATTTTAATTTAAGTAAATTATATTTGAGTTGTTAACTAGAGATCTTTAAATTTTCACATTTTTGGATAAGAGTTTTTCTTTGGTTAAGTCTCAAATTCAGAATTTGAGATCAATTAAATCATTCTCTGTATTGTTATTTCATGTTTGGAGAAAACAAAAACCCAAGTTAATCTTGTAAGATTGTTCTCTAGAGTTGAAGTTATTTTTGGACATTAATGTAGAGTTTCAAAATTACGAAAAAATGACAAAGAAGAGAGTAAAGAGGGGAAAAAACGAAAGAAACATAGGTTGTGAGAGAATTATTATTATTATTATTAATTAAGTTTCCTCTCTTGCATGTCATTATTAACCTTCCAAACAAAGCCGTTGACAAATGCATCAATATAATAGTTGTTCGAAGTATAGAAATTTATCTATATTACCCTAATCTATATTAGGTGCCTCGGGTCGGTAGCCGGGCTCCGGGACACCCTAAGATATCAATCATGTCTTATGAGCACCTGAATCTATCAATCATGTCTCATGAGCACTTTCCACTATAAAAACCAGAGCATCATCTTATATCTCATCTTAAACAATATTTGCAACTGTCTTCGTTCCTCTCAGTTTGGAGCCTTGCAGTACCCTTGCATTTCCGTTTCAGGTGTTCAGACTTACTACAATTTCAACATTCAAATTTGCTGTTTTTCTGGACTTGTTTCTATTGTTTTGCGATTTACCTCGATTATTATGACCTCTATTATAACTCATCCCCTGTCCACATTCAACGCTGAACCAGAAGAAGAAGCAACACATGAGTTCTTTTTGCGAATCTCTTCTACTATAACAAAATATTTAACCTGTGAAAGCTGCAAGTTATCTTTTTTCCACATGAATTAGAAAATGCAATCTTCATGGTATCCCAACTATCAGGTAAAAATCTCAACAACAATATTGCATTCAATTCATTAGTGAAATCTAAACCAACTGCAACTAATTGATTTATCAGCAAATCAAATTGATTTAAATGAGCAGTAACATATGTACCTATACAACCATCTTCAAATTAAAAAAATTAGTTGCGAGATACAACTTGTAGTTTATCGATGGTTTTTCATACATGTTAGACAGATCTTTCATAAGTCTTGTTGTGGTTGTCTCCTTCGCCACACTATTTTGCACATTCTTTGTCAAAGTCAAGCGAACCATCCCCAACACATTTCTGCCCAACTTTTTCCATTTTGCTTCTCCCATATCATCGGGATTTCCGTCCAATGGTAAATCCAATTCCTTGGAATGTAAATAATTCAATATTTGACACTTTCGAAAAGAAAAGTCTGATTCATTAAAGATAATCATCTTCACATGATCTTCTCCTAACATCGTTCTACAACCAATTGCTCTGATACCACTTGTTAGGGGTCGATACAAATATATAATCAATTCAAATTCTACCAGATGCGGACAATAATATATATTTGATCTAAAATCCCAGACCAGGTTATGGTTCCAAATCTAAAGCGGAATTAACAATTTGAAACTCAACAGTTTAAAAGAATTAGATAAACTAACCTAAAACTTATAAACAATAAGAACGATATTAATCAAGATTAAGGGAAGAGAGAATGACACTGAATTTATACTGGTTCACCCAATGTTGGTTACGTCTAGTTCTCTACTACCGATGCATGTTCCACTAAATCGTCAGGGAGAAGGTTACACGAGTTTACAAACGCTCAATGTGATTTCTCTCACTTTTCTCTCAAAGAAAAGGCTCACGAACCACTCTATAAGAACATGCACTCAAAACTCTTTAATGGAGAATAAAACAATCTCAAATAAACACTCAAGAAAAATCATACATGTAACTCTCACGGTTTATTCTTCTGCCGAAAAAACCACCTCACGACTATTGTACCTGTTTTTCATTTTTCGTGAAATTACAAACTTCAAGCCGCCACTTGCCAACTTGCAACCACAAAACCTAATTGAAGGGCCAACATTTTTAATGGGCCGGTTGTTTTGGGTTTCACATCAATCCTAACAAGCAGCCTATCAGTGATTATCCACTACAAGAAAACAGATATATTGCAACGATATTTTTGCGGGCCAACTACAAGAATAACTGAATTGAGAAGTGCAAGTTTAAAAATAACTCAATTATTTTGTTGAAAAATAGCTAACTTCTATATTCAGAATAATATTTACAATATGTTTGGACTAAACTACCCAGTATGGAAAGGTTGGAGCATTGAACTCAAACTCCCGACAGAAGAGGGAGATTTATTCAGAGAGAATGATGGAAAAAATAAGGATTTATTTGGAGAGAATTCTGGGAAAAAATAAAGATTTATTTCAAGAGAGAATCATGAGAAAAAAAAATAAAAAAAATAAGATATGGTCAAAACAAGGATAACAACCACGAATTAAATCGAATCATGCAAACAAAATTCAATAAAATCTAATCTGGAATATTAATTCAAATGAATTTTTAACTAAAATTTTCATAGACGGTTGTGAAAAAATGATAATAACGGTGCTCTCGATAATTTCTAATGTGTGTATATATTCGAAGTTACATGTACATATAAGTATATCATATGGAGTATATGTGTATATACATAAGCCATTAATTGGTGAACGTACATTGATAGCGAACTATCTTTATGACTTATTTTATGCTAGTTTAGAGGATTAAATATGTACTTTCATGATTATATTTGATTATTTTATAGATATCGAACATTTTGGAGGATACCGGAGAATTTAAAAGCTTTATGGTTAAAACTAACCTATTTGGATAAAATTTGGAGTTCACAAGTGACAAAACGAAAGAAATTGAGTCCAGAATTCGAGAAGATTGCGTCTAGACGCCATTCCGAACGCCTAGGTGCTGGAAATTATAAAAGAAAAAAATAAAGCGTCGTCTCGATTCGAACTCATGATGTCTATTCATGTTTTTTTTGTTTTCTTGGAGACAAACTATCGCTATGATTATTTTTTGAGAAAAAATCAGTTTATACCCCTAAACTTTGAGGGTTGTATCAATTAAAACCCTAAACTAACGATCATATCAATTTAAACCCTGAACTTTCATAAGTGTATCAATTTACACCTTCTATTAGAATTTATTTGAAAAAAAATTCATTTAAACGAGTGAAAACTTATAATTTTAACAATTAAATTCATAAACTTTCGTAATTGAATCAATTGTATGAAAGTTCAGGGTTTAAATTGATACAATTGAAAAGTTTACTCTTATTTTTTTTTTGTTTTGATCACTACTATTCATGCTTACTCTAAAGCTTTGTTGTGGTTTTTTTTTTGTTTTTTTTTTAATTGACTAAAGCTTTGTTTGGAAGTTAAATAAACATGTTTGATCATGAAAACTTAATTAATATTTTAAAACAGAATTTAAACTCTCATAAGATTATAATTTGGATTAATTTTTTTAAAAAAAATAATAACATAACTCAACTAACATATAAAATAAAATATATGTAGGGTTGAGAATAATAATAATAATAATAATAATAATAATAATAATAATAATAATAATAATAATAATAAGCAGTGGATGTTGCATAGTTACCATATTTTTTTTTTTAGAAATGATGTAAAATACAAAAACAAAAAGAAGAAATTAAGAATTGTGAAAACTTCAGTCCCAGATTCCATACTCCTATTTGAAATTTATTTTATATAGAGGAAAAACTATATTAAACACTTTCTCTAAAGTTTTATTATTATCAATTTTTTAGAACTAAAACTTTCTTTGAAAACTAAATAATTGCATTTTCAAAGAAGGAAGGGTGGAGTAAAAAGGTGTATCCGGTGTGCTGCCCATTGACTATAGTTAGAGAGTTAATGCATAACATGCAGTAGGTGTTGTCATTCAGAAAAGGGAAATGTACAGATGTTGCTTCTATGTGACAGAAATCAAAAAAAGCAATATGAAACCAGTGGCTGCATTATCGTGACAGCAAGGGATATCATTGTATATTGACACTAGGGTAATATATCCAACAGATTTGTTAGGATGTAACGCCCTGATTTTGGATTTTAATTTGGCATTTGATTGCCTCGACATTTTCGTGCAAGAAAATTTTTAAGAGTTGCTTGCAAGAGTAGGAGTGTCTCCACAGACTAACATAGGTTCTTTCAACATGTTTTTGTTCTCACTCATATGTTTTCTAGAAAAATTATCAAGGGGCCACCCAACATAGAATTGTTATAGGTCAAATATGTTTAACTTTTGAAGTTTCTATAATTAAAGAAGCCACTAAAAAAAGTTGTACTCCTATCTCCTATCTTAGGGCAGAAATTTAAAAAATTATCTAACAATTCCTTGGTGCAACGGGTGAGTGAGTGTATCACCTAAATAGTCCAGAGTTGGAGTTCGATCCTGCTTAGTGCAGAGTTTTAAAACAATTTATAAAACGGTCACTTGTTGCAACGGGTAACACACCTAGATAGTCCAGAGTGGAGGTTGATTGATCTGAACCTGTGCAAACAACCACGCACCTGTGCAGGAATTTAAATACATTATTACTGCCCAATTTTTTTTTATCCATGTTCCGGACTTATAAAGACCTGCATGGGGTGTGTTGCGTGGGTCGTGGTTGCAGCATGTGAGTTGCGCTTCTTGCTTTTGATTTAACTTTTGCTTTTTCTTTTTCGCTAGTGCTCGTCAGTGAGCATTTGAGTTTCTCTTGTTGTTCCCGGCCTTCCCTCGAGTATGTGAGGGCCCCTTTCGGGATTTTCGGTTTTTTGGTTTGGGTTCCCTGATTTTTCGGTGGGTCTTTTTTTTCGAAGTTATGCTCTTGTTACTTTGGTGCCCTTCGACTTCGGGCTTTGATGTTCCCTTTTACTAGTAATATATCTAACTTTGCAAAAAAAAAAAAAAAAAAAAAAACATTATTGGTACACATAGATAGTAACTATAATTTATTTTAACTTTCTCTAATTCGACAGAAAAACTATTGATTAGAAAATTCATCCATACAACCTCTTAAATGAACCAACACCATAGGAAATCATAAAAAGTAAAAAAACAGCCAATTATTTGACTGATATATGATAAAAATATGAAAAATCAAAGAGCTTCGACGTTAAATTTTAGTGTCATCTTCCGTTCCAAGGAAATTTTTTGTAAGCAGTAAAGAATATACCAGCAGGGCATGTCTAAGCATAAACCTTGCACGTCTATTATATTGCCTTGATTTGGTTTCGCCTTTCCCCCTTTTTTTTTCAGTCTATTATCCTTAAGGTAATATAGTGAATATAGTGATATTTATATACTAGAACAACTATTATATATATATATATATATATATATATATATATATATATATATATATTCTTTAAAGCTTTGTTTGGAAGGTTGATAACTACACATGGAAGAAAGGACCACAAATAATATTTCAACTTTTTTTTTTCTCCCAACTTAAAATAACAATCCAAAGAATAATTAAATTCTCAAATTATAAATTTGAGACTTGACTAAATAAAATTTGTTGTGAAAATTTTAATGATCTTAATTTAAATCACTAATCTAATTTACTTAAATTAGAATTCAAGAAACAATGTCCAAATAGCCTAATTAAATTAAGTGTTCTTAAAATAGTACAATTAGTAGTACTTCAAAGTAGAGGGGACGTTAAAGTATGTATATCCTTTAAAATATGAAATAAGAGAAGAGAAGTAAAATATTTTCTAACACTCCACCCATAATATATCCAATATCATGAGTGAATGCATTTTATATAGATCATGTGAAATATTTTGTATTGATTCAAGATTTGATTGTGACAAAAAGTTCAATACACATTAAAATACACTTTGTAATTTTGATGCTATGAAATATGAGTTTAGCCCATGATGCAATAAAACAGTATATTATGAGTCGAGCGGTGATCTCCTATAGAATATCAGGGGTCCATAATAAGTAGTAACTTTTTTGCATTGTAAGAGATTTGCAGCCTTCATTGGGAGGTGAAGAAGTTGATGTAACCAAAGATAACGAGACAACCAAGATGGAGGTGCAGGTATATCCTCAAATTCAAATTCATCTTCACAATCCACAATCAACTCAAACACAGGAGTCATATTCAAACTGAGCTCTGTAGCATGTTCCTTTAACACAACTTCTAACGATGATGTTAGAATATATACGCCCTGCCCATACATCTCTATACATGCGTTGAAGATGTATCGTGTTTTATTGTCTAAGTCCGATCTTTTAAGTTGTTCCGGAAGGTACAAATGATTATCTGTTACATTGGTGATGAAATGATTTATAAAAGATAGCTAAGAGTCTTGATAAGTTATGTTTTTGGTCTTGGTGAGTATCTGAATCGATCATGACAAAGCATAGTTTGATGGCATCTCCTTCAAATTTGTTGCATGTGTTCACAAAATTATTCGAGACTGCAGAGATTTTTTCTACTGCCATGTTGCCTTTTTCGTTTTCGTTTTTTTTTTTTTTTTTTTTTTTTTTTTTCTTTCTTTCTAGTATAGTGTTCTTATGGTAATATAGTGATATTTATATATGGGAACACCTATTATATTGATGCTTTTCTCTAAAGTTTTGTTTGGAAGGTTAATAATTATTACACATGCAAGAAAGGAAACCTAATTAATATTTGAATTTTTTTTCTCTCCCATTTTTTTTTTCTCTTTACCCTTTTCCTTGTCTTTTTTTCCTAATTTTGTAACTCTAGCCCAAAAATAAATTCAACTCTAGAGAAAAATCTTACAAGATAAACTTGGGTTTTTGTTTTCTCCAAACATGAAATAACAATTCAAAGAATGATTTAATTCTCAAATTCTGAATTTGAGACTAAACTAAAGAAAATCTATCCAAAAATGTGAAAATTTAAAGATCTTAACTCACTCAAATATAATTTAGTTGTTGTAAAAAAAATATATAATTTACTTAAATTAGAATTCAAGCAAGCAAGCAAAAAAAAAAAAAATATCAAATAGCTCAATCAAATTGAAACTAATCTTAAAAGAGTAAAATTAACCTTAATTAAAAATTTGAACATATTACAGTCACCCTATCCCATATGAAATAAGGAAAGTAAAAAATTCTCTAACACTTGAACAATAAGATATTCAACATCATGAGTGAATGTATTTTATTTAGATGAAGATTATTCATGTGAAATATTTTGTAGATTCAAGGTCTCATTGTGAAAGGGTTCAATACATATTGAAATACACTTTGTAATTTTGATGCTATGAAATATGAGTAATAAAACAGTACTTTATAGGTCGAGCCCACGTGATCGATCTCCATATGGAATATCAAGGTCCATAACAAGCAGCAACTTTTTTGCACTGTAAGAGATTTGCAGCCTCCAATGTGAGGTCAAGAAGTTGGCGTACCCAAAGATAACGAGACAACCAAGATGGAGGTTCTTGTATATCCTCAAATTCAAATTCATCTTTACAATTCACAGCCTCGTCAAATGCCATACTCATATTCAAACTAAGCTCGGTAGAATGTTCTTTTAACAATGCTTCTAACGATGATGTTAGAATATTTATGCCTCCCTCGTAATACTCTGCACATGTGTTGAAGACGTATCGTGTTTTATGGTCTAAGTCGGATCTCTTGAGTTGTTCCAGAAGGTACAAATGACTATCTGTTACATTGGTGATAGAATGATTTATAAAGATGGCTAAGAGTCCTGATAAATTATGTTTTAGGTCTTGGTGAGGATCTGAATCAATCACAGCAACACATAATTTGATGGCATAATCTTCAAATTTGTTGCATGTGTTGTTCACAAAATTATTCGAAACTGCAATTTGATTAGCTACAGCAAAAGAACACAAATTACTAAAAAGAAGTAAAAGAAGGATACCAGAGAGTTTTTCTACTATCATGTTGCCTTGATTTGGTTTCGCTTTTCTGTTTTCCTTTTCCAGTTTATTGTCCTTAAGGTAACATAGTCATATTTATATACTAGAACAATTATTATATTGATGTTTTTCTCCAGCTTTGTTTGGAAGGTTAATAATTACACATGCAACGAAGGAAACCTAATTAATGTTTCAATTTTTTTTTTTTTCTAATTTTCTTTTTCCTTATTTTTTTTTCTTGAGTTTTTTTTTAGGAGGAGTTGTTTTTGAAGTAAATTAAAAAAATATAATTGTTTTAAAACTATTTCGAAAAAAATGGTTGTTCTATTTTTTGGAAAATCATGGTCCATAGATTTGAGTTTGGTAACATTTGGGTCACAAGTTTCAAACTCAACCATTATAGGTTTGGATTTGGTGCTTTTTTTTTGTCCCTCGATCAAATTTTCTGTTTGCTGGGTCACTTTTTTTACCGGATTTTAGATTTGTTTTTTTATTTTTTTTTAAAACAAGAAGAAGAAGGAAAGAAATTAGAGATGAAGGTAGGTGGGAGCGGGAGAGGAGAAGGGGAAGAGAACAAAAAAAAAAAAAAAAAGAATTCAAAAAACAAAATAGACGTGGACGTATCACCGTCGACGACCATAGAAACACAAAGAAAATGACGGAGGAGAGTGGAAAAAGAAAAAAAAATCTTTTAAAAAAAATTAATAATTAAAAAAGATGTGTCACAACTGTTAGAATTTGACAGAAAAATGAAAGTGGGACCAAAAAAGCACAAAAAACAAAGTATAATTCTTCACTTTGAAACCTTGTCCCAAATATGCTATCAAACCAAAATAAGAAACCATCAGTTAATTTTTTCTTTTGCTTTTGGTAAACTGCAACACATGACTCTATGGCACCACATGTCACTCCAAAAAATTGATTTGCACATTTTTCTTTTTTTTGGTTTTTTGACTGCCCTCTAAATTTTTTCTTTCATTATTTTCTTCTCTCTTTTCTAGTTTTGATTTATTTATTTTAAAAGGTATTTTAAAGGGTAAATTACCGAGTTTAAAAGGTTTGAGTTTAGTAGCATTTAAGTCCCAAGGTTTAAAATACAACAATTCTACCCCAAACTTTGTATTTGGTGTGTTTTTTTTTTCCTCCGTCATATTTTTTTTTGTTAAATACTGACGGATTGTTGACGTGACATATATTTTTTTAAATTTTTTAATTAATAAATTTTTAAAAAAACATTTTTTTTTTCATTTTTTTATATCTTCTAATTCCTCCTTCTTCTCTATCTTCTTCCTTTTTCTTCTCTTTCTTTTTCTTCACCATCAATGGCAACCGTCGCCAGTCGTCGTTCACCACTCCGTCGCCGCTTCCCGCCTCCCTCGTCGTCGCAGTCCTCCGCCGCCGACGTCGCCTGCCTCCCCGTCTTTCTTTTTCTTCTTTTAATTTCATTTTTCCCCTACTTCATTGAAAATTTTCTAATTTGTAGAATTAAAACAAAAATTTCAAATCTAAAAAATGTACAGATCTAAAGATTTCAGGAGGGTTGAGAGCATTTCAGATCTAGAATTTTGTGACAACGCCGATTGGAGGTATGTGCGTGGGTCGTGATCTCGCCGCCGCCATCTGAGAATCGTCGTGGGAATGGGAGACGGAGACGGAGAGGGAGGCGGACGACGACGAAGGAGGCGGGCGACGTAGGCGAGGGAGGCAGGCGACGTCGGCGACGGCGGAGTGGTGGACGTCGATAGCAATGGATGGTGAAGGTATAAGATGTAAGAGGAGAGAGAAAAAGAAGGAGAAGATAGAAAAATGAAAATGAAAAAAAAAATGTTTTTTATAATTTTTATAATTAAAAAAATATATATATATTTTTTTAATAAAAATGATGTGTGACAGCAAGTATTTAAGAGAAATTTGGATGGAGGGAGCACAAACGCACCAAATACAAAGAATCAAAGTAAAATTGTTTAGCCAAAGCGAGCATAGTTCAGCGGACATATGTATGTGTTGACGACCAAGAGGTCTGTGGTTTGAATCCCCACCCCCAATGTACTCAAAAAAAGTAAAATTGTTGGATTTAAAACTATGTGAACCCAAATGCTACCGAATCCAAAGATCGTTAGTAATTTGCCCTATTTTAAATGATGAAAGATTTTTTTTTTATGATCTTACACAATTTTTTCCTTTTGTTTTTTTATCATCTAGAAAATAAATGAAAATATTGTGCAGATAATAAATATATATATTTTAGATATGGAGCAAAGTCAAAAAAAAAAAAAAAAAAAAAAAAAATTTGAGGTAACATGTGGCGGCATACGATTAGGCCACGACGAGTGGACTAGCTGCAGTTTACTCTATTATATCTCCACGCACACCCTAATAATAAGGAAAAAAAAAAAAAAAATCAAAATTATTTCAAAATAACCTTATATTTCTAATTTATTTCAAAAACAATCCTCCCTCCTAAAAAAAAAAAAAAAAAAAAACTTAATTTTGATACTCTACTTTTAAGTGCCAACATAACTTCAATTCTAGATTTCTTTTTGCTATTTATTTTTTTTAAAAAAGGATAAACCAATATTAAACCTCCATCTCGGTTGTCTATCTTATTTTAAGTCAACTTCTTGATTTCTGAATAGGGAATTCAAATCTCTTACAGTGCAAAAAAAACGTTGTTAGTTTTTATGGACCTCGTTACTCCATAGGCAGATCACAAGAGCTCGACTCATAATGTAATGCTTATTGCATGAAGGGCTCGAGACTCATTCCATAACATCAAAATTACAAAGTGTATTCCAATTCGTATTGATTTTTTTTTGTCACAATGAGATCTTCAATCAAAACAAAATATTTTATATGCATGAATAATCTTCATGTAAATAATCTACATCAGTTGCAAAAAAGTTGTTTGTCATGAGCCTCGTTATTCCATAGAAATTGAATATAAAATTGTATATTTAATAAAAAGTCAATTATGAATAAATAATTTTTTTTTGAAATTCATTAGTATGTGAGAAACATACAAGGGCAAAACCCATTACATAAAAGCTTTCCAATTTATAACAATATTAGATAAATTGTAGATAAAGAAGAGATGAGATTTTTTGGACCAAGAGGCCGCTAGAATAATTATATCGTCCTAAATCGGCTGAAGACTACGAGCAAAGTTGTTAAAAATTCTATTATTCCTTTCTCTCCATAACATCCAAAGAGAGACCACCAAAATATTGTGGATGAGGATGTTTTTTTGGGATGAATCATTGAAGCTCATAGCAAGGGCACAAAGATCTTCAATTTTGTCTAAATGGGGCACTTGAGCAAAATAGCTAATATTGTTCCAAATAGATTGAGAGAGATGACAATGGATGAACAAATGATCAATGTCCTCTGACCGAGAACGGCAAAGAACACACCAGTTTGGCTGGAGTGAAGCCTTTGGATGACACTTCTAAATTCTATCAGCAATATTGATGCTTCTGTAAAGAATGAACCAAATAAAGAACTTACATTTTTTGGGATCAAAGATTTCCAAAGAAAATTAAGCTTGGCTTCTGTTGGTAATGAATTTGAAACAATGAGCAGGTCAGATAAAGCCAATCGGACAGAGGAGGTGTTGAAGCGATTGTTCTTAGTAAAGAGTCACTTGAAGGGATCAGAGCCACCATTTGAAGACAGTTTTGTAAGGTCCATGGTAACAATATGCCAACTTGAAATCTAGTTATGAATAAATATTGTATTATAAATCATTATATATATAATTATACACATATATATTAGCCTATATATTATACATTCAACTAAGTGTAGTTTTATTTTTCTACTAAATATATATTCCTAACGTAAATATTGTATTATAAATCATTATATATATAATTATACACATATATATTAGCTTATATATATATGATACATTCAACCATTTAAGTGTAGTTTTATTTTACTACTAAATATATATTTCTAACGTAAGGTCGTATATTTCTATCATATTCAAATATATTAGGACTGAATCTTATGCTCATATTTTTCACTTTAAAATAGTTATGATTTGCATTTATATGAAAATATTTCATGTATAAATGAATCATCATGTGTATACGGTATTTATGAAAATATTTCATGTCTAACTGAAACTTATGTTTAAAACTAATTACATTTTCTCATTTACCAGGAACATATATCATATATAATTAATTACATATCTTTAACATATAGTAGTATTTTAATTTATATTCGATTTATATCATGTATATATGTCTCTTTGGGAGAGAGAGCTTTGCATGGTGAGGAGGGAGAATAAATGACTTTAGAATTGATTAATATCATTAAATGTCTTAATTTTTTGGATTCACAGTCGTATTAAATTATTTATTTATACCGTTAAAATTTATTTTATTTTATTTAATAAAAATATAAATAGTTATACAAAGGGTTTTAACGTAATATTTTTAAAAAAACAAAATTAGTATACCTTATTAGTATGTGAGAGGAACATAGAAGGGTTGTAGTCCATTACATGGAAAGCCTTCCAATTTAAAGTAAGATGAGACTTTATGGACCAAGAGGTCGCTAATACAATAATATCATCTCAAATCGACGGCATACTGCGAGCATAGTTGTTGAAAATTTTGTTATTTCTTTCTTTCCAAACACACGAGAGAGCGAGGCCACCAAAATGTTTTAATGAACATCAACTTTTATAAAATACTTCTAATGTATTTGGTCAATTGCGTAATAAATAGGATCATTGTACATATTTGTAAAATTCTAATAAATTTATGGCTAAATATGTAATATTTTTTTTTATGGCTTTTAATATTTAATAGAACTGACGTCATTAATGTGCTAACTTCAGAGACAATTCAACTATGAGTTTTCAGTTTTAATTTAGTAACGATTCACTTATGACTTTTGAAAAAGAAAGGAGTAATAATTACAATTGCATGATCAAGCAGTGTTTGAACTCAAAAAATATTTATTAAAACTCAAAGGTAAGGAATTTACTTATTTAAGAAAAATATGTCTGGATTATTTGGTGAAATTGTGATTAATTATTTCCAATTTAATCAATCAAAATTTCTTTATTTTTGTCGAGCATAAGTCAATTGGCATATAGTTGTGCCTTCGACTAAGAAGTCATGGGTTCGATCTTCACATTAATTAAAAATACTCCTGAGATTGTGTTTGAAGACGTTAAAAGCAATTTACCCAATTTTTTTAGGGTTAAATCTGAAATACTACTGCTGATTTTTATAAGAGCACAACTCACAATAATTATTTTAAAAGTTACTACAATCTCAAACTAAACTGAATAAAATTGTTGTGTATTAAGTTCGAAGAAGATCTCAATCTATAATGAAGAAATGATAGTAGCTCTTTGTTTTATAGGCTCTATTATATTCAGTCAGAAGGGTTTAGGTACGACTTTGAAAGCGACTCTCGACGGGAGAATCCATGCTATTCAGGAAGAATCGCAGCAATTTTTCAATACTAACAAAGTAGTTCCTTCAGAATCCAATGAACAACAACGATTACTTAGGATCAATTTGCAAAGTTGTGGCACCGTAGTCGAATCTATGAAAGGATTTTCAAATGGTGTGTACAATAAAGTTGCATAATTAAGCAAACAAGATGATCAAATATATGCTTTCACTCTCATAATTCTCATAGTGCAAAACCAGAGATTCATTTAGGAGTTTAGGAGATTGATTTTCTTTTTACTAACTTTTTATTTGACTAATTCTAAATAAGAGAACATGTTGCTTTTTATGCTTTGACTCTCATAATTCTCTATCAAATATATGTTTTTTCAAAATCTGAAATAAAAAATTAAAAGAGAACATTATATACCAAACATAAAACTTAAAAGTTCATTCATAATTCATATATATTATAAAGAAATACATAATCACACACTAATCTAACTACAAATTTGGCCTAAATGGTATACGAGTTTCCGGTAGCCAATTGGTTCCATTAATGAAAATGTTCACTGTGAATTTAATGGCTTCCCTTCGATTTTTTATTACATGGAAACCCGGCCATTTTACTCGTCCAGTTAAATTTGCTCCTGGGCCACTATTCTTAAACTCTGCATAAAATAATAAATTTAGAGGCGTCGGTGACCACGGTGACCATCCGGATGGATTGACCACAGAGTCCAGAAATGACTGCATGAAAATTACAGTTGAATAGTTTCTCCATGGCCGACCAAGATAAACATCCAACTTATTTATCTTTCTCGACCCAAGTTCAGGAGAGGCCATTACCCTGCAATTTTGAAAGCAGAATCCACTATCGTCGCCCGGACTTTCTTTAGACTGTGCAGTGATGGTAATAGTAGTATTTGGCAATCTTGCATATATTTTGCAATCTTGAAATAAAGCAAGTGCATTACCAAATATAAAATCAACTGTTCCATAGATTTCACAGTCTTTAAAAAATAATCGTTTTCCATTTATAAAAAGTGTGTCTTGGTATCCCAAAAATACACACTTATAAAATGCGGTGTGGTTGGTGTCTTTATTGAAAAGGGCAACTGCTTGGCTTCCAGGTCCAGCAGAGTTTTTAAAGGTTATGGACTGTGCCATAAAGTTCTTACCCTTCACAACTGCAAAGAAAATATCAAAAAGGTTAAAAAAAACATAAATTAATATCTGAAATGAGCGAATTGCGAGAGGAGAAGACAAAAAATAAAAGTTGGATAGTTCAAACTTACCAAAAGTGGCTGATTCCGCCGTTCCAAAACCAGTTCTACCACTCCTATTATCAACAATAATGGTAGTGGCTGCATTATCCCCAATTAATGCTATAAAAGTCTTATAAACTTCGACTTCGACGTGCTCCTTGTATGTTCCAGGTTTTACATGAATGTAAAATCTAGAATTACTATTGTTTGGTGCAGCAGCTATAGCAGCACCAATGCTTTTAAAATTTCCCTTCCCATCTAACGATACAATAGCATTATAGGAAATGCTATCAACGAATGTAATGGAGTTGTTGCACAAAAGAAAAAGAAAACATGCAACAAGTTGAAGTTGAAATAATATTGCCATCTTAAAAGTTTGAAAAACAAAAGGACGAGAGAAAAAGATATCAAATGAGTAGCAGAAGCTTGAATTTAAAATCTTTAAGTAATAATGCTCTGTAAGTTTAAGCTCTGTGATGAACAATATTTATAGAGGGAGAGGTTGCAAAGGCTTTGTCGAAATTCACACGAATAATAATCTTCTGCCCAAACTAGGTCTAACTGACAACACATAGTTATAGCAATTAACATTTTTTGCAATTTAAATGTTTACTCAGAAGAGGAAATATTCGAACAACCCATTTGGATTTGTATAGATATACACGCATATCAATGGAATTGAAATCAAAACCACCATAGTTTTTGTAAGAACACTGAAGCTGATGAAGAAATCTAATATATATATATATATATATATGTTATGACCTTTGTTGTTCTATCGTAATTCTTAATTAGATCACATCGTAAATGGATTGATATCTCCTCATAAAAATGGATGAGTTAAAAGGTTGAACTACTAGTAAACAAATTTAATTCTCTTGTCTCATGCAAAAGAAAGTTATACGTCATTTTCAATAATCAATATAAGTATATTTTTGGCATGAGAGAATAAGGATCAAAATCATAAACAATGTAAAATAAAAAAAAAATAAAGTTCTTGGCCTATAGTTTTGCTCTATTTAATGTTACTTTAGGACAAATGCAGGTACCTTTTCTTAATTGAGTTCTCTTGATTTAAAAAGTTTCTCACCTCTCATACGCATCTTATTTTTTTTATATATAATTATTATAATATTGAATATATCTATCTTTTTAATTATATATAATTATTATAATATTAAATATAGGGCTGGTTGCACAAATAGCAATCAGGCCCAAACTAATTGCAAATTTAGCAAACTTTAAAATGTTTTGCAAATATGGCAAAAAAACCCGTTTCTATCACTGATAGACTTTATTATATCACTGATAGACTTCTATCAGTGATAGACTATTATCACTGATAGACTATTATCACTGACAAAAATCTATAAAAAGCTGAGGTGATCAGCGATAGACTTCTATCAGTCATAAGATATCAGCGATAGAAATTGCTATATCCGCAAAATTTTTAAAAACATGCTATATTTGCAAACAATAAGTCTTAAATTGTCATTTACTACAATTTCCCTTAAATATACCTATCTTTTTTTTATAATAATGATTTGTCCCATTTTCAAAAATTGGTTATTTATTTTATAATAATCTCCTTTCTTTTTAAGTTCGATTTGTGACAATATCATGTAAGTTTATTTTTTTGAAAAATAAACTTAATTGATCAAGAGAAAAAGAGGAGGAAAGATTAGAAGCAAGTCTTTCAATGGAGTATAATGATAAATAAATCATATAGTTACAAAATAATTTAGATTTCGAGCACCACGAAGTAGCGTTGAGGATGTTATATATTGTTCCAAAACTGAGAAAACATCTTCGAACTATCATTGAAAATTCGGTTGTTACGTTGTTCCAACTATAAGTTTCATAAAATGGCACCAAATACGTTGCTCCAAAAATGATGTTTGTGGCAAATGTCTAAGATATGTCAAAATCTTAAGATAATAAAATATCGAAATTGCTTAGTCTTCCGGCGAACAATCTTGATTCATCAAATAAGATGGACCAAAGATTATCGGTTGATGTAAAGTTTATTAGTTGATGCTTTTTATGGCTTCTAAGGTAAGTTTTTGCAACCCCATTTTCGAACTCTTTTGCAACCCCCTTAATTTATTTTTCTTCTTTTATTTATTATCGTGATGATTTCTAGTCTCTACTTATGACCTCATAATGAAAATCATATATAAATTAGGGAATCCAAAGCTAAGGTTTTGTCATTAGACTATCATTTTGGCGTAAAATACCTTTATTATAAATTTATAATGTGAATTCAACAATGAAAAATATTAATTGTTGGTAGTGATTTTTCATTTCTAAACACTTTCTTACCTTTGGAGACTTTTAGGTCAATGATCGTAGATATCTACAACAAGACTCAGCTACCTCGAAAAAATGGACAGTTTTTTCTTCTCTAGAATACCTAGTTATTTTTTTTTTATTATTATTATTATTATTATTTTTTTTTTTTTTTTTTTTTTTGACAATATATGGGAATAGGACCTCTTCATCACTAGTTTAACTACACCATGTGAGTTATATTCATGTTCTGCCTAGGTCCTTAAAAAGCACTTATAGTTTAGTTGAAGTGAATTAGTATCTCTTATAACACTAACATTTACTATATGATTTGAATGTTAAGCGTATTTTTTTCTCTTTGGTTTTTAGTTCAATGTTATAATAAGAGTGGTTTATGAAATCAGTTCTCGAAGTCTTTTTTTCTTTTCTAGATATTGTATCATTTTAAATTGAAGACTTTTTTATAAGGTTTTGTATGTTTCTCACAGACATAAATAAAGTATCATTTTTTAAAAAAGAAAAACAAAATCAGTTCTTGAAGTCGTGTATCATTCTTAAAAATACGCTTCAATTTCTCTTTACGTTGTAATAAAGATCTCTCTTTAAGCACATTTTTAGTTTTATCTTTGAAAGGAAAAAGAGGAAGAAAAAAAATTAATGTCCTAGCTTAAGTCTAGGTCCTTTATATAAAAACCACAGCATATAAAAATAGAAAATGATATATATGTACAACATAATAATAAAAAATATACACAATTTAACTTGAACAAAATACCCCTGATCATAATCACTTTGCTATACATTTTATTTTATAAGATAAGGAGAAGAGTTTAGAAGTGAGTTGTTTTGATTGGAAAACACATCAATTTACTTCAAGAATTGTTGAACTGACGGTACCTAAAAATTATTAATTGGAGATTTTTTTGCCTCTTATATTTGAGATTCTATTGAGTTTGAGAACTTTATGAAGAAAAGTTAGCAATGTTGTCGGATATAATAAAATAATGTCAAAGAACCATTGGAAGTTGATATGATCAACCAATCTAATATATATGTTTCCCGACATATCTCATCTACCTCAAACATCCTTTGAAGTAACATATTTGGTGTCATTTTATGGAATCTATGGTTAGAAAGTAACAACGAAATTTTCAATGATAATTCAAAGACCTTTTCTTAATTTTGGAACGATATCAATCCTCAACCTTGGTGCGTGGTGTTCGAAATCTAAGTTATTTTGTAACTATGGTTTATTTGTTATTATATTCAATTGGAAGACTTTTCTCTAGTTTCCCTTTCTCTTTTTCTTTTTCGATCATCAATAAAATATCTTTTTAAATATATATATTAGGCCCTTTTGTGAGGTTGAATTATTAGTAAATAATTATAAGTTAATTAGCATAATTAAGTTTATTCCATGCAAAAGTAACCTAGAGAATCTCAAATACGATATTGTCTACTTTGGGTTTAAAGTTTTGCTTTTGGTCAGCCCAAAAGGTCTCGTACAAATGGAGAATGTTATCTGTCCTTATATATCCATGATTTTTTCTTTTCTAACGGATGTGAGACTTTGGTCGCAGTCCCATTCGGAAGCACCTCAATTTTTAGTTTTGATATATATGAGTCACTATTTTAAGTATAAGTACATGTTTGTTTTTGGCATTAAAGAGAATCAGAATCAAGATCATAATCAAAGTAAATTAATAAATTAACAAAATCAAGGTAAATTAACAAATAAGAAGGCAGGTGACCATTTCAATTAATGAATTATTCTAATAAGACGTTTCATATCAGATAATAATCTTTTCTCTCTTTTTCAAAACTCTATTTTGTATCTACCTTTATTAATCTTTTGTATGAGTTGAATAATATGGGAGTTAGGATTTAAACCTTTAACATTTTCTTCTTTCTTTTTGTCATTTTTTTCTCACTTTTTCTAAACGTTAGGGATAAATTGATAATAGAATTATTAGAAAGATTAGTCAACTATGGCAACTAAAACAACTAAAAGCAATTTCTACGTTGAGTTAATAATTCAATTAAGGCCAAAGATGTTTCTACGTTGACTCAATTAATTATAATAAGAGTAATAGTCACAAGGATGACTAAATTAAACTGCAAACAATAAAAAAAATTACGAATTCATATCCACCATAGTATTATTTTTTTTTTTTAAGATCAATTGAAGTGATTTGAACCGAAAACTTTTAAAGATGTAAATAATATATTACCATGTGATGAAAAGTTATTTAGATCTAAATAAACATTCAATACAGAGATCAAAATATATTTTTGTAATTTTGATATCTATGGAATACAAGCAACGACTCTTTTACATTGTAAGAGATTTGCAGTCCCCATCACAAGATCTAAAAGTTGACGTAGGTCAAGATAACGGGACAACCAAGAAGACGGTTCTGTTGTATCTAAAAATTCAAATTCACAATCATCAAGCCTATTGTACGAATCCGACAGATACAAATCTGGCTGTGTATTATGTTCCTTTACCAATCCTTCTAACGATGATGTTAGAATATTTATGCACCTCTCATACTGATCTACACATCTGCTGAAGATTTGTCGTGTCCTGGAGTCTAACTCTGGCCTCTTGGTCTGGTCTACAAGATAAGAAAGATTATCGGTGGTATTGGCGATAGAATGGTTTATAAAAATTGTTAGAAGTCCTGTAAGGTTTAATTTTAGATCTTGGTGAGGATCAGAATCTACCACGGCAATACATACTTTGCTCAATTTTCCATGTTTCTTACAAGTATCCTTGACAAAATCATTTGAAGTTGCAGTTTGAGCAATGAAACACAAACTGCTAAAAAGAAGTAAAAGAAGGATACCATATAGTCTTTCCACCGTCATGTTGTTCTGAGATTCTCTCTTTTTCTTTTCTATTTTTCGTCTATACTTATCCGAGGTTATATAGTATTACTGAAATAACTCTTGAGATGATTTATTTTAAGCTTTGGTTAGAAATGACATTTTCTAGAAAAGAAATCTAATTAATATTTTAAAACAGTATATTGATTAGCTAAGACCTACGTTTGGAAAACTAGTAATGACATTTTTTTAGAATGGAAACCTAATTAATATTTTAAAACAGAATTTGGATTATCTTAGAGAAATATTTAGCTATTAGTTGGGCTACAATTTAGTTGTGCACCTAGTAGCTCAACCATATGTTGCCACATGTCAAAGCGATTGTTTTTTTTATTTTTTTTTATTTTTATATTTAAATTTTAAATTTTTTTTCTTTTTTTTCTTTTAGAATATGTTTTCACTTTCCATACCTCTAAGAAAAAGAAAAATCATAAATCTTAAACTCTAAATACTAAACCCTAGACCATACCTAGTTCGTAAATACTAAAACTTTAAAGAGTCTAGGAAAACATATTCTAATGAAAAGAAAAAAATTAAAAAAAATTAAAAAATTAAAAGTTAAATATAAACAAAATAGAAAATGGGAGGGAAGGGAAGAAAAATATTTTATAAATAAAAAAAAAATTGCTATTTTTTTTCTCAACGAATGTGAAAAGTGTTCATTTCACTTAATTATAGTTTAAAATAAAATGATACTGTCAAGTTTTTTTTTTTTTTAAGGAAACAAGAAAAAAAAAATTTATTTATGGATAAATTGGATGAATTTTAAATATGAACATGCATACGAGAAAAAAAAAAAAGTTAAAAAAAACATTTTGCTTTGACTAGTGGTAGCAGCAACGTTCTACTCATGTGAAAAATTAGCGTTGTTTTTTTTTTTTTCATTATTTTTCTTTCTTTTTATTTTTTTTAAAATATGTGAGGGTGAGGGATTCAAATATTACTTCATAGTCACTAGTTTATACAATATATGGATCAAGATGGTAAAAAAAAAAAACGTTTCAAAAATAACAGAGGCAGATACACGTAGGGAGGGGCACGTGCCCGGGAGGGGCACGTACCCTTCGAATTATTTGGTTTGTATATTTGTATGTAAAAATGCAGAATTAAATTGATTTAGTTTGTATATTTCTATAAACAAATGCAAAAATAAATTAGTGTCCGGTTGATGGAATGATGGTTGTGGGTCATGCCCAGAATTCTACTCGCCGGTTGGGCTTGAGTTGGATTCCAACCCATGCTTATTTTTTTTAACTCTCGCACCCTTTGTTGTATTTTTAATTTTACAAATTTATTTTTATATATGATTTAATTTTAATATACTTAATAATTAGAATTTAGTTAATTTCATATATAATCTGTATTTTTTTTTTCTGGTTGATAAAACCATTCTTTCAAACTCTAATAAAATTTTATGTTTAATAGAACAATTAATTTTTTAAAATTTATAATATGTTTATATCGGATAAAAATTTAAAAATTTATGGATTTGTTAGATACAAAATTGAAAGTTTGGAGACCTATTACCGTTTTAATGTTTGGGGACCATATAGACACAAATAAGAAATTTAAGACTAAACATGTAATTTAACTTTATTTGAATTGTGCCCCTCTAACATAAATTCCTAGATTCGTTCCCTGAGAATAATAATACGTATAAACTATTGTGGAATTTGTGAAATGTAAGGAAAATATTTGTTGTTTATTTGAGGAAATATTGTAATTTTTTCCAATTTTATCAAATAGAAATTGTGAAATGTAAGGAAAATATTTGTTGTTTATTTGAGGAAATATTGCGATTTTTTCCAATTTTATCAATCACGATTTCTTAGGCGCATTTGGAATACCAATAAGAGCATAGTTCAACTGTGGCCTAATGACCATGAAGTCCTAGATTGTCATCCCAATATTTTGTTAAAAAAAAAGGTGTTTGAAACGACATTTTGAATATTTGTCCACCACTCAAATTTCTTTTAAAAAAATTGATTTTGAAAAATAAACTATTTTGTGAAACACACCAAATCAAATTTTAGAAAGAAAAAAAGTTTTTTTTTAATAGTGTTTAATTCGGAAGCTATCTAACATTTTCATAATATTCTCACACCAACCTTCCCAAATCTCTTAACTTCACTCCTATAATGGCCGTTGTTAGAAAGATTAGTCAACTATGACAACTAAAAGCAATTTCTACTTTGAGTTAATAAATCAATTAAGGCTAAAGATGATTTTATGTTGACTCAATTAATTATAATAAGAGTAATGATGACTAAATTAAACTGCAAACAAAAAAAAAAATACGAATTCATATCCACAATAGTATCATCTTTTTTTCTTTTTTTAAGACCAATGGGAGTGATTTGAAACGAAAACTTTTAAAGATGTAAATAATATATCTTTTTGGTTCGGGCTATTACTTGAACTTGATCCACAATCATGTCACACATGAAGTTTAAGTATACAACCTATAGCCATGAGTTCTTTGTTTATTGGAGTTAGGTTAAAAGTAAATACAATTCATTTTATTCAATAACCACTTTACTGAATAAAACTCAGTAACAACTTTATTGCAAAATAGAATATACATTCAATTTACAAACCACGAGTTTTAGGACATAAAATCCAACAAACTCTCACTTGGACTAAAACGTCAGTGGAGTATTACATGCTAGATGAGAAAAACTGGAATATCAAATACATTCATACCTTCCCCATGCTTTAACATTCATCGGACCACAAAGGTCTGAATGTACAAGCTCTAGAGTTCCTGAACAGCAGACCACAAATCTTTGGCAGTGTAAAATCCCATTACATGCATAGCAATGTCGGGCGACATGGAATTGTAGAGCCACCCGAGAAGGAGCTGGTCAATCGTGATCCATTTGCTAAACTCAGGATTCAAGGTTCGTGTTACTGCGGGAGGCTCTTTTGAGCTTATTTGAACAACAACATCAGGTGTAACCACACTCGAGCTTTCACCAGATTCTTCAGTAGGAGCGGGAGTCTCTAAGACAAGTAAGAACTGCTCAGGACATGGATCAGTTCCAAAGAGGTGACCTTCTAGTTGATAGCTTCATAAGATAGGTCAGGCAAGGTTTTGCCAAAGAAGGAAGTTGGTTCTGTCAAGCTTGATGGGTGTGATTTGGTTAAAAAGTTGATTAAGAGAAGGTCTCGAGAAGCCGCCTGGATTAGTATTTGAAGAGGATAAAAAAACTGGAAGCTCTGATTTGTGTATTGGCCATGAGAATGGCTCTGATACCAAGTTCGATTATAAGAAGAAAGGAAACAAGAGAGCAGAGCTTTCAGCAAAGGTCAATATCCTTTTGTCAATATCATATCTCTTTAGAATGAATTCAATGGAGGCTATCAACCCTAGGCCTCTTTATATACACTTACTAAAGAATCATTTAGCTACAAGCAGGGGCGGATCCAGAAATTTATGTGAGGGGCACAATTCAAATAAAGTTAAATTTCGTATTTGTGTATATATGATCCATAAACTTTAAAACGTACGTAATAGGTCTCTAAACTTTCAATTTTGTATCTAACAAATCCATAAATTTTTAATTTTTTATCCAATAGAAACATATTCTAAATTTTAAAAAATTAATTGTTTTATTAAACATAAATTTTTATTTTGTGTCTAATAGGTCCTCAACTTATTCTACATTTTTAAAAAAATCATATCTATTAGATAAAATATAAAACTTTAAAGTTCAATGAGAGATAAAATTAAATTTCTCTATAATAGAACAACTATTTTAAAAAAAATAATAACAAAATTCAAAGCTCATAAATCTATTATACATCGTTAAAGTTTAAGGATTTATTGAACACAAAATTTAAAAATTAAAAATCTAAATTTATAATTTTACCTTCATATAAAGGGATGGTTGCACAAATAGCAATCCGGCCCAAACTAATTGCAAATTTAGCAAACTTTAAAATGTTTTGCAAATATGGCAAAAAAATCTGTTTCTATCACTGATAGACTTTATCATATCACTGATAGACTTCTATCAGTGATAGACTATTATCACTGACAAAAATCTATAAAAAGCTGAGGTGATCAGCGATAGACTTCTATCAGTCATAAGATATCAGCGATAGAAATTGCTATATTCGCAAAATTTTTAAAAACATGCTATATTTGCAAACAATAAGTCTTAAATTGTCATTTACTACAATTTCCCTCATATAAATATAATTTTAAATACACGATATATAATTTTTATAGTAAAAATATTGATTCTAAAATTATAATAAATCAGAATTATTCATCTAAATAGGTAATTTTTAAAAACATGCTATATTTGCAAACAATAAGTCTTAAATTGTCATTTACTACAATTTCCCTCATATAAATATAATTTTAAATACACGATATATATAATTATAGTAAAAATATTGATTCTAAAATTATAATAAACCAGAATTATTCATCTAAATAGGTGACTGCGATCGAACTTGAGCCCAAAGGGCAGAGTGAATTAAAGGTGTGCCCCATGACCAACGTTCCATCAGCTGGAGATTAAGTAAATTTTGCATTTTTTTTTTGTATAAATATAAAACCAATTCAATTTAATTCTACATTTTTATATACAAATATACAAACTAAATAATTCGAGGGGGCACGTGCCCCTGGCCCCTACATGCATCCGCCCCTGGCTACAAGACAAAAGAGAATAAGATACAACAACCAAAATGTGGAGGAAGACTATTGGAGAGAAAATAACAATTTCAAAGGTTCTAGAGACTTTTTCCACCTAAGGCTCCATGTCATATGTTGAGTGTGTTCAATAATATCAGAGTTAGGATTTAAGCCTTTAACATTTTATTCTTTCTTTTTGTCATTTTTTTCTCGCTTTTTCTAAACGTTAGGGATAAATTGATAATAGAATTATTAGGAAGATTAGTCTAAAAGTAATTTTTAGGTTGAGTTAATAAATAAATTAAGGCTAAAGATGATCCTACGTTGACTCAATTAATTATAATCAGAGTAATAGTCACAAATGATCACTAAATTAAACTGCAAACAAAAAAAATTACTAATTCATATCCACGATAGTATTATCTTTTTCGATAATTGGAGTGATTTGAACCGGAAACTTTTAAAGATAAATAATATATTAACCAATTAAGTTATGTTGATATAAATACACAACACTTATATTATGATATTTTGGCATCCTGTGTTTTTCAACTTTCATTTATAATTTATTAGTAACGACATTGGTTTAATCAAAAAGGGGTTGGGATATATATGTATAGTACATGATGAGATTCATCATTACCAATCCAAGATCCAGAAATGCTCGTGAAGTTTTATAATGAGATTGTCACTTGAGAGGCATTGGATACTCATAAACATCTTTGATATATCACACTCACTTACATACCCAACAATGTTTAGAAGTGGGCTAAGTGATGAATGAGTAACAGAATCGTTCAATTAGACGTATCTCTCTTTCATTTCTGTATCTCCCTTTATTTATTAATGGTTGGGTTGAGTAACAAAATCGTCAATTAATTGGACCAAAAATATTGACGGAATTTTGAAGATGCTTCGATCAAAGAAAACAGATCTCTTGAGGAGTTCCTGGCTGACTCCACCGGAGATCAGCCTCATCGATCTTGGCCGGCGTCCAAATAGATTTGTCCAATATGTCACGCCGTTGGTGGTGACCACGTGGGGTCAACTTCCAAGGCTGTGGTCGACCCTCTCGGGGTGGCCCTCTTGATGCCTTATTGACGCGCCTTAGGATCAACCTTCAAGGCTTTGAACGTCTTTCAGGGTCGCTACTTTACTTTCTTTCGGTTTTGGGCCACTCGTAGCTACTTTACTTTCTTTCGGTTTTGGGCCACTTTTTAATAGGTTGTTTCGATAAATGTTTAAACATGAAAAAGGTAATATCACTTTATCCTTTAAAAATATGAAATAACAAAAGTAAAACAATAATCTCCAAAATTCACTTTAACAAATATGTTTGAACATCATGAGTTAATGTATTTTATTTAGATGACAGTATTATTCATATGAAATACTATGTATGGAGTCATTGCCTCAATGCTTGTGACGAAAAGTTATTTAGACCTAAATAAACCTTCAATACAGATTGAAATATATTCTCTAATTTTCATGTCTATGGAATACAAGCCGCGGTTCTTTTACATTGTAAGAGATTTACAGCCCCCATTGCAAGCTCTAAAAGTTGACGTAGGTCAAGATAACGAGAAAACCAAGAAGGCGGTTCTGTTGTATCCAAAAATTCAAATTCACAACCACCAACCCTATCGTACGCTTCAGCCGTATATAAATACGACGGTATATTGTGGTCCTTTACCAATATTTCTAATGATGATGTTAGAACAGTTATGCACCTCTCATACTCATCTACACATCTGTTGAAGATTTGTCGTGTTCTAGTGTCTAACTCTGGTCTCTTGATCTGGTCTACGAGATAAGAAAGATTATTGGTGGTATTGGCGATAGAATGGTTTATAAAAATGGTTAAAAGGCCTGGAAGGTTTAATTTTAGATCTTGGTGAGGATGAGAATCTACCACCACAATACATACTTTGCTCAATTTTTCATGTTTCTTACAAGTATCCTTGACAAAATCATTTGAGGTTGCAGTTTGAGCAATGAAACACAAACTGCTAAAAAGAAGTAAAAGAAAGATACCATATAGTTTTTCCACGTCATGTTGTTGAGTTTCTGTCTTTCTCTTTTTTATTTTTCGGCTATATTTATCTGAGGTTATATAGTAATATTTATATACTAAAATAATTCTTGAGATGATTCACTTTAAGGTTTAATGACATTTTCTAAAAAAGAAGCCTAATCAATATTTTAAAACAGTATATTGATAGCTAATACGTTTGAAAAATAGTAATGACATTTTTTTAGAATGAAATCTAATTAATATTTTAAAACATAATTTGGATTATCTTAGAGAAATATTTACAATCACCCGACACGTGGCTCAACCATAGGTTGCCATAGGTCAAAGCAATAATTTTATTTTTAGGATGTTTCTTTTCCTTTTTTTCTTTTTTCTTTTTTATATTATATTTAACTTTAAAAAAAAAATTTATTCTTTTTTTTCGAAAATATGTTTTCCCTCCCAATTTAGATTTTAATATTTAAAGTTTATGATTTAATATTTAGAGTTTTGAATTTAGTATTAAAGGTTTATTAACATTTAAGTAAAAATCATATATTTTAAACTCTAAATACTAAACCGTAGACTATAGTTCTTAAATACTATAACCTTATATTCTAGACTCCACATTTAAGGGAAAACATATTTTTAAAGAAGAAGAAGACACAAACTTTATAAAAAAAACAAATATGTATATTTTGCTTTGATGTGGTAGCACCAACTTCTACTCATGTAAAAAATTAGTGTATTTTTTTTTTTTTTTTTTTAATTGAAATATGGTTTCATAGTCACTAGTTTTAGTTTTACCATATCTAGATTGAGTTGTGCTCATATGGGTATAAAATTATTTAACTTTAGAAAAGATAATAAATGTCTCATCTAATAATCAATATAAGATTAACTAGTGATATCGGTTTTAATTACTCAAATTAATATGAGTTTATATATCCTAATAAATTAAACTTTATTGGCGTTCAAAATAAAGAAGACGTTTCAGAAAGGTATAAAAAAAAAAAAACGTTTCAGTTTATAAACTATTGTGAAAATTGTGAAATTTAAGAAAAATATTTGTTGTTTATTTGGGAAAATATTGTGATTCTTTCCAATTTTATCAATCACAATTATTATTATTATTATTTTTTTTTTTGCCAACAAAAGCATAGCGGCATGATTATGTTGGGATTAAGATTGAATCTAAGACCTCATAATCACTAGGCGATACATCATGTCGTTGAGTTATGCTTTTGTTGGCTTAATCACGATTTTTTAAGATGTTGTTTGGAACGATATTTTGAATATTTGTCCACCACTCAAATGCTTTTTAAAAAATGAATTTGAAAATTAAATTATTTTGAGAAACACATAAAATCATTTGGTAGAAAAAAAAATGTTTTTAAGTAGTGTTTAATTTAGAAGCTACCTAACCTTTTCATAATATATATATATATATCTAAAATTTGAAAATACTCTCACATCAAACCTATCAAATCTCTTTACCTTCACTTTTTTATTATGGTCGTCGTCGACGACCACGTCCACCGCGCACCGTTGACTTCTGCCCTTCGCCATCGCAAACCACAACCCTCACCCAACAATCCCAACCCCGAACGGTAGTCCGCGATCCATCATAGTATTTTTATATGGATATGTCAAATTCACATAAATCTTATAGTGTATTTTCTTGAATCATCATCATCCCATCAAATACATATATAACACAAGAATAAATTTATCTGTCTAGAATATCTCTATTGAGTTAAATATAGACTGAAATATATCAATTTAGAAAAAATAATAGTTACAAGGAAGTAAACAAAAATATAACACAAGAATATATCACTAGGATAGCAAACCAAACAAAAGTATGTATAAAAAAACTTTTGAACGAATCCATAATGTTTTAATTATAAATAGGTTTTATAAATCATATTTAAAAGATAGTGTATTTTTGTAAAATATATATTATATTTTCAATTAATCCAAACATGTCATTGATCTTTTTGCAACAAAATTTGAATAGAAGTATCCGCGAATCTACATGGAGACTAAGGAGTCATCCCCTCCCAAAAGTTTTGAATTTTTTAAATATTTTTTTTACATATGAAGGTATGAGTAATATTAATGAAAATATTTTTACATATATGTTTTATATATATATATATATATATATGATAACATTTGGGTGAAGATTGAACAACACTAGTTCATATATCATATTAGTTTTTTTAGTACATTAGAATGGAAGATTCGAACCACAGACTTTTTGATCGTCAACACATACATATGTCACTTGAGCTATGCTCGCTTTGGTCATATATCATATTAGTTGAGCTAGGTATTTATGTTGACTTCTCAACATTACAGCGAATAGTACAAAACTCAGAGAATCTCTGGAATACTCTTTACCCAAAAAAATACAAATTCTTCCTTTTGACTGTGATTCACAAAGGTTTAAACACAGTAGAGAAAATGCAAGCTCGTCTTCCACGATGTGTCTTAATCCAAATTGGTGTGTGCTTTGCAAAAAGAATGTAGAAACTATGAATCATATTTTTCTCCATTGTCCCTATGTTAAAAGCCTTTGGTCCACTCTTTTAAATGATTCTAATATGTTATATATTATGCCGAACAAACCTTGAAGATTTTATATCTCAATACTTTGCTATGCCCCAGGTAAATGTTAAACATATTATGTGGTGCAACATCTTTGGGGCCATTTTATGGTATATTTTGTTGGAACGAAATGACATGATTTTTAGTGATAAATCAAAGTTCAATCATCAGTTATGGAAGGAAATCATCATCAATGTTGCTTCATGGTGCTTCAAATCGAAGTTGTTTTGTAATTATCATACTTCTACTATAGTCTTAATTGAGAGGTTTTCTTCTAGCCTCTCATTTGTACTCTATTCAAAGTATTTTTTTAAAAAAAAAACATTACAACGAATACTGGAACTATGAATTATGCATAATAATAAAAATCAACCATCAAGGATTGGCTTAGTGGTCATTAAGGGATTCTGTCCCGTGAGAATAGTCGAGTACATAATAAATTATATTCAAATCTCCCCCTATTATATTGTGCTAAAAAGAATAACAAATATTAGATTTTTTTTCGTTTTAATTTTTTTTTTCTCTTTCTTCAAATATATACAGAAATGAATACAAACACATTACATCACAATGTTTGTCGTTTTTTCTACTTCTGTACATTGTCTGTCATTTTTTGCTATGTTTCTCCTTCTAGAATCGGACTTGCTTCTCCTTCTTCTTTTGTATTTGAAATTTGTGTTTGTATTTACAATTTTGAAACAAAAATAAAACTACAAGAGCACTCAAAAAGCACTAAATTACATTTAACTTTAGAAGCAGTAACTAAAAACGCACTAAATTATATTTAACTTTAAAAGCAGGAAATTACATTAAATCACTATTTCAAAACTACGAAAGAACGTAAAAAATACAAAAAGCATGAATGTGGATTTTTTTTTTTTTTTTTTTTTTTTTTTTTTTTTTTTTTTTGAGTATATTGGAGGTGGGGGATTCGAACCACAGACCTCTCAATCATCAAATCATACATATGCCAGCTGAGATATGCTCGCTTTGGCACATATGAATGTGGATCTTGATTCAACAATAGAAGATTGAGGCACACTTGAGGTTCATTATGTGGGTATGTACCATGAAAAAAAAAAAAAACCAAAAAAAAAAAAACCAAATTTTTTTTTGAAGAAGATAATAATGTTCAAATTTAGATTTATTGAAAAGAAAGAATAAGCTTAGTAATCAAATAAAAAAAGGAAGAAGAAATTAGAAATGCTAAATCAATTATTTTCGTTATTGTTTTTCATTTAGAATAAGATGTGTATGTACACTATAATGTCTAAACCTAATTTTTCAAAACACATGAAATAAGATAAAAGCTAACTAAATACTAAATATTTCATAACATAGATAATTGTCTAATACATTTCTTAAGCATCACAAATGTCTAACTTGAAAATAAGGTGAGAATAAGTAAAATATGATGGTAACAAAAATTTGCAGCCTCCGAGAGGATCAGTGGTGTAAATTTCAAGTCAATGCTCAACATTGCCTCTCTAAATTTCTAAGAGCCTTCAAATGTTAGTTGGTGCTCCAATCTTCATGTTGATGTCTACATGACATCTTTAAATTACTGTCGATCTTAACGTCATTATAATTATTTTACTCTAAATTGTCCTATATTTCCCAAAGCAATAATATAGGTGTAACACCTTTTAGAAAACTCTATCAAAAAAAATAAAAGCTATTTGGCTTATTTTTATGAGGCAAATAAATATATAAAACAATATAAATATGTATTTTCAAATTTAGGAAGTGGTTTAAAAATTATCAGAAATAGCCTAATTAAAATCCAACTCAAATTTAAATATAATATGAAATACAATAACAAAAGTTGAACAAACTTTATTTTTTATAATATTATCCTTAATTTTGTATCTCTTTTCCTTTTTAATATTGAAAGCATTTTTAAAAATAATGTTGTTTTGATAGGAAAGACGAAATTTTCACGCCAGCAAAGCAAGCTGGTCTTTTGAAAAGACGTTGCACGTGGATGAAGGTCGTCTTTTCAAAAGACGATCTTCCTTTGCATCCACTTTTTTGCATTAAAAATTTGATATATTTTTAACCAGTTATTCAAAAAAATTAAAAAATAATATGGCTGTTAACACAGATAGCATCAATTTGATACATGGTTTCACTATTTTTTGAGTTGTGTATCAAAAGATAAAGATCATCCAAGTCAGACTAGAGTTCTACAAATTTCAGAACGGAAGATTCTTCTGAATCGTGTGCATTTTTTAATCGATATGTTTTACTCAGATATGCAGAAATTTCAAAAAAGATATGGCTGAAAAGCTAACACCGAAAACTTCAATTTGATATGTAGTTTCAATATTTTTGAAGCTATATATTGAAAGATAAAGATTGTCGAAGTTGAGCTATAGTTTCGAAAAACTTCACTAAACCCTAGACTTGAAGATTTCAGAATTATAGCTCAATTTCGACGATCTTTATCTTTTGATATACGACTTCAAAAATAGTGAAACTGTATATCAAATTGAAGCTCTCAGTGTTAGTATTCTGGCAATATTTGTTTCAAAAAAAATTTAATTCATATCTGAATAAAAAGATATTAATTTTTTAATACAAACTGCTCAAAAGAATTCAGTTCTGAAATTTGAAAAACTACGGTCAACTCCAAAAATAGTGAAATCAAGTATAAATTGAAGTTTTATGTGTTAGCTTTCCAACCATAACATTTTCGAATATGTGGATAAGAAGATCTCATTTTTTTTTAATGCAAAAAGTATTTTTTTTTGTGGATGCAAAAGAAAATTGTCTTTTGAAAAGACGGCATTCATCCACGTGGAACAAAATCGTCTTTTCAAAAAATGTTTTTCTGGCATGAGTCATCTACAAAACAGCAATATTTTTTAAAATACTTTCAAACCTACAATATTTTTATAAAAAAATTTAAAAATAACAATATTAAAAAAAAAAAAATAGCCCCTCTTTTTAGTATATCTAATTCTTTTACTTCTTGATGCTTTTTTTTTAGTACCTTAATGCTTTTTTTTTTGTTTTAATTCATATAATGTGATTTGTAGCTGCTATTAGAATCGATGGTGAGCCCCTCTCAATTTTCTTTGTTGAAGTCATATTAATAAAAAAATAAAAAAAATTAGTGTCTATTGATAACTGGTTTTTAGTTTTTGTTTTTCTTTTTTAAATTAACATGTGAATTCTGCAATAACTTTCAATTTTTTTTTTTAAGGAAACATTCTATAAACAAAAGCAAATTTCGAAAGTATTTTTTTTTCTTTCCAACTTTTAGTTTGAATTTTGAAAACATTTCAAAACATAGATAACATAACTAAAAAATTCATATGTGAATCTATTGTTTTAGACTTAATTTTCAAAAATCAAAAATAAAAAATCAAATGGTTATCCGATAATTTAATAAAATCTGTTTAATGAAATCTGTTAAATAACCCCTCTGACTTTCTTCCTGGCTTACTGAGTTTAAATCTCAGCTCTCCCTCTTTTTCTTTTTTACATTTCCATCCGCTTGTAGTCTCTCTCATTTTCGGGGGAAAAAAATTATTTGTTCTTCTAGGGCTGGTTGCACAAATAGCAATCAGGCCCAAACTAATTGCAAATTTAGCAAATTTTAAAATGTTTTGCAAATATGGCAAAAAAACTCGTTTCTATCACTGATAGACTTTATTATATCACTGATAGACTCCTGATAGACTTCTATCCGTGATAGACTATTATCTCTGATAGACTATTATCACTGACAAAAATCTATAAAAAGCTGAGGTGATCAGCGATAGACTTCTATCAGTCATAAGATATCAGCGATAAAAATTGCTATATCCGCAAAATTTTTAAAAACATGCTATATTTGCAAACAATAAGTCTTAAATTGTCATTTACTACAATTTCCCGTTCTTCTATGCATAAATCACTTCAAATTTATATTTTAAATTCTATTTTTAGTATAAATTAATGCAAATCCCTCACTATTTTACCTTTATGTATAATATGGTCATTTGTTTTTTTATTTTTTCTTAATGAATCATATGTCATTTATAGTAGGTTCACCTTTAATTCACTCTGCCCTTTGGGCTCAAGTTCGATCCCAGTCCCCGTTTCTTTTAAAAAAAAAATTTGATTTACATAAAATTGTTTGATATAAAAAATATATAAATATATTTATTGGTGAGATATTCAAACTCTAATTTTCTAAAATTAACATCGTCCTTCCCCACATTTATTGTATTCAAAATTAATAAAAAAAAAGAAGGGAAAATTGTAATAGATGTCAATTTAGACTAAGGTAATTAAAAATATAGCATGTTTTTAAAAAATTTGCGGATATGGCAATTTCTATCGCTGATATCTTATGGCTGATAGAAGTCTATCGCTGATCACCTCAGCTTTTTATAGATTTTTGTCAGTGATAATAGTCTATCACTGATAGAAGTCTATCAGTGATAGAAACGCATTTTTTTGTCATATTTGCAAAACATTTTAAAGTTTGCTAAATTTGCAATTAGTTTGGGCCTGATTGCTATTTGTGCAACCAGCCCTAAAAAAAATATATATTATAATATCTAAATAAAGTTGAGGATGGCTACTTTTGATAATTAATTATAGTCTAATTTTATCCAAAAATCACTTATTATGTGTTTATAAATAGTTTAGTTTCTTAAATATATGTATAATGATCCTAATATTTTCCGTATGCTAGTGGTTATAAAGGGCTTAAGAGTTAAGACTATTAATGTCCTCCTAAATGGAACGAGTTCAATCTTTAATGGTCATTTACCTATGAATTAATTTAGTCGAGATGTGCGTAAACTAGCTCGATCATTATTAACGTCGTCTTAAAGGAACGTGTTACTTTCCTTATATAATTTCACTTTCTCAATTCTCTGTCAAACACGTTTAAAAATTTGAAATGAGAAATTAGAAGGAGATCATGGTTACCAAACATATTAAAGGGAAAAAAATTATCCGATCAAATACTTCAAAATTCATTCACATGTACACCCAAAGAAATACATATAGTCCCACATTTAAACTACAAATCTGGTCTAAATGGTACACCAGTTTCTGGTAACCATGTGGTTCCATCAATGAAATTTCTCACAGTAAATCTAGCAACTTCCCTTGTATTATTTATTGCATGAAAATTACAGTTGAATATTCTCTCCAAGGTCGACCAAGATAAAGTTCATAAATATTTAGTTTTTTTGTTCCAACTTGAGGAGAGGCCATTATGCTGCAATGTTGAAAGGAGAAGCCACTTTGTTCGTTGGGTGCATTCTTTGATTGTGCCGTAATGGTAACAGTATTATTATTTAGCAACCGTACATAAATGTCTTATAACTTTGGACTTCAACGTGCTCCTTGTATAATCCAGGTCTCACATGAATGTAAAATCTAGATTTACTGTTGTTTGGTGCAGCTGCTATAGCAGCACCAATACTTTTGAAATTTCCCGTCCCATCTAACGAAACAATAGCATTAAAGGAAATGCTATGAACGAATGTAATGGAGTTTGTGCACAAAAGAAAAATAAAACATGAAACGAGTTGAAGTTGAACCAACACTGCCATCTTAAAAGTTTGAAAAACAAAAGGACAAGAGAGAAAGATATCAAATAAGCAGCAGAGAAGGCTTGAAGTGAAAAGACACAAGTAATGCTTTGTAAGTTTAAGCTCTGTCATGAACAATATTTATAGAGGGAGAGAGGTTGCAAAGTCTTCAGCCTAAACTAGGTCTAACTACGAACACATAATTATAGCAATAACTTTATTTTCCATTATAAATTTTTACAAGTTTTAGCCAGAAGAGGAAATATTCATTCGAACAACCCATTGGGATTTGTAAAGATATACATATGAATGGAACTGAAATGAAAACCACAATATAAATAAGAAATTAAAAAATAATAAACTAAAAAAAGGGAGAAAAATATAATTAAAAATAAACAAATTTAATAAATAGACCATTATGCTTAATCATAATCAGTTTCTATACCTTTTGTTTAAAATTAAGGAGAAGTCTGAGGGTAAGTTTTGTTTTTATTGGGAAAACATATCGTAATTTAATTTGATTGAGTAATTGAAGTTTTTTTTCTTCTTATTGTTGAGATTCTATTTAGATTGAGAAATTTGGGAAGAAAAATTAGCAATTTTGTCAATAATATAGCAAAATAGTTTTTGTAAGAACACTGAAGTTGATGAAGAAATCTACTATATATATGTTATGTCCTTTGTCATTCTATCATAATTCTTAATTAGATCACATCGTAAATGGATTGATATCTCCTCATAAAAATGGATGAAAATGGATGAGTTAAAAGGTTGAACTACTAGTAAACAAATTTTAACTCACTATTGGCTCAAGTTTATCTCATGTAAAATTAGGAAGTTATAAATCATTCTCAATAATCAAGGTAATATTTGGTGCTTCATGGTGTTTAGAGTTTATGGTATATTTGGTTGGAACGAAATGACAGGCTTTTTAGTGATAAATCAAGGTTCATTCATCAGTTATGGGAGGAGATTATCATCAATGCTACTTCATGGTGCTCTAAGTCGAAGTTGTTTTATAATTATGATACTTCTACTATAGCAGTGGGAGGTTTTTCTCTAACCTTTCATTTGTACTCTATTTCAATGAAGTATTTTTTTTAGAAGAAAAGTATTGTCCTATTTTGCTCCATTTAATGTTACTAGCCATTAATATACCCTCTTCTACTTTTTCTTAATTCAGTTATGTGTTAATTCTATTGGCTCAAGTTTATCTCATTTTCAATAATCAACCTAAGTATATTTTTAGCATGAGAGAATAAGGATCAAAAGCATAAGCAATGCAAAATAAAGAAATAAAGAAATAAAAAATATAGTCTTGGCCCTATAGTTTTGCTCCATTTAATGTTCCTAGCTGGTAGTATACCCTACTTTAGGACAAATGTAAGTACTTTAATTTTTCTTAATCGAAATCTCTTAATTTAAGAAATTTCTCACCTCTCATTCGCAGGCTCTCTTTTTAGATATAATTATTATTTTTTTTTTTTGAAAAAGATACTTCATTGATTAAACAGAAAAGAGTACAAATGAGAGGCTAGAGGAAAGCTTCCCAATTAAGCGCTATAGTAGAAGTATCATAATTACAAAACAACTTTGATTTGGAGCACCATGAAGCAGCATTGATGATAATCTCCTCCCATAACTGATGAATGGACTTTGATTTATCACTAAAAATCCTGTCATTTCGTTCCAACCAAATATACCATAAAATGGCCCCAAAGATGTTGCACCACATAATATGTTTGACATTTACCTGGGGCATAACAAGGCATTGAGATATAAAATCCTCAAGTCTGTTCGGCAGAATAGATAACATATTAGAATCATTTAAAAGAGTGGACCAAAGGCTTTTAGCAGAGGGACAATGGAGAAAAATATGATCCATAGTTTCTGCATTCCTTTTGCAAAGCACACACAAATTTGGATTAAGACACATCGCTGGAAGACGAGCTTGCATTTTCTCTGCAGTGTTTAAACCTTTGTGAATCACAGTCCAAAGGAAGAATTTGCATTTTTTTGGATAAAGAGTATTCCAAAGATTCCCTGAATTTTGTATTGTAGAAGAAGGGGACACTTCTCTGGAAAGATACCATTTCAAAGATTTCACTGAAAAGAGACCTTTTTTATCAGGAGCCCAACAAATACAATCCTTACCAGCAATCGGAGAAGGAATGTGCCAAGCAGTAGATATATCGGCCCAAACAATCACTTCTCTATCCAAAAGGGGTCTTCGAGGGAAGAAATTCCAAGAACCTGTTTCTGAGTTCCAAGCTTCATGAACAGTAATCAATTTATTTGATGCCAAAGAGAAAAATCGAGGATATAAAGCATATAACATCCATTATTAGTCCATTTATGGAACCAGAAAAGAGTGTTTCTACCATTCACTATCTTCCAATTAGTGCAGTTTAAGACAAGATCTTTAAACTTAATAATGTTGAACCAAGGGGAATTGGAGCTACTAAATTTGCATTTGCTAGGAACTTCACCTGGGGATGAAATGACATATTTAGCTTCAATAACGATCCTCCATAGACTATCTGGCTCCTCAAGGTATCTCCACAACCATTTACTCAAAAGAGCTATGTTCGTGTCTTTAAGCTTGCCAATACCCAAACCCCCTTTATCTTTAGGAGGGTGGCTATATCCCGTTTAGATATAATTATTATAATATTTTATATATATATATAATTATTAATAATATTAAATTTAGCTTTTTTTTCCATAATGATTTGTCTTGTCCCGTTTATAAAAACTAGTTATTTATTATATAATAATCTCTCCTTTCTTTTTAAGTTCGATTTCTGATAATACCATGCAAGTTTATTAGTTGATGGTTTTTATGGCTTCTAAGGTAAGTTTTTGCAACCCCATTTTAGAACTCTTTTGTGTATTGATTTCTATTATAATAATATTTTTCTCTCTCTCAACATTCTATATGCTCTTTTAAGCATTACTCTTTGTTTATTTTTCAATTTTTTATCTCACTTTTCAAAACATTACAGAGAATTTGGTTAAATTGTCTAATAATCGTGATTATAAAACTATTATTATGATTTAATGATGACGACTCAAGAAATTTCAAAGTTGAGTTTCATGAATTTGGCTAATGCTGTAGATCCTCTAGGTATAGACTCAATTAAGTATAATTTGTGAACTCAATTAAGTATGATTTAGGAATTGATAGCCACAAAGGATTAATAGAGCCAACCCCAAAATTTTAGAAATTTTAATTACTTTTACCTCTCTTTTACACAATATTATTATGTGTTCAACTGACATAAAATATGTGCTCTCGACCAAGAAGTCAAATGTTCGAATCCTCCACCCTAAAAAAAAAATATGAACATGGTTGAAAGTATTTATACTCCACCATATATATATATTTTTCATAAAGTTAGTTTTTAATATGTTTTTCTTCTTTTATTTATTATCATAATTTCTAGTGTCTTCTTATTCTCTTAAGATAATGGTCTTGATATATGATAATAACTCTTTTAAGAAAAAATATGAATGTATTTTTTTTTTTTAAATCAATTCAAAAGACTCATATTAATTAAAAACATACAATTAAGTTATTTTATAGAAGAATGCATTATTTTAAGACACTCAATAACTTACTCTTTTCAACAATTGGCAATAATATTTTTTCAACTAAGTTGTAAGAAGTAGTTTGCACAAGTCAGTTGTTCATATTTACACACCAATATTCCTTAGTCCATTATTATTGAGATTATACCCTTATCACTAGTAGCCCACTTTATGCCCTTCTAGCTAAGTCTAGGTGCTTTATATAAAAACTACAACATATAAAAATAGAATGCACTAAGGAAAAATGGTGAGTTAATAAAGGTGAACTTATTAGTTAGGCCCTTTGTTGATTTGTAACTATTAATTAGATCACATTGCAAACAATTATAAGTTTATTAGCATAATTAAGTTTATCTCATGCAAAAGTAAGCCTAGAGGAGTTTGAATGAATAGGATATGCATCTCCCACATGGAAGCACTTCCATTTTTAGTTTTGATATATATGAGTCACTATTTTAAGTATAAGTAGATATTTGTTTTTGGCATTGGAGAGAATCAGAATCAAGATCATAATTAAGGTAAATCAACAAAAGTCTTGGCCTCTAGTTACAGCATTTATGTTGCTAGTAGTGAGCTCTTTTAGGGGAAAAATGCAATTATTTTTTCTTAATTTAATTAGTTTTTTTTCTTTTTCTAAAAGCTTCTCACTCTAATTCCCAGCTAGTTTATCAGGCTAGTTTATCGTATAGAATAATATACCCCTGATCATAATCACTTTGCTATACATTTTATTTTATAAGGTAAGAAGAAGTTTAGGGGTGAGTTGTGTTTTGATTGGAAAACACATCAATTTGGTTCAAGAATGGTTGAACTGAGATTACCAAATAATTATTAATTGGAGATTTTTTGCCTTATATTTGAGATTCTATTGAGTTTGAGAACTTTATGAAGAAAAGTTAGCAATGTTGTCGGATATAATAAAATAATGTCAAAGAACCATTTGGAAGTTGATGATCATCAACCAATCTAATAAATATGTTCTGCATGCATATATCAGTCTCATCTACTTCAAACATCGTTTGAAGCAACATATTTGGTGTTATTTTATGAAATCTATGATTAGAAAGTAACAACGAAATTTTCAATAATTTTTTTCTCAACTTTGAAATCATATCATCTTCAACGCTACTTCATGGTGTTCGAAATCTAAGTTATTTTGTAATTATGGTTTATTTGTTATTATACTCAATTAGAAGACTTTTCTCTAGCTTCTCTTTCTCTTTCTATTTCTCTTTTTCTTCCAATCATCTATAAAATATCTCTTTTTATATATATAATCAAAGTAAATCAACAAATAAGAAAGGAGGTCATTTCAATTAATGAATTATTCGAACGTTTCCATATCAGATAATAATCTTCTCTCTTTCTCAAAATTCTATTTTGTATCTACGTTTATTAATTTTTGGTTTGAGTTCAATAATATGGGAGTTAGGCTTTAAACTTTCAACATTTTTTTCTCACTTTTTCTAAACGTTACGGATAAATTAATAATAGAATTATTAGAAAGATTAGTGGCAACTAAAAGAAATTTCTACGTTGAGTTAATAAATAAATTAACGCCAAAGATGTTCCTACGTTGACCCATTAATTATAATCAAAGAATAGTGACAAAGGATCACTAAATTAAACTGCAAACAATAAAAAAAAAATTACGACGATTTTTTTTTTTTTTTTTTTTTTTTTTTTTTTTTTTTTTTTTTCAATTGGAGTGATTTGAACCGAAAACTTTTAAAGATGTAAATAATATATTACCAATTAAGCTATGCTTATGGGGATATATATACACAACACTTATATTATGATATTTTGGCATCTTGTTTTTTTCAACTTTCCTTTATAATTTATTAGTAGCAACATTGGTTTAATCAAAAAGGGGTTGGGATATATACATGTGTATAGTACATGATGAGATTCATCATTACCAATCCAAGATCCAGGAATGCTCGTGAAGTTTTATAATGAGATTATTAGATACTCATAAACATCTTTGATCACATCCTGCACTTACATCCCCAACAATGTTTAGAATTGGGCTAAGTGATGAATGAATATCAGAATCGTTCAATTAGACTTATCTCCTTCTGTTCACACGAGATTTCGACGAAGGATAGAAATTCGAACACGTGTAAATGAATTTGAATTTGTATTGATGTATTGTATTTATCAGTGCGCAGGATTACAATCTCTAATGTTTGATCCTCTGATTCTCTCTCTTAAATGTAAATGTATCTCGAGGGCTTCGCAGCTTGTTCTCGATGTTGGATTTGTTTCGAGGGCTTCGCAGCTTGTTCTCGATGTTGGATGATCGTTCAGTCTTCCAAGGATTCAGGGAGTCTTCGTTGCTTGAGAATTCTCTCTGAGCTCTTAGGAGTAAAAATTTTCTGAACCTTAAAAATGAAGAATGAGCTCTCTATTTATAGATTTCTCATGGGCCTGGATCCAATGGGCTTGGGCTTGGATCCAATGGGCTTGGGTCCAACAGACTTTTGGGTTCTGGTCCCAATGGTTATTTGGGCTTGGGCCAAATTGTCATTTAAATAACTTTTAGCCCGATTCGATTTCGAGCCCAATTGAGCCATGACCGAATTTGCTCGGTTAAGTTTATTCGATCCGCCAGCCAAGATGAAGACATGTGGCGACCGCTGATTGGCCGAAATTTCTCGGTCAACACCTTCATTTCTCTATCTCCCTTTATTTAATAATGGTTGGGTTGAGTAACATTCATTTCTCTATCTCCCTTTATTTATTAATGGTTGAGATGAGTAACAAAATTGTCAATTAATTGAGACAAAAATCTTGACGAAATTTTCAAGATGCTTCAATCAAAGGAAACAAATTTCTTGAAGAGTTCCTGGCTGACTCCACTGGGGATCAACTTCATCAATCTCGGTTGTCGCCTAAATAGAGTTGACCAATATGTCACACCTTTGATGCTGACCCTGTGTGGTCGGCTTCCAAGCTAGGCTGTGGCCGACCCTCTCAGGAGTGGCCTTCTTGATGCCTTATTGACGCGCCTTAGGTTCAACCTTCAAGGCTTTCACCGCCCTTTGAGAGTTGGCTTGAAAAAACTTCTCACTTTTTAATAGGTCGTTAGTATTTTTTTTTTTTTTTTGAAGATCAAACCCATGACCTCTTAATCAAGGGCACAATCTTATGCCAATTGAGCTATACTTAGTTTGGCTAGATGACAGTATTATTCATATGAAATATTCTGTATCGAGTCAATGCCTCAATGCATGTGATGAAAAGTTATTTAGACCTAAATAAACCTTCAATACAGATTGAAATATATTTTGTAACTTTGATGTCTATGGAATACATGCAACGACTCTTTTACAATGGAAGAGATTTGCAGTCCCCATCGAAAGTTCTAGAAGTTGACGTAGGTCAAGATAACGAGACAACCAAGAAGGCGGTTCTGTTGTATCTAAAAAATCAAATTCACAAGCATCAAGCCTATCGTACGCCTCAGACATATACAAATACGGCGGTATATTGTGGTCCTTTACCAATATTTCTAACGATGATGTTAGAATATTTATGCACCCCTCATACTCATCTATACATCTGTTGAAGATTTGTCGTGTTCTGGTGTCTAACTCTGGCCTCTTGATCTGGTCTACGAGATAAGAAAGATTATCGGTGGTATTGGCGATAGAATGGTTTATAAAAATAGTAAAAAGTCCTGAAAGGTTTAATTTTAGATCTTGGTGAGGATCAGAATCTACCACGGCAATACATAGTTTGCTCAATTTTCCATGTTTCTTACAAGTATCCTTGACAAAATCATTTGAGGTTGCCGTTTGAGCAATAAAACACAAACTGCTAAAAAGAAGTAAAAGAAGGATAACATATAGTTTTTCCACCGTCATATTGTTCTAATTGAGTTTCTCTCTTTCTCTTTCCTATTTTTCCGTCTATACTTATCCGAGGTTATATAGTAATATTTATATATTGAAATAACTCTTGAGATGATTCATTTTAAGCTTTGCTAAAAAAAAAACTCCTAATGACATTTTGTAGAAAAGAAACCTAATTAATATTTTGAAACAGCATTTTGATTAGTTGATACGTACGTTTCGAAAACTAGTAATGAAATTTTTTAAAATGGAAACCTAATTAATATTTTTTAGATTACCTTAGAGAAATATTTAGCTATTAGTTGTGCTAGAATCTAGTTGTGCACTTTTGGTTTTATTAAATATGTTTTCACTCTCCATTTAGGTTTTAATATTTAAAATTTATGGTTTAATATTTAGAGTTTTAGATTTAGTATTAAAAATTTATTAACATTGATAAAAATCATAAACTCTAAACTCTAAATACTAAACCTAGAGCATAGTTTCTAAATACTAAAATCTTAAATTTTAGACTCGGAAAACATATTCTAATGAAAAGAAAAAAAAAATATAAAATATAAAAAAATTGAAAGTTAAATATAAACAAAATAGAAAATGAAAGGAAAGGGAAGAAATATTTTTATTTTTATTTTTTTTTATGAAAGGAGAGATTCTCATTAAATCAAACAACACAAATACAACCGAAGCTTAACAAAACTTACCAACCAAGACATAAATTAACTTACCATTTGGTTACAACATTAACAAGAAAAATATTCTTTAAATAAAAAAAAAATGTTTTAATTAACTTACCATTTGGTTACAACATTAACAAGAAAAATATTCTTTAAAGAAAAAAAAAATGCTTTTTTTTTTCTCAACGAATGTGAAAAGTGTTCATTTCACTTGCTTATAGTTAAAAAAAAATGAAGGTTTTGTTATTATTTTTTTTTTAAAAAAAATAGTTGTTCTATTAGCGAGATCTAATAGATACGTGATTTTTTTAAAAAGAAATGTCGCTACTAGACACAAAATAAAAATTTATGTTTAATAGAACAATTAATTTTTTAAAATTTATAATATATTTCTATTAGATAAAAAAATTGAAAATTTATGAATTTGTTAGATACAAAATTAAAAATTTAGAGACATATTACATACGTTTTAAAGTTTGGGGACCATATAGACACAAATAAAAAATTTAAGAATAAACTTGTAATTTAACCTTATTTGAATTATGCCCCTGACATAAGTTCATGGATCCGCCCTTGGGAATAATAATAGTAAGTATAAACTATTGTGGAAATTGTGAAATTTAAGAAAAATATTTGTTGTTTATTTGGGAAAATATATATTGTGATTCTTTCCAATTTTATCAATCACGATTTCTTAAGAGCATTTCGAACACCAACAAAAGCATAGCTCAAATAATAAATTCAAAACATTAAATTATTTTGTGAAACGCATCAAATCAAATTTTAGAAAGAAAAAAAGTTTTTTTTAATAGTGTTTAATTTGGAAGCTATCTAAATTTTTTATAATATTCTCACACCAACCTTATCAAATCTTAGAAAGAAAAAAGTTTTTTTTTAATAGTGTTTAATTTGGAAGCTAACTAAAATATTTATAATATTCTCACACACCAACCTTACCAAATCTCTTCACCCTCACTTCTATTATGGTCGTTGTTAAAAAGATTAGTCAACTATGGCAAGTAAAAGCAATTTCTACAGTTAATAAATCAATTAAGGCTAAAGATGATCTTAGGTTGACTCAATTAATTATAATCAGAATAATCATCACTAAAAATTAAACTGCAAACAAAAAAAATTACGAAATCATATCTACCATAGTATTGTCTTTTTCTTTTTTTTAAAACCAATTGGAGTGATTTGAATCGAAAACTTTTAAAGATATAAATAATATATTCAACAATATGTTATACAACACTTATATTAATATTTTGGCATCTTGTGTTTTCCAACTTTCATTTATAATTTATTAGTAACAACATTAGTTTAATCACAAAGGTTAATATTTTGGCATCTTGTGTTTTCCAACTTTCATTTATAATCTATTAGTAACAACATTAGTTTAATCAAAGGGGTTAGGATATATACATGTGTATAGTACATGATGAGATTCATCATTACCTCCAAGATCCAGGAATGTTCGTGAAATTTTATAACGAGATTGCCACTTGAGATGCTTATAATACTCATAAACATGTTTGATCACGCCCACTTACATACCCAACAATGTTTAGAAGTGGGCTAAGTGATCAATGAGTAACAAAATTGTTCAATTAGACGTACCTCTCCTTCATTTCTCTATCTCCCTTTATTTATTAATGGTTGGGTTGAGTAACAAAATCGTCAATTAATTGGGCCAAAAATCTCGACGAAATTTTCAGGATGCTTCAATCAAAGGAAACAGATCTCTTGAGGAGTTCCTGGCTGACTCCACTGGGGATCAGCCTCATCAATCTTGTCTGACGCCTAAATAGAGTTGGCCAATATGTCACGCCTTTGGTGCTGACCCTGTGGGGTCGGCTTCCAAGGTTGTGGTTGACCCTCTCGGGGTGGCCCTCTTAATGCCTTATTGACGCGCCTTAGGATCAACCTTCAAGGCTTTAACCGTTTTTGAGGGTTGACTCTAATTTCTTTAAATTTTGGGCCACAAGTAGCTATGTCAATAATTTTAGGGGCGACATAAGAAATATTCATTTTTAATAGGTTGTTTTGATAAATATCCAAAAACACGAAAAAGGTAATATCACTTTATCCTTTAAAATATGAAATAAGAAAAGTAAAAAATAATCTCCAAATATACTTTAACAAATATGTTTGAACATCATGAGTTAATGTATTTAATTTAGATGAATATTATTCATATGAAATATTATGTATCGAGTCAATCCCTCAATGCTTGTAATGAAAAGTTATTTAGACCTAAATTAAACCTTCAATACAAATCGAAATATATTTTGTAATTTTAATGTCTATGGAATACAAGCAACGACTCTTTTACATTGTAAGAGATTTGCAGTCCCCATCACAAGATCTAGAAGTTGACGTAGGTCAAGATAACGAGACAACCAAGAAGACGGTTCTGTTGTATCCAAAAATTCAAATTCACAACCATCAAGCCTATTGTACGCATCCGACAGATACAAATCTGGTTGTGTATTATGGTCCTTTACCAATCCTTCTAACGATGATGTTAGAATATTTATGCACCTCTCATACTGATCTACACATCTGCCGAAGATTTGTCGTGTCCTGATATCTAACTCTGGCCTCTTGGTCTGGTCTACAAGATAAGAAAGATTATCGGTGGTATTGGCGATAGAATGGTTTATAAAAATGGTCAGAAGTCCTGTAAGGTTTAATTTTAGATCTTGGTGAGGATCAGAATCTACCACGGCAATACATACTTTGCTCAATTTTCCATGTTTCTTACAAGTATCTTTGACAAAATCATTCGAGGTTGCGGTTTGAGCAAAGAAACACAAACCGCTAAAAAGAAGTAAAAGAAGGATACCATATAGTCTTTCCACCGTCATGTTGTTCTGATTGAGTTTCTCTCTTTCTCTTTTTTATTTTCCATCTATACTTATCCGAGGTTATATAGTAATATGAAACAACGTTGAGATGATTCTTTTTAAGCCTTGCTTAGAAAGCTCATAATGACATTTTCTAGAAAGGAAACCTAATTAATATTTTAAAACTGTATTTAGATTAGCTAATACGTTTGAAAAATTAGTAATGACATTTTCTAGAATGGAAAACCTAATTAATATTTTGAAGACAAAATTTTGACTAATATCTTAGAGAAATTTTTCGTTGTTGGTTGGACTACAATCTAGCTTTACACCGGACACGTGGTTCAACCATAGGTTGCCACGTGTTAGAGCAAGATTTTTTTATTTATTTATTATGTTTTTCTTTCAATTTTAGTTTAAATATTTAAGGTTTATAGTTTAATATTTAAGATTTTGGGTTTAGTATTAAGGATTTATTAATATTTAAGGAAAATCTTAAAACCTAAACTTTAAATATTAAACTTTAAACCGTAGTTTCTAAATACTAAATCTTAAACCACGTGTCAGAGCAAAGTTGTTTTGACACGTGGCAAACTATGGTTGACCCAACTAGCAACAAAGTTTAACTCATGTGAAAAATTTGTGTTAATTTTTTTTTTCTTTGGAGGCTATATTAACCTTCTTTTTGTCTAAATCTTCCAATTATGATTTAAATATTTTATTTTTAATAATATGTGGAATGAAAGATTCAAATTGTTTAACCTTTTTGGTAGATAATACATGTCTATGCTACTTTATATAAGTAATAATATTCTCACTACTCTTGGTGTGTTTTATAATTTAATATTAAAAAATAATTCATTTTATAAGCATAGAAGATGATCAAATTTTGATGGAAAACTATTATATATGGGATATACAAGTCTTTTTTTTTTTTTCCAAGTTCATTCCAATTTCAAATTTTTTTTTTTATAGATTAAAAAATTCCATGGAATGAGATGAAATCAAGTTAATAACTCTTGTTATATTTTTATAAGGGTTGGTTGCACAAACATCAATCATGTCCAAAATAATTACAAATTTAGCAAAATTTAAAATATTTTGCAAATATGACAAAAAAATAAGCGGCAATCACTAATAGAAGTTATCGCTCATATATGACTATCACGGATAGACTACTATCACTCATAGACTAAAATTCTATAAAAAAACTGAGGTGATAGACTACTATCAGCGATAGACTTCTATAGGCGATAGACTATACTATCAGAGATATAGAAATTGTCATATCTGTAAAAAAAATTAAAAAAAAAAATATTATGTTAGGATACAAACAATATGCACATTGGCTAGAAAAGGGAAAGATCATGGTATATAAGGGAGACAATTAATCTCCAATTGGTATGAGGCCTTTTGGGTAAAACCAAAAGCAGAGTTTATGCCCAAAGTGGACAATATCATACCATTGTGGAAATGTCTGGTTCCATTGTCCTTAATAAGTGGTATTAGAGCTAACTTAGCCATGTTTGTAAAATCCTCGGGTGTGGAATAAAGATATTGATGAGTCTCTCAATGACATTGTCATAATTTTCTCATGTGGGGTGGTCGTGGTACTTTGTTCGAGGGGAGCATTGTTGGGAACAAAGTAAGTGTGGTACTTTGTTCGATTGTTAGGATACAAACAATATCCCTCCCACATTGGCTAGAAAAGGGAAAGATCATGGGTATATAAAGGGGACAATTAATCTTCAATTGGTATGAGGCCTTTTGTTTGAAACCAAAAGCAAAGTCATGAAGGTCTAGAAAAGGAAAAGATCATGCTTATGTATATAAGGGGACAATTAATCTCAAATTGAGCCTTTTTCAAAAAAAAAAAAAAAAAAAAAATCTCAAATTGAGCCTGGTTTAGGCCTAAATGAATTACCGGGAGAATTTCTGGGTTTCATTGTCCTTAATAGTATTTTTTACTAAGTTTTGCTTAATTAGTAGGCTTTCCTCTAGCCTCTCATTTGTATTCTTTATCTCATTTGTATTCTTTATCAATGAAGTATTTTTTTTTTAAAAAAAAACAATTCTCTATCAAACACATATTTAAAAATTTATTATGAGAAATTAAATGGAAAAAATTACCCATCAAATACTTAAAAATTCATTCACATATACACCCAAAGAATTACATATAGTCCCACATTTAAACTAAAAATCTGGTCTAAATGGTACACCAGTTGCTGGTAACCATATGGTTCCATTAATGAAATTTCTCACAGTAAATCTAGCAACTTCCCTTGTATCATTTATTGCATGAAAACTAGACCATTTGACTCTTCTAGATAAATCAGCTCCTGGGCCTGTATTCTTAAACTCGGCATAGAATAATGAGTTTAGAGGCGTCCTTCCCCAGGCTAACCATCCCGCCGGATTGACCACAAAGTCTAAAAATGACTGCATGAAAATTACAGTTGAATATTCTCTCCAAGGTCGACCAAGATAAACTAAATAAATGTCTAATTTTCTTGTTCCAAATTGAGGAGAGGCCATTATGCTGCAGTATTGAAAGCAGAAGCCACTTTGTTCGTTGGGTGCAACCTTAGATTGTGCCGTGATGGTAACAGTATTATTATTTAGCAACCGTACATATATTTTGCAATCCTGAAATACGGCAAGTCCGTTCCCAAATATGAAATCTACCGTTCCATAGATTTCACAGTCTTTGAAGAATAATTGCTTTCCACTTACATAAAGTGTGTCTTGGTATCCTAGAAATACACACTTGAAATATGTTGATTGGATGTTGTCATTGAGAAGGGCAATGGCCTGACTATTTCCAGGTCCAGCAGAATTTTTAAAGGTTATGGATTGTGCCATAAAGTTGTTACCCTTCGCAACTACAAACAAAAATATCAAAAAGTTAAAAAACAAATAAAAAAAATTTGCAGACAAAAGAAACTTCCGTGTGCTTGAAATCTAAATTATTTTGTAACTATGATTTATCTGTCATTGTACTGAATTGGGAGGTTTTTCTCTCGCCTCTCTTCTAAAAAAAAGACAAAAGAAAAAGTTGGGTAGTTGAAGCTTACCAAAAGTGGCCGATTGGGAGGTTTCAAAACCAGTGCCATTGCTCCTATTATCAACAATGACAGTAGTGGCCGCATCATCCCCAATTAATGCTATGAAAGTCTTATAACTTTGGACTTCAACGTGCTCCTTGTATATTCCAGGTCTCACATGAATGTAAAATCTAGATTTACTGTTGTTTGGTGCAGCTGCTATAGCAGCACCAATACTTTTGAAATTTCCCGTCCCATCTAAGGAAACAATAGCATTAAAGAAAATGCTATGAACGAATGTAATGGAGTTTGTGCACAAAAGAAAAATAAAACATGCAACGAGTTGAAGTTGAACCAACACTGCCATCTTAAAATTTTCAAAAACAAAAGGACAAGAGAGAAAGATATCAAATAAGCAGCAGAGAAGGCTTGAAGTTAAAAGACACAAGTAATGCTTTGTAAGTTTAAGCTCTGTCATGAACAATATTTATAGAGGGGGAGAGGTTGCAAAGTCTTCAGCCTAAACTAAGTCTAACTACGAACACATAATTATAGCAATAACTTTTTTTTCCAATTTAAATGTTTACAAGTTTTAGCCAGAAGAGGAAATATTCGAACAACCCATTGGGATTTGAAAAGATATACACGCATATGAATGGAACTGAAATGAGAAATTCAAAAATAATAAACTAAAATCAGGAAGAAAAATATAATAAAAATAAACAAATTTAATAAATAGACCATTATGCTTAATCATAATCAGTTTCTATACCTTTTGTTTAAAAATTAAGGAGAAGTAGGGTAAGTTTTGTTTTTATTGGGAAAACATATCCTAATTTAATTTGATTGAGTAATTGAAGTTTTTTTTTCTTCTTATTGTTGAGATTCTATTTAGATTGAGAAATTTGGGAAGAAAAATTAGCAATTTTGTCAATAATATAGCAAAATAGTTTTTGTAAGAACACTGAAGTTGATGAAGAAATCTACTATATATATGTTATGTCCTTTGTCATTCTATCATAATTCTTAATTAGATCACATCGTAAATGGATTGATATCTCCTCATAAAAATGGATGAGTTAAAAAGTTAGAACTACTAGTAAACAAATTTTAATTCTCCATTGGCTCAAGTTTATCTCATGTAAAAGAAAGTTATAAATCATTCTCAATAATCAAGGTAATATTTGGTGCTTCATGGTGTTTAGAGTTTATGGTATATATTTGGTTGGAACGAAATCACAGGATTTTTAGTGATAAATCAAGGTTCATTCATCAGTTATGGGAGGAGATTATCATCAATGCTGCTTTATGGTGCTCCAAATCGAAGTTGTTTTGTAATTATGATATTTCTACTATAGCGCTTAATTGAGAGTCTTTCCTCTAGCCTCTTACTATATTATGTCTGATCAATGAAGTATTGTTTTTTAAAAAAAATAATCAAGGTAATATATTTTTGGCATGAGAGAATAAGGATCAAAATTATACGAAATGAAAAAAAAATTAAAAAAAAAAAAAAAAAAAAAAAAAAATTAAAAAATGAAAAAGAAAAGTATTACCCTAGTTTTGCTCCATTTAATGTTACTAGCCAGTAATATACCCTCTTTTACTTTTTCTTAATTCAGTTGTGTTTATTTCAAAAAAAAAAAAATTCAGTTGTGTTAATTCTATTGGCTCAAGTTTATCTCATTTTCAATAATCAATGCAAGTATATTTTTAGCATGAGAGAATAAGGATCAAAAGCATAAGCAATGCAAAATAAAGAAATAAAAAAATAAAAAATATAGTCTTGGCCCTATAGTTTTGCTCCATTTAATGTTCCTAGCTGGTAGTATACCCTACTTTAGGACAAATGTAAGTACTTTATAATCGAAATCTCTTAATTTAAGAAATTTCTCACCTCTCATTCGCAGGCTATCTTTTTAGATATAATTATTATAATATTAAATATACCTATCTTTTTTATATATAATTATTAATAATATTAAATATACCTTTTTTTCATAATAATTTGTCTTTTCCCATTTATAAAAGTGTTGGTTGCACAAAAATCAAACACGCCCAAAATAATTACAAATTTAGCAAAGTTTAAAATTTTTTACAAATATGTTAAAAAATTAGGTGTGATAGCCTATTATCACGGACAAAATTCTATAAAAAAAAGACTACTATCAGCGATAAACTTCTATCAGCATAGACCGTACTATCGGGGATAGAAATTGTCATATCTGCAATTTTTTTAAAAAAAATGCTATATTTTTAATTATTTTACGAAATTAGTTACCATTTTCTTTTATAAAAACTAGTTATTTATTATATAATAATCTCTCCTTTCTTTTTAAGTTCGATTTGTGATAATATCATGCAAGTTTATTAGTTGCTGGTTTTTATGGCTTCTAAGGTAAGTTTTTGCAACCCCGTTTTAGAACTCTTTTGTGTATTGATTTGTATTATAATAATATTTTTCTCTCTCTCAACGTTGTATATGCTCTTTAAGCATTATTCTTTGTTTATTTTCCCATTTTTTATCTCTCTTTTCTAAACATTACTGAGAATTTGGTTAAATTGTCTAATAATCGTGATTATAAAACTATTATTATGATTTAATGATGACGACTCAAGAAATTTCAAAGTTGAGTTTCATGAATTTTCTAATGTTGTAGATCCTCTAGGTGGACTCAATTAAGTATGATTTGGGAATTGATAGTCAGAAAGGATTAATAGAGCCAACCCCAAAATTTTAGAAATTTTAATTACTTTTACCTCTCTTTTACACAACATTATTATGTATTCAACTAATATAAAATATGTGCTCTCGACCAAGAAGTTAAATGTTCGAATCTTCAACCCTACAAAAAAAAATATATGAGCATAATTCAATGGTATGATTGAAAGTATTTATACTCTTTAAAAGGCCATATATATGTATATTTTTCATAAAATTAGTTTTTAATATGTTTTTCTTCTTTTATTTATTATCATAATTTCTAGTGTCTTCTAAAATATAATATCACCTCACCATACTTTTTTCTTTTTTTTTGGCCGTGGGAGACTCGGCATCAAAGTCATAACTAAAATCTTATATAAATTAAGGAATCCAAAGCTAGGGTTTTGTCATAACTATGAATGTATTTTTAAGATAATCGTCTTCATATATGATAATAACTATGGATCATATTTTTTTCCATTGTCCCTATGCTAAAAGTCTTTGGTCCACTCTTTTAAATGATTCTAATATGTTATCTATTCTGTCGAACAGATTTGAGGATTTTATATCACAATGCCTTGTTATGCCCCAGGTAAATGTCAAACATATTATGTAGTACATCTTTAATTTGGAGTCATTTTATGGTATATTTAGTTGAAACGAAATGACAGGATTTTTAGTGATAAATCAAAGTTCATTCATCAATTATGGGGAGAGATTATCATCAATGTTGCTTCATGGTGCTCCAAATCGAAGTTGTTTTGTAATTATGATACTTCTACTATAGCACTTAATTGGGAGGCTTTACTCTAACCTCTCATTTGTACTCTATTCTATATGATGAATGAATATTCTTTTTTTAAAAAAAAAAATATATGATAATAACTCTTTTAAGAAAAAATATGAATGTATTTTTTTTTTAAATCAATTCAAAAGGCTCATATAAATTAAAAACATACAATTAAGTTATTATAGAAGCATGCATTATTTTAAGACACTCAATAACTTACTCTCTTCAACCATAGCAATAATATTTTTTCAATAATATTTTAAGACACTCAATATCTTACCCTAAACCCTAAACTAGTTGTAAGAACTAGTTTGCACAAGTCAGTTGTTCATATTTACACACCAATATTCCTTAGTCCATTATTATTGAGAATGTACCCTTATCAAGTAGCCCACTTTATGCCCTTCTAGCTAAGTCTAGGTGCTTTATATAAAAACTACAACATATAAAAATAGAATGCACTAAGGAAAAATGGTGAGTTAATAAAGGTGAAATTATTAGTTAGGCCCTTTGTTCATTTGTAACTCTTAATTAGATCACATTGCAAACAATTATAAGTTTATTAGCATAATTAAGTTTATCTCATGCAAAAGTAAGCCTAGAGGAGTTTGAATGAATAGGATATGCATCTCCCACATGGAAGCACTTCCATTTTTAGTTTTGATATATAAGAGTCATTATTTTAAGTATAAGTAGATATTTGTTTTTGGCATTGGAGAGAATCAGAATCAAGATCATAATTAAGGTAAATCAACAAAAGTCTTGGCCTCTAGTTACAGCATTTATGTTGCTAGTAGTGAGCTCTTTTTTTAGGGGGAAAAATGCAATTATTTTTTCTTAATTTAATTAGTTTTTTTTCTTTTTCTAAAAGCTTCTCACTCTAATTCCCTGCTAGTTTATCGTATAGAATAATAATAAATATGCATAAATTTAACATAAACAAAATACCCCTGATCATAATCACTTTGCTATACATTTTATTTTATAAGGTAAGGAGAAGTTTAGGGGTGAGTTGTGTTTTGATTGGAAAACACATGAATTTGGTTCAAGAATGGTTGAACTGAGATTACCTAATAATTATTAATTGGAGATTTTTTGCCTCTTATATTTGAGATTCTATTGAGTTTGAGAACTTTAAATGTTTAATAAAATAATGTCAAAAACCATTGGAAGTTGATGATCATCAACCAATCTAATAAATATGTTTCATAAATATGTTTCAGTCTCATCTACTTCAAACATCCTTTCAAACAACATATTTGATGTTATTTTATGAAATCTATGGTTAGAAAGTAACAACGGAATTTTCAATGATTTTTTTCTTAGCTTTGAAACCATATCATCTTCAACGCTACTTCATGCTGTTCGAAATCTAAGTTATTTTGTAATTATGGTTTATTGGTTATTATACTCAATTGGAAGACTTTTCTCTAGCTTCTCTTTCTCTATCTCTTCCAATCATTTATAAAGTATCTCTTGTTTATATATATATATATAATCAAAGTAAATCAACAAATAAGGAAGGTGGCCATTTCAATTATGAATTATTCTAATAAGACGTTTCCATATCAGATAATAATCTTCTCTCTTTCTCAAAATTCTATTTTGTATCTACGTTTATTAATCTTTGGTTTGAGTTCAATAATATGGGAGTTAGGATTTAAACTTTCAACATTTTATTCTTTTTTTTCATTTTTTTCTACGGATAAATTAATAATAGAATTATTAGAAAGATTAGCCAACTAGGACAACTAAAAGCAATTTCTACCTTGAGTTAATAAATAAATTAAGGCCAAAGATGTTCCTAGGTTGACCCAATTAATTATAATCAGAGTAATAGTGACAAAGGATCACTAAATTAAACTGTAAACAATAAAAAAAAAATTACGAATTTATATTCACGATAGTATTATCTCTTTCTTTTTTTTTAGATTAATTGGAGTGATTTGAACCGAAAACTTTTAAAGATGTAAATAATATATTGAGCAATTAAGCTATGTTTATGCGGATATATATACACAACACTTATATTATGATATTTTGGCATCCTGTTTTTTTCAACTTTCATTTATAATTTATTAGTAACAACATTGGTTTAATCAAAAAAGGGGTTGGGATATATACGGTATAGTACATAATGAGATTCATCATTACCAATCCAAGATCCAGGAATGCTCGTGAAGTTTTATAATGAGATTATTGGATACTCATAAACATCTTTGATCACACCCTGCACTTACATACTCAACAATGTTTAGAATTGAGCTAAGTGATCAATGAATAACAGAATCGTTCAATTAGACTTATCTCCTTCATTTCTCTATCTCCCTTTAGTTAATAATGGTTGGGTCGAGTAACATTCATTTCTCTATCTCCCTTTATTTATTAATGGTTGGGTTGAGTAACAAAATCGTCAATTAATTGAGACAAAAATCTTGACGAAATTTTCAAGATGCTTCAATCAAAAGAAACAAATTTCTTGAAGAGTTCCTGACTCCACTGGAGATCAACCTCATCAATCTTGGTTGGCGCCTAAATAGAGTTGGCCATGCAATATGTCACGTTGTGCTGACCCCGTGTGGTCGGCTTCCAAGGCTGTGGCCGACCCTCTCGGGAGTGGCCCTCTTGATGCCTTATTGACGCGCCTTAGGTTCAACCTTCAAGGCTTTGACCACCCTTTGAAAGTTGGCTTGACTTTCTTTAAGTTTTGGGCCACCGGTAGTTATGTCAATAATGTTAGAGGCAAAATAAGAAATGTTCCTTTTTAAAAATAGGTTGTTTCCATAAATATGAAAAAAAAAATTACTTCTCACTTTAACATAGATGATTTTTTGCAACGTTAATTTAATTAATGAGAAAATCGAACCCATGACCTCTTAGTCAAGGGCACAATCTTATGCCAATTGAGCTATGCTCAGTTTGGCTAGATAACATTATTATTCATATGAAATATTCTGTATCGAGTCAATGCCTCAATGCATGTGATGAAAAGTTATTTAGACCTAAATAAACCTTCAATACAGATTGAAATATATTTTGTAATTTTGATGTCTATGGAATACAAGAAACGACTCTTTTACATTGGAAGAGATTTGCAGTCCCCATCAAAAGTTCTAGAAGTTGACGTAGGTCAAGATAACGAGACAACCAAGAAGGCGGTTCTGTTGTATCTAAAAATTCAAATTCACAAGCACGAAGCCTATCATACGCCTCATCCATATACAAATACGGCGGTATATTGTGGTCCTTTACCAATATTTCTAACGATGATGTTAGAATATTTATGCACCTCTCATACTCATCTACACATCTGTTGAAGATTCGTCGTGTTCTGGTGTCTAACTCTGGCCTCTTGATCTGATCTACGAGATAAGAAAGATTATCGGTGGTATTGGCGATAGAATGGTTTATAAAAATGGTAAAAAGTCCTGAAAGGTTTAATTTTAGATCTTGGTGAGGATCAGAATCTACCACGGCAATACATAGTTTGCTCAATTTTCCATGTTTCTTACAAGTATCCTTGACAAAATCATTTGAGGTTGCAGTTTGAGCAATGAAACACAAACTGCTAAAAAGAAGTAAAAGAAGGATAACATATAGTTTTTCAACCATTATGTTGTTCTAATTGAGTTTCTCTCTTTCTCTTTTCTATTTTCTGTCTATACTTATCTGTGGTTATATAGTAATATTTATATATTGAAATAATTCTTGAGATGATTCATTTTAAGCTTTGCTTAATAAATAAATTAAAAAAAAAAAAAAAAAAAAAAACTCATAATGACATTTTCTAAAAAAGAAACCTAATTAATATTTTGAAACAGTATTTTGATTAGCTGATACGTACGTTTGGAAAACTAGTAATGAATATTTTTAGAATGGAAACCTAATTAAGATTTTAAAACAGAATTTAGATTACGTTAGAGAAATATTTAGCTATTAGTTGTGCTAGAATCTAGCTGTGCACCTCAGGTAGCTCAACCATCCACATGTCAAAGCAATTTTTTTTTTTTTTTAAGAATGTTTCTTTTCCTTTTTCCCTTTCTATTTTTTATTTTATATTTTACTTTTAAATTTTCTTTCCCTTCCCCCTTTTGTTTTTTTAAGAATATGTTTTCACTCTTCATTTAGGTTTTAATATTTAAAATTTATGATTTAATATTTAAAGTTTTGAATTTAGTATTAAAAGTTTATTAACCTTTAAGAAAAATCATAGCCAAAGCGAGCATAGCTCAGCTGGCATATGTATGACTTGATGACCAAGAGGTCTGTGGTTCGAATCCCCCACCCCCAATGTACTCAAAAAAAAAAAAAAAAAAAATCATAAACTCTAAACTCTAAATACTAAAATATTAAATTATAGACTCCACATCTAAAGGAAAACATATTCTAATGAAAAGAAAAAAATATAAATATAAAAAATTAAAAGTTAAATATATATAAAATAGAAAATGAAAGAGAAGGAAAAAAAAAAATATATATATATTTTGTGAAAGGAGAGATTCTCATTAAATCAAACAACACAATTACAATCAAAGCTTAACAAAGTCAATCAAGACATAAATTAACTTACCATTTGGTTACAATATTAAAAGAAAAATATTCTTTAAATAAAAAAAAATGCTTTTTTTTTCTCAACGAATGTGAAAAGTGTTCATTTCACTTGATTATAGTTTAAAATAAAATGATCCTGTGAAGGTTTTTTTTAAGGAAACAAGAAAAAAAAAAGATATTATATATGGATAAATTGGATGAATTTTAAATATAGACATATATATACGAGAAAAAAAAAACATTTTGTTTTGACTAGTGGTAGCACCAACGTTCTAATCATGTCAAAAATTAGCCCTTTTTTTTTTCTTTCAATATGTAATGAGAGATTGAAATATGACTTCATAATCACTAGTTTATACAATATATGAATTGAATTATGCTCACGTTGGTATAAAATTATTTAACTTTAAAAAAGATAATAAATGTCTTATCTAATAATCAATATCAAGATTAACCGGTGATATCGGTTTTAATTATTCAATTACTATAATTTTATATATCCTAATAAATTAAATTTTATTGGTGTTCAAAATAAAGAAGTCGTTTCAAGAAACTAAAAAAAAACGTTTCATGAATAACAAGGACAGATGCACGTAGTAGTCCGGGGCACGCCATAAACTAGTGTCCCTCTAACATAAATTCCTGGATCCGCTCCTAAGAATAATAATACGTATAAACTATTGTGGAAATTGTAAAATTTAAGGAAAATATTTGTTGTTTATTTGGAGAAATATTGTGATTCTTTCCAATTTTATCAATCACGGATTTTTAGGTGCGTTTGGAACACCAAGAGCATAGCACAAAAAAAAAATGAATTTAAAAAATAAACTACTTTACCCATCAAATCAAATTTTAGAAAGAAAAAAAGTTTTGTTTTAATAGTGTTTAATTTGGAAGCTATCTAAAATTTTCATAATATTCTCACACCAACTTTACTAAATCACTTCAGATTCACTTTTATTGTGGCCGTTGTTAGAAAGATTAGTCAACTATGGCAAGTAAAAGCAATTTCTACGTTGAGTTGATAAATCAATTAAGACTAAAGATAATCGTAGATTGACTCCATTAATTATAATCATAGTAATGATCACTAAATTAAACTGCAAACAAAAATAATATTACGAACTCATATTTATTTATTTTTTTTTTTTTTTTTATTTTTTAAATCAATTGGAGTGATTTGAACCGAAAATTTATAAAGATGTAAATAATATATTGAACAATTAAATTATGTTTATGCGGATATATTTTTAAGCCTTGGTTAAAAAGCTCATAATTTATGACATGGTAAAAAAAAGTTCATAATGACATTTTTTAGAAAGTAAACCTAATTAATATTTTAAAACTGTATTTGGATTAGTTAATACGTTTGGAAAATTAGTCATGGCATTTTCTAGAATGAAAAACCTAATTAATATTTAAGACAAAATTTCAATTCTATCTTAGAGAAATATTTGGGTGTTGGTTGGACTACACTTTAACTCTATACTTGATACGTGGCTCAACCATAAATTACCACGTGTTAGAGCAAGATGTTTTTTTTTCAGATTTTTTTTTTTAATATGCTTTTCCTTTCAATTTAAATTTAAATATTTAAGGTTTATAGTTTAATATTTAGAATTTTAGATTTAGTATTAAGGGAATTTGGAGTTTTGGATTTAGTATTAAAGATTTATTAACGTTTAAAGAAAATCATAAAATTTAAACTTTAAATATTAAACCTTAAACCGTAATTTTTAAATACTAGACCTTAAACCACGCGTCAGAGCAAGGTTGCTTTGACACGTGACAAGGTTGAGCCCTAGCAACGAAGTAAATTTGCTTCAATTTTTTTAACTTTATGGTAGATAATACAACTGGTATGCTACTTTATATAAGGTTTTTTTATTTTTTTTTGTTTAATAATATTCTCTCTACTCTTGGTGTGTTTTATAATTTAATATTAAAAAATAATTCATTTTATAAGCATGGAAGATGGTCAAATTTTGATGGAAAACTATTATATATGGGACCTACAAGTTTATTTATTTTTATTTTATTTTTTATTTTTTAAGTTCATCCCAATTTAAAATTCTTATTTTTTATAGATTAAAAAATTCCATAGAATGAAATGAAATCACGTTAATAAGTCTTGTTATAATTTTATAAGGGTTAGCTTGGGCAAACAACAATTATACCCAAAATAATTATAAAATTAGTAAAATTTAAAATATTTGCATAACATTTTGCAAATATGACAAACAATTAGTGGCTATCACTAATAGAAGTTATCGTTGATATATATCAGTGATATACTATTATCACTCATAGAATAAAATTTTATAAAAAATTGAAGTGATAGATTATTATCGACAATATACCATACTATCAAAGATAGAAATGGTCATATCTATAAGAAAAAATTTAAAAAAATACTATATTTTTAATTATTTTACTCTAAATTCACATTTGTTACAATTTTCCTTTTTATTAATTTTTTTTATTTAGAAAAGTAGAAAATGTTAATTTGAAGCAAGATAAAAAAAAAATATTTTATGAAATTCAAACGGTGTATGATACCACGATAATTTGCACCTAAAATATTTTCTTCTAATGCCATGTCAAATTACTATAAAAACATTTTCTTTAATGGATAAGCATAAAAGGAAAATTAATAAATTTTCAACATCATCTTAGATCTAATTAATAAAGAAAATATACATACCCTCATAATAATAATAATAATAATAATAATGAAAAAAAAATACAAATATTTTACATAAGTTAGATCCGGTTGGTATGTAATCGAATAAAATAATTATAAATATAACAAAATATAAAATATTATGTAAATATGAGAAATATCAGAAAGTGTTATTGAGGAAATTCTATAAAAAAAAATAAAAAATAAAAGTTTATTAATAGATATCAGTGATAGTAAAAAATAGAAGTGTATTAGTAGATATCACTAATAGTCATTGATTTGTTATCAGTGACTATCGTCCATAAACAAAATGACATATTTTCGAACAACCACTTGGTGCAGTGGGTGAGCGCTCCGCCTAAGATAGCAGAGAGTGGGGGTTCGATTCTGCCCTAGGGCAGATTTTCATAAAAATTATCAAACAACCACTTGGTGCAACGGGTGAGTGAGTGCATCACCTAGATAGCCCAGAGTGTGGGTTGATTGATCCTGCACCGTGCAAACGGGGCATGAATGATTTAAAACTTGCACTCGTGCAAACAACCACGCACGGGGCATGTATTTAACTGCATTATATACCGCCTATAAAGACAAATTTTAAGTGTTAATAGTGAGAATTAAATAAGATCAATTTTATTTAAACTCATCTTCTCTCTTTTAGGGTTTCCCTCGTGGGTGTGCAGGCGGCGGCGGCGTGGTTCAGCAGACGGGTGGGCCGTTCCTTCGCCAGTCTTCGCTAGTAGCGGTGGGGGCGGCGCACGGATGGGGAAGAAGAAGAGCGTCCAAGGGCGTTTGGTGGATGATGGCCATGGTGCGATTTCGGGTGGGTTGTCAAAGAAACCGATCCCGAATAAGCGGCTGTCGGAGGTGAAGAGCATCTTGAGGGCGGGCGGCGGCGGCGAGATCCTTCGTCTAGATGGGCTTTCAGACGTGGTGGCTGGGCGGGGGTTGACGCCGTCTGCTCTGAAGTGTGTTGCAGCGGAGGGCGTTGATGGTCAACCTGTGAAGGCGGTGTGCGTGGGCCTGGGGGCGGCGGCGGCTGAGCTTCAATTTGGGCAGATTGGAGGCGGAGGTAGGTCGTTGGATTTGGAGAAGGGGATGGTTCGGGTCGGGTTTTCTCCGGACCGGTCCGACCGAACCGGTTCCCCATCTGGCCGGTCCGACCGAACCGGTTCCCCATCCGGCCGGTCCGACCGAACCGGTTCTCCTTCCGGTCGGTCCGACCGAACCGGGCCCCCTGCTGTACGAGCGGTTCGGGCCGTTTCTCCTCATGGACCGTTGAACCCGACTGCTCTATCATTTGGGTGTTTAGACCAGACCATCCATGGTTCTCCACGTAGTCAAACAGCTGATGGTGTTTCCTCTGGCCAGGTTGTGGTGGATGATTCCGACTTTCCTGTGAGCTTGCAGTCAGATTTCACTGTGTCTGATCCTTTAAAGGCTAATGATATCGTGGTGGGTCTTGGCCAGTCTCGGGGTTCTGTTTTGGGGCCTATTGGTCCCCCTAGTCTGGGGGGTAGTGGTGATAAGGGTGTGGGTTCGTCTAGATCCTCGTGGGCCTCGCTGTTTGGCTCCTCTAGTGCTACTGAGGAACCAATGGTTTTTACCCCCTTGCAGGTTATTGATGGTGTGCGGGTTGTTGTCCCCCCTCCAGGTGTCCGTGAAGAGGGTATCGCTTTTTGGCAGTATTCTATCGTTGGTCAGTTTGTGGAAGGGCGTATGTCGTATACAGGTCTGTCTCGTTTGGTGAGCCAAATTTGGGGTCGGGTTGAGATGTCTGTTATCTCTACTATGGATAACGGGTTAATTATGTTTCGTTTTCGGTCTGCGGCCTCTCGTGACTGGGTTCTCTCAAACGGCCCGTGGCATATAGGTGGTCGTCCCATTTTATTGAGGCAATGGACTCCAGGTATTGCTCCTGAAACTTTTGCTTTTGACTCTGTCCCTGTGTGGGTTTCTCTTTTTAATGTGTCGTTCGAGTTGTGGAATCGGAATGGGCTAGGTTCTATTGCCTCGGCTGCTGGTAAACCTATTTGTTTAGATCAGACGACTGCAGATTGTTCTCGCCTATCCTTTGCTAGGGTGTTAGTGGAGATTGGGGTGAATGATGTGTTGCCTTCGTCGGTTCCGGTTAAGCTTGAGGAAGGGATTGTTATGGTTAGGCTTGAGTATGCCTGGAAGCCGAAGCGTTGTACCCACTGCCAGGTGTTCGGGCACTCTAGTTCTACGTGTAGCAAACAGGCTCCCGTAGAGACTAACGCGAATCTGATTGTCTCCCCTGGTGTCGCTCGTGTTGATTCCGTTGCTGCCTCAGTTTCTGTTCCCCTACAGTCTGCAAGTCCCTTGGATCAGCCTTCTAAGGAACGAGAAAGGGATCCTAGAGTTGTCATAACTCGTAAATCAGATAAGAGTAGGGATCCTTCTGGTCCTCCTCGTTTGAGTAATTCCCGTATAGAAGCTACAAATAGCAGGAGCCCGTCAGTGTCCAACTCTTTTGCCGTTCTGGCTCTCACTGATTCAGATATGGTGTCTGATTTAGTTTCGGTGCCCCCAATTCCTCCGCGTGGGCCCTCCAGTTTGCTTACAGCTGCAGTTGGTCCTACTAGTCTGTCTGATGTGGGTCTGAATTCTATGACCGTTGAGATGGATGAGGCTCGTGGTGATCCTCTATTGGATCAGGGTTCAGTTACTTCTATTTTCCCTGTTGTCTATGTCTAGTTGGTGTTCTTGGAATGTGAGGGGGCTTAGTGAACCTGCGAAGAGTCTTGCTGTTCGTTCCTTCCTTCAGTCTGCTTGTGTGGGTTTTTGTGGTCTGTTGGAAACAAAGGTTAAAGCTCATCAGTTTCAGTCTGTGCTTCGGAGGTTTGGTGGAGGTTGGCAGTGTGTCTGCAGTTATGGTGATTCTGGGTTGAGTCGTGTTTGGGTTATGTGGCGCACGTCTCGGTTCTCGTTTATCCCTTCGGTAATCGGGCCTCGGTTGATTTGGGGTACCCTGGTGGATCGGTCCTCCCAGATATCTTTCCATGTTGCCTGTGTTTATGCTCCTAACTCTGAGGTTGAGAGAAGGGAGGTGTGGGACGACATCGTTTCTATGTGTCAGTCCTGGTCCCTTCCTGGAGTGGTCATGGGGGATTTTAACGCTATTCGCGCTTCCACGGAGTGCTTTGGAGGTAATTTGGTTGATTCAGAAATGTCTGGGTTTGATGGTATGATATCTCGTGCAGATTTGGCTGAGCTTCCTGTGACAGGTAGTTGGTACACGTGGACTAGATCTCCTCAGGGGCCGTTTGATATTATGAAGCGTCTGGACAGAGTTTTGGTTAATTCTTGCTGGATGTCCTTCCTGCCTGTTTGTGAGGTTCGGGCTCATAGTTGGGGTATTTCTGATCATTGTCCGTTGGTGTTCAATGTGACGAGCCAATCCCTTCGTAGGTCGTCCCCGTTTAGGTTTTTTAATCACTGGGCGGAGGACCCTCGTTTTTTAGACACTGTGGCTAGTAGCTGGGTTCAGTTTCATGATATGTCTCCGCTGGCTGGGCTCATGAGGAATCTGAAGTCTCTTAAGCCCATTCTTCGTCAGGCGTTTGGGTGTTCGCTGTCGAGCCTTAGCCTGCAAGTGACTATGGCCCGTGTTCGTATGGAAGAGGCTCAGTTAGCTTATGCTGAGGATCCCCTGTCTCCTACTCTCCAGGGCCTGGCTAGCAGCGCTTGTCAGGATTTCTGGGCTTTGACTCGGAAGGAGGAAGCCTCTCTTCGGCAGAAATCCAGAGTTCAGTGGCTTTCCCTTGGTGATCGAAACTCCAATTTTTTTCATCCTAGCGTTAAATCTCGGATTCTCAGTAATAGCATTCAGTCTCTTACTATTGATAGTGGTCGTATCCTGACCTCTCATTCTGATATTGCTAGGGAGGTGGTCGCCCACTTTCGCGGTATTTTTGGTTCCCAGTCGATCGGCTATAGGGATCTTACTGATCAGCTGTCTTCGATTGTTGATTTCCGCTGGTCCGAGGAGTGTTGTGCTGATCTGGTCAGGCCTATCTCGAGCGAAGAGGTCTAGCATGTACTTTTTGCGATGAGTAGTGGGAAGGCCCCTGGTCCCGATGGTTTCCCTGTTGGTTTTTTTAAAGCGGCTTGGAGTGTTATTGGCAATGACTTCTGTAATGCGGTGCGTCATTTTTTCTTGTCCTATTTTCTTCCTTCTGGTGTGAATGCTACAGCTATCACATTGATTAAGAAGAAGGATGCTCCTACTGGTCCTGATGATTATAGGCCCATCTCTTGCTGCAATGTGGTTTATAAATGCATCTCGAAGATCCTGGCAAATCGCTTGAGTTCGTGGCTTCCTGACTTTATTGGCCCTAATCAGTCTGCATTTGTTAAGGGTCGGAGTATTGTGGATAATGTCCTCTTGTGCCAGGAGTTGGTTGGTGGGTATCATCTTAATAAGGGTCCTCCCCGTTGTGTTATGAAAGTGGATCTTCAGAAGGCCTATGATTCAGTCCATTGGGATTTTTTATTCGGTCTACTGTTAGCCATTGGGACTCCTGTTCAGTTTGTTAGTTGGATTCGGGCATGTATCACGTCTCCTACGTTTTCCATCCTTGTCAATGGTTCGTTAGAGGGTTTCTTTCCGGGTCGTCGAGGCCTTCGTCAAGGGGATCCTTTGTCTTCATATCTGTTTGTGATGGCTATGGAGGTGCTCTCTCGGCTGTTGAATTCTCCCCCTGTAGATTTCCGCTTTCATCATCGGTGTGAGAAGATTCGCCTTACCCACCTTTGTTTCGCAGATGATTTAATGATTTTTTGTGGGGGGGACTACTCGTCGCTAGCCTTCGTCCATTGTGCCCTCCTGAGGTTTCAAAGATTGTCTGGTCTCTGTGCGAACTCGGCAAAGAGTTCCATGTTTTGTGTCGGGGTCTCCTCTTCTGTGGCTTTAGGTTTATCTGGTGTGATGGGGTTCTCCCTTGGCTCTCTTCCTGTTCGTTATCTTGGTCTTCCTCTCGTGTCTGGTCGGCTTTCTTATGCGGATTGCAAGCCTCTCCTTGAGAAGATCATTGCGCGGGTTCAGAGCTGGTCTGCGCGTGCTCTATCTTACGCTGGTCGTTTGTTGCTTATTCGGTCTGTCCTGCAAAGCTTTCAGGTTTATTGGGCGAGTGTGTTCGTTTTGCCTCTTCGTGTAGTAGACGAGGTTGATCGTATCCTTCGGGCTTTCTTATGGCGAGGAAGCTCTTCTGGTAAAGGTGGAGCAAATGTAGCTTGGGGGGATGTTTGTGTTCCTAGGGATGAGGGTGGCTTAGGCATCCGTCACATTCGTTCTTGGAATGTGGCTGCTGTTTTGAAGCTCCTTTGGCTTCTTTTCACGCGATCGGGCTCGTTATGGGTGGCCTGGGTTGAGGCTTACATTCTTCGGGGTCGCTCCCTGTGGTCTGTTCCTATGCAGGCTAGTTGGTCTTGGTGTACTCGGGCTATTTTCCACCTTCGTGAGCAGTTTCGTCCTCTTGTCCGGGTCGCTATCGGGGATGGGCGGCGTGCCCATGTGTGGGCTGATTCATGGCTTCCCGGGGGCCCCATCGTTCAGCGGTTTGAGGAAGGTTTGGTTGGCGCTGTTGGTAGTTCGATTAATGCCCTGGTGTCTGATTACCTCCTCCCGGATGGGTCTTGGCAATGGCCCTGCGTGACTTGGGAGATGGAGGATCTGTTTCCACAAGTTCAGGCTACTGTCCCCAATCTGCTTCAGGCTGATCGAGCTATCTAGGACCCCGGTCGTTCTGATGTCTTCTCGATAGCTAGTGCTTGGGAGGTTCTGCGTCCTCGTCGTGATTGTGTTAGATGGACCAGTCTGTTGTGGTTTGATGGAAACATTCCCCGGCACGCCTTCATTGCGTGGTTGGCACTTCGGGACCGGTTATTTACTAGGGCCCGCCTCCATGTTTGGGATCCCTTACTTCCGTCAGGGTGTGTGTTGTGTTCTGCTTCATCAGAGACGCGTGATCACCTTTTCTTTGAGTGTCCGTTTAGTTCGCATGTTTGGACGGGTCTTCTTCGTTGGGGTCACTCCTCTCATCGTATTGCTATATGGTCCACCGAGTTAGCTTGGATTTGTAGCATGAGTCGGGGCGATCGTCGTAAGCGTCATGTTTGGAGGCTTGCGTGGGGTGCGGCCATTTATCATATCTGGAGAGAGCGTAATTCCCGGGTCCACGGGGGTAGGCTCCGTTCACCCCAGTCTGTTCTCATAAGTGCCCAGGCTGATGTGTCTTATAGGTGTGCCTCGTGGCTAGGGGCGTTGATGTCTCCTTTGTCTATTAGTGCCCCTCCGTGGGACTTGTTTCCGTGAGTCTGTTCTGGTTTTTCGCTCTGTGTTTTTGAGTGCCTTGGCCCCGGGCTATGGGGTCCCCCTTGCTTGTTTCTCGTAATATATATCGCCTTTGCAAAAAAAAAAAAAAAAAAAAAAACAAAATGACATATTTTTAAAATATAAAAAATGTCATATTTTTAAAATATGTTATATTTATAAGTATCATCGATAAAAATTGTTTTCAAAATTTATTGTATTTATAATTATTTTAATGACACATGGACAATTTATTATTAAAGTAGGAGCAAAACTTAGTTACAGACTACAAGTTTCTTTTGCAACTCTGTTTCACGATTTAATTGATCAAAATTTAAAAAAATAATAATAAAAGATTCTGCTAGTTTTTTTTCCTTCTTTTATTTTAATTTGAAGCGTTTTTTTTTTCTTTCATATGCTTAACACGGTAAGTTTCTTTTTTTTTTTCTTCTTTTTTTTTATGCTTTAACACTTAACACAGTAAGCTTAACACTTAACACGGAAAGCTTTTTAGAAGATTCACCTCTCATTGCAAACTCTAATTTTTGTAGAGTAGATTTGGCCTAAATTTTGAATAATTGATGCTAAATTTGATACCATTCAGTGCTATATTTGCAAAAATAAGAATGTGGATTGTCATTTGACACCCATTACTTACTAATATTAACAAAAAAGAAATATCCTAGGGCATAAAATAAAGTCTTCTATATGCAAAAAAAAAAAAATCAAGATTGAATAATTTTTGAAAATTCATCAATGTCAACTAAGTAAACTATAATACGAGAGCAACAATTTTAAGTTCTCGAGTTAACAAGTGATTTAATAAAATATTTGTATTCTTCGTGCAAGTACAAAGGTTCGGAAGGAACGTCCTTTATGATCCAAAACTTCTCTTCTCAGAATCACTCAACAAATATGAAATTTAAAATCACCCTGATCCTGTTTCAATTTGAGGTTTTTTTTTTTTTTAATGAACGACCTAGAAGATTAGCTTCGAAATTGAAAAAAAAAAGAAAATAAAAAATAAACAAAAAAGAAGTACTTCAAATTCAAACTTCTTGAAAGAGAATTTCGAAACAGAAAAGAAAGAGAGAAAAAAAACATACATTCAAATTCAAACTGTGTAAGGGTGAATCTTCGAAAAAGAAAAAGAAAATAAATAAATAAATAAAAAATACGTTGAAAAACTAACTGAATCTATTATTTAAAAAAAGAATTAATTTAGATCAATTAAATCGTGAGACATAGCTAGACTTAGGGGCGGACCTCTAAAGGGACTAGGGGTCACGGCCCCCAAAATTTTTTAAATATATACTATTGTTATTAAATACATTTTGCCCCCCAAAATTAATAAACTCTTATTCTGCAGTGGTTACATGGTTTTAATTTTGTTGTTCCTGGATTCGAAAGTCAATCATAGCAATAATTTATTTATTTATTTTCATATATGCATATTTTTAAAAAACAAATTCTTCTCTTCTAATATTCTCTTATATATATTTAAAAATATATAAATTTCATTCTCAAGACTTATTTTCTTGTTTTAGTATTTACTTTTATAAGATTTTTTTTAATTGAAATGTCATTATCTATGTGAGAGTTATATTATTTTAGTCATTCTAATTTCAAATATTTAAATTTAGTATTTTTCATACTTTAAACAAATTTTTAAATTAACTCTTAGTATTAGTTTACTTATTAACATTTTCAAAAGTAATTTAGACTATATTAACCTCCTTTTTATAAATTTGGTAAACAAATTCATGTTATATTGTGTTTTTTCTTGAAATTTTTTTTTTTTTTAAATGTCTAAAAAATATTTTACTTTCAATTTTGTATTTAATTGGTCCTCAAATTTTCAAGTTTAAGTCTATTATATCATTGTCTTTATTTGACATTTTTTAAAATCTAGGAATTCATTAGAAACAAAATTGGAAGTATAGGAATCGATTCAACACGTTTAAAGTTTAGGGACGCATTAAAAACTTTTTAGAATTTAGGGGCTCATTAAATATATATATATATATATATATATATATATATATATATATATATATATTTTAAATATAGAGATGAGTAAAATTATATGATGGTATTAAGTTTATTTAAACTTAGTCCGCAAGTCTTTGATACACTTACATATGCTTATCACTGATAATTTTTTTTTAATGTCAACATGACTTGAGAGTGTGAATTCAAACCTCTGAATTTTTTGCGATCTTTTTTTAACATTTATATACTATAATTTTTTGGCCCTCAAACATCAATGTCTGGATCTACCCCTGGCTGGACTGCAAAAGATAGTTGTAGTCGAGCGCAACTAAATTTTGCTCTTAAAGTATATGCTAAATAGAAGCTAAAGAAAGGTCTCAGATAGGGGTGTACATGGGTTTAGTTGGGTTGGGTTGGAAGGTTTTTCAACCCAACCCAAAAATTTCGAGTTGGGTTGACGTGGCCTTTTTTTTTTTTTTTTTTTTAATTAATAGATATTTATTTTTTTAATTAACTTTAAAATAACCGTTGATGAAATTCCTTAATCTTTATTTGTTTTTCAAAATTACCATTAATAAAATTTCTTAATCCTTGATTTTCCTTTCAAAATCTGAATGAATTTTTTTAAAAAAACATATATTGAATTCATTATATATATAATTTTTTTTTTTTTTTTAATATATTGAATTCGGGTTGGTTCGGGTTGAACCGAGTCAAATTTGGTTCAACCCGCGAACCAACCCGAACTTTAAGTTTTTCAAAATAGTAACCCAACCCAATCCATATTAAAAAAAAACCCAACCCAATCCGAAAAGTTGGGTTGGGTTGGGTTGAGTTTCGTGGGTTGCAGGTTTTTTGAACACCCCTAGTCTCCGATGTAAAATTCGAATTTATTTATCGACTGTATTAATTGTTTTTTTAAGCCAATAAAAACATAACTCAACGGTACGATGTATCGTCTAGTGACCATGAGGTCTTGAACCCCAACATGTTGTAAAAAAAAATTGTGTTTTTAGTACTTTAATTGATTTGTTTAATAGTGCTTTAAAGTACAAAAATATCAGTTATAAATACTTTTTAAACCAACAGTTTATCATTTCGATGTATTTTCTTGAATCCGTAGTGGTCGTTTGGTTGACGTCTTTGAGGGTGGGCATCAAAATGGAAATGGACATCTGATGGCCATGGTTATGTTTGATTTGCAATTTTTTAATTTATGTCTGGACATACCTTTAGCCTGGGTATCATAAGGAAGCTTTTTGATGACATTCTCATTGGACGACTTTCTTCGAAAGCTACAGGTATGTCATCTTCTTCCTTTATTATTATTATTTTTTAAATCTTCTTCTTATTTCTTTTTTTTTTTACAACGCTTTGTACTAGGGGGGCACGTGCCTCCTCAAATTATTAATTTTATATATTTGTATGTAAAAAATCAAAAAATATCACCACAATTTTATCTATTTGTATATTTAAATTCGAAATGTGTGAGAAATTTCTCTCATGGTTGGATGGTAAAGGGCACAACTTTCGAAGTTATATATTGGTGAAAGTTGGGCTCAAAACTCAATGGACATTTTAAGTTATCAATTCTCGCATTTATTAAAATACCGTTGCAAAAAAAAAAAAGTCTCTTACGTACATTTTAAGTTCAAAAACTATATAGACATAAATCAAATTTTTTTTTTTTAACCATAGGTATGTCATCTTTTTTCATTCGATTTCAGTTTATTTATTTATATTAACCAGAATCGCATAGCAACGTATGCGATCAAATAACTATTGAATGAGTTGTTGGCTTCCTCTTTCTTTTTTTTTCTTTTTTCTTTTTTTTGTTTGCAACATGTTATTATTCTTCAATTCTAAATAAAAAAAAAACTCGTACAATTTTATTAAACTATATAATAATTTGTATGCAATATGAATGCAATTAGTTCGGAGTTTAAAAGTATGATTGATTGTGAGATTTTGTAAACTTTGATACGTAATCTCATACTTTGATTTTTGTGAAAAAGTTGATTAATATGTATATGGTTTAAGTACTAATAAGTTTATTTTATTTTCAGAAAAAGGTGTTTCACGATCGATCGATGAACGACCGGGAAGATCGTGATAAAAAAATTTCAAAAATTTTTACATCGTTACATTTAAGTTTTGTACTTTTCTTTCTTTGGGTTATTGAATCAATTATATTTTGTTACATTTAAGTCTGTATTTTTCATTTTTATTTCAGGAATTATATCAATCATACTAGAATATTGTACGAATGTTGGTTAACTGGTAAAATAAATAAGATTTTTTATATCTAGATTTTAATGGTAAAAAAATGATTTTTTAAAATCATAAATTGTAATTTTTTTGAAACTGTGGAAAAGAAATGTGGACGTCACGTACACATTGCCAAAAAATACACAAATGACAACGCATAGATTTGTCGATGCCTAATGTCGAGGTAAGCGTCGGTTAAACAGAATTAATTCTATAATGGTTTATTATAATTTTAGAATTAATATTTTTACTATAAATGTTATATATCATGTATTTAAAATTATTTTTATATGAAGGTAAAATTACAAATTTAGTCATTTAAATTTTAAAATTATGTCTAAACGATCCCTGAAGTTTAAATGTATGGTAGATTCCTAATTTTTTAATTTTGTGTTCAATACATCCTTAAACTGAAGTTTAAATGTATGGTAGATTTCTAATTTTTTTAATTTTGTGTTCAATACATCCTTAAACTTTAACACTAACTAATAAGATTTATGAGCTTTCAATTTTGTTATTATTTTTTTTTAAAAAAAAATAGTTGTTCTATTAGAGAGATCTAATAGATACGTGATTTTTTTAAAAAGAAATGTCGCTACTAGACACAAAATAAAAATTTATGTTTAATAGAACAATTAATTTTTTAAAATTTATAATATATTTCTATTAGATAAAAAAATTGAAAATTTATGAATTTGTTAGATACAAAATTAAAAATTTAGAGACATATTACATATCTTTTAAAGTTTGGGGACCATATAGACACAAATAAAAAATTTAAGAATAAACTTGTAATTTAACCTTATTTGAATTATGCCCCTGACATTCGTTCATGGATCCGCCCTTGGGAATAATAATAATAAGTATAAACTATTGTGGAAATTGTGAAATTTAAGAAAAATATTTGTTGTTTATTTGGGAAAATATTGTGATTCCTTCCAATTTTATCAATCACGATTTCTTAGAAGCGTTTGGAAGCATAGCTCAAATAATAAATTTAAAAGATTAAACTATTTTGTGAAACGCATCGAATCAAATTTTAGAAAGAAAAAAGTTTTTTTTAATAGTGTTTAATTTGGAAGCTATCTAAAATTTTTATAATATTCTCACACACCAACCTTACCAAATCTTAGAAAGAAAAAAGTTTTTTTTAATAGTGTTTAATTTGGAAGCTAACTAAAATATTTATAATATTCTCACACCAACCTTACCAAATCTTTTCACCCTCACTTCTATTATGGTCGTTGTTAAAAAGATTAGTCAACTATGGCAAGTAAAAGCAATTTCTACGTTGAGTTAATAAATCAATTAAGGCTAAAGATGATCCTAGTTGACTCCATTAATTATAATCAGAGTAATGATCCTGCAAACAAAAAAAAAAAAAAAAAAATACGAAATCATATCTACGATAGTATTATCTTTTTCTTTTTTAAGACCAATGGGAGTGATTTAAACCGAAAACTTTTAAAGATGTAAATAATATATTGAACAATTAAGCTATGTTTATGCGGATATAAATACACTAACACTTATATTAATATTTTGGCATATTGTGTTTTCCAACTTTCATTTATAATTTATTAGTAACAACATTAGTTTAATCACAAAGGGGTTAATATTTTGGCATCTTGTGTTTTCCAACTTTCATTTATAATCTATTAGTAACAACATTAGTTTAATCACAAAGGGGTTAGGATATATACATGTGTATAGTACATAATGAGATTCATCATTACCTCCAAGATCCAGGAATGTTCGTGAAATTTTATAACGAGATTGCACTTGAGAGGCTTATGATACTCATAAACATCTTTGATCACGCCCACTTACATACCCAACAATGTTTAGAAGTGGGCTAAGTGATCATTGAGTAACAAAATTGTTACGTACCTCTCCTTCATTTCTCTATATCCATTTATTTATTAATGGTTGGATTGAGTAACAAAATCGTCAATTAATTGGACTAAAGATCTCGACAAAATTTTCAGGAAATTTCAATCAAAGGAAACAGATCTCTTTAGGAGTTCCTGGCTGACTCCACTGGGGATCAGCCTCATCAATCTTGCCTGACGCCCAAATAAAGTTGGCCAATATGTCACGCCTTTGGTGCTGACTCTGTGGGATCGGCTTCCAAGGCTGTGGTTGACCCTCTCGGGAGTGGCCCACTTAATGCCTTATTGACGCGCCTTAGGATCAACCTTCAAGGCTTTAACCGTCCTTTGAGGGTTGGCTCTACTTTCTTTAAATTTTGGGCCACAAGTAGCTATGTCAATACTTTTAGGGGCGACATAAGAAATATTCATTTTTAATAGGTCGTTTCAATAAATATCCAAAAACATGAAAAAGGTAATATCATTTTATCCTTTAAAATATGAAATAAGAAAAGTAAAAAATAATCTCCAAATATACGTTAACAAATATGTTTCAACATCATGAGTTAATGTATTTAATTTATATGACAAAATTATTCCTATGAAATATTCTGTATCGAGTCAATGCCTCAATGCATGTGATGAAAAGTTATTTAGACCTAAATAAACCTTGATACAAATCGAAATATATTTTGTAATTTTGATGTGATCTATGGAATACAAGCAACGACTCATTTACATTGTAAGAGATTTGCAGTCTCCATCACAAGATCTAGAAGTTGACGTAGGTGAAGATAACGAGACAACCAAGAAAACGGTTTTGTTGTATCCAAAAATTCAAATTCACAACCATCAAGCCTATTGTACGCATCCGACAGATACAAATTCGGCTGTGTATTATGGTCCTTTACCAATCCTTCTAACGATGATGTTAGAATATTTATGCACCTCTCATACTGATCTACACATTTGCTGAAGATTTGTCGTGTCCTGGTATCTAACTCTGGCCTCTTGGTCTGGTCTACAAGATAAGAAAGATTATCGGTGGTATTGGGGATAGAATGGTTTATAAAAATGGTTAGAAGTCATGTAAGGTTTAATTTTAGATCTTGGTGAGGATCAGAATCTACCATGGCAATACATACTTTGCTCAATTTTCCATGTTTCTTACGAGTATCTTTGACAAAATCATTCGAGGTTGCGGTTTGAGCAAAGAAACACACAAACTGCTAAAAAGAAGTAAAAGAAGGATACCATATAGTCTTTCCACCGTCATGTTGTTCTGTTTGAGTTTCTCTCTTTCTCTTTTCTATTTTCCATCTATACTTATCCGAAGTTATATAGTAATATGAAACAAAGTTGAGATGATGCTTTTTAAGTCTTGCTTAGAAAGCTCATAATGACCTTTTCTAGAAAGGAAACCTAATTAATATTTTAAAACTGTATTTGGATTAGCTAATACGTTTGAAAAATTAGTAATGACATTTTCTAGAATGAAAACCTAATTAATATTTTGAAGACACAATTTTGATTATAGAAATATTATTTCGTTGGTTGGACTGCAATCTAGCTTTACACCGGACACGTGGCTCAACTATAGGTTGCCACGTGTTAGAGCAAGAATTTTTATTTATTTATTATGTTTTCCTTTCAATTTTAATTTAAATATTATATTTAAGGTTTATAGTTTAATTTTTAGGATTTTGAGTTAGTATTAAGGGTTTATTAACATTTAAGGAAAATCTTAAAACCTAAACTTTAAATATTAAACCTTAAACGGTAGTTCCTAAATACTAAACCTTAAACCACGTGTCAGAGCAAAGTTGCTTTGACGCAACCTATGGTTGAGCCCAACTAGCAAAGAAGTTTAACTCGTGTGAAAATTTTGTGTTAATTTTTTTTCTTTTTCTTTTTCTTTTGAAGGTATATTAACCTTCTTTTTATCCAAATCTTAAAAATCTTCCAATATGATTTAAATATAAGTATATTTTTTTTAATAATAAGTGGGATGAAAGATTCAAATAGTTTAACCTTTTTGGTAGATAATACATGTCGTATGCTACTTTATATAAGTGCGTGGTTTTTTTTTGTTTAATAATATTCTCTCTACTCTTGGTGTGTTTTATAATTTAATATTAAAAAATAATTTATTTTATAAGCATAGAAGATGATCAAATTTTGATGGAAAACTATTATATATGGGATATACAAGTTTTTTTTTTTTTTTTTTTTAGTTCATCCCAATTTCAAATTCTTTTTTTTTTATAGAATAAAAAATTCCATTTGATGAAACCAAGTTAATAAGTCTTGTTATATTTTTATAAAGGTTGGTTGCACAAACATCAATCATGTTCAAAATAATTACAAATTTAAAAAAAATTAAAATATTTTGCAAATATGACAAAAAATAAGCGACAATCACTGATCGAAGTTATCGCTCATATATGACTATCACTCATGGACTACTATCACTCATAGACTAAAACTCTATAAAAAAAACTGAGGTGATAGACTACTATTAGCTATAGACTTCTATATGTGATAGACCATACTATGAGAGATATAGAAATTGTAATATCTGTAAAAAAAAATTAAAAAAAATACTATGTTAGGATACAAACAATATCCCACATTGGCTAGAAAATGGAAAGATCATGGTATATAAGGGGGACAACTAATCTCCAATTGATATGAGGTTTTTTGGGTAAAATCAAAAGCAAAGCCAGGAAGGTTTAGGCTCAAAGTGGACAATATCATACCATTGGGGAGATGTATGGGTTCCATTGTCCTTAATAAGTGGTATCAGAGCTATGTCCCTAACTTAGTCATGTTCGTAAAATCCTCGGGCGTGGAATAAAGATAGATATTGATGAGTCTCTCAATGACATTGTCATACTTTTCTCAAGGATCCTATATGTGTGGAGGTCGAATACTTTGTTTGAGGGGAGCATGAGGTCGGTCGTGGTACTTTGTTCGAGGGGAGCATCCAAAGTGGTTTAGGCCCAAAGTGGACAATATCATACCATTGTGGAGATGTGTGGTACTTTGTTCGAGGGGAGCATCCAAAGTGGTCTGGTACCATTGTGGAGATGTCTGGAACCCTAAAGCAACCGACTTCATAATAATTAATTAGAACTTCGCAATCCTAACTAAACAGTGTTTGCAATCAAATTAGAGTGATCAGCCCCAAATTAACCCCAAACAGTCACTGGCGCTCCACGACGTGCTGGTATGATCGCACCCGACATGGAATGCACACAATTTTCATTTAAGCCGAGCGGGGCGGCATGACCCAATGCGACACGTGATGAACACAGGTCGCGAAGGAGGGAGGAGCCGCGAGTAGGTCGAAGCGGCTGACGGGGCCCGCGTGGACCAAGACCCCCCCCCCCCCGCGCGGGCGCCTAGCCCCACCAGGACCCCCCACTCGCGCGCGCCTAGCCCCACCAGCACGCCCCCGCGCGCGCGCATGGCCCCACCCGCACGCCCGCTCTTTCTTTATAACTCTGTTTACTGTAAAGACCGACTTTTTCATATGATGACCTAGGTAACTCGATCTGAATCCTGAGCACGCTATGAACTCCTATTTATTCGGGCTTATCCTTTGACTTGTATGGGTGAGAGTGGCCCGAGAACGTCGACTCAATAAGCCTACTAGCTTGGGGATAAGACCGGGTAGGTAGCTGGGAACATAGTCCTGCGAGATGGAATTCACTCCTACCCGCCTTGAGGGCTAGGCGCGCGCGCGGAGGGGTCTTGGTCGGGTCCTTAAAGCAACATCCGCCAATCCCTGGTCGGCATCGTTTATGGTTGAGACTAGGACAGTATCTGATCGTCTTTGATCCCCCAACTTTCGTTCTTGATTAATGAAAACATCCTTGGCAAATGCTTTCGCAGTTGTTCGTCTTTCATAAATCCAAGAATTTCACCTCTGACTATGAAATACGAATGCCCCCTGTGTTTAGGAGCTTCATTAACCTACACAGCCCCATAGCTTTAGGACCGAAATCCGTAAGAAAAATACCTTAAAACTCGTTTCCTAAACTGTAAATTTCCAAAACCGGACTCGAATTTAAGCCATCCGCGCGACGGTGCGCACGGGAGGCCAACGTGTTCCCCGCCGGCGCAAAGAACCCACCCGAAGAGGGGGTTGTGCGGGGGGAAGCGATGCGTGATGCCCAGGCAGGCGTGCCCTCGACCAGAAGGCTCCGGGGGCAACTTGCGTTAAATACAATGTAAATTGCAAATTCCCCCATAATTATAAATACATAGTAAATTGCAAATTTCCCCTAATTGTAAATACAAATTAATTTGTGAGTAAATTGCGGGTAAACGGCGGGAGTAACTATGACTCTCTTAAGGTAGCCAAATGCCTCGTCATCTAATTAGTGACGCACATGAATGGATTAACGAGATTCCCCACGGTCCCTGTCTCCTATCCAGCGAAACCAGTTTCATTGTCCTTAATAGTATTTTTTACTAAGTTTTTGTTCGATTAATTATATTTTCTCTAGATATAGTATCTCATCATAGATCTAGGTTGCAAAGTCAAAATATATATATATATATATATATATATATATATATATATATTTTTAGAACGCAAAGTCAAAATAATTACTTGATGAGAAAACGTGTTATTTTTCTTATATACTTTCACTTTCATAATTCTCTATCCAATCGTTCATGGTGCTTTAAATGGAAGTTGTTTTGTAATTATGGTACTTCTACTATAGCACTTAATTATGACACTAACGTGTTATTTTTCTTATATACTTTCACTTTCATAATTCTCTATCCAATCGTTCATGGTGCTTTAAATGGAAGTTGTTTTGTAATTATGATACTTCTACTATAGCACTTAATTATGACGCTTTCCTCTAGCCTCTTATTTGTATTCTTTTGTGTCTCATCAATGAAGTATTTTTTTTAAAAAAAAAAAAAAAAACAATTCTCTATAAAATTTTAAAATGAGAAATTAAAAGGAAAAAATTACCCATCAAATACTTAAAAATTCATTCACATATACACCCAAAGAAATACATATAGTCCCACATTTAAACTAAAAATCTGGTCTAAATGGTACACCAGTTGCTGGTAACCATATGGTTCCATTAATGAAATTTCTCACAGTAAATCTAGCAACTTCCCTTGTATCATTTATTGCATGAAAACTAGACCATTTGACTCTTCTAGATAAATCAGCTCCTGGGCCTGTATTCTTAAACTCGGCATAGAATAATGAGTTTAGAGGCGTCCTTCCCCAGGCTAACCATCCCGCCGGATTGACCACAAAGTCTAAAAATGACTGCATGAAAATTACAGTTGAATATTCTCTCCAAGGTCGACCAAGATAAACTTTAAAAATGTCTACTTTTCTTGTTCCAAATTGAGGAGAGGCCATTATGCTGCAGTATTGAAAGCAGAAGCCACTTTGTTCGTTGGGTGCATCCTTAGACTGTGCCGTAATGGTAACAGTATTATTATTTAGCAACCGTACATATATTTTGCAATCCTGAAATACTGCAAGTCCGTTCCCAAATATGAAATCTACCGTTCCATAGATTTCACAGTCTTTGAAGAATAAAAGCTTTCCACTTACATAAAGTGTGTCTTGGTACCCTAAAAACACACACTTGAAATATGTTGATTGGATGTTTTCATTGAGAAGGGCAATGGCCTGACTATTTCCAGGTCCAGCAGAATTTTTAAAGGTTATGGATTGTGCCATAAAGTTGTTACCCTTCGCAACTACAAACAAAATATCAAAAAGTTAAAAAAAAAAATTAAATTTGCAGACAAAAGAAACTTCATGGTGCTCGAAATCTAAATTATTTTGTAACTATGATTTATCTGTGTCATTGTACTGAATTGGAAGGTTTTTCTCTCGCCTCTCTTCTCAGAAATATCTTTAAAAAAAAAAGACAAGAAAAAGTTGGGTAGTTGAAGCTTACCAAAAGTGGCCGAATGGGAGGTTTCAAAACCAGTGCCATTGCTCCTATTATCAACAATGACAGTAGTGGCTGCATCATCCCCAATTAATGCTATGAAAGTCTTATAACTTTGGACTTCAACGTGCTCCTTGTATATTCCAGGTCTCACATGAATGTAAAATCTAGATTTACTGTTGTTTGGTGCAGCTGCTATAGCAGCACCAATACTTTTGAAATTTCCCGTCCCATCTAAAGAAACAATAGCATTAAAGGAAATGCTATGAACGAATGTAATGGAGTTTGTGCACAAAAGAAAAATAAAACATGCAACGAGTTGAAGTTGAACCAACACTGCCATCTTAAAAGTTTGAAAAACAAAAGGACAAGAGAGAAAGATATCAAATAAGCAGCAGAGAAGGCTTGAAGTTAAAAGACACAAGTAATGCTTTGTAAGTTTAAGCTCTGTCATGAACAATATTTATAGTGGGAGAGAGGTTGCAAAGTCTTCAGCCTAAACTAAGTCTAACTACGAACACATAATTACAGCAATAACTTTTTTTTCCAATTTAAATGTTTACAAGTTTTAGCCAGAAGAGGAAATATTCGAACAACCCATTGGGATTTGAAAAGATATACACGCATATGAATGGAACTGAAATGAGAAATTCAAAAATAATAAACTAAAATCAAGAAGAAAAATATAATAAAAATAAACAAATTTAATAAATAGACGATTATGCTTAATCATAATCAGTTTCTATACCTTTTGTTTAAAAATTAAGGAGAAGACTAGGGTAAGTTTTGTTTTTATTGGGAAAACATATCGTAATTTAATTTGATTGAGTAATTTAAGTTTTTCTTCTTCTTATTGTTGAGATTCTATTTAGATTGAGAAATTTGGGAAGAAAAATTAGCAATTTTGTCAATAATATAGCAAAATAGTTTTTGTAAGAACACTGAAGTTGATGAAGAAATCTACTTTATATATGCTATGTCCTTTGTCATTCTATCATAATTCTTAATTAGATCATATCGTAAATGGATTGATATCTCCTCATAAAAATGGATGAGTTAAAAGGTTGAACTACTAGTAAACAAATTTTAATTCTCTATTGGCTCAAGTTTATCTCATGTAAAAGAAAGTTATAAATCATTCTCAATAATCAAGGTAATATTTGATGCTTCGTGGTGTTGAGAGTTGATGGTATATTTGGTTGGAACGAAATGACAGAATGTTTAGTGATAAATCAAAGTTCATTCATCAATTATGGGAGGAGATTATCATCAATGTTGCTTCATGGTGCTCCAAATCGAAGTTGTTTTGTAATTATGATACTTTCTACTATAGCCTTTAATTGGGAGACTTTCCTTTAACCTCTCATTTATATTCTATTATGTCTGATCAATGAAGTATCTTTTAAAAAAAAAAAAAAAAAAATCAAAGGTAATATGTTTTTGCATGAGAGAATAAGGATCAAAATTATAAGAGATGTAAAAAATAAAAATAAAAATTAAAAAGAAAAGTATTGCCCTAGTTTTGCTCCATTTAATGTTACTAGCCAGTAATCAATGCAAGTATATTTTTAGCATGAGAGAATAAGGATCAAAAGCATAAGCATTGCAAAATAAAGAAATAAAAAAATAAAAAATAGTCTTGGCCCTATAGTTTTGCTCCATTTAATGTTCCTAGCTGGTAGTATACCCTACTTTAGGACAAATGTAAGTACTTTAATTTTTCTTAATCGAGATATTTTAATTTAAGAAATTTCTCAACTCTCATTCGCAGGTTATCTTTTTAGATATAATTATTATAATATTAAATATACCTATCTTTTTATATATAATTATTAATAATATTAAATATACCTTTTTTTTTTTTCATAATGATTTGTCTTGTATCCCGTTTATAAAAACTAGTTATTTATTATATAAAATCTCTCCTTTCTTTTTAAGTTCGATTTCTGATAATACCATGCAAGTTTATTAGTTGATGGTTTTTATGGCTTCTAAGGTAAGTTTTTGCAACCCGTTTAGCGTTTAGGGTTTAGGGTTTAGGGTTCTTTAGCATTATTCTTATTTTTTTCATTTTTTATCTCACTTTTAAAAACATTACAGAGAATTTGGTTAAATTGTCTATAATAGTGATTATAAAACTATTATTATGATTTAATTAATGATGACTCAAGAAATTTCAAAGTTGAGTTTCATGAATTTGCTAATGTTGTAGATCCTCTAGGTGGACTCAATTAAATATGATTTGAGAATTGATAGTCAGAAAGGATTAATAGAGCCAACCCCAAAATTTTAGAAAAAAATTTACAATGAACTGATATAAAATATGTGCTCTCGATCAAGAAGTTAAATGTTCGAATCTTCAACCCTAAAAAGAAAATATGAACCTAATTCAATGGTATAGTTGAAAGTATTTATACTCTTTTAAAATGCCATATATATATATATATATTTTCATAAAATTAGTTTTTAATATGTTTTTCTTCTTTTATTTATTATCATAATTTCTAGTGTCTTCTTAAATATAATGTCACCTCACCATACTTTTTTTTTTTTTGGCCGTGGGGACTCGGCATCAAAGTCATAACTAAAATCTTATATAAATTAAGGAATCCAAAGCTAGGGTTTTGTCATAACTATGAATGTATTCTTAAGATAATGGTCTTGATATATGATAATAACTCTTTTAAGAAAAAATATAATGTATTAATACATTCATATTTTTTTTTTAAATCAATTCAAAAGACTCATATAAATTAAAAACATACAATTAAGTTATTTTATAGAAGCATGCATTATTTTAAGACACTCAATAACTTACTCTTTTCAACAATTGGCAATAATATTTTTTCAACTAAGTTGTAAGAACTAGTTTGCACAAGTGAGTTGTTCATATTTACACACCAATATTCCTTAGTGTCCATTATTATTGAGAATATACCCTTATCTCACTAGTAGTCCACTTTATGCCCTTCTAGCTAAGTCTAGGTGCTTTATATAAAAACTACAACATATAAAAATAGAATGCACTAAGGAAAAATGGTGAGTTAATAAAGGTGAAATTATTAGTTAGGCCCTTTGTTCATTTGTAGCTATTAATTAGATCACATTGCAAACAATTATAAGTTTATTAGCATAATTAAGTTTATCTCATGCAAAAGTAAGCCTAAAGGAGTTTGAATGAATAGGATATGCATCTCCCACATGGAAGCACTTCCATTTTTAGTTTTGATATATATGAGTCACTATTTTAAGTATAAGTACATATTTGTTTTTGGCATTGGAGAGAATCAGAATCAAGATCATAATTAAGGTAAATCAGCAAAAGTCTTGGCCTCTAGTTACAGCATTTATGTTTCTAGTAGTAAGCTCTTTTAGGGGGGGAATGCAAATTCCCAGCTAGTTTATCGTATAGAATAATAATAAATATGCATATCATTTTCTTTGTAGCAATCTGTCTCATTTTTTCAAATAAAATCAAACATATTTCTATTTCAAATCATTTTTTGAATAAAGAAACAAGAAATTAAAGAACATTATCAAACGGGTCTAATAAAGTCTTCGACATAATTACCATTGTCAAGCGAGAATAATCAACAAATGTTGTAGGGTTAGACGGTCTGTCCCGTGAGATTAGTCGAGGTGTGCATAAGCTGACTCGAACACTCAATCAATAAAAAAATCATAAACAATGTAGATGAGGAAATCCTTTGCCCTAATTACTTCAGTCTACTGTTTAATCTATATTTCCAGCCGTACCCTCATTTAGGAAAAAGGAAGGTGACCATTTCAATTAATGAATTATTCTAATAAGACGTTTCCATATCAGATTTTACAATATTAATAATAAAAGAAAATGTGCCCATTGTTTGTTTTCTCTCTCATTTTAGAAAACGTGGTTTTCTGGATTTGATAAAATAGAAGACTGTGGAGAGTTAGGGTTTGGTATTAATTATGGTTTAGTTTGGTTAACCCAAATGCTTTATTAATGTATCATAGTTCAATTGATATCAAATACGAACTAATTACCAAAATGTCAGTGGTTGGATTTCAACCTGCATTAATCAAATACCTTTGAAATTTATTTATTTTTAATTATTAATTATGGTTTCACTGGGGTTTTTATGGCTTCATATATGTAAGTTTGTGACTAACTTTTTGTTATGATTTTTATTTTATTTTATAATAATTTTCTTTCACTTTCTCAAAATTCTATATTGTATGTAGGTTTATTCTTTCATTTGTGTTCAATAATTTGGGAGTTGGGATTTAAGCCTTTAACATTTTATTCTTTCTTTTTGCCATTTTTTCCTCACTTTTTTGTAAACGTTAGGGATAAATTGATAATAGAATTATTAGAATGATTAGTCGACTATGGCAACTAAAAGCAATTTTTACGTTAAGTTAATAAAACCAATTAAGGCTAAAGATGTTACTAAATCCCTAGGTTGACTCAATTAATTATAATCGGAGTAATAGTCGCAAAGATCACTAAATTAAACTGCAAACAAGAAAAAATTACGAATAATTCATATACACGGTTGTATTATTTTCTTCTTTTTTTTGAGTTCTGGAGGGGATTTGAACATTTGACTTTTAAAGAGCTAAGAGTTGCTAACCTACTTTATTTTTTAAGAAAAAAACAATTGTTGCATTAAAATTGGTGATAGCCTTTGATTTATAAAGAGGATTAGAAAACTTGTCAAATTTGACTTCAAAACTTCATGATGGATTAAACTATCTCGTTTTTGTAAAAAAAAGATACTTCATTGATCCGATCCGACAAGAAAGAGTACAAATGAGAGGCTAGAGGAAAGCCTCCCAATTTAGCGCTACATAAGAAGTATCATAATTACAAAACAATTTCGATTTGGAGCACCATGAAGCAGCATTGATGATAATCTCCTCCCATAACTGATGAATGGACTTTGATTTATCACTAAAAATCCTGTCATTTCGTTCCAACCAAATATACCATAAAATGACCCCAAAGATGTTGCACCACATAATATGTTTGACATTTACTGGGGCATAGCAAGGCATTGAGATATAAAATCCTCAAGTATGTTCGGCATAATAGATAACATATTAGAATCATTTAAAAGAGTGGACCATGAAGAATAATTCACTATCTAAGAGTGGACCAAAGAATAGATAACACATAAAGGTTTAAATTATCTCAGAGAAATGCACGAATTATTTAGTTCAAGATACTCAATCATATTGTTCATCTTATTGCAAGTATCACGAACAAAATTGTTGATTAATTGTCATATTCAGTTAGACATGTATTAACTTAGGGGAAAAAAAATAAAAAACAAAAAATAAACCTTCATTGGAAAAAAGAAGAGAAAAGAAGAATTAAAACAACAAGAAATGGTGGGAACCAAGTTCTTTTTCTAATCTATATAATTCACTCCTTTAAATTCATTTCCAATATGATGGAAATTTATAGTGAAAACTCCCCAACTAATTCATTGAATTTTGGTATCTAAATTATTTTTTTCTTTCTCAATTTTCGAGTGGGAAGAATTGCAAATGTCAACATGAGCATACAGTTGAACTAAGATTATGTATCAACTATGAGCAAGAGGTTTTAAGTTCGAATTTCCCCGCATATTATAAAAAAAAAATCATTTTGATATGTTTTAGTCCGAAAAGATTAATGTATTGCTCTTAGCCAACTATTCTATTATTATTTTATTTCTTTTTTTTAGAAGAAAGGCAACTAATTTGTAATTATTATTTTTCGAGAGCATTAATAGTCTCCATCCTTGACCATTCCACCAATTCTTAATAGTTGGTCAGAAGATATTATTCTAATAAAGAGATATATAGTCTTTGACAATTTGTAATTATATGCTAAATCTTTTTTAATTGATGCTAAAAACATAATGTTTATATCTGTATATCCTGACTTCAAATTGGGATTAAGCTTGTTTTAAAAAAAAAATAAAAAAATATGGGATTAAGCTATGGTCGTCTCTTTATAGGGAGATGGACCATCCTGCACAGAGGTATTAATCCTTCATTGTCGAGCAGCCCAAATTGGTGTTTTATGCCATAGAAACTCTTAAGTCTATTGATCATCTTTTGTTGCACTATCATTTAAAACCTATGTTTGCTATTTTCGGGCAAAGCAGTATGAATGCAAACTAATATGTGTACACACTATTAAATTTTTATAAGGTAAGGAATTTACTTATTTAAGGAAAAGATAATTTGTTTATTACATAATTTATCAACCACTCATTGTATCTTATTTTCTAATTATTCAAAATCAATTTTGATGATATGTAAAGTCGTATTTGAAAATGAATTTGAAATGACTAAAATCACTTTCTACTTTCTGTTAGTTCAAAATCACTCATGTTTTTAACAAGTAAAAATCCATTTAATGTAATTTTACACTTTTTAATATAATTTTTTTGGCCAACTTTAATTGTAATTTTTGGAATTTTTAAATTCGGGTGGTCCAGACACTTTCAAATGACTGCTCACAAAGGACAATCTCTTAAGCACCTCTTTTGCCAAAGAGGTTTTATCTAATCTTCACATTGTATCAAACACGCACCCATTAGAAGCAAACCTCAAATTTTTATGAAAATCTTTGATCCTTAAAAAAATGTAAGTTCTTCATTTGGTCCATACTTTATAGAAGTATCAACACCGCTGAAAGACTTCAGAAATGGCATCCAAATACATATCGGCAACCCAATTGGTGTGCATTTTGCCATTCATTTTTGGAGAATATCGATCACATATATTCTTACACTGTAACTTTTCACAAAATCATTTGGAACAAGGTGAGTCATTTCGCTAGAGTAGTCCATTTTGACAAAATTGAAGATCTTTGTGCATTTTCTTTGAGCTTCAACCGCTCCTCTCAAAAGAACATTCTCATCCACAATATTTTGGTGGCCTCTCTTTTGAATATTTGGAGAGAAATAAACAATCGAATTTTCAACAACTTTGCTAGAAGCCTTCAGTTGATTTGGGATGATATTATTGTTCTCGCCGCCTCTTGGTCTAAAAAATCTCCTCTCTTCTCTAGCTACGATATTTCCAATATCGCTTTGAATTGGATGGCGTTCATGTAATTAGGCTTCGGCCCGGTATATTTCTCACATACTAATGAAATATCTTTTTTCAAAAAAAAAAAAAAATCAAAATTGATTTAGAATTATTAAAGGCGTGTTTTGAAGTGATTTTAACCATATTTTAAAATCACTCTCAAACATGCTCTAAGTTGATTACAAATGTAAAATCATATATGATATTAATTTGAATGATTACTTTGAACCTCTTACATTTTAATTAATAGGCAATATTTTAATCAGTTAAATTGTGTGGAGTTGACGGAAGTATTATATTTAAATTCGAGCTTACACAACATTGGTTTAAAATTAAAATAACCATATTTAAAATAAGAACATAAAATAAAATAAAAGTGGACAAGACTTTTAAAGAAAAAAAAAAAACTTTTTTTCACTTTTTTTTTACAACAATATCATACAATATAATCCCAGCTCCCAAGTACCCAATTGACCTTAAAAACTAAAATAAACCTTTTGATGATAGTATCACATATGCATAATGGGTATATATAAGATAAAACAAGGTTAACCATTAACTATTTCATTAGGAAAGAAGTCCAGATCTAAATGGTATACCTGTTTCAGGCAACCAAATAGATCCATTAATGAAGTTGTGTACAGTAAAGTTAATGGCTAATTGTTTATCGATTACATGATAACCTGACCAATTTACCCTATTTGAGACATCTGCACCGGGACCTCGGTTGTTGAACTCTGCATAAAATAAGTGGTTTACTGGTACTCCTTCCCACTCCGACCATCCTTTCGGTGCCACAACGTCATCCAAAAATGACTCCATGAACACAACACTTGAGTATTGTTTCCATGGCCGACCCAAATATATTTTAACGTTCGTCTTATTGGCTACTATCTCGGGTGAAATTGTTATTGTGCAATTCTGAAAGGAGTAGCCACTAAAAGACAATTCAGAGTCTTTTGATTGTGCAGTGACTGTGATATCAGTGCTCAGTGTCCGAGCATATATGTTACAGTCTTGAAACACAACCCTCCCAGATCCAAAAATAAAGTCGACACTTCCGTAGATGTCGCACTCTTTGAAGAATTGGTGTTTTCCTTTGGCGTTGAGGGTGTCTTGGAAACCCAAAAATTTGCACTTATAATAAGCAGTGTAGTTGCCTTGGTCAAGGACGGCCACTGCTTGGTGATCTTGAGGTCCCGCGGAGTTCTCAAACGTTAAAGATTGTGCCATAAAGTTGGCACCTTTAACTGCTACATGTAATGAAAATAAAGTTAATTAGTAAAAAAAATGGGGAAATAAGGATTAGATTGTGTTTGCTTATTGAAAATGGTGGATAATTACTAAGAGTTGCGGAGTTATTAGTTTTGAATCCAGTCTCATTGCTTCTATTATCAACAATAATGGTTGTGAGTGCATTATCGCCAATGAGAGCAATGAACTTCTTGGTCAATGGAATTTCAAGACGTTCATGGTAAGTGCCAGGGGTGACGCGAATGTAAAATCGCGTCTTGGAGTTGTTTGGAGCAGCTGCTACTGCATCGCTAATGCTTTTATAGTCACCCGATCCGTCTAACGATACTGTTGCATTAAAACTGATGGAATCAACAAGTACCAAAAAGTTGGAGAAACAGAACAAAAAACATACAACAAGCTTGAAGTATGCCATCATTAGAGTTGGAAAAGCAAAAAAGTCAGCAAATTGGCACAAGAAAAAGAGATGAAATGAACACAAAGGGCTTGAAACTCTAAAATGCAAAGGAACACACAAGGGCTGTGTAAACTATTGGGTGTGGTTTCTGAGCTCTCATAAAACCAATATTTATAGAGGGAGGAGCTCTTATTTTCAATCCTTGCAAGAAGCTTAATTGTTAGGGCAGTTCAAGCAATGAAGATATTGTAGGATAATATCACATGGGTCCTCATATTTACGTTTAATTAACATAAACTTTTAGAACTTTGTAATCTGAATATAGTTCCCCCTACTCGGCTACGTACTCTGATAGAGGGAATCACAAATATAATTTGTAGGTGACATTTTGTTTTATTCTTTAATCTATATGAAATAGAAAGGAGAGGGCTGTAAGAAACTAAGTTCATAGATACAAAAATGCAAACTTAGGGAGGGGGAATTTTTCTTAATCAAGAGAATTTATACTTGGTTTGGACGGCATCGATCAAATTTAGAATAACTAGTTTGCCCATTTTGTACACCTAGCTAGACCTTCTTTTTGAAACCCTAAGATAAGAGATAGAAAATAAGAAAGAAATAACATAATAAAAATACACAAGTTCAACAAAGAAAACCATTCGTTTGTTTTATGTTCACATTTTTTTTTTTTTTTTTTAGATACAATGAAGAGAAAGAGGGAAAAAGAAGCTAGAGAAAAGTCTTTCAATTGAGTACAATGACAGATAAACTATAGTTACAAAATAATTTAGATTTCGAACACCACGAAGCAACGTTGAGGATGATATTGTCCCAAAACAGTGAAAAAGTCTTTAAACTTGAAAATTCGGTTGGTACGTTCCAACCAGAAATTCCATAAAATGATATCAAATATGTTGCTCCAAAAGATGTTTGAGAGAGATGAATGAGATATGTCAAGATCTTTGAGATAAGAAAGTATATATAGATTGTTGTTTTTGAAGTTTAATGTGTTTTTTTAGTACAATGGGGATGTGGATTTGAATGTCCCATTGAAATAAGAAATAGATATATATTGTTTTGCAGTCCTATGTCATTCTATTACAATTATTAATTAGATTACAACATTTAATGATCCACATCTCCTTCTCAACAAAAATCTCAAATTCAACTGGTTAAGACATACGTTTCACGCCAAATCGAGCATAGCTCAATTAGCATAAGGTTGTGCCCGTGACTAAAATGTCATGGGTTCAATCCTCGCCTCGTGCTTGTTAGGGACAACTAACATCCACATTGTAATGATATTGTCCACTTTGGGCATGGCCCTCATGGCTTTGCTTTTGGTCACCCCAAAAGGCCTCGTTACAATGAAGATGTTGTCCCTTACTTATATACCCATGATCTTCCCCTTTCGTAACCAATGTGGGACTTTGTTTGCACTCACAACCGTGCTTCCACTAAAAGATTAGAGGTTCCCACATCCAAGCATGTTATTAATAAAAAGCAAAAAAAAATGGGGCAATGAGACCAATGACCATTTTTAAGTTTCAAAATAAAAAATTAGTCTTTTTACCACATCTCATCAAACTAAACAATAATTTTTTTTTTTGAAAAATATAGTATTTTTTTCAATTCGCTAGAAAAGAAAATACATTATTTAGTATTTGTAAATCAGGAGTACTAGTAGATTGCAAATACAGTGTCTTTGCAATTGCAAAGTGAAATTACACAATACATTACAAATTGCAATTGTAATTTGCAAACTGCAATTACACTCTTGCGTAATTGGAGTTTGCAAATTACAATTACCTATTACACGGTGATACTCCGCTGTATTTGCAAAAACTAAAAAAAAAATGTATTGTAAAATCAAATAAATAGTTTTTTTTTTGCAACGGTATTTTAATTAAAGCAAGGATTGAACCCATGACCTTATAGTCACGGACACGACCTTATGCCAATTTTGGCAAATAAATTTGCCTTTATAGACGATATATAATGCAGTTAAATATTTTAAATCATTCATGCCTCGTTTGCACGGTGCAGGATCAATCAACCTCACTTTGGGCTATCTAGGTGATGCGCTCACTCACCCATTACACCAAGTGGTTGTTTGATAATTTTTAAGAAAATCTGCCCTAGGGCAGAATCGAACCCCCACTCCCTGCTATACCCTGTAATTACCAAAAAAAAAAAAAAAAAAAATCTTCCAATAGTTTTTGCAACAAAAAATAATCTTCAAATAACCTGTAATTGAAAAAAGATCAATCAAATACCGTGGTTCCAAGAACTAGAACAGTCCCAAAATTGAGGCGAGCTTGATTTGTCAATTTTAAAATGTAGTACTTGTAATTATAAAAAAATAAATAAGTTTTGCAAAAATCAAATAAATAGTTTTTGTAACAAAAAATAATCTTCAAATACCTTGTAATTGAAAAAAAAAAATCAATCAAATACGTTTGAAGTGGTGGTTCCAAGAACTAGAATAGTCTCAAAATTGAGGAAAGCTTAATTTGTCAATTTTGAAATGTAGTACCTTGTAATTTACAAAAAAAAAATAAAAAAAAAATAAGTTTTACAAAAATCAAATAAATAGTTTTTGCAACAAAAAATAATCTTCAAATATCCTGTAATTGAAAAAACAAAAATCAATCAAACACCTTGAAGTGGTGGTTCCAAGAACTAGAACAGTCGCCAAAGCGAACAGCGGGCATATATATATAGGGTTTAGGGTTATATATATATATATATATACATATATATATATATGTAACGACCAAGAGGTCTGTGGTTTGAATCCCCACCCCCAATGTACTAAAAAAAGAACTAGAACAGTCCCAAAAGTGAGGGAGCTTGATTTGTCAATTTTGAAAGGTATGATTCTCCTTGCCAAATCTTGACTTAAAATCTACTCCAACATCATCCAATCAACAAAATCACTTCAATTCCCGAACCCACCTCAATTTATAATTTCAATTCTTTCTTGTATCTGCAGAAATCCTCGTGAAAAGGATTAGGATCAAAATTCTCATTCTGTTTTCGAACATGAACCGCAACCACATTATCCTCTTGTTTTCACCACCACAACAAGTAATCAAAACAAAATCTCTCTTCCGAAATTTGAAGAATTCAGGTCGACGTTGATCATTCTCTTCTTGGTGGTCGATGGGTAAGACGACTGCATTTTTTTTTTGTTTAGGTGATCAGTCACTGATTTGGGTCGGGAGATCTCCATTCATTCAAACACCAACTTAAGTTATTTCAATCGTGAGGTATAAGTAGGAAGAGACTAAAATCTAACATTTTTTTAATTATTTAATTTCTAGGATGAGAATAAAATGGGACAGATTGAATGGTTATTATGAGAGATTTTGGATTCATTGATTACTAGAGATTTTGGATTAAATGAGATAATAAAGAAATAGTAAATGAATTAGGGGAGAGAAAAAAAAATTGTTGGAGAAAATATTGGAAGGAGGAGATGATTAGATTTTTTAAAGATAAAATTTTAAAAATGAAGGAGAGATTGAGAGGGTAAAAAGGTAATGTAAGATGAAGGAGAGAAAATAAAAAAAGAAAAGGGACACAAAACTCAATTTAAAAAAAAAAAAAAAAAGATTATTTGATATGAGATCTCAAAAAGGTAGTTTATTAGGACTTCTAAAAAAAAATCTACTAATTTATAAAACTATAAGTATCTCTAACAACAAAGCCCAAAGGGATGACTTAAGATTTAACTAATAGTAAACAATTTTAAGTTTAGTGGTCATTCTTCCTATCACATTCCGACCAAATTGGTGATAGCTCAACTAATATGAAGTATATGTGTTAAGGATCACGAAGTATATGTTTTGAAGACCATCACGAGTCAATGTTCTTAGACGTCTAAAACAAACAACTACAATTTCATCTTAATATGAACTCTTAGGGGTCTTCAGTCGATTTGAGACGATATAATTGTATTAGCGACCTCATGGTCCAAAAAACTTCATCACTTTTCTAACTATGATTTATCTAATATTGCTTTAAATTGGAAAGCTTTCATGTAATGGGTTTTGTCCCTTGTATGTTTCTCACATACTAATGAAGTATCCCTCTTACAAAAAAAAATGAATTCTTAAACTCAACCTAATGTAATAACTCTAGTATAATATCCTCTAGCCTCTTCCTTGTATTTATTTCTCGTTTTTTAATTAAGTGTTATTTTTCAAAAAAAAACACAAAAAAAAAGAAAAAAAAAAAACTCTAGTATAATTCCAATCTATATTTCTAAATTCTAGCATGCAGCACACTCTTTTTAGGAAAAAGCCTAGTAGCCTTTTCAATTAATGAATTGTTGTAATAAGACGATTCCATCTCTGATTTTAAACTTATTTTAGGGATGCATATTTCATTTTTTTTAGAGTTTTTATGGTTTTATAGGTAAGTTTGTGACGACTTTATTCCTTATTGGTTTTTATTTTATAATAATCTTCTAACTTTCTCAACATTCCATTTTGCAAACTATTTACGTTTTATTTTATTATATATATATATATTTTTTTTTCTTTCTTTTTTTTTTTTTTTTAGTAAGAACAACATCGAGATGAGGATTATATTATTTGAACTTCTGACCCTTTTAGTTCAAATAATATAATCCTCATCTCGATGTTGTTCTTACTAAAAAAAAAAAAAATAATAATAATAATAATAATAATAATAATATGTTAGGGAAGCTCTGGTCTTTATACTTCCCCAAAAAATGCAAATTCTTTCTTTGAACAGTTAAGCACAAAGGTTTAAACACTGCGGACAAAATGCAAGTCCGTTTCCCCAAGTTGAATTTGAATCCAAGCGGGTGTGTTCTTTGCAAGAGAAATTATGAATCTTTCCCCAAGTTGAATTTGAATCCAAGCTGGTGTGTTCTTTGCAAGAGAAATTATGAATCTTTGGATCATATCTTCTATCATTGCTCTTATGCCGATAACCTCTGGTCCATCTTATTTAATGAATCAAGATTGTTCGCCTCAAGATCGAGCAATTTTGATACTTTCTTATCTCAAGGTTTTGACATATCTCAAACATCTGCCAGAAACATCCTTTGGAGCAACATATTTTGTGCCATTTTATGGAACTTATGGTTGGAACGAAACAACCGAATTTTCAATGATAGTTCGAAGACTTTTTTTCAACTTTGGGACGATATCATCCTCAATGCTGTTTCGTGGTGCTTGAAATCTAAATTATTTTGTAACTATGATTTATCTATCATTGTACTCAATTGGAAGGCTTTTCTCTAGCCTCTCCTTCTCCATTTCTCTTGATGATCAATGAAGTATCCTTTTCAAAAAAAAAAAAAAACTTCTAACCCTTTTATTCTTTCTTTGCTTACTTTTTCTAAAATTTATGGATAAATTGATAATAGAATTATTATAAAGAAAAATCAACTATGACAAAAAAAAAATAATAATAATAATAATAAGTAATATTTGACTAGTTAAGTATGCTCATGCAACCAATATACACAACTATATCGATATTTTGGCATTTTGGCATTTTGTGCCTTTTCAACTTTTATTCAGCAATTTGTTTGGTAACAACATTGGTTTAATAAAAAATTGGCTAGGATTATGGGATACATGCCTTTACTTGATTACATTGCATGAGATTCGTCATTGCTAATCCAAGATTCAAGAATGCTCGTGAAGTTTTATAACGAGATTGCCATTCGGGAGGCACCGAATATCCATCAAAATCTTGATCACACCCACTTACATATCCATCAATGTTAATAAGTGGCAAATGATCGATGATTATACTCTTTTCTGTCAGTAAAATATGCAAAGTTTCTCGCAAATCAACGATCCCTAATTGAAAGTCTCCCATACAAGCCTCGAACATATCTTTTGTATCTTTATCTAACTTGCCTGAACTTACTTGATTTTGGAGGAAAGAAACACTGGCATTAAAATTGGTGATGGTATGATTCACAAATAGGGTTAGAAGACCTGTCAAATTTGACTTCAAATCTTCATGAAGATCTGAATCTATCTCAAAAATGCACAACTTCTTTAGCTCGGGATAATCAATCATCTTGTTGCATGTATCCTGCGCAAAATTATTCAGATTCGCATGCAACATTGGTAGGTTGAATATAGAAACGAAAACAACAACAAGAAATGGTGAGGAAGACATGTTCTTACTCTTAAAAACTTCTCTTTCTAATCTGGAATATATGTATGGTGGAAATTTATAGTGAAACCTCCCAACGAATTCATTGAATTTGATATCTAAATTAATTTTTTTGGTCTCAATTTCAAGAAGGGAAGAATTAATTGTGATAGGATATATATATATATATATATATATTTTAAATAAATTGGATAGATATAATTCCTCATAAGGAAGGATTATTTTCAAAAGACGAGGTGCAGTTTGAAGTTTGATGGTACTTTTACTTTTGAAGAGACCGAGATTCAAGCACCTAATTATTATTTTTATAATAAATTTAGGAATAAAATATCTTTTTGGTCCTTCAAATTCACATTTGTGTCACATTAATTCTTAATTTTTAAAATTTAACAATCAACAATCAAGTCACAAAATCGGTTAAATGACTTGACAATTTTAAAAAATAAAATAATAATTTTAAAACACACACATCCCTCCCCCCTTCTCATTCATCTCCTCCTCGTCCCTTCCCCTTATTTTGATGGAACTACCCGCGTCGCCCGCGCGAAGACCACCGTCACCACCTCTTTATTATCTCTTTTCTTCGATGAGATTGAACTTTTGACTTTTTAATCAATAACACAACCTTATGTCAATTCTTATTATCTCTTTCCTCTGATGAGATTGAACTTTTGACTTCTTAGTCAATAACACAACATTATGTCAATTGTGCTATGTTCGGTTTGACCACTTTCAAATAATTATCATTTGCACCTATATAAAAATACTTCATGTATAAATATATATTATCAATATACAGTATATATGAAAATATTTTATGTTTAAAACTGATGACATTTTTATTTACATGAAGATACACCATGTATAATTAATTACATATTCTTATGATAATATATTAATTTATATTTGATTATACTATATATATATATATCTTTGGAGAGGGAGTGTTTGCATGATAATGTACATATGCATATATATCGTTTTTGGAGAGAGTATTGCATGACAGAGTAAAATGAGATTAGGATTGATTAATATCATTTTAATTGTTGTGATTTATAATTGTATTAAATTATTGATTTATACCTTAAATAGTTAAAAAAAAATATTTTATTTCATAAAAATCTCAATAGTTTTTTTTTTTACAACGGTATTTTAATTAAAGAAAAGATTGAATCCATGATCTTTTAGTCACGGGCACAGCCTTATGTCAATTGAGCTATGCTCAGTTTGGCAAAAAATCTCAATAGTTATACAAAAGGTTTTAATTTAATTGGACACTCATTTTTATGAAATACTCTTAATGTATTTAGTTATTTATGAAGTAAATGGGATCTACGTACATATTTGTAAAATCATAGTAATCTTGGAATTAAATACGTAGAAATTAAAGCCCTTTAGTGTTAGTATACAAGTATATAATTGAACAAAAATATATTATTCGTAATTTGAGGAGACATGTGTCCCGACCTCAACATGGATTCGTACCTCGTTGAACTATGTTCCGGTTGACATTTTAATATTTTTTTAAAAAATATAATTAAAAATAATTATATTAACATTTTTTTTTAATAAAATATTAAATATGTTATTTTTTTAAAGATATTTTAATTAATGTGAGGATTCAACCCATAATTTTCTAGTCAAAGGCACCACCTTTATACATTAACATGTTATTTAAGCTTAACCCGTTTTTTTTTTTTTTTGTTTTTTTTATTATTATTAGAGATAACATTTAAACTTAACCGTTAAAGATTAAATAACGCATGCAATGTGAACAAAAAAAAAAGGAAGAAAAATAAAACGCGTGGAATGCAGTAAATGCAAGTAATGAGTATATGTTATTGCGGAAATTCATAACGTTAAGGAATTTTCTCATTTAGGTTTATTATTTTGTAAAATTTGTAATTCTTTCCAATTTTATCAATTAAGATAATTCCTTCATTTTTGTGAATATTGTATGATAAATTAAAGTGATTATTCAAATCCATGAAAAAAAAACTAGGATTGATGTAATTATGGAAAAAAATTCAGTCGGTGAACATAACTCAATTGGTAGTATACAACACAATTGAATAAGGGTTTGTATAGGAGAGATCAAAGAGAAAATTTCAAAATATATATATATATATATTTTTATATCCGTAATTGTCTGACCAAATAGGTGGTCACCAAAGATTGAACTCATTCTTCTAAGAGTGCATTGAAGTTTCAAGGCCCTTCATGACTACTAGACCAACCCTTAACCTTACATCATTGCAAATAAAACAAGAGATTTAGATTTGATATTAATTGTTTTTTTTTTTTTTTTTCTTACCAACTTTTTGTTTGATTAATTCTAATTAAGAGAATAGGTTGCTTTTGTATATAACTCTTTCAGAATTGAAAGGTAGAGTTGAGAATTCACTTCTCCAACGACCCCTGAGGGATTGTAGATGGACACCTCCGCCCATCATCAAATTAAATACAGACATAGCAATCAGAACTCAGAAGAAGTGGAAGGGTATATACAATTGCTGGTATTTTTCGAAATGATAAAGGTGAGGTCATGCTTACTTTTTCAATTTTCTGTGAAAATCTCGCGGAGGTGGATGCGTTGGAGGCCATTGCAATTCGAGAAGGGTTGATCATTGCAGCAGATGTGGGTTTTCATATGCTTGATGTGGAGACAGACTCACTGAGGGCTGCATCCCTGCTGAAGAAGAAGAAACTAGATGAGATTTCGGAGGTCGAAATGATTGTGACAGAGATTAGGGCACAAACTCACCAATTCATAAATTGTACCTTCATTCACTGTCGTCGCCAAGGCAACAAGATGGCTCATGAGGTGGCTCAATGGGCGGTGAGGCAGAAGCAATCAGTGGCTCTCTAATGGAGGAGGTGCCATTTTCTTTTTCAAATTTGGAAATAAGAAATTAAAAAGTAAAACGTTTCAAACCCATTACTTAAAAATTCATTGAAGCTACAATTGTAAGAGAACGAATGTAGTCTCCAGATTGGAGCAAACTAATATAATTTTTTTTTTCTTTTTTTTGGTGTGATTCTCTTTTTTTTCTTTTTTATTAATAATATGCTCTTGTTGGCTTATTAATAATAACTTAATTGGTTCAATTCTCTCTTTCTTTATTATTTGTGTATGTCTTCTGTTAAATTATTGTATAGTAAAACTGCTAAAATGCGTATGTTTGTGTTTTTTTATTCTAAACATTTTTTTTTGGCATGTATTTTAATTATTAATATTGATTCATTTTAATGGATAATTTTTTCACCCCTTCTACAATGATTTCTAATCATAAAAAAGTCTGACTACGGTCCCGACCTTTACAGCATCGGAGGTTTACTAATATTCCCTCGAAGGCGTATAATATTGTTTTTTTTTTTTTTTTTACAATAACATACGGGGTGAACTTTCTTAAGATTAAAAGTTATGCAAAAGAGGAGAAAATATTTGTTAGGATACAAACAATATTCTACATTGGCTAGAAAAAAGGGAAATATCATGTGTATATAAGGGACACAATTATCTCCAATGGCATGAAGTCTTTTGGATGAAACCAAAAGTAAAGTCATGAGAATTTAAGCCCAAAGTGGACAATATCATATCATTGTAGAGATGTCTCGATTCTGTTGTAAAAATCTTCCGGATGTCGAATAAAGATATTGATGAGTCTCCCAATGACGTTGTCATAATTTGAGTCATAGTGAATCTGTGGTTGAACTTTGCGAGTTTGCGAGTTAGTAAGGAGAGTTGGAACCAAAGTTTTAGTATATTGAATTAAATTGAGCCAACAATTTTAGTCATTTGGCAGTGCAAGATAATTAAAGAGGGTTGGAATCAAAGTTTCACAGACAATCTTGCTTCAAAGGTGGGAGGATTGTATTCCCCTTCCCCTTCGGTCTTTTCGCGTTCCTTTCTTTAGGAAGCCCAAAAAATAATAATAAAATCAACTTTATTATTTTGTACATTTCAATCGACCAAGAAAAATCATGAATTACTTTGTATATTCAATCAACGAAAATAATTATAAAATTTGGGTTGAATGAGAAATTTTAGTTAATCACAAATTGTCGCGTCATTAATTTAAATTAATGATAAAAATAATATTAAAAAAATTGGGATCAATTTCGATTTTACACGTCCTCAAATTAAATTAAAAACGGTGTAAAATTGGCAAATAAAATGATAACATAGTCCAATCAAATCATGTCACGTGACGGTTGGACCCAAATCTAAATTTAAACCCGAGATCACTAAAATTGGATTTGGCCACATTTATTTATTTATTTTGACACCATGGGGTGGGGGATTGATCCCACGGTCACTAGTTTAATACAATATGCGGGTTGAGTTATGCTCATATTGGTAGAGGTATATGTAATAGATAGGGTGTGAGATTCGAACCTTTAATCTCTTGGTCGAAGGTACATGTAATTTTATTTTTGACAATATGTAGGGTGTGAGATTCGAACATTTTAACCTCTTGATTGAAAGTACACATTTAATGTTAGTTGAGTTATGTCATGTCTTACCACTCACTTGAGGACATATGTTTAAATTATTTGAGTTATTTTCAAGTTGGCTTGTTGAATTTTATTCTCAAACTTAGAAAATAATCACCTAACACATCAATTGATATTGAAACACTCACATATAATAAATAAAATAATAATAATAAATTGAAGTTATGACTTTTAAATTGAGAATACATTCATTAAACCAATTGGTTTAATTGAGTTATATTAAGCATTTTTTTAGTACAACAAATGTGTGGAGTATATGAGAATTTGAACCTCTAATTAACTTGAAAGGATAAAATATTGCATGTTAATTATCGTTAAATTATGTTGTTGTTGGCAACACTCCCAGCTACTTAAGTTTCCAACATGTAGTGGTTGATTTGATTTTTTTTTTTAAGTACATGTAGCCGTTGAATTAGGTGCAAACGTTATGACATAATGAATTCTTAAACCTTCCAAAAGGACTGTCCAATTTTCCATACATTTACAAAATTGTATAAAAATGGTTGGCAAACTATATGCCTCGACACTATTATTATTTTTATTATTTTATTTATTTAGTTCAACAACATGTGACGAGATGAGGTGGGGAATCAAAATTTCTACCTCTTCATTTTCTTTTTGACAACATGTAGGGTGTGAGATTCAAACCTTTAAGCTCTTAATCGAATGTACATGTAATTTTTTTTTTTTTTTTTGACAATATGTAGGGGTGTGGGATTCGAACCTTTAACCTCTTGATCGAGAATCCACGTTTAATATTATTTGAGTTATGCTCATGTTGGTTCTTACCACTCATTTGATGACATATATTTAAATTATTTAAGTTATGTTCAACTTGCCTCCTATTGAATTTTATTCTCAAACTTAGAAAATAATCCTATAACACACATCAACACCTTTATAAATTTACAGAAAGTAAAATTTGAGATTAAAAAAAAACAACAAAAACTTAACTTTGATTTAGAAACCACGTCACAATAAGTCTATTTATACTACATTTATATTCTTACAAGAAAAAGAAAAAAAAAAAGCCAAATTCGAATTTTCAAATAACAAGATGTATCAAACCTTCATATTTTTTTTTTTGCCAAATACCTCAAGCAAAGTACATAATATATATGGAGTGATTAACTAAAATTGAGCTTCATGATTCAAATCAAAGTAGGGTTTAGCCACCACCACCAAATGAGCTATTCTATGCATTGTGATACCAAAGACTTCATTCATATCCAAATCCTTAGCTTGAATCCCACTTGGAAGCTCCCAATCAAAGCTATGCAAAATTTGAGCCAAAGCAAGCTCAATTGTGGCTATTGCCATTGTAATACCAGGACAAATCCTTCTTCCAGCCCCAAATGGAATGAACTCAAAATCCAACCCTCTATAATCAACATCACTATCCAAAAACCTCTCTGGCTCAAAACTTTCAGGATCTTTCTTCCACGATTCTGGGTCTCTCCCAATTGCCCAAGCATTCACAAAAATCCTTGTTTTGGCTGGAATATCGTAGCCATCAATCGCGATATCTTCGATGGATTCTCTTGGAACTAAAACTGGTGCTGGAGGATGGAAACGAAGTACCTCTTTAACCACAGCCTTCAAAAATGGCATTTGAGAAAGATCATTCTGTAACACAACTCTTCTATTTCCAACAATGCTTCTTATTTCGTTTTGTGCTCTTTGCATTATCTTTGGGTTGGTCATGAGCTCAGTCATCCCCCAATCAAGAGTTATTGATATTGTGTCGGTTCCAGCAATGAACATGTCCTACAATAATAATGTGTTCCCCACATTCAGTTAAATGGGTCACACATTTAATAATCAATAATAACATATGTTGAGGATCTCACATCGGAAGGATAAAGGGACCTCACTCATAATATAACACACATAAGCTACTCCTCCTATCACCAATTGGTTTTAGGATGAAACCCCATGATGTCTAATATGGTATTAGAGCCCACGAAACCCGTATTTGGCTCAAAAATGGGATCTGACCCAAGATGGTGAACCCAAAGAGGCACCATCTTGAGAGGGCACGTTGAGGATCCCACATTGGAAGGATGAAGATGCTATATATGATGAAAAATATGGACACATTATATTTACTAGTCAGTAATAAAACTTACCTTATGACCAAGCAAATTTATTGTTAATCATCCATCAACCTAAAAAGTTGATGAATTATGGTAAATTTAAATATATTAATATTCTAACAGTCTCTTTCAATTATTTTGTTTGAAAGAAGATATTTTATTGATGTCAGCATGAGCATAACACTCAACCGACACAAATGTACGACGTAATGACTAAGAGGTCCCAGATTCGATTCTCTCCACCCCACATATTATTAAAAAATAAAAATAAAATTTTGATTGATAGTATATGAGAAACATAATGGGCTACATAAAAGTCTTCCAATAATTAAGAACTAGTATAGAGGCTTCATAATTTCAACACTGCATTCAGTTGTAGGTTTGAAAATTTGTAGAAGGCTAACAAGTGGTTAATATAAAAAATTGGCAATAAAAGGGTTCCAACACATGATTGTCTGCTCTGATATGAGTTGCTCTAAATTCAATTATAATAATCAATAATATTAATGGTGATTAGCATAGATAACTACTTAATGTCTCCCCTCTTTTATGTCTTCCACTTGTTTGTCAAAATCTATTCAGGTAAGTCAATATAGTAGGAAAGTACTGTTTATTTTTTTAATACAATATGGGGTGGAAATTCGAATCACAGACATTTTAGTCGTTAACACATATTTTATGTCAGTTGAACTAGCTCACTTTAGCGGTAAAAAAAGTATCGTTAAGAGATTAATTAGTTTTGAGTACTTACCATAATGATAGCCTTAACGTTATCCATGGTAAGAGTCACTTCATCATCCGATCCATTCTTCTGTGCATCAAGTAAAACATCCACAAGATCCATGTTTTCTTCCTTTCTTCTATTGGGGTTTTGATGTTCGTTTATAATTTGATCAAACAGTTCATCAAATCTTTTGGAAATGTTGACAAGCCTAGATTTCAGCCCTGTCAATCTGTGAAGAAACTCCAATGAAGGGAACAAATCTCCCACACTGAACCCTCCAAGCAAAACTTGAAATTCGCTCAACATCTTCTCAAAGTTGTTTCTATTGTACTCTCCTTCAGAAAAGTCTGTCCCAAACGCCGTACGACATGTGACATCGTTCGCGTAGAGCTCGAAAAGCTTGGTCAGATCTGTCGTCTTAGGGTAACATGAGTGAGAAACTCTGCGAACCAAACGGGCAACTTCTTCTTCCCTAATGAAGTTGTAAGATTGAACCCTTCTCGTGCTTAGGAGCTTGAGAACGCAAATCTTTCTGTTAAGAATACGAATAAATGATTAAATGTATCGTAGATGTCGTTTTTAAGTTTGGGGATAATTTAACATGAAACTAGAGCAAGCTAGAGATTTTGTGTTCAAGTTTCTAGAATTTTTATTTACTCCTAATTAAATTAATATAATGATTAAGATAGTCTCACCTTGTTTAGCCTTGTGATTTAATTTCTCAAGCTCACAAGGGAGATCTTTGACTACTATATACTGCTAAATATATATTTGATTTGCTTTTGTTTTAGTGATTTTTCAATTTACTCGCTAATTTTGAAAAAGTTTGAATTTAATATCCTTTATGTTTTAATATCTTTCAATCATATCATTCCATCGATGAAGGTTAAAAATTGTCGAGTTTAGAAGACTTATGATAATAAATGAGTGAAGTACTTTAAAGGAGAAAACAAGTCATTTAAGAAGAAAAAAGAAAAAAAATTATAATTCTGATCTCTTCCAAAATCTATCAAACCTAAAAAACGATCCTTTAGAAGTTGGAAAAAAAATCCTCTTTAAACTTACTAATATCATGTGTAGGCTTCATCAACAAATTTAAACATTTACTAAAAACAAATATGGTTGGAATATAAAAACCTAAAAACAAATATGGTTGGAATATAAAAACATAAGATACAAACTTAGAAACTTTTTAAAATATAGTAACTAAATTGAAAATAAATAAATCCAAACAACTCAAACTAAAACATGTTTTTTTTTTTTTTTAAAGAAAAACATATTTCTTTTCATAAACTAAAACATATAGATATCTAATGTTAAGAATATGGTGTTAGGAATGTGAAGCACAAAACAAAAGGCCCAAAATCATTTGGACCAAATCAACTTAACTAAGCAAGCTTACCTATTGGTTAAAATGAAGGCTTATCCTGATTTGATACAAATGGAGGCTAATTATTTTCATTGGCTTAAAGGTAGGTGGGTTTTTCCTATAAAAAGGAAGTTTGTGGGCATTCAAATGATAATCACAATATTGAAAGAAAATCGTGGGTCTTGTTTTCAACAAAAGAAAGAAGTGGGGTTTTCTTGTTTTTAATTTCTTTGTTGTTACAGTAACCTTTCTTTGAGAGAGAATAGAGAATTTTCTTTTGAGCGGTTTTTCTTTGTTGTGATCCCAAGATATCGGGTTGTGATACTTGGAAGTCAATAGTCATTGGTGGGCTATTGAGGGTAGTTTGTAGCGTTAAGTTGAGGCTTCTTGTAATCTCCATTATAGTTGAACCTGCAGTTGCAGAAAACTGGACGTAGTCCCGAGATCGGGGCGAACCAGTATAACTTACGGTGTCGTTCTCTCTTTCCCTTATCTTTATTATTGCATTTGTGAACGATAACTTATTTGGTTCTAACCTGTGAAGTGGGAACGTGAGATATAATATTGTTGTTATTCCGCGTTATTTATATCTCGCGTATTTTTCCCAACAAGTGGTATCAGAGCTTTTGGTTCAGAAATCATGGGAGCGACGAATCCAAAGAGTTTCGAAGGAGTCACAAAATTTGATGGGGAAAATTTTGGTTATTGGAAGATGCAGGTGAAGGATTTTTTAACCTGCAAGAAATTGCACAAGGCACTGAAGAAGAGACCGAAAGAGATGTCAGATGGAGATTGGGAAGATCTCGATGAACAAGCAGTTGCAAACATCAGAATGTGTTTGACAATGGAAGTTGTTAGTCTTGTAGCCAACGAGACTACCGCAATCAAGCTAATGGAAGCGCTTACAAACAGGTACGAGAAATCGTCTGCTAATAGTAAAGCATATCTTCTTAAGAAATTTTTTAACATGCAAATGGTTGAAGATGCATCTGTAAATTTCTATATCAATGAGGTTACCACTTTGGTAAATCAGTTAAAGTCTGTTAAGATAGATTTTACTGATGAAGTATACGCTATTCAGTTATTAATGTCTTTACCTGAAAGTTGGGAAACGATGAAGACAGCTGTGTCTAATTCAGTAGGAGAAAATATTCTGAAGTTTTCAGGGGTTTGTGATTTAGCTCTAGCTGAAGAAATTCGTAGAAAGAGTAGTGGTAGAGAGTCATCTACTACAGGATCAGCTTTAGCTTTGACTAAGGGTAAAGAATTTATGAAACCGAGTAGTAGTGGAAAGAAGTGGGGAAATAGGAATAAGGAGATAGAATGCTTTTACTGTCACAAAATAGGTCACTATAAAAGTCAGTGTAGGAAACTAAAAGAGGATCAGGAAAGGAAGCATGAGGCAAACATAGTTGATGATGCCGATGCATGTGTCTGTGTTGGAAGTGACACAGAAAGTTTTAGTAATTCATCTGATTGGATTTTAGACAGTGCAGCGTCAGTTCACATAACTTCAGATAGAAGTTTGTTCACATCCTTCACAAGAGGATGTCATGGTCTAGTGAGAATGGGTGATGGCAGAGTCTCCAAAACCAGTGGGATTGGGGATGTTAGTCTGAAGTTAGAATGTGGTAGTGTTCTGATATTGCATGATGTCAGGTTTGTGCCTAGAATGAAGATGAATCTCATCTCTATTGGCAAGTTGACAGATGAAGGCTACAGGAGTGAGTTTGGCAGTAGCCAGTGTAAACTCATACTAGGATCCCAGGTAGTGGCAGTTGGCCACAGAAAATCTACACTGTACAAATGTCAGTTGAATGTTGTCAAAGGATCAAAGAGACAGTGGATGCCAGTTAAAGCTGCAGATGGTTGTTTTAGAGGTGAGCCAGCAGCATTGATAGCCAAGTTTGATCAGATAGATCATGATCCTTCAATTCAGAAACAATTGGGAAGTTCAGAAGAGAAAATTGATGGCTATTGTCAACCCTCAATTGTCAGACGCTCGAACGAATTGAAGAAGTCGCCGAGGCGAGGGGAGGCATCGAAGTGGAAGGCCAGAGCAGTTGCTAAGGTCAAAGGAAAAGTATCTAGTTTGGCAACATGTTTGAATAGAAGATTCAAACCCTTCTCAAAATATATTTTCTTCAAGAACAGTGATTCAGGATTGACGAAGATGTCAGTTGTTGCCACTTAGCTGAAGTGGGAGTACGTGTCTGTCTTTTTTGTCTGGAAGATAGAACCACGTAGCGAGCCCATTCCTCAGGGCGAGCACAGATACACTACAGTTACTTTCTGATGGTTGCCTGTTTCTTAGTTTGTTATTTTACAGGTTTTTTGTTGAACCTTGGAGTTTGCCAAGAAGATCAGAAATAACAGCGGCAGTGGGAGTAGATCCTTGGAGTTTGCCAAGATGATCAGTTACGTTGCAGTGGGAGACAAGATCGTTGTTTTGTCTTCAAGTGGGAGATTGTTAGGAATGTGAAGCACAAAACAAAAGGCCCAAAATCATTTGGACCAAATCAACTTAACTAAGCAAGCTTACCTATTGGTTAAAATGAAGGCTTATCCTGATTTGATACAAATGGAGGCTAATTATTTTCATTGGCTTAAAGGTAGGTGGGTTTTTCCTATAAAAAGGAAGTTTGTGGGCATTCAAATGATAATCACAATATTGAAAGAAAATCGTGGGTCTTGTTTTCAACAAAAGAAAGAAGTGGGGTTTTCTTGTTTTTAATTTCTTTGTTGTTACAGTAACCTTTCTTTGAGAGAGAATAGAGAATTTTCTTTTGAGCGGTTTTTCTTTGTTGTGATCCCAAGATATCGGGTTGTGATACTTGGAAGTCAATAGTCATTGGTGGGCTATTGAGGGTAGTTTGTAGCGTTAAGTTGAGGCTTCTTGTAATCTCCATTATAGTTGAACCTGCAGTTGCAGAAAACTGGACGTAGTCCCGAGATCGGGGCGAACCAGTATAACTTACGGTGTCGTTCTCTCTTTCCCTTATCTTTATTATTGCATTTGTGAACGATAACTTATTTGGTTCTAACCTGTGAAGTGGGAACGTGAGATATAATATTGTTGTTATTCCGCGTTATTTATATCTCGCGTATTTTTCCCAACATATGGGTGGTTGTTGGAGTGAGCGACAAAAAGTTGGGTGTCGTCCGGACTGCACCTAAGTTTTTCTCTATAAATAATTGCATGTAATAATTTATCGACTTAAGTTTTTAGGTTAAGTTGAGAAATATAATACTTTCCTTATGTGGCGCCAGTAAGAGCCGTAAGTTGCGAAAGCTATATCGGTACAATTGTAGAAGAGTTGTTTCGCCGCGAAGGCGTGTGGCCGGCCGGAGAGAGCAACGTCATTGGTTTTTATGGCTTCTTTGGCTAACTTTGCTGACGATATTACCACTGTCGGAATTTGACCCAACTGCAAGTAAAATATGGGGCCAAATTTGTGGGAGAGACGGCGGAGAGAGAGGTGGGGGAAGCGGCCGAGCTGGTGGAGGTTGCCGATTATAGGAAGCTTTGGTGGACATGGCGGAAGATTGAAATCTCTCTTCCTTGTTGTTGATTTGAGCTTGAAGATCGAAACCAGCAACGAAATGAAGAAGATGACTGTTGGAAACCAAAAGCTGAAGGCTTGTTCCTTGAGCCATAAAATTTGAATGGCCATATATTATTTGGTTGAAGATAAAGATGGAGTATTTTCATATACATCATTCAATATATTTATAACATAATACCTAACCCGAACAAAGTTTGGACCAGAACTGTTATTACATTTTGGTCCCTAAACTATACTGATGTCGGTTATATAGTCTCTAAATTTTGAAAATAAATAATCCATCCTTAACCTTTCAAAATGTTTATTTTGCTAGTATATTTGTTTTTCCAATACTCATCTTCAACAATATGTCGGTAGGATACATTCTCACACATTTAAATATACATGGTTGAAAATGTTTATTTAAGTTTAGTTTTATTTATTTTACGGATTGGGATTGGTTGAGGAGAGGAGAGTGTCAAATGTGGATTAAGTGGTGGAGTTTTTGGTTGGAATTGAAATGGAAATCTTTTTAAATTGTGGGCTTTTGGATATGATTTTTTTTTTTTTTTTTTTTGGTGGGAATTAAAATGGAAGATGATTAATCTTAACCCTTTGCATAATCTCAAACTTATCCACATTCAACATTGTACTACTTCATGGTCCATCGAAACCCAACTTCCAGAATTTACAGTATTCTTCTTCTTCTTCATTGAAACCGCCTTAGATTCTACCGGAATTACAAATCCATCTCCAGCCATCTCTAAAAAAAACAACTCCTAAGATTTTAATTCCACAAATGGTGCTCTTAATTCTGGAAGAAAAAACTGAAAAATCTCTGGTTTAAATAAAGAATTTGAGTAAAAAAGCAAAATCCCCCAACAATTTTTTATTGAATCTTTAAGTTTTGAATTTGGGTAAAAAAGCAAAATCCCCTTTTTTTTTTATTGAATCTTTAAATTTTTAGAATTCGTTGGGTTGAATTTCCCTGATCAAGAACAAAAACAAAAATGGAAGAGCACAATTTCTTCACAGACCTGCAATTTGTTCTCCGATGAACAAGTTGTTGGGAATGCGAGGGAGTGCGAGGACGGCGACCAAAGTCCCACATCGGTTAGGAGATGGAAAGATCATGGGTATATAAGGAAAATTGGACCTCCATATTGGTATGATATTGTCAACTTAGGCCTAAACTCGCATCGCTTCGCTTTTGATCACCCCAAAAAGCGAGAATGTTGTCCTTCCTTATATACCACCGAGCCTCCCCTCAAATAGTCATCCATATCCGTCTAAATAGACTTATCTAGGCCCTTCCGGCAACCAACCTTGGAGGCTCCCACCACAGAGTACCACCGAGCCTCCCCTCAAATAGTCATCCATATCCGTCTAGATAGACTTATTTAGGCCCTTTCGGCAACCAACAATCCTCCCCTCGAACGAAGTACCTCAAATAGTCATCCATATCCGTCTAGATACTCTTATCTAGGCCCTTCTGGCACCTTGTTCGGCACTTGAGGATTTCATCACACGGCTAAGTTTGGGGGCACGGCTCTGATACCACTTGATAAGAAAAATCGGACCTCCACATTGGTATGATATTGTTCACTCTGGGCCTAAACCCGCATGGTTTTGCTTTACCAATGGAGAATGTTGTCATTCCTTATATACCCATGATCCCCTCTCCTAACCGATGTCGGACTTTGGTCGCACTCCTCGCACTCCCAACACAAGCCCCCCTCTCTGCATTGGTACTGTCCTGATTAGTGGAACTCTGGATTGGTAGAAAAAAAACTATGATTTGGACGTTCCCAAAATCAAGAACAGTACAATTAAGACATGTTTGAAAAAAAATACACCCTTTTTTTCTAATTTATTTCAAAACAACCATTTTTTTATAATACATTTCATAAAGTACCCCTCTCTAACCTATAAATAACCCTTAAATATACGAAAGTAAGGTACAAATTAAAGTCGGTTCTCTTGGGTTGAGTTTCTCCTTTTTTGTTGATCCCAAGTTATCAGATTGTGATACTTGGAAGTCAATAGTCATTGTTGGGCTATTGAGGGTAGTTTGTAGCGTTAAAGTGAGGCTTCTTGTAATCTCTATTATAGTTGAACCTGCCGTTGTAGTTGTAGAAGATTGGACGTAGTCCCGAGATCGGGGCGAACCAGTATAACTTACGGTGTCATTCTCTTTTCCCTTCTATTTATTATTGTATTTTGTGATCGATAACTTATTTGGTTCTAACCTGTGAAGTGGGAACGGGAGATATAATTCATTGTTATTCTGCATTATTTATATCTCGTGTATTTCTCCCAACAGATACATCATATCGGTTGAACTATGCTCTTGTTGGCGAATGTTAACTTATTTGTTTGGAGAACAAAATTTCTTTTATTTAATTAAAGTAACATACACGATACATCACTAAGTAAAAATAAAAATAAAAAAACCTCAACCAAAGTACATATAATAGAACATCTATTAACAAACAAACTATTTTGAGATGGATGAGGCAAAGTAAGGCTTTGCCACAACCTCCAAGTGAGCTATTCTATGCATTGTGATACCAAAAACTTCATTCATATCCAAATCCTTAGCTTGAACCCCACTTGGAAGCTCCCAATCAAAGCTATGCAAAATTTGAGCCAAAGCAAGCTCAATTGTGGCTATTGCCATTGTAATACCAGGACAAATCCTTCTTCCAGCCCCAAATGGAATGAACTCAAAATCCAACCCTCTATAATCAACATCACTATCCAAAAATCTCTCTGGCTCAAAACTTTCAGGATCTTTCCACGATTCTGGGTCTCTCCCAATTGCCCAAACATTCACAAAAACCCTTGTTTTGGCCGGAATGTCGTAGCCTTCAATCGCGACATCTTCCATCGTTTCTCTCGGAACCGAAACCGGCGCCGGGGGATGCAACCGGAGCACCTCTTTCACTACAGCTTTCAAATAAGACATTTCAAAAAGATCATTTTCAGATACAACTTCTCTATCACCAACAATGCTTCGGATTTCGTTTTGTGCTCTTTCCATTGCCTTTGGGTGTGTTATGAGCTCTGTCATCCCCCAATCAAGAACTATAAATGTTGTGTCTGTCCCTGCCGCAAACATGTCCTACAAAAATTTCCCACATAGTATGTTTTGAGTATTTAATTATATTAATGAATTGGTTACATCACAAATTTCGGAGAATGTTAGAATTAGTCCTAATAATTTAAGTTAGAATTTTGACCCTATGATTTTATAAAATCTCATCAATAGTTGGAAAACCACTCACAATATGTAGTTATGTGTCAATGAAGTGTTTTTGGTATAAAAAAACACTTTAAAATTAAAAATTTAATGCAACTTTTTTAAAATGGACGACCCATTTTTTATTGAGTCAACTAAAATGGTCATTGACACATGGATTGTCCACAGTATGGACCAAACCAGTACTCAATTTGTCCATTGTTTATGACAATATGGACCAAATCATAAAGACAAAATTCTGATTTTCTTGAAACCAAAGAAATCAAATTTGTAGTTTAACCTAGAGGTGAGCAAATCAAATCGATAAACCGAACCGACCGACCAAACCGACTTCGGTTTGGTCGGTTTTATGATGTTTTTGGTCGGAATCGATTTTATATATAGAAAAATCAATCGTCGGTCGGATAGCCCAAAAAAAGTTCAAACCGACCGGCCAACCGAACATATGTAAAAAAGACCAAACATATGTAAAAAAAAATTAAAACAATAATAATAATAAGTAAATGTAAATTATTTTTTAAATTCCTTAGGAAGCCCAAAAGTCACCATTTATGATGTGTACAACTCTTTGGCAAGAGTTTCTTGGGAAGACAAAAAAATTAAATTATAATGATGTCCTGAGAATATCAAAAGTCACGTTTTTTTTTCTTTCTTTGTTTGTTTCTTCATCTCCTCTCTTCTTTCTTCATCTCCTCTCTTCTTTTTTCTTTCTTTGTTTCTTCTTCTCCGTTATTTTTTCTGCTAATTTTTCCACTTCTTTTTTTCTTTTTTTTTTTTTTTTTTTTTTTTTTTTTTGATATAGCACTACAATACTTTTTCTCCGATCATACATTTCTCTCCATTTTCTTCTTCTTTTTTTCGTATGAAATTTGAATCTTTGAAGTCACGAACCGACTAAAACCGACCGACGGTCGGTCGGTTGGCGTAAACCTCTTCTTCGAAATCGATCAGAACCGACCGATATCAAACCGATATGTCGGTGGTCGGTGTCGATTTTAGCCCAAAATCGACCCCGACCGACCAATACTCATCCCTAGTTTAACCTATTAAGTTTATCATCACTCACCACTCAAATTTTTAGATTTATTGATGACTTAACATGTAATCAAGTCTTGTAGTAACATTTTATCTTCAATTAATATTGATTTTCAAGTACAATTTTAAAAGATGCCAAGGATGTTTGGGGCACCAACTTGGACTGAGTTATAATAACTTAGTCCACGTTTGACTCACCGACTATTATAAGCCCACAATTAATAAAGTAATTGCATTGACTTCAATAGTATCACAACTATTATAACCCGCGTACTATTATAATCACCGATTATTTTAACTCACTTAGCGTCTCAAACACCCAAACAGCTCCTTAGAGCTTAGAGGTTGTTTAGGGTGTTGAGTGAGTTAAAATAATAGTACGCGGTTATAATAATTGTGATTTGTGATGAATAGTAAATATTATTGAAGACAATCAGTGATGAATTTAACAAGTAACATTAAAAAGAAAAAACAGGTGAAAAAGAGGAATTTACCAAAATGATAGCCTTAACATTATCCATAGTGAGGGAAACTCTTTCATCAGATCCATTCTTCTGTAGATGAAGCAAAACATCAACAAGATCCTTAGATTCTCCGAAATTCTCTCTGGTGGGATTGAGATGTTCATCTATAACTTGATCAAACAACTTATCAAACCCTTTAAACGTCTTCACAAGCCTGGATTTCATCCCCGTGAGGCGATTCAGAAACGCCAAAGAAGGAAACAAATCCCCAATACAAAACCCACCAAGCAAAATCTGATATTGTTCCAGCAGCTCGTGAATCCCATGAAGATGATACTCACCGCCGGCGGAAAACTCTCTGCCAAGCGCCATCCGACAGAGAACATCATTGGCATACAACGCCAAGAAATGAGACAAATCCACCGGATTGTTGGATTGGGAGATTCTGCTAACCAAACGGGAAACCTCTTGGTGTCGGATGAGGGTGTAAGATTGGACCCTTTTGGCGCTGAGGAGCTCGAGGATGCAGAGCTTTCGGATGTGGCGCCAGTAAGAGCCGTAAGGGGAAAAGGCGATGTCGGTGCAGTTGTAGAAGATGTGTTGGGCGGAGTAGAGGAAGGGGCGGCTCGAGAAGGTTAAGTCGTGGGTTTTGAAGGCTTGTTTTGCGATTTTGGGAGAGGAGATTATGAGAGTTGGGATTTGGCCGAGTTGGAGGAGGAGGAGGGGGCCGAATTTGAGGGAGAGACGGCGGAGAGAGAGGTGGGGATGGTGGCCGAGTTGGTGGAGGTTGCCGATTAGGGGAAGTTTTGGTGGGGATGGTGGGAGGTTGAGGGATCTTCTTGAGCTCTTGGATTTTGATATTAATTTTGGGATTAGAAAGAGAATCATAAGGGAAATGAAGAAGATGATGGAGGTTGAGAATGAAGAGAGAAATATGAAGATGGACATTGTTTTTAGTGGTGGTGATACTTTCAATAATTTTGGTTCTTTTGATTCTCTATCCTACCATTCATTTATAAAAAAAAATAAGTATTCTAGAGTTGGCTGGACTGAGTTATTATAGTCTTGTTTATGTTTCACTCACCAACTATTATAACTTACCGTCAATAAAGTAATTATACTGATTCCAAAAATATTTATTATTCACAACTATTATAACTTTTAGTCACGGGCTCAACCTTATGCCAATTGAGCTATGCTCATTTTGGCGCAAAAAAAAAAACATAAAAAGTTATCAAATGTTTAATGAGATGGCAGTGTGGGGTAGTTTGTCTATTAATGAGATGACAGTGTGGGATAGTTTGTCTATTAATGAGATGACAGTGTGGGGTAGTTTAATTTGTGTAATTGATGATAATTGTGCTTTCATAAAAATAGACATGTCCATGGGGTGGGACGGGGTTGGGTTGTGCCTTCTCCACCCCTCTGTCTCCTATTTCATTACTCGTTTTTGTGAAATTTACTGCGAAATTCTCTAACCTACCATTCATTTTATAAGCTCCACATAAATTGTCAAAACAAATGTAGCTGATGGATAAATTAGTGATTAAGAAGTTTCGAATATCTAATCTCACTTTACTTGAAAAAAGAAAATGAAAAAAATTATTTAGGACACCAACTTATAGTTAGGTGGACTAGGTTATTATAACCTAGTTTATGTTTGACTACCGACTATTATAACCTACGAAAGTAATTATATTGATTCCAAAAGTATTTACTATTCATAATTATTATAACTCACCAACTATTGTAATCACCAACTATATTGTAACCACCAATTATAATAATTTATTTAATAAAAAAATATTCAAAATATATATAAAAAAAAAAGTGTCGAATGTTTAATGAGATGACAGTGTGGGTAGTTTGTCTATTAATTAGATGCTGTGGTGGTAGTTTGTGCTTTCATAAAAAAAGTAGTTGTAATAAGAGTGATAAATTTTAATTTTAAACTTTAAAAATAAATTAGAGGATTTGGTGAACTATAATAAATTGTTACGATTTAGCTATATTTTCTGAAGTAGACATATTATTTTATTTATTTTAATATTTTTATTTAATATATGAGACAATTATTTAAAAATTTATATTATTAAAATATAAATTATACTTGAATTATTCTAAACTATTAAGAATAATAATTGTTATATAAATTAAAAAATATTAAATTAATCAATAGACTAAAACATAAAAATATTTCTATTGAATTATTTAAAATAAAAAAAATGAATAAAATAGTAAGAAATGAAATGGAACACTCATTCCCGTGCTTGAAGAAAAAGAAAAAAAAGGAAAGAAGTGTTTAGGATAATTTTCTAAAATTGGTTGGATAAATGGATATATACCACACTAATTTTCTAAAATTTATTATAAAAATATTACAAGTTTCAAATTAAATCAAACATAGTTCAATTGGTATAAGTTGTGTCATTGACTGAGAGTCATGGGTTCAATCTCCGTATTAATTAAAATATTTTGTCGAAAAAAAAAAAATAGACGACTTCCTCACGCTAGCGAAGATTTTTTTTTTTTTTTGTGTAAGAATGATAAAAAGAAAAAAAGAATATAAGAGATTGAGAAAAATATGCTTTCAAGTTTGAAGGATTTTATGTGCCCATATGGCTCCACCACAATTGTCGTCATTGTAAACATGCATAATAATTTCGACTTTATTTGTAATTTTTTTTTTTTTTTTTTTTTGTAAATCGAGGTTTCAATTTGGATCTTCTTAAATTTGATGATGTTTTTGTTCTTCATTTTTATTTCTTTTTGGCTTCTATTTTAGGAAGATTGAATTACGTATGATAGTCATCTTCTATTATTATTTTGTTTTTTTATCTTTGTAAAAACAAATATAAGTATTTTGAGTAATTATCTTTTCTTGCTTTCCATGACTACAAAATAATTAGTTGATTTTAATATCTTTTTGATATATATTATTCTTATTTTTTAGAAATTGCATTTTAAATTGTGGTGATGCTGATTTTTGATATATATGGATGTGAATTCGAACATCTGACCTCTTGATCGAAGTATGTCTTAATCGATTGAGTTACGTTTGGGTTGACATGATGATGCTAATTCAAATCTTTGAACTATACAAATTATTATTAATATTTTAACTCTAAACTATTTTTAAGTTGGCTAATAATAGTGAACCTGAAGGCTGAGCATAGCTCAACTGGTTAAGAAACATATCATTCACTCTACTTAAAGATCAGAATTTCGAATTCATACCATCACACATTGAACTAAAAAAATGTTGACTAATAAGAATTAGGAAAAAAAATCAATTTATACCCCTAAATTTTGAGTTGTATCAAATGAAACCTCAAACTATTTTTATAGTTTGTAATTGTTTTTTTTTTTTTTTTTAAGTTGAATAACAATATGTGGGTGTGTGGATTCAATTATGTGACATCTTGATCAATAATATATATTTTAAGTAATTAAATTATGATGTAATAATTATATTTTATTAATTGAATCAAGTTAGAAAGTTGAATTTTCAATAATCAATTGGAATTAAATATGGCTATTTAGTTGTACTGTAAAGAAATTGAATTAAATGGATCATTCTCTTTAGTAATTGATTTGAATTTAGAACTCACTTAAAATTTTCTTTTAAAACGTAAGTTAGGAACTTTGGCTGTCGAGAAAGAAAGTATTAAGAGATTTATCTATCTTAGGAAATAGTTAGTATTCAGTTAGTATCAATTAGTATCTAGTTAGAATTTATATGTATTTTGAAAAATTAGGGTTAGAGTAGGTTGTATAAAACAAAGTTTATCAAGAAGAAACACATTGTGGTGTGGTTTTGTCAGGAAAGAAAAAACTTTTTAACTTAGCTTGGGTTCCATTTGATTTTTTGTTTTTGAAATTTATGCGGTTTTTTTTTTATCATTTATTTACAATAAATTTTATTGTTTTCCAATCAATATTTGAAGTCTTAATCAAATTTTAAAAACAAAATCTAGTTTTTTTAATTTTTTTTTTTATAGTTTTCAAAATTAACTTATAAAAACACTTATAAATGATAGATAACAAAATGCAAAAATTGATAGGGAGTACTAGTATTTATACGTTTAATTTTTTTAAAAAAATAAAGGGATAAGGCACAAAACACTCCGAACTTTGGGGTTTGTAACAATCACACCTAATTTGATCAATTACACCTCTTCTTGTACTTTATTATGTATTGCAATCAACCCTCGTGGCTAATTAAGGTTAAACTACTTAAGAGAAAATTTGTTAATTCTCAAATATGACCCGGTTGACTCGGCTGAGACCTTTCGTCGAACAATTTCTCTAGTTCGATTCCGTTTTTGGTCAATAATTGACCCAATTAAGTGGGCTTTTTCTGGAGAATAATGAATTTTTCGAGTTCTTTGTCGAGTATTCCTGCAATTAGTTTAACGGGTTTCAATGTTTCGAATAACAATCTCAATGGATTCATTCCCTAAACCCTAGCGAAATTCTCTGCGTCGTTCACCGAAAATTTGGCGCTCTACAGTGGTCCATTGTTGTTGTGCAACCTGTTTTTTCCCTCCCCTGCTCCATCGTCGACGTCCGCTGTGAATCCCCAACAAATTCTCGCCGCGAAGAACTCGAGAAAAGCTCTTTGTTGTCGCCGTTGTTGAAATTGTTCTCGGTGATGCTTTCACTGCATTTTTATTGCATTTTTTTTGCTTCTATTTTGTCTCTGGAAGCGTGATGGGAGGATGTGACAAAGCCGTAGAGTATGGTGGTTACTGCTCACTCTATGCCGACTATTAATAAAATTACAAATCGTGTTCTTCAAGGATGGAGTTTTCAACTTTGACTTCATGTCATTAAGAAAACCTCGTCCTTTAAATAGAAACATAGTTTTCAATGTAGTAAGAATTCACCTAGTGGTCAAGAAGGATCTTGAGGTTATTAAAGCCCTCCTAAGAATTAATTTCTACGGGTTTATTTGGCAGCTAAATGTTGTAGAGTTAGGCGGTCTCTCCCGTGAGATTAGTCAAGTTGCCCGTAAGCTGGCCCAGATTTAAAAAAAAATATATATATTTTTTTAAAAAGAACTAATATCCATTATACAGTCAATTTCATTAACTCTCTCAATTTCATTATTCATTTTCTTCTTCATTTTTCTATCCACAAAACATTGTTATATTCCCTCTTTTTCTTATTTTCTTCCTCCCTTCCAACAACTTCAATTAATTAATTAATTAATTTTTTTTTTTTTTTTTTTTTTTTTACAACATGTTGGGGTGAAGATTGAATTTAGACCTTATGGTCACTAAGCGATACATCGTCGTTGAACTATGCTCTTGTGGGCTCCAACAACTTCATTCTTTATAAGTAATTTCACATTAACTTCCTACCAGTAATTAAAAGAGCATATAAAAACCCCACTTATTCTATTGTTGTCCAATAATACAAGGTATTTTGGTTATATTGGAATTTTGGAATATTCTACCTGTATGTGAATGGTCATACCTACAATATCTGCCGACAAGAGCATAGACATGATGTATCGCCTAAGGACCATGAGGTCTTAGGTTCAATCCCCCACCCCAACATGTTGTCCAAAAAAAAAAAAAAATACCTACAATATCTAAAACTTTTGGACATTCATCAAAGCACACTATTAAATATGTCATGACTATTTTAGATGTTTTCTTTCTCCAATATCAATGTGTAACAAAATACTGAAATCTAAAAGAATGACTTAGACTAAAATACCTCCCAACTTTAAACCCTACGAATAAGGTAGAATTTGATTTTAGTTTTGACGGTTCTTCAAACAAAAAAATTGATTTTTTTCAAAAGGTTGCCAAATATTTGACCTTTTATACCTATTTCCCTTACCGCACAACTCCAAAAATAGCTAACTCCACTCTTTTTTTTGGAAAAATGACTAAACACATTTTTCAACATGTTGGAATGACTTGAATCTGTTATGAGACCCTCTACGACTGGTTGGTATGGGGGCAACGCCCTTAAAGCAAAAATCTGATTTGGATTTTTACTTATCTATTTGGGTTTTGACCCATTTTGTATTAGGTCATTAGAAGGGTGCCATATATAAACCTTCTTTTGACTTTCAACCGCCCCTTATCTGTTCATTTGTAATCTCTCCTATTTCGTAATGATACTGTTCTCCCTTCTACCCGTGGACGTAGCCAACACGACGTTAGTGAACCACGTAAATCTGTGTTGTTGATTCTTCTATGCTTTCTTATTCTTTGTTATTGATTTATCGTAACACAACCAACTGCTCAAATTCCATTGTGACAAAAATACCTCTGAAAGAGTTTTACGCTGTTAAACCACTTAAAAAAAAAGCTACAAAAGAGAGTGCATCAAGGTATATAAATCCCTTAATTAAATTCAGTAAAAAATTAAGGACTACAAAAATCATAATTTATGCGTTCAACAAATGCAACAACGAGAGAAAAAATCTAAAACTTTAAACTTGTCAAAAATCTAGTTAAGTACAAACTAATCATATTAACGAAATTAAAACACAAAAATTATATATATATATATATATATATATATATATACTAACACCGATTACAACTATGACTTAAGATAAGTAGTATATACTGGAAAATACACCTAAAAAAGTAATACGAATTAAAACGCTGACCTAAAATAAGTAGTATATAGTGAGAAATATACCTATAATTAATAGAGTAAAAATCAATTTATACCCTTAAATTTAGAGGTTGTATCAATTAAAACCCTAAACTAATAATTGTATCAATTTAAACCTTAAATTTTCACAAGTGTATCAATTTACACCCTCTCATAGAAAAATGCTAGTTTTCACACGTGTGAAGACTTATAATTTATTAATTAAACCCCTAAACTTTCATATAATTGATTCACTTATGAAAATTTAGAGATTTAATTGCTAAAATTATAAGTATTCACATGTTTAAATTAATGTTTTTAAAATAAAATTCTAACAAAATGTGTAAATTGATATCGTTCCGAAAGTTCAGGGTTTAAATTGATACAATTAATAATTTAGAGTTTTAATTGATACAACAAGTTTAAGGGTATAAATTGGTTTTTTCCCTAATTAATATATATTGGGTATTGTTTTCAATTGTTTTTTTTTTTTTTAATAAAAATCTAGTTAAGTAAAAACTATGAATCACATTATGAGTTGACAAATCAAAACACATGCAAAATCGAGCATAGTTCAATTGACATAAGGTTGTGTCCGTGACTAAAAGGTCATGAGTTCAATTCTCGCTTTAATTAAAATATCGTTGCAAAAAAAATCAAACACATAAATTATATAGATAAATACTAATAAGTGATGACCTATTATAAATAATATATACTGAAAAATACGATATAAGTAACACGGATTAAAATAATAACCTAAAATAATAAGTAGTATATATTTGAAAAAATAAAGAAAAAACAAAGAAAAAAAGGTATAACCTAAAATAATAAGTAGTATATATTTGAAAAAATAAAGAAAAAACAAAGAAAAAAAGCTAAATTAAATTAATTACACACCTGTTGTCATTTTAGTAAGATTTCACCTCAAACTCTTCATCTCCTCCATATGTCGTTTCGATGATGGTAGTTGGTTGTGACAGTTGGTCGTTTGCGAGGGAGAGAAGAGACGTGCGAGAGAGTGAGGCAGTAGTTTGAATGTTGTAGAAGAAAAGAAACAAAACAAAATAGTGGAAAACTTATGTGTGAATTAAAGGAAGATGAAGGTAAAAAAAAACTTTTATGATTCAAATTTTAAATGAGTCTAAAATCAATCCCATATTTATATGAATTTGTACGAGTGCTTAGTGTAAATATTAGTATATATATATAAGGAGTAATATCACACTCATCCCTAAAATCACCTAAAATCACTTTAGTGATTGAATTCAAATACATGAAAGTTTGATTGTTTTTTATTTTCGCTATTTAATTATAGTCATTTTATATATATATATATATATATATATATATATTTTTTTTTTTTTTGGGATAAAGGCCCACGAAAAGTATAAAAGCCCATTGTGGGAAAATTAGGCCCAATAGAAATATATCAAATTCAACAGCCCAGATCTAAGCCCACATAAATAATTCAATTTTTTTTTTTTGCTAATTTAATTTTTATGTTTTTATGGTAAGTTGGAATCTTATCCTCGATTCCTTGTAGCATATACTTTCCAACACAAACAAGAAAAGCTAACCGAACCATGGTTAAGATTAACCCTGGATTGGTTATTAAAATCATTGACCAAGTTTGGAAAAAGAGATTCCGATTAAATCGACGGTTGATTCTCCGCAACGTGGACGGTTAGATCTCCTCTCTTCCTCATCATGATTCGTTGTTAGGTTAAAATTAGGGTTGCGTTTCAATTCCATCCCACAAATTTCCTTGAATATAATATTTCTTCTCATCTCCTTCTTCCTGAACAACCACACAGATCTGGTTCTTCCTCCAATCCTCTTCTCCTTCTCAAGAATCTGCTTCTTTCTGCAATATCATGGAGATGGAACGCATGATCGAGTTTCCTCACACGCATCTTGATCGGAGGCCCCGAAAGAGGGCTCGTCTGGGCTGGGATGTCGTCCCCGAGGCCCCTAAGGTATAATCTTGGCTCCTATCTTTCAGATCTGATTTTGGTTTTGTCTTGATTTTTGTTTTGTAGAGCTAGATCTGCCGGATTTTTCTTTGTTTAGGTATGTATTAGTGTCACACACCGAGGTATAATCTCTCTGATCAACCTAGCTTAAGAAGCCTTCCGTTTTTTGTTCTTTGTTAATATAGATCTACCCTTTCTAATCGTTGAATGCCGATTTTATTCCCCCTCTCAAGATTCTTGACTAATTTCTTGAAGTTTCTTTATGATCTGTTGAGTTAACGATTTTTTTTTATTTTATTTTTAAGCTGAAATGAATTATCTTGTCAGATCAGGTAAGAATCGTTCTTTATTGAGATGGATGATTAATCGAAGCTTTTGTTACTTTTCTTATGGATGATTTTGTTTATAATTATTGTTTCTTTCCACGATTTGTTATAATTAGGCGTTTCCCTTTTAATGTGTACCTTGCATCTGGCTTATATTTCATATCTGTCCAAACATTTGACTCCCATCTGTATTCATTCAACAAAATCTTGCAATTTCTTTTGTGTTATGGAAAATGAAGACTTTGGGTTAGGATATTAGGTTTAGGAAGGGCAAACTTTTATATGAATGGGTGACTGTGTGTAGGCTCAGGTAGGAATTTGTTGTGGACAAGAGATTGCGAATTTGGCAAGCTTTGCATCTTCAAGAGCACCATCAGATCATTCTTCTAATCCACTATTTGTTAAGGGAGTGGCTCGAAATGGTTCTCCCCCCTGGCGAGAAGATGACAAAGATGGACATTACATGTTTGCGCTTGGAGAAAATTTAACTTCTCGCTGTAAATACACTTTTACTATGATTAAAGAAACTTTCATGTGCCATCGAAATTGATCATAGTAGTATTCTTTACTTTTGCATCCATCTGAAGACTGTATTTCAAGGAGTATCCATCATTGTCACCTACATATGCTTTTTTAAAAATGAACTCATCTGCTACTCTAATGTTTTCAAAATCATTACTTATTTTGCATGGTTTAGGACTAGTGAGGTTTTGATAATTATCATCTCTTTCCTGATGGTTGTTTATTTTTCTTACTTTGCCTACTTTTCTTCTGTGGCAGATAAAATACATAGCAAAATGGGTGAAGGTACTTTTGGACAAGTATTAGAATGTTGGGACAGAGAAAGAAAGGAAATGGTTGCAATAAAAATTGTGCGCGGAATAAAAAAGTATCGTGATGCAGCTATGATAGAAATTGAAGTGTTGCAACAGCTTGGAAAGCATGATAAAGGTGGCAACCGGTGAGTATCTTCTTTCGTTTTAACTCTTCCTTACAGCCATTGTTCGAACTCTGGCTTTTGTCATCTTTGTGGCTATGGTTAAATGGCTTTATTCCTTGCAGTTGTGTTCAAATACGGAACTGGTTTGACTATCGTAACCATATCTGTATTGTAAGTATAAGGCTGATTTATCATGGATTAATTTCCCCGATTCACCAAATATGGGGGGTTAAACTTTTTGGGTGAACTTAAATGGTTTCAACAGGTCTTTGAGAAGCTTGGGCCAAGCTTATACGATTTTCTACGGAAAAACAATTATCGCTCCTTTCCCATTGACCTAGTTCGTGACATTGGCAGACAACTGTTGGAATGTGTAGCATGTGTGTAGTATTTTATTGAACCCAGTTTTTTCATTTTTATTTCCCATTCTTTGTGTCTTATGTTTGTCTCAAAACATCAATTTCACAAATTTTTTCAAAAGTTTACATGGTTATTTTCATCACCACATGCTCCATTTTGTTTTCTGCAATTTCAATCAAATTGTATGACGAGTCAGTTTCCAATTATTTTGTTTTCTGAATCTTAATAATTTTTTTGACCCTTGAAATCCAGTCATGCATGATCTACGAATGATACATACCGACTTGAAGCCAGAGAACATACTGTTGGTTTCTGCAGATTATGCGAAAGTACATGACTACAAGGTATTTGATACTTGTTTTGGATCTGGTTTCCCATTGGTTATCTCTCTTTGGGTTGGTTTGTCTAATTTTTTGGCCTTTTGTAGCAGAATTTGTCTCGATCGCCAAGGGATAGTTCTAACTTCAAAAGAGTGCCCAAGTCAAGTGCTATAAAGGTGATTGATTTTGGTAGCACCACTTATGATCGTCAAGATCAGAATTACATTGTATCAACACGTCATTATCGAGCACCAGAGGTTATTCTAGGTAAAGAGTTTTGACTTTATTTCATACTTTTTAGTTTTACTCTTTCGAGCTTTTTGATTTGTGTTGAGTGCATGATCTGACCTGACCGTATAAATTGTGTAGGTCTTGGATGGAGTTTTCCTTGTGATATATGGAGTGTTGGCTGTATCCTTGTTGAACTGTGCTCGGTGTGTTCTCGTTTAGTCTTTTAATAGATTTTGTCTGTTTATCCAATTTCTGGTTGAGTGAACGTTTAATTGAAATTTCAATACAATAATCTTTTTAGGGTGAAGCACTGTTTCAAACTCATGAGAACTTGGAGCACTTAGCAATGATGGAGCGGGTGCTCGGTCCATTGCCACAGGAGATTCTGAAGAAAATAGAGTGCGTATTTCTGATCCTTTATGTTCTTGTTCAAAGCAGTCAAGGAACAAAATGCTGATTTTTTGTGTACATCAAAAGTCGGCATGCAGAAAAATATGTTAGAAGAGGTAGATTAGATTGGCCAGAAGGTGCAACTTCGAGGGATAGTATCAAGGCTGTTCAAAAGCTGCCTCGTTTACCGGTTTGTATTTTAAAGTGTTTTAATGGTTTGATAGGGCTTTTTGTTTCAACTTTACATAATTATCTCGTTGTGAACACATGCAGAACTTGGTAATGCAGCATGTGGACCATTCGGCTGGGGAATTGATTCATCTCGTGCAAGGGTTACTTCGATATGATCCCACGCATAGACTAACGGCTCGAGAAGCCCTAAGGCACCCATTCTTCACAAGGGATCCCTTAAGAAGATAGTACCTGTGGTATCTTATTAACTGACCGACGTTTGGATCTTTTACACTCTTTTCCCCATCGACTTGATGCAACTGTATAGCTGCGCGCGATTCTGTTGATAGATGATCGCCATGCCTCTTTGGCTCGAAGAGGAGTATCTGGCTGTGATGATGTAAATATATATGTTTACTCCATGCAGAGTCTTGCAATGCTACCACTAGTTGGCTTGATTTGCACTTAATTCCAAATGTTTAAATTGTTCAGAATAATATACACTACTAACTTATTTTTACCATTTGGCTGTGTACGTACTTGAAAAAATCTTCACAATTACTATTTGTACGCTGGTTGACAAACCTATTATTAAGGTAGAGCTGGGTTAATTTTCTTCCAAACGTCTCTATTTTATGCATTTGAATACAATTTAGATTTTATACATTCAAATAATTAATTTTATTTTAATTTTTATAAAATGGTTTTACTAAATTGTTGCTAAACCATGGGAGTTAATTTTGTTTTTTGAGTACATGGTGGGGACTAAATCGCCCGAAGGTTTAATGGTTACAAATTTCAAATTATAGACTTAATTATAGTCTGAACTGTTATATGTATTTTATATAATAAGTTAGGGATGTAAGTATTTTTTTTTTTTGAAAAGGATAAAAATGATTTTTGTGTACTATTTTATATTAGGTTCACCTAGTCAATTAGCAGGTAGAAATGTCTATTTAGCCTGTGAGGACTTGCACAGAATGAGGTCGGGAGTGATGATTTTCCCCGTTAGCTAAATGGTGCGGGATCAGGGACTCGCACTGAACGGGGCGGGCCGATTACATGGGAAATAATGGGGCAGAGTGAAGATTTGGGGCCAGATTATCGCCCTGCCCCCATTCCATTATTCGTCCCTGCAAACTTTTTCATTTAATTTCGTGGAGACGGGCCGGGTATTTTGTATGAACTAATGACCATGAGGTCCAAGGTTCAATCCTCCACCTCTCCATGTTGTAAGAAAAAAAAAACAAATGGCTGCTATATTTTATTGTAAGAAAGTTTTTATATTCAACTTGAGCATAGCTTAAACTTGTTATGATTTATACATTCGATAGTAGTTTGAATCCCTCTCACATTATTTTTTTATTTTTTATTTTTTTGATATTTGTTAGAATATAAATACAAAAATTAAAGTAAAAGAATTAATTATATTGTCACGTGCATAATTCAACTAATTTAGGCCCCGTTTCATAACCATTTGATTTTCGTTTTTTTAAAATTAAGCCTAACAATACATTATTTTTCTTTTTACATGTGAGGGTTAGGGATCGAACCCAGAACCTCATAGTCACTAGTACATACATTATACCAATTAAGTCATGCTCTTGTTGGTTATAAACAATACATTCACATCTGAATTCCTTAGTTGTGTTATCTATGTTTTGAAGTATTTCCACAATCCAAGCCAAAAATTGGAAACAAAAAAAGAAGCCTTCAAAAATTTGTTTTTGTTTTTGGAATTTTGCTAAGAGTTATAAATTTTATTAACAAAAATAATTCACATATGGATATATGGTTTATAAGCTTAATTTTCAAAAACCAAAAATTAAAAATCAAATGGTTATCTCGCCTTAAGTATCTATTGTTGTAATAAAAAAAATTTAATTATATTGTTTTCTTGAAAACAAAGTTGTTAATTGTATTTTCTCTTTACAATATTTAAAGATGAATCTTGTATAATAAGTATAATATTTTTTAAGAAAGTGAAATTGTAGAAGGATTATCTATTTCTAAGCATCAAAGCGTAGGTTGTTTGTGTTCTCTAATAAAGAAATTAGTTTCTAAAACAATGCATTGCTCCAAATCCTTCAACAAATTAAACTAAATCAACTCTAACAAAATAACCCTTTCTCACTTCTGTCTTATATCTCAAAATGAACAAAAGCTTTCTTCATCTTGGGGCCCACTCACATCAACTAGTAGTTTGTTTAATTATTTGTAAAACTATATATTTATGGAAATTCATCATAAATAAAATATTTCTTTTTATAGTATGCATCTTCATCTAAATATGCTCTAATGATTTGATGTTTTGTAATATCTAATTCAAATGTTAAAATAAGTTCGAATCACACTCTCACATATTTTTTTAACTAGAAAAGAAAAAGAAAATATATTGTTGTAAAAAAAAAAAAAAAAAAAAAAAAAATTCAAATTTTTACTCCAATATTTTCAAGATTTATAATGTTATATAGCTTTTTTGTTTTTAATAAATTGTAACATATGTCAATTTAGAATAAACTAATTAAAAAAAACAATATATTATTTTTTTTTTTTTTTTTTTTTTTTTTTTTACAAATATGACAATTTCTATCGTAGTATGGTCTATCGCTAATAGCAGTCTATCACTTCAGTTTTTTTTATAGAATTTTGTCAGTGATCGTAGTCTATCAATGATAGAAGACTATCACTGATAGTCATATATCAACGATAGAGTCTATCAGTGATAGCTACTGATTTTTTACCATATTTATAAAATATTTTAAAATTTGCTAAATTTACAATTATTTTGAGTCTGATTGTTGTTTTTACAACCAACCATTTTTTTTAAAAATCTAAAAAATGTCGAGGTTTAATTTTTACCAACAAACTTTAAATTTCATTAAATTAGATTTCAAGTTTTACCATATTATGAAAAAGACAGTCCTAATGCAATGTACGTGGAATGAATTATTTGAATGCGGTGGCGCCGCCGTAGCCGCACACGAATCGGCCCGATCTTTCCATTGTCTCACCGCCTCATCTCCACCGATGACCCCATTCTCTCCATACACATACATTGAATTAAAACTATGATTTATCCTTCCATTTAGTTTTAGATAACTTACAAGATCGATATCTTTTCTAAGAATAAAATTTAAAACTATTTGATTGTTTTTCTTCATAAATCATATGAAAATTCAACCCCACTTCAAATCCAATCCTAAAACTGTTCTCACTCAACTAGAAATAACACTACCCTCCATCCCCTTCTAGTTGGACACAAAATGCCCAAATGAAATCATGATAAATATCTAATATGTATTGTTGATGCCAAAATTGGGACATGACCAAGAAGTCTCACCCAATCTTCACGTCCTTAAGATTTGTAGATTTGAGAAAGAGGACCTAAAAAACAACAAAATGAACACACCGATGTTGTGCTCCACCTACGCTTCGATGCTTTAATCCGAAATTAGAGAATATTAAAGGCTCCGTATATCTCGGCGTCTACCTTTATCAACACCGTGAATCTCAGAGTATATGGTTGTATATACTCCGTATATCTCGGCATCTATCTTTATCAACACCGTGAATCTCAGAGTATATGGTCGTATATACTCTGCAATCAGAGATATACTTGCTATATTTAGCTTGTATATACTCTGGAATCAAGATTTACTTGCTATATTTAGCTTATTTCCGTGAATCTCGGAGTATATGGTTGTATGTACTCTGGAGAGATTTACTTGTTATATTTAGCTTATTTTGTTTCCTTGATTAGCTCATTAACGTTGTATAAATATGCATGACTTTGTCCATAAAAAATATCAAAGTATATTTCCCCAAAACTTTATAGAGAAAGAGTGTAGCAAGTGTTGTTTAGGAGAGAGAAAACTTAGTTATATAATAGTGTTGTATTTACATACCAGTACATATTCTTAAGATTTTTGACATTTTCCATTGGATTAGACCTAAAGGAATCAAACCAGGCCTGTCGGGGTCGTACCCTGCATTGACGGGGCGCCCAGAGGTAGGGTTGGTCTTGGGCTGACCCTATGCCTTGCGCTTTTGGTCCAAGGTACGTCTTCTCCATGCCTATTGGGCCATGAGCTGGGATGATTGAAACTAAACCTTGGTCGACCTCGACTTATGAGGGTTCAAGTCATGTCTACCGGCTTCTAATGTTGATCTTTCTTCATTATCGGTATTCATGTAGGTCTAATTTTACACATAGCATGCACCATATATACTCTTTTTCTTTTCACTTTCAAGTACGAATCTCATGTAATCTACAATTCTATATACCATAAGAAAATTGAAATATTATTAAATGAGACTGCCACAAGGGAGTGTGTCTTAGTAACCGTTAGATATGGTTTAAAAAATCTGCATGACTCTCCAATAAACCAAATTGTTTGAGGGGTTGCCACAATGTAAGCTGACAGTTTTACAAAAGTACTTCGATTTTGTATCCAATGATTATTGGGGGCAACCAAATTTTAAGATATGCATCCGACAATTTTAAGGAAAGACAACCACATTAGAGTTGAAATTTTTCTCTCACACAATCCAACAACACGGAGTCTGCCAACCACATTGTAGCGACCTCCTCCAATAATATCTCAAGAAAATGAGTCGGAACATTTTAAAGAAAGGATAAAATAATTTTACCAATTCTAATATAATCCAAGAGAGAGGTGGAAATGAAATAGATTGTTTACTTCTCTTTTCTGAATACCAAACCTAACTATTATGGAGAGAGTAGTGCCAAATTGCCCACCTTCCCATTATAAATATATACCTTGATAGAACTTGAAATTCACAAACCAAACCACCAAGAGAAACAACAATATTATGGATCCAACATCCTACAAAAATAATCACCACCAACTTTGGCAAGAAGTGATTCAATCTCCACATGAAGGAGCCACGATTTTCTCTTTTTCTCTCATCTTCATCATCCTCTTGTTCTTCTTCATACTTTCACTCAAACTCCTCTCCTCCAAAAACACCAACAAAAACTTACCACCTTCACCACCACAACTCCCAATAATTGGCAACCTCCACCAACTAGGCAGCCTCCCACATCGCTCAGTTGCATCTCTTTCCCAAAAATATGGCCCTCTCATTCTCCTCAAATTAGGGCAAACCCCAACTCTTGTAGTCTCATCACCAAAATTAGCTCAAAAAGTAATGAAATCCCATGACATCATATTCTCAAACAGAGCTCAAAACACAGCTGCAAAATCCTTGCTCTACAATTGCCATGATGTTGCCTTTGCTTCCTATGGGGAGAAATGGAGACAAGCAAGAAAAGTTAGTGTTTTGCATCTCTTGAGCACCAAAAGAGTTGACTCTTTCCAATATGTGAGAGATGAAGAAGTTGGTTTGCTTGTCCAAGCGATTCGTAAGGCTTGTGTTTGTAGCGAGTTTGTGAATCTTAGCCAATTGTTGATATCAACTTCGAACAATATTGTGTCGAGATGCGTTTTGGGAGAGAAGTTTGAGGATGGAAATGGGAAGAATAGATTTGGAGATGTGACGAGAAAGGCTATGATGTTATTGTCGGCGTTTTGTGTTGGTGATGCTTTTCCTTGGCTTTGGTGGGTTGATGTGTTGAGAGGGTTTCATGGAGAACTCAAAAGTACTTTTGAAACGTTGGATGCACTTTTTGATAAAGTGATTGAAGAACATAGGGAGAAGATGAAGGGTGGTGGTGATGATGGTCATGAGAAGGACTTTGTTGATATTATGCTTCAATTGCAACAAGACGACACTACTCTCGATTATCGTTTCACTATGGACGATTTCAAAGCGATTTTACTGGTTTTTTTTCTCTCTCTCTTACATGCACACACCTGGATCTGGTAGAATTTCTAGTACATTTGTGGTATGAAATTTTTTCATGCCTTTAAATTAATGATACGTGGCGAAATAGTTGTTTGACTGGACTCACTCTATTAAATAACCATCTCAGCACGTGTCATTAATTTAAAGGCAGTATGGAAAAACTCCATACCACCGATGTATACATGACACCTTATTTCTCTTTGAGGAAAAATATATTGGGCAGACTGTCACAATGTGACTGCTAATTTTGCATGGTTAGATCTAAGAGAAACTGTAAAGTACTTTCGAATTAATTTGTATTCCGTGGTTATTAGGGGCATATAAATTTTCGAATTTATATCCAACAATTTTCTTAAGGAGTAACCACATTGTGTAGGCTTCATTGAATAATTTTTCTTTTTAATACCACATTTTTTTGATAATGAGCCATACAAAATTTTTATTACCCCCACTATAATGATAAAAATTTATGAAATTTTTAATGGTCAACAAAAAGATTTTTTTTTGGCCAAATACTTTTGGTCCGTGAGTTTGAGGTTAGTATTTATTTGGTCCCTAAAGTTAGGGGTGGACACAAATAGATCGAATCGATGTCGGTCGATCGATTTTACAACAGTGGTAGTCGGAATCAGTTTGGATCATTAGAAAAATCGACCGTCCGTCGGTGGGAGAACCTAAAAAGAGGCCAAACCGACTGACTATTTTCTTTTATTATTATTATTATTTTTTTTAAGTCTGAAGAAGTATGCAAACTTGAGATGGTTTGAAGGACACTTGCCTCAGAAAGATGAAGAAAGGATAAATGAAGTGATTAATTGGAGGTTACATTGGGAAGAGCAATGCCTTGGAAAGATGAAGAAAAGACAAATGAATAGTCTTACACAAAATAAAAATAATGTTTTACAAGTCTTCCTATTCCCATTGAAAATTAAAAAAATATAAATCTATTTTTTTTTCAATCTTTCTCTTTCACTCTTCTCTTATTTCTCCCTTTCTCACTCTTTTCACTAATTTATTTCTCTCTTCTCCCAACTCTTCTCTATTTCTTCTCTCTTTTCCCTTTTTTTTTTTTCATCTTCTTCAAACTTTTTCACTGTTTTCTTTTGTTTTGTTCGTTGGACACTGTTTTCTTTTGTTTTGTTCGTCGGACGACCGACTGACACCATGTGATCGGTCGATCGACGTTTTCAATTACTCCAAAATTATCGAAAATCGACTGACAAAAATCGACATGTCGTTAATCAACGTCAATTTTCGCCAAAAACTGACTCCGACCGACATATGTCTAACCTTACCTAAAGTTTTAAAATAGACACTCTAGTCAGGTTTGAGAAATAATTCTAAATGGTCTCTTGAACTCATTTAGCCAAAAGCCAATGGTTTTGAACGTTTTTTTTAACCACAAAAAAAAACGAGTTGCAAATCAAGGTAGACATGCATTTACCACTAAGCTCAAAGGTAGTTTTAAAAAAAATGACACATTTTTTATACAAATTAAGTATGCTGTTATAGTTGAGGGGAGAGGTTCAAATTTCCTGTAACGTAAATACCCCAGTTTTTTTTTTTTTGGATATTTGGATGAGTAGAACTTTGCTACTAGCTAGGCTACATCCGGACACATGGCCCAACCATACGTCACCACGTGCCAATTTTGTTTTGTTATTTTTTTTTTAAGAATACATTCTCCAAATTGAATTTATATCTCATTAGATTTTAAGATTTATGGATTAGTATTTAGGGTTTAGATTCTAGAGTTTAATATTTAGAATTTTCCTTAAAGGTTAAATTTAGGGTTTAGGGTTTAGTATAGTCCTAAACCCTAAATACTAAACGCCCAAAAATCAGAAATTCTAAACTTTAAAACCTAACAAAAGATCCATTCAATAAGTAAAAAAAATTTCAATTTTTTTTTTTTAAATGAAGAAGAAAGAAAAAGCGTTCTTAATTTTTTTTTTGCTGTGACACGTGACGATCTATGGTTGGATTGCATGTCATGTCGGGTTGTAGCCCACCTAAGAGATAACTTCTACTCTATTTTAATTTAGTTATCAAAATAGTAATTATTTATTTATTATTATTTTCCCTTTTTTTTTGTATTTTTTTTTTTTTTTTGTATTTTGAGTTGCAAGATTTTTTCTTAAATTTAGAGATTTTTAATAGTTCTTTACAAACTACATAGTATTTAAATAATGCGAAAAAGCCAACATCAACCTCACTCATCTTGAATATAAAACATGTACTTTCGTTTAAATCTTTACTTCCACATATTTGTTGCTTAAAAAAAAGGGAAGATGATAAAACAAAATGTGTAGAATAATTTTATGATTTTTTTTTTTTTTTTTTTTTTAAATTTAAATAATTTGAGTTGTCTCAAATTGCAGGACATGTTTGTAGGTGGAACCGACACAACAGCAACAGGATTGGAATGGACAATGGCAGAGCTTATGAGAAACCCAACCGTCATGAAGAAAGTCCAAGAAGAAGTCAGAACAATAGTTGGAAAAAAACCAAAGATCGAAACAAAAGACACTGAAAAAATGGAGTATATGAATTGTGTGATAAAAGAATCTCTTAGATTACATCCACCAATTCCTTTATTATTGCCACGAGAAACTTTGGGAAATGTTAACCTTGAAGGCTACGAAATTCCAACAAAAACAAGTGTTTGGATCAATGTTTGGGCAATACAAAGAGACCCTGCAATTTGGGAAAGGCCAAATGAGTTCATCCCAGAGAGATTCATGGAAAAGAATTCATTTGATTTCAAAGGCCAAGACTTTGAGTTTCTTCCATTTGGGAGTGGAAGAAGGAAGTGCATTGGAATTTCATTTGGGATTGCTTCTTTTGAATATATTTTGGCAAATCTTCTTTATTGGTTTGATTGGAAGCTGCCACAGGAGGAGTTTTTGGATATGAATGAAGAGCATGGGCTCTCTGTTTCCAAGAAACTTCCACTCAATCTTATCCCAATGATTCCAACTTGTGTGTAATTTTTGGTGTTTTGTTAATTATTAGGTAAAGAGTGAGTATGATAATCCAATAATAAGTTTTTTTATTTTTGTAAGAGCTACCATTTAGTTTTTGAGTAATCAATTATGATATGTTGTAAGGTATGTTTTGATCAAAAATTGGGACTTTGTCAAATCGAGCATAACTCAATTAGAATAAGGTTGTGACTTTAAGTATGAGGTAATGAGTTAAATAATTAAATACTTTAAAAAAAAAAATAAAAATTGGGACTTTTCTTTTTCTATCTACATTGCATTTTTTTTTAAAACATTGAAAAAACAACCAAAGGAAAGGGTCAGTCGACTTGAAGTCAGTGGATGGCCAACATTAAATAAGTCCTCTTCGTAGATATCTCGAGTAGCTGCCAAAACTTCCTCCATCCACACCGTCTGATGAGGCAATGAAGTCGAGCAGTAAAACAAACAGTAAGACAACTCCTTGATTTCCCCCGACGACGAACCACCTTAAAGAATCAGATTCCACCTCCAAACGTCTGAACCCCATATCAATCGCGACCGCACAATACCCTCTCGCACTGCCTTCACTTCCACCATATCAACCTTGATATGAATTATCTTGACAATCCATGATGAAGGTCAATGAAGTCAAATCATTGTTATGGAGCAAAGATCAAAGTCAACAAAGAAGAGAAATGCACTATCTCACAATACCATTTCGTGGAAGATTAATAGATCATGTTAAAACCAAGTTTAAAATCCATATTTTGTTACTTAATGTACTCATTAAATATGCAACATAGTTCTAGGTGATCTTTCATATTTTAGATAAATTTTAGTTTTTCAAGATGCCTGTTAGAATATCAAGGCACCCTTTGGTATTTCAAGGTGGCTTTTCATATTGACATTTATGTTAGGGAGTTAAAGAGTCTCTTGGCTGAATTCCTTGTCTATAAAAAGGGATTGGTCATGTCTAATGTAAAATAAAACTTGATATGAGATATGAAATGTAGTGTTTTGGGTTTGAAACCCTGAAAGCTTTTAAGCTTTGTTTCTTGTGTGTTCTTGTGATAGAATGCATGAATATTTGGAGCATTCAAGTGAGAATTGATCTGTCTTGCTTGTGGAGTGCTTTGAAGATCGATGGTTGATGGGAGCCAAAAGCTTTGTCCGATCCTTGGTTTGTTAGATCATCTAAGTAACCTGTATTCTAGCCTATCTTAGGGGCTGAGATCGAATTGGCTACTGGGGTTTTCAAATTAATGTGTTGGGAGTCCGTATAATCAAGGGGTTCTCACGCTTATTCTTGGAGGTTTCATATCATTTGGTATCAGAGCTTTGGCTCTAGATCGGGTATATCATTTATCTTTCTTTCGTGTCTTTTATATCCATCTTATTCAAAACTGAATGTATTAAGGGGTTTTAGTGTTTGTGATTCAAGGGTTCGTATAACCAAGGGGTTCTTGATCCAATTCACTAAGGTTTCGTATCATTTGGTATCAGAGCTTTGGCTCTAGGTCGGGTATATCATCTATCTTTCTTTCGTGTCTTTTGTTTCAATCTTATTCAAATCCAAAAAAAAAATATAAATATATCATCTTGTTGAAGTATTTCTTTGTTCTGTCTTCCGAGTGCATCCGCTGTATTCTGTATGATTGAAGATGAAAATTGCATTATAATGTGACGAATTTGTTCTTTTCTCGTTCAAAAAAAAAAAAAAAAAAAACCATCTTCTTGAAGTGTTTTGTTGTTTCTGTCTTCTGCGTGCATCTGTTGTATTCTATATGTCTGAAGATTAAAACTGCATTAAAAAAAATAAAAAAAATTGATAAGAATATATGGAAATGTAGTGTTTTGGGTTTCTTGTGTGTTCTTGTGATAGAATGCACGAATATTTGGAGCATTCAAGTGAAGATTGATCTGTCTTGCTTGTGGAGTGCTTTGAAGATCGAGGGTTGATGGGAGCCTAAAGCTTTGTCCGATCCTTGGTTTGTTAGATCATCTAAGTAACCTGTTTTCTAGCCTTTCTTAGGGGTTGAGACCAAATTGACTACTGGGGTTTTCAAGTTAATGTGTTGGGGGTCCGTATAATCAAGGGGTTCTCACGCTTATTCTTGGAGGTTTCGTATCATTTAGTAACAGAGCTTTGGCTCTAGATCGGGTATATCATTTATCTTTCTTTCGGGCATTTTATATCCATCTTATTCAAAACTGAATGTATTAATGAGTTTTAGTGTTTGTGATTCAAGGGTTCGTATAACCAAGGGGTTCTTGATCCAATTCACTAGGGTTTCGTATCATTTGGTATCAGAGCTTTGGCTCTAGATCGGGTATATCATTTATCTTTCTTTCGTGTATTTTATATCCATCTTATTCAAAACTGAATGTATTAAGGGGTTTTAGTGTTTGTGATTCAAGGGTTCGTATAACCAAGGGGTTCTTGATCCAATTCACTAGGGTTTCGTATCAAGAGGGCTTTCCAATTTAAATAGATGAGGCTTTAGTTTATTCGTTTGGGCTGGGCTTAACACTAATTTTTATGGGCTTAAATTTTTTGAAGGTAAAAAAATGAAAACAATATATCAGATTTGTATCAGTGTATCAGCGGAGGTGTATCGGGTGTGTATCAGCAGAGGTGTATCGGGTGTGTATCAGCAGAGGTGTATCGGGTGTGTATAAACATAGTTGCTACAAATGCAATTAGCCTATTTTTTTTTTGCTATTTTTGCAATTGTCCCTTTTTTTTCAATTTAAATTCTATTGTTTAAAAAGTTTTAATTTAAGTTTTCATGTATTGGTCTTTTACCATTAGTGAATGATAAAATTGGTTCATGATAAACTTTCCTACCATAATATTTTGTAAATTGATAGAAATTTAGAGAAGAAAAATAGTCACTCTAAGATAAGAAAATTCAAAATTTCTACTAATTTTTAGAAATGTAGATAGATTATAAATTTTCTTCTCTTATATATTAATATTTTTCTCCTCTCACCAATTCAATTCACTAAGTATTATAATATATAAATTTACATCATATCAGTCAAATTTAACATTCACTACGGTGATAGCCAAAGCGAGCATAGTTCAGCTGACATATGTATGTCTTGACGATCAAGACATCTAATGTTTAAATCCCTCCACCCCTAATGTACTATGTTACGTCTCCAAAAGTGACTATTTTAGGACTTATTTGTGATAGAAAGTTGTGCATTCGTAAGTATTTTTGGTAGGATTTAGCTTGAACTTGTGCTTATATATGAGAATTAGAAGAATGAAGCTAAATTAGGACTTATATGCAAAAGGAAAGAAAAAGAACCAAAAACGAAGTTAAAGGATTGAAAATTGCACATTGCGGAAGCATTGCGAAAACATTGCTAAAACCGCAATGTTTTAAGTGAAATTCGTAAGTTGTCTAACCGATTTCTGTTTTGTTCCGATCTTTCAGGGGCCCATTCTTTCTCCTGCTGCCACGTAGAGATACGACGTTTAGAATGGATGGTTCTCCTTGGCGCAATCGTACCTGCAGCACACTATAAAAGGAGGTCAAAGTGGAAGGTTGAAACACACTCGAGAAGCGTAGAACTCCCATCTCAACGCGGTTTCTTCCCTATTTCTTCTCCCGTTTGTTGGCGTGAAGGTTTCAGCTGTTGGCATCGATAATCTGAAACAAGCTCACCTTCGCCCTTCATCTGAGGCGTTTGCGACGAGGAGTTCACGCACACACTTTAGATTGCTTTCTACTGCTTTTTGTCTCTTATTTTCTTTACCGTCTTCTGTCATTTACTTCTATTTGCTACTGCATTTCAATTCGTCTTCAATCATTTAGTCTTTCCTGTTTTGTAATCGTTGCACATTAAGCTTTGAATCTCACGTAATAGAGGAATCATTTACCCACGTTGCAAGCTTTTTATTGCTTTCTGTTTTCCCTTTTACTTTCCGTTTGCTTTGAATCATGTTTTATCCTTCTAATCTGTCCAACTCCATATCATCCATGAGTAACTAAACCACATAAAGGTATGCTAATGACAAGTCTATAGGTAGAAATACGTGAATCAAGCATGTAGGTTAGCTTCAATATGCATTGAATGTATGTGTGCTTCATCCCACGGGCAATTTCGATTGGCCATCCATTTTGTCCAAAGAACTCCTAACCTCTGGAAGGAGTAAGAGTTCAGAGTCGTGCATTCATGCTAGCCTTCCATGGTAGCCAGAAAACGACCTAGGAATAGGCGTTTTCCTAGTACAAATCACTAAACTCACTATTATAAAAAAGATGCTTAAGACCTTACTTGGACATGAGTAAACTAAAGGATCTAATGCATGAAATCGGAAGATACATGAGAATGAGTTAGTTTGATGCATGATGAGTTGATCTACTGCTTGAGAATCGTATGAAAAAACCTATAGAGGAGTCGTTAGTAGCCCTTGTTTCCACAACTTACCCTTAAAACGTTGCTGCAGAATTGCGAGAAAATTGTTGTCTGCGCAATTCTTCCAGTTTCACTTTTTGCCTTAGCCATTTTTCCAGCTTTCTTTTGCTTTGCGATTTTATTGCTAGATAATTGCTCTCTCCGCAATTCTTTTTCTCCTACATTCAAGTTAATCTCTTTACTTGCTCTTGTTTATGCTTGCATATCTTGCACTCTCTTTATTAGTTAGACACATTAAACCCAATTCTACCCCATCTAAACCACATTTTCTAAGTTAGCATCTTACTTCGTAAGTAACTAAGAATAAATCTCTGTGGGAAATCGAATGAAAAAATACTTATTACTTGCTACAAGACCATGTATGTTTGCATGTTCTGAGTGCTCTCACATTGCATTTTTATTTACACATTGCGCAACATACTAAAAAAAAAAAAAATAAGGCTTGGATTTAAATTTTTTAAAAAATAAAAGTATTAGAATAGTATCAACAACACAACCTTATACCAATTGAGTTATGCTCAAGATGAAATTTGAATTTACTTAAAAAAAAAAAAAAAAAAAATGATATGCTATTTTGTTCTAATTTAGAAAATGACATTTTCACTCCTTTAACTTAGAACTGTCCATATATATATATAGAAAGAAAATGTGAAAACTAAATGAAAATTCATGTATTTAAAAATGAAAAGAGTGAAAATTCATGTATTTAAAAATGAAAAGTATATGCATTTAAGACATTGAAAAGATAAAAAGCCATGCACTTAAAAATGAAAGCTCTATACATCTATAAGATAAATGAAGTTAGCTAGAAATTTTATTAGTGATAATGAGCATTTACAATTTTTAATTTTTTTTTTATACATTTGACGTGAGAGAGTGTTAATCATTTTATTCTGCATTTGTTTAGTTGAATTTGAAGAGAGATTCAAATTTCAGATTTCATGGTGTTAAATTTGGAGAGGGATTCAAATGACGATGAATGAAGGGAACACTGAGGCGAAAACCTCTCTTTCGAATTACCGAAGGGAACACTGAGGTGGAAATTCTTCGTCCTCTCCTTCAACAACCATGAAATTTGATTTGTGAAGCACCGACCCGCATTCAGAAGCTCGCAGGTTTTTTTTTCAGATATTGCGTGGTCAAGCGATGATGCGAAACCCGCAGACATTTAAAGGTGCCATGTTGGCATCAACTTGAAGATTGGAGCACCAACCTGCGTTTGGAGGCTCCTAGAAAATTAAAGATGCAATGAGCATCGACTTGACTTTTGCAACACCGACCCGCATTCGGAAGCTGCAATTTTTTTTTTTTTTTTTTTTTTAATCATAATATTTTATCTTATTCTCATTTCATTTTCAAGTTGGGCATTTGTGACCATTCATGCTCCAAATTGAAGGAGGGTATTAGGGAATTACCATATTAGGAAACTAGTTAGAGTTTAGTTAGTATTCAGTTAGTTTTCCTACACACTTTGGGAGATTAAGGTTGTATAAATACATCCTATTGTAATGAGAAATCAAGGAAAAATACAAGACAAAATACAAAGAGAAAGATTATTAAGAGAAACCATTATGGGTTTTGTCATTCGATTTGGCCGTTTTAATATCCCTTTAACTTACTATGTCTATTTTTTTTTTTATACTTGTTAATTAAGTCCCGTCGTCTTGAATTTATTTGATTATTTGATTGACTTACCTAAATATTTGGATCTGATTTTTCAAAATAAGTATTTCCCCTTCTAAAATTACTTTTTTAAATATTTTTCTCCTCAACCCTATTTCTCTCATCGCTTTCCTTCTCGCTCTTTCCTCTCTCTTGCTCTCACTCCTTCACTTTTCTTCTTCCAATCCTCCTTCTGTTGACGCCCTCTCGCAACTGACGAGCATACGATCCTTCCATTGCCGATAATCAGATCCCTACCACGTCGACAACAACGACTCTACTGTATTTATTGATGGAGAAGAAAGAGAATGCAAGAAAGAAGAAAAACGAGAAAAGAGAGTGAGAAATAAACGTGGTCTCTCACGAGAAATTAGAAATTAGAAAAAACGTGAGAAATTAGAAAAACTTAATTTGAGAAATTCGATCAAATATCATCTCGACACAATTTATAGAAACGTGGTCTTGAGTATATTCTACATCTACACTTTCATATAATATTATAGAAATTTCTTTCTTATAGTTAAAAAGAACAATTTCAGTATTATATAAAAAATGAGGTTTAAATTACATAAAAAAGTTTATTCTACCTACACACTTTCATATAATATTATAGAATTTTATTTGATAACAATTTTATTTTATTTGATAACAATTTTATTTTAATTTTCTGTTTTTAAAATGGTGTATTTACTATGGTTTTCACTCTCTTAAGGAAAAGTTTGACAAAATTTTAAAAACAAAAATTTCACGAATGAAAGTAGTGTTTATAAATTGAATTTTAAAAATTAAATGTCAATTTTCTTGAAATATTTCGAAAAATTTGACCTCTTGACAAAATTTTAAAAACAAAAATTTCACGAGTGAAAGTAGTGTTTATAAATTAAATTTTGACAAAATTTTAAAAACAAAAATTCATTAAATTTTAAAAACTAATGTCAATTTTCTTGAAATATTTCAGTTTAGCATGACAATTTTCTGCTTTATTTATTCCATTTTCACCCTTAAATTTCCTGTACATTTATACTTTATTAAACAATTGTATTTTATTTTTTTCCATAATTGTAATATTCATTAAAGTTATAATACAGGGTTAATTACAAATAATTTTTTTTTGGCGTGATACAACTTTCATTTTCCCCGAACACCATATGCCCATTTTCTTGAAATATTTCAACTTTTACTGCCTATATAGTTCGTTTATATTCTATAATCCAACATATATATACTTTTTTCATATTTTTTTTCTTTAACTTATTTCCTCTGTCGTACATGATTCAACTTTAATTTTGAATTATATACCTCATATTATAAACTATATCCCACATTTATGAAATATATAAACATGGAGTGAAACAACAATATATACTCATAGTATTAAATATACAATACGTTTATGAAATATAAACGTGAAATAAAAAGAATATATAAAAATTAAACAATATACAAAATATAAACATGTAAAATTAAGGAGAAAAGAAAAGAAAAAAAAACCTAAAGTAATTGAATTTCTCTCTCTCTCTTATTCCCGTGAGAATTTCTAGTACATCCGTAGTATGGAAAAACTTCATACCACTGCCTTTCAAAAAATGACACGTGGATAAATGGTTTAAAAAATAATATATTTAATAGTGTGGGTCCCAGTTTAGGGTTTTAGCCTCCATCTCCCCACGCTCTTACAACCTATTTTCTCTCTCTTCCTCCCTCTCCCTCACTCTCGAAGAGACGAAGAGGACGCACCGAAGCTACTGGAACAAGGGAACAATGTCGTCGCACCTCTGAGCGTCGTAGAGGAGAAACTCGTCGGTGCGTGGATGTCGAAGTTTTCAAATTCGAGGTACAATTGCCCCAAAGAAAGAATACCATCTGCGCGGACCAGAGTCTCGAAGACCATAAGTTATTTTCAATTTTGGGGGTCAACCATTTGAGGTGAAGACCATCTATTGTGTTTTCAGATTTGAAGTGTCGAACTAGAGTCTCGAAGGAGACCATTTGAGCGTCGTGGAGGAGAAGAACACAAGGAGATCACTAGATGTTGGAGAAGAAAACTGAGCGAAATGAGGCTGTTGTGCGACTGAAGAGGGAAAGAAGAAATGACGGTTAGACTGTGGTTACGAAGATGAAAAATAAGATTGATTTTTAGGGTTTTTAGGAGACATTTTTCAATTTTAGAAATCATAATAATTACAAAAAGATCTAGTGGGCAAATAACTAAATTTCATATTAGTTTTTACTTCAATGACTTAATTCCGTGACAAAGATGAATTTTTTTATAGCTACTCGACATTTGTGTAATATAAGTCTCTAAAATATTGCCAACAAGAGCATAGTTCAACGACATGTACTGTCTAGTGACCATGTTGTCATAGGTTCAATCCACCTCTTCAACATGTTTGTAAAAAAAAAAAAAAATAGTCTAAAATATTTATCTATGCAGTTTACCCATAAATGATTATAGATATAGATTATTATTATTTTTTATTTTTTTTAAATGGAGATATAGATTATAGAGTTTTATGATTTAAATTTAATATATAGTTTATTGAAATGACATTATGTGAATTAAATTAAATAAATTATTTAATAACTATTAGTAATTAATTATGGGTGACATGTTTTTTTTTTTTTTTGTAAATTTAAGATTTAATAAAGGGTAATATAGTCAAAATAAGGTTTTTAAAGATTGTGACTTTTTAATATACTATAGATTTTATTGATAGATATGGACTTATTAAATAATACTTATAATTTAGGGCCCATTTTCATACCAATTTAATTTTTTTTTTTTTAAAAAAAAATTTTGGTTTTCAAATTTTGACTTCCATTTTGAAGAGAATTTTAAAATATATAACAAAAAAAAAAAAAAAAAAAAAATAACTTAATTTTCAAAAATCAAAATCCAAAAACTCATTAAGAATTTTTTTTATAACAATTTGGTTGCTAGTTTTATGTTTTTGAAATCTATACTTGTTTATTTACAATTTTTTTTTTTGTTGTGGTTTTTACATCTCATAACATTTGAATTCTCACTTAAATTCTAAAAACAAAAATCAATTTGGTCTACGCATTTAAGTTTTTAGTTTTTGATTTTTGATTTTTTTTTATTTTGATTTTTTTTTTTTTTTTTTAAAATAAAAATCATATGTTTGATAATTATTTTTTGTTCCCTATTTTAAAAAAAATGGAAAACGAAACTTGTTTGATAACTGTTTTTGATTTTTAGTTTTTGAAAACATAAAAGTTCAAAGTGCTTGAATAATTACTATTTGTTTTGTATTTTTTTTATAAAATATATATTTTTTTAAATAATGTTAATTTATTAGAATGTAAAAATTGCAACATTTATCAAAATTTAATTAAGCTCTAATTTTTTTTTTTTTTTTTGATGAAATTGAAAATTTAGAGTAAAAAAATAATTTTTTCTAAAATAAAAAGAATTTATTTTGTCGATAGTTTAATATATTAGACAATCTTTAGTTGACGTTTATCATCCCTAAAGTCAGAACATAAAATATGTTAATTGTGAAAAGTAGATAGGTATTAGTGTAACATCACAATAATATTAAAATATAATATTTTAGAAAAAAAATATTTAAATAAAATTATCATATATTATACTAATAATGTTTTTATGCTAAAAAAAATATTAATAATATCTTTCTCTTTATAAAGAATATACTGATAGTATTAATGACAATTTTCATTGCAAAATATATTAATGAGAATTTGATTCCAATTTCAATAAATAAATAAACATTTGAAGATAATTTTAATAACTATAGGGAAATTGTTCCAGATGTTAGTTTAGAGTAAAATAATTAAAAATATAGTATTTTTAATTTTTTTTTGCAAATATGACAATTTCTATCCCCGATAGTCTATCGCTAATAATATTAGTGATAGTCACTAATTTTTTTGCCATATTTGCAAGATGTTTTAAATTTTGCTATATTTGTTATTATTTTAAGCCTGCTGACAATTACTAATTTGTTGACAATTTAAATAATTAAGTTGTGAGAGGAAAAAAAATATGAATTTTTGAAATCAAAAATCTATTATTATTATTTTTTTATTTTTTTATTTATTTTTTTTTTATTTATTTATTTTTTTTTTTAAGTAAAAACGTTTTCAAAAACATAAAAACAAAAAAGTAATTGGTTACCAAATAGACATGTTTTCTAAAATTAAAAAAACAAAAAGAAAAAACAGGAATTTAATGGGTTATCAAACTACCCTTAGTTTTCAAAATTTTGCTTGTATTTTAAGAACGTCTTACAAAATAGTTAATAAAACAAAGAAATTCATAGGCGAAATAGTTAATAAAACAAAGAAACTCATAGGCACATTGAATTAAGGTTTATAAGCATAATTCTCTAAACCTAAAAATCATATGGTTATAAAAAAGGAGGGTAAATGGTTATCAAACATTATCTTAAATCTTTTGCTAAAACACAATGTATTCCTCTTGATAATCTTTTAGTTTTCCTCTCGATTTCTCATTAGAATAGGATGAATTTATACAACATAACTCTAACCTTAATTTCTCAAAATATATATAAATGCTAACTAAATACTAATTAAATACTAACTAATTTTTTAATATAAATAATTCTCTAATACCCTCCAAAATGTGCATCACATATGTCAAATTTGGTCGCGTAGTGTTTTAAAAGGCGCAAAGACCCTCTGGAGCCTAGGCGCAAGGCGCACAATAAAGCGGCTGGCTTTAATTATTTTGCGAGGCGCACTTTGGATATAAAAAAAATATAAAAAATTATAAAAAAGAGATAGCATGGTTGAAGTGAAAATATGAAAAAAAAAACCTTTAGAATAAGTTGGAATGCCTTGAATCTATTATGACCCTCTACGACAGGTCGGTACCGGGTCAGATTTTGGTTACTTAATTTTTTTTTTTTTAATAGTTGAAAAAAAGTCCTTGCGCCTTAGGGCACAAAGGTCCTGGGCGCGCCTGCGCGCGCCTGGTCACGTGAAAGATAAATATGTTAGGCATCGTACAAGATATCTTACAACACGTGGAAAGACAAATACTACCTAGTTTCCTAACATAAATAATTCTTTAATATCTTTCATTTCTTTCTGGATAAATAAAGCGGGAAGGAGGTTGCAGCAGACAGCCCAGGGAAGATGAATCTGATGTCAAAGTTTGAGCAAGTTTGGCAACAATTTGAAGCTCCATATGGATATGGAGAAACCCTTAAACACTCTTTCTCTCTCTGCCTTTTCATCTTCTTCCTTGTGTTGCTGAAGAAACTTCTCAAACGCAAAAAACCCAACGACTTCCCTCCTTCACCGCCCAAACTTCCGATCATCGGCAACCTTCACCAGTTAGGAACCTTGCCGCACCAATCTTTGACATCTCTTTCTAACAAATACGGACCTCTCATGCTCCTAAACCTGGCTCAGACCCCAACCCTCGTGGTTTCATCTGCAGAAATGGCTAGACAAATAATGAAAACCCACGACCTTAACTTCTCCAACAGGCCCCAAACAACAGCCGCAAAGATCTTGTTCTACCAATGCCAAGACGTGGCTTTTGCCCCTTATGGCGACTACTTGAGACAGGCCAAAAAACTCTGCACTTTTGAGCTTTTAAGTGTCAAAAGAGTTGAGTCTTTTCAGTTCGTGAGAGACGAGGAAGTTGCTGTCCTTGTCGATAGCATTCGTAAGGCTGTTTGTACTGTGAATCTTACTCAGCTCTTCATGCAAATCTCCAACAATATTGTCTCCAGATGTGTTTTGGGAGAGAAATTTGAGGATGAAAATGGGAAGAGTAGATTTGGAGAGTTGTCCAAAAGGACTATGAAGCTATCCGCGACGTTTTGTGTTGCGGATTTCTTCCCTGCTCTTCGATGGATCGACGCGCTTAGCGGGTTCAATCGAGAGTTAAAGAATTGCTTCGAGACATTGGATGCGTTTTTTAGTAAGGTGGTTGAAGAACATAAGGAAAAGATGAGAGTTGGTGATCAAAGTGATGAATCTAAAAAGGATTTTGTGGATATTATGTTGCAGCTTCAACAGGATGATATGCTTCATTATCATTTCTCTCTTGACAGCCTCAAAGCAATCGTATTGGTAATATTCAGTTTAATAACATTTAGTTTTTAGATTTTATATATATATAACAAAACAAAAATTTATAGGTGGAAGTAGTCATGATAAACATAAAATTTTGAAAGTCGAAAATAAAATATAAGATGGTATTAGATAACCATTTATGTTTTGATTTTTAATTTTTTTTATTTACAAAACAGAAACCATAAATGTTTGCTAACTGTTTGTGGTTTTATGTTTTTTAAAGCATAGCTAATTAAACATGTTTGATTGCTATTTTGAGTTAGAGAGAATATTAATTTAGAGTTCTTAGAATTATGTAATATTAGTTAGAATTATATAATTTTAGTTAGAGAATGAAAAATAAAAGTTGGAGTGAAAGAGAGAAAATGTAGAGAGAAAAAGGGTAAAAAGAGAGAGAAAAGTTGAGAGTAAATATACTTTAAAGAAATAAAGATAAATTAGAAAAATATAGAAAAGTTGTAATGAGTGAGAAATTTTAGATAGAATAATTAGAGATTAACATATTAATGAGAGTAAAATAAATATCATTAGCTGGAATAGCTCAGTTGGTTAGAGCGTGTGGCTGTTAACCACAAGGTCGGAGGTTCGACCCCTCCTTCTAGCGTTTTATTTTTTCATTTTACCCCTCCTTCTAGCGTTTTATTTTTTCATTTTTTCTTTATCAAACGGGACCTACATTTTTTACTATTTGCAAAAGAAATCGTATACATAGGTCACGAGTATGTTGTGTATGGTACATAAATTGTGGTCGTTGACCCTTGTGTTTAAAAATCAAACTCTCAAACCTTTCTTCCTCTCACGATAACTCGACGACGAGCCAGGAACGAAATTACTCCGACGCATGCTCTGGAGTCTCACTGGGAGAAGACAGATTTGTTTGATCTGCCTTTGTAGAGTACCCAACCCGAATCCTGCATAGTGTGGTTCAAATTGCCCACACTAGCACTCTTCCTAATGTAATTATCGCTCAGAGCTCTTCACGTTGCAATTGGGACAAGTTCGAGAGTTGTGCCTATTGTGGCTGCAATGCGAGCACCACGATGTCATCGTTCTGTCGCCAAATCGATCAGAATATACCGCCGCTTTCAGAACAATATCAGAGGATCCAAGTTGGCATGATCCGATCGAAAACAAAAATTAGGGTTAGATTTCCTTTTCGAGAGAGCAAATTTTTTGGGGAGTTCTGATTTTGTGAGTTTTTTTTCTTTTTTTCTTTTCCAAATCAAGTTTTTATTTTTCGTGTACCATGTACACAAGTTTCATATCCTAAATCGTGTACATGGTGCACGAGGTTCATCTAACGTGACAAATCTGCATGGCATCTAGGTAGCAGATGAACGTCCAGGTGTTGCAACACGTCAGTTAAATCGTGTACATGGAACACGATTTGCCCCGTACTTGCGACTAACGATCATGAATATTTACCATACAACTCGTGGTTATGGTACACCATTTACCATACTCGCAACCTATGTATACGATTTAAGTTCCTTACTTTTGCAAATAGCTTCTCAATTACCCATTTGTATAATTATTTATTTAGACTACATTATTTAAAAAAAAAAAAAAATCCTCAAATTTAGCTAAAAATTCAACCTTTCTATTTTAGAGAGGTGGAACATATTATTAAAGAAGTTTATGAGAAAACAAGTCCAATTTTAAAATCCATCAACTAAAAACAAAACCGATATCAAACGGGTTAAAAAAATTTAGAACATAAAGATTATATATATAAAAAAAAAAAAGTTAAAATGAGTAGATTCTTATCACTTTTTATAAAACAAAATGATGACCCATTCCTAAACTCATTGGCATAAGCTAATAATCCAAGTTTCCATTTGTGGTTGGCAGGACATGTTTGTTGGTGGAAGCGACACAATAGCAACAGTTTTGGAATGGACAATGACAGAGCTGATGAGAAACCCAACCGCCATGAACAAAGTCCAAGAAGAAATCAGAAGAATAGTTGGAAACAAATCAAACATCGATGTCGAAGATATTCAAAACATGTTGTACATGAATTGTGTTATAAAAGAATCCCTAAGACTCCACCCACCAGCTCCTCTGCTGGTGCCACGAGAAGCATTGGGAGCTGTGCAGATCATCGAAGGCTACAATATTCCCTCAAAAACAAGAGTATTTGTGAATGCTTGGGCAATTCAAAGGGACCCCAAAATCTGGGATAGGCCCAACGAGTTCGTCCCAGAGAGATTTATGAACAGCTTGGTTGATTACAAAGGCCAATTCTATGAGTTCATTCCATTTGGGAGTGGGAGAAGAAAGTGCCCTGGAATGTCTTTTGGGATTGCTTCTCTTGAATTTGCATTGGCAAATCTTCTCTATTGCTTTGATTGGAAGCTTCCTCATGGTTTTGTATTGGACATTGAAGAAGAAAATGGCCTCACTGTTTCCAAGAAATTCCCCCTCCTTCTCAACCCATTACCTTATGTTTACTCAAATTAAAGTAAATAATCATCGTGTGTATGAGCGTGTCGTATAGTTCAGTGAATAAGACACTTGTTGTCATTTCGCATGTATAGTTAAGTGAATATAAGATACTTATTGTTATTCTAAAGGATTCTAAAGGTCCATCGTTTGATTTTCATCCTCACAATAGTTAGAACTAAAAGAAATCACACCTCCGAGATTAAGAACTCTTTATATAATATTATTTTGTGAATTTTTATGTTTTGTTTTTTTAGTTCAACTAAAAGAAATCGTGTGTATGAGCGTCTTGTATAGTTCAGTGAATAAGACACTTATTGTCATTCTGCACGTATAGTTTAGTGAATATAAAATACTTATTGTTATTCTAAAGGTCAATCGTTTGATTTTCATCCTCGAAATCACACCTGCTAAACTAGGAGCTCTTTATATAATATTATTTTGTAAATTTTTATGTTTTGTTTTTTTTAGTTCAACAACATATGGAGTAGATTCAAACTTTTGATCGATTTATTGAACATGATATAATATTTTAACTAGTTAAATTGTGCTCAAAATTGACATATTGTTTTATTTTATTCAAGAATGGATATATAGATATGGACAAATATTTCTATACATAAAAAGAATTAAGAAAATATTTAAATTAATAATTAGGTTATTTCTACTTCTAATTAAAGTTATAGATCTTGTTATTAATATTTATATTCATATTAGGATTAATAGATTTTTTTTTTTTTTAATGTTTTATGCATATTTATAAAAGATATCATAGATATCGATTAATCTTTAATATCGATGTTTAACCCTCCTATTTACGAATATTTCAACATATCGATAGATATTTTCATCATTGATTTATCATGTATTGGATTTTCATTAGATGGTGTATTTTTTAACTTTTGATTCAGATAAGTGTCGATAATGCATGGTCTCCACTTTGCTCTCTCGTTTTCTCTCTATATTATTTCACATTTAATTTCTCTTTATGGATTGGTGGAGAGGAGAGATATTTTTTTTTTATTATTATTGTTTAAATTTGCCACATGATAAACACTTGTGATAAAATATGTCATCTCATTTTTTTGTGTGGGTTAAATTGGCTAACAGAAATGTCAATGACTAAAATAATGTATTTCTTTAATTTTTCGGACTAAATTATAAGGAAAGCTTCGAGACCAAATTGGCTTATTACCTAAATTTTATAGACCAAAAACTAGTTTTCTTTGTGAAAGTGAGCATAACTCAACTGAGATAGAGTATATGTTCACGACGGTTGTGGTTCGAATCCCCCACCACTATATTATACTCGAAGAAAAAAAAAAAAAAAAATTCCTCCATATTTTTTTTAGGAATAATTTTGAACTCTTTTGGAATAATATGAGAGTAATAATCAAAATTAACTTAACAAACATATCTTCCATTTCCGCGAGAGGTTGCTTGTTTTTTTAGAAAAGTATAATTAATGTCGGAATTGAACTTATCACCGTTTAGTACAAGAGATTGATTGTTAATTGTTTATAACTTTATATTACTTTTTGTTCTTTTTTAAAGGAAAAAGATGAGTGCATTATTAGTAATGCATTATGCGTCTCTTTCCATTTTATTTTATCTTCTTGTCCCATTCAGTAAATCTTTTAGATTTTTATATATATTCCCTAAACAAAAAAGAAAATAAAATTTTAAATAAAAAAGTATTAAGGACGAGGAACATACATCTCCTGTTATGCTATTGTCTAATGCTTTGCTTTTGGTTTTACTCAAAATACTTCATATCAATTGAAAATAATTGTCATCCATTATATATCCATGATCTTTCACTTATCTAGCCAATGTGGAATATTGTTTGTGTCTATTTTGTTTCCAACAAAGAGGAATCACTAAACATCTGTTACTTTAGTACGCCGGTGTGACAAGCTAAAATGTGCGCTATTGAGTAGCTTTTTCAATAAGTGAAAAGAAAGTCTTCAACAATTCCACGTCTCTAGCTAGTAGTCGGTAACACATCCACATAAGACTGAATTCTAGAAATAATAATATTTTCCTATCAATACATAGCAAAGGATGAGCGAGCCCATTTCCACCCAAATTAGGTAGAGGCCAACTTCGAGAGCTTTTGATAAACCTTCCTTCATAGTTAAATTTTAAATTTCAAAAATTATTTTTTTAAAATTTTAAAAACACTAGTAGATAACGAAACATTGGAACTAGCATTGTTTAATTTTAAAAAACTAAAAACCAAAAACCATCACTAAACTCGTGTGACCTACAAGATTTTCTTGAGATTCACTTTTCTTTAAATAAACCAATAAAAATAGAGTAATATTTGGCTACTATCGGCTACAGTCTAACTCTGCAACTGATCAACCATAGATTGCGACGCTTTAGAGCAAAAATGTTTTTTTTTTTTAATCTTTACAAAAGGATGTTTCTTTCTATTTATTTTTTTATATTTATCTTTCAAATTTTCTTTCCCTTACTTATGTTTTTCAAGAATATATTTTTTCCTTAAATTTAGAGTTTAATATTCGAGGTTTAGGGATTATGGTAGGGTATATGATTTACTATTTAGAGTTTTGAGTTTTTAGTATTTAGGGGTTTATTAACCTTTAAGGAAAATCCTAAACCCTAAATATTAAACCATAAATCATAATTCTTAAATGGTAAAATTCTCGACCCCACATTGAAAAATATATGCTAAAAAAAATAGAAAGTTAAATATAAAAAAATAGAAAAGAAAAGTAGAAAAGAAAAGTGAAGGAAAGCATTACTAAAAAATAAAGGAAAATTACTGGTCTCTTATTTGAGTTTGGTAACATTTGGGTTCGTAACGTTTCAAACTCAACAGTTATACCTAGGTTTGGATGCGTATGCGTTTTTGGTCCCTCAAATTTTTGGTTAAATTTTAATGACGTGACACTATTTTTAATTAATTTTTTTTTAATTATTAAAATTATTTTAAAAAATATTTTTTTTCTTTTACTTTTTCCTCCTCCCTCCTCCTCCATCATCCATCTTCCTCATCCCATGACCGTTGTCGGCAATACGCGGATGACTTTTTTTTTCTTCCTTTTAGTTATCTTCTCCTTTTCCTCTCCTTCTCCCTTTCTCCTTCTCCTCCCTCCTCCCTTTTCTATTCTCCCTCCTCCTCCATCATTCTTCTTCTTTCTCCCATGAGAAGAGAACGAAAAGAAAAAAAATTAAAAAACAATCGTTGAATCGCTGATGACGATCGATCATGAGAGGAAGAAGATGAAAGATGGATGATGGAGGAAGAAGAAGAGGAAGAGGAAGAGGAGGAGGGAGGAGGGAGGAGGGAGGAAGGAGGAGAAAGAAAAAGAAAAAATAAATAAAAAAAATTAATTAAAAATTAGGGTCACTAACCAAAAATTTGACGAAAGACGAAAAAAAAAAAAAAAATAATAAAAAAAAAAATTAAAAAAAAAAAAAAAAAACCAAATTAATCAGGATATATAATTGTTGAGTTGGAAATATTGTGAAAAGAAGTGCTACCAAACTCAAACCTTCAAATTTATTAGTCAGTAATTTTTTTAAAAAATAATAAATAGTTTTGCTTTGACAGGTGCCAACCTATGGTTTAACTACTCGGTAGAGCTGAATTGTAGCCCAACTAGCATCAAAACATTAGTCGTAAAAATAGAGTAAAACTTAGTTGCAGGTTGGGCTACAACTATCTTTTGCAGCCCAGCAACATGCCAGAATTTGATTGGTCAGATTTTATGTTATTTTTTTTAACTAAAAAATCATATTTAATGTCTCATGTCACTTCAACCCTATTTTTTCTTTCATTCTTTCCACTTTCCATAATTTTCAATTTCCAATTTTGTCCTTCTCTCCTCAATTCTCTCCAGTATCTCTTTTTATGGATGATTTGCTACTGTCAAATCTTATTAAACATTTCTTAATCTCTCCATATGCCTAATAGCATAGCGAAAATTGACAGAATTTTATAAAGATAATAGTTAATTATTTATTCTATGATAAATGAAGTGAAATTGAGTTGAAAACTTGAAATGAACAAAGAAATTAGATAGAAGAAGAAAGAGAAATTTTATTAAAAATGCCATAGGATGTTGGACAATGGTGAGGTTTTAGATATTATTATTATTTTTATTAAAAATTGTAGCAGAATTTTTTTTTATCGATGATTTGGTATTTTCAAATCTTAGTAAAAAATTTCAAATCATTGATAAAAAAAAAAAAAAAAGAGATATTGGAGATGATTGAATAGGGAAGGGCAAAATAGGAAATTAAAAACCATGGAGAAGAGGAAAAAAAGGAGGAAAAAAAAAAGTTGAAGTCACGTGACGCATTAAATATGATTTTTTAATTAAAAATAATAACATAATACTTGGTCAATCACAATCTACCACGTGCCTGAACTGCAAAAGATAGTTGTAGCCCAGACTGCAACTAAGTTTTACTCGTAAAAATATACTACTACATAACAATTAAAAAAAAAATGTCATACTTGACCGAGACTGGATTTTGAGGAAGTTTTGCATTATAAATAAGCTAGTGAGAACATGAAAATCTCAAACCAAGGATCAAGAAGATGGATCTGATATCAAAGATTCATGAACAATTTCAATCTTTCAATCCCATCTCTTTTTCCCTCTGCCTTTTCTTCTTCATCTTACTACTGCTAAAGCTCTTCAAAAATGGCAAAATACCAAACTTTCCACCTTCCCCACCAAAACTTCCCATCATCGGCAACCTTCACCAATTAGGAGCCCTCCCGCACCAATCTCTAGCCGCTCTTTCCAAAAAACACGGCCCTCTAATGCTCCTAAATCTAGGCCAAAAACCAGCTCTCGTAGTTTCATCAGCAAAAATGGCTAGAGAAGTAATGAAAATCCACGACCTCAAATTCTCCAACAGGCCTCAAACCACAGCCGCAAGAACGCTGCTTTACCAATGCCAAGACGTGGGTTTTGCTCCATATGGCGAGTACTGGAGACAGGCCAGAAAAATCTGCGCTCTTGAGCTTTTTAGTGTCAAAAGAGTGGACTCGTTTCAGTACGTTAGAGATGAGGAAGTTGGTGTGCTTGTCAACACCATTCGTAAGCAGAGTGCTTGTTTTGAGGTTGTGAATCTTAGTCAACTGTTCATGCAAACCTCCAACAATATCGTGTCCAGATGCGTTTTGGGAGAGAAATTTGAAGATGAAAATGGGAACAGTAGATTTGGGGATGTCTCAAGAAAGCTTATGGTGCTAATCATGACGTTTTGTGTTGCGGATTTCTTCCCTGCTCTTTGGTGGATTGATCAACTTAGAGGGTTCAATCGGGATTTGAAAAATTGCTTCCAAACATTGGATGCGTTTTTTAGTAAGGTTGTTGAAGAACACAAGGAAAAGATGAGTGCTGCTGGTGATCATCGGAGTGATGAATCTAAAAAGGATTTTGTGGATATTATGTTGCAGCTTCAACAAGATGATATGCTTGACTATCATTTCTCTCTTGACAACCTCAAAGGAATCTTATTGGTATGTTTTCTCCCCTCGTCTCTTGTCATCTCTCTTATTTTCATCATATGTCTCTCTTATTTTCATCATATGTTTGTTTTGACCATGTGTATGTGAAAAAATTATTTGTTAGGATACAAACAATATCCCACATTGGCTATAAAAAGGGAAAGATCATGGGAATGAGTGACAATTATCTCTAATTGGTATGAGGTCTTCTGGGTGAAACCAAAAGCAAATCCACGAGGGTTTAGGCCCAAAGTGGACAATATCATACTATTGTGGAGATGTCTGGGTTCCCATTGTCCTTAATAAGTAGTATCAGAGTTATGTCCCTAACTTAGCCATATTTGTAAAAATCCTCGGGTGTCGAATAAAGATATTGACGAGTCTCCCAAATGTGACATTGTCATAATTTGAGTCATAGCGAATCTGTGGTTGAGCGGGATGCTTAAGTGTAATTCGGATGGGTGACTATTTGAGGGTCATGGTTGAGCTTTTCGGGTTGCTCAAGGATCCTATCTATGGGGAGGTCGTGGTAGTTTGTTCGAGGGGAGGATTGTACAATATCCCACATTAGCTAGAAAAGGGAAAGATCATGGGTATATAATGAGTGACAATTATCTCCAATTGGTATGAGGCCTTTTGAGTGAAACCAAAAGCAAAGCCAGGGTCCATTATAACTAGGAGTGGAAGTAAAATAAAGTTCGGTATTTATATAAACAAATCTAGCTGTTTTATATAAACAAATAGTGGAAGAGATTGTTGTAGATTTCGCCTTGTTTCCTATCAACAAACAAGGGAACACAAGTGTTGCTATGTGTTGCTAGATCCCTTACAACACTGGTTTAGCTTTCTCAAGCGTTGCAAAACGTGTTGCAGCAGTTTAAAACCTCTGCAATAGTCCTGTTTTCTTGTAGTGTTTTGACTTGAGATGTCCGGTTTGACAAGAACTCATTCGTATAAGGTAACCTAGTTTTGATTTTGGAATGTAGGACATGTTTGTTGGTGGTAGTGACACAACAGCAACCGGATTGGAATGGACAATGACAGAGCTGATGAGAAACCCAACCGCCATGAAGAAAGTTCAAGAAGAGGTCAGAAGAGTAGTTGGAAAAAAACCAAAGATCGAAGGCGGAGATATTCAAAAGATGGAGTACATGCACTGCATCATCAAAGAATCTCTAAGACTACACCCACCAGTTCCTCTATTAGTGCCACGAGAAACCACAGCAGATGTAGAGATTGAAGGCTACCACATTCCATCAAAAACAAGAGTTTTTGTTAATGCTTGGGACATTCAAAGAGACCCCCAATTTTGGGACAACCCAATTGAGTTCATTCCAGAGAGATTTATGGACAATAGTTCAATTGATTACAAAGGCCAATATTATGAGTATATTCCATTTGGAAGTGGGAGAAGGAAATGCCCTGGATTGTCATTTGGGATTGCTTCTTTTGAATTTGTATTGGCAAATCTTCTCTATTGCTTTGATTGGAACCTCCCAAATGGCTGTAATGAATTGGATGTTGAAGAAGAAAATGGCCTCACTGTTCGCAAGAAAATCCCCCTCCTCCTCAACCCAATACCATATGCCATTGTCTAATCAAATAATAAGTAAAGTAAATAATTATCATGTCGAGGACTTTAGTTAGTATAATATTATATTTTGTCATGTCATGTATTGTGTGGTTTGGTATGGTTTTTAAAGTTGATGCATTGTGTTTTGTCGGTAACTTTTAATTTATATAATCATAAATGCAATCCTTCCTATTTTTTATTCTTTCACTCTCTTTACATTATAACAACGCAGGCTGTGTTTTAATCAGGTCGAATTAACTTCCTAACGTCTTTCGTACCAATCATAAGTCTGTTTTTCCCTTCGAGATCTTCTCTTAACAAATAAGTTGAAATTGATTTATGCTTATGTTGATAATCTTATAAGATTAGGTTAACATGCCTAATTTAACTAAAAAAAATTGGAATAACTTTATATAACGAGTTAGTTTTTCTATCCAATTTTAACTACAATAAATTCAATCATGTGTTAATAATTTTATATTCTCAATAATATGCACGTGATTCTACTAAAAATAATTAAGTCAGAATATACCCACAATAATCTCTAATCTTTTGAGTTATTCTCAATTTCATCCTTAATCTTATAAAATTCTCAATTTTACCTGTAATAATTTTTTAAAAAACTCTAGTAGGTCCTTAATTAAACAATAATTTTTCATAAAAAGTTGATCGATCATTAAATTATTGTTTTATTAACATATTTGAACACATAAACATATCAATCAAATGTGTTATTTAACACATGAGATATCCATGTGTTATATCTAACTCATTATGGGGTCGTTTGGGGCGAGGGTTTAGGGAGGTGGAAGTTTGAGGTTATTATAACCCCCAATTGCAGTACACACTACAACAAATTTGACCTACGATGGCAGTTCTGAACTGCCATCTTAGGTATATGATGGCGGTTTTACGACCGCCCTCTAAAGTGGTGCCATCTTAGGGGTATGATGGCGGTTATCTTTTAATGACGGTTACAAACCGCCATCTTAGGTAACCGTCATCTTAACCCTAAGATGACAGTTTGTCACCGTCATCTTATCCCTAAGATGGCGGTTTATAACCGCCATCCTATCCCTAAGATGGCAGTTACAAACCGCCATCTTATGGATAAGATGGCGGTTCCAAACTGCCATCTTAGGGTTAAGATGACGGTTAAAATCCGTCATTATAAGGATACGATGGCAGTTTTAAACCGCCATTGTAAGTTCTTTTAATGACGGGTTAAAATCGTCACTGAAAGTACTTTTGATGACGGGCTAAAAATCATTGTTTGGCCATCAGATGCAAACAATATAATGTCGTGTTGTTTCAGTGATGTTGCATAACTGACATTCTGCTAATTCGATGAATACAATGTTAAATGTGGAATAAACTAGAATTTTAGTCATTTCGTTGAGAACAACAAAATATTTCATATTTACATCCAAAATTGCTACAAAAACTATCATAGTTCCTGAAAAAGAGTCTAAATACAAAGTACAGTACCCATATTTCATATTTACATCCAAAATTTGCACAAAAGTTACAAAGTACACTACTTTACCCAAATGCGAAGCTTGCAACATGATTTACCCATTATGTTGTACTGCGTCGAGTTTCACGTGTAAATGACTTCTTACTATTAAACTACACGAAAACAAAAGATAAATATTATGACTAAATGAAAAAATACAATGTACATGTAAAAATATAACTAGCTAGTTTGTTCACATACGTTAGGAGAATATATATTCACGCCCTAGTGTAGTTCTTCCCATCCTTCTAAGCATCTTCTTCTCCTTGTACACACGCCCTAGTGTAGTTCCCGCACCATCTTGCGAGCTTGTTCATTCAAAGCTAATTATGGAAATAGTTCAATCAATAGACATCTAACAACCTATTACGGAACTTGTTCAATCAATTAACTTTAGACTAAGTAGATAATACATTTTCTTAGAAACATTCAGATTCCACATTGCCAAAACAAAGAAGAAATTTAAGAGAAAGCAAACTAGCAAATGCACTTGTATCGATGAACAAATTATAATCATATTTAGATGAATACAAGAACAAGAACCTGACAACAAATTGGCATGCTGAGTCTCCATATTATAAGTTTAAGACGAACATAAAAGTCACATTTCAATTGAACTCAAAATGAATTTAAGAAGTACCCGTTTGCGCATGCCGCGAAATTCGCTGGAAGTAAAATCATTGCGAGCTCATTTCTGAAGTCGAGGCATAAGAAGCTTGCCCTTGAGATCGACAACCTCTTCGTTTATTTCATCATGCAATGTAAAAACAATGTACCAAATCTTTGTGTCCGCTCTTTGTTTCTTTGAGTTGGGAATGTCGAAATGGAGACATAGGAGAATCATGAACAGAAAATTTATTTTCAGCTCTACTCCTATCAAAACACCTCTTCATCTGTATGCAAACACCAAACCATTTTGTTTACAAATTATGATGACAGAGCACACCTGTATGCAAACACCAAACCATTTTGTTTTACTAATGCATATATATATTTATTATGTTTTCATTTTTTTCTTTTCTTATTTACCTTTCTAATTCTTAAAAAACAAAAAACAAAAAAGTAAAAAAAAACAAATAGGTGTAATGGATGAATCCCCTATTTTCTATAGATCAATAGTTTACTTTACAAAAACTGTGGTGAAACTACTAATTCTCTAACACCCATCTAATTCCCTAAATTTCTGGATTTTCATTTACTCAATTCATCAAATAAGCAACAAAATAAAGAAAAGCAATTTAATCTAAAGCAAATACTATAATCTAAAAGGATGTCTTGGACTAAAATACCCTACCCAAATTCTAAACATTAATCTAAAGCAAGGTCCTCAACTAAAATACTTTCTAAATCCTAAACATTAAGTCTTAAACACTAAACCCTAAAACTATAAACTTTAAACCCAAGGAAAATTTGATTTTAATTTTGACAATTCTTTTTTTTTATACTTATATCTGTTTTTTTTTTTTTTTTCCTTTAAGAAAAAGCAAACAATGATGTAATTTCTGACGCAACTTTCCAAATATTATAGACACAGAAATTAGGGCTCTCATTTTAATCAAAGTTGCCCCTTTCTTTCTTTTTTTTTTTTTTACTCTCACTTTGGCTTCTTCAAATGCCTCATCTTCTCCAGTTTTTATGCTCTTCTGTTGTCTCTCACTCAAACCAGAAAGAAAAATCTCAAAAAGATGTGGATATAATATACAGGTTTTCCCTCGATGTACAACATGCAACAAAATGATTTTGGGTCGCAAGTTCGCAAGTACCGTTGCTTGGAACTAAAACCTGGTATCCCTATGAAGCTTCCCACTTAATAAGTGGCATAGAAAGCTTATCACTTATTAGGAACTTAAAATGTATCAATCTAATAGACTAAAATGCAACTTATAAAGTAAAACTAACAAACCTCTTCTCCCATCGGTTAGCACTGAAAAGAAGATGTATTGTGTGGTTATCCAGCTGCAATTTGTTTGAAAGATAAGAAGATATCATTTCCCAACACTTGTAGTTCTGTCAGGAAATCGTCATAGTCTTTCCACAACGGTCCAAACCTTTTAGAACCACTAAGGCTCCTCTAGAGTTACTGCTGCACCCTCTTAGTATAGAGTTCTGATTAGTTCCCATTTGGATCTTCCAGATAAAATTATTCTTAGAAGAAACTTTCAGTAGAGAACTCGAGGATGTACGTGTTGTTACTGTTGAAAATCATCCAAATGTACAAAAATTTGAACATATAATTTTATAAAGATCACATTGTTTTGAGCAAAGAATTATATATAGAAGACTTACAAACTAGAAGAAGGCCATCAAAATGAGGTTTTAGCATAATGCAGAAGCTAAATGCAATTAATAAACAGCCAACCAAAGCTCCATAACCCAATTTATTTTGCTCATGTTTGCTAAAACTCCTGACAAGAATGGAATCATACAACATTTTTTCAGGTTGATTAATGAACAAACTAAAGCTTCACATCAAATTCTAAAACCCCATTTCTTTCTACATGTAAAAAAGTTCAATCTTTGAATGCAAATGGTTTAGTTTTGATGTCATTTTCTGCACCAACTTTTGAAGAAGTTGAGGTGCATAACATATATATTTCGTAGGAATTGTACAAATTTGTTTGATAGATACTCTAAAAACTTCAAAAAAAATTGGGATGAAAAAGTGACTCATCAGTTGACTGTCTCAAAATGTGGTACCAAACTTCAGTTATATAATATGAATTATTAAACTCCTAGAAAGGAAAAACAAACATCAGAGAGATTTAAAAAAAAAAAAAAAAATCAAATCAAATGTCATCCTAAAAAACCCACCCATCATAGCCCAGAAAAATAAACATCATAAATTACAAGAGGTGAAACAAGAAATTAATCTTACAATGGGTAATGGAATACAGAAGCACGCCTGGGATCATAGGCTGAGCTTGGCTTTATCCCAAGTGAATTGACTAGCAGAAATCAAGCTTTAGTTCCTGTTATTTGAATAGTGGGATTTCTCAGTTCAAAATAATGATCTCGGTTCTCCGCAAAACCAAACTCATAGAAACCTAAAATCGAGAGGGACAATAAGAAGTTACAAGCTAGGTTTTTGTTAGTTTCTGGAAATTTATAGCATGAAGTTCATTAAAGGTTAGTTTGAAAATGAAAGAAAACCTAAAATCAGAAAAGGAAGAGGAAGAAGGAGGAGTGTACCTTGAAGGTGAGGCGGCAAGAGCACAGGGATGGAGAAGATGGAGAAGGGAATGGTTTAGTAGGACATCATATGGTTTTGCCTTTTTAGGGCTGAATCAAAACGACGTCGTTTTGATTCAGACTTAAGATGGCGGTTTGAATCAAAACGACGTCGTTTTAATTCATACTTACGAGTGCGGTTCTAATCAAAACGACGTTGTTTTGAGTAATTAATCAAACGACGTCGTTTCAAAGTTTCCAATAGTGAATAGATGACGGTTATAAACCGCCATTAATAGAAACCTATAATGGCAGTTTATAACCGCCATTATATGTTTGATTTCAGGAAGAAAAAAAAAACCTGGGTAAATGAGCGCGAGTTTTTTAAAACCGTCATTGTAGGGTTCAGTTCATTTTAGAACTGTCATCGTAAGCCTAATTTGTTGTAGTGACAGTAACCCACTGTACAAGTCAGTGGGTTACGTTTGTTTGACAGGGCGAATTTGTTTGGGGTTTGGGGTCTCTCTCTTTCGTTCACTCTCTCCTTTGTTTGGCAGCCGAGTTTCTCTCTCTCTCAACTTCGTCTTCTTCAGACGATTTCACCTCTCTCTCTTTCGTCTTCCTCAGACGACTTCACCTCCATCCTCAGTCGATTTCACTTCTCTCTTCTTCTTCCTCAGATCTACGTTCTTCATCTATCATATGATTTTATCTATTTCGCTCTCCAACTTCTCAGATCCACGATTTTTAGGGTTTCCAGATCTGTTTAAAAAATAGATCTGGAAACTTTTGAGCTCCCTTGTCGCTCCGACAAGGGATAATCCCCCTTTGTCGTCGTTGCTTGGGAGTCTGTGAGGCTGCATGTTTGATTGGTAGGTAGGGGATGATGGACCGATCTTCAGGTGCTCGGTGGGGAAGGATACTTCAAAGGTAAGTGTTTTATCTTTTTTTTATCTTTTTTTCTCAACCGATGATGAGTACATGCATATCCATTACATATTTTTTTCAGCGGATGATGAGTCCCTTTTTTTTTGTGATGATGTGTTAAATATTGGTTATCAACTCAAAAACTTAAATTGATGGGTTACTCTAACACATGATTTCTTGCTCTCAAACCATCTTAAATCATCAATCAACCCAAAATTTAAATATTATATGGTATATTTAATTGTATCAATTATTTAACCTGAGGTGACATTTTCTCTCATTTCCCTCTTCTTTCTCTTCCTTCGTCGTCCAACTTTGTCGTCACATCTCGGCCTTCCCCCATCCAATGAGAAAGGGCTAATAATGAGTCATTCAAATAGATGGAATAAGAGACGTGTGAGATATTTTCTTGATGGGACTATACACGTCAGAGGATGGGAATGAAGAAAATGTTGGTCAATTTTGGTTGCCTATAAATTTTGAGTTTTGAGTACACAATGGACAATGGCATATAAGAAGAAGACATTAATGGGTCGTTATTTGGAAATCTGAATCATGTTTTATGTTTTTAGACGTATCTAGCGAATATGAGTTTTGTATCCATTTTAGATTATGTTTCTAAAAATGTTTTTGGAATTCTATGATTCAAATCATGTAAATTTTGAAAACAACATTTGTTTGCTTTTGGTGTATCCAGATTTGAAATTTGAATTTTTAAAATGCTGAATTATATTTCAAAATGATAAAGCTTTCAATAAATATAGTATTTCATGTTATAAACTCAATTTATTTTTGTTAAATTTATATGTATGGTATAATATATTATAAATTCTATGATATTGTAAAATAATAATTATACAAAATTTATAACATAAAATATGTTCGTATATTAATTAATAATAATTTATATTCTACCAACTAATATTTAGTTCTATTAATTTTATGGTTTATAAAAATTTTATCAAACACATTTTGAAAAATTAATTAAATTGATATGAAGGATTAGTTAAAATGATATCCAATTTTTAAATCGGATACCAAACATATAACTGAAAACATGAAATACAATTTTTGTTAGACCACCAATCAAACGACCGGAAGCTTTTATTAAGTTCTTAGAGATTTGGAGGGAATTTTTAAATTTCTTCACTTAGATATTTTTTTTAATTCAACATCATAAATATCACGTGGAGATTTGAATATTTGATTTTTTTTTTTTTTTTTTTTTTTGGTGTGAACTACGTTTGTTTATGTTGACAATTTCTACCGATGTTCTACGATATACAAAAGGCAAAGAATTTCCACCGAAGCTCTACAATACAAAATTGGCAAAGATCTTTTTTTTTTGGAATATTTGGCTAGATGCCCTTGAATTAAGGCTCATTCGAGAGATTGACGCGCGTTTTTTAAAATTAGATAAAACGACCTTTTGCTGACATCACTCTCGCGGAGATTTCTCTCGCTCTCGCTCTCGTTCTTTTGCGGGCTCCATTTTATAACTAAAAATTTCTTGTTCTCGTGAACGAGAGCGAGAGAAATTTCAGCGAAAGTGATGTCAGCAAAAAATCATTTTGACTAATTTTTAAAATCGCGCCTCAATCTGTCAAATGAACCTTAATTTAAGGTCATCTGGCCAAATATCCCTTTTTTTTTCTTGAAACGGAATAATGCCAAAAGTTCAATCGTTACATTTTGAATGGTAAAATATTATAAAAGTCAAAATACAACTACAATAATTGAAAAACTATCCCGAATTTGATATATATATATATATATTTTTTTTTTTTGATAAATCTTGATATTTTCTTTAATATATAATTGAATGAACTTTGATGATAGACTATTTTAATTGAATTAATTTTGAAGTAATTAAAGGGTAAGGTTGGATAATATATTTTAACAAAATAGGTATTAATTAATGTCAATGTTGAGCACCAACGAGAGCAGATCAATGACATAATGTATCGTATTAGGAAATTACCCGATTAGGAAACTAGTTAGTGTTTAGTTAGCATTTGGTTAGTTTTCCTATATGTTTTGGGAGATTAGGGTTGTATAAATACATCATATTGTAAGAAGAAAATCAAGACAAAAATCAAAGATTATCAAAGAAACCATTGTTGTTTTAGCATGGTATCAGAGCATCGATCTTAAACTCGATCATACAACGCTAGGGCGGCGGCGATTCCGCCGCCGCCGCCCAACCTTATTCATCCGATTTTTTCTGATTTCGTATGAGTTTTAGTTTGTGTTCTTCAAGAGAAGAAGATGAAAAAAAAAATCGTTTACATTCTTCTTCAAGAGAAGAAAGAAATGAAAAAAAAAAAACAGATCTAGATCTAAATCAGCCGCCGCCGCACCTCTGTTCGCCGTTCGTCGGAGATGAAGTAGTTGCCGTCGTCAAGAGCTGGTGGTCCAGCAACGCCGGCGTAGCTCGGAAGGAGCTCCGACGAAGGTGGTTTGTAACTCTTTTTCTTTTCATTTTTCTTTTCTATGTTTTTATTTTTACCATTGAAATATGATGAAAATTGAATAGAGAAGAAAGAAGAAAGATGATGGAGAAGAAAAAGAAAAGAAAGAGAGATCTGAAATTTTAAAGAAAAAAAAAAAAAAAAAAAAAGGAAATTTGAAATGGGCGGGCGTTTTGCCGCCCAATTGAAGAGAAAAAAAAAATGTTTTTTTTTTTTCTTTTTTGTACACTGCCGAAAACGAAAAAAAAAAAAAAAAAAAAATACAAACTGACCGCTGTTTGCTTTCCAAAATGAAAAAAAAAAAAAAATGATATGAGTTGTGGTAATTCAAACCAACACACATGTGTGTATGATGAATGAAGGGAACACTGAGCCGAAAACCTCTCCTTCGATTTACTGAAGGGAACACTGAGGTGGAAATTCTTCGTCCTCTCCTTCAACAAACATGGAATTTGATTTGTGAAGCACCGGCCCGCGTTCGGAAGCTCGCAGATTTTTTTCCAGATATTGCGTGGTCAAGCGATGATGCGAAGCCCGCGGAAATTGAAAGATGTCATGATTGACATCGACCTGAAGATTGGAGCACCAACCCACGTTTGGAGGCTCCTGGAAAATTAAAGATGCAATGCGCATCGACCTGAAGCTTGCAACACCGACCCGCGTTCGGAGGCTGCAAATTTTTTTTTTTACCATAATATTTTATCTTATTCCCACTCTATTTTCAAGTTGGGCATTTGTGACCATTCATGCTCCAACTTGAGGGAGGGTATTAGGGAATTACCCGATTAGGAAACTAGTTAGTGTTTAGTTAGCATTTGGTTAGTTTTCCTATATGTTTTGGGAGATTAGGGTGGTATAAATACATCCTATTGTAAGAAGAAAATCAAGACAAAATCAAAGATTATCAAAGAAACCATTGTTGTTTTAGCATATCGTCTAGTAATTGTGAGGTTCTAAGTTCAATCCCTACCCAACATGTTGTCAAAAAAAAAAAAAAAATGTCAATGATGTGCTATAGAAATTTTATATTAACAGTGTTCTATTTTCTTTTCTTCTTTTGAGTTGATATGTATTTTGTTTGGGTATTAACTATTAACAAGTAACAGTATTCTTGAAGTGTTATAAAATTACTTCAGCATTATTTGTCGTAAAAAGCTTCCGTTTAGCACAAAATAGTTTAAGAAAATGAAAATTATATTTTAAGGGGACAAAAACATTATTGGGGTATTATAGTGATTTTATTTGTTATATTTAACTCTTTATGGAGATTTATTCTCCTTACTATATATATATATATAATTTTATTTATGATAATTAAATGAAAAAGAATAGAGATATTCATGTAAATCTACCATGGCAGAATCTAGATAAGTTTAGAAAAGAAAAAAAAAAAAAACCTAGAGAACAGCTAAATCCTAGGGTGGAGGCTTGCCGCTGCCCAATTTCGAAAAAAAAAAAGAAAAAAAAAACTAGAGGAATTTGTGGTGTGAGATCGTGGATTTGAGATCGAGGAATCTAAGGCGGTGGTGTGAGATCGTGGGTGTGTGAGATCGAAGGATCTGTGGCAGTTTTCGTAAGGGGCGAAGTGCGGCGGCGAAGCGACATGGTCGAAGGTGGTTCGAGATCGATGAGTGGCGAAAGAAGATCGACGACAAGGGTGAAGGGCAACGAGAAGAGATTAGAGGCGTGAGATCGGAAATGGAGTGATGATTAAATGGATGATGTGCGCGACGGATCTGGTCACATACTGAGTCAAGATAGATGTGGTGCAATTTTGTGCAATAGAATATCGCACGTGCACGGGTCAAGTTTTAATATAGTGTATGAAAAGACGGATATCGTGCTCAAGATTGGTTTTCTAGTTCACTTAAGTAGCTCTAATACAATCACCCAATTTTATTTAGAGAAAAAAGCGATAGATGGATAAGATAAAACTAAATTAAAACATAAAAAATAAAAGATGGAGAACAACCCGAAAAGAGATATTTTAGGGAGTTGATTTCACCGACCAATAAATCAATTAATCAACAACTAAGAATCATGTAATAAATCATAAGTCATGAATTCATATGTAAAAACTGCATCTTTCGAATACAATTAAAAAGTCGGGATGAGACTGGTAGTCTTGAGTTCTAGGCTGGTAGTCTTGAGTTCGAGCTCATTCAACCCAAAGAGAGATTTTTGGATTGTTTTCCTCTTGACTTGGAATCTCATATATGCATCCAATTAGCTTATTTTTCATCATAAATCTTTAAAACCTCTGGTTTGCTTCAAAATCTCGATATATATAAAATAATCGAATATAAACGTGAAATCAATCGTTTAAGCATCTAAACTAGCATTAAATAGGTCCAAAAGATAGCTCATTTTGTGAGCTATCAATAGAGAGTGTGTTAGCGGTGGTTCAAGCCTGATCGTGAAGAGGTAGCGTGAAGAAGAAGAAGAAGAACCTGATGGTCGGTTGTAGGTTTGACGAAGAAGAAGAAGACGAAAGTTTTTTTTTCTTCTTTTTCCAGTGAATAGTGGATGAAAAGTGATGCAAACCGTAGATGAACAGTGATGTGACCAATAAATTTTTTAATTTATTTGAGACTTTCATTTTTAAATTTCTCGAAGAGTGATTGACCGGTTTCGAGAGTTCGGAGGCGGAATGTAGCGGCGAGAAGAGATTAGAAGTGATCATTTCCTGTCAGTGTTGAGATTTGGCATTGATTTCGAGAGGTCGGATCAGCGGCGTGAGATCTTTTGAGGTGGCCCTGATTTCGAGAGGTCGGTTCATTGGCTTGAGATCTTTTAAATAAATGGGTGTTAGTTGTGAAATTGACTGAGAGTTCGGTGGTGACGTGAGATGCGGTTTGACGTTAAGCATGTGACTGAGAATTTATTTTTCAAGTTGGACATTTGAGATCTTCATGCTCTAACTTTATAGTACGTTGATATTGAAATATTATATTATTGTGATTGTATTTGCTACATTTCGATTTGTAGAGAGATTCTCGGAGAAATATTTTTTTTTCTTGCTATATATATATATGATGATTAAACAGAGAAGAATAGAGATATTGATGTAAATTTATCAAATATCTTCAAAGAAATCTCAAAACCCCAAGTGTTTTGGACAAATAGGAGAGAAGAGTGCCGAAAAGAAAAGGAGAGATTACAAAGATTTTTTTTGTGTTTTGATCTCAAATTTTTAATAGTGTAATTAAGTAGGAAAATAGAGTGTAGGTAAGTATTTTCCACAAATAAATAGCTGCTAAACATTTTGTAGGGTCTCTTTAAAGATTTTCAACCTCCACATGTCTCTTTTTCTTTTGGTTTATCATTCTGATTTAAATTTATTTATTTTTTTCGAAGTCTTTCAAAAAAAAAAGAAAAAAAAAAAATTAAATGAGATTCACTATATATATATTCAGACAACCAACCCAACATCTATATAATGATATAAAATTATCTCCTTTACACATAGTTTTCACGACTTTATTTTTTTTGTTTCTTCCATCAAAATGTCTCATACTATTCGACATAATTTTGATTACGACTTATATAATTTTTCCTTAATTATCTAGTTCACTAGAGTTAAGACAACTCACCTACTTATGTGGCAGTCTCAGAACAATTCAAGGAAAATAAACATAACGAACAACTTTTAGCACCACATAAAGTTCACTATATGACCGTTGTTTAATTTTAATGATCAGATTGTGTATTTGAGATCAAAGAAATGTGGATTTTTATTTATGGGTTTTTTTTATAGTTAGTTATTTTATTACCAAGTAGGCGAGTTAGTGGTTATAAACTATAAATCCAAGAACCTCATCTAATAACTTCAATTGTAACAACTAAGGTATTTAAATCCCTCTTTCAATAAAATAAAATAAATCAAAAATCAAACTACGTGAGATTTTGTTTATATTATAAAATGACGTAAATTCGATATTATCATATTTTTATTATTTGTTGTTTGATTATTTGGACCGGAGATATTTTGGATTATAAATAAAGGTAGTAAGAACTTGAAATTCTCAAACCAAGTCGATAAGGAAAAGATGGATCTCATATCTAAGATTCATCAACAATTTCTATCTTTTTTCAATCCCATCTCTTTTTCTCTCTATCTTTTCTTCTTCATCTTACTTTTGCTAAAGCTCTTCAAAAATGGCAAAAAACCAAACTTTCCACCTTCCCCACCAAAACTTCCCATCATCGGCAACCTTCACCAATTAGGAGCCCTCCCGCACCAATCTCTAGCAGCTCTTTCCAAAAAACACGGCCCTCTAATGCTCCTAAAGCTAGGCCAGAAACCAGCTCTCGTAGTTTCATCAGCAAAAATGGCTAGAGAAGTAATGAAAATCCAGGACCTCAAATTCTCCAACAGGCCTCAAACCACTGCAGCAAGAACGCTGCTTTACCAATGCCAAGACGTGGGTTTTGCTCCATATGGCGAGTACTGGAGACAGGCCAGAAAAATCTGCGCTCTTGAGCTTTTTAGTGTCAAAAGAGTGGACTCCTTTCAGTACGTTAGAGATGAGGAAGTTGGTGTGCTTGTCAACACCATTCGTAAGCAGAGTGCTTGTTTTGAGGTTGTGAATCTTAGTCAGCTGTTCATGCAAACCTCCAACAATATCGTGTCCAGATGCGTTTTGGGAGAGAAATTTGAGGATGAAAATGGGAACAGTAGATTTGGGGAGCTTTCAAGAAAGCTTATGAAGCTAATCGTGGCGTTTTGTGTTGCGGATTTCTTCCCTGCTCTTGGATGGATTGATGTTCTTAGAGGGTTTAATCAGGAATTGGAAAAATGCTTCCAAACAATGGATGCGTTTTTTAGTAAAGTGATTGAAGAACATAAGGAGAAGATTAGAGGTGGTGATGAATCTAAGAAGGATTTTGTTGATATTATGTTGCAGCTTCAACAGGATGATATGCTTCATTATCATTTCTCTCCTGACAACCTCAAAGGAATCCTACTGGTTTGTTTTCTCTCTCTACATTTCTTATAATCTTAACTTTATCAAATAATTTAATTCGTCTTATTCAATACTTTCTTGCTGTTTGTGGTTTGTGGTTTGTGCACCGCTATGTCCCCTATGGTGTTTACTTTTTTTTTTTTTAATATTTTTGCCCATGCCACCGTGTGGTAGCTGACAAATTTATGAAAAATCGAACCTCTCCTATAGGATTCGAGAATCCAACGTCTAATCTTTTGGTCATTAATTCATATTTTTATGTTAACCAATGCTCATAGTCTATAAATAAAATAAAAAAATAAATAAAACTTGCTTCCGTGAGCTATAAACAACTTTTGCAGCCAGCCATGTGGTACATTCTGAGTGGATAAATATTTATATAATTTGTTTTTTAAAAATCTTCCTTAATTTTCTAATGTCGTTAATTTACTTCGATTTTTTTGTTCCACTTTCTCTCTCCTCTCACCTCCTCCTTCCTCTTTTGTAGGTCCTTCTCCGTCCTTCAACTCCCTCCTCATCAATTTCCATCTTTCTTGATCTATGTCCAACACTAAAATTAAATTTAAAAAATAAAAAAGGAAAATCTGTTTTTTTACTTCCTAAAAAAAAACTTGAAATTGAAATTTGTATCAACACCCATTGTCTTCTTCTCCTCTAATCTAAAACTTTACACCTTCCATTACAATCCACACACATCACAAATCTCACGCCGTCGGGATCCCAATCGAACAAAACCTCTAATTTTCTCCTTCCTCCAATTTCAAAATCGTCGTCGTCACTCCGATCAACCTCCCCTTCAAAAAACCGTTGAAACTCTTTCACTTCTTTTAACCTTTAACATCCCCAGTTCCTGTCTGAAATCATGAAACATTTAACGTCCTTATCCTGTCGAAGAGAAAGTGAGATTTTTTTTTAATCCATTGAGGTTGAAGCTCGATTTCTATGGTCACCGGAGGAGGAGGGGTTGAAAGACGAGAGAGAAAAGGGAAGGACACTTGAAAGAGGAAAGAGAGAAAATGAGCAAGAGATAACCACGTTAGAAAATTATGGAGGATTTTTTTAAAAAAAATGATATAAATATTTATCCACTAACAATGTACCACATGACTAGGCTGCAAAAGATGTTTGTAGCTCAAGCGTGCAAATAAGTTTTACTCTAAAAAAAATATAAAAATATTTTAAATTTATATCCAACTATTATTAAAAACTAGGTATGTTTTTGAATCTGCATCCAAGTATTGTTTCAAGACAATCTCATAAAATAATTTAACATTTCATGGCGTGGCATTGAAGAGTTCAATTTTTATATAGAATCGAAAGATTATACATAAATAATAAAGTTAAATTATAAATTTAGTCTCTAATAAGTTTGTGTTCTTTTTACTTAAATTTACAAGTGTCTTATATGTTCCGGAACTTTCGTATCTAATAACACCTAACCTAACCCAACCCTCTCTATAATTTGGATGATTGTAGGACATGTTTGTAGGAGGAAGTGACACAACAGCAACAGGATTAGAATGGACCATGACAGAGCTGATGAGAAAACCAGCTGCCATGAAGAAAGTCCAAGAAGAGGTCAGAAGAATAGTTGGAAAAAAACCAAAGATCGAAACCCAAGATATTCAAAGAATGGAATACATGCACTGCATCATCAAAGAATCTCTAAGATTACACCCACCAGTTCCTCTATTAGTGCCACGAGAAACCACAGCAGATGTGGAGATTGAAGGCTACCACATTCCATCAAAAACAAGAGTTTTTGTTAATGCTTGGGCCATTCAAAGAGACCCCCAATTTTGGGACAACCCAATTGAGTTCATTCCAGAGAGATTTATGGACAATAATTCAATTGATTACAAAGGCCAAGATTATGAGTATATTCCATTTGGAAGTGGGAGAAGGAAGTGCCCTGGATTGTCCTTTGGGATTGCTTCTTTTGAATTTGCTTTGGCAAATCTTCTCTATTGCTTTGATTGGAACCTCCCTAATGGCTGTATTGAATTGGATGTTGAAGAAGAAAATGGCCTCACTGTTTGCAAGAAAATCCCCCTCCTTCTCAACCCAATACCATATGCCAATGTGTGATCAAATAATAATTGAAGTGTCAATAATTCTGATGTGGGCCACTTTATTAGTATGGTGTGTTCTGTCATGTATGAGATGTATTGGGGTTTGGTTTTTTTTTTCGACGGTGTTTTAATAAATGCGAGGATTAAACCTATGACCTCTTAGTCACGGGCACAACCTTATGTCAATTGAGCTATGTTCGATTTGGCCCTGACTTGTTTATCAACAAAGCAAACATTATAATTTGGAGTTTGGTTCTTGAGTTCAAGGCATTGTAACTTTTCATTTATATAAGCATATATAAATGTTAATGTATATCCTCTCTCTCTCATAAGCTTGGATTATTTGGTTTTTGGACAGATTGACCAAAATATTTGGGTCCAATTGAAAATAATTTAGACTGTGTGAATGTATATCCTCTCTCTCTCATAAGCTTGGATTATTTGGTTTTTGGACAGATTGACCAAAATATTTGGGTCCAATTGAAAATAATTTAGACTGTGTGAATGTATATCCTCTCTCTCTCATAAGCTTGGATTATTTGGTTTTTGGACAGATTGACCAAAATATTTGGGTCCAATTGAAAATAATTTAGACTGTGTGGCTTTTCAAACCTTTTAGATTGCCTAATTCAAGAACAATTTGGAGAAAAAATAAGGATAGAAGATAAGCTAAAAAACTTCGTGAGTGGCAAGTCATTAAAAAAACAATAAAATAATTTGTATGCTAAATAGAAATGGAAATATCATAAAAACCAACCTTGAAACACATAAGCTTGTAAAACATATCAACAAACTTGTACTTGAAACATGTCATACTGCGCAAAGTAATCTCGATATGCAAAAGAAAAGAAACTTATCCTACTATATAATGTGAAACGTAAAACTAAAGAAACTGATTCTACTATATAAGGTGACATTCAACGTATAAAGCAGAGAAATCAGGATCATACTATACACCGAGTAATCTCAAGATGTATAGTGGAACAAACGTGGTCATATGAACATAGTTTAATCGACATAAGGTACGAATTAGTGATCAAGAAATCAGAAGTTTGCCGGTTATAAAAAAAAAAAAAAAAAAAAAAACTTCAATGTTCTAATTTTATCTTCTCTTTCTTTCTTGTTTTTTTACACCCTTAGCCACATGTCCAACACCGACAACTCCCACCTTCAACAGAGTCTTTGCTAAAGAGGCCATCTGCTCAATTTTTTCCTTATTTTCTTGCCCTAACCGAAATTTCAAATTTTCCATTTCCTTTGTTTTTAGTCCTTTGTAACTTTTTTTTTTTTTTGTTTTTTTGCAAAGCGGTTGTTTGATTGAAATTTGAGCAGTAATAATGTATTTAAATTTCTACTATCGAAACTATTTAGGTTTGAACAGTAATAATGTATTTAAATTTCTACGATCCAAACTATTTAGGTTCTTAATTTTTTTTTTCTTTTCAATTTCTTACCCAAACAAATACTAAAATAAAAATTGGATTCTTACCCAAGTCTGTACAAGAAGAGTATTCTTACATTCATAGTGAAATTTGATCAAACCTGCAAGTTTAGAGATAAAAAAAAAATAAAAATTCCATAAAAGTTAAATGACCTTTTTAGAACGAAATGTAATACATATAAAATTTATTTAAAAGAAAAAAAAAATTAGAGGGTGTCAGGTTTTGTGGAGACAAAGCACATTGAAAAGAGTTATTATTTGTTTTTATATATATAAATTAAATTTTGATTAAAGTCAAAATTGTACTACGGAAATTGACGAAAATCCAGCTAAGAATTTGCCCACGTATGGAAAGATTTTCAAAGATCCATTTAGGTTTAGGCTCATTTGGTTGTCCTAAGTTTATACATATATCTATGTTGATCAAAAGTCATAGATGTGACCTTAGTTGATGTGACCTTAGTTTTGCGGCTGAAGTTTATTATGTTGTTCTGCTCTCACAAGAACGAAAATATCTATATCGATATTGATATCGAAATTTTAATTTTATTCATAGATATATTAATGAAATATCGATAACGAGACATATTTTTGTACATCAACTTTTTTAAACAAAAAAATTTAAATTACTAATTAAGTTTTTTTTTCTTCTAAACTAAGTTATAAATCTTATTATTAATATCTATATTTATATTGGGATTAATAGATGATATTTTTTATGCTTTACGAGTATTTATAAAAAGATATTGAAAATATCAATTAATCTTTAATATCTATATCGAACCCTTTGATTTACGGATATATCGACGAATATTTTCATCCTTGTGCCTAACTCAAGAACAATCCGATGAAAAAATAAGGATAAAAAGATAAGCTAAAAATCTCTGTGAATGGTAAGTGATTAGAGAAACAAAAAATAATTTGTATGCTAAATAGAAATTGAAAGCTCATAAAAACTAACATTAGACACATGAGCTTGTAAAACATATCACCAAACTTGTACTTGAAACATGTTATACTGGCGCAGAGTAATCTCGATATGCAAAGTAAAGAAACGGTCCTACTATATAAGGTGAAATTCAATGTATAAAGCAAAGAAATCATGACCATACTATTCACCGAATAATCTCAAGATGTAGTAGAGCAAACATGATCAAATGCGCGCAAAGAAGCCCTCAAAAGGCAAAGGACCCCGACACATGGCCCGAAGCCTATATGTGTACCAGAGTGAGTCCCAAAAATCTCATGTATACCATATAAAAACACATTCACATGAAAAACTAAAATATAAGTACAAATTTAATGGTTTGAAAACAATTCTTGAATAACACTTATTGTTTTTCAAACCATACTAAAATCATAACTTTTCTAAACATTTCATAAATTCTCACTTTTCAATAAACATAAAATATTTTTAAATTCTAAAATAATCCTAAAATCAATAGAAATTCAATAAACTTCTCTAAAAATTCATAACAATTATTCTTAAATAGAAAATAATACACACTTCTTGAAAAAAAATTCTTAAATAGAAAATAATACACCCTTCTTGAAAAATTCATAATATTAACTAACATAGAAACGTAAAATAATCCACTCATCGCCTTAATTAAATATCTTTGCAAAAAAAAAAAAAAAATTACCTTAATTAAATACCTTTGCAAAAAAAGAAAGAAAAAATTCACCTTAATTAAATATCTTTGCAAAAAAAAAAAAAAAATCACTCACATAGGTCGTAAGTCGTCGTATTACTATTTCAATCTCGAACTTAACAAAAAAAAAAAAAAATATATATATATATATATATAAATAAATAACACTTTCTTTTAACAAAAACCAAATATCAAACTTGCCTCATTTACTTCAACGTTGGCTAAACAAAATCCCACAATTTTCTCCAAATGGGCGTTTCGCCCAAGGAGTTAGGGGTAGTTGGAGTTGTTTTGTCTGGAGTTGTTTAGTCTGGTTCTGAGTTATGTCTGTTTGGGGCAGGGAGTTGTTTAGTCTGGAGTTCTCAAGTATATGGTGTGTTTGGAGCAGGGAGTTGTTTAGTCTAGAGTTGTGAAGTCTGAGTTTATTTTAGCTGTTTTCTTCTGCACAATTTTTTTCTACAAACTTTCAAAATTTTCTTATTAAGGACTTCTTCCAATTCCAATAAATTCTAAAAATGAAATATTTTATTTTTATTTTATCTATCCTTGACAAATTTATTTGAAGACAACAAAAATAATTTTGAGCACAATATTTGACATTATTTTTTCACATTGATTATAAAAATATATATATATATATATATATATATATATATATATATATATATTTTGTTAGGACTATCTTTAATTTTATGAATTATAAGATTGTCTATAGTCTATTCATGTGTCAAACACATCTTTCTTCGCCTCCCATCTGAATCTACTCCACCCATAAATCATATCTCAACAATGATGGTTTATTTTAGCTATTTTTTTTTGTACAATTTTTTTCTATAATTTTTCATATTTTCATTGTTAAAGACTTCTTTCAATAAATTTTAAGAATGCAATTTTTGTTTTTTATTTTATGTATCCTTCACAATTTTTTTTTAATATAACAAAAATAATTTTGACCACAATACTTCACATTCTTTTTTCAATATCACTCACATTAATTATTCAGTTTATTTTACTAGTTTTTTTACACAATTTTTTTTTCTACTGACTTTCTAATTTTTCTTATTAAGGACTTTTCCTAATAAATTCTAAAATGCAATTTTTTATTTTTATTTTATTACTTTCCAAATTTCTTTGGAGATAACAAAAAAATAATTTTGAACACAATACCTCACATTAATTTTTTAATCTCTCTCACCTTGATTATCAATAATATATATTTATTATTATTTTTTAAACTCAATCTTTAATTTTTTTAATTTTATGAATTTTAAAAGTGAGATTTTTGTTTTGTTTTTTTAGTGTAAGTATATTTTACAAATTTCTCTAAAGAAAAAAAAAGCAACACATAAACATATCTATGTGTCAAACAAGTTCTTCCTCGCTTCCACCCACTTAAACTCGTAATTTCATATGCACTACACCTAGAACCTATTTTCTATAATTTTTCATATTTTTATTATCAAGAACTTCTTCCAATAAATTTTAAGATTACGATTTTTGTGTTTTTTTATTTTATGTATCGTTTACAAATTTATTCGAAGATAACCAAAATAACTTTGACTACCATACTTCACCTTCTTTTTTCAATATCACTCACATTAATTATTCATTTTATTTGGATCGTTTTGAAATAAAACAAAATAGTCGTACAATAGTCGATTAATTATTACATGTGAATTTAAAAGATTTTAATCCATTAATCTAAGTGAATCCAAATAAGCTATATTTTTATTTTTCTTGAATACTACATTTTAAATTTTGTTTAAGTACCAATTTTAATTCAACAACTTAATTTATATTTAAAATAAAAAATAGGTTGAATTGCATTTTTAGTCATTTTACACCTTTTGTTTAAATTATGTTTTTTTTTTTAAATAATTAAAAATATTGTAAAAGGAAGAGAGAGAAAAAGAGAAAAATGAAGGAGAGTTAATAGTAATTACTGTAGAAGTCTGGAGAGTTGAATAGTAATTAGTGTAGAAGTCTGGAGAGTTGATATTTTTTGTCCGAGTTAAACAACTCCTTGGACCAAACGGGGAGTAAGTTTATTCCCCACAACTCCACTCCTCCCAACTCCGTGGGCCAAACGGCTCCCAAATTTTCAAACTGTCCTTCCTTTTACACTGAAGAGTCCAACAAACCCAAACTATCTCTCTTTTACTCTTTGCCTTTTTCTTTTATTTTGAATCATTTAATCCATTCTTCTTCTACTTCTTTAACCCCTTTGTTCTTTCTTTATTTTTCCAAAACCACAACCGCCATTCTATATTTCTTTTATTCTTCTTAAGCACTTGTTCTTATTATTTGATATTACAAGTAACTATTATGGCTAATTTTTCCTTTCTCTTTTCCTTAAGCATAGTCATCTTCCCGTAATTTTCAACATTGTAAAAAACTCAAAATCTTTAAGTCAAAGCGAGTCTGACTCAGTTGACATATGTATGTGTTGATGATCAAGAGATCTGTGGTTTGAATCCCCTCATTCCATGTACTCAAAAAAGAAAAAGAAAAAAAAATTTAAAGAATCTTTGTCGGTTTGAATTTCATCTCTTCCTTCTCTCACATCCTAATTCTTTCATATGAGCATAGTTCAATCGGCATAATGTACGAATTAGTGATCAAGAGATCTGAAGTTTGAATCTTTCACCATAAAAAAAAAAACAAGCAAAAAATAACTTCAATGTTCTAATTTTATCTTCTCTCTTTCTTGTTTTTTTACAACCTTAGCCACACGTCCATCACCCACAACTCTCACCTTCAACACAATTTATATGCCAACAAGAACATAGTTCACCGGCATGATGTATCGTCTAGTGACTACGAAGTTCTAAGTTCAATCTCTTATTTCAACATATTGTCAAAAAAAAAAAAAAAAAAACACAGTCTATGCTAAAGAGGTCATTTGCTCAATTTTTTCTTGGACAATAATAATGTCTTTAAATGTATCTACACACAGGTGAGGATCGAAACTATTTAGGTTCATAAACAAATACTTAAATAAAACTTGGATTCTTACCCCAAGTATGTACAAGAGGAGTATTCTTACATTCATAGTGAAATTTGATAAAAACCTGCAAGTGTAGAGATAAAAAAAAAAAAAAAAATTCCATAAAAGTTAAATGTCCTTTTTAGAACGAAATGTAATACAAATAAAATTTATTTTAAAGAAAAAAAATTAGAGGGTGTTAGGTTTTGTGGAGAAAAAGCACATTGAAAAGAGTTGTTATTTGTTTTTATATATATATATATTAAATTTTGATTAAAGTCAAAATTGTACTACGGAAATTGACGAAAATCCAGCTGAGAATTTGCCCACGTATGGAAAGATTTTCAAAGATCCATTTGGATTTAGGCTAATTTGGTTGTCCTAAGTTTATACATATATGCATGTTGATCAAAAGTCAAAGATGTGACTTTAGAGGCGTTTGATTTGAGGATTTGTCTTGAGGATAGGAGATACCTGAGAATATGACAAAATACACTGTGTTTCTCTTAGATTTTTCTCTTGATTTCTCACTAGAATAGGGTGTATTTATACAACCTTAATCTCTCAAAGCGTATAGAAAAACTAACTGAATACTAACTAAACTCTAATTAGTTTCATAATATGGTAATTCCCTAATACTTTCCCTCAAGTTGGAGCATGAAGAATCACAAATGTCCAACTTGAAAATAAAGTAGGAATAAAATAAAATATTATGGTAAAGAAAATTTGCAGCCTCCGAACGTGGGTCGGTGATGCAAACGTCAAGTCGATGCTTATTGCATCTTTAAATTTTTCAGGAGCCTCCAAACGCGGGTTGGTGCTTCAATCTTCAGGTCGATGTCCACATGACATCTTTAATTTTATGCGAGTTTCGCATCATTGCTTTGCCACGCAATATCAGTATTTGCGAGTCTTCGAACGCGGGTCGGTTGCTGGAAGATTAAATCTCATGGTTTTTGAAGGAGAGGACGAAGAATTTCCACCTCAGTGTTCTCTTCAGTAATTCGAAGGAGGGGTTTTTGCCTCAGTATTCCTTTCATTCATCGTCATCGAACACACGATCATGTGTGCTGGTTTGAGTCACCGAAGACTTTTTTTTTTTTTTTTTTTTCATTTCGGACAACAGCAATCAGGTTTTTTTTCTTTTTTTGGGCATAGTGTCCAAGCAAAAAAACACATTTTTTTCCTTCATTTGGCGGCAAAACGCCTGCCCATTTCAATTTAATATTTAATTTTTCTTTTTTTTTTATTTTAATATACTTTCTCTTTTCTTTTTTTTTCTTCTTTCATCTTTTTTTTCTTCTTCTTCCTCCTTTCTTCATTCTTTCAGATTTTCAGATCTGTTTTTTTTTTCAAAGCTCTCTTCTCCCTCTTTTTTTTTCTTCTTCTTCTCCATTTTTTTTTTTTAGAATAACCAAAATCTAAATAATAGAGCAAGAGGTTAAAGAAATGACTTACCAAATAGAAGCTTGAAGAAGGATAACTGCAAGACGACGAGCGGCGTCGGACGGCGAAAGGTGAAACTTCTTCAGATCAGCACCTTCGTCGGAGCTCCTCTCATTCTCAAAGAGCCTATGCTAATGGCTTTTCTCACTTCCGGCGACGGGCGGCGGCAGCTTCGGTTCACATCGATTTTTTTTTTCATCGTTATCTTCTTCCATCTTCTTCTCTGGAAGAAGAGTGTAGACAAAATCACTTCAACATCGGAGGATTAAAGTTGGGCGGCAGCGGCGGAATCGCCGCCGCCCTAACGTTTTTGTTTGATCGAGCTTCTTAAGATCGATGCTCTGATACCATGACAAAACACTTTGTGTTTCTCTTAGATTTTCCTCTTGATTTCTCATTAGAATAGAGTGTATTTATACAACCATAATCTCCCAAAGCGTATAGGAAAACTAACTGAATACTAACTAAACTCTAACTAGTTTTTTAATATGGTAATTCCCTAAAATAGAATAAGATGTCTGAGAATAAGATGTTTGGGAATCAATGATGTCTGTGTTTGGTGCTGGATGAGAATGTCATTAGATTTCCATGGGAATCAATGATGTCTGTGTTTGGTGCCGCCTGAGAATGTCATCAGATTTTCATGGAAATTAAATAATGTTTGTGTTTGGTGTTGCATGTGAATGTCATCAAATTTGCAAATAAATTTTTAATTGTAATTAATTAATACAATAATAGAATTGAAGAAATAACGATAAAGATTATATAATTCAAAAACCAAATATAATTTATCATTGATTACTAAACATAACATACACAATATGAGATTGATCCATATCCCAATAGTTTCATGTTCGTAGACCTGAAAATTACAAAATATTGTGACATGCTAATTCAAATGTGGGATTGATCTTTGGTGATAATCTTATTATGCATGGTCTAGTTCTCTTTTCATCTTTGATGTTACGACACATATAAGATTTTTCATGTTATGACCTTCTACGACGGGTCGGTACAGGGGTCTCGCTATGCGATAGTTTGTGCGATCTCATAGCATAGGTTGTGTGATCGCATAGCTACCTATGTGATCGCACAACTATCGCACATCTATCGCATCGTTACCTATGCGATCGCACAACCTATGCTATGAGATCTCACAACCTATGCGATGCGATCTCATAGCTAACACACAGGTTTAGCTATCACATATTTCTTCGATTCTGGTTCATCTTTAGATCGAATAGGTTTCAATAGCTAGAGATTGAAATGAATCTAACAAAAAAAAAATACCCTAAACCTGAAATCAGAGTCTAGGAAGAAGAAGATTTTAAAAAAAAAAAAAACAAACAAATGAGAAGAAGAAGACATACCTTAAAAATTCGGAGAAAAAGAAGAAGAATGGAGAAAATTATGCCCGGGCTAAAGGAAAAGTCACGATTTTAGGAGGGTTTGAAAAGCCATCCTAAAACTAATAAATGATGCCCGGGCTAAAGGAATGCCTTGGTATAAATTGTTAACTTTCAAACCAAACATGGGCTTGGACATCCCAAGCCCATGTCCACCCTTTAATGCCATCGAATCAAACGGCCCCTTAGTGACCTTAGTTTTGCGGCTGAAGTTTATTATGTTGTGCCTCACAATAACGAAAATATCTATATCGATATTGATACAGAAATTTTAATTTTATTCATGGATATATCAATGAAATATCGATAAGGAGATATTTTTGTACATTAACTTTTTTAAACAAAAATATTTAAATTACTAATTAAGTTTTTTTTTTCTTCAAGTTATAAATCTTATTATTAGTATCTATATTTATATTGAGATTAATAGATGATATTTTTTATGTTTTACGAATATTTATAAAAAGATATTGGAAATATCAATTAACCCTTAGTATCTATATCGGTGCGGCAAGACAATTTATCAAGAAGAAATTTTGTTTCGGTGGGTAGCAGCAATGTGCAATTTTCTAGGATTGGGTGTTTCACTTGTTGGTTTATCCCCTAAGTTATCGGGTTGTGGTACACTTTGGAAGCAAATAGTTCGAATTGGGTTATTTGAGAGAGATTTGTAGCGCGAGTTTGAAGGATCGCTTGTAATTTTCATGATAGTAGAACTTGCAGTTGGAGAAGACTGGATGTAGTCTCGAGATCGAGAAGAACCAGTATAACTTTCGGTGTTCTCTTTTTGTTTGTCTTTATTATTATATTTTTTTCCCTTTGATAACTTTTTTATGCTAACCTGTGAGGTGGGAGAATTAGATATAATTAGTTTGTTATCCCGTTTATTTATATTTCGTATTTTTCTTTCCAATAGCATATTATATATGTAAACAAAAATAAAATATGAGGAGATGAGAGGATCTTGGTTGTAGCCCTCTGTTCAGCCTAATATATGAGGTCATGAACTCATGTGTCCCTCAAAAAAAAAAAAAATCATTTTTTTTTTCTCTTTTTGGTTCCACTCTCTACCCAGTTTTTTTTTTTCTTCTCTTTTTTTATTTGTTTTTTAAATACATAAATTTCTTGCTTCTTTATTAAAATTTTGACAGTATAATTATATTTTATTTTATTTTATTTTACTTTTGTCATTTCAACTAATCAATTACAAATTGAAGATTTAAAATAACAATGATAAAAATAAATAAATCAAAATTAAATTATAAAGGAACATGCAACTAGATTTATAACTTTATATTTAATTATTTCACTTAAAATATTTTTAAATAAACTTAAACTTAAACAAAACAAACTAATATTTTAATTATCAATCATCATATTGTTGGTTGGATTTTTGTTACCAAATGCTAATTTCGTGCAAAAAAAAAAAAAAAATATATATATATATATATATTCTTTATAATTGGTCCTCATTCGAAACCATAAAAAATTAGTGATAAGAAATTAGTGATTTTAAAAAGAAGAAAAAAACTAAGAATAAGTGAACATGTTTAAGAAAAATAAAAAATAAACATCAATATTAAAACAATAAATTAACGAAACCAAAAAAAATTGAACTCACATTTTTCATATGTTAACCGTCGTTTCTTATAGGTAATTATGAAAAATAAATCTTACGTGGTTATTATAAACTATCAAATTTCAATTGATTAGTTTAAAATAAATTAATATGGTCAAACATTTTGTAAAGAAAAAAAATTATTTATTTATAAGTAGATTAAATAATTTTAGAATATAACAAGAAAAAAAAAAAATTGAAGTGACACGTGCGGACATATATACTATTGGACCACGACAATTTTCATTTTCACTAACGAAAAATATATGTTTTTTTGAAACAATTTTATAAAATAATAATAATAATAAGTAGGAGATTGGAGTAAGTTTTGTATTATAAATAAAGCTAACTAAGAACTTGAAATTCTCAAATCCAAGCAGGTGAGCGAGAAGATGGATCTGATATCTAAGATTCATCAACAATTTCTCTCTTTTTTCAATCCCATCTCTTTTTCCCTCTGCCTTTTCTTCTTCATCTTACTACTGCTAAAGCTATTCAAAAATGGCAAAAAACCAAACTTTCCACCTTCCCCACCAAAACTTCCCATCATCGGCAACCTTCACCAATTAGGAGCCCTCCCGCACCAATCTCTAGCCGCTCTTTCCAAAAAACACGGCCCTCTAATGCTCCTAAATCTAGGCCAAAAACCAGCTCTCGTAGTTTCATCAGCAAAAATGGCTAGAGAAGTAATGAAAATCCAGGACCTCAAATTCTCCAACAGGCCCCAAACCACTGCAGCAAGAACGCTGCTTTACCAATGCCAAGACGTGGGTTTTGCTCCATATGGCGAGTACTGGAGACAGGCCAGAAAAATCTGCGCTCTTGAGCTTTTTAGTGTCAAAAGAGTCGACTCGTTTCAGTATGTGAGAGATGAAGAAGTTGGTGTGCTTATGGATAGGATTCGTAAGTCTTCTTTTGAGGTTGTGAATCTTAGCCAATTGTTGGTGTCAACCTCCAACAATATTGTGTCGAGGTGCGTTTTGGGAGAGAAGTTTGAGGATGAGAATGGGAAGAGTAGATTTGGAGATGTGTCGAGAAAGACTATGACGTTATTGGTGGCGTTTTGTGTCGCGGATTTCTTTCCTGCTCTTTGGTGGATCGATGTGCTTAGAGGGTTCAATCGGGAGTTGAAAAATTGCTTCCAAATATTGGATGCGTTTTTTAGTAAGGTGGTTGAAGAACATAAGGAAAAGATTAGAGGTGGTGATGAATCTAAGAAGGATTTTGTTGATATTATGTTGCAGCTTTAGGATGATATGCTTGATTATCATTTCTCTCCTGATAACCTCAAAGGAATCCTACTGGTTTGTTTTCTCTCTCTACGTCTCTTGTAATCTTAACTTTATCAAATAATTTATTTCGTATTATTCCATACTTTCGTGTACCATGGACACGATTTTCCTAAATCGTGTACGGTACACGATTTAGGGAGTAACTCGTGTACCATGGACACGATTTACATGACGTGCCAATCTTTATATACTATGTGCACCAATTACCCCTAAGTCGTGTACCATGGACACGAGTTACCCCTAAGTCGTGTACAATTTACGGAGTAATTTGTGTCCATGTTACACGATTTAGGTACCCTAGTTTTGTAAATGCTTTGAAAACTACCCTATTTTTGTAATAATTTATTCAAAGTACATTATTAATATAAAAAATCCTCTTTTTTCCAACTTTACTTTATTTCTTCTCTCTTTTAATAATAACTCGTGTATCATGGACACGTTGGATGTACGAAAATCGATCGACCACCCACTGGTCGGGCGGTTGGTATTACCGATTACTCCAAAATTGTTGGAAATTAACCGACGAAAATCGACATGTCGGTGGTTTGCGCCGATTTCTGTTTAAAATTAATTCTGACCGACCTATGTCCACCCCTAGTAAGGAGGGGTTTTTGTACGGATGACCCACACCCCTCGGAGTCGTGAGGTTTTTTGACTCGGTTTTTTAAAATTTATGTTTTTTGACCTTCTCTCGATAAGCAAGTGCACAAAATCTGTAGTACCCTTCACTGAGCACGATCACGAGTAGACAACTATGGTACCCACGTGATAAGCGAAGGATACAAATGACTTTTCACAGCGAGAAGACACTTGCTTATCACGAGAGAAGGTCAAAAAAACATAAATTTTAAAAGAAAGGTCAAAAAAAACTTTACGCCTCTCGAGAGATGATCTGTACAAAAACCTCTAGTAAGGATTGAAATTTTTAAAATAGAAAGATGAAATATGTATTAAAAAAAATAGAATTTTAGCCACCTTTAAAAACTGAAAAGCTAACCCACTTTTTAAATTTGGATTGTAGGATATGATTGTAGGTGGAACCGACACGACAACAACAGGATTGGAATGGACAATGGCAGAGCTGATGAGAAACCCAACAGCCATGAAAAAGGTCCAAGAAGAGGTAAGAACAACAGTTGGAAAGAAATCAAAGATTGAAATCGAAGATATTCAAAAAATGGAGTACATGTACTGCGTCATCAAAGAATCTCTTAGATTACATCCACCAGTTCCTCTATTGTTGCCACGAGAAGCACCAGCAGACATGGAGATCGAAGGCTACCACATTCCATCAAAAACAAGAGTGTTTATTAATGCTTGGGGAATACAAAGAGACCCTCAATTTTGGGAGAACCCAATTGAGTTCATTCCAGAGAGATTTATGGAGAATAATTCAATTGATTACAAAGGCCAAGATTATGAGTATATTCCATTTGGAAGTGGGAGAAGGAAATGCCCTGGATTGTCATTTGGGATTGCTTCTTTTGAATTTGTATTGGCAAATCTTCTCTATTGCTTTGATTGGAACCTCCCTAATGGCTGTAATGAATTGGATGTTGAAGAGGAAAATGGAGTCACTGTTCGCAAGAAAAACCCTCTCCTTCTCAATCCAATACCATATGTCTAATCAAATAATAATTCAGGGGCGAGGGATTCGAATCTTTGACCCCAAAAGAGATAATACATGCTAAGTACTGTTGAGCTATATGGTCACGTCACTTTGACTTTGACATATAGTATTTTGGTTTAGTTTTTAAGTTGTTGCACATTAGTATTGTGTCTGTGACTTTTAATTAAGCATAAATGTATGCTCCCTTATTCTTCTCCACCCTCTTTTTATATCATATCATATTAAGCTCTCTCAATATTAGAAAAAAATTGATGAAGACAATGCTTCAAGAAAGTGAGAAGGCTATAAAACTCTTGGTCTCTCTTTTAATGAGTTTACCATGACGTTTAAAACATATCAAGCGTGTAAAACTTGACATTTTTTTATTCATATCTTGATGGTTGTGAAAGCGTCAAGTGTATTCGAACTTGACGTTTCGAAAGCGTTAAATAACACAATTTTTGTTGTAGTGATTAATCTTCTCAAATAACAGATTTATAAAGATAAATTATATATTTCGTGGTTCAGTCTTATACAAATTCATTGTATATGGTACCCTCACTCACATGTCTCTACATAATGATTTGGATCAAATCATTTGTAACAATTACAAATTACAAAGTATGTCGTATCAATAGTGTTACCAAGAATAAGACACTCAACCTTATCCATATACATATATTATTTAGGTTATTTCTTGAATATGATTCATCTGTATGTCAACTACATATTATTTAAAAACTCATTGTAGAGGGTACCTTCAATCACATGTCAGGATTATGACCCTAGTTGTTTTCATGGGCCAGGTCCTATTTTGAGTCAAGCTCCTTTGATGTCTTGGGCTCGTGCTAATTTATCTCGAAGTTGTTAGAGGAAAGAAATGATCTTTTCTATAGCATGAGATCTGGTTTGAATGAACCATCTTTCGGTCTGATCTTTTGTATATGATTATTTTATCCACGACCCGAAACATTACCAAACAATGCGTCCACTTGTTTTTTTAAAAAAATAAAAAAAAAAATCATGCACAATTTTAAATATCTTTCTCAAAAAAGTGAAAATGAAAAATGAAAAACGTTATCAAACGACCCTTGAGAGACCCAAAAGATAAAAATAAAATAAAAATCGTTTTCAATTTGTCTCTTATATATGTAACATTTTGTGAGCCATATAGTAGTTATATTGTCGAACAATTTATTAGAAAGAAGACTCTTTACATAGATGTGAAGGGTTGGCCCTTTTTTCTTTGTACCAGCGAGCCATTATGCATTGATAGCAACAACGCAGCTCTGTTTCCTTCCCTACTCTCACGTGGGAACTAACTTTTCACACAAATTTTATTGCAATAAAGCTTAATTTCTTCAACCCAAGGACTAACATCCATACAATTTTTATCATCACAATAGCCACCAGCTTATGGCTTGCATTGAATCATATTCGAAAATCGACATCATAAACGTCAATGTGAATTCAAACATTTAACTCGTAAGAAGTTGGGAGACTAACACCAACACCATTTTCCGCGCCAATCCGAGCACATATAGCTTAGTAAATGAAAGACTAATTATTACTATTTCAAATGTTGATAGTTCGATCTACATCCCCGTAACGTAATGGTTGAAACTCATAAGAAAAACCCAATTTTGAACAAGCTAATACCACTTTCTATTACTCGAAAATTGAAAAGAAAAAACAGGTACTTAACCAAACAACCACTTATTTTTGTTGTTTCCAAAATTCATGCACAATTTTAAAGACTTTTCTTAAAAAATGAGAAACGATCGAGAATTATAAACAAATCATCAAACGTTTATGTTTTTCAAAAACTGAAAAAATAAAAAAGGAAAAATTAAAAAGAAGAACGTTACCAAACCGACCCTTGAAAGGCTCGAAAGAAAGAAAATCTATCGTTTTCAATTTGTCTCTATCTAACCTTTGTCAGCCATAGTAGTTCTGTTTAATTTCTTCCCTACTTCTCACGTGGGAAAGAAACTTTTAACACAAATTTTATGGCAATAAAGCTTAGCTTAATTTCTTCATCCATACAAATTTTATCATCACAATGGCCACCAGCTTATGGTTTGCAATCAATCATATTCAAAAATTGATATTCTTTTATAATACAACATCGTAAATCGAAGTGTTCGATATAGATATTAAGGATTAATAGATATCGAGGATTAATAGATATCTCTGATATCTTTTTATAAATACATGTAAAACATAAAATAAAATAAAATATAAAAAAAAAAAAAAAAAAAAAAAAAAAAAAAAAAAATCTATTAATCTCAATATGGATATAGATACTAATAATAAGATCTATAACTTAGTTTGAGAGTAAAATGAGCTTGATGATTATTAATCGATATATTCATAGATATATCAGTAAAATCGAACTCCCGATATTGACATCGATATCGATATTTTCGTCATTGCTTGTATCACATTCATACAAATATCGAAGATATTTTGTTCTCAATTTCTAGTCCAATTCTATAGTGGGTAGCAGAAAATAAGGCAGTGAGATTGAGATAGAGAGTAGGGACCATACATTTGTAAAAGAGATTTTAATTTGTCACATTCTAAATTATTAAAAGTTATGTACGTCCTATGGTCCTATGTGATTAATTATTATGCTTTTTTTTATGTTTTTTTTAAAGGCTTTTCCTTGTAGGGTTCCCATTTGGTGGCATCTGTTTCTTTCATATTCCTGATCCCAATGTGATTGTCCAAATTTGGAAGGAGCTCTTTGATGTGGTAATGAAATGAAATTCTCACTTCAATCCAAGGTAGGGTTTATTTAAAAATTGTCACACGCATCTGATATTTCAGGTCATTCTTGAGAGAGTCGAACATAACTACATTGACATAAAGATGTGCTCTCGACCATGAAGTCTGAGGTTCGAATCCCCATTTCAAATTTAAAAAGAAAAAAAAATCATAAGATTGAGAATTACCCAAAGAAAAAAAAATACATTAGTGCAAATTTGAAATTTTTAGAAGATTATGAACCATATGAAGAATTACCTAAGAAGTTGAAAATAAATGTATGTATTTTACCTCTTGATTGTCATATATATATATATATATGAGTACATGTTGATTATCATTGAACTCATTACTATAGAGTAAGAAACTTAGGGCATGTTTGGGAGTGATTTTGGAAGGACCAAAATCATTTTTCCATGCCCTTCTATTTCAAAATTGTTATGTTTGGCAAAAATTAATTAGTGATTTTTTAATAATCCAAAATCACTTTGAGTGATTCCCGGTCAATCACATAGGAGATGATTTTTAGTGATTTTTGGTGAGTGATTGTGAGAAATTTATTTTAGAAATGGTTATTAATTTAAATTAAAAATACGAAATTGGTTATATATATATACTTATGTACTTTTTATATAAATTGTATTGTTTGTTTTGTTGGTTAATGAGTCAGTTTGCATCCACTCAAGCCCAGGTTCGATTCCGGGATTTTTTTTTTTTTTTTTTTTTTTTTTTTCAAATCTTTAGTAATTTATTTTTTTATTCAATTTTTCAAAATATATATATACTTTTAAATCTTCGTAAATTATTTTTAAAAAAATAAAAAATAATTTGATAAATATTTTAAAATTTTATTCTTTTGATTGTATATTTTGGTAGTTTTTTTAAACATTATATTTAGGTAGTTAATAAAATTTTATAAATTAATATAAATTTTATATATATCGATACATTTCAAATTATAATTTTAGGAATTTTGTAATTTTAAAATCACTTTTGAAGCAAACCAAATACTAATAATTTAAAATCACTTCTAATCGTATAAAAATCACTTCAATCCAAACATTAAAATGATTATATGAAAATCAATTTTATAAAATCAATTGTAGTTAAATCTCTTATCCTAAAATCAATAACTCAACCATCACTCCCAAACATGTCCTTAAGGTGTGTTTGAAAAAAATCATTTTAGAAATAATTGTTTGTTTGTCAACCACCCAAAATGATTTCTTAAAGAATGAGTTTTTGAAATAAATCATTTTGGGTGAAACGCTTATATTAAAAGATAATTTTTTTTGGTGTTTAATCGAGAATTCTCTCTAATTTTCATAGTATATTAAAATTATCAAAATATCCTCACACTACCCTTTTCAATTTTCTCCACCCATGTTTGTCTATCTCGGCAATTTCCGATGACCACCTCTAGCCACCGCGTCGATCTCTGGTGACCACTCCGGCGACGACTGCCACCGACCTCCGTCCGATCTCCAGCGACACAACTGCGACGAGTTTGAAATGGGCAATGACAGAGCTGATGAGAAACCCAGCGGCCATGAAGAAAGTCCAAGAAGATGGTAAGAACAATAGTTGGAAAGAAGCCAAAGATTGAAATGGAAGATATTGGAAAGATGGAGTACTTACACAGTGCGATAAAAGAATCTCCGAGACATCCACCTGTTCCTTTACTTGTGCCTCGAGAATCATTGGGAGATGTCGAGATTGAAGGCAACCACATTCCATCAAAAACCAGTGTTTTTGTGAATTCTTGGGCAATTCAAAGGGACCCCGAAACCTGGGAAAGGCCAAATGAGTTCGTCCCAGAAAGATTCATAGAGAATTCAATTCATTACAAAGGCCATGACTTTGAGTTATTCCATTCGGGAGTGGGAGAAGAAAGTGTCCTGGAATATCGTTTGCCATTGCTTTCTTTGAATTTGCATTGGCAAATCTTCTCTGCTGGTTTGATTGGAAGCTTCCTGATGGCTGCTGTGTGTTGGATGTTGAAGAACAAAATGAGATCACTGTTCTCAAGAAATTCCCCCTGCATCTCAAGCCAGTACCATATATCTAATAAAAGTGTAAAATATCAAGGGTTGGTTTGAAATGACTTTCTAAGTGTTTAAAAATGTTTTAGCTTCGTTCCAAACAGGCCTAAAGTAAATTTTGGAGCACTTTCTTATAACATATTATACTGTTGTGTTGTCCTGTTTGTAACTTCTAATTTGTATCATTGTAAAGGAGAGGAAACACACAGCCATCTCTTTGTTGGGTGCAAGCAAGTAGGTTTTGGAATAATCCATCGCTGCTTTTGGTTGGCAAATTGCCCTCCCTTTGGAGATTGGAGTCCTTCTCTCCATTATCCTTGAATTTGAAAGTCATCTTTTCAAGAAAGAAAAAGCGATTATTTAGCTTAATATGGTCAGGGCGTTTTTTTGGACTACTTGGCTTCATCGAAACACTCTGATCTTCACTAATAAGGAACAGAACACTTGTGACTTCTTCACATCAATTACGTATTTAGCTATGAATTGGTGCAAATTGTCGCCCATTTTTAGTGATTATAGTCTTACTTCTCTCATTACTAATTGGAGAAGCTTTTTGTAACTCTTGGATACTTTGTATCCTTTCATTATATCAATGAAGTTCTCTCTTTCATATAAAAAAAAAAAAAGTGTTATTTAAAATTTATCTCTATCAGCTCCATTCTCTCACTATATTAGGGCAGAAGAATGAGAATAAATTAAATTTGTATGTGAAAGTATTGATATTAATAGAAGTGTAACAAATAATTTCGTGTAATAATCATCTCAATTCCATTAATTACATACTACACTTTAATTATCTCACCTAGAAGACCACTTGTGACTGTTAGTGATGGGTGGGTGGTCTCCAATCATGCCTGGAACTTGCACCTGCGTCGTCACCTTAATGACTTGGAAACAGAGGAATGGGCCGCTCTCTCCTTTTTGTTAACATCAGTAACTCTTCGGACTTGCAATGATTTATGGATTTGGCCATTGGAAGCTTCTAAATCTTTCTTTGTCAAGTCCCTTATTGAAAGTTTGATGGGCATTCATAATTCCAGGAGGAATGACCTTTACAAAATTCTTTGGTCTGACCATTACCCTAAGAAGATCAAGGTTTTCCTTTGGGAGCTTAGCCATGGGGTAGTGAACACAGCTGACAGATTACAGCGTCGCATGCCTTATATGCTCCTCTCGCCTTCTGTATGCATAATGTGCAATTCAAATTCTGAATACCCAGCTCATCTCTTTCTTCATTGCTCTTATGCTTCAAAGTATTGGGCAGCTCATCTCTTTCTTCATTGCTCTTATGCTTCAAAGTATTGGGCTATGCTCCTTACAGCTTTCAATTGGTCCTTGGTTTTGCCTAACTGCATCAATGATTCATTGACCACAATTTTTGTGCATCACCCTTTCCATGATGAAAAGAAGATTTTATGGTTGACTTTCAATAGAGTTTTCTTTAGGTCCATTTGGGGGAAGAGGAATGTCCGAATCTTCAGGGATTCCTCCGTTACAATTGATCGGTTGCTAGATTTAATCATTTCCAATGCTTTTATACTGGTGTAAAAGTACACATCCTTTTTTCAATTGCAGTCTTTCTTATTTGATTGCTAATTGGACAGTTTTTTTGTAACTCACCATTAGGTGCCCGAGCTTTGCTCCCTATTTTTCATTCATCAATGAATTTATTTATCATCTCAAAAAAAAAAAAAAAAAAAAACAGACCACATATCTACCAAGAACGATTCAAAATGCAAATGAGATTCACTCATATTTAACTCTCAAAATGATTCCTGACCATACCAAAATTTCTTTTGTCCAACTCAAATATCATGTATAATTTTTGGAAGGCTTGATCTCTTTCTCTTACATCACACAAATATTATAAGATTTATTTTGTTCCCACCACCTTGCTTAGTTGATACTCTCATTAAAGTACACTACAAGGAACAGCTAGCAGTCAGCAAGCTCATACTGATACTGACTTATTATTTAAATCGAGGGGTGTGACACATTTTGTAATATTTTAATCGTCCAAGGAAGATATGATATAAACAACCCATAATGCAGCTTCGAATATGGGAATTTTTTTTATTCTTTTGGGTTTGTAGCGTTGACCTTCCAAAGTTACTGGAACATGGGTAGCATAATATATGGCATATGCTTCACCAATCCAGAAAAGATGATGGATCTAATATCAAAGTTACACCAGCAGTGGCAGGATCTACAGCTTGACTATCCTATGGATCAGTTCAATCTTTTGAATTGCTCTCTATTTTTCCTACTATTCCTTCTTTTTCTCAAGCTGTTTAGAGTCAAAAAAGTGAACTTACCTCCATCACCACCAAAGCTACCAATAATTGGAAACCTTCATCAGCTGGGAAGATATCCTCATCGATCGCTTCAAGCTCTCTCTAAAAAGTATGGTTCTCTTATGTTTCTGCGACTGGGATGGACTCCAACTCTTGTGGTTTCCTCATCAGAAATGGTCAGAGAGATATTCAAGAATCACGATATAAGTTTCTCAAACAGACCCAAATCAACAGCTGCCAATCTATTTTTCTATGGATACAAAGATGTCGGATTTTCTCCATATGGGGAGTAGTACTGGAGAGGATTAAAGAAGATTTGCACTCTTGAACTTCTAAGCCAGAAAAGAGTGCATGAATTTCAGTATGTGAGGGAAGAAGAAGTTGAAATCTTGGTAAATAAGGTACATAAAGCCAGCTCTGCAGGTTTATCTGTCAATCTTAGTGACTTGATTACCTCAACCTCAAACAACATAGTTTCAAGATGCATATTTGGGGAGAAGTTTGAAGATGAAAATGGAAAGAGCAGATTTGGTGAACTGACAAGAAAGATGGCCAAGTTGGTTGTGTCTTTCAGTGTGGGAGATTTTTACCCTGCTTTTGGATGGGTTGACAATATCACAGGCTTAATTGGGCAGTTGAAAGAAACTTCTCGAGCTCTTGATACTTTTCTTGAACAGTTGATTGCAGAACATGAGACAAAGAAGAAAGACGATTTTCAAGGTGGTAAAGAAGATTTTGTGGACATTCTGCTCCAAGTTAAGCAGAAGGATGATCTCGGTTTCGAATTCACTCAAGACAGCCTGAAATCAGTGTTAGAGGTCTTTCTCTTACTTCTACACACACACAACTCACACAAACATACTATCAAATAGAAAAGTCTCAAACTAGCACTGTTATAGTTGTTAAATCACCGATGAACCCAAAAGTTTAAGCTGATTGGTTAGTGTAAATTTAAATATATCAATAGTCTAACACTCCCCTCGCTTGTGGGCTTGAAAATTTAGAAGGTCCAACAAGTGGAAATCAATACTCTAACGCTCTCCCTCCTGCTCTCATACCATGATAAATCACCAATCATCTACAAGCTTAAGTTGATGAGTTACGGTAAATTTAATTATATCAATACTATAACAATTGTTTCAGGATATGTTTATAGCTGGAACGGATACAACTTCATCAGTATTGGAATGGACGATTGCAGAGCTAGCAAGAAATCCAGCCATAATGAAGAAAGCACAAGAAGAAGTAAGAAAAGTGGTGGGAAAAAAATCAAAGATAGATGAGAATGATATCTTTCAAATGGAGTACCTTAAATGTGTTATCAAAGAATCATTAAGGGTTCATCCACCAGCTCCTCTACTATTACCTCGAGAAACATCTGAAATGGTAAAGCTGGGAGGTTACTGCATTCCATCAAAAACCAGAGTGTTTTTCAATGTTTGGGCAATTCAAAGAGACCCAAAAATCTGGGAAAACCCAGAGGATTTCATCCCAGAGAGATTTGTGAACAACCCAGTTGATTTCAAAGGACATGAATGTCATTGCCTCCCATTTGGTGGTGGGAGAAGAATTTGTCCAGGGATGAATTTCGCTTTTGTATCAATCGAATATGTGTTGGCTAACCTTCTACAGTGGTTTGATTGGAAGCTGCCAAATGACAATATGATGGCCAGAGATTTGGACATGGCTGAAGATATGGGGCTCGCTCTCATCAAGAAACATCCCCTTTTTCTTAAGCCAATAACATATTCAATTTAATTCGTGTGGTGTTTTATGTTCATTGTTGTAATGTAATGTGTTTTATTTTGTTAGTCTTGTTGCTTCTAGGCTAGCAGCTCGAAATCATCGAAGATTAATAAGAAATTATGATAGTATTATGATACATTTTCCTCCCTGATAAGCTTATGAATTGTATTTAACCTTGATTTTTCTATTGATTGGAGCATTAGTCCAATTTCGTATTTAGCAATCAAAAGAGTCTCGGGGAAACTGGAAAGCAAAATGGAGATCAGAAAGAGAAAGCTTACATGTTGGTTGCTTTGTTTGGCGAGAGAGAGAGGGAGCTGGCGAACCAGAGGTCCAGTGATCCAGAGGATGAAGATTGCCAAAGCCTGAGTACAAAATCGTGGAGAAATAACAAATATTTGGGTTTGTGGGGTGTATAGAAAGGAAGAGGATGAAGAAATTGGAAGGAAAGGAGGATGAAACCATGGTTTAACATTGGAGCTTTGGTGAACGCACAAAAGACCAGAGGGCTGGGTGTTGATGGGAAGGAAAGAGATGAACTGGTTAGGGTAGGATTAGAGACATCAGAAAGGTAAAAAATGAGGCTATTTTTTTTTAATATTGTAATTTTAAAAACTTTTTCTAAAAATATCGTAGTTTTGAAAGTATTTAAAAAAATAATCTTGTTTAAAATAATGTTGTTTTAAAGTGAGTTTTTTTTTTTTTTTTTTCTTATTTGTTTGGGAGCGGTTTGAACTGCACATGGATGAAGATATTTTTTTATGCAGATATGAAAAAGTTCCTTGGATCCTTTGGATTAAAAAATTGATATCTTTTTATTGAGATATTCAAAAAAATTTGAAAAATGTATGGCTGAAAAGCTATAAGGGAGACAATTTATACGTGGTTTCAATATTTTTGGAGTTGTTTATCAAAAGATAAGATCATCGAAGTTGGGCTACAGTTCTCTGCAAATTTAAAAACTGAAATTTCTTTTGAGCAATATGAATTAAAAAATTGATATACTTTTACTCAGATATTCAAAAAAAATTGAAAAATGTACGGTTGTAAAGCTAACACATAGAGCTTCAATTTGATACTAGTTTCACTATTTTTTGAGTTGTGTATCAAAAAGATATAGATCATCGAAGTTGGGTTACAATTCTGAAAATTCACTAAACCCTGAAGTGAAGATATAACTCCAAAAATAGTAAAACTAGGTATAAAATTGTTTTGGGTGAGCTTTCCAACCGTACCTTTTTTTAAAAAAAAAATTAATATCTGGGTAAAAATATATCAATTTTTGAATGCACACGCCTCAAAAGAATCTTCAGTTTTGAAATTTACAGAACTATAGTTCAACTTCGATGATTTTTATCTTTTGATACACACCTCCAAAAATATTGAAACCAGGTATCAGATTGAAGCTCTCTCTGTTAGCTTTCCACCCATACTTTTTTCAAAAAATTTTAATATATGGGTAAAAATATATCATTTTTTTAATCCAAAAGAACTTTTTCATAGCTGTGGAAAGGAGATCGTGACGATCTCGTGGTGGAGTCTTTTCAAAAGACACCTTTGTTGGCGTGGAAAGGTCGTCTTTTGAAAAGATGACCTCACTTTAAAACAGTATTATTTTTAAAAATACTTTCAAAACTACAATGTGTTTATAAAAAAATTTAAAAATTACAATATTAAAAAAAAACAGCAAAAAAAGAGTTTAATGAAGAGAATGAAATTGTATTTACAAGAGAAGTCTTGACGTGAAAAAATAATATGATTTTTTTTTGGTTATATCCGTGTTAGCCTCATAATTGGGCTCGAAGCCCAAAGGTCGGCCCAAGTCCAGTCCAAGTTCGGCCTATGGTCAACAGTTGACTAACCCGACCCGGCCCAACCCTTTTCATGAATTGGATTTTAATTGGATCGGCCCATGGGCTAGCCCGTTGAGCCGTATTTGAATCTACTCGTTGAACCGACCTAAAGACCCGATCTAATATATATATATATATATATATATATATATTTTGAATTGTTCTGATTGTCATAAAATATAGACCTTTAATTGTTTTCTCATATAAAATTGAAGTTTAACATTTTGGTAATTAGTAGCTTTCATTCCCTAGAGAACGTACACAACTTTGTTTTGGGTTTTACCCCAAAAGGCCTCATATCAATGGAGAATGTTCTCCCTCCTTATATATCTATGATCTTTCATTTTTCTAACCAATGTGGGACTTTGATTGCACTCCCAACAGCGATCGTCCTGTATATTTGTGCTAGAGGTGGTAAATTTGTTGAGTGATGTGGCTATGGATCTTAGGAGGTTGGTGTTTTCATTGATGATGTGATGTCATTGGCCGGAGGTCATTGACAAGTCTCCTTCACTCAAATAGATCGCAAGCACAATCGTGCAAAAGACTAGGGAGGACCAAATATTTGCTTCTCATTCTAATAATGTTATCTTGTAGTTTTTTTTTATCCTAAAAAAAATGACATTTATTAGGTGAACTTTTCAAAATAATACATAGCAACACATATCTTTAATTGAGCTTCCTACGTTGTCCACAATTATCATAAATTGAACTACTAACTATACAAAATTTAAAAAAAAAAAATTCTAAATTGAACTTTTTAGTGTTAAAAAGAGTTTACTAATCACAAAATTAAAATTTCAAAAAAAGGTTTACAAATCAATGATTTTTTTTTTAAAATGTATAAGCTTAACTGACATAAAATATGTAGTTTGAATTTAATTTTGTAAAATAGGGACAATGGAGATTGGATGATGACGCGATGGATTCCTCCTCCGACGGAGATGTGGAAGCTCGGTTGTGATGCGACGTGGAGAGAGCGACTTCAACGGGGTAGACTCAGATGGATCCTTCGCGACTGGTCGGGAGCTATCATCAACCCCGAAAATCATTGCATTATTCGGCATGGAGGATCAAGTGGCGGGAGGCTCTTGCTATTTGTGAATGGCTGAAAACATAGCATCCACTCATCGGAGCCCCTAAACTCGGAGATTGATGCTATTGAAATCTGTCTCCTTCTCAATGATAGAGCAACAAATTTTACAGAGACATTTTTTGTCATCAAGGAAGCAAAATGTTTGGTCAGGAAGAAACAAATTGATCGATGATGTCTTCAGGACCACAATCAAGTGGCCCACGCGTTGGCAAGATCAGCTTGTGAGACGAATGCCCTTAGGCTAGTGGCAGTGGGCCATAATTCATTCCATTCATGACTCATAAGGAACAATTTGTTTCTGCTTTTTCAGCCATCGCTTTCATTTCTATGTTGGTCCTTTCTCTGAAGCCTGGCTCAACACAAGAGAGCATTGAAGTGTGTTCGCGCAAGAATCCAGCTCCTCCTGTGGGACTTTGTCCAACATGGTCTGATGTTTAAGTCAGTCAGAGAAAGGTGAGAAGGCCAAATAGTAAAGTCGTGAGAGTGGATTGTCTAGGAGCGAATTCCAGTTACCTCATGAAGAAGAGTGATACTTCCTTATATGTGAGTTGATGGCGCATATGAAGTGCATGTGTCTGTTGAGGTCGGTCACCCTTCTCATAATGATGAGGGGCGGGCGTCGCCTTAGATGTGATTGCCCCGTCAGCTGTGTCCCCCGACCTTGCCCATACTGAATTTGATAACATCCCGTTTTGGAGATCGGGGTGTGACGTAAGCGTGATGTCCGGGGCTGATGTTATGCATACCTCACCCTTATCGAAATTCTCCCCTAACAAAGTGTTTTGGGTTAACATCACCCAAAGGCACTAGTCCATCCCTTCCTTAACCCAAAATTGAATTGAAATAATAGTGCACATTCGACTATTTTTTTTTTAACAAATAGGTAATTAACATCTTCTAAATTTATTAGACATCAAATTAAATTTTAAATTTAATAAAATTCTAAACTACTAAGCATTAATGTGGGATGTCCATTTTTTTTTTACTAAGAAAAAAGTATTATATATATACATCTATACATTTTTCAATTTTTTTAAATTTAGAATCTAAACCTTGGGATTCAACAAAAAAAAAAAAAAAAAAAAGCTTGAGAAATTCTCAATAATAACTAGAAATAAAAAGATGAATTGAAAAATAGCTAAGAAAGTTTCATATTTTCATCCAATACCTACAAGTTGACATTTTACATTCCTACTATACCACTACTACGTCTATTTACGAACAACCGACGTAACCAATTTTTTTAAAAAAATATTTATTTCAGTTTCTAACAACCAGATTCATGCGTTTTGAAAAAAAGTTTCTAACAACCACATTTATGAATTTTGAAGAAAAAAAAAATCTCAACAACTTAAATTTGAAAATGTTTAATAGCAAAAAAGAAAAAAAAATACAAATTGATCGCACTAACAACCCTCTTAGATTATCTTCCTAGATTCATGCATTTGAAAAGAGAGGTTCATTCTTTTTTTTCCAAAGTTGAAATGACGACAATGTACATAGACAAGAGTTGAGGGAGACGAAAATCATTATTCACTCCGAAAATACATCATAGAAAGTTTTGAGAGATTTTCAGATCAATTCAAGCATTCAACGATGTAGAAGGTTGAGGTTAATAGTTTTTTTTTAAGGTTGAGGGTTTCAAAATTGAGAATCGATGATTGTTTCAAATCGATTTGGAAGATGGCAAATCTCTTAAATCAATGTTGCAGGTAATGATATAATTGATTGAACGTTTTCCGTAAACTCAACATGCATACCAACTTTTATATATTTTTTTTTGTATCATTTGTCCAATGCTCATGGATTAATGGTTATGGTGTATATACACGCATATCCATCATATGATATACTTACTTTATTTACTTGTACATTGTTATAGATGTAACTACGAATACACTAGAAGTTATCGAGATCACTCATTTTTTTAATATTTTAGATTTTACAAACATTAATATGCTGAAAAACTAATTGCTTATATAATTTTTTTTATGACTTATGTTATACTGACATGCACGTTCATCAATTAATGACTTATGTATATACACATGTACTCCATGTGATATACTTATATGTCCATGTAACTTTAAATATATACACGTGAAATTATCGAGAGCATCGTTATTATCCTTTTTTGACAACTGTATATGAAAATTTTAGTTAAAAATTAATTTGAATTAATATTCTAGATTAGATTTTATTAAATTTTGTTTACATGCTTCGATTTAATTGGTGGTTGTTATACTTGTTTTCATCATATCTTCATTTTTTTTTTCCTCATAATTCTCTCTTGAAATAAATTTTTATTTTTTTCCAAGATTTTTTTCGAATAAATTCTTATTTTTCAATCAATCTCCTTTATTGTTAGTTTGAATTTAAGTTTCACCATTTTTTTTTTTTTTTCATTTAATTTAAATTTGTTCTTTGTTGGTCCCCAACAGACAAGAGAAGGCTACGTGGCAGTGGGAGGCTAATACATAATAATTCCCATTCCATTCTTGAAAAAGATTTGGTTCTGCTTTTTCCGCCATCGCTTTCATTTTTCATTTCCATGGCGGCTTCTTCTTCTTCTTCTCAATACGCCCTCCCCTGAACTTTTCCTGTAAAATATTCACATGATTTCCCTTCAAATTTGTCATTTCTCCCCTGCCTAATAATTTGGAGTGGAGCAGCAGCCATTGCCATCCTCTGCGATCTCCACCTTGCATTCAATTAATGGCTCTGCTCGCTTTCCGTGTCAGACTTTGCTTGTGAAGCCTTCGAGGATCGCGCTTTGAGGCCCACTCCCAGTTGACTCCCTGCCCTTTATCGCTCTCTCCTTCTCTACCTCTCTGCATCTTGCAATGGAGTCCTCTACGATCATGGCAAGTAGAGCAGCTACTTCGTCTTCTGTTTTCTCTTTCTCTTTTCCTTCGAAACCTAATTCTAACTGTACCCATGTTAAATTTCTCGCTCAAAAGACTCCCATACCGTTCTTCGACCCTCTTAAATCTCTTCAATCGCCTCATTCGTTGAAACCCACAACTCCCAGCTCTCGATTCTCGTGTTCTGCTGCGACTCTGTCTCCTTCGTCTACAACTGAGCTCGTTCCTTTTAAGCTACAGCGTTTGATTGAGGAATTCCAGTCTATATCCGAGCCGGTCGATCGAGTGAAGCGATTGTTACGGTATGCGAGTCTTCTTCCTTCTTTTGATGACACTGCCAGAATTGACTCGAATCGGGTCATGGGTTGTACGGCGCAGGTTTGGTTGGAGGTCAGGATTGATCAAGAGGGCAAGATGAGATTCTCTGCGGATAGTGATTCGGAGATCTCTAAAGGGTTTTGTTCGTGTTTGGTTTCGGTGCTCGATGGTGCGATTCCTGAGGATGTTTTGAGGTTGAAGACGGACGATTTGGCTGCTCTGAATGTGGGATTTCCGGGTGGAGAGCGATCCAGAGTAAATACTTGGCATAATGTTTTGATTAGTATGCAAAAGAGAACTAAGGGTTTGATTGCGCAGCTTGAAGGGAAGTCGCCATTTGAGCCTTTTCCATCTCTGGTTGTGACAGCTGATGGGATTCATGCAAAAGGAAGCTATGCTGAAGCTCAGGTTACTGTTGATACATTTGATATAATTTATGGGTTATGGATTAATTAAAGCTTAAATACTTGTAGAGGTGAAAAGGACATTTAGACTGCCAAATAACTTTTCATTTTTTTAATAGGGTTGAAATCTTGTCGTTTGAGTTTGCAAAATCTTAAAACATTATTCTTGGAGTTGAAAAAATGAGAGCTTATTGGACTTATTTGACTTCATTAACAAAGGAACCGGATGGAAGTAGTGTTTATATGCTTAATTTTCAAAAACCAAAAATCAAATGGTTATCAAATCGGGCCGCATCATTCAATTTCACTCATTAGAGCACATACATCAGACATGTTTCACTGTAGTTGGGCTGGTGTGTGTAATGACTTTTGGAGAAAGTTGGAATTTTGTTTGATTTGATGTTGCTCTGTTTGTTATGGGTGGCAGATTTGGATGTTACTATATCAGTTTTTCATTGTGATTAGTTGGAATTTTACCATGTATCTTGTAATTGGTTTCTGGTAGCAATACATTTATTCAGTTTCTCTTCAGGCAAGATATTTGTTCCCAAATGATTCTACGGTGAAAGAACTTGTCAAAGTGCTAAAGGAGAAAAAAATTGGCATTGTTGCACACTTTTACATGGATCCTGAAGTCCAAGGGGTCTTAACTGCTGCCCAGAAGGAATGGCCTCACATTTATATATCCGATTCATTGGTAATGGCAGATATGGCCGTGAAGATGGCAAAAGCTGGATGCGAATATGTAACAGTACTTGGTGTAGATTTCATGTCAGAAAACGTTCGTGCAATTCTTGATCAAGCTGGCTTTGGAGAGGTGCAATTTCTTCCTCTCAAGTTTCTTCTTTAACTTTTCATTGTTATCTATAGATACAAGATGAACTGACAGTGAAAGTAAGTCGGAATGTAACTCATTTTTTCTTTGTGGGGGTTTGGACTGAGAGAAACAATAGGAATTTTAGAGAGGTGGAGCGGGCTTGTGATGATGTCTGGGAGTTGGCTAAGTTTAACGCCTCTTTGTAGGTGTCGGTCACTAGGCATTTTTGTAATTATGGTATTGATTTGATTTTGTTGGATTGTAGTCCTTTTTTGTAGTTACTGGGACTCTTTTAGTTGGGCTTGTTTTTTTATTTTTTTGTATGCCCTTCTATTTTTTCATTATTCTCGATGAAAGTTTGGTTGCTTACAAAAAAAAAAAAAAAAATTAAAAGCCTACTTTTTGTTCCTGATATTTGAACCTTCTCATGCCCAATGTCCCTTAAGATTCTTTTTTATGAACTATTAGGGGTGTTTGGTGCACCAACTTGGAGTTTGGTGGACTGAGTTATTATAACCCAGTTGACGTTTGACCCACCGACTATTATAACTCACATTTGATAAATTAACTGCATTGACTTCAATAGTATTTACTATTCACAGACTATTATAACTCACATACTATTATAACTACGGACTATTTTAACCTACTCAGTGTCCCAAAGAGCCCCAAAGTATTTATAATAGTCTAGTATCATCTCTAATTCAAGAATTTTCTCCATAAGAAGTTACTTTTTAACCTTCCAGCGTATAGATAAAACTTGTTCACTTTACATCACGATACGCTTTTTTATTACCTACTATACATAAATTTAAATGTTGCTGCTCGCTCCAATTATTTAGTGGTGGAATGATTAAGATATTGATATTGATTCCATATGTATGCAGGTAGGTGTGTACAGGATGTCTGATGAACGGATCAGTTGTTCTTTGGCTGATGCTGCAGCTACTCCTTCTTATATGAATTTTCTTGAAATGGCTTCAAGTAATTCTCCTTCCCTGCATGTTATCTACATAAATACATCATTAGAAACTAAAGCCTATGCTCATGAGCTTGTGCCAACAATTACCTGTACTTCCTCAAATGTCATGCAAACAATTTTGCAGGTAGAAAATATTCTCTCATTTGCATTTATTCTGATTTTTATTAATATTTTAGCATCAAGTACAATCAACTTCAAAATACCCTGGGAGACAGTCTTACTCCTCAATGTTCATCTTTTCTTTGCTTTGTCACAGGCTTTTGCTCAAGTACCAGAATTGAATGTTTGGTATGGGCCCGATTCCTACATGGGTGCAAATATTGTAGAACTGTTGCAGCAGATGACCATGATGACAGATGAAGAAATTGCGAAGATTCATCCGAAACACAATAGGGACTCAATTAGATCATTGCTCCCTCGTCTGCACTATTATCAGGTTTATTTTTGGAACATATGCCTTTTCCTGTTTTTGCTCTCTAAATCACAGGCTTCGATTGAGCATACATGCATACATCTTGTGCCTCAAGTATTTTGTTGGATTATGATAGCTTTGCAGATTTTGTCACCTTTTTTTAATACTTTTTATCCTCAGTAGCGTTGATTGCCACACCTTGACTGACCTTGTTGACCTCTAGATTATTATTATTATTTTGATAATTGATGTATTCTAATTTCAGGAAGGTACGTGCATTGTACATCATCTCTTCGGGCATGAAGTTGTGGAGAAAATTAATGAAATGTATTGTGATGCATTCCTTACTGCTCACTTTGAAGTTCCTGGAGAAATGTTTGCTTTAGCGATGGAAGCAAAAAGAAGAGGAATGGGAGTTGTAGGTTCCACCCAGAATATATTAGATTTCATTAAACAAAGGGTGCAAGAGGCTTTAGACAGAAATGTCAATGATCATCTACAATTTGTGTTGGGAACAGAATCTGGAATGATAACTTCAATTGTTGCAGCTGTTCGTAATTTATTAAATTCTGCAAAATCCTCTTCTGGAGGAGCAAAGATCAATGTGGAGATTGTCTTTCCCGTGTCATCAGATTCAATGACACGAACATCATCAAGTTCATCCCCAGGCCAAAAATCGATTGTACTTGGTGAGATCAATATACCTGTAGTACCTGGAGTTTCCAGTGGGGAGGGATGTTCTATTCACGGTGGCTGTGCATCATGTCCGTACATGAAGGTTAGTATCGATAGTTAATTTAGATGTAGCAAACAAGTAATTTTTCTTCCTGAATCCTGTGCAATCATAGTCTCATTTAATATGGATAATGTTGTGAAGGGGGTGTATGTAGCATGTTCCAATTGATTGGCAGGAGAAAACTTGGCAAGCCTAAACCTAAATGATGTCCTTAGTTTGCTAGTTAGTTTCTGAGATTTGTCAAATTTTGCTTTGGTCAGTTGGTTGTCATCTTCTAATCCATGAGTGTGCATACTGCTTATGCCTTGGAAGCTTGTAAACTACAGGGTTGATTCACTAATATAGTTGAGGTTGGTGCTGAGAATTTATTAGGCATTTGGAGTGTGTATATGGCTCATTGGGTTCAGTATGTGGAATAGTTAAGACTCCGTTAGAGTTAGAGAGCAAGTGCTTATGAATGTCTCATTATGCCTATGGGGAGTATTATCATCATCGAGGGTTTGTGTCGAGTTTGACTAACAGAAAGGCTTCTCGAATTATCTAGATAACTTTATTTCCGTTTGTATTTCTATGTTCTTTTTAGCTGTTTCGTATCCGCTGTATCTACCAATTGGGTACCAAAACATCGTTTTTGGAATGGATCCAAAATTTAGATTATTAGAGATTTGTAGTATGTTGATGGAAATGAAGAGTAATTTAGCATTGATGAATTTATAAAAACAGAGGTAACAGAATTGAGGCTTATTTTCAGAAACCAAAAACCAATTGGTTATCAAACGGGTCTGTGAATTTGAGGGAATTTGAAAATAATTGTTTCAAAGTGGAACTATTAATATGAAGTTATGTAATTGGCTTATTAGATGTAGAATTGACAGAAGACAAATCATGTGGAAGTTGTGCTCATTTGATCTGATCAGACTTGTTTACTATGAGTAAGATGTTTTTTTCTTCTGGTTACCAGAAAACTAACTCACCTACAGGCTACAGCAGTCTTGAATTCCTTTTCTCTTAGCATAATCTTTCTGAAATGAGACCTTGCCTAGAATTCTAATACTGTCTCATTTGGGATTATCCAGATGAATTCCCTCAGCTCTCTTATGAAAGTCTGTCAAGATCTTCCCGAAAACAAAAGCGCAATTTCAGCTTATGAAGCCAAGAGATTCAAACTGCACACAGTAACAGGAAAATCAGTTGCAGACATCGGGTGCGAACCGATTTTGCACATGAGAGATTTCCAGGTTTGTCCCTTAGAATCCGCGACCTCTTAGATTCATCCTCTATTCACTTGTTTAAGCTACTTGATCTTGAATTCTCCTTCACTGAATCTTTTTTCAGGCTGCAAAACAGCTGCCAGAGAAACTTGTTCATCAGATTATTAATAGGAATTAGCCATGGGGACAGTTTTAGCAAGTCGATCCATTCTACATGAAGAGCAAACACTGCCAATTTCCTCTCATCCGTTGCTGTTGAGCCTGGAATATATGCAGACTCTTTACTCCAAGGATGATTCTCTCTTCTGAGCTAAGTTTTTCCATGAATACAAAAATAGCTTCTATCTTATAGAATATTTCGATATAAGGATAAGTTTATTTTCAATATTCATCCACTATATACCAATAACTATTTATATATCACCTCATTTAAAGGTTGAATCAGTACTAAATCTAGCAGCTTTAGATGATATGTTTAATCTTTTATATACATATGTTGTAACGATTCTTGATTATGTGAACTGTGTTATAGCCATAATTCATGGATTTTTTTTCCAGTGTATTGATTGAACCTTTATATCGACGTTAACTATCATAGGTTCATGAAATTCAAATTAAACCATGGTGGTCACGTTCTTAAAATTTCATATCCTACGAGTTTCATTGACAACCAAATGTAGAGTGAGGTGGTTGTCCCATGAGATTAGTCTTTCATATCCTACGAGTTTCATTGGCAACCAAATGTAGTAGAGTCATGTGGTTGTCCCATGAGATTAGTCGAGATGCATGCAAGCTGATCCGGACACTCTTAATATGAACACCAAATTATTGATATAGATATGAAAATTTCTTTTTTGTATTTAATTATCAAAATGGAATAGATGCTACTTTTTGCACATAAAAAAAGAATTTTGTTTATGAAACAATAATCTTATTTTTAAAGAATCATCCTCATTCTACAAAAAAAAAAGAAAAAAAAAAAAAAAACGAATACAATCATATCATCTTTGGATCTTAAATAATTAAATATAAAATATGAAAAGGTAATCTTACATTTATAAGGTAATTTCTAAAAATTAATTATTATTATTATTTTTTTTAAAGGTGTTTAATTTTAATTAATGCGGGTTGAACATCTGACCTTTTAGTCTCATGGGCACAACTTTATGACAATTGAGCTATGTTTGGTTTAACATTAATTTCAAATTTTGAGTCTTTCGTATTGAATTAACTCGTTAAAGTATAATATAATCCAAGTCATAGATTCAATTAACAAAAAAAACAAGAATTTTTTTTATGTGGACGGTTAAATTCAAAATGTAGACATCAAAGATGTTAAAAAATGATGAAAATCGTGGACTTCTAATCTTTCGCCACCGATTTTGTCGTGAACTTTTGAATGAATAAAATAGGGTTTTCAATTTGCGGTGGTCCTATAAATCGATAAAATAAAGTTTTAATATTTTTTTTTAATATCTCAGACATCCACATTTTCATTTTTTTCATGTCACACGAGTACTCGACTATAAGTTAGAATTTGATCGGTCACATTCGAAATCCATGTGTTGTTAACACTAACAAGAAGGATATTTTTGAAACGTTTTTCATAAAAGTTTAGAAATATTTTTGAAATGGAGCCCATAGACTACGAGGGGTATTTTTGAGAATTTAACCTAAACTTTATACAAATATTCAGTTAAATTATTTTGAAACTAAAATTTGGTTGATATAATATATATATATCACACGTAGGAGAAAAGGCGCAGGATAATGTAAGTTGCGGGACCCACCAATTAATAGAAAATAAAAATGAATAAAAAAATTCGAGCCGCTGACTGGTCATTTAAAAAAACAACCTCGATTCCATTGGTCCACGTAAGCATATTTTCAACTGACACGGGTGAGTCAGTCAAAGGGCAATATAGTCATTGCAATATTTATTTGAGGGTATTTCGGTCACTTTGATTTTAACAACTACCCTCACCAGCTAAATACCATAAAAATAAACTCAACGCCTTCTCCATTCTGTTTCTTCCATTGATTTTCATTCTTTTTTCTTCACAATTCTCTCAGGAATCATTCAGGTAATTTGAATTACGAATTTCCCTCCGATTATACTCTTCCTTTTCAATTCATCCAAGTGTTTGATTTTCTTTCCGATTTATCTTGCAATTTACATTTGATGTTCTTCGTTAATCTGGAGTTGTTTTTCAGCATAATGCCTGTGTATTCCATTGATTTCTTCATGGGTACCTTTCATTTTGTTATTTAAGAACTTTTTCTGATTTGGAATTTCGAGTTGAATGGTTTATTGATCGATATGTTCCTGCATTGGGAACTTTCTCGAGTACGAACACGTTATTCGCCTACTATCTGATTGCTGTTTTCTTAGGTTTTAGGGTTTTCGTACTCGTTTTGTGTTTAGTTATTTCTGGAACTTTTAAGAAGGAATGGTGATTGGGGTTTAATTTTGAACAATGTACAACAATCTAGTGAATTGATGGTAGAATTTTGGATGGGAAGATTGTTTTCATGGAGGTGTTGATTTATAAAGTCAAAAGAAATCCTGTGTGTCTATTTTTCCTTGAAAATTAGTCCATGGAAAAATGTATCGACGCCTTCATGGCTTTATACTTGTAAGCGTCTGACAATTCTTTGTATCAGAAAAGTTTTGAATACACCATAGTACTCAACCAGACTTTTTATCTCTGTCTCTAACCTATTGTGTTGTTTGCCCCGTCTTCTCTTTTTCTGTGAAGAAGTGAGAGAAGAGTATTAACAAGTTGCTTGGGGAGATTTTGATTCAACATTTATTCTTCGTTCCTTTCCTTTTGGTGGCTTGTGCCTTGAAATTATTTCTTATAAAAGAATATGTATATTCAAGTTCTTAATTCTTATTGCCCATTTGGTTGTTCAATAGTTAATTTATTGTTATGCTAAGTCTGGAGACTTTCGATTGAGGTCCCTTTGCAAAGTTTCTATGCTTCTTTTTTTATCTCTAGAAACAGGAAAGAACTTCTTTTTTCTCCCTATTGTTATTTTCTTATTCATATCCCTCACCCCAATAAGAAAGAAATAAAAGCCCAGATAGTTAAGCATGCATGCTGCAGAAGGACAAGAGGCTAAGGTTGTCACTTGGCTCAGTTGATTATAGATAGAACAGAGTAACTTAAGGCTTTTCTGCTTTGATATCAAGTGATATATACAAGCCTTATAGAACAGCCATGCCATAAAAAAAGGCACATGGAGCTAGATGTTAGATGCTAGATACATATGCAAGTCATAATCGGGTGGTAACATTTTTTGTTCAATGGAAGAGGACCGTGGTAATAAATGAAAAAGTTTCCCATACTAAGGTTTTTTGCCATGTTTGGAATTTTATTGTTAAATTTATTGTTCTATTTGTTGGTGAGACCTAAGCCCTAGAAGTATACATAGCCTTAGAACTCGAGGACGCAGTTGTACAAACTATAGAACAAATCATGTTCAAGTAAGTTCATGAAGTATACATAGCCTGAGGAAACTTTCTCCTCATTGGCAGCTGAATCATTTGATTGCATGATGGCCACTTTTTGAACTTGTAGCAAACAACCTGTTATTTGTTTCTTCAAGAATTTCTCTTATGGCATCTCATTCTTATAATTCATGTTGTTGTGATAGGATTCACGGGCTTTGCTACAATAATATGGCATCTGTAAATGGAATAGGAAGTATTCAAGGAAAGCAGCCTCTATTTTCTTTCGGTGTTATCTCGGATGTTCAGTATGCTGATATTCCGGATGGTCGCTCATTCCTTGGCACTCCCCGTTATTATCGACATAGTATTCTTGTACTGAAAAGGGCAGTTCAAAACTGGAACAACCAACAAAAGCTTAAATTCGTCCTAAATTTTGGAGATATTGTTGATGGATTTTGCCCCAAGGACCAATCTCTCAGCTCTATAAAGAAAGTAGTTGGTGAATTTGAGAATTTTAATGGTCTGGTATATCATATGATTGGAAACCATTGCCTCTACAATCTTCCTCGCAAAGAATTACTTCCATTGTTGAAGATTTCGAAACTCGATGGAGGGCATGCTTATTACGACTTCTCACCTACTCCGGCTTTCAGATTCATCGTACTCGATGGATACGATATAAGTGCTATTGGTTGGCCTCAGGATCATCCTAAATCAATGGAGGCCCTCGAAATTCTATCCCAGAGAAACCCAAATGCTGACAAGAATAGCCCAACAGGACTGACTGGCTTAGAAAGAAGATACCTTATGTTCAATGGAGGAGTTGGTGAAGAACAATTGAAATGGTTAGATGGTATACTTCAGGAAGCAACAAATTTAAAGCAAAATGTAATAGTTTGCTGTCATTTGCCTCTTGATCCTGGGGCAACATCTTTTGAAGCACTTCTATGGAACTACGACGAAGTAATGGACCTGATACACAACTACAATTGTGTCAAAGTTTGTCTAGCTGGGCATGATCATAAAGGTGGATATGCAATTGATTCCCACGGAATACATCATAGAGTTCTTGAAGCTGCCCTCGAGTGTCCCCCCGGCAGCGACGCGTTCGGATACGTCGATGTGTACAATGATGGTTTATATCTTACTGCTACAGACCGGATGAGCAGCTCGGAAATGATTTTCAATTCTGATCAAACTTGTGATGAGAATGGCTACATTACTGACCCTTTAACTTCTACATTATAAATCATTTACAACGTATATATTTCATGGCCACAAGTATATAATGAATTGAAAAGTGAAAACAATGAAATTTGAAGTTAGAATTCCTTGTAGAGATGGTTGAGGAGCTGTTGGATTTTTTTTCCCTGCTGTCAAAGATCAGGTGGAAGAAGAATAGTTTAAAAAATATTTTACAATTTCTTTTATGAATACTAGATTCTTAATTTAAAAAATCTCTCAAAACTCATAAAGTTCAACCAAAGACAAGTTAATTGTGCATTAAAAATGCATAGATCAACAATGGAACAAAATTTTCAAAATTCACAAATTTAAAAAAAAAAAAATATATATATACACGATTGTTTTTCTTTGAAATTTGATTAATTTCTATATATACATGTGTTTTATTATTAATTAAATGCACATGGGATGTTTACAACAATGATTTTTCAAATGAAAATTGGCGTAAAAATTGCAATATTTATTTAAGTTTAAGGTTAAAATTGTAACACTTGTCAAAGTTTAAGATGCAATTTTTTTTTTTTTTTTTTTTTTTTTTGAGTACATTGGAGTGGGGGGATTCGAACCATAGACCTCTTGGTCATCAAGTCATACATATGCCAGCTGAGCTATGCTCGCTTTGGCTTAAGATGCAATTTATTAGTACTAAAAATAAAATATGCAATTTAGTGAAATTAAAAGTTTAGGATAAGAATAGATACATTTTTTTTATGGAGAAAAATTGATCCATTTTGTCAAGAACATGATAAAAATTGATGTTTTTTTTATCGTAGAATCTCTCTTATATTATATATTTACCATCACCAGACGTACTGTTTCTTTTCTATTTTTGTGAACATCTTTCCTTTGTTTTGAAAAGTCCTGATAAGACTCAAAAGCTCTTCGACCAATTCATTTGGGGTGTTAGGCGAAAGGTATTGGAGAAGGAGTTGGGGGAAAAGTTTATTCTCGTTTGGCCCACGAAATTTTTGAACTCGGATAAAAATTATCAATTCCTCATACTTCAACCGTAATTACTATTTAACTCCTTATACTTCTACAATAATTATTATTCAATCAACTCTTCAGATTACTATTGAACTCTCCATACTTCTACAATAATTATTATTCAACCTGTCTTATTTTTCGCAACACATTTCTCTTTTTTCCCTCTCTCCCCTCACAATATTTTTAATTATTTAAAAAAAACGTAATTAAAACAAAATGTGTAAAATGACTAAAAATGTAATTCAACTTATTTTTATTATTTTAAATATAAATTAGGTTGTTCAATCAAAATTGGTACTTGAACAAAATTCAGAAATAAAAACATCAAAATCTATTCACATGGAATATTTAACGACTCTCTTTTATTTCAAAACTATCCAAATAAAATGAATAATTAATGTGAGTGATATTGAAAAAAAAATGTGAAATATTGTGGTCAAAATTATTTTTGTTATCTTCAAATAAATTTGTGAAGTATACCTAAAATAAAAAAACAAAAATTGAATTCTTAAAATTGATTGTAAGAAGTCCTTAACAATGAAAATATGAAAAATTATAAAAAAAAAAAATTGTACAAAAAAAATAGCTAAAATAAACCGTCATTGCTGATATGCTGGTTTCCGGGTGCAGTGAATTCAGATTGAATGACGAGTTTAAGAGGGTGGAGGCGGAGAAAGATGTGTTTGACATATGGGTTAGGATAAAACTATACTTATGGATTATTCTTTTTTTTTTTCTTTAAAGAAGTTTATAAAATATACCTACATTAATAAAAACAAAAAAAAAAACTCAATCTTAAAAATCATAAAAGGGAAGCCTAACAAAAATGGATATATATATATATATATTTTTTTTTTGATAATCAATCTTAAAAAATAATGTGAGTGCTTAAAACTATTTTTGTTGTCTTCAAATAATTTTGTAAATGATATATAAAATAAAAATAATTTTTTTAAAAAAATTATTGGAATTGGAATAAGTGATTAATAATGAAATTTTGAAAGTTTATAGAAAAAATTGTGCAAGAAAACAGCTAAAATACACTCAGACTTCAAAACTCTAAGTTCAACAACTCTCCTACTTCAAACACACCACAGATTTCAGAACTCCAGACTAAATTTTACTGCTCCAAACACACATATTTCAGAACTCCCCAGACTAAACAACTTCAAACTAAACAAGTTCAACTCCCCCAACTCTTTAGGCCAACTCCAAAATGTTAAATTTGTCCAAACTATTTTTGGATTTTTCATTACACCCTTATTTCGTTTAGAATATATATATTTCATGGTTACAAGTATATAATAACAATAATTTTCTTGACTAAGAGCTCTTGGATTCAATCGCATTAATTAAATACATTTGTAAAAAAAAGTATATATTAATAATAACTTTGTGCAAAAAGTAGCCGTGTAACACTAAAGTTAGGTGATCAAAAGTCTTGTTTGGTTGGTGATCTGAAAACATAAATTTGAAAATAAAGTTGTATTTTATGTTTTTAGATATATATTTGATAGTAGATTTAGAAATTGAATCTCAATTTAACTAATTCTTCCATGTTTTAAAAAATAAAATATCAAAGGTTGGTTTAGTGGTGAGTAAGAATCCTATAACTATTAGGGGCTGTTTGGCCCCCCGAGTTGGGTAGGGTGGGGTGGGCTTAAATAGCTCACCCCATGTTTGGAGCCCCAACTATATAAGTTGGGGCTGGGGGTTATTATAACCCCCGGGTTGCTACAGTGTTCACTGTAGCAGTTCTACAGTAACACTGTAGCAGTTCTACAGTAGTTTGTTTTTTTTTGTTTTTTTGTTTTTTTTTGTTTTTTTTTCATTAAATTTTTCGGGTTTTCTTCTCTCTTTGTTTTTTTTCGAGTTTTTTTTTTCTATTTTTTCCACTCAATTTACCGATTTTTTCTCTCTCTTTGTCTTCCTCACCTCACGATTTTTTATCTTCCATTTCATCCCAAATTTCTCTCTTCACCGAACCTGTCGATTGTTTGTGATTTCCTAAATAATATTTATTTTTTTAACTTTTAAAAAATTAATATGTAATATACATTTAACTATACAAATATAACAAAATGTTGTAGAAAAAAAATAAACTAACATAAACACATATTTCAAACTCCATGTTAAAGAAAACTGTATTATTTCTCTCTCCACCGAGCCTCTTGTTGTCGATTATTTGTGATTTTCTAAATAATATTTATTTTTTAATTTTTTTAAAAATTAATATGTAATATACATTTAACTATATAAATACAACAAAAAGTTGTAGAAAAAAAATAAACTAACATAAACACATATTTCAAACTCCATGTTAAAAAAAAAGAAAACTGTATTATTTCTCTCTCCACCGAGTCTCTTGTTGTCGATTATTTGTGATTTTCTAAATAATATTTATTTTTTAATTTTTTTAAAAATTAATATGTAATATACATTTAACTATATAAATACAACAAAAAGTTGTAGAAAAAAAATAAACTAACATAAACACATATTTCAAACTTCATATTAAAGAAAACTGTATTTTAAACCCACACTATACAACTCTGCACCCCAAACACAGACTTACTAAACCCAGACTATACAACTCTGCACCCCAAACACAGACTATTATAACCCACCAACTATAATAACCCACCAACTATAATAACCCACTCTGCGCCCCAAACGCCCCCTTAAAGTTCTCCTAAGCCCTTCTAAGTAGTTATCTTACCTAAGAATTAATGAGACTCACGAATAAAAAAAAAATGTGTTTAAATTTTTTATAAACCATACAACTAGTTGTAGTCGATAATTAAATATTAACTAGGTTGGACATAAATTATTATTAATTAATTTAGGTATATTAATATACATATTTCAATTTAACAAAAATAAATTGAGTAACATGAAATATTATATTTATTTAATTTTTTATTTTTATAATTATAAATATGTATTTTTAAATTTTAAATTCGGATAGACGAAAAAAAAAAAAAAAAAATGGAACACAAAATTAGAACTTTAAAAACAATAAATAAATCAAATAACTTTCTTTAAGCAAAACGTCTAAAAGAGAAAACAAAAAAACTTGTGGTACAAAAATGAAAAACAAACATAAATACGTCATAATTCAACAATATATTCTCAGGTTAATGGTTTAAATTCTCCTACTCTATCCGTTCAAAAAAAAAAAAAAAAAAATTGTCCTACCCTATGGTAAATAACTCAAAGAAAAGTATATATATATATATATTTTTTGAAAAAGAAGTATAATTTTTTTTTTAAAGTATAAACTTAATGATTAAATTATCAAAAATACTTTAACTGTGAGGTTGATTTCAATTATACCTAAACTTTGAAAATTTTCATTTTAACATTTGAAATTTGTTTCAAAACAACCCTCGAAAAGTTTTGCAGTTAAATTTATAGACGGAAAAGTTTGTGTTCACTTATGTGTTGGTTATGTGAACAAATCTAAACACATACCTGAAGTAAAATTAAAAGTTAGAGTTAGAAAAAAAATCATAAACGAAAGAACAAAAAAAAATTAGAAGTGTAAAATTGAAAGGAGGAAGACGACAACATGTATTATTCACAAATGTGCCACGTGTCCTTATTTTTTTTTCATGTATGTATTTAAATTTGTTCACATCAACATACACAAATTTTTTCGTCTATGAATTTAACAACAAAAACTTACGAGAATTGTAAACAAACTTTAAACTTCAAAGATTAAAATGAAATATTTTGAAAGTTTGAGGTATTATATAATTGAAACTCAACAACTATAGTTAATGGGTATCTTTGATCATTTAACCAATCTTAGTCAATGGTTGCAACTAGTTGTATTCCAGCTATGAGTCTAAACAAATATGAATGAAACCCCAAAGTTCAAATATTTAAATATTGTCATTTAAATTTTTCACATCAACATTAAACACATTAATACACTTTATTTTCCACCATATATCATACCATATCTTTCCTTTTCTCAACACATCTGATTTTTTTTTTTTTTTTTTTTTTTTAGTATTTGATTTTTTTTCCCCTAGAAAATTACAGTACAAGAGAAACCCAAATTAAAAAAAGACTTTTAAAAAAAAAACTCATAAAATCTACTCTTCATCAAGCAGATCGCCATTGATTTGAATGCAAAGCTGAAAAAGGAACCTCAAAACAGAGCAAAGTTCCCACCTTTCTTAAACTTACTGCCCCTCCGCCGCCGCCGCCTTCTTGGCCTTCCTCTTGTCGGCGATGAAGAATCCGAACAACGACAACACAGAAAAAGCACTGAAACAAACAGAGGCAATATCAAGCGAGAGATGACGACCACTGATCGATTCGATTTGAAACAAGTTTGTGACTTTTTTAACGTCAGTCGTTTGGCCGTAGGCGACTTCTACGCCGGCGGCGTTGTAAGCGTAGGCGCGTACGAAGTAAGTCGCCGTCGGAGTGTCACGCGCCACCGTCCACTCGAACTTTTGAACCGTCTTGTTCGCCGGATTGTACGGCTTTGCCACGATGAGGAATTGACAAGTCTTGTCCTTTCCGAGATCGTCCTGTGTTTTCCTCCACCCACGGTCCACTTGGCTCACCGGCGCGTAGCAGAGCTTCGCCTTCACGGTCTTGTAATCCGAATCCGACCCGGCTTTCACAGTCCCGTTTAGAACCCAAGTTACAGTGATTTTATCATCACCAGCTTTGATAACTGCAGAAAAAAAAGACAACCCAGTTCTAAGAAATTGGTAAATTTGATTTTTTTTATTAAACCCAGCTGAGAAATTGGTCAAATTTGAATTTTTGTTAAACCCAGTTGTTAGAAATTGGTAAAATTTGATTTTTTTTATTAAACCCAGCTGAAAAATTGGTAAAATTCGAATTTTTGTTAAACCCAGTTGTTAGAAATTGGTAAAGTTTGAATTTTTTATTAAACCGAGTTGAAAAATTGGTAAAGTGAGATTTTTTGATTAAACCCAGTTGAGAAATTGGTAAAGTTTGAATTTTTTATCAAACCCAGTTGAGAAATTGGTAAAGTTTGAATTTTTTATCAAACCCAGTTGAAAAATTGGTAAAGTTTGATTTTTTGATTAAACCCAGTTGAGAAATTGGTAAAGTTTGAATCTTTGATAAAACCCAGTTGAGAAATTGGTAAAGTTTGAATTTTTTTGTCAAACCCAGTTGAGAAATTGGTAAAGTTGTAATTTTTGAATAAGATCTCTCATGGAAGAATCATAATTTTGAGTTTTGAGGCGAAAACGAACATAACTCGATGAATAAGACATCAGTTACAATTCTATTCTAAAGGTATCATAAATTTAAACATTAATTACAATTCTAAAAGTCGATGTTTCGAATTTCAAGAAAAAAAATGAATTTTGAGAGATGGGGAAGTGAAAAATCTTACCTTGACCAGGTTTAGGTGAAGCAGTGATCTCCAAACTTCTTGGAATAGAAGAAAGATGAACATTTCCATGAGAGAATCCCAATAAACAAGACAGAAACAGAGCAGCTAAGAGAAACAAATTTGCAGCCATATTGATTGAACCCTTAAAGTTTCTAACTTTCAGCAGAGAGACAAAAAGTGAGAAGTTGAATCTCAGATTTGAGGAAAAAGATGATGATGTTTTTTATAACAGAACTATGGGCCTTAGTTTTGTTTATATAGAAGTGGTGATAGAACAAGTCAAAGCACCCCAAGAAAAGGGAATTTGAGGAAGTACTTTTTTTTAAAAGGATGAATATTCTTCAACTAAACAATCATAATTATGGAAATTTTGGCTCTAAACTGCTCTGAAGAGGCAGACGTGGAAAAAGGTTTGGGTTTAAAATAGTGTTGAAAAGGGAGATTAGGGTTTAGTTTAGTGGGTTGACTTTGGATTAACACATCTGTATTGTATAGATATTATTGTTTTGCAGAGGAAATTAAAGATTGGGCACATTGAGAAGATTGATTACGTCAAGTTTGATGTTTCCCTTGTGGGGGATTCAAAATTTAGGGGTTTGTCCCCTTGTGTGGTTGAAAAGAGCAAATGAGATTCCAAAATTTAGAGTCGGTGAGGAGGCAAAGGCAAAACTCGAGTTTTTTTTTTAGTACTATCGGAGTGTCTCCTATCTTTTTGTTTTGTTTTTTGAGTTCGACGATACGTAGAGGTGAGAGGATTCGAACATCTAATCTTTTAATCTTAGTCGAATGTGTTCGGAATGCCTTGAATCTGTTATGACCCTCTACGACTGGTTCGGTACGGAGGTCTCGCTGATCGGTCAGCGAGTCGGGATCCAGGGCGAAGCACCCTGATGGAGGTATGGGGGCAACACCCCTAAAGGAAAAATATGATTTGAGTTTTACTCATTCGTTTTGAGTTTTGACCCATTTTGTATTAGGTCATTAGAAGAGTGTCATATATAAATCTTTCTAATGACTTCAGTCGCCCTAGTCTATCATTTGTAATTCTCTCTTATAATAATATTGTTCTCTCTCTTATGTCTGTGGACGTAACTAACACGACGTTAGTGAACCACGTAAATCTGTGTCTATCTTTTTTTTGCGTTTATTTTGTTCTTTGTTATTCGATTTCATCGTAATAAAATGTCTATCGAGTTATGCTTGGATCAACACTGTCTTTGTTCACATTAGAATTTTAGAGGTAGGGAGATTTGAACCTTAAAAGGAGGCAGTACATGTCAATTACCGCGGAGCTAAATTTACTTTAGCTAAATAATTTTTTAATACAAATAAACTTCACATCATAATTTTTATAATAATACTTACATAACAGATAGTGATCCATCCATATTCTCGTAGTACCGAAAACTTTCTCGACATGGTGGGGGCTTAGGTGAGCTTTAGAGACAAGGAAAAGGCAAAGGCCAATGGTATTAATTTTTCAGCGTCACACTTTTGGTTTATAATTTCATCAAATTCATGGCAATGGTCAACTTACTCCCCCACCACCACCAATAGAGATAGATGCTTAAAAAAAAAAAAAACTTTTTTGATTGATTTGGTTTCATACTATTTCCAATTTTGTATTCACATTTTGTGGGAGTTTCTAATCTATTTTATTATTTTATTTTGGTGGGTTTCAAAAATTATAAATATTAATCATGGTTAAGAATTAATGATTATTTTTTTTTTTAACAAACATATTAGAGAAGTGATTGAACCTAGGATCTCATAGACATATTAGGGAAGTGATTGAACCTAGGATCTCATAGTCACTAGAAAATACATCATGTTTAGCTCAGGTCACTACATCATGCCTAGTTAAGATCATGTCGTTGAGCTATGTTCTTGTTGGCTAAGAATTAAGGGTTGGTTGCACAAACAGCAATCCGGCCCAAAATAATTGCAAATTTAGCAAACTTTAAAATCTTTTGCAAATATGGCAAAAAATCAGTAGCTATCACTGATAGACTTTATGACTATTACTAATAGACTTTATGACTATTACTGATAGACTTCTATCACCGATAGACTATTATCACTGACAAAATTCTATAAAAAAAACTACTATTAGCGATAGACTTCTATCAGCGATAGACCATACTATCAGTGATAGAAATTGCTATACCCGCAATTTTCTTTTAAAAAATGCTATATTTTTAATTATTTTATTCTAAATTGACATCTGTTACCATTTTTCAAGAATTAATGAATTTTATGATGTTATAAACATGAAAATATCGATATTCATAATCCAAAACTATAGATATATGATATTTGGATTTCAAATGTATTCTGGTAAATATATGTGTGGATATCAAAAACATTTATTGATTTTTTTTGTGAATTTCATAATGAAGCGTTAACAAATACTTATTTAAGTAATATAAAAATAGATAGTAAAGTAATGAATGTCAACAATTTACCAAAAAAAAATTGATTATTTATTTATAAATAAACGTAATACATTATTATTCCAAAAGTTAATGGTTGGATTTCCAATAGATGTTGAACTAAAAATAACACAAATAAATAAATAAATAAATAAATAATAAAAAAAAAAAAAAAAAAAAAAAAAAAAAAAAAAAAAAGCACAAAAATAAATTTATACCTCTAAATTTTTAGAATTATCTCATTTATAAAAGTTATTTAGCCAGCTTGAATTTATTCATTGAGATTATAATGTTAATTATATTGATATTCTTTATGTTAAAAGTAGCAAAATTATGCAAAAACAAGCCAAGTATATGTGTTTCAATCATGAGTGCTAAATAGACTTAAACAAGTACAAAAAAGAATCATTTTTAAGTTTTTATGTCGAAGTTGTCAAATTTCCCTGTTGCCGCTGCAAAGTTGAAAGCCTCATTCGACCACATAAAGACCAAACGAAAGATTTAGCCTAACTTTAGGGATTGATTGATTCTGCAATCTCATCCTTAGAATCACCGCGAAAATGGCTAATTTCAGCTCCTCACCCTGATTTCGACACTAATCCTACTCTTGAGGGTCTATAAAAGACTACCTTTGGATCCAAAGAAAGAGATTTAAATAGATAGAAGAGCATTAGTGAGAATTCAGACAATAAAGTCTCGTTAATCCAAGAGTCATTACTGAAAACCCTAGATTTCGACTAGAGAACGAAGGTTTCTACTGTTTGCCCAAATCTCGATCAAACACCATTTGAAAGATTAGGCTTGTAACGACTCGATTCTCCTTGAAAGAGAAAAAAATCGAGTTATACAGAGAGATAATCTAGATAACTAATCTTCATCTTTTTCTATTTTTTCGATTTTTCCTAGCTTTAACTTTCTCTCACGGTTTTGTATTAGACTTAGAAATGTCCATGGGGCGCGGCAGGGCCGGGTAATGTCTTCCCTGCCCCGTCCTCGTCTCCTATTTCATTACCCGTTCCCGCGAAATTTCCCGTTTAATTTTACGGGGAATTCGCAGGGAACGAGTATTCCCGCCGGTAATTTTTCTCGCGAATAATTTATTTTTTTAATTTATTTTTAACCAATATTTTTTAAGTTTGTTATTTGTTAAGTTGATGAATATTATATATATTTAATTTAATAAACTTTTATTGATAAGAGGTGTGTTTTTTTTTTTTTGAAACCAAAGGAGTGTGCAATTAATTTTTTTAATGAAAATATTATAAATATAAAATTAAACGGGGCAGGGCGGGTATGCTATTACCCATCCCCGCCCCGTTTAGCTAACGGGGCAAAAAAAGTTCCCCGCTCCCTGCCTCATTCCCCGTGTAATCGGGGATTTCCCGTCCCATTCGGGGTGGGGCGGGGCAACAAGACATTTCTGATTACACTTTGTATTTATTGAACATTAACTTCTAGAGGTGAGCAAAAAGAATCTAAAAATCGACCAACCGACCAAAAAGAGCTCAAACCGACCCACCGATCGAAGTTTTAAAAAAATAATAAACTTAAACTTTGTGCTTGCGTACACGCAACCCGAAACCCGGACGCATTCCTTGGGAAGAGAAGTGGGAGACATTAATGTCTTCCTCTTCCCAAGAAGGAATTATTAAAAAAAATAATAATTATTTTTTTCTTTTCTTTTTCGACTTTTTCTTTCTTCTCCCCCTCCGATTCTTTCATCTTCCTTTCATTTTCTCTCTTCCTCCCATCTTCTCACTTATTTCCTTCCTTATTCCATCTTTTTTCACTATTAGTCGCATCCTCTTCTTAATTTTTTCTCCCTAGCTTCATTTCAATCGTATCTCTCCCTCCTCTCACATTGCAGTCGTCGTCTCTCGCCTCTCCCAGCCTCCATCGTTGTCGTCTCTCGCTCTCACCTCCCTCCGTCGGTGCGACGTCGCCCTATATCTCTGTTGTCTTGCCCATCTCTATCTTTGATTCTCCCGCTACCTTCCGCGTAGTCGATTTGGCGCCAAAATCGACTGACCGAATCAATTTGCTCGGTCGGTCGGTTTGAAGAACTCAAAAATTAAAAATCGGTTTCCAATATTTGGAAACCGACTTGGTCAGTTAAGCATTGATTTGGACAGAAAATCGACCCCGACCTACCAATTCTCACCCCTATGAAGTTTATTTCAATACAATTCATTTATGTGTTATGTTCATTCATGAGCTAAAATCTTCTTTTGGAATTCAAATATGTGGATTCCCTAAAGATATGAATTACGCTTAGTATGTGTCTTGTAGCTTTACTCATCACTCTAGTACTGTTTGCTTTTATTGACTTTAGGTTTAATTGTTTATCTAAACTGATCACATACTTTAAGTCAACATATAATGTTGAACCCAATACTGAAAGGTCGGGTAATACACGGTTCTTATAAAAGTAATATAGGAAAAAGAGCCTGGACATAGGACTTTGTGGTTCGACTCTAGCTAGACATAGACAACGCCTATAGAACCAAAATGATTGTGTGCTAATTAATCTAAGTTCTAATTAGTCATAGACAAATAGGTCTAAGTACTTAGACTCTTAAATATACTTTAATTAAAATAAAGACTGAATAGTGTTGGGTTTATGTCCTAAAACTCGTGGTTTGTAAACTGAATATATATTCTATTTTGCAATAAAGATATTATTGTGGTTTATTCAGTAAAGGTGTTATTGAATAAAGTGAATTGTGTTCTTTTAACTCAAATCCAATAAACTAAGAACTCTTGGCTATAGGATGTATACTTGAACTTCACGTGGAGACATGAATGTGGATCAAGTTCGAGTAATAGCCAGAATGGTCTATAGTATAGGGATAGGGTTGGGTACCTTATCCGGGGGACACTATGGATGTGACCCACTTTGTATAGTACAAACGATGTGATCCTAAATCGTTCATGTGGAGACATGCGAGTGGGGGCGTCATGTGCAATGAGTTTTCATAAGACCGGACCGCGAAATAAGTCACTCTTACTTTATAACTCCGTTTACTGTTAAAGACTGACTTTTTCATATGATGACCTAGGTAACTCGATTTGAATATTGAGCACGCTATGAACTTCTGTTTATTCGGGATTATCCTTTGATTTGCATGGGTGGGAGTGGCCCGAGATCGCCGACTCAATAAGCCTACCATCTTGGGGATAAGACTGGGTAGGGAGGTAGGAACATAGTCCTGCGAGATGGAATTCACTCTTACCCGCTTTTAGGGTTTAATAGAAAGATTGTTCCCTTAAGTGCTGACTTCGGGTCTTGAACAAGGGGCCTTCACCCTCTCATTGGCCCGAGAGGGATTCAGTTTAGTGGTTGGACCACAAACCAATTGTGCATTAGAGGATCAACGCGACTTAAGGAACAAGAAGTAATAGGGGTAAAACATTTTATTAGACCCGGCTGTAATTACGAACGACCAGTGAAGAATCGACTTACTAATCATGGTTATATCAAGTTGACAGAAATATATCTACGGTGAGGAGAGTGCAACCGTTGGGATTTAGGGGAGTGACCCGACGGTTAACGAATGTTGATTAGTTAGGTTAAAGAGTTTGACTGGTGGTTAATCTCGTATCATTGGAGTTCATGATCTGTAGGTCCTTTAGGTCCTCCTTGCTAGCTCTCGGATTAAGCCTTGTAACAGTCTGAGGGAAAAGAATTTGAAATTATTTAAATTCGGTTTTGGAAGAGAGATGAACATATTTAAATGTGATTTAAATATGGGTTCGGTCTAATACATGAATAGGGATTCATGTTCGAGAGGTCAGTTTTAGAAATCGGGATTGGTTTAACCATTTAATTATTATTTTATATTAAATTAAATAATAAAGTTAATTAATTAAATTGTTTAATTAATTAAAGAATTATTTTGTTTAAAATTAATTATGAATTAATTTTAAATAACAAAATAATCTCAAGTGGGTTTTGCCAAATTTTGGAACTTTGAAGTGGTTATATGACTAACCTACTTCATGCATATTTTTATCCAAATTTTGAACCCCTCATTTATGACTAATCCTATCCATTTGTGGTGTCTTAACAAGCAAGCTTGTTGAATCATGTTGATACCTTTAAATGGAGTGAAACTCAAAGAGTTTGGATTTGGTTGATGGTTTGTTGGAAGTTTTTCCAAACTCTCTCACTTAGATCTCTCTCTTCTCTTCCAAGAACTCTCTCATTGAATGGTCCCACAACCCGTTCCAAGGCATGTGGATAGCAGGGAAGACATTAGAGGTGGTCCACGAAGCGTTCGTGAGGAGAAACAAGCAACGAATTTGAAGAATTTGAGCAACAAAGGTATGTGTGTTCATACTTCTTTGCAATTTTCCAGCTTTGAGCATGTTTTTTGTATGGCTAAATTGATGAAATTAGAGTGCTTTTGATCCAAATTGCTTCCGTTTTTGTGATATGCACTCCATCAAATAAGAGTAAAATTCGGTTCACTATATAGAGTGTTGTGAGGTTAGGTTGCAAGCGCATATAGGGAAACTTTTATATCTAAGGGCATAAACATACTTGAATCACTTCTTTATCTTTCTTATCTTTCATTTTCTCAAACAACAACCATCCCAAACTATTTTTAATGGTTACCTAGAAGTTGCAATATTGAGGAGATCTTTACTATAAATTTGAGTTTGAAAAACAGTCTTCGGTATTCGATAGTTAGAATTCTTTTCATTGTACTACTTGTTGACAATGTGCAATTTGCACCAAGCTGAACTTTATTTAAAAGAAAAAAAAAATTCAAATAGCTCACACGTTTTTTAGTCATTGAAATTGTATCAATTAAAACCTCAAACTAATAATTGTATCAATTTAAACTCTCGATAAGTGAATCAATTTTGAACATTTTGTTACTGATTTATAGTTATTTTCACTTGATTTCATTTAAAATAAGTTTAAAATCACCTAAATTATTCTTCTCCCAAAGTCCTATCAAAGTAGCAGGAAAAATTATCACCTAATTATTCATAAACTAAATATGTAGAGAAAAATAAAAGAAGACGAAAAGATAAAATTTGCTCATATTTAATATAAAAAATCACTATTTTCTATTTCACTCAAGCATTCCTTTAAGAAAGTCTTATATACGCGTGAAAATTATGCATGAAAAGTTTTAAAACAAAATTCTAACAAAGTGTCTAAATTGATTCATATTAAAACCTAAACTTTGAGATTTTAATTGATACAATTATAAGTTTGGAGTTTTTAAGTGATACAATTCCAAAATTCAGACGTATAATTTATTTTTATTTTTTTTTTACCAAAAGAAATAATATGATTTGTATTATGGATTTGTGGCTCAATTTTTGTTTGCCTAACAAAAAAAAACAAAACACATATGGTGCAACTTTTTTGTAAAGTAAGATAAGCTGTCATTATATTAGCAAAACCTATTGTATGAAACCTATAAAATATTACACATACCAACAAAAATAGTAGGGAGATAAGAAAAGCTATAAATTATCACATATACAAGCAAAATATGGATGAAATGTTGATAAAATATCAACAAATATTGATGAAATATCGATAAAATGTCAATAAATATCGACAAATATCAATGATATATCATCGAATTTCTATAAAAAAAATGACTTTCTACTTCAATTGTTGTCGACCTCATGATTTTTTCGATATATATAAGATCAATATTTAGCATTATTTATCATGCTAATATTGATATTTGTCGATATTTATCATATTAGCATTATTTATCATGCTAATCTCAATGATATATCATCGAATTTCTATAAAAACGACTTTCTATATTCCAATTGTTGTCGACCTCATGATTTTTTCGATATATATAAGATCAATATTAGTATTATTTTTAATCTCTATTTAGAATAAAAATAAAGACCACATCTTGGTATGCAATATCATTAAGCTTCAAGTGGTTTCATACTATTTATATTCATATACCATTGATTTTTTTATGGTGGGTCTAAAAAATATAAATGTCAACGACTTGACTAAAAATTAATAAATTTTATATTGTTGGAGTTGCAAATATAAATAGTTTCTACATGGATTATGATTAACAAAGAAATTGTATGAACACCATCACTTGACTAAAAATTAATAAATTTTATATTGTTGGAGTTGCAAATATATATAGTTTCTACCTGGATTATAATTAACAAAGAAATTGTATCACCATCTTAGTGAAAACAAAATGTCTTTGGGTGAAATATTAAAATAAAAAATTAGGCTAAGATAAATTGTTGCCAACTAAACAAGATTCAGTTTTTTTTTTTTTTTTTTTTTTTTTTTTTTTTTTTTTTTTTGGTAGGACTTTTCAAGTGGTTAAAGATTTAGTATTTATGAAAGTTATTATAACAGGGCTTGATGGATTAAGATATATATCTTTGTTTAAAAAGTAAGATGTTTAAATATTTTCACTCCGATTATTCTCCATCTTGTCGAAAAAAATAAATTGTTTAAATAAATATAGACATATTGCTCTAACACATAAATCACGAGGGGCATTTGGCCCAAAGAGTTTAGAGGAGTTGAAGTTATTTAGTTTGTGAAGTTGTTTAATTTGGATAATTCTGAAGTATGTGTGTTTGGAGGAGGAGTTGTTTAGTCTGTAGTTCTAAAGTTTGTTGTAGTGTTTTTGGGCAGGAAATTGTTCAACCTACATTCTGAAATCTGAATTTATTTTAGTTGTTTTCCATAATTTTTTCTACAAATTTTCAAAATTTTATCATTATTAAGGACTTCTTCTAATTTCAATAAATTCTAAAAATGAAATTTTTTGATTTTATGAATTAGTCATCTTTAATTTTATGAATTATAAGATTGAGTTTTTTTTTGTTTTTATTAATGTAGGCATATTTTACAAACTTCTTTAAAGAAAAAAAAAAAAAAAACATAAGTATAGTCTTTATGCGGACCCATGTGTCAAACACATTTTTATTTGCCTCCACCTTCTTAAACTCGTCCTTCCATCTAAATTCACTACACTCGAAAATCAGCATCTCAACAATGACGGTTTATTTTAGCTATTTTTTTTTTACATTTTTTTCTATAATTTTCCATATTTTTCATTGTTAAGGACTTATTCCAATCAATTTTAAGAATGCGATTTTTACTTTTTATTTTATGTATTCTTCACAAATTTCTTTGGAGATAACAAAAATAAGTTTGACCACAATACTTCACATTCTTTTTTCAATATCACTCACATTAATTATTCATTTTATTTGGATAGTTTTGAAATAAAATAGAGTCGTATAATAGTGTATTAAATATTACATGTTAATTTAAAAGATTAATGTTAATCCATTAATTTAAACGGATCCAAATAAGATGTTTTTATTTCTCTCCATTGTAAGAATATACCTTTTGAATTTGGTTTAAGGACCAATTTTAATTGAACAACCTAATTTATATTTAAAATAATAAAAATAGGTTGAATTGCATTTTTAATTCTTTTACACATTTTGTTTAAATTACGTTTTTTTTTAATAACTAAAATATTGTAGGGGAAAGCAAGGGAGAGAAATGTGTTGCTTTGAAAAATGGACTGACAATAGTAATTATCTGATGAGTTCAATAGTAATTATTATTAAAGTTTGGGGCATTAATATTTTTATTCGAATTCAACAAATTCGTGAGCCAAACGAGAGTTAACTCATTGGGCCAAACACGCCAAAAGTAGTATAACTATTTTCATATTAGTCCTTATTAAACACGCCAAAGTGGTATAACTATTTTCATATTAGTCCTTATCAAAAGTCAATGCACTAGTCATGGAAAAAAATGTGGCTTAAAAAAAATAAAAATAAAAATAATAATGTACAGCTGCTTTTTTGGAAAAGGGCAATTTTTATTTTATTTTTCTTAAGCGTTGAACTTAAAAGTATTAGACAACGAAAGTTAATAAATTAATAATAATGTTTTAAATTAGAAAGCTAAAAGTAAAAGAAACCAAAGCAAGCAAACCAACACACGCATGGATTGTATCAAACAAATGCCTAATTAAATTGCCTAATTAAGTTTATGTACTTAATTAATTCTTTTCTCCAACTATTTTAACTTTTCTATATGGATTTCAGTTTGTTAACACCATTTGACTGCAATTTTTTTTTTTTTTTTTTTTAATGCTGTTAATTTCTATTCTATCTATTCGTATTATATTTAAGGTTTAATTTGTATGTAAATTTGGTCTATTTTTTTTTTCCTTTTTTTTAATCATTTTTTTTTACAAGTTTGTTTTGATGTTTTGCATTTTTGTCCCCTCTCAATTTAGTCATTTAAAATCTCTTTTTTACTTCTCATCAAAATTTCATTAAACTTTAAAGTAAAATTTTATCTTGGATTCATTTAAAGTAAAATTTTATTTTGGATTCATGTCGTAAATAAAATGTAGTATAGATAATGACATACAAGTAATATATGATGTTACATGCATATATGATGTTACATTGCATTTTAAGAAATAAAACTAATATTTTTAATATAGGTGAAATTTAATAAAAGTATATGACTCAAATTGAGACTTCTAAAATAAATAAATAAATGAAAGGTAGATAAAATTCTAATTAAAATCTAACTTTCTATTACGTCCCTCCTAAACTCAAAATTAATAAACTTTAATGTACATTTCTTAATATATTTTTTTTTATAAGTAGACTCGTTTATTAGAACAAGATCGAATACATATATATTTAAATAAAAAATTATTCAACGTTAGCACTCTCGATAATAAATGACTTATCTAAATCCTAAACCTTAAACTCTCTCTCTCTATCTATATATATTCTTTAGTTCAATAATTTTGAAGTGAAAGATCGAATCATCTACATTTATATGGTAATAAATGACTTATCAATGCTCGAATTAGCACTCACGATATATCTATCACATAAATTGGAGAAGAAATTGTTATGACAAAATTCCACCAACAAAGAATAAAGCAAGAATCGACACATAATTTATTTGGTTCATTAACATTGTGTTAACTACGTCAACGGACAAAAGGGAGAGAGAACAATTTGTATTATGAAATAGGAGAGATTACATATTACCGACTAAAAGGAACGACAAAAGTCATTAGAAAATTTATATATATGACACTCTTCTAATGACCTAATATATAATGAATCAAAGTCATTCGTAGCAGGTTAAACATATTCAAGACATTACAAGAGAAATGATATTATATTTGGTACTAACTACTACTAAACTGACCAAATAAAACCTGATAAATATCTTTTTTAGTTCAACCAACAAGAGGGTGAAAATTTGAACACCACTATCTAGGACTCCGTTTGATAATTATTTGGTTTTTGAAAGTTGAGCCTATAAACACAATACATCAACTTATGATTTTCGACCATCATTTTCATCTTTGTTAAGGAAATTTTAGAACTTTGAGTCATTTAAAAAATAAAACTAAGTTTTTTAAAGCTATTTTTTTTTTTTTTTTTTTAAATTTTGGCTTGGATTTTGAAAACATTGGTAGAAGATAGATAACACAATAAAGAAACTCAGACGTCGATGTATTATTTTATAGGCTTAATTTTTAAAAGCCAATTTCTTAATAAACTTTTAATCCACCAAAACTGTCAAAAACTGTCAATAAACACACATATAAATGTGTCTTAATATTTTTTACAAAAAAGACGAATCTCTCACATCTTTACAACAAAGTTCCAATTCTCTTCTTCAAAAAAGACAGAGACCGAAACGGCCGGCCATAATCTATGCAAAAAAAAAGAAAGAAAAAAAAAAATCCGATCCCCAAAATGATAATTCCTATGTAAATTTAACAAATCATTTCTTCAAATACTAATTAACAAGCTTCTAAATTAAGGTTTCATAGCAATGGAATCGAGACCGAACACAAAGAATTCGAGAGATATGGCAAAATTAGAGCACAAAATCGTGCAAAATAGACTCGCAAATTCTCGACCCAAGGCTCATCAGCAGGCTCCCGATCTGACAGATTTTATGAACGATATGTTCTTTGGAACCGTAAACAATAACAAGAAAACCTATAATTTGACTGGTGATGAAGATGATGAAGAAGAAGAATTTGATCGGAGCAATAGAAGTAGAAGCGGCCAATTGACGGAGGAGTGGCTGGATGAGGCACGTCGGTTGGTCGCTTCTTCACCTTCGCGGTCTAATTCGCCGGCTCGGCGTGTCGGATCACCGAGGTTTGCGGCGGCCAGTGGGAGATCTGATCCGGCGTCGATTATAGATAGGAGAGATCCACAGTCAAGGTCTGCTAGAAGGTATCTCACTACACCACTCCTCACTCTTATGAATGTATGTTTCTTATGAAGCGCCATGGTAATGGTGGGATATTTAAATCTTATTCACCTATCTTTCTATTATTCTTTTTTCTTTAGAATATTATTATTCTAATTTTTTAAGGAAATTCAAACGTGACTCTTTTTTAGTTCAACCACTTAAGTTACAGGATGAAGATTCAAATTTAAATTTTTTAGTCGAAGATATATATCTTAATAGTTAGTTTATGAATGTAATTGTATTTTATTTTAATGATGTAAAGTTTGAATAAGAAAAAAAAAAAAAGTGAAACATAGAGATATAGTTTTAATTTCTAAAGAACTCAAGAAAACTATAAAAGAACTGAAAAAAAAAAAAATCAGTGTTAAAAGTATCACTATAATACTTGTAGTTTGAGCTCAATTTTAATTTAGCCTGTAGTTTTATAAGTTTCCATTTGGCACTTATAATTAAATTTGAACATAAGGATTGAAATTAAAACTAAAACTTTAAACCTATATGATTAAACCTAAACTAAGCTCAAATTATATAGAGTAAATTACTTTTAAAATTTTAGGAATATTATGCTCAAATGCTTAGAGCCAAACTTGTAACAAATTACATTCTCTGCTGAACATGTTGTTAATTAAAAAATAAATTTTTTATCAAAAAAATAAAATAAAAAAAAATAAAAAAAAATAATAATAATAATAATAATAATAACTTTTATTTTTAGTGGATAAAAACAACTATATGTCCACTGATTTGTTTATAACACATCCTCCTACGACTCCATAATTATTTGGTTTTTGAAAATTAAACTTATAAACACTATTTCTATTCATAGATTTTTTTAATTTTATTATCGATTTTTACAAGTATTTTCAAAATTCAAGAAAGTTTTGAAAGCTAAAAATGAATAATTTTTAAAAATTTGTTTTTTGTTTTTTGAAATTTTCCTAAGAACTCGGACGTTTCCTTGAAAAAAAGAAAATTATTGTAAAGAAAGGGTGGGAAAATAAACATAATTTTCAAAAATCAAATGGTTATCAAACCGACTTTAGTTTATTAATCTCTATTTTCATCTCTCCCATCTTTTGCATTCATCGATTATACTTGTCAACAACGACAAGCAAGAGTTCCTTTTTCACGGGTCACTAATAGATGCAAGAGAGAAAAAATACAAATATATACAAATAGTCCCCGTTTATAATCATTTCGTTTTTAATTTTTTGTTTTTGAAATTTAAGTTTGTTTTCTCCTAATTTCTTCAAATTTAAAACACTGTTCATAACAAATAATGAAAAATTGGCAATGACTTCGAAATTTTACAGAAAAGGGATATCATCCATAAATGTTTAACTACCGACATTTCTCACTCCAAAATGTTATTGAATGTTGTTTTGGTGGGTAGAAGGCTCAATTCCCTATTCTTAAACAAATGTCTTCTTGGTTAACACACAAAAACATATACTAAATCAAATTTGGGTAACATTTGAAGTATAAATACAATTTTATAGTTGTTTTTAATTTTGCATTGAGACTTATTTGTATTTGATTATGTAAACTTTAGATAACTTTTTTTGTATATATATATATATATTTTAACGCATGTTATATATTTTTTATAATATGTATACTAAATTATATTTAAACTATAAAAAAGAAAAAAGGTAAAGAAAAGAAACAATTAACAAAAAATAATTATCAATCTATTTTGTTTATTTTTTTTCTTAAAAAAATAATAAACGAGAAACGTTATCAAACAAGTTTTTTTTTTTTTTTTTTTCAAGAAACAAGAAATAAGAGTAGTTATCAAACATGTTTCTATTTCTAGTTTTAAAAGAACAGGAAACAAAAAGCAGAAAACAGGAAAAAACAAGAAACAAGAGTAGTTATCAAACATGTTTCTATTTCTACTTCTCAAAAAACAGAGAACAAAAAAACAGAAAACAGAGAACAAGAAACGGAACGTTATCAAACAGAGTCTTGTATATAAATATTAGGAAAAAGAAAAAACGGAGATATTTGGCCAGATGGCCTTCAATTAAGGCCCAAGAGATTGACATGCGATTTTAAAAATTAGTCAAAATGACATTTTGCTGCTATCATTGGGATTTCTCTCGCTCTCGTTCACGTTCACGAGAACATGAATTTTTTAGTTATAAAATGGAGCCTGCAAAAGAACGAGAGCGAGAGAAATTTCAGCGAGAGTGATGTCAGCAAAATGTCATTTTATCTAATTTTTAAAAACGCTCGTCAATCTCTCTAATGGGCTTTAATTCAAGGGCATCTGCCAAATATTCCAAAGAAAACGTATAAAAGCTTAAACGCTAACTCCATCATTTCTGATTCTGGATTGCAACAACAGACAAAGAGCAGTGGACAACTTCAGCGGTGAGATCCTCTCTAAAGTCGTTCGCCACAGTCGCAACAAATCTGAATCCTTTTCAACCGCCGCCGCCGAGGAGGAGGAGGAGCCGTTAAATCCCGCTTCCGCCGTTCAAAAATGGATATCCAACATCATCAAACCCTCCGGCTCCGATCCCCCCATCTCCGATCTTCCTCCCACTCCTCGCAAATCTCGATTCCACACCGATCTTCCCCCTTCTCGCCTCCCATTTCCTCCGCCAGATCCCCTACTTTCTCCTCCCAAGACTCTAACCGATCCGCCGCCGAGAAGAACGGTCTCATCGCCGGCTTGTTCGATTCAGACGATTAAACCCAAATCCAATCTAAATGGGTTTTCGAGGGGAGATTCTGGAGACCTGGAATTTGGTCTTAATGGGTTCCTCAAAGTGCAGCGGAGCAAGATTCAACAAATCTCGAATGGGGAGCAGCTTCATGTCAAAGTTAAAATCATTCTCTCCGGACCTTCAAACAGTTGAGTATACTCCTAATTTGTATAATCATACATCTATTTGAAGAAATGATGGTAGTTTTGCTGAGAATGAAGAAATTGCGAGTGTGTTTTGTGCCCTAAATCTATAGAGTGAAGTTGAAGTGTGTAATTGTAGAGATGGGGATACTTCCTTTGTTTCTGTTTTGGGAAGAAAAAAAAAACTATTGACATTTGGGAATGCAGGCACTAGTTCAATGGTGGCAGCAGTTTGCTATGCTTGGCTACTAGAGAACAAAATGAGGCAGAGTATTGCCGAGAGCGGTCGAGAGTCTCTTGTCGTTCCTGTGATGAATATGCAGAGGGGAAGTATGTGGAACCAACGGCAGGTTGCTTGGCTTTTTTACCATCTTGGACTTGATGCTTCCTCAATTCTTTTCACTGATGAGGTACTTGTTTTCCTTGTGATTTTGTTGCCATGCCTGTGAGATCGTTTTCGAATCCAAACCATCAATAAAAAGAAAAGATAACCATGAGCGGAAAGAATCTTATGTGTTCAGTGATATCTGTTAATCATGTTAAAAAATGTTGCATCTGATACAGAGTAACCACATAGACTTCAGTTGTTGTAAGGTGATAAATCTAGAGTACATTGATTGATGAGAAACGAAATCCTTACTCTCTCAATTATTTTATTCCTGCATAACTACCACTCACATGCATAAGAGCATGTCTGACAATGATTTTGAAATGGTTAAAATCATTCAAAATAATTTCAATGGTTGGTTTTACATTTTTAAGCGCGATTTACATCTCATTAAAATTGATTTTGAATGATTAAAAGCATGTTTTGGAGTGACTTTGAACATGACAACCATTTCAAAATCACTCCCAAACATGCCATAAATCTGGTATAATTAACACAAAACTAACAAAAATCAAGTTACAATCTCCATGAATTATAGCCCACAAAGTGTTCTGTCAGTATGGTTGATAAATCTAGAGTATATTGATTGATGTGCTACTACATCATAACCATTGAAAATGAGTAGTATACTAATCTTAGTTATTGTAATATGGTGCAGGTGGACTTAGAAAGTCTGATGATGGCTGGTCGAACTAGCATCCTTGTGATAGGGCAAGATGTCTTTAAGATGAGTGATGGGGTGAGTATATAATGGTGAAAATGAATTTTCACTTGTAAATTATCCTTTGAGAAGCCCTTCCCAGTTGTTGTTTTTCGGGTTCATTCTTTACTATTTGTTTCTTAGGTTGGATCTCAGTGCACCATTCTTACAGATAACTATTGTGAAGATGCCTATCATTTACTTCAAACCCCTTTGTTGAAGAATCTTTTGGTAACTTCTACTGTACAGAATGTTTTTTCTTATTTGTTCCCAGTTTGAATTGTACATTCTCTCGTGACAGATTCTGGGAGAAGCATTCTTTGAGGTTTCATTTCTCACGTGCATCTCATGTCTTCCAGCTTGCAGGAATCCTGTTGGACACGAAAAATCTCGATGCGTCTTCTCAATCATCCATGACAAGAGATGCAGAGGCAGTTCAGTTGTTATCGGTTGGCTCTGCCCCAAATTATAGGAATGGACTTTATGATCAGTGTACGTCTCAGCAATTTAGTTTTACCCTTCTTTGCGCGTTTATCGGCACATTCTCTGTTAAGAAATATCAATATTGCAAGTTTTCCTGGTTTTGTTTTGTATTAGTGATGCGAGTTCAAAAGGAACGTCCATTTTTGGATGCCTTGCAGCTAAGTTATGGAAAGCCTCCTAATGATGGTCAGCATCAGCTTCCTATTCTTTCATCTTGAAAAATTTATGCATAACCTTTCTTGCTTGTGTTCTCTCGGTTTCATCAATTCGAGTATTTTGATCATAATTCTCTCTTCTTTTGAATTTCTTGTATCAACTTCGTGTCTACGTATGACTTTTAACCTTTCTATAGGTAGCAACAATGGCGCGGGGCGTGCAGAGCGTATCACGGAGAGGAATCAAACATCCATCTCACCCCATAATGATGCAATTAACCAACAAAAGAAATTTAATGATTTTGGAACTGCCAAAACTTGTCGGGTTTCGCCCAAATCCGGTACATGTGTAACAGCATACAATTACATTACACTATACCCCTTTTGCATATTAATGCTCATTTTGCATTCTACATAAATGAGAGATTCTATTAACATGGAAACTGTCTGTAAATTTTTTCTTGCAGCTAAACCCAGTTCATTACCTATTCAAACACCAGCTAGAGAAGCACCCAACACATCTCGTGGAAAGAATAAAAATTTCTTGGCAAAATGGTTCGGTTTTGGGTCGAAATGAGATAAGATTGGCTCGGTTTGATCGAATTTTAGCTGAGCTCAGAGATCCCAGTATTTCAATATAAATTATATTGGTTCAAGTTCTTTCTTGAGCAATTAATCGGTTCTCCATGGTCTGAGTTTTGTCCCACATTTTCACAAATATATGTTGTTTTTTCTTTGCAGTGTATTAGGCATTGTAGTAACAGTAGCTTTAGCCTTTTGATGATTCGTAAATGTTGTCATTTATGTTGGTATTTGTTGTCACCAGATGCTGGAATTTTAGATTCTTGTAATTTGTGATTGGCATTACGAATGGTGCTTCTGTAAAAAATATGTACTATGTAATTTCATGTCAGGAAATCAAATAGACTGCATTTGTAATTGTTTTGAATATGCAATTTCTGAAGCTACTGAATTCATGAGCTTTTTTTTTTTCTCTTTTACTAATACATGAGTTTATTTATTCGAAGTTAGTGAACTTGATCTTATTGAAGTGATAACGACAGCAGCAGGGAGGTCATCATCCTGCTTGATGATGGAGTTGTGATAGTTCTTAGCATATATTTAACGACAGCAGCAGGGAGGTCATCATGTTGCTCGATGATGAAGTGAGTTGTGATAGTTCTTAGCATATATTCCGGCACAAACTTTATCGAAGTGATAACGAGCGTGCAAATTCTTCCCGCTTCTGGTTCAACCAGGTCAAAATAATTGGCAGAGCAAGAGGTGCATTCTTCCTCAACACATCCATCACATTAAGCCCATGGTCACCATACGACTGCTCAATGCACCTCAGATTTAGAGCAGTGAGGTGATCCTCAATTGTGATTATTGGACAGTCTGCTTTGATCACATTGTTGTTCATCTTTTCAAGTAGTTCTTCAACACGCTTAGTAGTTTCATTCACCAACATGTCAAGTTCAAACCTGTCATCTTTGCATCGAAAAAGGCTCTCTTTATACTGGTTTTGCGCATATGTTTAAAAGAGTAATCCTCGCTTCCTGAAGTCACAGATACCCAGTACTGATCATTCAACACTTGATCATCAAGTTCTGTTCTTTGGCTGGCCGGAGGTGTTTGATAATCTTTTGGCACGAGGTGGTAACTGGGACTGCAACGTGCGCAGTTTGATTCTTTGCTCGGAGAAATTATTCAAGGAAGTCTACACATTGTGGCTGACAGTTTTGCAACTGTATGAGAGAGAAACTGCAAAAGTAATTACGATCTCTCTGTCCACTTCTTGCACTCTTTCTAGGCAAACTTCCTTCATTCCATAATGATTTTCTACTCATGACAACACAAGAAACCCATCATTATTCTCTCGCATGGGTGCGGGAGCCAACGAAGATGGGGGAGAATTTCTAGTACATCCGTGGTATGGAAAAATTTCATACCACTGCCTTAAAAAAAAATGACAGGTTGTTTAATTGGGACTCACACTATTAAATATATTATTTTTTTAAACTATTTCGCCACGTGTCATTTTTTTAAAGGCTGTGCTATAGAGTTTTTCCATACCACGGATGTACTAGAAATTCTCTCCGAAGATGGCGAAGATGAGCGCCGCAGCAGCCACAAATCCAAAAGACGTACGCCGGAGTAACCGGAATTTGAATCTAATAACTTCAAAAAACGTCGCTGGAGGAGGGGAAGAGGGATCGTTTTTTATTTGATTTTTTATTGCAGAAGTGTATATATAATTCAATTCACTAGTTTGAAATATAGGATTCTGCCAAACCGAGTATAGCTCAATTGACATAAGGTGTGTCATTGACTTAGTGGTTAGAGGTTCAATCCTTGTATTAATTAAATACCTTTACAAAAAAAAAAAAATTATACGATCCTCGGAAGGAAATTCTGAGATACGATGCTTAATTTGTGGGATTGATTTTTCACTGATTTGTTCGTCAATTTCCATGATTATGATGATTGCACAAATTCCTGAAAGTATGATTTGTGGGATTGATTTTCACTCATTTGTTCATCGCACACTGATGTTGTTGGTTTGTTGAATTGGGAGATATAATATAGGCTCTCTTACAAAACTTCTAAAACCTACTTTAACAACAAGAAATCTATTGCTGATGGAAGTATATCATAAATAGAAGTGTATTAGAATAACAGTCTATCAGGGATAGTCACCGATAAATTCTATTAATGATAGTCATTGATAGACTTTAGGTTGCCTTTTAGCTCGTCGTAAACACAAATCTTAGTTCTTGTACCTTTAGTTGTTTTTTCTTCAACAACCTAAAATCTATTTGTGGTTATCAGTTAAAATTCTATCCGTGATAGTTACAGATAGACTTCAGGTTATCTTTTAGGTTACACAAATTTTAGCTATTGTTCTTTTAGTTGTATTTTCTTCGACAACTTGAAGTCTATCAATAACTATCACGGATAGATTTCAACATGATCCTTTTCTACATTCACCTTAGCTCTTGTTCTTAAACAACCTAGAAAAGTTAATATATAATTAGAAACACTCAAATGAAGTCTGTAAGTGATAGAAAGTTTGTCGGTGATAAACTTATATTATTGAAAGAATTCTATCTATATTGAAGAATATCGGTGATAGCTCCACTGATATTCTTCAATAAAGATAGAATTCTATCAATAATAGAAGCCTATTAATGATAGTCATTATTAATATACCTCAATACATATATAATTCTATCAATAATACAAATCTATAAGTAATAGTAGTATAAATATTGAAGTCTATCTGTGATAGTCACTGATAGAGTAATTTGATCACTGATAGACTTATAATTGTGATAAGACATCAATGATAGTGTAATGAGTATTGTGTTTTAATAACTCACATTCTTCAGCGACACCTAATTAAACTAGGGATTGAAACAGAGATATTTAACTAAACTAAACTGAAGCAGGGCCACCAAACGAATGTACTTAAAATTGAATGAAATAATGATAAAATAGAAAATCAGTCATGCAATTCGTAGTGAAAACTCAACATGTATCCATCAATATGATAACTTTTGTTCACCGAATATCTTTTTAAAAACATGCAATGGTTGAAGGAATCGACTATAGTAGAAATTAGAAGTTAGGTGTGTGTGGTGTGCGTTTGAAATTATATACTCTCAGAATCACAAATTATGTACTATCTTAGAAATTAAAGATGCAAGAAATTTACTGATATGTATTGATAGCGTGTTTTGAAAGAGAGCAAATGAATCGAGGAGAAATCGACGATAAAATGAGAAAAATTGACGGTTCAGAAGTTGACAATAGTTGCTGAAAAGTTGACGGTGGGAGATTAGGGCAGGAATCGACGATGAAGGAATTGAAGGAGAAGCGATGATGAAGGAATCGAAGGAGACAAGTGGTAAGGGTGTACACGGGTTGGGTTGAAGGAGGAGACAAGTGGTAAGGGTGTACACGGGTTGGGTTGAAGGAGTTTTTTGGACCAACCCGAATTTCCGGGTTGGTTAAATCCTCAACCGAATCAACCTTATTCTTTTTTATTTTTTTTTTTTGATATCCGTGAGTGTCCGGGCCAGCTTACGCGCACCTCGACTATTCTCACGGGACAGACCGCCTGACCCTACAACATTTGGCTGCCAAGGAAACCCGTAGGAAATTAATTCCTAGGTAGGTGGCCACCAAGGATTGAACCCATTCCCTCTTAGAGGGCATTGAAGTCCCAAGGCCCTTTATGACCACTAGGCCAACCCTTGATGGTTAACCGAATCAACCTTATTCAAGAGAGGAACCCAACCCAACCCATATATTTTCGGGTTGGGTCACCGATTGTTGGTTGATGGCTAAGAGATGGACTATTGGTTGAGAGCATGAGCCGAGGTGGTCGGCGACGTGAGGGAAGGCGATTGGCGAGGTTCGAGAGTGAGACTCGATTGTCGAAGATGAGGGCGGACGAAGGCGAGCGGCGAGCAGCGTGGGTGAAGGGCGGGCGAAGACGTGAATGATTAGGTTTTCTAAGCTGATTTATATTATATATATTTTTTAAATAATGAATTCAGTTCGGTGCGGGTTGAACCGAGCCAAAAACCCAACCCAAATCGATTCTGATTTATATTATATATATTTTTTAAATAATGAATTCAGTTCGGTGCGGGTTGAACCGAGCCAAAAACCCAACCCAAACCGATTTTTTTAAACCCAACCTAACATCTAGGATCTAGGATCTAGGTTGGGTAGTCTAAGTTATTTATACATCCAATATGAAGAAACGAAGCGAATAGTTCGAACCTAAGAAAATGAATCGATTTTAGGGTTATTTGGGTTTTTTCGAGTCTTTTACAATTTTTTTTTATTTACCTCATGGTCATTCGGCGATACATCATGCTGTTGAGCTATGCTCTTGTTGGCACATGAATTTTTAAATGATATTAAAAGTTACCTCACATAGCCTATGCTTTTAACCTCTATTTCTATTCTCTAAAAACATTAAAATTATGTGAAGTATCTTCCCATTGTTTAGTTTTAGTCTTCCTTAACATAATTTATTTTTTGTGTTTATGATTTTCCATAATTATAATTAAACTATTTTAAAATTAAATACAATTAAACTTTCCAAAACTAATGAAGGAAAATTGTGGTCTCCATGGACAATAAAATTCAGATAAATCTATGTTGTTGATGCATATATGAGATTCTATAAAGTCCATCGGATCAGATGCCTATTTTTTTCAAAAGATTATTACGATTCTGTTTTTTTGGATGAAGAGCCAAAGCTGACTTTTTTATTTTTGTGGCAAAAAAAAAAAAAAAAAAAAAATTGGGAATTGAATATGCGATTCGTCTGTCACGGTCAGTCACAGTCGGTTAATCCACGCTCCCAACCCAAATAAGCGCCTCCTCTTTGACGAAAACTCTCCCTTTTTTGCTCTCTCTTCGCTTTTCTTTATTCTCGTAAAAATCCACCCGAAAACCTCCTTTTTTTCTCTTTTTTTCCCTTTTTCTGTATTGTTCGAATCTGGAAACTAGTTTTACTTCGTGGGTTTTTGCTCTAATCGACATTGGATATTGGGTTTGAGGGATTGGTTTTTTTTTTTTTTTTTTTTGAAGAATCTCTTCTTCCAGTGGCGGAGGAATTTGGGGGGTTTGTTTTTTTCTTTTCGAGAATGTCTCAGGATTCGCCACTGGATCAAGACATCGATGAATCTGATCCCGAGTTCGTGGAGATTGATCCTACGGGTCGATATGGACGGGTAAAATACTCATACAGCTTCTTTGATTTTGCATTCTAGTTGACATTTTCTTTTGCTACTGTTGGAGGCTTGTGAATGCTTGTATGACGATTGAACTTTCAGATTTTTCTGAATATTTACAACTATGGGGTTCATTATACTTGTTAATGTTTGGTCCTTTTTCCTAATCTTTGGTTATTTTGCAGTATAAGGAAATTTTAGGTAAAGGGGCATTCAAAAAGGTGTATCCTTCTTTGTTTTGATGTGAGTGGTAGTGATGCCATCAAAAGTATAATTTTGTGTGTTTTCTGTTTTATACAGAAATATTAAGCCTCCTTTCATAAATATTTGGTTTTTTAAAATTAAGTTTATAAAAATTGTTTCCTTGTTTTGTTATTGGTTTTTTACTATGTTGTTTTCAAAATCCAAGCAAGTTTTGGAAACTAAAACAAGTAGTTTTTAAAATTTTGTTTTTGGAATTTGGAATTTGGCTAAGAATTCGAAAGTTTTCTTAGGGAGATGAAAATCATTGTAAAGAAGTTTGAGGAAACAAACACAATTTTCAAAAACTAAAAACCAAATGTTTAAAAAATGGGGCCTAAAGTTTGTGCATCTGCTGTTTGGAATGAAATTTTGTGGTAAATTGTGGGTTCTTGATCAAGATGTGGCATATAGATATCGGGCTTTTGATCAGTTGGAAGGAATTGAAGTAGCTTGGAATCAGGTTAAGGTAACAGATTTATTGCGGAACTCTGAAGATTTGGAGCGACTCTATTCAGAAGTTCATTTGCTCAAGACATTGAAGCACAAGAACATAATCAAATTTTTCAATTCGTGGGTTGATACGAAAAATGAAAATATCAACTTCATTACTGAGATATTCACTTCAGGGACACTACGGCAGTGAGTTTTGTGCCCTGACCTCTTCTGATTTTGTTTTTCTTGCTTTAACTATACTTAACATATATTATTGAATACATGTAGATATAGAAAGAAACACAAGCATGTTGATGTGAGAGCATTGAAAAAGTGGTCCAGGCAGATATTAGAAGGCCTTCTGTATCTTCATAGTCATGATCCTCCAGTTATACATAGAGATTTAAAGTGTGACAATATCTTTGTCAATGGCAACCAAGGTGAGGTGAAAATAGGTGACCTAGGACTTGCTGCCATTCTTCAACAAGCTCGTTCAGCTCACAGTGTCATTGGTGATGATTCTAAACTTAAACAAGGCATCATAGTAGTTACTTTAAATGAAAGTTGAGGAGTAAATGTTTTCAATCGAGTTGGAACAATGACTTTCTTTGTGATTTAATGATTTCAGGGACACCGGAGTTTATGGCCCCGGAGCTGTATGAAGAGGAATATAATGAGCTTGTCGATATTTATGCCTTTGGCATGTGTTTGCTTGAGCTTGTAACCTTTGAATATCCATATATTGAATGTGCAAATGCCGCTCAAATATATAAGAAGGTCACATCAGTAAGGGCTCTGGATCTTTTTTTCTTTTGTATCCCATGTAGCACCTAGATACTAATAATGTTTGTTCATTTCTTAACTTTCTTTCTGCTATTGAAATGCATACAATGCTTTTAGTGCTGGCCTACCATTTAGATCACCTCTGGTGAAATGTGAATACGGTATGCATAATGATGGACTCAAACACCATAACATATAGGAAATAGTCGATGATTGAGTTTCATTGTGTACATTGTTCAACCCAAACTTTTCTATCAAACCTTATGTTTATCGTGATACATTTGACATTTGATTTACCTTAATTTATAATATGTTAACTTTACGAGAAAGCCCATTCACTTTGAGATTTCATTCAGTTGTGGGGACTTATAGTTCATGTCCCGATCTTTGAAGCTTAAGCCATCTGATTTTTATATATAATCTTCTATTGATAGCTAGAAAAAATATATTATGTTATCTTCAGGGATATAGTTTTTGGTGTGATTTCCCTCTTGTTATATAAAGAAAAGAATTACTTTCATGGAGCCTAGGTTTCCTAGTGGACTTCTCTAGCATTTAAACAAGAAGCTCTATGTGTGTTTTCATGTGATATGTGTTATTTTGTTCAAGTTTTTACTTTCTTCATTTTCCCTCGCTTCAGTTTTAGATGAACCACCCATTGTTTAAAAACCGTTTTAAAATTTCGACATCAAATTTGTAGTAGTTCTAGTTGAAAATTTATAATGTTTTATAAAAATAAATGATATTGTATATACTTCAAATTGGTAAATATTTGGAGTCCTAAAGTGCTATAGAAATTGTCTACAATTCAAGTACGGCTACCTTCTTAAGTCAAATATTGTATATGCAGTAGATCTTTCGTTTCTTAACCCCATCTTTTGCAGGTTCTTTAAATATAAATGTTTCTTGAGATGGTTTTTAAGCATTATTATTTTCCTTTTGTTCCCAGGGGATTAAACCAGCTTCATTGGTAAGAGTCACTGATCCAGGAGTTAGAGCATTTATAGAAAAATGTATTGCAAATGCCTCGGATCGCTTGCCTGCAAAAGATCTTTTAAGAGATCCATTTCTCCAAGCAGATGATGATCATAATAGTATATCTCATCATTTACATTCCAAGATACATCATCCAGGTAAATTTAAGAAAATACTTCTCAATCGGTAGAAATTTTGAGATTGTAACATATTGTTATTTTACCTCATGACAATTAACATGGCCATTACAGAAGAAAAAAGTGAGCAGATTGATATTGATAGAAATGTAGATGATACTTCTACTGAGACTAGCAGAGATTTCAGTATGCATGGTGAGAGAAAAGATGTAAACAAGATATTTCTCAAACTACGAATTGCAGATTCCATGGGTAAAATTCATATTTCTCATCATTTTTTTCTTGTTATTGTAGCTTCCTTAGAAGAAAAACTACTCTATTGGAATTGCCGTTAACGATTTCTTCAATTATTTTAGGTAATTTCCGCAATATCCATTTTCCATTTGATATTGAAGCCGATACATCAATTTCTGTTGCTAGTGAAATGGTTGAGGAGCTGGATCTTTCAGATCAAGATGTTTCCACGATTTCTGAAATGATTGAAACAGAAATTCGATCTTACATTCCAGATTGGACATCAGTTGAGTATACGGTAGATAATGTAGGAGCAGATGTTGCAATTTCCGAGGGCTCTGCATCTGAAACAAGGAATGCTGCCTCTCCTTTGTCTATTGAATCTGGTAACCTTGCATTAGAGGTAATGCCTTCAGGTCGCAAGTATTGGTCCGACTCTCCAAGGGGAATTGGTGGGTGCTCTCCTATTAAGCCAGGTCCTTCAAACTTGTCTTTTATCTCAGATCAGAATGTTGAATCCCCTAGCTGTCACATGCATGGGGATGATCTAGATCATGCTGCTATAATTAAAGGATTGGAAAGTGAGCTTTTGTCCGAGGATGGTGCTAATGATGGGCAGGATGAGGGTATCTCAACTACAAATCTTCATGCTATCTCTGGGGCACATCCTTCAAAAGAGAACTTTGGAGTTTCAGAACATGATGAATCAATTGACGTCGAGATAATGGCCGAAAAACTTGAAAATTTGTTGACACACCAGCAAAAAGAATTAGATAAACTGAAGAGGAAGCATAAATTAGCTATCTCAGAACTTCTTACTGAACTTACACCTGAGTCCTATCAGAAGGTTTTAGAGATGTGCAATCATTCTGATTTTGAGTTGGTTCTTTGAAATGCATTGCAACTTCAAGTTTAAGATTCCGCTCGTGTCTTGAATGTAATGGTGTCTCATTGCTCTCAAATGTAAACCAATTTACACAAATTCTCGTTTAGTGAAGATTTTGTTTCTAATCTTCAAACTACCTTTTCCTATCCTTGGAAGTTTGATCCAGTTATGAAGCATGATATTGAAAGATGTCAAGGAGAGGCTAACCAATGAATTTCAAAGACGTAAATTGATACTGGCATCACTTCCTGGTATGTATCTAACATCTCTCATAAAGCAATTCGTGCACAGAATGCACAAAGATCTGCCGCCAATGTTCTCTTATTTTTTAGCACAAAATAGGTGATACATTGTACTGTTATGTGTTGTGATGGTGATATGGAAATGCTGGAAATTTTTTCAGAAGATATTGAGCCAAGAGAAAAGGAAAGACGTAACACTGAGTTTTATTAGTTATATACTATACTCTGACGTAGATAGTTGAAATTCTTTCAGATAGATTTTTGTACAGACAATAATTTTTTCATGCTCTCTTCATTTTCATTTTCTTCTACTTTCTGGTCGATATAAGTTGACCAGATATTGTTTATTCTTTTGGAAACTCGTTTAAGCTTATAAATGGTGTGATGAATGAGAATTACTATAACTTTTAATTGTAGCATGCTTGTTCTTTTGCCGTCTCCATTGTTGAATTGCCTTATTGCTTGTTTTATTTTCCCCTTGATGTTTTGTGGTGCTTTAACAATTTTTTAAAACAATTTTTTTTTTCAAAGACATTTAATTAATGCGGGGATTAACCCATGACCTCTTAGTCAATGGCACAACTTTATATCAATTGAGTTATACTCGATTAGGCGTGTTTTAACAATTTCTCTTATAGGATTAGTTGTCTTTTAACAAAATGAATATTAGTATTTTACAATATTTCAAAAGAAAGTACTTTTAGCTTATGGGACTGATCAATACCAGTAAAAAAAAAATATGTATGGACCCAAAATTTCACTGCTAGTTCGTTAGGGGGCTAAAATTTCAGGAGGATTGCTCATCATTCAAAAGTACACATCTAAAATTCTACCTTCATTTGTATTATTAAAAAACAGAAATAAGCACTTCATGTTGTGTACTTGTGTAACATACCAAGCTATAAAAAGATAAAGAGGCATGAACTACCAAGTTCATAGCTCCCCACCTCACGTTAATGAAATACATTTGCAAAAAAATAAATAAAGATTTTCTGGAAATGATTCTACTCTGAGTGACTCTTCAAGATCTGAACTGTTGTAATAATATTCTTGTATTATTACAATTGATTTTCTTACATAAACTGCAGTTACTTATAGTTAAAGAAGTTCAAGTTTCTACAAGTTCACAAGGTTACATCTATATATATACGTATATGTAAAACAAGCCGTTTTTGCCACGATGTTGACACAATGCTGTATCAACAGACAGTGGAACACAAATGATTCAACTGGCTTAACTGATATCTGAAATATTTCCTATCAAAATCTAGCACCAGAGATAGCAACTTCCCGGGCAAACGATTAGTGATGAATATTAACTGCAGCACCACAGAAGCAATCACAGGAGATGGGAAGAGACCTAAAAAATGGTTGATGTGATCAATTGTTGTACAAAAGATGCTCTCTGATTCAACTCTTCACTGTTCTCCTGGTTTCTTTCCAGCAAGGGTGACCCATTACTGCAAAACCCAAAAAGCAAATCGGAAGAATAACCATTAATATGCTGAGCTATCGCATGCCGAAAGCACAGTCGACAAGTGAGAATTGATATGGTATGCATTAAAGAAGATTGTAATTGCATAAGTAAGCTGATATCTTAATGGTGTAGTGGAAAACTCAAATGGTTGGGCGATATCAAGAAAGATGCAGTTTGGGACCAGGTAAAAGATTTAATTTAGAACCAAACTATGCTTGATAAGATGTTGCAAATATATCAGCTTAAGTTCGTATCAGTAGGATGGCAGTACTTCAAGGATTTCAATTGTCCCATCAAATTTGTCAGGAATCTTTTTCTTTTTCTTTTTCTTTTACTTTACTTTTCTTGGATCCTTATAAACCACTATTGAAAAAAGTACACTTCAACCAGAAAAAATTGCTTCTTTTTTCTCCAAAGTTAATGATGGTCACAGTAAGCCTATCCATTAAATTTGCAGGTTAAACTTTTAGCAAAAGACAGACCAATAAAACTGAAAGGTTAAGTTAATGGACTTGATTTGTAGACTTTCAAAAGATCACCACCTTGAAGGCTTGAACAGATCCAATTATATTTGAACTAGTAACTACAACTCACCTTTCGACATTAGTGGCGACGGAGGCATCGTTTTCTGAACGATCGTCTCTCTCGACAGATTCAGGGTCTGAGAAAGGAATTCTGCAGATAAAGGGCAGAAGGGGATCAGGTGCAGATCCATTTTTATTTCTCCTGCTCTTTGTTGTCAGCTTCTTGGAACTAAATGCAGAAGAGACAGATTTCTCAGGTTTTCTCCTCCTCTGCAAAGATGATGACATTATATGCTTTAAGCAATTGCTCATTATTACAGCCATGGAAGCAATGAGTTGAACAACAGACAATACCTTTATTGAGCTTGAATGATGTGCTATAAAATGCCCAATTACATCTTTCCCCAGACTGGCTGCACATAGGGGACAAACCTGAGAGAAAGCAATGTCAAAATTTATATCATTCTTGCTTGTTGAATCTAAAATCTATTAAAATGCATCTTCCACTTTACATCATTCTTGCTTTAGCTTTAGAGATTCTCAGAAATACAGAATAAGCATGAGCATCAAAATTTTCCTTATTCATTCAAATACAAATGGCAGATGCAAAAACACCCAAGTTTTTCTAGCTTCATATGGAAAAGTAAAATCCTAGCTTCAATCTACTTCATTGATCAGTCAAATAAACCAAGCAGCAAGCACAAAATTATCAGTACATAAACAATTTCTCATACACCATAAGAAGTAATCAATGAATGGCGAGAAGAAAAAGGAAAATTAAAATCTTGTAATTACTGCATTTCTGAAGTCAAAGCAGTGCTCTTCTTGCAAATGGCTGCAGAGTGCTTGAACTTCGATATCAACATAACAGTAAGGGCATGAAAAGTAAGCTCGTGAATCATCTTCTCCATCCGAGTCATCCAGAATTATATGGTTACCTAATCATCAAAACATCGTCATATAAGCCATGAAATTCAAAAGCTACAGAGCTCACCTCACACTCAAAAGAAAGCAAAATCAGAACTCAGAATGTCACTTTGAAAAAGTAAAACCCCCAAATCTTCTCTTTGCTAGCTAAATCAAGACTAGAAAATCAAAAAGAGTAGGAAATGAAAGCAAAATCAAGAAACCCAGATGAGAAAACCCCTCAAAAAGTTGAAAACAAGTACCAGAATGAAGCATGGCAGCTTGAACAGCAGAAAGTTGGTCAGTGGAATGAACCCTTGAGGCCCAAAAATTGAACTCCATAGCTTCTTTTCTTTTATTTTCTGTGTGGTTTCAGAGGAAGTTTGAAGTGAGATTTTGAGAAGAAAAGTGTGAGAAATGAGGAATTTGGGCAAATGGGTGTCGATAGCTTTGGGAAGAAGAAAGAAAGGAAGAAGGAAAAAAGTAACCTTGTCATCAACCTGGGCCTGGTGGATGGGTTGTGTGGTGACTGGTGCGGTGTCTGCTTGTTCATATACTGAGCTGACCCAATTTTTTCCAAAAGCCAAAAGCTTTCTGACACACAAAAGCTACTTATCTATTGGATGACACGTGGTCTTTACCAAAAAAAAATCACTTTTTTCACTCATTAATTAATCAATTTCATCAACATCAACAATCTGTTAACAACTTATGATTAAGAAACCACTTTGTTTTTGTTTCTTTCTTATACATCTAATGGTATGTTACATTGTGGCGAGAAATTATTTGAAAAAATCGCTATAATGTGGCTAATAGTTTTGTATTGTTGAATAAAAAGAGAAAATTTGTGAGAGTACTTCGATTTTATATCAATGTTATTTGGGATAGACAATATTTAAAAGCTATCTTTGACGATTTTATATCAATGTTATTTGGGATAGACCATATTATGACAGTCTCGCATTGAATAATTTATCTGTTGTAACGACATTCAACTCGAGAGAAAAATAAACAATGAAGGCGGGGGAGAGACAACCTAACAAAGGCATGAGGTTACAGGTTAGCAAAAAGTTGTTTTTGTTAATGATGGGTGGATCTCGCAACAAAAAACGACAAACTGTGGTGGGTCATTCTCTCTTTAAAAGTAAGTCAATAAAAAAATGAATTATGGGGCCAAAATCAAAATATTGTTTTCATTTCTAACTCATTAAACAAAAAGATTCTAGTACTGTTCCAAATGTTGGCATTTTGGTTCGTGGGATAGGATAATGTTTTAAAAATCAAAACTTTCTTTCTTCATTGAAAAAATATATATATATATATGGTATGTCTTGATGCAAAATTTTGGACTTCCTCCTTTTCGTCGTGTTCTGTCGCGGGATGGTGTTTGTCGGGCGCGGTGAACCTGTACACAGAGAGAGAAAGGTAAACTTGCACTGGTGGGCTTGGCCCATGGGCCTCCGATGCTTAAGTCAGAGTGATCCGAGCATAAATAGGAATATAGAGAGTTTAGGGTAGAGTTACCTGTTTTTCTCATTCCTCTCATTCCTTTTGAACAGGAAGGGTATTTATAGCTGGTGGTGAGGAATGGCTCCTCGAGTGGCCCGGTCCCTTGGTCTTCGGACGAATGCCTGGATCGGGGCGAGGGGGCGCGGACCAACCGGGGTTGGGTCCACGCGCTTTGTCATGATTGTTGCAACCGTCGTTCCCCAATTCCCCAATTTTCGAGAGAGTTGGGGGCGCCTGTTGTGTCGCCTCTTCGTCAGTCGTGGCAGGCTGTCTTGTCAATCACATCTCGTACCACTCGAGGAGTGGCGTGATGACAGCTTGCCTTCGTCAGCTTTGGTGAGCTTCATTCACCGAAACTTCGGGATCGGCCCCTGGGAGATGGTCCATCCGAGGCCTAATGTGGTGGCTCATCGCTCCTTGAGGAGCGGGTGTGACGTCAGCAGATGACGCGAGACTGAAGTAGCCCGTAACAATATGGATTAGGAGTAAATTCATATTACTTTTAAGTTAATCCATTTAGTTTTCTTTTGAGTTTTAATTTTCTTTCAGTTCTCTATAAATAGAGAATTTGGATAGATTTTTTTATTTTTATTTTTTTTTGGAGAGAAGATTCTTTATGCACTTAGGCTACATCAATATTTTCTATTACTTTTAAATTTGCACGTCTTATTTTCTTTGGATTGAAGATTCAAATCTTCACTTTGTCGTGTACTCTAAAAAAAATAATATACAAACTTCAAGATGATAAATTTGAGAGAGAAAAGCTCAAACCCACGTTTCAAGTGTGGGTGAGCGTGGGTTGGGCACCTAGTGCCCAACTTATCCGAACACGACACGTCTGACTACATTAGTGAATATGCATCCAATCAATCCAATCAATCATATGAGATCTAAGAATTATTGACATGATTTCCTTTCATGTGGATTGCTTCAAATCATTGAAGCCCAACTGAACCATGGGCTTATAGAATCTGATGATGTTGATGGACCAAGGATCTGCATTATTATCAATATAATGGGACAGTATAAATTTGGTACCTAGCTAGGTTTGTTTGTCCAAAGTTGCTACTAAGTTAAGTATAGAACAAACACAATCTACATAGATCTAGTTTTCCTAATTCTAAACTAAATAAATCTAAATTGATTAAAACTGTGAGCCATATATATCCCTGCATCAAAACCTGCTTTAGTTACAGAACATTAAAGTTGAAGGCCAGAATTTAAAATCTATGGGAAAACCTGTTAAGGACAACGAAACATCTACGATGATATGATATTTTGTTCATTTTGAGCATAAATTTTCATAACTTTGCTTTTGGTTTTGGTTATAACCAAAAGGTCTCGTATCATTATGGAGATACGTAGAGGTTATGTTCTCCTTAAACAAGTGGTATTAGAGTCTGAGGTTAGCGCCTAGTTAGAAAGCCAACAAAGTTGGAGTTGATTTTAGTTGGTTGGTTAATTTTGTAGTGTGTAGCCATGGATGTTAACACAAGTCAAATGGTCAGTTTGAATGGAGCAAATTGGCAATTAGGGAAGGAAGTGAATAATTGGTAAGGACAATGGAACCTCTACATATCTCAATAATAGTATGATATTGTTCACTTTTTGGCATTAGTCGTCATGACTTTGCTTTTGGTTCCACCAAAAAAATCTCATACCAATGAAAATAATTGTTCTTATCTATATACCCATGATCATTCCTTTCTCTAGTTCATGTGTGACTTTGTTTACACTTCTAACAATTCTCTCCTCGAAAAAATTCTACTTGAGTCTCCCTTCGACCTTATTTGTCTACTCCTGATTGACAACGAGAGCTTGCTCTTATCATCCAAAGGCAACAATCCAAATAAAAAGCACGAGCACAGATCACGTTGTGGGACGACTTTGTTTGAGGGGTGAATTGTTAGGAGTGCAAACAAAGTCTCACATTAATTGACTAGGGAAGGAAGTGTGATCGTGTACATATATGTGAGGACAATTATCTTTATTGATATGAAACGTTTTTTTGGATGGAATCAAAAGCAAAGTGAGTTTATGTATAAAGTAAACAAATATCATATCATGGTGGAGATATGTGTAGATTTCGTTATCCTTTAAAGGGTGTTTGGGGCACCAACTTAAATTAGGTGGACTGAGTTATTATAACTTCGTCGACGTTTGGCCCATCGACTATTATAAACCCACAATCAATAGAGTAATTATACTGACTTCAATAATATTTACTAATCATAGACTATTATAACCCACCAATTATTATAACCACCGACTATAATAACTCATTCATCGCTCTAACCAGCGTCTTTAACAATTTTGGTATTAGAGCAACAAAACTATGAGGGACTTATAACAATTATATATATATCCTAAATCCTATTTAATTTGCAGAAGCCATTGGGAGAGAAGTTTGCATTGACCAATAAAGGACACATTTCTCACTTTGATCTGCAATTAGTATATTCACAAACTTTAACAGAGGAAGTAATGTGGAACCTGAAAGAGAAAAAGTTAACATCATTCTGAAGTTTTATATTAAAAAAAAACATGAAAACAAGCATATTTCAGTCTGAAAGACAGGGAAATTTCCAGTCTTGAGATCCACAAATGGAGAAAAAAGAAGATAGGAGCCATCAGCAAACTAATGGTGGACAATCTTGGCATGTGTCAAGTTTTTATTGGACAGACTACATATATGGTGGACTTAAATTGACAATGACCTTCCATTTGTTCCCCAAAACTTGTCTCCAAAACTACACTTTGTGTTGTCTAATGTAACCATGGCCATGATTAAGTTAATGAAAAGGGAAATTTGGGGATCTTTAAAGCAGAAAAAGTAAGCTCTTGTCAACTAAAAGTACATTATTCCATGATGTGGTTCAACAAATGCTACAAAGGAGGTTAAATTATAAGTTTAGTCTCTAAAATTTCTATTTTGTGTAATAAGTTTTGAACTTGTAAAATATCTAACGGGTCTTTCAACTTTCAAGTTTGAGTCTAGGTCCTTAAAAGATTCAAAAAATTTAAAAATTAATTCGCCTGTTAATTCTAAAATTGAATTTTATGTCTCGTGAGACCATAAACTTTCAATTTTGTGTCTAATAATAAGTCCGTGAATTTTTTAAAATGTTTAATAGGTCAACGACCTATTAAACGTAAAATCGAAATTGCATGGACCTATTGAACACAAAATTGAAAGTTTAAGAACTTATTAGACTCCTTATAAATTAAGTTCAGGGACCAAATAGATATAAACTCTAAGGGGGCGTTTGGGGCACCAACTTGAATTTGGGTTGACTGAGTTATTATAAATCAGTCAACCCACTATTATAACTCAGAATCAATAGAGTAACTATACTGACTTCAATAGTATTTACAATTCACAACTATTATAACCACTGATTAGAATAATTCACTCAGCGCTCCGAACAACTCTTAAGAGACTGTTTGGAATCCTGAGTGAATTATTATAGTCGGTGCTATTTGTGAGTTATAATAGTTGTAAATAGTAAATACCATTGAAGTTAGTATAGTTGTTTTGTTGATAGTGAGTTATAATAGTCGGTAGAGCAAACGTAGACTGAATTGGAAATTCAAGTTGGTGTTTCAAACTTGAATTTAACCAAGGAAGAGAGAGAACATAAGTTTTTCCAATGAAAAGCATCATTAAAACTGTAGGTACAGTGCCTATATAGCATATTATATTGCCCCACTTGGACTGTTCATTAGACTGACTTTTCTTAAATAGGCTGAGTTTGGTCAATGGTTTCAGAAAAAAAGAAGTCAGTATGTTTTGTTTTGTTGCCTCACAGCCTCTCTCTCTCAGCTGATCTCTCTGAATAACCTGAACTTCTACAGTCAAATTATAGGACTTCTTTTTAAGAAATCAAACTTGCAGATACCTGATCAGATCTAGCCAGCCCTACACTGGTGTGAGAGACTTCTTTTCAGTACACAATTTTGTTTTTTGATAAATATAATGGAACTTTTATATATAATGGGTAATAAACTTGTAAGTAATAATATTCTATTCTTGAGTTGCATCATGTAATATTGTATTTGTTTCTGATAATTAGGTCAAATCTATAGAGACAATGCAACATCTATGCTGAGTTTCCTAAATATGAACATAATCAAACTATTATAACTCACAGTATAGTCTTCTTGATTCTTGTTGTGGCACCTGGCAAAAAAAACTTACAAAGCTGGTTAAAATCACTTCAAAACATGCATTTAATCCTTCAAAATCAAATTGATAGAATGTAAATCACGTTTAAAAGTGTAAAACTAAACATTAAAATGATTTTGGATGATTAACTGTATGTTTTCGAGTGATTTTAACCATTTTAAAATTACTCTCAAACTTGCACTAATATTGAACTTACATCGGTGCGATAGACCGCCAAGGTTACGACAAATATTTTCTAAACTCACCCCAAGTCTACCTCTAGAATTCATGAAAGAGAAAAGACAAAACAAAACTAGCTTCACATGAGACTTCTTTTAACTTGATTGGATTGTTCACTGAAGTTCAAAATGATGGCAACACAAAAGCTAAGAATTACACACTTCACAATCATATATATGGGAAAGAACAATAAGAACCAAACTAACAAAGAAAAGAAAGTAGTGGGAGAGATGAAAACAGAAGAGGGAACTCAGGAGGAAGATAAACACATTCAATACACAAAACTATCATTTTTATTTTGAGTTCAACATCTACGAGGTGGAGGATCGAACCATCGACTTTGAGATGATAATTAGTGTATTATCCACTAAGCTAAGCTCAAAATGATAATTACTATCAATAATATGTATTGATAGATAGAGAAACTAAAAGCAAGGAAAAGAAGCTGAGAGATGAGAAATGGGAAGAAACTTTTTATTACATCAATCAGCTGCAAATGCAGACATCATGCATGCAGAGAAATTACACTCATCAATACCGTAAGATATATCTGGTATAAACAAAACACTTGCGAATAACAACATAGCTATATATTCTACTACTAACAGATCTAATAATAGATCATTGATAGAGAAAGATAGAAAAAGATAGAAAAAAGAGAGATAGAAACTCATCAAGAATGCATGTTTTAAAGACGACAAATGAAAGGACTCTTCATATATCATACGAATCGGACCAGGACGCTGGATTCCCCTTTGGAAAGGATAAGATATCTGATATATCCTCCTTCCTTCCTCCTATCTTATAACACTTTGCTTACAAGGACGTCTGAATTTTCGAACCTCCAAAACAAAGCTTCCCATTTCAAAAGACTGCAAGAAATAGAAAACCCTCTGTGGCTTCTTCCTCTCTATTATTGCAGCAAAAATGTTCTTCATTGGCTTCTTCGTCGTCGTCGTCCTTGAACTGTTGAAAGCAAGAAACATGGCAATAGCTAGCAGACAGAAGAAGCAGGTATTTCTGTAAGAGAGAAAAAGAGTTAGCAAATAATTTTCCAGTAGATGATTCTATAACAAAGAACAAGAAACAACTGATATAATCAGGCTTCACAGTGGAGTTCTCTAAGATCTTTATATTCCCGCATGCATGTTTCCCTTTAATGTATACAGTGGAAACTGGAAGGGCACGTTTTCACAGGTAAAAAAGAAAAGAGAAAGAGAAGAGAGAGAGAAAGAGTGGTTTATGGAGGGTCCAGTTTAAACAAAGTAAAGCATGATACCTCAAAGCTGGGCTTTCTGTTAAAGACGACCCTTCAAAAAAGGGTCTTTATCTATGTAGTTTAAAACTTTGGCTCCTCTTTCTTTTCCCTTTTGGTCGGTTGTGTCAAAGTGAACCTCATTTTTCTTCGTCTCTCCTCTCACATGTTCTGGCATGTAGGCCTCCTCTTTTCTGCCTTTTTTTTCCTTGCAAGTTAGCAGCTAATATTCCATGTATTCGACTGATCATACAGACTAATAAATACAAAAAAAAAATGAACCCTATGCTCTAAAACATGAATAAAAACTTTAATCATACCTTCTGCATAATATATCCTTGTCCATATTAAAAGTTGATTTCGTGAGGGTTTTGAGTTACATTAGAACTCAAGGACACAGTTATACAACCTATAGAACAAATCATGTTCAAGTAAGGTCGTCGAGGATTTTGAGTTACTGAGAGAATGATAATACTAAAGACCTGTTTGGAATGGTTTCCTAAGTGTTTAAGAAATATTTTTAATCACCTAGAAAGTCATTCCAAACAGGTTCTAAAAACCAAATGGAAAACTGCAATGTGACAGTTTCAAAAAGAGCCCTCAATAATGTTCTACGCAATGGATAGCTGACATTAACTATCAATGAGTATTTTTTAGTAGGCTTTTCAAGTAGCGTCAGCTTCTACAAACTGATTCCTAGATTTAGATCTGATCTGTATTTGTAAATGTTATCAGTACACAACATTAATTACAATCACAAGAAGCTTCTTAACATGTTCATTCGGGTAACTCTGCTCGGTCCCTCCTAGCTGTTTCCAACATTGCGAGCAAGAACTTTGAAGGGTCACCAGTACATGGATTGGCTAGAGTCGCATGAGCTAAGAATGGGAGCTTTCTTAAAAAACGTCCGCTACAACCCTGTGAACAGAATTTAACAAAATAATTTAAGGATCATTCAAGGACTCGCAAATCAATAGGCACCCACGTCACGTTTGATGACCATTTGATTTTTTTGTTTAGGGTTTTTAAAAATTATGTTTGTTTTCTTACAATTTCGTATAATTTCTCTCTAATGATTTTCAACTTTCTTTAGGAAATATTTGATTTCTTATCCGTACTTCAATTACAAAAACTACATTTTAAAAATGACCTTTTTTAGTTTTCAAAACTTGGTTTGAATTTTGAAAACACTTGTAAAAAGTAGATAACAAAACAAAGAAACTCATAGGTGGATGTAGTGTTTAATGTTTATAAGCTTAATTATCAAAAGTCAAATGGTTATCAAACGGGGCTTCAAGATTTCTGTAACGGACCTCGCATGCTTCAGCAACCTCAAGCAATAGTTTGCAGATGTGAAGTGGTACATCAACCTTCTCGGTCTCTAGAATGCTTATTTTCTCTTTCAAACCAGCATAGCTTGGAAGCATAGAGTGGTCACAACCCTAAGAAATTTAGAAATGGTGAGTATCATGAATGCCTATGTACACTCTATTTCAACGAGAATCCAAGGCACCCGAAAGAAATGCTAAAGTTGCAATTATTAGATGTGTATGGACCTCAGCAGTTGTCAGAATTCCAGTACGTATAAGCTCTTGCAAGCAGGACCTTAGAATTTCATAACGTGCTTGAAGAGTTGGTGGACCAACATATGCTTTGATATCTGCTCGATCTACAAATGCAATATCTGCAATCCAGATTTTGGTTAATTCAAGTATTTAGATTTTAAGGTATTGTTCTTATCTTTGCTCAAGAAAGAATGAAACTCAATAAGATTACAGAACCCAAAAACATCCTGATCAGTGACCACAGACTAATTAAACTGATATTGAGAACATGAGGATCAGAAGTAGAACTGTAGCTTCCAGAGTATAAAAGTTGGAACAATTTCGGTATTTTTTTTAAAAACTAGTTGCACTCAGATGAGTATGCCAACTACCAACTTCCAGAGACAGTCCATAAAAGTTTGCAATTCAACTTGTAATTACACTACCAAAAAAATGTCTTTTGCAATGAGAAATATTTACTTAACATCATTTGATTATTAACTCACCAATAGCTGCTGTTATATTGGACGTTGTCAGAATCACCACATTTGGTGCCGATTTCAACTTATCTATCTGTGTAAGTAGCGCATTGACAACCTGTGATATTCCAGCTCAGAGTTTTATATATGTATCAGCTGAGCTTCAAAGTTACTGGCCTAAATAATTTATACAAGCATATTCTTACTTTCTTTCTTTTTTCCTTTATTTTTTACTTTCTTTCTTTTGGTCAGAGAGGGTGATTAAGAGTGGAAAGAGGGACCAAACAAAAGGAGAGGCAATAGCATACCCTAATGGAATCTGAAGGTTCTGAACCAGACAACGCAGCCTTTCTAGCAGCAGCTAAGCTTTCCACTTCATCTACAGACAGCCAAATATACATATACAAATGATGAAGTAGAAGAAGGACAAGCATGAAATTAACAACCTTCTAAAGTAAGTCTCACCAATCAAAACAAATACCAGATTGTCTTCTTCCTCTATCATCTCTTGAATCTTCTGGAATAGCTTTGCGACCTAATAAGGAAAAAATGTATTCTTGAATACAATAGAGTCGACAATACCCAACATATGAAAGTGTACGCTGCATCAAATTTAAAACAGTATCTGCCTAGAACGAAATGAAAATTAATTAAGGATGCAGGACATCTATTGATGAAGAAAGCCATACCAGCTTGCCACTTTCAGAAAACCATTTGCTAAACAGTGAATGTGCATTAACTTCAATGAGTACGCTGTGTGGGTATCTGAATATAATGGAAAATGAAACTAATAAATAATAAGAATCGGCTGTATCTTCATTATATTATTAATATGGAATGAATCCTGAAGTAATGTCTATCCACAAACCTCGACAGATATCTTATTGACAGTTTTTGAGCCAGTGCTTTGCATAAAGAGGTCTTACCAGTCCCTGGTGGTCCATGTAATAGGACAATCCTGTGAGCACGTAAAAAGACGAGAATTACATATTAACCTCTTGGATGTCTAGGTCTTCTTGACAAAACTGCAAGCAAATGCACATCGTGTAAAACATGGTAAAGCATTCTTGAATGCGCAGTAGCCATTGGGAGATTCGTGATTTTCACACACAATTTTGATGTCTAGATTAGAATTTCGGAGGGGCATTTCCATTTACATAGAGATGTTCTTTCTTTTGAGGGTTCATTCTAAAATGTTAAAAATCGTACCAAAAAGGTAAAGAATATAAAATGAGAGTTCGGCTTATTACCCAGTAAATGCACACAACAAATATTAGTAGATATATACAATCCCAAAGATAAAGTTTAGTTGACACACATTGGTTTTAGGAAAGTAAGAAAAGAAAGCTAATGATAGAGAACTCTACAAATAATTCAGCAATCAACAAACATTATGTCTTATTCTTATATCCGCCCTTGTAGATTCTGGAAACCATCCTACTGCTAAATGCAGATACTAGGAACAGAAAAGTCTTTCCTTACCGATTCCATGACACTAGGAATGGATTGACACCCTTCTCAGTGAATAACAAAGCACTAGCAGCATATCGCAGAAGCCTTTGCTTGAGACCAGACTCAAAAATTAAACTGCAAGTGAATTTGATGTTGCTTCGTCAAAAGGAAGCTTGGGTATAAATGAAATGACGTAAAAAAATAAATAAAAAAGTGATAGCAAACCTTTCCCAAATGCCGTCAAACTCCTTGGCAGGAAGTATCCATTCATTAAAACTTGAAATCTGTCCTTCCCCACCAAGTTCCTCGCAGGGTCCTTCTTCACTGAGCTGAACCAGCAATTCACAAATAATTTACATCAATCTAATCAGTAATCACACCATGAGAAAGTAAAGAGTCTCGACATAGTGGAAATGAAAACAAGCCAAGAAATGAAGAATGGCATTAGCATCATATACTGTGAACAATAAAGCTTTTGTCATTTCATGATATAGATTTGGAAAGAACAAATGTGGTCATTTGTGCAACAAAAGCAGTTCTAATAAAGAATTGAACTAATACAGTGAAAATAGCATTCATCAAGGTGAATACGGAAGAGGCCTGTAACAATGACTAAGTGAATTTCACCTGAAAGACATGAACAACAGGTTTGACTTGCCAGAATAAGAGGATATCATGGTTTAGCACACCATCGTCTACAAAATAAAATAAAAAATCAAGCATCATAACCAGAATTATGAAAAATCTACCTTATCTATTAATCCATATACCCGCTGACAGAAATTAATGGAAGAATCAAACTCCCTGCTAAGAAATTTTTCATTTTTCTAGCATTTTAGGCCCTTGGCCCACAAGCGGTTGGGATACTTTTTTAAGCTAAATCTTCCAGAACATCTATAAACTACAAAACTGACCAAATTTATATACTTTCTAGAGATTACAAGTTACTAATTCCTTTACCAATTCCATACCCTCCAGATCCTCTATACCTAAACAGTAGTGCATATAAATCGAAAAAGAGTATACCCGAACCCGAGTCACAAATTTGGATTCCTTGCACGTTTTCTGTGAGAAAAGCGTCATCGAGTGGCACGGGAATGGGTCCATCAACATAGCTTAAACTTCTCTTCTCAAGCATTCTGCACATTAGAACACACAAAATTGACAACGAGCTCTCATCTTCAAGCAATGTAAATTGTATTAAGCGCACTTCCAGTTTAAAAAATTTCAGAGATTTAGTGGAACTCATGAACCCAAAATCTAATAATCCTTATCCCTAATCAAATCACCAATTATCAGAAAGCATACCTCTCAACTGCCAACCGGATATCTTCAATCCGTGCTGTGCTGGATGATTTTAAGCACACCTCGACTAAAATATAACACAACATTCAAAGAAATTAAGTAACAGACTTCAAAGCTCGGAAATTGAAAACATGTAAAAATGTCTGAAACGATATGACAAAGAAACTATAAGAGAAGAACCTGAAACAAGAATTTTGTCTTCATTTACAATAGAAGAAGCAGCTGAGTCGGAGACGAGGCCATTTGATTCAGACATCTGGGCTTCTAAGGGTGGGTTTGGCAGAGAAATCTCCATTGGAGCACTCATTTTTCGTTCGATTCACTGGAAAGGATGAAGAGGATTTGAAGAACGGTTGAAGATTCGAAAGACGCCGGGAAATGTATAACATGGAACCGAAATGGGGCGGAGGAGTTGAGATCGGCGGCCAAAACCTACCGGAAGGAGCAGAGAAAATGGGCGGGAAAAATACACGACGGAGAAAGAAATCTCTCCGTTCGAATGTGGATATTAAATCTCTCTACAATACGGGCCCTAATTTATTATTGGCTAAATTTTAAATATATATATATATATATATATATATTTTTTTTTTTTTTTTTTTTTTTTTTAAGTGATATTCAAGTTGGTTGTTCAAAATGTTCTTACACTTTTAGGTTAATTTCAATTATACATTTATGTTAAAAAAGTTTCACATCTAACTTTACTTAAAAATTGATTCAAATATGTCCATGAACAATTTTGTTGATCGTTAAAATAAGTAAGTGAAAATCACGTCAAAACGAGTCTAACTCAATGGACATAAAATTGTGTCATTGACTATGAGGTCTGAGTTTTGAGGTTTGAATCTCTCTACTCGACATAATGTAAGAGCTCACAGGTTTGATTTCTCCACCTCATATGTTGTAAAAAAAAAATAATAATAATGATGACAGACTAAGTTAAAAAAAAAATGAACCACAAGTACTAAAGCTAGTAGACAATCACTTTTTCAGTCACGTTTGACATTAGTTTTTTTAATTCAACCTCATATCAATTGCCTTAGTGGTCATTGATACTTGCCACACTTTTATTTTTTCTTTTTATTTTTAAATAAAATTTTGATATTTATTCTCTGGTTTCATTCTATTTTAGTTCTTACACTCTTAATAAAACTTAAAATTGGTTTATATCGCTAGTTTGAAGTTAATTTTTATCAAAATTAGTTAAATAATAATAATACTTTCTATGCTAGAAAAGACACAAATGTAAGCATATTTTCAAATTTGATAGGGGCTAGGTTAATAGAGACAAACTTTTTTTTTTGAAAATTTAATTTTAACTAAAGATGAATATTAAGCTTTATTAAAAGGACTAAAAATGGACATTTGAAAGTATAAGGACTAAAATAAAATGAAATCCAAAGTACATAGACTAAAATGATATTTATTTATTTTTTTAATTCATGTATGCAAATGTTATGTCTACAACTTAAGTAGACACTACCGTTTTCGTCACGTTTTTTTTTTCTAAGTACAACAAAGGCTAAGGGGTATGTGAGATTTGAACTTCCGAACTCAAGAGAGGTAATGCATGTCAATTATTGTTCAGTTATGCTTTGGTAAGTTTTCGTCATTGTTTTAGCTATAAAAATGTAAAATGACATATTTGAGATATGTTGATGAACTTTTTTTTTTTTTTTCAAAACTTTTTGTTTTGGATAGATTTAAAATTGTCACATTTGTAAATATTTATACCTTAGGTTAATTGTTTTATTATTTTGGACCACATTTGTAAATATTTTTATCTTAGGTTAATTATTTTATTATTTTGGACCAAATTGCAAATGCAACTACTACCCTTAAATTATATGCATGCAAAATGGTCTAAACAGTCTCTAGTTAAATAATAATAAATTAATTAATTAAAATTTTAAATGTAAGAATATAAACTCGAAAAACCCTAAATCCTAAAAAAAAAAAAAAAAAAATTTAAAGGTGCGAAAATACTTTTGGTTAGTGTAATTTCACTGAAGTAATGACAGTTTAGTTATTTTACTTTCAATTATGTAACAATTTTTTCTCTAAATTTTAGTAGGTAACACTTTGGTGTCCATATTTTCAAACTTGTAACGATTTACTCCTACGGTAGGAAATTTCATCAGAATTAAGGATCTTTTTTAATATAGTGTAATACTTTTTTAATATAGTGTAATACTTTAGTATTTGTAGTTTATAAACACATTTGTTACTTTATAAGTTTATTGATATACATATGTAAGCAATCTCACTAAATCTCAACATCATTTTTGGAAAATTGTAGAAAGTGACCTGTGAGTGAGAAACTTTAACAAAAATGACTCGTCTTTCCTGAAATAACAAAATTGACGGGTTTGAGGCTAAGACAACTGTGAAATTATCTATTTGCCCTTAACTTAAATTTACTTCCTTCCACCGGCCAAATCGATAGAAGATCAAATCACACACAGCTCCTCATCTCAGATTTCCCCTTCCACAGGTCAAATCGATCGCACAGCTCCCTCCTCCCCTCTAAATTTTTTGCTTAGTTTATAAGCACGGTTGGAAAGATCACGAAAAAACGTATAAAAACGAGTGGTTAATTAGCTAAAAGGAGCTTATATCGAGATAGATATGGCGTTCAGAAGATGGACCATAATCGCATAGGTTCCTAGATAAGAGCTAAATCGTTATCAAGATTACATAGACTAAATTGTTACAAACTAAAATTTGGAGACTAAACGGTCACTCCAACAAAAGTATAGGAACAAAAAAATGTTTTTTTTATAACCCATTTAAAATTTTGTATCCATTTGTTCTTAATTTTAAATTTTATATAAAAAAAAAAATGTTCCTCGTTTAAAAAATATACTTATTCTGACGAAAGTTGCAATATTATCTTTGACCTTCCATAAACTTTCAAAATTATCATTGAAGTAGAAATATATTAGAATATTGAATAGAAAGTCGATATAATTGTGACCTAGAACGAAGTGATAGTGATTGACCTAGATTAAGTCTGAAAGAACGACATTTCGTCATGTCCACTTTTCGTCCAACATTCTAACATTATTAGGGAATATCTATCTTAGAAAGTTATGTTTATGCATAGCCTAGGTTGTATATAAGCATCATGAGAAAATGGGGAGGAACACTTACACCCTGCAGACCTTTTGATTTGATTTGTCCATTAAAAAAAAAAAAAGTTGGACAGTGCGGTTCGTTTGCGTCAGAGTGGAAAAAAAAGGACATTTACAGCCTCAAACTCAAGAATCCACGTCCGCGCTGATCAAGCATATGATATTAGTATTACAAGTGATGGTTTGTTTTACTGATGGTATACTCTGAGTTTTGCTTCCGCTAGCACAAATGACTTCGTGAACTGAAGGGAACACTGAGAGCGTTTGATTTCTCCTCTCCTTCAAATTACTGAAGGGAACACTGAGGGAGCTCAAATTGTTATTTTCTTCGCTCGATGACGATAAATGAAGGGAACAGTGAGGCGACTACCTCTCCTTTGAATTACTGAAGGGAACATTGAGGTAATTGATTCGTCGAGCACCGACCCACGTTCGGAGGCTTGCAAATTTTTTATATTGCGTGGTGCGTGTGGAGGCTCTTGAAAAATTTAAGATGCAATGAGTATCAACCTGAATTTTGTAACACTTCCGCGTTCAGAGGCTGCAATTTTTTTTTTTTGCATAACATTTTATCTTATTCCCACTTTATTTTCAAGTTGAGCATTTGTGATCATTTATGCTCCAACATTTTTTTTTTTTTTTTTACAACATGGGGTGGGGGATCGAACCTAAGACCTCAAAGTCACTAATCTATACATTATGCCAAAGTTATCCTCTTGTTGGCCCTTTATGCTCCAACTTGAGAGAGGATATTAGGGAATACCTATATTATAAAGTTATGTTTATGCATTTATACATATGTATTTTGGAAAATAAGGGTTAGCTTAGGTTGTATATAAGCACCATATTCTAATGAGAAAATGAAGAGAAATATATTAAGCTTTAGCAAACATATTTCTATTTCATGAGTAGTTTTGAAACGTTTATGAAAGATCAAGCGTAATATTGCAACTTTTAAAAGAACAAGTATATTTTTTAAACAAAGACCAAAATTGAAAGATATTGTCAAACCGAGCATAGACATACAATTGTACTCTTGACTAAGAGGTCAGAAATTAATCTTCACCCGCATTAATTAAATACATTTGTAAAAAAAAAAATTGAAGGATATTTTTTTTATAATTTAGCCAATTTTGATGGTTAAGTTAATAAGGAAAAAAATAGAAATTGAAAGAATTGGAAGAAAATGTTGAAATTGGTGATCATAAATGAAAGCTCTAAATTTAGAGAGCTATATTAAAGAGGACAATAGTCAAGACTCGAATTTAAAGCAAATAAAAATCATAGAACCCAAACCACACTCTAAAATGTACGGTCCACACTCTCAACTGTAAACTTCCAATTTTTGAGCCTCTGATTTTGGGGCACAGGATAAACCACCACCACCACCGCCCCATCCCCCCATTCACAGACCACTATGAAGAAGAAGCCAGACCTTCAACCCGACCACGATCGCCATCTCCAAATCCTCAAGGCGGTGGCCCAGGCCTGGCAGAGCCACGCCGCCAGTTCCAAGCCGGCGACTGAATTCGACGCACATCGCCGGAATTGCAGACCTAATCCGTCTCGGTTTAAGCTGGAGGCGATTCGAACCCGGTTGTGCTCCGTCGGCGGCGGCGGCCTCAGATGGGACTTCGCCCAGTCTCTGTGGGACTCGTATGAGATCGTGACGGTGTCGAAGAAGCTGGAGGCGGAGCTGGTGCTCGACGGCGACGGTGGTTGTGGGCGGATGCAGAGGAAACCGAGAGAGAGTAGTAATAGTTTGAGGAATTTGTTCAATAGGGCTTCGTCGAGGAGATTCAATTAGCCAAGATGGATGAGATTTGAACTTCTTGATTATCTTTTTGACTGATTTTTGTTTTTGTTTTTGGTTTTTTGGTTTGATTTCCTGACTTTTTCAGCTAATTTAATTGTTATTCTATGATGATTCTGGGATAAAAATGATAAACTATGATTTGATTTTTTCATTTCTTTTAACTGGAATTTTATCATTCTTATGTTATGAACTTATGATTAATAGAAATATATGCACCAAATTATACCAAGTTAAGTTTCATTTAAATGATCAAATCGAGTCTAGCTCAATTGTCATAAGGTTATGAATGTTGAGTGTAAAAAAAAAACTATTTGTAAGTCCTAAATTCAAAACTATTCGATATATATATATATTTTTCTCTCTAGAGATTCGATTCCAACCTAGTTAGTAAACAATCCGTCAAAAACAACTAAAATAAAACAACTAAAATAGTCTTTAGTGAATAAGGCGAAAAGATGAATTTGATCCCATTTACAACAATATTATTATTCATCTTGAAGTTTCAAGATAAGAATTTGATCAAATATTTTAGATGATGTGTTGAAGGAGAAAAAAAAATTATTGCCTATGAATATAGGGCAAATAAATAAATTATTTTAATATTAATGAAAGTTTAACGTTTCCAAAACTTAACAATACTATAATTTAGCTCAAAAAAAAAAAAATAAGAAGAGAGAAAAAATAAACAAATAATTCTCATTCTCTTTCTAAAATATAGCTTGATTTTTTTTTTTTTTTTTTGACAACATGTTGAGGTTAGGGATTGAACCTAGGACCTCATGATCACTATATGATACATCATGTTGACCTATGCTCTTGTTGGCGAGCAATTCCGCCTTAATTATATATAATGTTTATAAGGGAAATATCATCGTGCACAAAACAAATAATGTTTATAAGGGAAATATCATCGTGCACAAAACAAATTAAACATATGTTTGATAGATTTTAAACAAAAACAACAATATAACTGGGTTTTTTTCTTTCCTTTTTTGTAGTTGTATTTTGTAAATTTTAGATGAGTTAAGTTAATGAAGGGTCAATTTTGTGCATTAAAGAAAAAATTAGTGAGTGAGATATTTTAAATGGATGAAATTGAAAGTTAAAAGTAAAATTGATACAATTTGAAAAGTTTAGAGATAAAAACTTTTGTTTTTCTCCTATTATCCTTAAGTAGAGATAAAAAAAATGTCCTAGAATGAAAAATAAAACTTCTAAAAATATAAATATATTAAAAAAAAAAAAAACATAATTAAGATAAGAGTGAAATTTGACAAAACACAAATTAAAATAATGGATATAAGCCAACTATCAAGACCTAATCATTTTAACAAAAAATAAACTAATCATTTCTCAGCAACATGCTTCATCAACAAAAGAATACCATATGCCAAAGCGAATATAGCTTTGCTGGCATATGTATGACGTGATGACCAAGAGGTCTGTGGTTCGAATCCCCCCACCCCCAATGTACTCAAAAAAAAAAAAAAAAAAAAAACAAAAGAATACCATATTAAAATTAAAAAAGATAAAAAGGATGGTTAATCTGTGAAATGCATTTTTAGAAATATTAACTGAATTAAACAAAAAATTAGAGTGAAACATATATACTTAGGCAAAGAGAAAAGACACAGAGATGAACAGAAACTGAAAATGTCTCAAAATCACTAAAACAAGCATAAAAAAAACCATACTGTTCCAGAACAACAATACCATATTATCCCTTATTTAGTTTATATATATATATATACAACCTAATCCATAATTGTGAAAGCCTTCTTCAACTAAACCATCTCCCCATATAGAAGTTCCATCACTACTCGCTTCATGCTGCCATTGTTCTTCATCAGAAGTATCCGGTTCATTTCCGTGTCACCGAAGCCCTATAACACGAGATTTATAATCATAAACCAAGACCCAAGAAATCAAGGGTTAGCAACTTCATTAAACGGCTTACCAACCATTTCCTGCAACTCTTCAAGCAATGGATCCCAATCAGCAACCCCGCAGAGTTCGTCCACCGACTTCTCCAGATCGTACCCGGTCTTCTTCAGTACTTCCCTGTTCAGATTGACCTGGTTGAATCCCATACCCACGAGTGTTTTAAGAAGAGTTTCTTCAACAACGTTATCAGCAGCGACATCGGCGACATTTTCAGATGATGGTGGAGAAACCTTGGGGGATGGTGGTATTGGATGTGGGTTTGCAGCTGGAATTGGTTCAGAAAAATCAATAAGAGGGTAAGACACAGAGGGAGCCTTAGATGAACTAGGTTGAACTCCATGGCAATCGACAGTAGGATAAGACACCAAGTTTTCCTCATTAGCAGAAGTAGTAAGACCTTGAGCAACTAGCATATCTACATCTACGAGGAACTGTAGCTCCTTGTCACTTTCAGACAGATTATGATCGGGTTTTATTAGTTCGACAATGGGGCTGGAATCACAAGGGGAAATGACACCATCAGGAATTGCAGGAGTCGAATTCTCTTCTACACCTTCATGGCCATTCAAATCACCACTGCCTATGACGACTATGGGGGGAAAATTTAAGTCCAAGGCTTGGGAATTATCGGAATCTGGCCTCCCAAGTGCTGCATCAACCTTCACGTTTGTAAACAATATAAGTTGAATGTATGTAAATAGTGTAATCATATGAACTTACGGCATATAGTATATACAGCTCTAGAAAAACTGAGATATTGAAAAATAAATACCTGAATGAGAACCCAAACACGTTGACCAAACACCTGGCCAGAAGGAGATGACATTCTCCAGTATGAGGTGTATTGCCCAGAAAATGGAGGGGCAATAAAGTCAACTGCAATTTCAATTTCCTGACCCAGAGGAAGTCCACCAGGAGGAACCTGACATAAGCAAGGATGTGAGAAAATTCTTAGAAAATAAAGAAAAGAAAAAATACTAGTCACAAAAACCAGAAAATAAAATGACCACAGAATAGTATTGAAGTTGACACAATTTTCTACCTCTATTTCAACTGATACCGAACAACTGAAATTGTCTCCTTCAGTCCAGACTAGCTGCGTACCACGGGGCCAATTCAAACTCCCACTATTACACAATCGCCATATCTTGGTAAATGGGGCAGATGGGGCCATCACAGTGCCATCCAAAACATTAACATCAGCTACGAAGTGACAATCAAGTCTGGTCTGCTTTCCATGACATTTCAATGTGTCAAATATTCGGGGGCCAGCAAATGAATGCTGCATTCAAAGAGAATGGAAGTTAAAAACAAAACAAAAAATAATAGTTATTGAAAACAAAAGGATGCATAGAAGCTCTGTTATCAAAACTGCATACTCTACGATGAAATCCTTTATTTCTTGGATGCCGATAAGAGATAGGACGATCAATCCTAATATAGTCAGCCTCATCGCCCATTTCAGCAAAGCAGATGATACAGAGATCATAATTATCTTTCCTGTAGAGAAATACCAGAACGCAAAAAGATTGGGCAATTAGGAACAGATAGCAATGGAAAAAAGGTAAATTAATTGATGGATAGGTTTGTGGTCTATTCTTACACTTGAGACTTGAACCGTGGACCAGTAATTGGACGGACTCCACAGCCATCACAAATAACACCTCTATGGAACATACTTCCCGTAGATTCAATGTAAGCACTGTTGATAGCTCGACCTTTAGGCAACATACCTCCCACAGATTCAATGTAACCACTGCTACTTTCTGGACCTCGAGGTAACATACATCCCACAGATTCAATGTAACCACTGCTGCTTCTTACTGGATCTATACCTACAGTTCCAAGCATAGATGGTCCAGTAGAAATGGGTGCACCACTAAAAGGGCACTCATCGATCAAATTACCATCCAAATAAGTGTCAGCTGAATAATATGGAAAACCGCCATGAAAGAAATCCCGAGATGCATCACTGTTTCTTTTCACCTCCTTTCCATCAAAAGAGCTGCTGCAAGGGGGCCAAGGGGCAGGAATAGCTGATTTCCCAATGGGAAATCCAGAAGCAATAGAATCACGAGGAAGGGCATTAAGATCAACAGAAGCAGGTGCATCTACACCAATGTTCTTTGTCACGCTCCCACTGTTAATTATCTTACTATCTTTATAAGCTAAACCAGTGCATTTAGAATTTGACCCTACTTCTTGATGAAAGCCATCATCCTTTGAAGCTTTTGAATCAGCACCTAGAGGAGCCATAGAACTCTCAGTGGCCACATTCTGTGTGCTCGTCTCTGGAACAGATGGGGACTGGGAATCAGAGTTCAGGTGTGTGTTTCCCAACCGAATAAAGCTCTGAGCAAGATCAGCAAGCACAGGGCTAGTAACTGCAGCTTTTGAAGCAATGTCAAGGAGGAACTGAGAACAAAAATCTGGTAAGGGCTCTGGCAGAGATTTCAAAACCTCAGAGATACCCGTACGAACATTCTGAAACGAACGTTGGCCATGTGCTGACATCAAAGGAGTAGAACTTCCATCTGATCTATCATGGGATTTGTCATTTTTCTCATTTCTCAGATGCACGTCAATTCTCAAGAACTTCAAATGCTGCCTCATTACATCTTGTAAATCATCATCATTGACCAGGGTGACTATATCACCATCTTCATCAATATATGTCAGTGTAACATCAGTATCAGAAGAGAAGTTAAAGAGATCAAGTATTTTGGCTCTCAACCCATTGATGTCAAGATCCAGCTTATTATTTTCACGGACTCTAACACTGAAGCGCCTTAGCATTTCTCCATATTTAACCTGTAAGAAAAAATGTCAGGGGAAGAAGTCATCAGCATGCTAACTCCAAGTTCGTAACCGCACAGATTCTTCTTACAGAAAGCTGCCAATTTATGCTAAAATTTATCGCCACCACTACCCCTAATAGAATATGGATCTTTATAAAGCCTTGGTGTCTATAAGGGGAAACTTGCTAATTTATCAAAACCCATGTTTGATCATACATAAATGATACATGCCATTTCTCTTTTAAAAAATAGGCAGTCAGTTAGTATTATTCTTCTAGGCTAGGCTAGGCACCAGGTGAGATGCAAAGGCTTTATCCTCAATGTTTCCTCAAGGAGGCATGTGCCTCCAATAAATTATCGGAGCAATAAACCTTGAGGCATAAAAATGCACTCACCTCAATAGGAGCATCCAAAACCTTTTGAAAAATAGATAATGGCAATAACTCCTTAGCAAAAAAAAGAAATGCACTTACAAAGAGAATAAAAGGGAGTTCGTCCTGTTTCTAATAATGACTACAATATTGACGAAAGCAAAAGTCCATAACAGTGCAAAAGCTATATAAATATGGATTTCATGCACAAAAAAGATACATGCACCTGTACTAGGCCTAGCTCATAGATATTGTAGATAAAAATTAAAGCATTCATCTATAACCAAATCAATTTAGAAATTGGAACCACGTAAATTTGTGATTCCAGGTATAAAAACATCAATGGACTTCTCACTTCAGAGCCGGAGGTATAACCCTATTGGTATAAAAATATGGAATAACATGTTGAACTCACTCAATCCCACAGATTGAGCTTGAAAACGTACAATTATCAATTCATAATACGCCGATTGAGTGGTCAAACTTCTCTAATTTCCCAAATTCTCAATCTAAGCTTGCGTAATTTATCTAATCAAACACAGAATAATAAACGTAAAAAGCAATAACATAATCCGACGACATGGAAAATAGAGATTGATTATGAAAAAATCTCTCATACCCAGAAGCAGAAACTCATAAGATCACGAACAAACAAAAACCCAGTGAAAAATACTCCACCAATAATAATTATAACAACAAAAATCCTCCAGAAATCACATAGATAAACACAAACAGGCAAAACACAGCGATAATCATCATCATCAAGGAAACAAAAACAAACCCTATTAAAATCAAGACGAGAATTACTAACCTTGATCACCATAGTAGACTCCATGGCTTCAGAAACACAAAGAGAATGAGTCTAGAACAGGAGAGCTGGCAGAGAATATATAGTACTGAAAACCGACTACGCGATCAAATTGGGAGAAGATTTGAATAAAAACAAAAAGAAATCGAAAGATTCTGGAGGAAGTTGGAGAAATATCAAAGGCTATCCGTAAGGCAGAATCATCGCGCTCTCAAAAAATCTTGAAAAAATAATGGAATTCGATCGGATTTAGTAGGGCTAGTTTTGGCTTATCGACGAAGAAATTGTTCGACTTCTTCTTCTTCTCTGGGTTTCTTCACGCGAAAGAAAGTTTCGAGGATAATTAAATGCTAAAATAATTTTAAATTAATTTGACAAATTACTGAAAATGACTTTTCAAATCTTCTAATTTGGTTTAGTTGTTAATTATTAATTGATGATAACATTTCAAAATGTAAATTTCAAACAATTTTTACCAACCTAATAATTTTAATCATTTTAAAAATAAAATAAAAGAGATTTAGGCTACTCTTCAGATTGCGTTTGAGTGGTTTGGGAGTGATTAAGATAAAATCTAACCATTTTTTTTTATTTGGTAAATAAATTGGGAGTGATTAAGATAAAATCTTAACCTTGCTAAATCAAATGGGTAGGGAGTGATTAAGATAAAATCTTAACCGCTTTTTAAATCTTAACCGAAATTGTATTTGGTAAATCAACTTATTTTATAATCGGTTAAAATCATTCCTCCATAAATTCATTTTACCTCTTTTCAAATTTGTTCTCTTAGGTTTTAGATTTTCTAACCATCGGTTTCTTCTTAAATTTTTCAATTTTTTTTTAAATTAAGAATTGTTTTATATATTTAGTTTTTTTTTTCACTACTTTTTTTTTTATATATAATTTTTTAAATTAATAAATCAAATATAATTTTTTTTTTAAAAAAAATTATATAAATTTTATACCGTCTACTTACTCCTTATAGCTAAATCACAATAATTTAAGGTACAAATCATAACTCTACAAATTATTAAACTAAAAAAAATCATGTGATCAAATCCAATTTATTTACAATCCAATTTATTTACAAATTTCAGTTTGATGTAATTATTAAATTAAAAATAAAAAGAAAACTATGATTTGTATATTTGAATAGAATTTAGTGAAATTCTTTTAAGTACTTTTGAAATTGGCTTCCATATATATATATATATATATATATATTTTTAATATTTACTAACAAACTTTTTAAAACTTTTATTTTATCCTTCCATATCTACAATTAAAATTCTTTTACAAATAATTTGATTCCAAAATTTATCTTAGCCTCACAAGTTTAGTGTGTTAGTTTTTTACTTGAAATTTAATTTGTTGCTCCAACAAATCTAGTTTACTTTTTTTAAACTTCAAAGTAAAATAAACAAAATATAATTTTAAATTTAAATTATATAAAATATATATATATATTTGTGATTGTCCAGGCCCGTCCGGGCCAGTTTACGTACACCACGACTAATCTCATATATTTGTAAATTGAAGGGTTTCGATATAGATATTAAGAATAAATGTATATCTCCAATATCTTTTACAAATACTCGTAAAACATATATATATATATATATTAATCATATAGATACCAATAACCAGATCTATAATTTAGTTTGGGAGTAGAATGAATTTAATTATTAATTTAAATATTTAAAAAAAAATGATTTACATAATTAATTATCCGATATTTCACCGATATATCGATAAAATTAAACTCCTATCTATATCGAAGTCATTGGTCCCAATATCATTCATGACTACTACTATAAATCAATGACTACTACCATAAATTTTACATTATTCACTTATATGAAATTTGAAATTCAATACAACGGACTCAAGAGATCACAAATTTGAAGGTTTATAGAAAAAAACGTGTTCAAATCTAAATTTATCACACACATCCAACCGCTACAAGATAAGTAGTCAAACGGTTTTTTGTATGGCCATCTGATGGCCATGCTCATGTTTGGTACATGGGCATGAGAATAACTTGTTCTTACATCAATTTGAGTGACTTTCTATACTCACCTATTTTTCAAGACTTTATCTAGATGTGCAATTTTTTTTTTCATAGGTTTAATCTTTTTTATTTTATATTTAGCTACTTTATTAAATTTAAAAATCATAACAATTTTTTTTTAAAAAATTTCAGTTTTTTTTTTTTACAGTTTCCATTAGAGATTTCTACTAATTTTTAAAATAATTTATATTAATTAAGTATAACATCTAGATTTAGCTAAATAATACTTATTATTTATTATTCAATTATGATGGTGTTAAACTATAACTATAATTTAAAATTGTATGTGATTTATAGTTATTTAATTAACTATAATTTATTAAAAAAAAATGTAACTATATTTTATCTTGATATAAATTAATCAATTGACTAGTAACTCAAATTAATTTAATGTATTAATTAATAAAAAATAATTTAGATCACGTGGTTTAAATTTATTATTATTTTTTAATTAAATTTAAAATCAATTTATTTAATTAAACTTAATTGATTCGAATTAATTTTTATTAATTAATGAAAACTTAGTTTAAAACCTTTTGCAAATATGAAAAAAAAAAAAAAAAAAATACAATTTTCTAAATTTAATTATATATAGATTATTTAATAATTTGTTTGCAAAAATAATTTAATTAATGCGGGATTGAACCGATGATCTCTCAGTTAAGTTAAGGATACAAACTTTCAAATCGAACGTACAATTATTTATTAATTAAACATAGCTAATATAAAATATACTTTAAAATATTAATATAAAATAAATAATAACTTAAAATTTATTTATATTATTAATTAAAATTTATTTTATTTAATTATTAATTCATTAAATATTAATAAAATTTATATTCCTATTAGTAATTATACCATCTATTTTTATAAATATATGAGAATGTCATAGGTTTAGATATTAATAATAAGGGTTGGTTGCACAAACAACAATTATGCCCAAAATAATTACAAATTTAACAAAGTTTAAAAACCTTTTACAAATATGACAAAAAAAAATTAGTGGCTATCACTATTACTGATAGACTTCTATCAGGACTATTACGGATAAACTTCTATCAGTGATATAGACTATTATCACTGATAAAATTCTATAAAAAAAAAAAAAAAAAAACTACTATACTTCTATCAGCAATAAACCATACTATCAGTGATAGAAATTACCATATCCGCAATTTTTTTTAAAAATGCTATATTTTTAATTATTTTATTCTAAATTGACATTTCCCTTGATAGTAATTATACCATCTATTTTCGACAATGTCATAAATATTTGATTCACGCAGACATCTTCTATAGACATCTTATATTTACAAGCTTATTCCAAGACATATCATTAAATCTGCAAATTCTCAAACCGCTAAAAAAAACAAGTTAAAGCTAAGTTAAGAAATGGAATTTTGTTGGGTTGCAAGAAGAATCTCCCTCTCGACCAGTTCAAATATGACTTTAAGTCGATGTCCAAACTCGTCAGCTATGTTCTGGGTGATCTTCTGCTGAAGCCCTGTGTTTTTAAGCCAAGTGATTCCATAGAAAGCATTGCATTTGCAAGCATTTTTAGCTAGCATTGAATCCTCAAAACAATACCTAAAATGAATCTGCAGAATATCACAAAAAAAGGTCAGCACAGCACAAATTAATCACTTCCTCACAATATGAGAGGAGAAGTTGTTACATTACATACACGAAAACAGTCGCCAAACGGGACGTCGTGCAAGCTCATGACTTCGTTTAGTACCCATTCTTCTTCATCACTGCCTGCTGCTGCCATGGGGAATTTTTGCTGAATGCATGTGACTTTACCTCCAAACAGCGAGATGCTGTGATCGAATTGGTAAGATATGTGTCTTTGAGCGATACCGAGTTTTACGAATTCCCACGGCGTCGTTGTGTAGTTTAGACAGCCAGATTTTTCCATCACTCTGTGTTCTAGCTTGCCACCCTCAAAAAGCTCCATCAATGACTTTATCTGCAGACATTGTTGTGGCAAATAAGAGAGCTTTCAAGTTTCAACAATTTTTACCAACCTAATAATTTTAATCATTTTAAAAATAAAATAAAAGAGATTTAGGCTACTCTTCGTATTGCGTGTGGTTTGGGAGTGATTAAGATAAAATCTTAACCATTTTTTTTTAATTGGTAAATAAATTGGGAGTGATTAAGATAAAATCTTAACCTTGCTAAATCAAATGGGTAGGGAGTGATTAAGATAAAATCTTAACCGCTTTTTAAATCAACTTATTTTATAATCGGTTAAAATCATTCCTCCATAACTTCATTTTACCTCTTTTCAAATTTGTTCTCTTAGGTTTTAGATTTTCTAATTTCTTCTTAAATTTTTCAATTTTTTTTAAAATTAAGAATTGTTTTATATATTTAGTTTTTTTTTCTACTATTTTTTTTTTATATAATTTTTTAAATTAATAAATCGAATATAATTTTTTTAAAAAAAAAAATTATATAAATTTTAAATCACAATAATAAATCACAATAATTTAAGGTACAAATCATAACTCTACAAATTATTAAACTAAAAAAAATCATGTGATCAAATCCAATTTATTTACAAATTTCAGTTTGATGTAATTATTAAATTAAAAATAAAAAGAAAACTATGATTAGTATATTTGAATAGAATTTAGTGAAATTCTTTTAAGTACTTTTGAAATTGGCTTCCATATATATATATATTTTTTAATATTTACTAACAAACTTTTTAAAACTTTTATTTTATCCTTCCATATCTACAATTAAAATTCTTTTACAAATAATTTGATTCCAAAATTTATCTTAGCCTCACAAGTTTAGTGTGTTAGTTTTTTTACTTGAAATTTAATTTGTTGCTCCAACCAATCTAGTTTACTTTTTTTTAAACTTCAAATAATGTAAAATAAACAAAATATAATTTTAAATTTAAATTAAATAAATATATATATATATATATATATATATATATATATATATATATATATTTGTGATTGTCCAGGCCCGTCCGGGCCAGTTTACGTGCACCACTAATCTCATAGATAACCAGATCTATAATTTAGTTTGGGAGTAGAATGAACTTAATTATTAATTTAAATATTTTTTTAAAAAAAATTGATTTACATAATTAATTATCCGATATTTCACCGATATATCGATAAAATTAAACTCCTATCTATATCGAAGTCATTGGTCCCAAGGTCATTCATGACCACTACTATAAATTAATGACTACTACTATAAATTTTACATTATTCACTTATATAAAATTTGAAATTCAATACAACGGACTCAAGAGATCACAAATTTAAAGGTTTCTAAAAAAAACGTGTTCAAATCTAAATTTATCACACATCTTTACATTATATTACTGATTGCAACCGCTACAAATTAAGTAGTCAAACCGTTTTTTGTATGGCCATCTGATGGCCATGCTCATGTTTGGTATATGGGCATGAGAATAACTTGTTCTTACATCAATTTGAGTGACTTTCTATACTCACCTATTTTTCAAGACTTTATCTAGATGTGCAATTTTTTTTTTCATAGGTTTTTTATTTTATATTTAGCTACTTTATTAAATTTAAAAATTATAACAATTGTTTTTTAAAAAAATTCAGTTTTTTTTACAGTTTCCATTAGAGATTTCTACTAATTTTTAAAATAATTTATATTAATTAAGTATAACATCATATTAGATTTAGCTAAATAATACTTATTATTTATTATTCAATTATGATGGTGTTAAACTATGTATGTGATTTATAGTTATTTAATTAACTATAATTTATTTTTAAAAAAAAATGTAACTATATTTTATTTTGATATAAATTAATCCATTAAAATTGACTAGTAACTCAAATTAATTTAATGTATTAATTAATAAAAAATATTTTAGATCACGTGGTTTAAATTTATTATTTTTTTTAAATTTATTGGATTGGTTGCACAAACAACAATCAGGCCAAAATAATTGCAAATTTAACAAAGTTTAAAATTTAGTTTAAAACCTTTGGCAAAAAAAAAAAAAAAAAAAAAAAAAAAAAAAAAAAAAAAAAAAAAAAAAAAAAAAAAAAAAAAAAAAAAAAAAGTGACTATCACTTCTATTACTAATAATTACTAATAGACTTTTATAAAAATTGTCATATCCGCAAATTTTTTAAAAAAATACTATATTTTTAATTATTTTACGACCTATTAATCACGGACACAACCTTATGTCAATTGAGTTATGCTCGATTTGACAATTTATATTCCTATTAGTAATTATACCATCTATTTTCATAAATATGAGAATGTCATAGAGTTTAGATATTCCTATTAGTAATTATACCATCTATTTTCATAATTCATTAAATATTAATATATGAGAATGTCATAAATATTTGATTCATGCACAGACATCATCATACTTAAAAAAAAATTAATAATAATAATAATAATAATAATAATAATAATAATAAATAAATAAATAAAATACAGACATCTTCTATTTACAACCATCTTATTCCTTGACATATCATTACATCTGCAAATCCATGAAATTTTGTTGGGTTGCAAGAAGAATCTCCCTCTCGACCAGTTCAAATATGACTTTAAGTCGATGTCCAAACTCGTCAGCTATGTTCTGGGTGATCTTCTGAAGCCCTGTGTTTTTAAGCCAAGTGATTCCATAGAAAGCATTGCATTTGCAAGCATTTTTAGCTAGCATTGAATCCTCAAAACAATACCTAAAATGAATCTGCAGAATATCACAAAAAAAGGTCAGCACAGCACAAATTAATCACTTCCTCACAATATGAGACGAGGAGTTGTTACATTACATACACGAAAACAGTCGCCAAACGGGACGTCGTGCAAGCTCATGACTTCGTTTAGTACCCATTCTTCTTCATCACTGCCTGCTGCTGCCATGGGGAATTTTTGCTGAATGCATGTGACTTTACCTCCAAACAGCGAGATGCTGTGATCGAATTGGTAAGATATGTGTCTTTGAGCGATACCGAGTTTTACGAATTCCCACGGCGTCGTTGTGTAGTTTAGACAGCCAGATTTTTCCATCACTCTGTGTTCTAGCTTGCCACCCTCAAAAAGCTCCATCAATGACTTTATCTGCAGACATTGTTGTGGCAAATAAGAGAGCTTTCAAGTTTCAACCAACACATTGTTTACTTTCCTAGTAATGTCAGGCAATAGTTATTGAAGCTAAAACAGAGAATCATCTCATTGGACCTTGAGTTTGTTTCAAGCTTCAATAGATGCTACAAAGAACATTATAAAACCAATCACCCACATTTAAAGGAAGTTCTGCAACATACAACTCTGACATCTTTGTATCTTCTATATCCAAAAAACATTCCATATCCTCCACCAAAACTGACCTTTCTTCGGAATCATTCGGTGTTTCAGAAACTTGTGCTTTCTGATCGAGGGTCGATGTTCTTGTTCTCCACATACCCATAATCGTCCTGCCAATGATCAATCGCAGCAGCTTTAACAATCTATGAAAAAGCAAGTTCCAATGTCGACTCGGCACAGTGTGGCAAAGAAATATATGGAATTAATTACCTGCTGGCTACATTGAATGGAACAAATGATTGGAGGTAGAATCTGAACCTTCCCTGTTCATCTTGAGACTTCGCACCGTGACTCGCTTCAAGACCTCGACCTTTTTTAAGAATTATGACTAATGATGGGCTACCCAAAGAGGAAAGGGAGGGGTGAAGCACTTGAATATCTTCAATGTCCTCCCAGAGAAAGAAAAAATTTGTTTTCTGTCCAAAGAAATTGGCATAAAACCCAATAATCCTGGCAGATAGGAATAGTCTCCCCTGTTCCAGAGAATTATATGCATTAAGCAACCCGATCAATATAATAGACTAGATAGAAGTTCTAGTCAGGGTATTAAGAGCAAGCAAATGTAATTTCTAAGTCTGCTCGGCAGAACACTTCGTTTTAAATTGTTTAAGAGCTACGGTAATTAATTCCTCTGGTTCTACTAGAATCTTTAGATCAACAAGAGAAATAAATCAATTATTGAGGGCATGTGACTCCTAATTATGAATTTAACTGTTCAAAATCCATTTTTGATGGTATGAAATTGCGTTTACTAAGTGTAAGACCGAACATTAAAATGATATTTTTTTAGAAAAGAAACAATTTCATTGATGAATGAAAAAATGAGTGAAAATCCCAAGCACCAATAATGAGTTACATGTTTTGGAGTGATTTTAACTATTTCAAAATTACATGACCTGAGACCCTCAGATGATAATAGAATGTGACGGTCTTCATACTCCATGTGCAAAATGTTTTTATTAAGTTCTCTTTTTATTGAGAAATCATTACACACTTGCATGGCAACCGTAATATCTACCTGGAGAAGCATTTTTCTTTTCAAGGAGCAAGTGAAGTCGCTGACAAGAAACTCTTCTGCTGGCAAACCGAAAAGTTTTTGAAATGTTGAATTCCTGTAAGGTGACCTGGGATGCAACTATAAAGCGCCGAAGAAAGAAGTTAGCCAAAGTCCACCATTGAAGTAACGAGACCAGCTTAGAGGTTCAAGATCAGAATCATAAACAACTAAATGCCACAATAAAATGAAAGATGGTTATTTGTATTTCACAACAGCAAAATGGAAATGGACTGCATCTCTTTGACAATTAATCAACTCAGCAAAGGAAAATAAGTGTTGAGAAATGTGCTTACCTTCTTCCCGACCTCCTTTCCCTTCATAGACAAGTACTGTCTGATTGTTTCAACTCCATCGGATTTATCTAAAAAGATTCTCAAGTGTAGCTTTGACTGAGAAGACTGAGCAAGCTTCCCCTCGAGGGGGACCCATATATCGGCAAGTTCAGTTGATTTATATTTTAGGAAATTAATCTCTGCATGCCCAAGCGAGGTAGCCTGGTCAAATGGACCATCAAAGTCAAAAACCTCCACATATAATACTGATGGCGGTTCCTTCATAGCATCAAACTCAAGTATCTCTGCACATTATGTTAAAATTCGGTTTAGATATAACAAGCTTGCAATTTTTTGGCATTGAGATGAAGAACCACATAATAATCAGAACCTTTGTGATACTAATCACATTCTTTTTAGTCACACCACTCACTGTAGAAAATTAAATCAAGAAAACTATCCCTGTCGAGACGAGAAGGCAAGAATTTTCATCCTTAATATAATGTCCTTTCTAGTCATATTGTTGGCAACAGAAAATCTAAATCAAGAAAAATTCCCCCATCTGTTCTATGATAACTGCCAACAAGGTGGGGACAAAAAGGTCTTACCATTCCATTGAGGCTCGTGAGTTTGAAGCTCAACGGAGCTTGTTCTTTTTTTACCATTGCATGTAAAAACCACACAGGGGTCCGAGGATCCGGAAGAATCCAAGGATGAAATGTTCACTCCTTCTATAAGAGCTATGTTTAGAATCCATCCATCTCCTTGGCCTTTGACCCCATGGTCACCTCCTACAAACATGCAAAGCATCAATAAACATGATGCATCACTACATATTAGGTAAGCTAGCTATGCATTGCCAATATGAGAGAGTCAGAGTATTATAGGTCCAGCAACATGATATAGATAGCTATGAGCTAGAAATTAGTTTATTGTACCTCTTTTTAACCTCGCTTGAATGAAATGCGAAACCATATAATAAACACGTTCCAACTGAAGGACTAAAATTCCACCAGTAATAAGTTCTCCTAAACTATCTGGCAAATCCAATCCAATGAACTCCAAGCCTTGCATTGTTTTGGACTTAGAAAGTATAATATGCACAAGTACGTATAGCAGCACGGAAATGGTAGAAACTACAGTGAAGTTCCAGAAGTATTGGCTGGCCAATTCAAAATCTGATTGGCGGTCACTTTCAGAAGTTGACAACACATGATCCTTGTTCGATAATTCTGTAGAATTTGGTATTTTAAGATGCTGTGCCAGCATGTTAGTGAACTGGACAAAACTTTCCTCCAGTCCCTTTCGAGCCCCCTTTTCAATCATACCTTTCATCATTGTACTATGGAGGAAGTTTATACCCCAAGAGACTACAAAATGGGAAGACTCTTCTCCAGAAATTAGCTCAGGGCCAGGCATTATCTTGTAAAGTAACTCAACATTGAATGCATTACCAAATGGAACTTCAGGTGTACTTACATTTACCAAGACAGCAAATTCCCATCCATCCCCTTTAATGTAGGTTTGCTCCTCCGTAGCATTAATAGCTCCAACAACCTTTGTTGCGGATTTTCGGTAAGAAACAATCCGTGATAGACATGGTACATCCCCTTGTTTCCAAGACCAATTTCCTTCTTCTAAATTTGTTGTTCCCTGATGCTCGGCTAATTCTCTCCTGAACTGTGAATCCGGAGCAAAGAGAAGTTTGTTCAAATCACCAGGTGAAACTACATACACCTGATCGACAAGAACGCCACCCGATAGATTTTCTGGCATTTCCTGTTCACTGCTCCTCGACTGCAATGCCTCAATAGCTTCATCAAAGCTAGATTCGGAGGGATGCCCATTTATGCGCTCTTCATTATCAGACATGGCACTTGATGACTCTGAGGAATTATCTGTTCTTGTATCCTCATCACTCTTATGGAACAGCCTCTCCAAACGATTCACAATAGATTTCATGTTACGCTTTCCTTTGACGACCGCCTTACTGGATGAAGATTTGGCGGCAATCAAATCCTGTGAAGTTGCAGACGAGACTTCCAATTGTTTAGGATTAGTAATACTTGATTGATTAAGTACATTGCCTTTTCCATGTAATGAGACAATAAGAAGCACTTTCCCTGCATAAATAATAATAATAGCCAAAGAGTTCAAGGGCAATACAGTAGCACGAATGAAATAACTACTCAAAATGACTTTTTAAAAAATGAGTTGGACAAATAAGCTAGTTTGAGAGAAAAGAAACACATGAAATCAAATTTTAGAAAAAAGGTTTTTACTGTTTAATTAGGATCCCTCTCAAATAGTCAAATTTATATAATACATAATATGAAAATGGCCAAAATACCCTCACACTACCCTCACAAATCTCTCTACATTCACTTCACCATGGCCGACACTGGCTGTGTCGACCACCGTCACCCCCACCGCCGCCGACCATCGATGGTAGTCAGCAGCGCCGGTCATAGTGTTTATAGTGTTTATTAATAGTCGTCCACTCGTCCTCCTTTCCTTAATTTGACATTAGTAGAAACATGACAGTTTATAGAAAACCAAACAATATGGTGCATAAAAACACTTTTAGAAAACATAGGGGTGTTTTAATTATAATTTATAAACCGTTTTTATAAATTGTTTAAAAGAAAATGCATATTAAAAAAAAAAAAACTTTTTTCAACTTGGTACTAATGTTTAGAAACCTTCATTTCTTAACAATACATTAGCATCTTCAGGTACAATTTTGAAGTTTCATATCATCAACTATAATGCATTTACATACAATGAAGTAATGGACAAGGCAATCAAGTTCAAACCAAACTATTGAATCTCATGAACGCGCAACTGAAAATACAGAATCAACAATATAAACAAAGAAACAGATAAACCCACCAGCAACATCACTGATGAATTTCTCAGTTTTGGACCTTCGCACATCAAACCAAGTGGGCGGCAAGGTCTGCGAATCCTCAGCAGCAACAGTCGATATCGGCACCCGAACCCGACCAATCAAACCCGAAGAGCCATGGAAGAAGGAGGATTCATCACTATGCTCATAAACAGACACAACCAGTTCCTCATCAACATCACGAAACTTGAAAACAAACTCCTCATTCCAAACAGGATTAGGGCTATTTCTCATAATCCTCGTCTTCGCCTTCCGACTCCCAACACGAAGCTTCACAAACGAATCCTGCACATGGAGATCCTTCGCCTCCAATACATACACATACAGCCTCATAATTGCTACTGAACACTCAAATTTGAAATTTGAGCAAGAAAATGGAAGATGGGGCAAATGGGTAGTTGGGTAAGTGGGATTTTAAAGCAATGAACAGAGGGTCGAGTCTGCAATCGGAACGGCGGGGGGAATTGAAGAGCGGCCATTGGAGAGACGTGGGAGATGTGGGAAGATGACACGAGGAGGAAGGAAGCAGGAAAACTGTAAAAGGGTCGGTGGGTAGCGGCTTGACAATATTCTTGAATGATCTTCTTCTTAATTTGCTTCGGTGATTGTTGTTGTTGATCCATTTCCCAAGACGAGAACACGTATGGAATCGAATTCTCTTCTTCTCTTTGCTTTTCGTTTACTTCCTCACTGGGATAATCCAATTACCAATGTGATACGGCATATCTCGGGTTTGTCTTATTCTCCCTATCTTTTTTTAGTTCAATAATTACAAGGTTTAAGATTGAATGATGATGAACTAATTGAATAGTTCTATAATTGTCAAGTGGAAGATTTAATCTTGAGATATTTGACGTTCTATCTGTTGACTTGCAGTTATCTTATTCTTCAAAGAGTAAAACTTGTTTGCATGTCGGACTACAAACATCTTTTGCAGCCCATTATCGTGTCACGTATTTATTGATTAAATACTTATATCATCTTTTAAAAAAACAAATCCTACCTTTTTTAGATGACAAGACTTAATCTTTTTTTCCTCTCATCCCACATTTTCTCGCCCCATTTTTTTTTTCTCTTCTCTCACCGTTAGAGACTAAATTTATAATTTATATTTTTTTTTTTTTTTATGTTTTTGAACTCCATTAAAAAAACTCCATTTTAAAAACTCTCATAATTCATTTTTTAAATTAGAAATTATAGTGACAAATTGACAATGAAAAACAACAAAAACAATAGGAACAACAAGATGATGATCTCATTCCTATTTCGATTTTCATGGCGTCCCGAAGAAAAGTTCAAGGACAGGAGAGAGAGAGGGAAATGACTGAGGGGGATAAGATGTAAAGAGAGAGAAAAAAAATGGGCAAAACAATAGAAGTAAACAGATTTAGGTAGGATTTTTTTTAAAAATAATAATATAAATACTTAGTCAATCAATATGTGACACGTGGCTGTAGAAGATGTTTGTAGCCCATTATGCAAACAAGCTTTACTTTTCTTCAAAATTGAAAAGGTTAATTCGAACATAATTAGGTATAGAATGAATTATTACGTTTTTTTTTTTATTAAAGAAAAAGAGGGATGTCCAATGTAAATTTGTTGAACTAAAAGAAAAATCTCAACATGGTACATCTTAAAATTAAATCGTTTAAAATTTTGCTGCCTAATAAATTTGCGAGAGGTATATTATAAATTAAATGTCTTTCCTTTGCTTTAAAATAAAGTAGGTGAGAAAATGTAATACATATATTTAGTTATTCCAATTAAGTTATTTAAATTTTGAATGTTTGAAACTCTATTACGAAAAAAATAATATTTTCATCATCTAAGACATTCAAATATTATTATGAAGCTAACAAAAAAAAAAGAAAAAAAAAAAGTATAGGACTTCAACAAAATGTAGGACTTAAAGGTTGGGACTTCACCACCAAATAAGAGACAATATTAAAGTTCTTGAAAATGAGCGAACATTTGTCATAAATTAAATGTTATAACTACGAAACTTGATGAGATCCTGAGCGAATGATGATTACTATAACTACAAAACTTGATGAGATCATGAGCGAATGATAATTGCTATAAGTAGAATTACTTTTCACATAATGATGTTTGACAACATTTTTAAGCATAAAAAAAAAAGAGTTGAACTCGACTTCGAGAGTTAGCCCCTAAAAGAATGACAAAAGAATCCTGCAATGCAACAACATGAGTCTGGTGCCATAAGAACACTAGTTTATACTTTATGACAACTCAATCTCCTTAAAGTCCCCTAGTTTCAGATCGTGACTTGCAATTTTGTCCTCACCTCGATACAGCAACTGGCGGAGAGCAGCACAATCACGCTGTCAAGGGTAATCAACCAAGGTACCCTTCACGACCTGATGCTTGTAGAACACTTTCACTATTTTCCAATGCCTACATCCTGCCACCACCAAATGGGTCGCCTATCCATAATCAATATAAGCTAAATGTGGATGCAACGATGTTCAATGAAGAAGTGAGTTTGGGTATTGTTATTAGCAACTCGATGGGAGAGACGATGCCAACAAAAGTTTACACAAAGACTACGTACTCAGTGGAGTGGGATGAAGCAAATGCCTTGGTGGATGAGTTTAGTTAGCTTTAGAAGCGGGCTTAACCCCAGTTTGGGGGGAAATTGACTCCAAAATCGTTTGGAATCTTCTAAGGGATCGAGACCAACACTACAATGAGATTGAACCAACTTATTGAGCAACTTAAACATCTTTAATAAAAAGACTCATCAGCTACATGAGTTTATCTCTACCCGAAGGGAAGGAAACAAAGTTGCACATAATTTAGCAATTCATGCTCGACGAGACAATCACTCCAGCAATAAATGTCAAGGGTTGTCTCTAATTTATATTGATTTTGTATTTTTGTTTTTGTTTTGTTCGATTTTTTCTTCAACCAAGAAAAAAAAAAAAAAAGGAGTCCAATGTGTTCGTGAGGTGAGATGAGTATTTTTCGTGTACATGTGTGTTAGGTCAGACATTGGGATTAAAATGAGTTAGGAATGAACCGAACAACCAATACATTAGTAACATGATCTTTGGCATGTATATCGTCGAATATCCTCTCACGAACAATCTATTTCGATAATTGGTCAACACCTCAGGTTGAGGTGTTGACCATGACTCTGAGATCGGGATACTAGATACAATATAAAGTACTACGAGAGTACCTACTCTATTTTTTCACACTATCTTACATTATTTATAAATAAGTTCTTAATTCTAGTAGATCACACGTAAATTTGTTGACGTGAGAGACACCAAATGGAAGAAGTACTCATTTTACTAATAGTATATAATTTTTTTCCGGAGTACATGTGTCGGTCATTCCATCATCCATGTGTAGCCTCATTTGCCTAACACGTGGAAAAGTACTTTAAACCGATGACAAGCATAAGCAGAACAGGGTCAAAACTCAAACCGGAATTGGAACAGAAGTAAACCCGCTGCCAAACACATCACTAGAGATTTTCGTATTCTGCAACAGAGAGATCCCATTCCCCTCCCTCAAGCTTCGAGCTCCGGCGAGAGAAATGCTGCAGTTTCCGGCTTTCATGACCCAGTACCCTTGGTCTACAAGGACGATTCCGACCTCGTTTTTACTTCCGTCTCAATGGCCACAGCCGCAAAACGAAGAGCTACTGCTCGCCATGGAAGAGTCCGATTTTGAAGAAAAGGTACTTACCATTCTCTTTTGAAGAACCCTACCGATCCTTCTTTCTGTCTGCTATTTTGTTTCAAAATCCCCTGTTTAGACTTTGGTTTAATTACGGCATATTGTGGATTCTTCGATGCGTGTTCGCTCATGATTGTGATTGTTTTTTATAATGTTTGAAAGTATTTGTACTTTGATCTTTAATACTTCGATGCGGTATTCTGAGAATTGAACTACTCTATGTATGTGCAAGGATCATATATGCTTGGAATGCAATGTTCGAGGTAGTGTAATTAATTGAAATCGACACTTGCTCAAAAGAATTGAAGTTAATACAACAAAACTCATGATATAATGTATTGTTGAACTAGATCTGATTAGTGCTGTAAGGTTTTCACCTCTCTTAATTGCATCTTAAACAGTTTTCTCTTGGTTGTCTGCTTTGAATATTTGGTTTCTGAAGAATTCGCTGCTATAATCATTGAAACTTGCATTGAGTTGCTGTTAGTTACTTCTTCATCAATACTTTGTTCATTTGAGTCTGGAACCCTAGTGGGTCAATAAACGCCATAAAAATAATAAAAAACCTTACTGGGAATGGGTTCAAGCCATGCTCTCCTACTTAGGATATTAACTATTTTGAATGGTCATCACATACTTATGATTTAATATTCTACTAGTTTTCTTTACGACTAAATGTAGTAAGGTCAGGTGGTTGTCCCGTGAAAATAGTACTGCCGGCCTGGACACTCATGGATATAAAAAAAAAATACCCTATTTGAAGGGTTCGTTGCAGAGCACGATCTGTTTCCACTCTAGAATTAGCTTGAATATGATATTTATCCTTATTCTTGTGTTTCGAAGCTTGAATGTAAAGAAAGAGGATGTTCCAAGGTGCAGTATGCTATTTCCATGGGTGAGGCTTGTGTAACTTAAGATTACAAAGTGCTGGGGCCATGGGTTTATCAGTCCAAGGGCTATATAAAACCCAAGCTTCTTCCTACTTCTTATATTGCATACTAAATTACAAATCCATACACCAAACACAGCTGAAACAAACTCAAGTTTCTATAATCTATTCCTTTCTACAATTCAACACACACCACAAATTCACTTTCCTGACTCCAAACTACATAAACCCAAGTTCTTAAAAATCGCAAGCCAAACATCTCCTAAAAAGGTTTAGCTCTACTCGTTCTTTTGCGCATTTTGATTTCTTGGATGTGTTATTCTGGATTTTTTCAACTACATTCTCTCTTCCTTCTCTGTGACAAGTGGGATGGTGATTATGGTTTCCTTCAACTACCCTCCTAAAGCCTGAGACAAAGAAGAGAAGAGGGTTCCATTTTTATTTAGTTCTACACGTGGGGTAGAGAGATTCAGGATTCGAATCTCTGACTTCTTGGTAGAGGGTAGAGGGTAGAGGTCATGTGCTTTAATGAGTTGAGCTATGCTCAGGTTGGCAAGAGACCCCGACCTCGAGATGGAGGAACCAACAAACCATGCAATTCTCCATGTGCACTGTTGCAATTTCGTAAGGTTTACTTTAGATACTTCTTCTCAGACTTGTGTATATTACTATCATGGCAGTGTAATGAAATCAGGAAGACAAACAACAGCCTGGTGGTCATTGGCAAAATGACTGCTGACAATGATAAGGAAGATGTGGAGGCAGAAGATGAAGATGCTGACAATGCTGAGGAATCTGAGGCTGAAGAATTCGAGCAGGAAACTGGTTAAAACTTAAAACTACTCTGCATCTCTGTGCCCTTTCTTGTCTTTGGAAACCCTCAATTTGCTTCTGTATTACTAATTTTCTTCTTCTTTTTTTGTTCACTGTAAATCTGTCACTTTGGAAAGTCAGAGTTTTTATAATCGCTAAATTTGCTACTGTAGTTTGTGCCTCTTGAGCCCAAGTTACTTTGATGGATGAATATAACTTAACAATATTCCAACATCTGATTTCATGGTGCAATTGTATGATAAAAGTCGTGCAAAAAGGAAAGTGACTACTTTAAAAATAGTTTCATATACAAACCTTAATCCATCAAGTACAAAGGTATTTACATAAATAATATAAAATAAACATGTATTTTAGATCCAACTCTCTGACATAAAGTTGTCTTTGATTATGTAGTCAGATGTTCGAATCTTCCACATTCGTTGAACTAAAAAAAAAAAAATGAACTGAAAATCAAATGTTAACCCACTAAAGTACCTAATATTTAAAAAAATGAATGATTTTTTTTTAAAAAAAATAAAAAATAATACACACCAGAAACAAAAATAGTTCAGATCACCAATCCTAAATTTTAAAAAATTAAATAATATATATATATATATATATATATATGAAAATTGTAACATATGTCAATTTAGAGTAAAATAATTAAAAATATAACACTTATTTAATTTTTTTACCTATGACAATTTTGATAATATCTATGGATGATAGTAGTCTATCACCTAAGTTTTTTATAGAATTTTAGTCTATTAATGGTAGTAGTGATCTATCATGATAGTCAGCTTTTTTTTTTATAGAATTTTAGCCTATCAATGGTAGTAGTGATAGTAGTGTATGATAGTCATATATGAACGATAGCTTCTATGAGTGATAGTCACTAATTTTTTTTTTTTTGCTAAATTTGCAATTATTATGGACCTGATTGCTGTTTGTGCAACCAGTCATATATATATATATATATATATATATATCAAAGACCATTTTTAATTTACACTTTTGAAAAATGCATTTATTTTTTTAAAAAATAAAAAATCAATCTCGAGTGACGAAATAAGGCGGCTAGAAGCATTGCGCAGTTGAAGCTTGACTAGAGTGAAACACTTACCAAGCGCGAATCAAGTAAGACAAAGCTAGCGGTTTGGACTCACTAATATCCCCTACAATTGTATCTTATTTGTAGGGTGAGAATTTAGGGTTTGAGAGAGTATTTTAGACCCGGACATCTTCGAGTATTCCACCATGTTTGGTCTTTTTTTCATAATTGACAACTAAAAATGTGTTTGTCTAGTTAAAAAAAAAAGTAACCGAGCTCGTGGGCTTGAGCCGAGTTGTTATAATCTCATGGGCTTTCAGTGAAGACAAACAAAAAAGCCCAAAACCTCAGAGGGTTAGTCTCCATCCTCAGTCCTATAAACTCCATTCAAACCCTAATTTCCACTTCCTCGCGCTCGCCGCTCCTTGCAGCTCTCGAAACCCTAATTCTCCCTCAGTCACCGACGAAATGACGACCCGCTTCAAGAAGAACAGGAAGAAGCGCGGTCACGTGAGCGCCGGTCATGGTCGTATCGGTAAGCACCGTAAGCATCCTGGTGGTCGTGGTAACGCCGGAGGTATGCACCACCACAGAATCCTCTTCGACAAATACCATCCTGGTTACTTCGGCAAAGTCGGTATGAGGTACTTCCACAAGCTCCGCAACAAATTCTATAGCCCCATTGTTAACGTCGACAGGCTCTGGTCCCTCGTCCCTCAGGAAGTCAAGGACAAGGCTTCCAAGGACAATGTCCCTTTGATTGATGTTACTCAGTTTGGGTATTTCAAAGTTTTGGGCAAAGGTGGTTTGCCCGACAACCAACCCATCGTCGTGAAAGCTAAGCTCATCTCCAAAGTTGCCGAGAAGAAGATCAAGGAGAATGGTGGTGCGGTTATCCTTACGGCTTAGGTTTAATTGGGTAATTTTGTTAGTTATGGTTTTGTTTCGAAATTAGTTTTGATATTTCTTGTGGCGTTTTTTGACGTCTTGGATTAATGTTATCAAACTTTGTGTTTCAGTTTTCTTCACTGTGAACTCCGTCGATTTTGAATGCGTTTCTTTGAATTATCATATTACTTTAAATGTTATACATCGTTAATTTCGCTAGTTTCATGAGCTGAAAATCTCTAAATGTTGAGAATGTTACTTGCATTCTTGTTATATCTTACCTGACTTCCTAAAGAACTAGGAAAAACAGTGCAATTTTCTCCATAAAGATCTGCTGTTCTAAATGGTTTCCCTTTTCTAACATCTGCTGGGCTATTTGATTTGTCCATGTTATGTATAATATTTTTAAATTTCATTCTAAAAAATATGGGATTTGGAAACAGTTGAATGAATTTAGGTTGCTACCTCCATTACAAAGTATTCACTGCTAAGGATTTGAAGATGTCTAATATGTTCATTAGAGCTGCAAAGTTCTGGTTCACCTTTATTTGTCAAAGTCTGTTATCATGTTATGTCATATCACTAATCCTCATTCTTCCTTATGAGAAGATTCCTGGTTTAGTTATACAATTACAACTTCTTATCCTTTGAAGTACCAGAATTAGACTGAAATTTTATGCAGATGGATACTCGGAGCATCACTTACAATTGATTGTTATTTTTTTTTGGATGTTGGTGTTCTGTGTTCAATATCTTTATTGTTTCAACCATGCTAGTAGCAGGGAAAAATGAATTTAAGGTAAGTTCAATTGGTATGAATATGGAGACTGTTTATATCTGCAGTCTGGTTTCTCTTGTCAAAACCGTCCTATTTTTAAGTTTTGTTCCGCAGCTAAATTTGAAAAACTGCTCCATTTTCTTGCATTTCCCTTTCAAATTCTCACTCTGCTAATGTTCTATAATATAGGTGTTGAACCCATATTAATTTCTGTACAAAATCTATTATTAGCTGCTTGCTAGAATAAAACCCACTCCAAGTTTCTCTTTGTAGTTTTTTGGAAAGAGTTCGACAGGTAAATAAGAAGAAAATTTCTTCATTTTTTTTTACAATCATATCTGTGTGATTGAAATTATTAGGTTTCAATGTCATTTTGGTCACTGAACTCGTAGTTTTGTTCTTATTTTAATCTCTGAGCTTTAGAATCGTCCATTTTAGTTGTTGAACTTTTAATGAAAAAATGAGGACATGAATTATGGTTTTTCAGATTTGATTTTGTGTTAGACATTTTTAGTTCTTTTTCTTTCAATGAAGATCCACATTTTGACGTCCATTGAAAGAAAGAAATAAAAAAGGAAAAAATTGTGATGAACTTCATAATGAAGCCTGTTATATTCCCATAGACGGCAGGTCATTGTTTCAATCCAAAAATTTCAGCCCTAAATCGTCACATTTGATTATATCATGAACCAATTTTGCTATTTTGTCATCCATTCATATTTGTTATCTGCATTGCACACGAACCTTGATTAATACATCAAATTTGTTTTTTTACACGGGATGGTGAATTGAACTCAACTTTTTTTAGATGGGGTTGGAATGGATGATAAATCAGATAGGACAAACTTGGTCGTCTAGGGAAGGTGTTCTTTGAACAACTAGGTCGTGAGCCATAGTGTTACAACATCACATCTAGGTTCCAAGCAGAAACCTTTGATAAGTTTGTGGGTAAACTGTGGACAAAGGATTGTATTTCGTTTACATAACGATATGACCAATCAGAAGTTCCCATAGGATGAATCAACTCTTGTCCACAAAAGAGTGAGACCCACAACAATAGCGAGATCTACACCCTCTGTTAATGCGAGAGTTTCAGCAAGATCAACTGATATCTTTCGCACCTGGAACCTTTCTGCTGAGAGCATAATGTTGCCCGTCGAATCTAGGATCATTGCCCCCGTCCCCATTGCAACATCCAACTGAGCAGCATCTGTGTTTAATTTAAAGGAGTGCAATGGAGGGGGGTGCCGATCATTGCCCCCGTCTCCATTGCAACATCCAACTGAGCAGCATCTGTGTTTAATTTAAAGGAGTGCAATGGAGAGGGCAATGGAGAGGGGTGCCAAGACTCTGCCTGAAAAAATATGTCGAAATTTGGAGCGCTTTGTTTCATATATATATATATAAATATTTTTTTTTTCTTCAACCAAGTATGTAACATCCGTGACCAAATATGTTAAAACCCGAAGGGTGGGATGTTTTTTTGAAGGCTCACGCAGCAGGCAGATGCTGACTTATGGAGGGCAATTTGATATGTTGGTATCAAAATTGAAAGCTTGAGATTAAGGTGGTGAGAATACAATAACTGTTATTCTTTCCTCTAAAGAGCTCGAGCTTTAGTGTGTGATTTGCTGGTTGCTGGTTTGTTTGGAATGACAAAAACTCTTTAATTCGGGGGCTTCAATTTCAGAGATTGGTAAAAAAATGTTTGTGGATTTGAAGAATACTTGTCCGCGTTCCTACCGTCTTGCCTTGCTGCGGTGATGATTCTAGATAGTATCCCCGCCCCTGATTCTTTTCCATCGAAAACTCCTCCGGACGGGTGGGTCAGGTTGTGTACGGATGCGGCTTGCTCGAAGTCTCGGGGAGAGTCGGGGGTAGGAGCTATTATCAGGGATGATCATGGACTACTCTCCATTCCCAAGCTGAAGCTCTTGCTGTTTTGGAGGGCCTGAGGTTAGCAGCCCGTATGCAATTCAAGGATATCTTGTCTTTGGTTGGCGCCTTCAAACAAGATTGTCTCCTCAAATAAGGTTGTCCATCTCTTTGCTGTAGAAGCTATCCAAAATGGTGATTGTTTGTGGCTCTGAGGAGATATTTGTGCTTGGAATGTCAAAATAGTTTTTATTACTGATATAATGTTTAGTGTATCAGAAGGAGATAGGGATTAATATAATTTGCATTGAAATAATGAGTATGGTGGTAGCAGAACTGTTAAGAGTGAGGTTCTAGTGTGCATTGCTATGTGTTTCAACTTGAGAGAATATGAATGTGAAATATTCTACTCTATATTTTTTTAAAATATAAAATGAGAGATTCAATTACAACATTGATTTTTTAACTTTGTGTTAAATAAGTTCATGAAGTTTACATGTTTAATATGTCATTGACCTATTTAACATTTTTTAAAATTTACAAATCCGTTAATTGAAAGTTTAATGCCTTATTAGATATTTGACATCAGTAAAGTTCAGACCTATTAAACATAAAATTAAAAGTTTAGAGACTTCATTTCAAAAATTTATTAGACACAAAAATAACAAAAAAAAAATAATGAAAGTTCGAAAACTAAAATTAAAATTCAACTCAGAAAGAAAAACATTATATGTATGATACTTTCTATATATTAAAAACAAATAGAGAAAAATATGATATATTTGACACTAGCAAACCAAGAAGTATCATATCAATTAGGCAATTCGAGTATAGCTTAGTGAATAAGGCACAAATTACAATTTTAAAGGTCGTTGGTTTTGATCTCTTCTCGACAATCGTTGAACTACAAAAATTAATAGATTTGCGGGCGCAAGAATCTGGCTCCTCGCCTCCGATCGGAATCTTCGACCGACCGTGCTCCGGCGCGAACCTGCAAAGAAGAAACAGAGGTGGGGCTCAACCCAACTCGACCCAACCCGCTCCGATGCTTAAGTCCGTCAGAAAGTAGTGGGAAGGCCGAGCAGTAGAGTGGTGAGATTGTCCCGGAGTTGAAGAATCTCAGTTACCTCAAAGATACCTCAAAGAAGTATGATGCTTCATTATATAGTGGGTAAATGAGGATTGTCCAGGAGTGGAGGATCTCAGTTACCTCACAAAAAAGTATGATGCTTCCTTATATAGTGGTTAAATGACGATTGTCAACGAGTGGAGAATCTCAGTTACCTCATAAAGAAGTATGATGTTTCCTTACGGAGAATCTCAGTTACCTCATAAACAAGTATGATGCTTCCTTATATAGTGGGTAAATAACGCATGGGGTGTGCGTGCATGTTGAGGTGAGTCACCCTTCTCATGATGATGGGGAGACTAACACCGTTTGTTAGGCCGAGCATCTGGGACAGCGTTGGTTGGTCATCGCGCATCTATAGTGCCGATGATCGTATGATTGCATGTGCGTCGCCTTGGATGTGATTGTCCCGTCAGCTGTGTCCTCCCTGTCTGGTCCAGATTTGAAAACCTCCAATTTAGGAGATCGGAGTGACCCCAGACGTGAGAGCTGATGTCATACTGACTTTTTGTCTAATAACATTCTAAACCGTCAACTTTGTGTCTAATAACCTATTAAGGTAGCTCGTAATTAACTTTTAATTAATAAAGAAATTCCAAGATTCCCAAAACAACAAAATAAAATTGTTATGTATGGACTAACTCTCCATTTCATTTGGTTAATAGTGGGGGTGACGGATGAGTCACACAGACAAATGCTTCTGTCTCTAAATCTGCGGTGATTCTTCACCAAGAATGTCTGTCTTTTTATCATTACCCTCACCTCCACAAATCCATTCACAATTCCTCAATCATGTGACTTTCATATTTCTCATTTTTTTTTGTTCTTTTTTTCAAATGAAAAAAAACATTTTTTTATTTTTTTATTTTTTTATTTTTAATAATCAAAATGTATAATCTGAATCTCATTTCAATTCCACCCAAGTTAGTTGACTGGTCAACTCCTAGAAATTTCTTCTTCTTTTCATAAACTAAAGTCTCTTTTCTTCTCCACTAAATGCTAACAACACGATGAGGTCAAGAAATCAGCTACGTATCCAGAAAAAAATCAAGAACAAATTCAGAAATTGTCATTGACCCACTTCACAAATTCCTCCAATTCTCATGATTTTGCACTCAATTCTCCGAAAAACAGTTCCAAAAAGCTTCAAATGAAGCTACTTTACCTCTGAATCACAGAGCAAATTCAGTAACTTCCTTTCTCTCTGCAGTAATGGCTACCGCCGCTGTTCCTGCCGGTGAACAAGGTGCAATTCTTCACGAATTCACTCCTCCGATTCTTCTAGCCGACAAGATTCTCAAATTAGCCCAGGAAGTAGTTTCTTCCAGACAAGAATGCGTTGACTTAGCTAGTAAAGTCGACAAAATCTACCGGATGCTTCAAGCCACCGTTCGTCTGATCACCACCACCACACAGCCACTCTACGAGCGCCCAATTCGCCGGATCGTCGCCGATGTCTCCAAGAATCTCGATCGTACTTGGAATTTCGTTAGCAAGTGTCGCCACAGTGGGTTTCTCCGGCAAGTTTTCTCGATGACCACCATCGCCGATTTCCGCAAGGTTTCGAATCTACTCGAATCTTCCATCGGCGATATGAAATGGCTGCTTTCGATTTTTGATTCCGATGGCACTGTTGGGCTTCCTCCAATTGCGAGTAACGACCCAACTTTGGCTTATATTTGGCCCAATATCGCCACGATCCAAATGGGTTCGGTTAAGAATCGGGTCGAAGCTGCGAATCAATTGATGTTACACACTCGTGGGAACGAGCGGAATCAGAAAATCGTCGTGGAAGAAGGTGGGCTTCCGCCGCTGCTTAAATTGCTCAAGGATTATTCCTCCCCTGATTCCCAAATTGCTGCTGCGAATGTTCTCATCAATGTCGCTTCTGATCCCGACAGGGTTAAATCGATTGTGGATATTCCTGGCGTTCCGATTATTGTTCAGGTACTTAATAATTCTTCCATTAGGGTTCAGATTGTTGTTGCGAATTTGGTTTCTAAAATGGCGGGACTTAGCCCTCTTGCCCAAGAGGAGTTTGCTAGAGAGAACGTGACTAAACCTTTGGTTACTTGTTTATTGATTGATATGGTTTTGGATGATCCTAAAGTTCAATTGGGAAAAACGAGTTTTCATTCTGTTGTTGAGAAGGAGCTAGCTGGGAAAGGTTCAAATAGTTCACTGATTTCGATTTCGAATTTGGATTCAAAATCGTCTTCCTCGCATTCTGATGGTGGTAGCCGAGGCGGGCATTATCAGAGGAAGGAGAAAGAGGTTGAGAGCTCTGAAGTTAAGGTGCAGCTTAAGGTGAATTGTGCTGAGGCTCTGTGGAGACTCTCTAAAGAGAGCTTAACGAATAGTCGAAAAATTACAGAGACGAGAGGGTTGCTGTGTTTGGCGAAGATTATTGAGAATGAAGAAGGGGAATTGCAATACAATTGCTTGATGACAGTGATGGAGGTAACGGCTGTTGCTGAGTCCAAGCCAGACCTTAGACATGCTGCATTTAAGATCACTTCACCGGCTCCGAAAGCAGTTCTCCATCAACTTTCGAGAATGATTCAGAAGGAAAATGATGCAATGTTGCAAATTCCCGCGATCAGATCTATCGGTTCTCTTGCTAGGATTTTTCCTGCGAAGGAATCGCGGATTATCAATCTTTTGGTTTTGCAGATGAAGAGTGTGGACATGGATGTAGCCACAGAGGCTGTCATTGCATTAGGGAAGTTTGCTTGCCCTGAAAACTATAACTGCGTAGCGCATTCAAAGTCGATTATCGAGTTTGATGGCGTTCCTCCTCTAATGAAACTTTTAAGACAAAATGACCATGCTCAAGTGTCTGGCCTAATGCTGCTATGTTATCTTGCACTGAGTGCAGGCAATAGCAAGGCTCTAGAGCAGGCTCGTGCCTTGAATGTGATGAAGGGGATGGCTCGTCTTGTTTTCACTCGTTCTGAATTGCACGAGTTGTATGCCAAAGCCATACACCACCTTACTCTTTATCAGGCTGGAGCTCATCATATCCACAGGCATAGTTTGTCACCCTAAGCTTATTTTTAGGTAAAGTAACTTAACACGTGATGTTGTTGTACATTAAAACAAATTGGAGGGTGTTCCAATTTCTTCTCAGTCTGAGATATAAGTCGGCTATAGTCCACACACAACTCCGACTGCACGAGTTGCACCATTAATAGCCCGGGGTAGCGACCGAGACAGGACATTGAAGGACAATTTTCACTTGATGAAACAGCCATTGCTTCTGGCTCTGGCAGTCTTCATCTCAAAGAAGGTCTTGGGTAGGACTCTTAACTTTCTGGCTCTTGCTTTCTGATTCTTGTTTAGCTACACAATAACTAGGAAACGAAAAGGAAATATTTGAGTCCATGAGGAGCCGCTAACTGCTTCAAAATAATCGTTTAGATTTGGTGTCTTCAATATCCCTCAAGTCTTGATAACATTGTAGGCTGCTGGTATTTGTGAATTATTTCTTGGTAGCTGGTAGTCTTGGTTTACTTCTTGGGTTTCATTCTTGTTTGTAGTCCAAAATATGTGCAGTTTTTCAGTGCTTCTCTTGATCTGTTTATACCTATTAAGAAGTCCCTTGCATTATCAATCAACTCAAAGTTTAGCATATTCCAGGACACAAATTTCAAAGAAACATGGAAATCTCTTGATAAAGAAGTCCGATGCGCTTGTCTCTCGGTGCCATTACAGCTATATCCATGGACACATCGGATCCGGATTGATGTTGATTTCGTCCACTCACCTGGATTCCGTTTACATCTTTTCATAAGGAACCAGCGATACAATCTTACCTTTTCTCAACCATTATTGTGCCGTGTATCTTGACTCAATAGTATCGAGGAATGTATAGTTTGGGATAAACTAGAACTTGAGAACTATAGGTGACATTGCAGGCTCCACCGCTGTTTCTTTCGATTATCATGCTTTTTTGTTTCGTCTCCCTCGGTTACTGTTATTACACTGTAGTTCCAGATTCCAGATTTGTAGTTGTCTGGCATTCATTGAATTTTGTTGTTTCATCACATCACTATTAGTAGGCATTCTTTCTAGGAAATTCTGAAGGAAATGAACATATCACACAAGATGTTACATTTGTAGTCAATTGCTTTAAGCATGTTTTCAAGTATCTTCAATAGTTATACTGTATATATGTTGAATCTAGAAGATAATAGCATTTCTTTGTTCCACATTACTAAACCTGGAAAGATCAGTTCCTTCGACATCCAAGTGTAGACACAACGATACGAATGGGATTACGAGTTTGTATGTGAACAAACAAGAATATTGAATCTTGAGTCACTTGTTTTTGGCTGCTTCAAGTTAGGCATAGAGGCAATACCCAGGATGATTTGCTTCTATAACTTTTGCTCTCTCGATTTCTTTCGCTCGAATCATTTCCGACTGCGAGCGAATGCCCTTCGGGGTAAAAGCTTTAATGATGTGAATTTTGGTTTGTATTTGAACAAACTCTTACTCCTGCTGAATTTTGACTTCTCTGTCAAGAACTGTGGATTTTGCAGGGTGTTTTCCATTTCAGAAGATTGAGACGGGAAAAGAGAACGACACCAACACAACACAAAGTTCTATTCAACATCATGTGTCAACTGTAAGCAAAGAACTCTCAGCCAAAGTTAATGAAGAATTTGAAGCAACTTCTGGTTATACCTAATTTTTTTTGTTAATTTCAAAGTATTGACTTCTATTACTGCATAAACTGAATCTTTACTCGTACTTGTGCATCGCTCGTATTCTTTTAAATGTCTTTTTCCTCTCGTAAAGTATTTGAATTAGCAGATGTATTGAGAAATCTTAACTAGTTTTACATAATCTTAGCATTCTCATAATCCAAACTTTAGACATTGCTTCTATATGACAAGTAAATAAAGAATTAACCAAAATGCTTGCAAATCATATCTTTGAGACGAGAACAAGCGTTATGCAGAACTAATATGACTTCGTACAAAGAAAGCGATATTTTGTTCTTTCACTTCGATGATTCTGGGTCGATTTTGTTCTCTCACTTCGATGATTCTGGTCGACGTTGTTAGAGATGCTGTTGGCCGAGATAAATGTTGTTTGAAATTTGGGAATTCTATGTTTGATTTCTCCACAATTTCTTCACATTCATCATCTTCGGCTTGAACATACATTTTCAATCCTTCAAAAACCCAACTTAAGAAGACCAAGAAAATGAGTAAGAAATGAAGAATAACAAAATGAATAGACATAAGTTGAAGTTTAATCCATTTTAGATTAAATAATCTCGAATCATAATCTAAATATAATAAATATGAAACGAACTTAACTAAAAAAAAACATAATCTAACTATTACAATTTACCATGTGCTAATTCTACCGATGTAAAACAAATTATTTTAAAATGTCATTTGATTTGTTGGAATGCCTTGAATATGTTATGATCCTCTACGACTAGTTCGGTACGGGGTCTAAAGGCGAAAAGTCCTAGTTTGGGTTTTACTATTTTTTTTGGGCTTTGACCTATTAAGTCATTAGAAGAGTATCATATATAAATCTTCTAATCACTTTAGTTGTCTCTAGTCTGTCATTTTGTAATTCAATATTGTTCTCTTCTTACTGTTCGTGAACGTAGCTAACACGACGCCAGTGAACCACGTAAAGCGGTATCGATTTTTTTTTGTTCTTTGTTATTCGATTCTATCTAACATGATTTATGAACTATAAAGGCAGGCATGATCTTTTGTCGGAAAGGAAAAGAAATGTTGTTCTAACTTTTTAAAAGGAAGCATAAAAAACTATTTTTTATTTATAAACATTGATTTATAAGTTTGCTTTTTCCCCAGATGTTTTAGAATCTTAGATTTAAATTTCGTGTTTTTTATCATTAGTATTTGAACTTTAATGCTTTATATTTTTTACTATTGGTATCGTATCAATATTATCTTGACAATAAATTTTAGCACACAACCTTTATTAGAACCCTCCAAACTCTTGGATTCATGTTCAAATTATAAAATAATAATTATTTGCTAGGCTATTTTTAGAATGGTTGCATAAACAACAATCAGACTTAAAATAATAGCAAATATAACAAAATTTAAAACATTTTGCAAATATGACAAAAAAAACTATCACTGATAGACTGTTATGCTGATATATGACTATCACTGATAGACTACTATAGCAGTCTCATAGTCACTCATAAAATTCTATAAAAAACGTAGGTGATATACTACTATCAATGATAAAAATGGTCATATTTGTATTTTTTTTTAAAAAGTGTTATATTTTTAATTATTTTAGTCTAAATTGACATTTGTTACAATTTCCCCTATTTTTATTTAAAATTGATAATTTGAAAATTTTGAAATAATTCTCGTTTAATTTCTAAATATATTAAAAACCCAATTACATGAAACAGAACACCATTTCTTAATCCTGTTAATTTGAAATTTATTTATTTTTCATTTAGAATAATACATATATATATATATATATATATATATATATATATATATATATATATATATATATATATATATATATAGTCACCTAAACCTAATTATCATATTAGATAGAGAATAGTAAAGATATAATTTACTAATATTAGGTAGATATTATCCTAATAAATGGGCACACGTCAATTACGGACTGTTTTTTTTAATATTGTAATTTTCAAAAAATTTTATAAAAATATTGCATGTTTGAAAGTAGCTATTTTTAAAAATGTTATTGTTTTTATGGGAGGTGTCTTTACTTTTCCACGCGATCAAAGGTCGTCTTTTCAAAAGACGATCTTCATCTGGACCCACACATGTTGTCTTTTCAAAAGACGATTTGCATCTACAAAAAGTTCTTTTGAGCAGTGTGCATTAAAAAATTGATATTTTTCTACCCAGATATTTAAAAATTTCGAAAAATGTATGGTTGGAAAATTAACACAGAGACAAGAGTTTCAATTTGATACATAGTTTTACTATTTTTTGAGTTGTATATCAAAGGATAAAGATCATAGAACTTGGACTATGGTTATGCAAATTTCAGAACTGTAGCTCAACTTCGACAATCTTGTATCTTTCGATATACAACTTCAAAATAGTGAAACCACTTATTAAATTGAAGCTCTCGGTGTCAGCTTTCCTATCTTTTTCGAAATTTTTGCATATCTAAATAAAAAAATATAGAGGTACATTTTTCAAAGACGAAGCGCTAAAAGCCACGTGGATGAAAAAACGATCTTCATCCACGTGGAACAAGATCGTAAGATTGTCTTTTTAAAAGACGACCTTTGCTTGCGTGAGAAGATCTCTTCCATAAAAACAACTATATTTTTAAAAATAGTTTAAAACATGCCATATTTTTATAATTATGATATTAAAAAAATCAGCCTCAATTACTCATCAAAATATTTGAAGTTGAAATCATTTACTTCATGAAAAAAAAAAAAGAAACAAAATCTAAGGCGTATCTAATATTCCCTCCTAATTTGTAAACTAATGTTAGGTCCATCACTTGAAGTCAATAATAATAATAAATGATTCCTAGACATTACAAACACAAAATCGTATAGTATTAGTGGATTAAAACAAATAATTTGCATGTGGGTATTTAAAAAATAAAGAAAAAGAGGGTAATAATTAATAATTAATAATTATAATTAAAAATTAAAGTAAAAAACTTGTATTGATTATTGAAATGAAGGAGGAGAAAAAGGGGGAAATGACATAAGAGAGTATTAATCAGGCTTAAGTGGGGATTTGATTAGCTGATTGACTTGTGAATTAGCTGTTAATTATGTCGGATCCATTCCTAAGCTGACCCGAATTACACGCTTTTTAGCTGTTTTTTTAAAAATAATTAAAATAAAGTTTGTGTTTTTTTACGCTAACAATAACAAAAGAGAAAGCAACTTGGGATTAAGTTGTTGTTAAGAAGCTGTTTTTCTTTGATTTTTGTTTTTCCAACCAAACTTTCCAACATCAATTTCTGTTAAACTTCTCTCTTTCAATCACAAATGAGTGTAATTAAAGCCTCCTATAATCTTCCTTCTTTTCCTCTTTTAATTTTCTTTAGTGTATACGAGAATACCATCAGAGAATAGGTTATTCGAACATAATTTAACTCGTTAAGTTATGAATAAGTACTTCTCTTATCAATTGCTTCACATTTGTTATATTTATATGAATAGTTGACTCAATCCTCCTAGCTATTTAAAATCTTTATTTAGTGTTGTCGAATTTACAATTTTCAAATTATAATAAATATACTAGTGTCAACCGCTAGTAAAACTGACAAACAATTATTTCCTCTTATTTTCTCATTTAGAATAGGATGTATATATACAACATAATGACTAAACCTAATTTCTCAAAACACATATGGAAGAAGATAAATGCTAACTATTTTTCTAATACTATATAAAATAAATAAATAACTTTCTAAGATAGATAATTTCTTAATCCACTCCCCGAGTTGGAGCATGAAGGATCATAAATGCTCAATTTGAAAATAATGTGAAAATAAGCTAAACTTAAAAACAAATTTGCAATCTACGAACGCGAGTCAGTACTGCAAACTTCAGGTCGATGCTTCACATTGCATCTTTAATTTTTTAAGACTCTTCAAACGCTGGTTGGTGCTCCAATCTTCAGGTCGATGACATCTTTAATTTTTTGCAGGTCTTCGTATCATTGCTTTGACCACGCAATATAAAAAAATCTACGAGTCTCTGAACGTTGGTTGATGCTCTTCATGGTAGATTAAATTTCATGATTGTTCACCATATTAGAGAATTATCTATCTTAAGAAGGTATTTATTTATGTTTATGCATTATTAGGAAAATAGTTAGCATTTTTTTTTTTTTTTTTACAACATGTTGGGGGTGGGGGATTGAACCTAGGACCTTATGGTCAGTAGACGATACATCATGCCGTTGAACTATGTGCTCTTCTTGACATTTATCTTATTTCATATGTGAGAAATTAGGTTTAACCATTATAAATATATACATCCTATTCTAAATGAGAAAACAAGAGCATAAACAATTGTTTGACATGGTATCCGAGCAAAGATCCTAAATTTCGGGAATAAAAAAACACTTAGAAGTACTTATATCTTTGTAGAGATTTAAAAAATAATTTAGAAATGATCTTTGGGATCCAACTAATGCATATGAAGTGTAGTTTGCTTTTGGTTGGATTTTTTTTTTTTTGAGTACATTGGGGGTGGGGGGATTCGAACCACAGACCTCTTGGTCGTCTTGTGCTAATAAGAGCATAACTCAACATGGAAATTAATATTTATTCCTTCACTTGAGATCCGAGGTTTAAAAATTACCATGGTAACTCAACCAAACTAATTTAAAATAATAATTACATTTTAATAATGATTGCGAATTAATAATTGTATATTATAAATTTTTAAAAAAATAAAAATATGAAAACAAGATCATAAAAAAAAAAAAAAAAAAAAAGGCAAATGGAAATCGACAGATTTTGGAAAAAAAAATCTTGTAATGTTAGCTTCGATATTTTCTTTTTTTAAATAAGTACTTTTAATGCTTGCTTTAGTTTTGATCAGCTTTCAACATCAATAGAATAGAACCCAAATTGACTTTTATCTCAACATTTACAAGTAGGTTTCTTCCATCATGAAATTTACTTTTTTTTTGTGTGTATAAAAATAGGATGAGAAGTCAATTTTTTTTACTCCTGCTTCAAATTGTAAGATAAAACTGTAATTCATTATTAAAAAAAAGAAGAAGAAGGTTAGATTGGATAAATAACCATCAAATTTAAAATAATGACAAATATAATAAAATATAAAATATTTTGTAAAACTGACAAAAATAAATGAGTATCATCGATAAAAATTAACTGTTATCAATGACTATTATGGGCTATTTGGAGCGTTGGGTGAATTATTATAAGAAAAATTGTACGACTGACCCCCTATTTTGGCTCGTTTGTCAAACTAACCCGAATCTGAAAAAAAAAGGCAAATTGACCTTCTGCTGAAATCATCATTCTTTTTTTAATATTATTTTCTAGCTCTAGTTGTGGGCGCATGTTGATCTCGCTCTAGCAGCGGGCGCGGGCTGGTCTCGAATCTGAAAAAAACTTAAGATTTTGAAATTTTCAGATCTTAAATGAAGCTAGAGCTAGAGCGAGACCAACCCGCAGCTAAAGCGAGACCAGCCCGCGCCCGCAACTAGAGCTAGAAAATAATATTTACAAAAAAAAAATGATAATGTCATCAGTCAGTTTGCTTTTTTTTCCAGATCCGAGTCATTTTGACAATCCGCTCAAAATATCGGGTCAATTGTACAATTCTCTCATTATTATAGTCGGTGAGTTATAATAGTTGTGAATAATAAAGACTATTAAAATCAGTATAGACTATTAAAATCAGTATAGTTATTTTATTAATCGTGAGTTATAATAGTCGGTGGACCAACCATAAACTGAGTTATAAAAATTCAGTTCTCTCAACTGCATGTTGGTACTCCAAACACGTCCTTAAAGACTATCACACATAAAAATTGTCATATTTACCAATCTTTTCAAAAATTTGTAATTTTCCATTAAAAAAAAATTAATAGTTAAAATACAATAATTAAAGATGAAATAAATTAATAAAAAAACAATTAATTAGTTGAATTTTAAGTTTAATAAATCAATAGTTAACTATCATTAATAAGTGATGTACTTAATTGAGATATATGGGCTATTTTTGTAGTTATTTTATTTGTTTTTTTCCATTATCTATAAGCTTTTTAAAATTGTCCCATTTTAAAATTAAGATTATACTACAACTTAGGTAGAACGGGTGGTGGAACTTGTGGCTCAAAATAATAACTTTTTTTTTTAGAAGAAGACTCAAAATAATAACTAACAAACAACAAAGTACCATTTTTTTCCTTCTAAATTTTCCGACTTTCACGAAGATGAAAGAAATAATATATATATATATATATATTTTTTTCTTTTTTTCTTTTTTGAAAATATAAAAGAAATGATACTTAGAATAGAAAAAATAAATTTCTAAATCTATAGTTTACTTTTGTAAATTGAAAAGTGAAGATCTTTTTAAGCCAAGCTTTTTTATTTTTGGATATTCTACAAACTAAAATGCAACATCACATTTTTACTACATTTATCCCTTGAGATTAATTCTCGATATAAAGATGAATAAATAGGAAGGAAAAATTGATTTCTCACCACTATACGAGCTATGCTCGTGTTGACGTTTTAAACTGTATTTAGGTGTTGGATGTGGATCTCGATGTTTTCTATCAAAATATAAACATTGTTTTTTTATGAAAGTATGAGGATTTGAACCTCCGACTTTAAAAAAGAAAGTACGTGTCAATTACTACTGAGTCATGCTCATGTTGACATAAATGTTGTTAAAAATTTGAATTTATTAAGAAGTCTACTAATATCTTGACCGGTTGAACTATAGTAGTAAATTTTGAACCATACTAGGTAAAATTAGACGATTTTTTTTTTTGACAACATGTGGATTGGAGATCTGAACCTCTAACCTCTTCATCAATAGGTCGTACATTACGTCAGTTAAGTTATATTCATGTTGACATTTTTTTTTATTTTTTTCAGAGTATTAATTCATTCATTAATCAAAATTTAGACATTGTCATTCAAATTAAAATATAATGAAACAAAAAGAGATATTAAGACAAGAAATAATAATAATACTCGAATAATTTAAGAACACACTTATTAATTATTTAGTCTAATACAATGAACATAATCTCTTACAATGAAAGTGAGGAGGAATCTCATCTTGATATTAATAATGCAATTGCACAAAACCTCACAAGAATCACACAAAATTAGAATAATAATTAATTAAAATTGAAGTTTGAAAAATTAAGATTATCAAAGAAAAAAAAAAAACACAAATGTGGTTGGCATTTCTCTTCCAACCCCCCACCAGCCCATCAGGCCCCCCTTTGTCTCTCAACACACCGCCCTCGTCTTAGCATACAAAACCAAATCGAAGTGAGTGAAAAATAGCTCGAGTTTTAGGTCACCGTAACGAAACGTCATCATTCTTTCATATTTTATTCAGGCAAGTACCTAGTTATTGCCATGTCGATTTTTAGTCCAACGTTCTAACAAATTTACATTCTAAAGATAATTTTAAAACGTTTATAAAAGGTCAAAAATAATATTGCAGCTTTCGAAACAATAGAGATATTTTTAAAACAAATCATAAAATTAGAGTATTTTTTAATAAATAATTTTAAACCCATTTTCAAAAGTCTCCTTATATTTCATTTTTTTTTCACCATTTCTCTAATATTACAAAGACCCCATCTCCCTATCCTTTCAATCCTTTCTCTATCTCTCCAATAATGCATTATTATTCGTCCATCTCATTTCACCAATTTAACGTCTAATCGTATAATTTAACTTGTTATTCTATTACTTATTTATGTTTCAATAATTCACATATTCAATGTTGTTCTACTTCAAAAATAAAGTTATATACTAACCGATTCCGAAAGAAATAATTCAATAAAACTACCACAACGTGACTACTAATTTTAAGTCGTTGAATGTACGAGAGAGAAATTTTGTTAATAAGAAGACAATAATAGAACAATTATAGGGAGAATTGTACGATTGACTTGTTATTTTAAGCGGATTGTCAAAATGATCCGGATCTGAAAAAAAAAGGCAAACTAACCTTCTGCTGACATCATTAGTTTTTTTTTTTTAATATTATTTTCTAGCTCTAGCTGCGGGCACGAGCTGATCTCGCTTTAGCTCGGGTGCAGGATGGTCTCGCTCTAGCTGCGTGCTGATCTTGCTCTAGCTCTAGCTTCATTTAAGATCTGAAAATTTCAAGATTTTGAAGTTTTTTTCAGATTCGAGACCAGCCCGCGCCCACGCCCGCAACTAGAACTAGAAAATAATATTAAAAAAAAAAAAACTGATGATGTCAGCAGAATGTCAGTTTACATTTTTTTTCAGATTCGAGTCAATTTGACAAATGGATTAAAATAGGGGGTCAGTCGTACAATTCTCCCAACAATAATACCTTTGACGACTTCGTTAAATAATGTTTTCAAACTTAGACGTGGTCTTATCCAAACGTAAAGAAGAAAAGAAGAGAGAATAGAAATCAAAGGGCACTCTTCACATTATTTCAACTCATCATAGAACAAATATTACAAAAGAAAGAGGGAAATTAAAAATAGAAAGAAATACAGAAGAAAATTATTTTCACCTCAAACTTTTTTTTTTTTTTTTTTTTGGAAATCCCCTATTACTATCAACATCTGTGTGTATTTTTTTTTTCATAGAAAAAAAAAAAAAAAAAAGAAAAAAAAAAAAGAAAAGAGAATTGAATGTACAATTTGTTCACAAATGGTGGAAAGCTTGAAAATTGGCTCCAGTAATGTCTTGTGAGAGTGACGTTAATGGAAAGCTACTGAAATCTACTGAGCTTCGACTCTGAATCAGCTGCCCATCAAACACTGAACTTTCTGTTACTGTCTTCAATTCCTCGGACTTTATCCCATTATTATTAACATTATTATTACTATGATTATTATTATTATTCACATCAATCTGGAAATACCTCTCCAATTTATTATTCTGATCATTTTCCCACGAACAATATGTCGAATTATCCACTCCATTGTTGTTGTTGTTCATGTAGAATCCTCCATAGTTGCTCATGTTCGACCCGGAATTGTCTGAAAATTCTGTCCCCGACAAGCTCCCATGGTCGGAATTCGTCAAACTGAATCCGAAATTCGAATTTGTGTCGGAGTAATTCTGCACATTCGATTGGTAATTGCTTTCGAAATTGTTGTTGTTGTTGTTGTAATTGAGCTCTGTTTGGAATTCGAAATAACAGAGGGAATCGAAGGCTTGTTTGTTCATGAAATGGTCTCGAATCGGCGCCGCCGTTATTCCGCCGTCGTAGTAGTCGCCGCCGCCGCCTCCGAGGAGAAATGCTGGACCTTGTGTGGTGACGGCGGAGAGGTTGCTGGAAATTCCTTGAACCGGTGGGATTTGGGGGAATTCTTTATCTTCGAAGATCTTCTTCTCTTTAATCTCTTGAATGTTGATTATGGGTTTGTGGGTATTTGGGTCGATTCCTTGCTTCATTAGCTTCTTCTTTAAACTCGAATTCCAAAAATTCTTTATTTCATTGTCCGTTCTTCCCGGTAATTGAGCTGCAATTTGAGCCCATCTGTAAAAGAAAAAAACAAATTAAACCCATTTCTTCAATTTCAATTCGAAACACAATCTCTCGAACATAACTCAACTAGTTAAGATAAAAAAAAAATAAAAAAACAACCCTGATACATAACTCAACTGGTTAAGATAAAGAAAAAACGAAACCAACCCCATTTGTTCGATTTCAATTCTAAACACGAATTTGATATAACTCAACTGGTTAAGAAATCGAAAAAAGGAAACCAACCCATTTGTTCAATTTCAATTCTAAACAAGAATTTGATATAACTCAACTGATTAAGATAAAGAAAAAAAGAAACCAACCCCATTTGTTCGATTTCAATTCTAAACATGAGTTTGATATAATTCAACTAGTTAAGAAACCGAAAAAAAGAAACCAACCCATTTATTCAAATTCAATTCTAAACACGAATTTGATATAACTGAACGGGTTAAGACATTAATTATAACGGTGATTTATGTTTTTACCGGTTGCCCAAAACTTCATGTAGACTGACAATGAGATCTTCTTCTTGTTGAGAGAACATTCCTCTTTTCAAATCAGGTCGCAAGTAATTAATCCATCTCAACCTGCAACTCTTCCCACATCTCTGCAACCCTAAAGAAAAATCAACAAAAAAGAGAGTAAAGTTTCAATTTTGAAGCAAACCCAGAAGAGAAAAAAGGGTTAAGTTAAAGAAGAAAAGAAATACCAGCAAGTTTAGGGACAGAACTCCAACAGCCAACACCAAATCTAGTTATGTAATTGAAGAGCTTTTCATCTTCCTCAGGTGACCAAAGACCTTTCCTTAGCTTCTGTTTCAGACAGCAAGAATGGCGACCCATTATGCTCAGAGAGAATTAACTATGTGAAGTGGGCGGATTCCAAATGCGTAGGACAGAGAAATATATATATCATTTTTTTTTTTTTTTTTTTTTTTTTTTTTTTTTTTTTGTCAAATAAGAGTTGACAAAAAAGAAAAAAAAAAAACCAAGAATAGTTTGTGATGATTTTAATGAATTGAAGGATAAATCATACTTAAGATTGAAGTTATAAAGAGAGAGAGATTAACGAACAATCAAGTAGGTTTTACGCAAATTTGGTGCTGCTTTTGCATAGTAGAAGATTGGGTTTTAAGAAATCTCTATGTATGGAAATAATTTATAGAGAGATAGAAAAATTAAATATGAGAAAAGGGGGAAGTTGGTCTTATTTTCAAGCAATAGTTAAATTAAATTAATTAAAATCATTTAAACGTGTACTTTGAAAACTATATAAAAAAAAAGGCGGGTTCCATAAATAGCAATCCGACCTAAAATAATAACAACTCGATCTAAAATAATGACAAATATAACAAAATATAAAACATTTTGCAAATATGACAAAACTGACAAAAAAATCAGTGATAATCACTAATAGACTGTTATCACTAATAGTCATTGATAAAATGATCATAGACTACTATCAGTAATAATCATGGACAAAATCTTATAAAAAACCGAAGATATCAGTAGCTATCACCGAATTTATATGTTATTAGTGACTATCACGGATAAAAGGCTATTCTATCCGTGATAAAAATTATCATATTTGTAATTCTTTTAAAAAAATGCTATATTTTTTATTATTATTTTACTCTAAATTGACACTTGGTGCAATTTCTAAAAAAATGATATAAGTTAAAAATTACTTTTCCATTTTTCATGAAAATAACAATTTGGTTTTTGAACTTTAGTTTGTAAAGATTTAGTTCCTAGACTTTTAATTTTGTAAGAATTTAGTCTTTGAACTTTCATATGTAACAATTTAGTCAATGTACTTTAAAATTTGTAACTATTAAGTCTCAATGGTAAAAAATCTCATCAAAATTAAAGTGTCAATTTTTATTATTTAGGCTCCGTTTGATAACCATTTGATTTTTAGTTTTTAGTTTTTTAAAATTAAGCTTATAAACCATACATACACATGTGAATTCCTACAATGACTTTTATTTTTGTTAAAGAAACATTACAACTCTTACCAAAATTCCAAAAACAAAAGTAAATTTTTGAAAACTTCTTTTTTTTTTTTAATTTTTGGCTTGAATTTTGGAAACACTTCAAAAGATAGATATAACACAACCAAGAAATTGATCATATGTAAATGTATTGTTTATAGGCTTAATTTTCAAAAACCAAAAACCAAAAATCAAATGGTTATCAAACGGGCCTAGCGACTTAAGTCTTGGTAGTTTATAAATATTTGGTCCCTAATCAGTTTATTGATTTACATACGTAACAAATCTCATCAAATATTAACAATATTTTTTACAATAAAGACTAAATTGCTATAAATTTTGAAGTATAATAACTAAATTATTACATAGTAAACTGTAGGCACTAAACTTGGGTGAAAGTTTAATAACAAAGTATTTTTTAATCTGTCTATATATTTAATTATTTAATGTCTTCTAAATAGTAATTATAAAAGTAAAGAAACTATAAAAGTGAGTTTAGACTTTGAAATCTCAACACTCCTTTTTAACCCAATTCCAATAACCTCTATAAAAAGCTTTTTAACTTTTTGTTGTATTTTGGAAAATAATGACAAATCCTTTCACCTTACAAAACTATATCATATTATGCATTTCCTTTCTAAAATAATAATACAAAAAGTCGCATCATCATCATAATAATATTGATTTTTTTGCACCAGATGCAATTAAATTTTAGAGATGGTTTCCGAATTTATTTTTAAATAGCCTTACACGATTGTTTTCGATAATTTTTAGGTTAAATTACAAATTTAGTCTCCAATAATTAAAAAAAAAATTACAATTTAATTCTTATATATGTTTTAAAGGTTAGACTTTCGTCTCTATAATTTGAAAACACCTCACAAATAATTCTTATTATTAAAAATCATTGGCGGATTGAGTACATGACAATTAATCATCCATATGTCAAAATGAGATGAGCTAAGTAGCTTATTGGATAAAAATGAGTTGTCAATTTTCGAATAAGTTGTATTAAATTGTTAATGTCCAACTCGTTTTTATCCTGCAATCAGTTATACTTAATTCATACACTCAGTGAAATACTACCACCTCTGTCACGTATTCAATCTGTCAGTAGAAATTATTTATGAGGCTTTCAAAATTCTATGTTTTAAAAGCACAAAGACTAAATTCTAACTTTCTTTAAATCATAAAGACTAAAATTTTAATTTAACTCAATTTTTATTAGACGAGACATAAAAATGTTAATGTTACGTGTTGAAATTGTCCTCATTTATAAAATATGTATTTTGAGAATTAAATATGACACAACTTTATGTCAATTGAGGTATGCGTTTAGATTCTAATCTATAAGTTATAAGAAGAAGCACCCTTATCTAACCATTTCAGTTTAGTTGAAAAATACTTATTCTCGCTAAATTGAAAAAATACCCATCTAAATTAAATTAGAAATTTATTTTTCATTTTATTATTAGTTTTAAAATCATGTAATAAAAAGGGATAAAATCATATGGGTTCATGCTTATAATACTTAAAATAACTAGTTAAAAAAAGAGATTAAATATAAGTGAATTATTAAGAAGTGACATATAGTTATTGAGTGATATTTAAGTTACAAAAATAAAATTAAAAGTAGTTAGTAAGTACTAACTTAAAACTAGAGGGTTCAAAGTTTAGATAAATTAAATAATAATTTCGGGGTTAAACTTTAAACAGATAATTGCGTGCAATCTACTGTTACGCAATATTTAGGCGCATGTTTTTTTTTAAAAAATATTAAAAATATATTTATTCAAATATTTTATAAATTTGAATTCTAATCATCATAAAGTCCAGCCGACACCTTTGCATTCACAAGCATGGGCTCCATGCCTTTTCTTTTCTATTCTTTATTCATTTATTTACTATTCTTTTACTATTATTTTTTTTATTTTTTTATTTTTTTTAATTCTTTTACTTTGCTCCTCAAAAGACATTCAATTAATCATTGTATTTAGAAACTTCTTCTATAGCTTAGAAATTTATTTTAAATGTAATATATGTATATATTTTTACAAGCAAGGCTATTATATTTACATTTTTAGGTACATTATTGTAAGAAATATTTATATTATTGTAAAAATAAATACTCTATAAAGTATATGCGTAAAATAGTAATGTTGTCCAAAAAAAAATATTAAAATTTGATTTGATGGTTATTTAAGTCGTTGTATACTAATATGTTGCTTTCAATGTTTCAAACATATATTAGATTTTAAAATTTTAGTTTACTATTAACTATAAAAGTAGTAGTAGTAATAGTTATAGCAATACATGATAATCAAACCAAAATTTTCAAAATGCTAGGAAATAAAAAAATAAAAAAATATTTTTTTTCACGAACTAATATCTCAAATAATAATAATAAAAAGATAACTACACAAATAACCGCCATTGTATGCCTATAATATTATATTAATGTACAGTTCATATTTTTTTTAATAAAAAATGTTATGCTTTAAGATTTTTCATAAAAGTTGGACTACAATTACTTTCAAACCTTTCAATCTCTCTAATATTTTATATTGAATTTTCTCTAACATTTTACTCAAATAAAATAAAAATTAAAAAAAATTCATTTAAGAGAAAAAAAATGAAATCATAAAACTCGCATTAATCATGTCTTTCTCCTCATTTAAATTGTCTTTTCCCTCTTTGTATCCCGACCTAAACAATTTTTTCTCCGCAATATATATTTTCATATATGAAATATATAATATGGGTATATATAAAGAAAATACATATATTTTCTTTAAAAAACACATAGTATCTATAATTCTATATGAAGTATATAACCATATATAACCATATATACCCATATATGAAGTATATATCGGTATATATGATGAGTATATATAAAAATTACATATATTTTATAAAAAAAATAAATACATATTATCTATAAATATACATACAGTATATATGAGTATATAGTTATAGATGAAGTATATATGGTAGGTATATATATAAAAATACATATCTTATAAGAATATATGCAGTCTATATAAGTTATACACTGATATATGAAGTATATATAAGTATATATATGATGGTTATATATAAAAAAAAAATGAAGATGATGAATGAAAATGAAGAGGAAGAAAAATTTGGGAAAAAAATAACATTAACCTAAGAAGAATGCTAAAATGGGGGAAACAAAGTTGGAAAAAATCCCAAAAAAGATATAAAACATTCTTACATAAATGGTGAGAAAAGATGAAGAGAGCAAATTAGAATTTATTATAAATTGAAATTTAATACACAAAATGGAGAGAAAAATTGAATAATATTATGGAAGTCAATGAGGGTCATAATGTTAATCAAAATTAATCAAAAATAGAAATGAAAAATTTAAGATCTTAAGACATATTTGAAAACATCCTCCTGGAAGGTGGTCATTTGAGAGAGTTTCTCTAAACAAAAGCATCGTAAACTAAATCCACCGGAGCCAACGGGAAAATTTGGAGCGACCCAATTTTTTCAACCTTAGAAATTAGTGATATGTTATATCATTTTTGTTAAATTTTCCATTTTCATTAACATAGAGCATAATAGAATAATAAGCCATATTTTTCTTCTTCAACATAGTTATACAAGTTGTAATAGGTAAAAAATAGTTAATAAGAAAGACCAGATCAGAAGCTGGTTCTAAGGAACTATAACTCAAAGGGATCGAGAAGAAATCTACCTCCACATATCAGCTCAAACTAGCTTTAGGAAAGCTAATGAAGACCAAACCCTGAGATGAACAGGGTTGTCGGCCCAAGGGACCAAGGTCGAGACCGATCTCAAAAGAACATGCCAAAGTTTAGGGCCCAATTAGAGGCCTTGAAAGGAACTTTTGTAGATCAAAAGCCCAGAAATCCAGGGTTTGCCATGTCGAGGTTGACCCTATCTAAACGAATCCAAATCAATTCTCCTAGATTAAACCTTAGAGGAAAATAAAAAACCATTCGAGATCACTATAAATACCACCTAACTCTAGGGAGGAAGTAAAGTTCTCTCTAGTCCACAAAATTCCTAAAAACTTGTTACTACTAAAAACTTGACTTAAGCATCAGAGGCACATTAACAGACATTAGGCTGATGTTTTCTCATTCTTTGTATTGGAGGTCACCTCTTTCCCATCTATAAATTCTACCGTTGAAATCACGTGAAAGTCAGGTAAATTTTTTTGTGTGTACATATATATATTTTTATTTTAAAAATCTAGAAAAAAAAATAAGGTAAAAAGGAAACGAAGCTAGCTCACTCTTTTTTGTACTCCACCCGTTCGAGGTTGAGGTAAAACTTCTTTTAAAAATTAAACTAACTTGACAAACCAATATTGAAATATACATAATAGTTAAATAGTATATTTTAAAAGTCAATCCAAACATACCTCAATAAATAAGACACTAATTATAATTTCAAAGATGGAGAGTTGAATCTTCTATCCTAGCAATATTGAACTTTAAAAAAAAAAAAAAAAAAAACTCTATTTTAAGTTATTTGATCACAAGCCTTAAAGTAAAAGTATAAATAACTTACATAACACACTAGTTTCCGTATATACACATTTGTATTGACTCAAAGTGTCAAATGATTGAAGGGTGTCAACAAAAACTTATTTTTTTCTTTTTCTTTTAAAAAAATAAAAAAAGATAAAAGAAATAAAAAATATAACCGACACGTCCACGTAGGACGACATAAATACAGTTTGTTTGGTTATCTTCGAAAATACGTAGCCAGCTCATACGCCGAATCGGCACAATGATTGGCCCACACTTTTTTGTCTCTCTTTCCAATCAAAACTTTTTCTTACATTACGTCTCTCACAATTATTTCATCCCACGGTCGTCTTTTTTTTCTTTTTAATTAAATCCCTCAATTAATTAATTATTTATTTTTAATTAAATGAAAAAAAACATTATATTTTGAGGGCCATAAGATCTCGTCTTCACACGTGAAATCTAAAACTTGTCGATATCTCATAAAGGAGCAACGTATTCGTATCGCCGTCGGTGTTACATTTCTAATTTTAATATTTATTCTTATCTGTCTTCCAATTATTTAAATACCATAAATAAAATACATATTTCTCTAATTATTTATTAATTCACTCATCTTTTTCTTCTTATTTTTTTTATCAACATGAAATTGATCAAGGTTTATTTTATGTATGTCAATTCTACCTTTCCTTTATTATTATATCATGTTTTAAAATTTCCATAAAAAATAAAATAAAGGATATTAGAAAGTCTTAAAAAGATAATCTTCTTGGCATATTAGGTTTTTTTAATATTATTATTAAGTTTGTTACGGGCTACCTCAGCCTCACGTCACCCGCTAACGTCACATTCCACTCCTAAGGACTGGGGGTCACAACGCCGAACCCCGAACGAACCCTCCGTCAGGGACCAATCCCAGAACCTCGGAAGAAGAAGCCTAGCACAACTGACGTAGACAGGCCATCGTCACACCACCCCTCGATTAGCACGAGATGTGACCGACAAGACAACCTTCCACAACAGACGAAGAGACGGTATAACAACGTCCCCAACCCTCTTGGAAATCGGGGAACGAAGGTTGACGCCATTATGACAAAGCGCGTGAGTCCAACCCCGGTTGGTCTGCACCCCCTCGCCCTGGTCTACACACTTTCCCGAAGGCTAGGAGATCGGGTCGCTCAGGGAACTCTCCCTCATCACCAACTATAAATACTCTTCCTATTCAAAAGGAAGGGAGAAACAAATTCACGGGTAACTCTACCCTAAACTCTCTCTACTACTTCTACTTACGCTCAGACCTCTCTAACTTAAGTATCGGAGTCGTGTGGGTCTAGTCCCACACCGGTGCAAGTTTACTCTTCTCCTCCTCTTGCAGGTACTCTGTGGACTCGCCAGCTGCCGCGCAAGACAGATTACACGAAAGCACGGTGAAATCCAAAATTCTACATCAACAAAGTTGTAATTAATTTATTCTACATTCTTCTAATGTCATAATCAATTATCAAATGTCCAATAAAAATACAAAATCCGAATAATTGAAATTATTTAAGGCTGAAGAATATTGATTTTTTTAATTCTATCAATCAAGTTTCAAATTTATTTTATAGATATTTCTTTTTGGTTGGGAATTTTTTTTGTTTGGTTCAAAATCACCATTACAAGACCTATAATTTTTTTTATCAAAATTGAAGGGGACTTCCATCACAATCAAAATAATAGAAATTTCCTGTATAAATCGCAGTAATATATCGTAATAAAACTATTCATGTATCCATTTAAAATTAAAAAAATATCTCAACTTTGAAATCAAGTGTAAACTTCGTTTTCTTTATTATGATTAACCTTGGTGTAAATGTTGCAAATTCTTCTAGAGAGTGCAAATATATGTAATTAAATGTTGAATATTTTTTATTTTCCAGAAAATTATACTTTATTTTAGACCCATAATTCAATCTTAAGGTTCAATTTTCATAACAATAGGTAGGGACAAAAACAATCCATTTTTAAATTTGATGACCTCAATTTTTCAGAACGTAGAACCGAATCAATGTCTAAATAGATGTAGAGCCAATTTATTCAATTTTTATTGGTTTGTTCTTTTCGATGCGAGTCTCGTTTCTTTCTCATACATTCAATCATGCAAAACTATCAGCCACATAATGACATCCTCTCGAATCCGAATAACTTCTTATACTAGTGGGAGATAAAGATGAATATTTTCACAAAAAAAAAAAAAAAAATGTAGAATCGTAATGGGCTAGATGACGAAAAAATTGAGCCCACATTGACAATAGGTCGTTCATGTCCTCAAAACTCCACGCCCCGTCCCCTTTAATATATCACACAAATAAATAATTTGTCAATATGATAATTTTTTAAATTTTCAAGTCTATAAGTGATAAACACATCTATTACTTAGACTATTTTTATAGTCTATGAGTCCTATAGACTTCTGTCATCGATAAAATTATGTCATATTTGTAAATAAATTTAAATTGTGATAGATTTGCTATTATTTTGTGTTAGATTTTCATATATGCAATTCTTCATTTAAATAATTATATTCTAATAACAAACTTAGTTATAGCCAAACCGAGCATAGCTCAATTGACATAAGGTTGTGTCCGTGACTAAGAAGTCATGGGTTCAATCCTCGCATTAATTAAAATACTAAAAAATATTTATAAAAAATCAAGAATCATATGACAAGTTTTGAAACAACAGGATTATTTTTTAAACCAAATGAAAAGTTTTGTTTTTTTTCTAAAAATAAATTAGCCTTATATATATAAGAAGAGTGTGAGATAATTTAATATTGCTTATAACTCAAAATTCTCCTAAAATTCAGTGCCAATCTCGTGTATTGTATGTAAAAATTGGGAAAAGAAGAACAATAAAAACATTATTGAAGAAAAATTGTGGGAAAAGTAATGAATGAATTTAGTCAACAGAAAAAAAAAGAAAAAAGGAAAGAAAAAAAGAAAAGAAAAGAAAAAGAAAGATAATTGGAGAACATTCAATCCACAGAAATGGTCCCAATACATTCAAAGCCTACTGATTATAAACACAGTACGGATTTTGAAAATGATATTCCGACTGCGACTGTCACATTGCAAGCGTGTAATCTGTCACCGCTCCAAACATTTCTCGCCACGTGTGGGATGACCTTTGCTACGTTTCCGGGTTTCAGCTTTCACCCGACCCGACTACTGTCACCGTCTTGTTACGTCACCATGATGTCGCCGACATATCTCCTTCCTTTTTTACTTTCAAGAGTTTAATAGAATTATCTAATTGATTTTTTTTTAATACATTAAGGATAAATTGGCGTCAAAATGAGAATTAAAACTTAATAAAATTGCTAGAAGAAAAAAACATAATTGCAAGCCCCAAAAATCAACCCCCAACAAAAAAGAAGACTATGAATAAATATCAAATTAATGGCAAACGAAGCTAAGAACTACGGAGTAGAAATAAGCCAAATCGAGCATAGCTCAACTGACATATGTATGTATTGACGACGACCAAGAGGTATGTGGTTCGAATCTCCCACCCCAATATATTAAAAAAAAAATAATAATAAAAAAAAAAAAATAAATAATAATAATTGACTGCCCTAACAAAGCTAAAAAAAAAAAATAATAATAATAATACAATAATTTTAATGATAACCGACAATACAATAATTTTAATGATAACCGACCTCAAACATCTCCACAAGCGTATGATATTGTTTGCTTTGGCCATAATTCTTATGACTTTGCTTTTGATTTCACCCAAAAGACCTCATACCTGATAGTTGTCATTACTTATATATTCGTGATATTTTCCTTATTATCTAAGAGATGTGAGTTTTTGTTTGTATTCATGACAAAGCTCAACCACACAGATTCACTATGACTAGTTATGGTTATGTCATTATTGAAAGCTCATTAATATATTTGTTCGACATTTTTGAGGATTCTACCGACACGACTAAGTCAAGGACATGACTCTAATACCACTTGTTAAGAAAAATCGACGTCTAACATCTACAAAATGGTATTATATTGTCCATTTTGGACATAACTCTCATGACTTTGCTTTTGGTTTCACCCCGAAGATCTCATGATCTTTCTCTTATCTAGCCGATGTGGAATTTTGTTTGTATTTCCAAACCACTAGAATCCTCACCTTTTGAATTTAAAAAGAACAAAAATGATACACCATTCTTTCTCTCCAAACTTTTTTCCTTTTTCCTTTTTAATTGAAAAACGACCTAGATTGTCATTCTAAGAATGTTGATAGCAATTTAATTTATGGGTACGTCTAAAAATATATATGTTAACATAAGGGAAAAAAAACCCATATTTAAGAGTGGTGGTTGTTAAAAGAGATTAGATTTCCGTGGTGGTATTATTACATATGACATTAAATGGTCGAGATGAAATAATTATCGACAAAGAATTAATTTAATTTGATAGAACCAAAATACAAAGTAGTACAATATTTAAATGTAACATTAAAAAAAAAATGGAGAATAGAGACCCCCTTGAATTTAGTTTCGTGTGAGGTTGAAGGTTTTTGGATTGTGGGGTATGTGCATATGGAAAACTCTCTTCATATACAGATAACAAATGCAAGCACACACTACAATTATTGTATGTGTCCTCTATCATAATTTCAAGTACCACTTGGAGTTGCCTAAAATTGACTATTCTTATATAATATATTTCAAATTCAACCCATTGCAAATTTAATTCATATATTTCAAATTTTTGAGGTTAGAATCCGGTTGCCTTAGTCGAGATGTCGAGAGGAAGCGTCGAGAGCTGACATGTAAGAAAAATACTCACACTGAGTGATGTTGTGCCAAATACACTTTAATGCTTAAATCTGTTAGGAGTGCTAACAAAGTCTCACTTGGTTAGAGAAGTGAGGGCAATTATCACTATTGATATGAGGCCGACCTTTTGAGTAAAACCCAAAAAATAAAGTCATGAAGATTTAGGTCTAAAGTAGAGACAATATTATCATACCAATGTGGAGATATATATGTGGAGGGTCGGTTGTCCTTATCAAAGTCAATGCCTAGGTCAAATTGAGTATCGAGCTAAGCTAACTAGGGTAGTATTCCATACCTTGGTAGTGAAATGAGTTATGGTATTTATTGAGTTTCTCACCATCTCTTGGCAGATCCGATACCTGACATGACAACACAGATTCTTCGGTGGCGGCGGGGTACCTCGAATGGCTCAGTTAAAGACCGAACTCAGTATCGTACTCCTCTTAATTTTGTTTTTATAAATATTTCTTAAAGTTGATGGTCCTATATCATTTTTAAAAGAAAATTGAGTGATATGAAATAAATGGAAGGAGTATCCATATACTATCGTAGTACTACAATTTTTCTCGTTAATTAATCCTATCTCTAACAATTATGATTGGTAAGACAACAAAGAACATCTTCATATATTTTCTCAATAGTATAAAGTTATTTATTTTGGGTTCAAGTCGAGGATCTCTCTAGAAATGTTGTTGTGAATTTAAATAATGTTTGTATATATGATGAGGATGAATTGAAATTGAGAAATATGATGGATATGATATTAGATTATGTGTATGGTATTTGATTTAAAGGGAGTGGTCATTTTCAAGAGGGTGTCCATCGCCCAACAATAAAGCTTCCTTTTAAAGATATGATGATCGCAAAAATGATGGTGGAAAGTAAAGTGGTTTTCTAGGAAGCCCCGTTTTTTATTTTTTCTTTCCCTTCATCCTTCTCCCAAATGATTAGGGCTCTTTGTCACTATGATATAACTCTTTTGCTTTTGTCTCCATCACCCCTTAGGAAAAAAAAATTGAAAGAAATGACAATCACGAATCACATTCATTTTGAGAATGAGAATGGAGAATGTATATATATATATTTCGAGCAGGACAAATGTGAGGTATGTAGATTTGAATTTTCGATTTCAATAGAAGAAGTACATGCCAATTACTATTGAGTTATACTCACTTTGTGATATGAGATCAATTGTTGAGATGAAATTTCATAACCTGACTTTGATAGACGGATACCAATTGATGATTTGCGATTAGGTCAAATCCGTCATGATCAAACAAGGGAAATTCACGACAAGAGTTTTTTTTTCTTCCCGCAAAGGTATTTAATTAATGTTGGGTCGGGGATTGAACCCTGACCTTTTAGTCAAGTGCACAACTTTATGTCATTGAACTATGTTCGGTTTGACCACTACAAGAGTGTCGCCAAAACTTTTAAGAACAACAATAATGTTATATTTAAAAATAATATTCGAAAGTCGCTTTACAATTTTAAAAGGATCAGTTATTTATAGCTTTACAATAAAATATACGCTAATTAAATCTAAACTAAACTAATTATCAAACATTTCATCCTACGCCACTTTGACATATTGTATAATCATAAATCTTAATCTCGAGAATTATATATATTTTTATTATGTTTACTTGAATTTTTAATATTAAAAGTAATAAATGATTTAAGAAATTAATTTGGCATATTTGACATATTTATTTATTTTTCTTTTAAAAACTATAATACATAATTGCCCTTTCCATTTAAGAAAAAGTATAGAAATAATGAGTATTTGAATGGAAAATAATCCAAATTTGAAATGATTATGAACCATCATAAGTTCTTCAAATTTTTTAAAAAATGAGATGAGGACATGATTAAAATTGGTCGTGGGGACAAAGATATATGCAGAGACAACATTTTTAAGAAGAAAAAAGAGCGAAAGTGAGAAAGGTTTGTTGTTATTATTTATCAAAAGTTGATTGGTTTTTTTGGGAGATTGTTTGGACCCTAGTAGATGTTCTAACCTACCTTGTTACAAAAAAAAAACATTATTATATACTTCTTGAAAGAATGTTGTATATTGTATTTATGATAAAAAAATGTTTTAAACATGTTTTTGGGAGATTGTTGTGTATTTTCTTATCTTCATCATTTACATAATCATGCATGAAATGTTCTTGTAATTTTGGTTTAATTAATTATAAACTCACTCTATGATTTGATGTTACATTTTAGCAAGTCACATCTTTTTAACCAATAAAAATTAAATCACATTGCTATTTAAGGATTGAATTTGTCATTAGTAATTTACTATAAGATTGAGGTAAAGTTATCAATCTAAGCATAGCTCATCAAGTTAATGCATTGGTGCTATTAACCAAAATATTGTTGAACTGAATATTTTTTAGGTAAGTTTAATCCGTGAACTCTTAATGTACGTTATGTCTAATAGGTAACTTGAACTTTAAAAGTGCCTAAATAAATAGATCCCTAAACTTTTATATTCATGTGTAGTAAGTCTATGACTATCATATTTGACATCTTTACAATTTATAGACCTATTAGACATACAATTGAAATGTCATGGTCTTATAAGACACAAAATTCAATTTTGTCATTCATTTCTATATGAATTTTAAAAAATGTTGGGTATAACACAGAGACTTAATAGATAAAAAAAAATTGAAAGTTTAGAAACTTATTATACATTCTTAAACTTAAGGCACCTATTATGACACTTTTTAAAAGTTAATAATTTCTTAGACATTTGAATGAAAGTTCAAAGACTAAACTTATAATTTAAAATGATTGAGAAATTATTGTTAAAGTATTGGTATAATTCAATTTATTACTGTAACCCATCAACTTAAGAAGTTGATTTGTGATTTAACATGGTATCAAAGGTGGTCGTGTATTATTGTAATATCATTTTCTCTCCAATTAATATTGATTTTCACTTATTCGACTTTTTATAAAAAAAATAAGTCCATGAGTGAAGAAAAATGTTAAAATATAGTTTCTTCTGGGTCAGGAAGTCACTCGTCGCCACATTATCTGTCTTGACCAGAAATCGCGACCCGCCTCCTCTCTTTGATGCTAAAGTTTTTCTTCCTTGCTTGAGCTGGAATCTTGTGAATAAGGGTCCCCTTCAAGCACGATGATAGTCAGTCTTCCGTTCTTTACTATGCCATCTTTATTAGTTTAAAGACCGGACTTTGGAGTTGTTTGGGATATGTTTGGTGTTTCTTCATCAATCATTAGAATCTACGCCGTATATCAACAAACTATAGTTTCGAGAGTTATCCATTACGAAAAGACGTTCCTCTAAGTGGATATGGGGTTGATTAGTGATGGAACAATCATGAACTTTAAATTTTAACTTAAATTACCAGACAAAGAACAAGGGATCTCTATCAAATTCATGCATGTGTGCAAGGAGGAACTTCAACATTGTAGTTCATAAGATGGATGTAGCCTCCAAATTAGTCGGCTTTTGTGTTTTTGGGAAGTGCTTTTTAGTGGGAATAACTTGAATGTTGCTATGGTTTTGAAGATAATTTTCATGTAGTCTAGTTTTTCTCTTTAATGAAGCTTATTTTTTAAAAGAAAAAAAAATATATATTCTTGAATAGTAATATTGTTAGGTTAAGTCTTGTCTCTCAATTAATTATAGGAATCAAAGAGAGTTTGACAAAACAAACACTATTTCCAACATCAAAATAATTGAAATAGAAATCAAAGTACAAAGTAGAATTGTTAAAATCAAGCACCAATATTGAAGTATTATGTCTTAGTGAGTTGGCTCCTGTCTATTTTTGACCAAAATCAACACCCAACCAATCAATCTATAGATTCAAGGTTTTTTTTTTTTTATTATTATTTATTTATTAACTAGAACTAACTAAAATCAAACAAAATTGACATATTTATTCAACCCACTGTTTTTTCTGGCTTAATATCTTTAGAAAACCAATTCCATGAACTAGGATAGTTCAAACCAACTAAACTTTACTAAGTTCAATATGTTTCCTAAGTTTTTATTTATTTACTTTAGGGGTGTTTGGCCCAAGGAGTTGTTGGGGAGAAGTTTTATCCCCGTTTGACCCACAGACTTGTTGAACTCGGATAAAAAATATCAACTCCCCAGACTTCAATAGTAATTACTATTCAACTCCCAAAACTTCTACAGTAATTACTATACAACTCTGTCCTGTTTTTCAAGACAACATATTTCTCTCTATTCCCCTCTCTCTCCCTCCCACCTACAATATTTTTAAAAAGTTTATAAATATACCTACATTAATAAGAACAAGTCAGGAAAAGACTTTTTTTTTTTTTTTTAAATTGGTAAAATATACCTACATTAATAAGAACAAAAAAAGAATTTCAATCTTAGAATTCATAAAATTAAAAATGAATCCTAACATAATTATTTTTAAAGGAGAGATAAAATAAAAATAAAAATAAAAAATTTCATTTTTAGAATATATTGGAATTACAATAAGTTCTTATTAATGAAATTTTGAAAGTTTGTAGAAAACAAGTATGCACAAGAAAGCAACTAAAATAAAGTCAGATTTTAAAAATTCAGATTTCAACAACTTCTTGTCCCAAACACATCACAGACTTCAGAACTCCAGACTAAACAACTCATTGCCCCAAACACATATTTCAGAGCTCCATAGACTAAACAACTTCAACTCTCTTTGGACCAAACTCCCCATCATAAATTATTTGAGAAAAAAAATAAGAGAAAAAAAAAAAAAAAAAGAAGGGAGGATAAAAAATCAAAAGTACAATAATGAAAGAGAATAGGTTTAGAGGGAAAAAAGGTTTTTTTTTTTTTTCTTTTTTTCTTTTTCATTAGCATATATATATATATATATATATATATATATATATATATATATATATATATATATATATATATATAAAAGAAAATTATATGAGAATGGTAAAATAATTACAAATATGGCTATTTGTATCGTGATAGTTATGAAAATGTGACTATTTATATAGCAGATCAATGACTATTTATATAGATAACAATGACTATTAGTGATATTTACGAATATACTTTTATTTATTTTTTTATTGAATTTTGTCAATAACTATCACAGTCAAATAGTCATTTTATCATTGACTATCAGTGATACATGTCATTTTATCATTGACTGATAACAATCACTAAATTTTTTGTCATATTTGTAAAATGTTTTATATTTTGTTATAGTTGTAATTATTTGGGGTCTGAGTGTTATTTATGTAACTAACTCTATATTTTTTTATAAAAAAATATTTAATTAATATAAGATAATAATCGAATTTCTGATTTTTCGTCATTACTTCACTGTTATGTGAGTTAAACTATATTTAATTAATAGAGGGAATGAAATAATTAAAGAAAAATAAACGATGTAATTAATAATTGCAAGAGTGGAATAAAATATTAAGAAGACATAATTGTGTTGGTTAAGTTAACTTAATTTAGAGGCTATTAAAAATAAAAAAAATAAAAAAATGAAAAAAAATGAAAAAAAGTTTATAAAATAATCCCTGAAAGTTGCAAGATTCCTCTGGTCGAGCCCATCTGGGCAGTCCCCACCCCACCCTACAAAGAAGTCAAAAGCAGCAATAAGAGTGGCCTTGGAATTCAATTCACATACAAAAAGAGGGGCTTAAATGTAAAATTGGGAATGCCAAAGGGGCAATTAGCAATTGATGTCTCCAATTTGTAACAGCTTCGGATTTGACACCAATATTTGACTCTAATTCCCATTTCTAGGTCCACCTTTTTTCATTTCTTCATAATTGCTTTATAATTTCATCACTAATCCATCTCTTAATCAATCTACTTCCATATACATCATTACTAGCTAACCTACTTATTCTTTCAATATAGATTAGGATATCTCATACTTATAACCTATTTATTTTCTTTTTACCCTTAAGATGTATGAATAATTAAGTATGATAATCATATAGATTGTGTTGAATTCAGTATGATAATCATATAGATTGTGTTGAATTCAATTGGGTTGAGTTTGTTCGTGGATTCTTAAATTAGTTTGGGTTCAACCAAAAACAAATTATATTTAATGACAAAAAATTACACATACGTGAAATTGGAGATCTTATATGTACGGTAGTTGATCTTGTTGGGAGTGCGACCAAAATCTCACATTGGTTCGGAAAGATAAGATCGTGGGTATATAAGTTATAGGGACAATATTTTCATTGGCATGAGGCCTTTTGGGTGGAACCAGAAGCAAAGTCATGAGAACTTATGTCCAAAGAAGACAATATCATACCAATGTGGATGTTCGTTGTCCTTAACAAGTGATATTAGAGCCATATCCCTTACTTAGCCGTGTCAGTGTGTTTCAATGACATTGTCACATTGATCCCATAAAAAGTGGCCTGGTTAAAAGTGATAATACTTAGTTGTGTCGACGTGCTCGGTTCTAAATACGAATAATCAAGTGGTCTGGTTAAACGTGATAATACTTAGTCGTGTTGGCATGCTCGATTCTAAACACGAATAGATGACTATTTTATGAGATACTTTGTGGTCTTCGTTCGAGAGGATGATTGTTGGTAGTGTGATCAAAGTCTGAGTATATAAATTATAGGAATAATTTCTCTATTGACACGAGGCCTAGGTATGTGGGTCCCTAACCGATCTTGTTCTAAAATAATAAGATACATGACACTGGTTTAAATTTTTTCTTTTGATAATTATGGAAATGTGACCGACAAATCGACACATAAAATTTCGTCCACAATAGATAAACCAAATTGACGAAATGAATTTTGGAAAATAAATTAATAGCAAAATACTCATGGATAATAACAATACATTCATTGACATGAAAGTATAATTCATACATTATATATTATCTTTATTCCTTATCATGTTGGTTGGTCTTAATACATAAAACTAACAACTATTATTAGTCAATAATTTACTATGCTCATTAACATTAAAATAACAAATCACTAATCGACACTATGCAAAATTTAAAAATTATGCTTCCATTTTATAAAATCACAATATAGAAAGCAGAAACACTCCACAACTCCACCTACCACCTACCACAAATTTCCCAAATAATATTAATAAAGGAAAATTTCATTTTTTACCCATCGCTTCGACTAATTCATCAACTTACAATCACTAGCTAATATGCTTTTCTCTCATGTCTCTTTCTTCATTTATAGTTCAATATTATGATATTTTAGGCGTAGAGGAGCCACACCAATCCATCCCGAACTTAGTAGTTAAACTCTATGGCGATACTGTAGAGGAGCTCCGACGAAAAAATAGTTCGACGCCAGGATGATAAAAAACTTAACACCTCTAATTCTTATTACTTTTCAATATGAAAAAAAAATTAAAAATGAAAAGGTCATCTTATTCGAAACCTCTTCTCTCCCACTTTTCTCTCTCACTTTACACCTTGGAAGACACCATTCTTATAGAGAGACGCTTCGTTTTTCTCTAAAATCTCATCAAAAAAAAATTTCGATATATATGTTTTGTGATTCGTTCAACACATATGATGTTGGGAGTGCGACCAAAGTCCCACATCGATTAGAAGAGGAGAAAATCATGAGTATATAAGGATGGACAAACATTCTCCATTGGTACGAGACCTTTTGGGGTGACTAAAAACAAAGTCATACGAGTTTAAGCTTAAAGTGAACAATATTGTACCTGTGGAGGGTCAAACGAATACTCACCAGAGAGTTTAAATTTTAATACTTATTATCTAAGTTTGATGTGCTGAACTTCTCATGTGCTGAAATTCAAAGTTTAGGGTAAAAATTGATTTTTTTTCCTAAATAATAATAATAATGGGCTGTGGATGTTCTATTGGGCCTATCCATATTTGGGCCGAAAAGCCCAAATAAGAAATCTCTCCTCTCACAGCCTCAAAGCTTGTTCATCAATTGTCGCTCGTCTTTGCTTGTTCGTCTCCATCAAGAAGCAAAAATGCGACTTCAATTGAACTACGAATTCCGCCCTTTAATTCTTCACCCAATTCAAAATTCCCTCCATTCTTTCAAACCCATATCTCCAAATCTCATTTCATTTCAACGAAAACGGATCAAAATCCCCCAATTCGATCGGCTAAGAGTTCAATTTCACCAAACCCAATCTTCAAACCCTATAATCCGAACCCAAGAAGACGAAGGAATTCCATCAGACGACGTCAAAATCCTCGCCAAATTCAAATCCCGCCACAATTTCATCAGAGTTCTCGAAGTTTCTCGAAAAGCAGACCACCCATTCGCCGGCTCCCGATTGCTCCTCCTCGACGGCCCCGGCAACATCCACAGCATCTCATTCCTTTTCAAATCACTCACCAACACCTATTTCGACGTCTTCGCCACATTCCCGCCGATTCTCCCGCCGGGACCCATCGGAATCCTCGGATTCGGCGCCGGCACCGCCGCCCGATCGATCCTGAAGCTATATCCCGAGGTAATACTTCATGGGTGGGAGCTCGATTCCTCTGTAATCGCTGTTGGGAGGGAATTTTTCGGGCTGTCGAAGCTCGAAAAGGAATCCCCAAATAGGCTGTTTATCTACATTGGGAATGCTCTGAGAGCCAATTTGAAAGGGGGATTTGCAGGGATTTTGGTGGATTTGTTTAGTGAAGGGAGTGTGATTCCTGAGCTTCAAGATCCAAATACATGGAGAATGCTCGAAAGGTGTTTGATGAAAGGCGGGAGAGTGATGGTGAACGTTGGGGGAAGTTGTGTGGAGGCTGAGGATTGTAAGAGAGATGGGAAAGTTGTAATGGAACAAACTTTGAAGGCAATGCATCAAATTTTTGGGAAAAAAATGTGGGTTTTGAGACTTGGGAATGGTGAGGATGATAGTTCTTTGGCTTTGACTGGTGATTTGCCTGACATTGGAGCTTGGAAGAAGTCTCTTCCAAGATCTTTGAGGTTCTTTGCTGATATGTGGACTCTGTATAGTGATAGATAAGAGCAAATTATTGTAGCTATTGATGATGCCTTCTGTGTTGAATGAATCATATATGTATCTTTGAGTTGTGATGTTTTGATTTGGAAACTGAAATGTGGGATTAGTGGAGCTAGGTTATGGATTTGTTTGTGGGTTTTTGATCTGTTTAAGATACAGAGTAAGCTGTGTCGTTCAAGTAGAAAGTTTAAGCTAGCAACTGTCATTTCTATGTAAAGGTTTTGCATGTAAAGGTTTTGCTTTATTCAAGTTATAAACAACAATGAGAGAGATGATCAACTTAGCTAAGACATCAACCAAGAGGTCAGAAGTTCGAATCTACTACACTATGCTGCTCTAAAACATCAACCAAGAGGTCAGAAGTTTGAATCTACCCCACTAAGCTGCTTTATCCTATTCTAAGTCGGATTTAAAAAAGAAAAAAAAAACCTGAACTTCTTGGTAAGTTATCCTGATTTTTTTTTAAGTTAATTTATAAGTTTAGTCCACCTACTTCTAGTAGGTATATATAGAAATTTTAGAAAGTGGTTAAAATAATATTGGGATCCTTCAAATTGTATAATAGATTTATGAACTTTTAATTGTGTCAAAAAGGTCTATGACATATATTAACATTTAAAAAAGAAAAGAAATTGACAGACCTATTAGACATAAAATTGAATTTTGTGTGTAATAAGCTCTTGAACTTTTAATTTTGAATACAGTACACCATTGAATTTTGTCAACATAAAGCATAACTCAACTGACACTAAATATAAACTGTAAACTAATGACCAAAATGTTAGAGGTTCGATTCCCCCACCCTACATTTAATGGATATCCAAAAAAAAATGTCGAATATGTTAAAGACCTATTCGACACAAAATTTAAAGTTTAAAAATCTATTTGATACAAAATTCAAAGCTCGAAGACTTGTTGTAAACTTTTTAAAATTTAGAAACCTATTAAATATAAATCTAGAAATTTAGGAACTAAATTTGTAATTTAACATTAATTTTTATATTGTGTGAGTATGTGCATTTAAGCTAATCTTTTGTCTGTCCAACAATATATGAGATGAAAGAGATTCATATTTTTTCTCTTCGTCGAAGATATATGACTTAACTAGTTAATCTATCTTTACGTTTGCTCATGAAATAACTATCTAATTTTACACTATTTGGTTGCGAGAGATTCAAATCTCTGACCTTTTGGTCGATGATACTTATTTTATGTCACTTAACTATATTCATGCTAATAAATATATATATATATATATATATATATATATATATATATATTTTTTTTTTTTTAAAAAAAAGAGCAAAATAAGGTGAACTTCCATGGTGGAGTTGGCCATGCCGCCCAAATTTGCCAATTTTATTTTTTCAATATATATGTACAATTACTGTCCAAGTTTTTGTTTTAATGTATATTTATAAGCATAGACAATATCTTAGTAAATTTTGCTTTTAAAAAAGCCAATGGCTTATAAAATAGGAAAATTGTAACTGGTGTCAATTTAGAATAAAATAATTAAAAATATAACATTTTTTTAAAATTTTTACGGATATGACAATTTCTATCACGGATAGTATGGTCTATCGCTGATAGAAATTTATCGCTGATAGAAGTCTAACGCTGATAGTAGTCTTTTTTATACAATTTTGTCAGTGACAATAGTCTATCACTGATAGAAGTCTATTAGTCATAGTCATAAAGTCTATCAGTAATAGTAAAAAAGTTTATCAGTGATAGCCACTAATTTTTTTGCCATATTTGCAAAAGGTTTTAAGCTAAATTTGCAATTATTTTGGGCCTCATTATTGTTTGTTCAACTAACCCTATAAAATAGGTAAATAAGTAATATTTAAATATATTTGATCAAAGTGAGCATGAGTAAGGATAGTGGATATATGTATCAGAGGTTCGAATCTCCTATCTCCACTTTGTTGTTGAACTCAAAAACAATAAATAAATATATATATATATATTAAAATTGAAGCTACTTATGTATTTTTGTACAAATAAATAAATAAATAATTATATATATCGTAAAAAATTACATAAATAGCTTTAATTTTAAAATATAATATAATATAATATAAATATGTGATTTTTTAAAAGTAATTTAAAATATAATATTTTAAAATATAAATAATTGATCAATTAATTAATTAATTATAAACTTTATTGTTGGGTATAATTATCGCTATAGTTACAAGAGGCCCAAACTCAAAGGAGGTCGGGTCGACCCTCTTACATGAACAACCAAAACCTTGAAGGTTGACCTCGATAAGACTCGACCAAGACATCAAAGGCGGTCGATCGACCTCATGAAGTCCGCCAAGGCATGACATGGTCGATCCCATGACCCTTAAGGCCGACCCCTAGGGGTCGACCAATGACCTTGAAGGCTAACCCCCATGGGGATGTAGAAATTGCATTTACTAACAAAGAATCCAAAAAATATTTTTCTCTTTCTCCTCTCTCTTCTCTTTTCTTCGGGTTATTCTCTCAATTCTCTCTCATCTCACCATGGTTTGAACATCGATGACCCACTCTTCAACGCACTCGTCGTCGTTCATCTACAATCATTTACGATCATTTTGAGTGGACGGGTCGAACAAGCTACCTTCGAGCACGTAGATCTCGAAAAGTTACACAAAATAAAAAAAAAAATCTTCAAAATTGGTCGACTGAGCTCAAAGTTATCACAACTTAAAGTTTAAACTTAAATTTTTTCGGGTTTCTAAGCATTAAAAGTCCAGATAATTTAAACTTTAGCTCAATTTAAGCATGATTTTAAAGAACACGAAAAAACGTATTAAAACGAGTTGTCATTTAACTAAAACGAATTTGTATCGAAGAAGATATGATATTTGGTAAATAGATGCAGAATCTCACGTTGTGCGATTGCAAACCGTGTGTGCAATTTGTAGTGTCTGATCGCACACTGCACGTGTGAAATCGCACAACGCGATTCTGCGTCTATCTTCCTAACATCATATTTGCTTCGATACAAAATCGTTTTAGCTAAATGACCACTCGTTTTCATACGATTTTTTTTGTGTTTTTTTACAACCATACTCATAAACTTAACAAAATGTTAAAGTATCTTTACTTTTAAGGCCTGAAAAGCCGAACACATTTAAGTTTAAACTTTAAGATGTCATAACTTTGAGCCGAGTTGACGAAATTGGAAGTTTTTTTTTTATTCCAGGTAACTTTTTGATATCTACGTGCTAGAAGGTAGATTTTTCGACCCTTCTACCAAAAAATATATGGTCATAACTGATTGTAGATCATGAACGAAAGCGAGGGTGTTCAAGATGGGTCATGGGTGCTCAAATCATGGTGCGATGAGAGACAATATATAAAATAAAAAGAACATAGAAGAGAGATGAGAGAGGATATATTGTCAAACCGAGCACAACTCAATTGACATAAAATTGTGTTTTGACTAAGAGGTTAAATATTTAATCCCACCCTACATTAATTAAATAACTTTGCAAAAGAAAAGAAAGAGAAAAAATAATTAAATTTCTTAAGTCAAGGGAGGAGGAAATTACACACCTAAAATAAGTCAAAACATTAAATTTTGAAAACAAGTGAGTTTTGATAAAGTTTTTAGATTCCACGTCATTAAAATTTTCAAAACATTAATTGTGTCATGCATGGAGTTAGCCAAAGCCTATGAGGTCTATCCCCATATAAGGGTTGACTAATTAGGCATGAGGCTAATCCCCTTAAGGGTCCGTCGAGTCATGGAAGTGCGACTCGAGAGAGTTAGTCAATAAGAAGACGCTTATAACGAACACCGAACTCCAATTCAAGATCGAGTCGATAACAGTTCTCCTTAATTAAAGCATCCTAGAAAGACCAACGGGATTTCCAGCCCAATTAAATAATAATTCTTGTTACTCACCCAAGTTAGTAAATAAAGAGAGTAAGTGTACGAAAAAGGTATGTCCAAACACTTCAATCTTTGTGTCTAAGTTATTTTATAAACTCGATACTAACTTGATTGTTGGAGTGTGTGCAGACCGATTATATATTCTTGTTTTTCAAGGCATTGGTTGGATTTCCCATTCTATACAAATTCACTATTAAACCAGATTTGGTGCATACTATATATTCTTGTTTTTCAAGTATATGATTTTATACATAAATAATTGATAATTAACCTGGATAGGAAAGGAATATATAATCATAACAACCTTAAATTACATATTTTTATTTTTTCTATATTTGTAATTATTTTGATTAAATTAGTGATATTAATTATTATTATTTTAGTACAATTTCTTCTTCTTCTCTTACAAGTGTTATAAAAAACATTGTACCAACACAAATTTAATATTCTTAATTAATTACCCAACATTCTTATAAGTAAAATACAAGTAAATTTATGTAAGGTTTTTTTTATCCGTCGTCGTATATTAATTTTTCTCTCTGAATCATTTAGCTTGAAGATGTCAATTTAAATCTAATCATTCTCTCGATTAAAATATTAGATATTTGAATCTCTGACGTTCACACTCATATAAATATTCTTAAAAGAAACAATTATTTTATTATTTATTTTTCTTAGTACTCAAAATTTTCTTCTTTTTCTTTAATTTGAGAAATCGTTATCATGAAAGTCTCCTGTTCGAAAGAATCTAAATACATTTAAAGCTAGGTTTAAATACAATCTAATCAAAGATCCACAAAATATACATATAAATAAAGTGGGGTCCAAAAGGCAAGTCTCTAATTATTAGGTCCATTTTAATTAATCCTTTAATTAATCTAAAAACGATCTAACAAATCTTTCCAATTTTTCCATGACCCACAATAATAAATTAGGAAGCAGATAAAGAAAATCAATACTATCATTGAAATTAATTAACCAAAAGGGAAATTAATATGTGATGATTAAAGTGGCTGCTGTGGTTTCTATTTAAATTTATGGAAAGGAAATTAACAATATCCCTTCAAATATTACAAATATGGTCAATTATCTTAAGAACCCTATTCAAAATGGGTCACTTCTAATATTCTCCTATATAAATGGTTTAAGGTAATGTCATAATTATGGGTTGCTTAGGCACATGCACCTTCCATAACCTAAACCCTAACTCCCCCAATTCAAAAAAATAATTATATTAAACAGCATGGGGTTCCATCCTAAAACCAATTGGTGATAGGAGGAGTAGCCTATGTTATATTGTGAGTGAGGTCCCTTCATCTTTCCGATGTGGGATCCTCAACAGCCTCTTCTATGAAAAAGTTCCCTCATTTATATATAAATTCAAAGGTATCTCGCCAAACATAGCTCAATCGACATAATGTACGACCCAGTGACTAAGAGGTCACATGATTGACTAAGAGGTCTCATTATCTGGGTTTTTTTGAGTAGAATCTATGTCCCCTACTTTGTTTTTGTTTTTTTGGGTTTTTTTTTAATGGTATTCTACTCAAACTTAGTGTTTATAAATTACATAGATTTTTTTTTTAAACATTTGTTTGCATTTGTATGTGTATGTATATATGGAGCTCTTAAGAAATATATATGGTGGATTATGGAATTGGGAATTGACAAAGTAGGGGACATATCTCTGAAATAAAAATCATTTGATTTGATGCAATGTCACCATCTTTCCTTCCTATTTTACTCTACTTTCCATTCATTTCCCTATCTTTTGCTTCCACTCCACTAAATTCTCTTCTTCTCTTCTTCTTCTTTTCTCTCTCCCTCTTTCTAAATTAGGGTTTCCTTTAAGAATTGAAGGCTATGAGTTCATTCATTCATATAATTTTAAGTATTTATGTGCTGTTTTGAAAGAAAGTTGTTGGCTCAGGCTGCCTATTTCTACTAAGAAGCAACAAAGCAAGGGTCTTGAATTTGGACAGCTCTAAGCTAAGCTACCCAAAAGGTAGTTTCTTTACTTTTTTTCATTTTTTTTTTTCTGATCTATGAAAACCTAGAAAATTAGGGGATCATATGACAAAGGTAAACTTTTTATATATATTTTTAAAACTTTATTTTGAGAAAGATGAATTTTTGAAAGTGGGTTTTGATGGGGAGGTCTTAGTTTTGTCATTGAAGACTTGAAGTGGAAAAGATTGAACTAAATTTTTTGAAAACACATGCACATGTCAAATCTAATCTTTTTTGTCTGCTCAAATTCAGAGTTAGGATTGTTACTGTCATGTTCTGAGAAGGTTGCTGATTGATGCAACTGGGAAACTCAGTTAAAAAGTTTAAATCTTGACATGTCAAGAGAGAGAGGAAAACAAAAAGAAAAAAAAGAAAAAAAAAAACTATGTTTATTTGACAGAAGGTTTCAGAGTCATATGAACACAGAGTAAAAGTAACCAAAAAAAAAAAAAAAAAAAGAAAGGGAAGAAAAGGGGGAAAATTAGGACTAATTTTGAGATGTGTTCTGAGAGTGTTAAAGTTTGAAGCTTTATAAAATTTCATTCCAATGGCTTTCTCTATCTCTCACTAAAGAAGCCTAAGGGATTCACAAGATATGAAAGAAATCTTCAAAGTTGTGTTGATCTTTTTTTATTTTTGTTTTGCTAGAATTTTTTTTACTTATTTTGTCAATTTAGCATTTACAATTTAAGAGTTAAATTCCAATATAAATAGCTAATTTTAGATTGTATTAGAGGACTCTTGATATGAAACAAGAATATCTATGAACTTTATCTTTGTTTTGAGAAATTTTTCTTGTTCTTGATATGAATTTCTCAATTTTTATGAATTATTCATAAGGGACCAAAATATGATCCTTCCATTCCTGTCTTTCTAAACTCACCCCAACTCAAATCACACAACAAACTCAAATTCAAGAAACTCAAAACAAAAAACAAACAAGGAAAAGAAAAATAAAATGTGTAATTTAAGACAAAAGATTCCAACTTCACAAATAATCTATAGACTACCACAATCTCCACTCTTTTTTTTTAGTTCAACAAACATTCGAACTTCTAATCTTTGGATCGAAAATATATGCTTTAACCGGTTGAGCTATACTAAAATTAATTGTTAATCTCGCAACAATTTTTCTTTCTTAGCAACATGAAAGTTGTGTCTAGTTGTGTTTTGTTGCAGATAAAAAAATAAAATGGCATCATCAACAACAACAAGCAGCCATTATTACAGCCCTTGTGCAGCTTGCAAATTCCTAAGAAGAAAATGCTTACCCGGATGCGTTTTTGCACCCTATTTCCCACCAGAGGAACCTCAAAAATTCTCGAATGTCCACAAGGTTTTCGGAGCCAGCAACGTTTCCAAGCTCCTTAACGAAGTTCTTCCTCATCAACGACAAGACACCGTCGCTTCGCTCGCCTACGAAGCCGAGGCTCGAATCAGAGATCCTGTTTATGGCTGTGTTGCCGCCATTTCCTACCTCCAAAAACAGGTTCAAAGCCTCCAAAAGGAACTTGAAGCTGCTAAAGCTCGCCTTTTTCTCTACTCTTGCACTGATTTCTCAACTCCTCCTCCACTCATTTGGAATCATAATAATAATTATGATCATCATCATGTTCTTTCTGCTAATTCTTCTATGTATTTTAATGGAGGAATTTAATTCGAAGGAATTAAGGTTCATGCAGCTGCTGATCAGGAAGATCTATGTCTGTCTCTCTCTCTTTAGTTTTGGTGTTGGTGATGAAATGGGTTTTGTCTATTGAAGATTCTGAGAAATGGGTTTGTTTTATATTTTGATAAAAACTCAGGATTTGAGATTTCTATGTGGTTGAAGAAGGGATAGTAGTAGCTGCTAATAATGGTTGTTGTTGCTAGGGTTGTTGTTGTATTGTATCATATTAATATTAATATTAACATTATTATTATTATTACTATAGCCAAACTCTAGCCATGTGCTTGTGGAAATTGTGTTACAAACATTTTCTCTAACTATATACTATATGTCCTTTTTGTTACCCTAGCTAAATTATATGTATTAGTCTTTTGTCTTAGAGTCTTACTTTTGTGAACCTATGTTTTTTTCCCTCAATTTATTTACTAAAATGAGAGAATCATGAGAATTTGAGTTAGAATAAATGTGGAGATAGAGATTTAAATCTTAGACCTTTTGAAAGAAGGTACAAGTAGACTATAGAATAAATATTTAAGAATTGAACGTTTTGGTATAGAGGTGTTCTTTTCGGCATAGAGATGTTTATGCTACTTAATTACCCTAGTTAAATTAATATGTGTTTTAGTTTTTGTCTTAGTCTTATTTTAAGAACTAAATGTCTTGTTTTTTTTACAAATGAGAGATGATGAACGAAATAAATGTAGATTTAGAGATTTAAACTTTCGACCTCTTAAAATAAGTTAGGTGTACAAGTGTTTATTTAGTTTCAAACTCAGATGAATCGAGGTGGAATTATCACTAATAAATATTGAAGAATTGAACTTTTTGACAAAAAAGTGTTCTAAAGTAATCTTGGCATCCTTTAAACTTAGATTGGTAAAGACAATAATTCAGTCTTGTTTTTGTTTGAAGTTTTTTAGGTTTGAATATGATGTGATTCGTTTTGTTCATTATTAATAATCTTCTGTTGCAATATTGTTTTATCAGCTTCTATTTGGCCGAATATTAACTGTTATTCTGCCATCATTATTGGCTGTTTTATTTATCTGTCAACTAATGTTTTTTTTTTGCAGCTTTTTCTGGAAGAACCATTCATTTGTCACCTCCCTAGATGTAACAGCAGAAGACCTCTGCAAGGAAAAGAAAGAATTCTTTTTGATTGTCTCTTAAGTTTGTTAATAGTATATATAAGCTTTACTACAATAACAGTAACTTTTAATTTTTATTTATTATTATTGTGGTAGAACAATTGTGGAGATCGAAAAATTTCCGACTTCAAAGAAAGGAATAAATACCAATTATCATTAACTTGTGCTCGTATTAACAACTATATATGGTTAACTTGTCTTTAATAAAATCAAACTTACAAAACTCACATTTAATATTATATTAAGTGTTTTGTGGAACGGAGTTTTCTGTCATTGAGAATTGGCCAAAGTCATGAGCATAGTATATACAACCATATACGTCGAGAATATACAGCGAGATTTACGGGTAAATGGGTAGATTTCGATATATATGCATAACGAGATTTACGGGTAGACGGGTAGATCTCGATATATACGGCGCCTCCTCTAATACTATGAGAATATATAGCGAACTTTACGGGTAGATCCCAATATATACGCACAACGAAATTTACTGGTAGACGGATAGATTCCGATATATACGGCGCCTCCTCTAATACCATCGGCAACAAAAGGAAAAATCAAACATTTTGATCTCTTAGTTCATACAATATACCGGTTGAACTATACTCCTGTTAGAAAATTAGTAACTTTAGCTTAACCTATAGTGTTTTGCCCATCGAAAATATGATTAGGAAGTTTCTGTCACTTTGTTTTTGGCTCTTTTCTTTTCATAATTTAGAGTGGATGCCCGTAGTATACTTTATTCAGACGATGGCTCAAGTCTTTTAGATTCAATGTAAGTGATATTAATTAGCCATTCAAATTACTTAAAATGAATCAGATCATCTTCTCGTCTTTAGCCTCATGTTTTCTGAAAAGGAATCAATCTCATCATTCAATTTGATATTTCAACATATATTTTTTCTTATACAACTTTTTTTTTTTGGACACAAAAGTAGGGTTGATATCGAAAAATAGTCAACAATGTACATATTTGTGATTTTGGAGGAACCGAGGTGTACCTGCAAAACAAAGGAGGCGAAGTCTAACAGTGGTAAATAAGCCATGAGCTTTAGATATGGAAAGAGTATTTTAGTATGAAATGTTTGTTTATCCCTTTTCTTCTATAAACCTCTATTTATATAGACTTTGTCATCTAGGACCGTGGGAAGCCTTTAATAGTCTGTTTCAAGTATTAATAGTATGTTTCAAGTATTAAGTGGTGTATTGATTACCCTTCATGAAACGACCGACACATTATTGTTGCGTAACCGTTCATAGAGGTTGCTTTTCTGCACGTTTTGGCTGACCTCGAGGGGGTTAGCGCTCCTCGCTCTTGAGCCGACCCCTATATAGGGGTCAACAATTTTTGCCTTTGAGTCGATCTCCATGGGGTCGACCTCCTTGGGCTTGGCTTGACCTTGCGAGGGTCCCTATGGACTTTGGGCTCGAGTAAATATTTTGCCCACAACAAGTACAAGGGCTTGTTGAACGTGAATCAAAACTTACATAATTTTTTTTATTAGAATATAACTTTATAAATTTGAGGGAACACGATTCAAACCTTCTACACCATAAAGAAAAATTACTAATGCTCTAATTGCATCAAGCCATATTCAAGGGCCATTTTTCTTTTTCTTTGTATGGAGATTTGAACTTTCAACCTAAAAAAAGAAATACATACCACTTACCATTGAGTTATGTTCAACCGCCAAAATTTTATTGGTTTTATATGTGTTAAAGAATATAAACATATTATCATACCCAATCTCAATATAATTTAATTGGATTAGGCACTTACCACTCAATTTGTTAAACACTAACTAACAAAATAGAGCATATAGCTCAACTAACATAAATGTGAACTAATAACCAAAAAATCAAAGGTTGAATCCCTCAATCCCATATAAAATATTTTGTTAAAATAAAAAAACTTATAAATCGATTAAGCAAAATTACATGAACTTTTTTTTTAGTACAACTAAGTGTGGAGGTTTCAAACTTCAAACCTCATATATATGTATATATATTTTTTACAAAGGTATTTTAATTAATGCGGGAATTGAATTTATGATCTCTTAGTCTATAGTACAACCTTATGTCAATTGAGTTATGTTCGATTTGACATCAAATCTCATATTTGATGTCATATCTTTATATCAATTAAACTAACGAAAATTACATGAAGTTAGATAGTGAGATATCATTAAAGAAAATGGTGAAGGAGTGATTAGAAGTAACAAGCTTCCAAAATAGGGCAAATTAAAGCATGGGCACCCGCTAGGCCCACCCTCCATAAATAATTAACAAAACTATTTATGTTCATTCCTTTTGGACTCTTGGGAGATAAATTATCCAAAGATTTGGATTCTAAACTTTTTGGTGGGACGTTTCTAATTAATATTGGTCCAAAATACTCTTTGGAATAATATCCAAACCGACATTCTCCCTTCCCTGCCAATTTTTCTGATGTTGAGCCAACTAGCCTTCGAATTGCTAAACCGAACATAATTCAATTAGCATAAAGTTGTGTCTTTGACTTTTGATTATGAGAGGTAATGAATTCAATTATGACATTAATTAACTACCTTTGAAAAAAAACCAATCCTTCGAATAATGTTTTGTTTTCCAACCGATCAACTAATGATAAAACTGAACTAACACCACATGATGTTTGTCTCTAAATCATTCTAATAAAAATAAATCAAGTTAAAATTAATGTTAAAGTGAAAAGATTAGTAACAACTTGATAACACATTTGTTTCACATGAAAGAAACATATTTATATCTTGATCAAATCACTCATGAAAATCTTTGAGAAGAAGTATATGATACATTCTATAGTTTCTTTGTGATATTAGATTTCTTATCATGAAATAAAATTAATTTGATAAATTAAAACTAGAGAAATTAAAAAGAATTCATAATTATTAAGGAATTCATGAATATATGGAACTCCTAATCTTAGTTGGAGAGAAAAAAAAAATTATTTTGGAAAACATGTCCATAAAAAAATAAAATTACTCTTTTGAGGAATGTAAATGGTGGTGTCGTAGAACATTAGAGTACTTCAGTGTTCAAAAGTATCCAAAATATGATGTCGCGACCACAGTCACATAATATTCTTAAAAGAGCAAGAACTTGTTTGAAATAACTCGTGAAAAAATGATTTTTAAATAAAATCAAATTTTCTATAGGTTCTTTTAGAAAAAAAGTAATAAATTAAAATGTCTTTAGTATAACTTCATCGTCAAATATACATATATATCTTCACTTTTTTTTTTCTTGAAAAGAACTTGGATGCATGTTTTTAGATGATGAAAAGTGTATTTTTTTAAAATCTTCTTAAATAGGAATAACTTTAAAAAACTTGAACTAATACAAAAGTCATTTTTGAATAAACTATATTGTCATAGTTGGTTGAAAAATAGCTTTAAAAATAATCCAAGTTTTTAAAAGTGTTTTTTATTCCATTGAATAAAAAACAAGATAAAGTGTTTTTTATTTATTAAAATTAAAAAAAAAAAAACACTTTTATCATCTTAAAATCATTAGAAAGATCTATACTAAACACATTTAATATTGTTTTCAAAACTTATTCTAAAAACACTATTAGTTTGACCACAAACAATCATATAACAAAGCAATTGAATGAAGGGAAGTGCATTTGGCCCAAAACAATTCAAATTTGGAATTCAAATTTGGAAGCTTCACATGCATGTGTCTCTAGAAAAAGTATTTTATGCCTAAATTTTATACAAGAAATTATAATATATATTTTTATTTCCAAGATTTATTATATTTTAATTAAGGTGAAGAAAGTAGGTACTAAACTAAGTAAGTGAGTGAAGACTCAAGAGTACCAATAATGATAGGGATGATGATTGCAGCCACACCATGCCATTATGAACAAATCCAACACACACCCACCTTTGCTTTGGCATTTATTTCCATATAATTTATATTCTCCCTAATTTCAACAATAATTTAATTTGTTAAGTGATATCAAAATGTATTCAATCACTCCATACTAAAAATTAACAAAATAATAAAATCTAAATTTTGAGTGTTTCTAAATGGGTATTTAACCATATAATAAAAAAAAAAACAATATTTTTAATAGTCTTCATGTTTTCAATAATACATAAAGTTTGTAGTGGTCGAAGAAGGTGTGTTCAAATACTTCTATAAGAGATGCAATTAGACAAAATCGAGCATAATTCAATTAATATAAAGTTATATCTTTGACTAAAAAATCAGAATCCAATCCTCCACCTACATTAATTAAACATAATAATAATGGAAAGACTTGCTTGGAGCAGGAAAAAAATAATAATCTTGAATATATAAATCAATTATTATGTGTGAAATCCACTTAGGTATTTTTTTTTTTTTTTAAATGTGTGTAGATATGAAGGCTTCTTGGATCAGCAAACATATATAAAATATTGTATATGAAAGCCACTTCACCTACCTACCTACCTCAAGAGTTGGGAGCATGCTTCTAACCTAATTGTAATTAATCTAGCACATTATTTTAACATGTTTGGAATAACTTTCACCAATAATAAATATTTTTAAGTAAAAATATTTTTTTAAACTAATAATTATATTTTTTTTAATCTAAAAGTATTTAAAGTATTTTAAAGAAATCATTCACTTTAGTTTGGTTAGCTGCTATTTATTTCTGCCATTTGTTTGTTACATCCGGCAATAAAAAAAAAGATTTACTTAATGCAAAATTTTGGACTTTTTTGTACCTCCGTGTAGTCCGCCCTGCGCGGCGGCCGACGAGTCTACGGAGCACCTGGAAGAGGGGAGAAGAGTAAACTTGCACAGGTGTGAGACTAGGCTCACACAGCTCTGATGCTTAAGTCAGAGAGGTCTGAGCATAAGTGTAGGATTAGTGGAGAGAGTTTAGGGTAGAGCTACCCGTATATTTCGCCCTCCCCTTCCTCTTGAACAAGAAGAGTATTTATAGTTGGCGGTGATGGAGTGTTCTCTGAGCGACTCGGTCTCTTCTCCTTCAGACGAGTGCTTAGACCGGGGCGAGGGGGTTAGATCCACGCGCCTTGTCATGATGGCGGCAACCGTCGTTCTCCAATTTTTGAGAGGGTTGGGGGTGCTGTTGTGCCGCTTCTTCGTCAGTCGTGGCAGGCTGTCTTGTCGGTCACATCTCGTGCTAATCGAGGGGTAGTGTGACGACAGCCTGTCTTCGTCAGTTGTAGTAAGCTTCTTTTACCGAGGTTCCGCGGCCGGCCCATGGCAGATGGTTCGTTCGGAGCTTGGTGAGGTGGCCCCCACTCCTTGGGGAGTGAGTGTGATGTCAGGGTAACACGTGACTGAGGTAGCCCGTAACAATATACATAATGCACCAATGATGCGTGCTAATGACACATCAGTTAGCACTACAAGAAAACAAGGCTATTGCAGAGGTTTTTTTGAGCTATAGCAGCGGTTTTAAACTACTGCAACACTTTTTGCAACGCTTGAGAAACCTCTGGCTAAACCAGTGTGGTAAGGGATCTAGCAACACTTTTTAAAGTGCTGGAATGACTTCTCACAACCGTTGCAATAACACTCATCCTATTGCAACATTTTTGAAACCGCACCAAGAAAATCGTTGCAATACATATATTTTGCAACAGTTTTTTATTTGTTTTCAGAAATTGTTGCGATTTTATTAAATTTTGCAGCACTTTCTAAACCGTTGTAAAAAAATTGTCGCAATAGACTAATTTTCTTGTAGTGTAGAAATTATTCTCCCATTCTACATTTAATTAATTTATTTTTACAAAAAAAAAAAAAAAAGGTGTACAAGTCAAGTATATTAAATGGTGTGTAAATAAATACGTATGTCATCCCTAATGTCCCCTAAAGATTTGATTTCACCGATTGTGATTCATAATTTAACTAAACTAAATGCAACAACAAACATGCAATATTTTGAAGTCAAAGAACTCTAAAACCATAATTGACTTTCTCCAATACAATTAATTCTCAATCATTATTAGAAATCAATATTTTTAATTATTTCTACTAATAAGTCTATTATTTTAACAAGTTCTAAAGTCATCCTAAATATTTCAAGATTTTAGATTCACTCTAAATCTCCATTTAAAAGCATTAAGCCAGATGAATGAAAATTCAATACGAAAATTCAAACTACACCAAATTGAAAATTGAAAAAAAGAAAACCATGCAACAAATTGAAATTAAATTGAATGTAAATTTGAAGATAGTAATGATTTATTAAACATTATGAATGGAATTGATCCCTTGCATGGCAATTAGGACCAAATTCCAATAAGAAATTGCAAAACAAATTAAATTAAAACAAAAATACAAAATGATCAGACGAACGAAGCAAATCCAATTGAAAAAAAAAAGACAAAACATGAAGATGACAACTAAGGTTAGAATCTCATCGACATGTTTCTCATGCAAACATCGAATCCTTGAATGTCAAACAAGTGTCTCTTTTTCTCTACGTGTCCTCTTCACTCTTCCCCTTTAAGAACACCTCTTTTTCTCTTCATAATTTCCCATTTAATTCTAAATTTCCATTTTCTTCTTCATTTTCCATTTCCATGGCGGATTATGAACGACGACCCTCCACCGATCCTTTCAAATCCATCCTTCCCGAAAAGGGTCCTTCAATTTCCCAATTATTGGCCGTTTTAACTCTGTTTCCCATCGGTATCTTCCTTCTTTTCCTCGCCGGAATCTCCTTCATCGGCACCGTCGTCGGCTTGGCTCTTTCCTCTCCTCTTTGGGTCATTTTCAGCCCCATTTTGATCCCCGCCGTCTTCGTCATCGCCTTGGCGGTCGCCGGCTTTCTCACCTCCGGAGCTTTCGGGGTAACGGCGTTATCTTCTCTCTCATGGATGGCCAACAATCTACGAAGGTCGCAAGTTCCTCTTCAGTTCGACCAGGCCAAGCAATGGGTCCGTGACACGGCGGCCCACGCGGCCCAAACGGCGAAGGAAGCGGGCCAGGCGATTCAGAGCAAGGCCCAAGATGGGGGTTGGATTGAAGAAATGGGCTCGGCCCAGGAGGGAGGAGGGAGGACCGGAGAAGATGTCGCCCCGGTCCCGGCCCCGGTCCAGGAAGAAGTGAAGGCTGTACAAGGCCCACGAGCCCAGGAAGGTGGAGTGGCCCAAGAGAAAGCAGCAACCGCTAAAAATGAAGCGGCCCAAGAAGGGGGGAAGGCCCAAGGAGGAGGGAAGGCCCAAGAAGGTGGAAAGGCCCATGGAGGAAAGGCCCGAGGAGGAGGGAAGGCATGAAGTTTTGGTAGTTTATTATATGTAAATAATTAATAATTTTGGAATTTTGAGTTGTTCATGCAAGAGAGTGTAGGTGTCTGTTTTGTGTTCAAGGAGTGGATTAAATAAAAAGTATTATATATTTCTTTTCAATTCCCAATACTGTTTCCAAAGTTTATTTATTCCTGTTGATGGTGGTGGATTCATAAATTCAATTTGAAGAAGAGAAGAAATTAAAAAATGTACTTTAAAATTGACCAGAATAATTCAGTTGAAAAATAGATTTATTTCATGAATGAGAAGTGTGTTTTTTTAGATTTGTAGATTTGAAGGAAGGGTAACATTCAAAATTACGAAACTACAAAAATTAGGGAAGGAATTTGTGGTAAGTTTCTATGCCTTGATAAAGCAAAAATTAAGCTTATAAACTAGACAAAAGTAGTTGAAAATTAAGCTTATAAACAAGACATTCAATTCAAATTAAGCTTATAAACAAAGCTTATAGCAAGGACATTCACATTCACTTCAAATTTTGTTATTCACTTCAAATTTTGTTAAAGCTTATAAACAAGACATTCACTTCAAATTTTGTTATTCACTTCAAATTTTGTTAAGCTTATAAAGAAGACAAGACATTCTAAAGAAGTGGTTGTGTTTAATAGAGATTGACCTAAATGGCATCTCTTTAACTGGCAGTCAACTAGATGAGATGGAATGAGAAACATGGTTCTAGGGTAACTTTTTCTATATTTTCTATTATGAATCTTTTCATTAATTCTACCACAGGTGTTTAGAGTTTATTCCTCCTTTCCATTTCTCAATTCTTCAATTGTATATATAAGTGAGGCTAGGGCTATTACATTCACTCACTGAAATTTTCCTCTTTCTTTGTCTCTTTTTCTCTGTTTACTTTCAGGAATCCAAGTTGGGTTGAAATTTCTCTCTTTCTTGTCTCTTTTCCTCTGTTTACTTTCATGAATCCAAGTTGGGATCAGAGCTTGAAATGACAAACGTCAATGAGTCTTTCTCCTCTCTTTTTTCAGCCTCGAGTTCTAACAATGGAGGACACTCTGGATCACTCCTAAATCATCTGTTAAATCAGATTACGTCCATCAAATTGGACAGAAGTAACTTTCTTCTTTGGCAAAACCTTGTCTGACCCATCCTCAGAAGCTACCAGCTGAGGGTCAGGTAAAGACATTTGTCCAAAATAATTTATCATCATTCTAACTGCACCAGCCCAAGCTGAAGAGTCTGGTGAAAATTCACACAACCTTACCATCTGTTGCTGCAGCACAAAGTTTCACTCCCACTGTCCCTCCCACTAAGGAAGTCAATCCCGAATACACTAAGTGGGTAACGATTGATCAATTTCTCTTAGGTTGGTTGTATAACTCAATGACACTAGAAATTGCAATGCAAGTTATAAGGTTTTATACCTCTAGAGGTGTGAGAGGTTGTCAACGATCTATTTGGCATTCAATCCAGGGTTGAGATCGACTATCTACGACATTTATTCCAGCAAACCGGCAAAAGAGCAATGAAAATGGGTGAGTACCTTATAACCATGAAAAAACTCTCTGATGGACTAACTCTTGCTGGGAATCTCATTCCCATAATGATCTTATTTCTCGGGCCATTTCTGGTCTGGATGAAAACTATAATTCGGTGGTTGTAATGATCCAAGGAAAACCTCACATAAGTTGGTTTGAAATGCAAACTGACCTTTTGTACTATGAAAAACGATTAGAATATCAACTCGCCCTCAAATCTGGTGTGTCAAACTTGTCTCTGACTGGTGCATCTTCTGTCAACATGGCTTGCAGTCGAGGTCATAACAACTTCCCATTTCCCTCTAATCGATCTCCAAATCAGTCGCAAATGACCTCTGGTTTTCCAAACTCCGACAATCGTGGTGGTCGAGGAGGAAATAAAGGGGCGTGGTCGCTTGAACAATGGTTCAAACAATCGTCAATCTCAACGTCAGGTCTGTGGTAAGTTTGGGCACGCTACTGCCATATGCTTTTCCAGATTCCTTCCTGATGTTAACAATCCCCACAACACACATACCTAAGGGAGAATCAATACCATCAGAATCAGAATGCCCATGTTCCTTCTACCAATCAAAATCAAATGTTTCGGTCTACTCCAACTGCCATGGTTGCGAATTCAGCCACAGCTACACCTGAAAGTGTGATTGATCCAAGTTGGTATGCAGACAATGGTGCTTCAAGTCATGTGACTGCTAATCCGAGCTTCCTCACGAACAAATCTGACTACACAGGTACATAGATGGTTACAGTTGGTAATGGTAACAAACTACTAATCTTTCATCTGAGACACTCTTCTATTGCTTCTCCTTTCTTTAAAGTTGCAAAATATCTTATGTGTTCCCTCCATTGCCAAGAATTTCATCAGTGTGTCTCAACTAGCTAAAGATAATGACATTTATATTGAGTTTCAGTCTGATATCTGTGTGGTTAAGGACAAGTCTACGGGAGTGGAACTGCTAATGAGAGCTCTTAAAGATGGGTTATACCTTATTGCCTCATCCGGAATGTCCATAAATAAGTATCCTGAAGCTTTTTCTCACAACACCAAGTCTGGAGCTGCTCGATCTGCCGAAGTTTTGAATCTATCTATTAATTTTGCTCAATTTTCCTTTGTTATTACTTCTCAGGCAAATGTAGTGATTACCAAGGTGTTGCTTCATAAACGTCTTGGTCATTCATCTGTTCACATATTAAACAGAGTTATTACAAGTTGTAATTTGAAACCATCAGTAAATGAAGAAATTCATTTTTGTGAAGCTTGTCATAGTTTGGAAAGATGCACTCTCTTCCATTTTCTCCATCTCAATCTCATGCCAAAGCTAAGTTTGATCTCATTCATACTGGTTTATGGGGGACAACACTTGTTTTATCATCTGATGGATACCAATACTACATTTTATTTGTTGATGATTATAGTAGATTCTCCCGGTTGTTCCCTTTAAAACAGAAAAATGATACGCTAATTGCCTTCAATAATTTTCAGACCTTTGTTCAAAATCAGTTTCATACTACTATTCAAATGGTACAGATGGATGGTGGTGATGAATTTAAACCAGTTGCACAGGTATGCAGTTATCTTGGTATCTCAACACGTTTCTCTTGCCCACACACCTTGACTCAAAATGGACGAGCTGAACGGAAGCATCATCATGTTGTTGAAACAAGCATCACCCTCCTCGCACAAGCGTCTATGCCCTTGAAACTATGGTGGTTTGCTTTTCAAACAGTTGTACTACTTATTAATGGTCTCCCCTCTCCAGTGCTCAAACATCGGTCTCCAATGATTGTTCTTCTTAATCGACAGCTGAATGTTTCTAAGCTTCGGGTATTTGGTTGTGTCTGATACCCAAATTTAAGGCCTTATCAACAAACACAAATTTCTTTATCACTCAGAGTAGTGTGTGTATCTTGGCCCATCTGATCTTCACAAATGGCATTTGTGTCTCACAACAACTAGTCGTATATTTATCACACGTCACGTTCGTTTTAATGAAAGTCTATTTCCCTTCAGCACAGGCTTCGGTAAGTTCCCTTGGTTGTCCAGGTATCTTCTCCAATCTCATCTATCTTAACTTGGTTTGACTCTCATTCTATATCTCAACCCACACAAAAGTGTCAATCAACCCACACTCACCTCAAGCCCACTAGATAAATCAACCAACATCTCCTCTTCCACACAATCCAAAAGTCCTACCCCACCGAGCCCACAAATACAACATAGCCCACTATCCTCCTCAAATCTATCTGCTGCACCAAGCTCTCACTCCAACCCTATTTCTCTCATACCTCTCCAACATGTCGTCCATTTCCCCTCTCCCAAAGGTCACTCCCCACTGTCATTACCTACAGCTCTCTTGCCCACCGTAAAGGACCATTCCATGGTAACCCGAGGTAAGGCTGAAATATTTCGCCACACCTCACTAGCGTGCTGCCATGGAAGAAAAAATGGCAGCCCTTCATCGGTCCAACACTTGGTCAATTGATCCTCCCTCTACTCATTAGAACGTTGTAAGGTGCAAATGGGTCTTCCGCCTAAAGCAAAATGTTGTTGGATTTGTTCAAAGATACAAAGTCTGTCTTGTTGCGAAGGGCTTTCATCAACATCCTGGACTAGATTTCTTTGAGACTTATAGTCCAGTTGTGAAAACATTCACAATTCGAATCATTCTCTTTCTTAATGATTCCAGTTGTCTCAAATGGATGGTTGCTTCGGCAGTTGGCCTTCAATAATGCCTTCCTTAATGAACCTTGAATGAAGTTGTTTATATGACTCAGCCCCGGGGCATGAAGATGCTTCCAAACCTCAATATGTTTCCCAACTCCACAAGGCTCTTTATGGTCTCAAACAGGCCTCTGGAGCTTGGAATGATGAGTTCAAAATCTTTCTAGTGACTATGGATTTTCAGCAAGCAGGGTGTGACTCTTCTCTATTCTTTTATCAAAAGGACTCCATCACTCTTTTACTACTCATATATGTGGATGATGTTATCATTATTGAGAATAGTTCTTTTATGATCAACAACCTCATTTATGTGCTAAACTCTAAGTTTGCCTTGAAAGATCTTGACCATCTAAACTTCTTTCTTGGAATTCATGTCACCTTTTTTCCCTCCGGTCTAAACCTGAATCAATCCAAATATATTAATGATCTACTGGATAAGCTCCAACTTCAACACACAAAATTGTGTCCATCACCTGCAGTCACTGGCAAACACATCTTTATTCATGATGACTCCCTACTCCCTGATCCATTTCTCTATCGTAGCACAGTGTGAGCTTTCCAATACCTAACAAACACAAGACCAGACATTTCCTTCATTGTCAATAAACTTAGCCAGTTCCTCCAAGCACCCACTGATATACATTGGCAGGCTGTCAAAAGAGTTATTCGTTATCTCAAGGGCACTGATACTCATGGTTTACTCATTCAGCCCAGTGATCAGTTGAACATCACGACCTTCTCAGATGCAGATTGGGCTGCCAATGTTGATGACAGAAAATCGGTTGCTGCCTATTGCGTATTCCTTGGACCAACCTTAATCTCTTGGTCTTCCAAAAAGCAGGTTGATGTTGCTCGGTCAAGTACTGAATCTGAATACTGAGCTATTGCTCATGCCTCAGCTGAGATCATTTGGATTCGTCAACTTCTTGAAGAACTTGGACTTCAACTACTCAAGAACTTGGACTTCAACTACTCTCTAGTCCACATTTACTACGGTGTGACAACATGAGTGTCGACGCCCTTGCTTACTAATCCAGTCTTCCATGCTAGGACAAAACATATAGAGATAAATGTTCATTTTGTTAGAGATCAAGTTCTCAATAAACGTCTTGACGTTCGGTATATATCCCTTCAAAAGAACAACTTGTTGACTGCCTCACCAAATGATGGTTTGAAGGGGGTTGTTAATAGAGATGACCTACATTGAGATGAGATCATAGGTGGAAGAAGGTTCTAGACTAACTTTTTCTATATTTTCTATTATGAATCGTTCCATTGATTGTACAACACGTGTCTAGGGTTTATTCCTCTTTCCCTTCTATTATCTCTGATTTCTCTATTCTTCAATTGTATATATGAGTGAGGCTAGAGTTATTACACTCCCTCACTTAAGCATATTCATTTAATAGAATTTTAAGAGACAATAGTTTATTTTATTGAGTTATGTTCATTTGGACATATTTACAATAGAATTTTAAGAGACAATAGTTTATTTTATTGAGTTATGTTCATTTGGACATATTTACAATGCTAGATGCTCTATTGAAGAGAGCGCAAAGAGAAAATTTATTGAAAAGAGAACAAACACTTGATACTAATTAAATATTATTTAGAACTCAAAAAAAAAAAATTATTTAATTATATTAGGATATAACAAAATTGAAAATATTTGCGAACTACATATTTGCAGGTAAAGTTATTTGGGGTGGCATCAGGAAAGGCAGCGTAAAAATACTACGAGCACTTTTTTTTTTTCTTTTTTCTTAATTTCTCGAAAACATGGCAAAATTAAAAATAAAAGATTTAAGACTATAATATATAACTATATAAAATTGGGCTTCGACTCCGTAGAGTCTCCGGCTCGGCTGGTATTCGACATGTCGTTTCAGTCTTGTTGAGAAGGGAGAGTGATTTTGGATATTCTTTGGACCATCAAGTCGAAGTTGTCGTCTCGATCCATCATGCTCACACGTACGAACTTTGCACTGCACCCGAAATTCACTCCACTTCGAGCTATTATTTTATGTTGTCGAAGTAAACTTGAACAATCTTCTTTCTCGTCTTCGCACTCTAGCCATGCAAAAGCTAGCCAAACGACAAAATAATAAACATAAAAGGTCAGAGATTATTTGAATTTCACTATAATAATATGAGAATATGAGGATGTATTTTTTGAATTACCAGGTCGGGACTCGGTAGGTTGGCAGAAAAATTTGCAGTAAGCGGTAGGATAGTCGGGGAGAGTGAAGACTCCGCTGTGCTTAACGGCCTGTCGGAGGCGCCTCCACCTCTCCGTCATGGTGCGGTGGCCAAATCCATAAAAAGATTCACAATGATCTAAATTACTACCAACTTGTTCACAACTATTTGATATTACGCTAAGTATCTTGGCCGTTCGAAGTTGGGAATCTTTAGAAACTCCAATGGTGTTCAACTCAATGAACTTTACCATTTTCATTGCTACTTCTGGATCTTTTACCAAAGCCCACCTGAGTTAGAGAAGACAAATTTGTGGACTAAAATGCTTGTTTACCATTTTGAAACTTACCAAAACAAAACAAGTAATAAAAGTTTTTTTTTTTTTTTTTTCATATTGTGTCCGGGCCAGCTTACTCGCACATCGACTATTCTCACGGGACAGACCGCCTGACCCTACAACATTTGGCTGCCAAAGAGGGCATTGAAGGTCTTTGCTCCTTAAACTTTAAAAAAATTCTATTAAAACCGTAGACTTTTTACATTTGTGTCTATTTAGTCTCTAGATTTCAAAAAATATTTAATCGGTATTTAGGGCACCAACTTAGAGTTTGGTGGACTGGGTTATTATAACCTAGTTTAGGTTAGACCCACCAACTATTATAACTTTAGTCAATAAAATAATTATACGGACTTTATATTTACTATTCACAACTATAGACGGCTATAACCCCGACTATAATAACTCACCCAGCACTCCCAAATAGCCTCTTAATTTTTTTAAATTTTGAATATGTACCCAGTGATCTATTAGACATTTTAAAGTATACCAGCCGTTAAAAACTTTTTAAAGTTTATGGATCAAATAGACGTAAACTTAGGGTTTATGTTACTAAATTTGTAATTTAAGTCAAAAAGTTTGAATCTTGTTATTATTTTAGAATTCATATTCTTAACACTCCCTTAGTTAATTAGTAGAGAGTGTCTAACCCGATACGGGAACCGGCATGGCCAGTGCACTTAGAGGCGGTGAACAATGTGAGATCGTAGTCGGCCGGAGCTGTAATTGCAGTGTAATGAGGCCAATAGTATGCAAGGTCATGCAACACTTTGCCGGAACTCCGGTTCACCACCGGAACACGTAGAGAACCGTCCGGATTGTTGGGTGAAGTGACAATTTCTATGTAAGGATCATCTTTCTCATATGTACTCGCATTTCCACCCCATTTGAAAAGACTTGTTTTTAAAAAGTCACACATTGAAGGATACGACTGCAAGAAAAAACATTCAACATATTATACATTCGACACAATATTTTTTGTTTGGTTTCTCGAAGTTTATAAAACAACTCACGGAGTAGTATGGGACGTCAGAGACGACGTTGGCGGGCTGGGAAGAATCAGGCGACGAGAGGGCGTAAAGCGCCGCCAGTATGAGCTGGGAGGAGCCGGTCCCGACGACGATGTAACGACCTTCGGTTACGGCATTGCCGACGACACGGTGTAGACGGAGAATTTGCTGGCACAAATCGGGCTCAAGAAACCAGCAAAGACTCTGGCCGCCGGAATGGTAACTCATGGATCGCCACCCTGGGATCACCATCGTGGCTTTCTTCCCCATTTTCTTCCAATACGTTTCGTACATTGTTGGGTCTCCACTGCATTTTTGTTCAATTTAAGACCTAAATCATCACTGCTCTAAACATAAATTTTAGTTAACCTAATTAAACCTAAAAAACGGGTGAACCAAATAAGGGAGGAGGTTTGTACTATTATCAGTTGCTAAATATTGTAAAAACTCTTATATCATTGATATATATTAGATACATTAATATAATATATTTGATCAACTAAAACAAAAAAAAAATACTATCATATATTCAAATTATTTGTCGTATTAAGAAATTTATGGCAACTAATTTTCAATTTTTTTTTTTTTTATATCCATGAGTGTTCGGGTCAGCTTACGCGAACTTCGACTATTCTCACGCCTAACCCTATAACATTTGGTTGTCAAGGAAACCCGTAGGAAATTAATTCCTAAGTAGGTGGTCACCAAGGATTAAATTCATTCCCTCTAGGATGGCAGTGAAGTCTCGAGGCCTTTTATGACCACTAGGTCAACCCTTGATGGTTATTAATTCTCAATTCTTAATCTAGTTAAATTTTTGTTAAAAATATTTAATTAATGCGGGGTAAGAGGATTGAATATTTGACTTCTTAGTCAATGACACAACTTTATGCCAATATGCTGGGTGCATGCTCGATTTGACAGTAGTTCAACTTTTAGTCCTTGAGACTAATAAACACACAAAAGAAATCAAATTTGAGAGAAATTGTTGAAACCTTAAGGTACTAGTACTCTTTGATAATTATTTGGTTTTTTGGTTTTTGAAAATCAAGCTTATAAACACTATTTATCTATGATTTTTTAAAATGAAACTGTGGTAAACAAATTTGAAAAAACAAGCACAATTTATAAATAAATAAATTAAAATATATATATATATATATCAAATAATCATAACCGGGTTTAAATATTTAGGTTTATAGTTTTATCTTTTTTAAGAAATACACCAATTTTTTTTAAGTGTCTGAGTCAGCTTAACCCTTAAGAAATTGATTCTTAGATAGGTAGTGCCTGGTATGATCTCCGGTATGATCACTAGGTCAACTTTTGATGCTTAAAAATAAAATGATTATCAAACAGAATCTTATATGCAAATATTTAGAAGGGTGTCGAGACATACGCGTCAAGATTGATAATTCTATCGTCCCCATAATCTCGACGTACAGATGGAGAAACCAAAGCCACAGGCAGAACATTATCATTACTACATGTCTCCTTTATAGCCTTCTTCAAATCTGATCTTTTCCTCGCCGGAGAATCCCTCTGCTCTTCCTCGTCGCTGAAATCACAATAATATTAATATATAATTAATTACCAAATCACAAATAATAATCATTAATAATAATAAAAAAAAAACTTAATTAATTAATCACCTCGGCTCATGCTTGAAATTCACACAAGTACAAAAGTTGAACATTGTATTGAATATTCAATAATATATTTTTTTTCTACTATAATATTCAAAGGGTAAGTAAGAATAATATATAAGTAGATAATTTAAAATTGGTGAGAGAAAGGAAGGAGAGAGAGAGAGAGTGTGGAAGAATCCACCCAATGGCCACCTGAGTGGGGATAATTATGACCTAATTCTCATCAAGAACATAAAGATCCCACTAATCATTTTTCGGCAAAGTTTAAGAATTTTGGAAGCTGCTTAAATAGAGCCTTAAACTAACTATTTGGGAATTAACAAACCCTAATTGTGGATCTCTAATCACCCACAAATTCAAGGTTTTCTCAGATTAAACTAACTTCTCTATTCTTGGATGTTTTGACCACGCCCTACCAAACCCTACCAGAGAATGAATGAAGGATAATTACTTTCAGGTAGGTGTCGTGTCACCCGAGAAATTATTCAAAGAGATCGCAAAATCTTGACAGTTTTGCATTGTTATATGTGTGAAAGAAATTGTAAAAATATTTTGATTTTAATCTACTTTGATGGTTAGTAATAGGTAGTCTAGTTGAATAATTTGTTGTCACTCCCACCATGATTCAATATTAAATTTTAAATTTCCCTTTTTTAAAGTTAGTTTATAAGTGTAGTAGTACCTAAGCTTTTATGTGTGCTTCTATTTCATCTCTCAACTTTAAATTTTATGTCCTTTTATTTAAATTTTTATTTTGTGTCGAATAAGTTGTTGACATGTTTAACAATCAAAATTTATAAATTTATATGGTCTTATTAGACGGAAAAAATAATAATAATAAATAAATTATCACTACTCACTAAACATTGAGGTATGAAGATGGATGGGTGTGGTGTCCTCGGTGTAAAAATACTCGGGAAACAACCTATCATGCTATGTGGGAGTGTCGTGTTTCGAAGGCAAGCTGGAAGATTTCTCCCTTCTATCGTCTCGATTGGCTATGTAGTTTGAGTAAGTTCGGGACATGTTGGGTTGGTTTTTTTACGATTTCAATAAATGAGGAAGAGTAAATATTATAATTGCAACGGATTATAGATGGATTCCTCATGAACCGATACAACAATATTACTTTAAGGTAATATTGGAGTGTCATGTTTCGAATGCGACAATACACGTGGGAGAACAATTAGTCATGTGTGAAGATTATGTTAGAACCAAAAATTGCAAGAAATCTGTCTCTCCCTAACTATGTAAATACTAATCATGGGAAATAGAAGATTGAAATTTAAACTGAAATAGAAAATACTTTTGTTTTTTGTGTTTTTATTTAAGGAAAAAACTAGGAGACTACAAAATCCGTTCTTTAAATACTAGGACGAAAAAGCACTTGGGTAAGGAATTTTAAGAGAAACCGACAATGTTAATTCAAAGCCTTTTGTACGAAAGAATATGTTAGAATATTGTGCCCACGAGGGGCAACCATGTAAGAGACATTAACACAATTATTGTTTGCCAAAGTTTTGGCATGGTTGATGAAAATAACAACTTTTACCCGGTCTTACGTTGTTCAACAGGTTAACCACCTTCATACAAATTCCACGATCAAATGGCTATGGTTCAGTTGTTAGCCAAACCTTCGATAATAACATAGTTTTGAGAATCTTGACTCCTCATCTATGGATGATCTTCTTCAATCCAACATGGTAAACATGACCTAGATGGTCTCTCATCATCTATGGATGATCTTCTTCAATCCAACATGGTAAACATGACCTAGATGGTCTCTCATCACCCAAGACAAACCACCTAGTTTTCGAGAGGGACTCCACGCAATGTTTCTGTTTAGTTTCCATGAATTTGGAATTGGGGGGCACTAGCCCATATCTACCGACTATGTAGGATTTCGATAAGGGTTCTGGAAAATCTCTTTTACCGCCTTACCTTACGAATCAACCTTGGACGACACCGTTTCATTAGAGAGCTAATTATGGTGTCAACATTAATTGATGTTCCCTAGAAAACGAGTTCCTAGATATGCCAAGCGATCACCATACGATCTTGTCCTACTCACTAATGTAACCACTCTCAAGCAGTCAGTCCCATTGGTTCTGAAGGCTCGGGATATCTTACTATCACAGAGAAGATTAACATTAATGACTAGAAAGTAGGGTCAAATGCATCCCTCGTTACCTTTCATTTCCACAACAAATTGGGTAGAACTTTCCTCACATTTCCTGCCGAAAACACACATGAAGAATCTTCACGGGAAGGACTAGCCTCATTAAAACTAGCAATTTTCATTCCTAAATATTTAGCACTCTTAACATAAAATATTCCATTTTTCTTGAGATCCCAGATCATCTTTTCATCATGACATTTTCTTGGTAAGGGGACTTGGAGGATGTTGTCTGCAATCGTCCACAAGAAAAAAGTGTTTTTGATAAGATCTTTGTTCCAACGCCCTTCTTCTGTTAAGAAAGATTTCATATTATGCTTATAAGGGGTTGGGACACGAAAAGAGGCCTACGAGATCTATCCAAGAATTGTTGACGCTTTAGATTATCTTGTCATTGTCAATTTGCCAACGATACCCCTTATTGAAAAGTAAGCGTTCCCACAGGAATACTTCACCAAGCGAAGGAAGCATTACTCTCGAGACTTACATTCAAAAAATTTCTAGTTTTGAAATATTTAAAAAAATGCTATATTTAATTTGTATATAATTAGTGGCGAACTTTTTAAAATAATATCTTAATTTAATTGGTGACAATTTTTTTAAAATATGATCTTAATTTAATGATAAATTTATGAAGGCCTACACTACATAATGTCATAAATGTCATAATTAACATAAATGTCATTAGTAATGTCATAATTAACATAAATGTCATAATTAACAGTAACACGATAGGAGCTTAGCTCCATTAGCTATCTTACTTAAAAGTTACATTTAAAAGAGAGAGAAAAAGAAAAAACTACACCCCCTATTTTTTTTTTTTTTAATTATTATTTTATTTTTATTTTTTTTATTTTTTTTTTGTAAATTTTTAACTCACATTATGTATTGCTTAGTATTGAAACATTGTCACAGGTAATTGAGACTGGATTGAAACCATCGATCGCTTAAGGTTTTGAAGAACAGATGTTTCCGGAGCTCAGAATTGATACTCAATTATGGACAATCTCGAAGAGCTCAGCCAAGGTACCTGAATCTTCACCATTTTATCATCATCATCATATTCAAACTCTACATCTTCTCCATCAATTTTGCAGCTTCTAGGCTCCTTCGTGGCGAACACTCTCATTTCCCCGCATCCCCTTCCTCCGATTCTTACCAAACCTTCATTTTCCTCAATTTCCAGTGATTGTATCGCACCCCCACAATTCAACATGTTCACCAGCCCAATTGCAGCAAATTCCATGTAAGGTTTCGATAAAACTGTGACAGGGGATACTACAAGCAGTTCGTAATTTAATGGGTCGATTGAGAATTCCAAATTCTCCCATGTCTTTAACACCTTTACTTTCTTTTCCCTCATCGTGTATATGGCAAACAAGTTCACTCCCTTCAGAGAAATGGGATTTTTCCCATTGTTCCACTCGATGTCTTTTGGACTGCCAACGCAGGTTAGTGTACGTGCGTATTCTGAGCTCCTTCTGTTTCTCCTTGTCTTTGGACACCATCCTCCTCCTTGGCAATTAAACAAACCCAATGCGCCTGTGAACTGTTGGAAATTGACCACAAGGTGTTTGATGAAATGCCGCACCCAAATTTTGAGCATTGGAACGAGATATAGGTTTATGAATTGAAAAGAGATGATTAAGGAAAGGAATTGCTTTGTCTTACTTTATTGAGGTTCCATATTTTGAGCATGGTTTTGCCATCGTGAAGTGGGTCTTCAAACAGACAGTCTCTGGTAGGAAGGGCGTAATGTTGGCATCGCAGTATAGACCCATCAGGTAAAACCAAGCTTTTGAGTAACTTGAAGTTGTGCTTACCGACTGAGTCGCTTACGTAGATCGGACCACCGGAGATCGCCCTCGAAGCGGCATGGAATTCTGCACAAGGGTGGCTGGATTGGAACATGTCCCAATCTGGTTGAATGATATTGCCCATCCACAAGCTATTGTAGGCACAGTGCACCATGTGGCATCCTTGCAGCCAATATGGATCGCCCGAAGAATCCTCTGTCCAGAAATCATCTCCTGTAAACAGAGAAATGGTATAAACATTCAAAGGCTGATGATGATTTGTAGAATTTAGGTGAAGGGCTATGGCCTATACCAACACGGCCAAGGGCGATGGCCTCGGTTCCAAGGTACATGAAGTCATTGCAATGCTCCATGCTAGCAATAACTCCATTTCCTTGTAAATGTTTCTTGATAGATGCAGTGAGTGCCTTGTAATATGCTTTAGCCAGCTCGATTCGACCTCCGAATTCCTCCGATAGCATTTCAAGCAACTGCGAGATCGATCACATAAGCTGGAATTAGTATCATTCCAACATATGCAACCAAGGAGAAAATAACAAATCAACGCTATATATTCCTATTAGAGTAGGAGAAAGTCTGCCCATTGCAGTTGATATTGGAAATTTGTAGGACTGTTTAAAAACCAGCAATAGAGATCCTCATGGGAAAATGAAGATGGTTAGTAAGTTCCCAATTCGTTGATGCTCACAAGAATCCAACGTCCTGCAATTTCAAGGCCAGGTTGTATACTGTTCTTCCTCTTCTTCAAAGTTCAAACAAAACATATCCCCATAAATAATTTATATCCTAAGCAGTAATTAGCTCCAAGGATGAAAATATCCGTGGATATGTCGATATATCCGTAAATCGAAAGGTTGGATATAGATATTAAGGATAAATGGATATCTCTAATATCTTTTATAAATACCCGTAAAACATAAAAAAATATCATTTATTAATCTCAATATGGATATAGATACTAATAACAACATCTATAACTTAATTTGGAAGTAAAATGAACTTAATTATTAATTTAAATAAATTTTTTTTTTTAAATTGATTTACAGAATTTTTCATGGATATCGATATTTCACCGATATATCCGTAAAATTGAACTACCGATATGGATATCGATATCGATATTTTCGCCATTGATTAGCTCCCCTCCCCCAACCTATAGTGTTTGTGCTTAATTTCCAATCCTGAAACTATGAATCAAGTCCTTAGTACTGAATGAATTGCTCTATCCTCTGCTAGGTTTTGGTATTCATCAAGTTTCAAACAGAATAATGTCTTAAATGTAACTATTCAACTGTTTAAATTATTTTATTACTAAATATAATCGGGTTTAAATTACAAATTTGGTACTTATGATTTGGATGATTTTAAAAGTTAGAATTTTGTACCTATAGTTTGATAAAATTTCATGAATAGTACCTATCGAAATGAATAACGGATTGAATACGTGTAGCAATTAACTATCACATTCAATGAAGTGATATTTTGTATTGGATCGATTGTATGGTTAAGTAGCTGACTGGATGGATAAAACATTAGTTACGAATTTCAAAAGAAGTTGCATTAAATTTCCGATTTCTACCCATTTTTTTATCCAATCAGCTACTTAACCCACATGATCAGTTAAATATAAATTATCACCTCATTGACACATGAATAGCTAATTGACAAGTATTCTATTAGAGTTCAAACAATAGCCCTACTATTTTTTAGATTTTATCAAAAGGACGAAAAAATTTAACTTTTAAAATTTTTTGTACTAAATTCTAACTCATTCATAAGAATCAAACTTGTAATTATGAGATTTTATCAAAAGGGATGAAATTTTAACTTTTCTAACTTGATCCATAAAAACCAAACTTGTAATTTAACCTATAATCTATTATTCCTTTGAAGTTTGAACTTTGTTGATGGAAAAATGAATGCAGGATAAGAAAGAGGGGGAGTTTTCAGAGAACTTACATGAATAACATCAACCTTGACGCCGTCGATACCCGCCGACTGGAGGTGGGAGTGGAGTCCATCATACATTTTGTGGGCGAGCTCAGGTGGAACCAATCCAATGCCACTACTAACAATCTTGTCCACAGCCAAATCCTCCATCGTCATCTCCAACTCCCTTGACAGCTTAGGACTAATGACCCTTGACAGAGGCATTCCTGGGACATTGGGTCTAACCCCACCCCAATACCCACAAAGCGCATGCCACACATAAACATACTCTACTGTCCTAAACTCCTCCTTCATGTCCTTCACAAAGGCACCCAGCCCTACACCAGACCCACTTCGATACTTCCTAAACTTATAATTCTCTTCAAATTTGATTAGCCTACAAGGCATCTGTTCCCCAGCAGCCGTTAGATCCATAGCTTCTTGATGGTGATTGACAATGGAATCTGTATCATGAGCGATAGACTGCCACCCATCATCAATCAGAATCATCCCGGGAGGACACCCACCGTCCACTAGGGATTTGATACCTGTCCTAATCCCCTGAGGGTTCACCTTAAGGTAGAATGCATCCCATGTACACCACCCGAATTTATCCACAATGGGCGGTGGGATCTTCTCTTCCAGAAGTTTGAATGTTCCCAAATGGAGTTTGACCACTTTCATTGCCTCTTTGATCAAACTGTACGGATCTTCACCTACCTGCATGTACAAGCAGCTTCTGAACTGCGACGCGTGGACGGTGGTGGACCCACTTTCGACCCACAATGCCACGTTGTCATCGAGAGAATTACGTAAGGAAGATCTAAAAGCTCCTTCTAGGATGGGAAGCAAGAGGACAAATGGACGACCGTCATCGTTTCTGTCGAGAATCATCATCTGGGTCTCGTGCTGGACGTCGCCACCGCAGGTTCCGACCCAGTGGGTGGTCCACCAGACTTTGAATCGGAAGATGCTTGAGAATCTTATGCCTTGGAGCTTGCCGAGGGGGGCCACGTGGCAGCTTTTGGACTCGTCGGCGTGGAAGCCGACAAAACAGCCGACGAGGGAGGTTGTCTTGTCGGAGATGAATGGGGAAGGAGTGGCTATGATATTTGGAGGAACATGGGTGAGAATTGGGTGGCCATTGGCGACAAAGTTGGAGTCTTTTAAGGTGATTGAGAGAACAGGGGAGGGACCATCGTCGAGCAATGGTATTATGTCTATGGCGTCTTTGGTTAAGTTTGGTGGAGCCATGGGGAAAATGGAGAGAGTTTAGGAATTCGAGCAGATAAATGAGGAAGAGATTTGTGGAGTTGGGTTGGTGAAGAAGGAAGGTTTTATAGAGAAAAAAATGACATGGGAAATTACTAGTGACAGGGAAAAGGAGTAATTAATTTACAAATGTAGTATTTGTTTGAAAAATGATTCAAGTTGATTTTGTATTTAGTGGTTATTGAGAAGAGTCAAATCTCATTGAATATATTTTTGTTTGAGAGGAAGGAGTGAAAAAATTAGTCGAAGAGGCCGCCACATAGTTAACAATTTAGTTTTGAAAGTCGAATAGATTATAAAATCTGTCTAATCGATTTTAAAAAGACAATCATATTGTGACGTTTCATTGGATGATTTGTGGAGAGTGACAGATGTTAAAAAGACAATCATATTATGACGTTTCATTGGATGATTTGTAGAGAGTGACAGAGTAAAAGAGAAAGAGAATCTTCTAGCATGCATCAATTTTCTGAAGATGACAGGGCTGAATGAAGAAGCTCAATCACGGGTTATGTATATAGGGAGAATTTCTAGTACATTGGTGGTATGGAAATGCCTTTAAATGAATGACACGTGGCGAAATAGTTGTTGGGCTTAAACCCACTCTATTAAATATATTATTTTTTTAAACCATTTCGCCACGTGTCATTCATTTAAGGACCGTGGTATGAAGTTTTTTCATACCACAGATGTACTAGAAATTCTCTCCAGATGCATCCATGCATTTTTTGATTTTTTTACTTTTAGAATAGGATATGTCGATGTAGAAGTGGATGCTCTCTGTTCACAATCAACCAGGTACTATATACTAATGTGTTTTTTCAAATTAACTCTTAGGTTAAATTATATATATTATCAACCATATCATTTAGTTCTATAATAAAAATCATGACATCAATAAATAGTACGTAATTAATATTCTAATTGTACTTGTTTGTTTCTTAAAAAGAAATGGTTAGACATGTTTTCCTTTCTTTTTTAAAAAATAAAGAAAATTAAGGTACAAGGAATGAGTCTTAATTTATTCTCACGAAAAAGAAAATCAATCTTTATTGAGAAATTTTGGGAGGCTTCAACTTCATTGCTTTTCTAGATATTACCTTATTATAGGAAAGGACCCATAATTATGGGTTTTTGCATTGGATGTCTCAAATTTCATGGTCAAAACGTGGTTTGTCGAACCTTTTAAAAATAATGATGAATGTCATTTTGTTTGCGTCATCATTCATTGTATTATCTCTAAATTAAATTCCTAAATTAAAATTCAAAAGGAGAAAGGGAGAGTGATGAGAGGAGGAGAGTGATTCACTTCTTCCTCCTTTATTTCTCTCACGTTAGTCGTACTCACAATTCGTTTTTCGACGACTTTAGCTCTTCTGGTAATCACGAACAAATCTGAAGAACTACGACGACTCTCTTGCAATTATCTTCTTTTTTGTATAAAGTAGAATGGCAAGAGCGATAAATTTTTAATCAGCGGTGAGTTTTGGTGGAGATTTGATTTGTCGCTTTTCTCTTTCTGTTTTGCAAGTGAGCGTGATGATTATAATTTTTTTTATATCTTTTAAAGTTTAAAGATGTATTAGATATCATGTTTAAAGATAAAGATGATTTAATATTTTTTAAATTATGAAAATTCAAAATTACTATCTTCAAAAAAGTAATTTATAATCTAAGCGGTTGATGAAATCAAATGGGAGAATAAAGGTATTATTGTGAAGAGAATAAAGATGGGTATTTTAAAGTGATTAGTAAACTCAAGTAAAGACAAAGGAGAGATGATGTAAAATTAAAGCACATTTGGAATTTACCCAAACTAATATTGGATTTTTGTTTTTCCTTTTTAATAGAAAATTTGATTTGTGAGATTTGAATTGAAGTTAAAAGTGAACCTAGTTTAACTAATATAACTTATGTATTACGATTAAAAAGTCTATAGTTCAGATCTCACGTCCCTATATTGTACTAACAAAAGGTCGGTTAAAAAAAAACTATCATAGATTTTCCACAATTACATATTCGAATTTTGTATTTCTATTCTTAAAAAAAAAAACTATCAATCGAATCATAAGACATTCAAAATGAATCATAATTAAGTGAATAAATCATAATTAAGTGAATAAAACATTCAAAATGAATCATAATTAAGTGAATAAGACATCAAAATAATTATAGTTTGACCTTCCCTCTAACATTGAACTGAAAAGAAAAAAAAAACTATTTACTTTTTTTTTTTTTTTTGTATATAATTTACAAATTAATGCCATTGAAAATAAAATCAATTACATTCTCTCAATTTCCATTTTCAAATATACTTGTCTCATTAGTCATCGTAAATCCTGTCCCAAAAAAAAAAAAAAAAAAAAGTCATCGTAAATCCTATTGTTTATTAGGTCTTAAATTCGAATCTCCCTCTCTATAAATTGTTAAAAAAAAAATAATAATAATAATCAAACGTGATATAACAGAAAAGATTAGACTAAGAGAACATATTTGTGAGTGATTTTGAAATAATTAAAATTACCTGTCATATTCAAAATCAATTCAAAACATGTATTTAATCATTCAAAATCATTTTAATGTTGGACTTTATACTTTTAAAGACAACCTAATCTCTTCATCATGTAGATGCCAAATTATTAGTCAAATTATTACTTGATGTTTAAGGTATTTAGTAACAACAATTAACCTACAACCTCTTAATCAATAATTCTGACAACAATTATGTCATTTTTAATCTATAGTTCTTCCAGCAAATTACGATTATGTCATTTTTAATCAATAGTTCTTCCAGCAGATTACGTCACGTGAGTTATGTTTATTGTTTATGTTAGACCATTAACTTAATTTTTTTTAACGACCATTAACTTGAATTAGAACGAAATCGTTTTAAAACTAAATAAACATATCTAGTAAATTGAGACATTAAATTTAAAATTTAATATAGTTAAAATAAATTAGAATTGTATTTGCATCCAGCTGTTTCCTTGAGTGTCTTGTGTCAAAGTGTTGAGCTAACTCTCCGCCACGCTGTATTCATACGTGTCAACCATCTAACCACTAACCACCACTTGTCTCTTCTCTAACTAATACAAAATTATTATCATGGTATTAAATTTTCGTTCAAATTTTCGTCACATTTTTACATATTAATAGGTTCGATGACATCGACATGAGGAGTGAATCGATATTTTCATCATAGAATACAAAATCGATGAACTATTAAAAAAATAACAACAAAATGTAAATGTATTTGAACCCAAGATGTAAAATGTTAATTAATTAATTTAAATATTTTTAAAAATCTTCGAGAAATATCCATCGACATTTTATCGATACTTACATCGCTATTTTCATAAAATTGAGACTTAGACATTTTCGTCAACATCGATATTTAAATTCTTGATTATCATTTTAAAAAAAACGCCATTTACGCAAATATATAAAAATAGATGTGAAATATTTATAAAGATAAAACAATGTAAATCAAACTCAAGTTAAATGTAATAAAAAAAAATTGTCATACTTGTGCGATATTATTAAAAAAATAACTATCATTTTCCATAAATATGGAACTATAATTTAAAATTATTATGGATTTGAGTCCAATTACATTATTTATCTTCGAGTCTCAAATACTCCATCTCCTTCTTTGTGAATAAAAAAAAAAATATATATATATATATATAAACATTAATTATATAAATGTTTTTTAAATTGTTGGGAATAAAATGATCCTACATAAAAGAACCGATTCAGTCTAACCAAAACACGAAAAAGTTCTCCATAATTGGCCTTGGGCCTAGACAACTCAATGAAAACTCACAAAATGAATTTGAGGCTTAAAGGAAGAGGTTTGGTCATAGTGATAGGATTGAGGTTGGCCCCATAAAAAAGACCTAAGACCCGAGATCTAACTAGGAGCCTCAAATTAGACCTAATAGACCTTAAAGCCCAATAAGGACACGATCGGTCTTGTCGAGACCGACCCCACCTAGTCCTTAGCTCACGAGTGTGTCGAAGACGTGCAAATCCGAACCATTCCATTTAAGTCAAACCTAAAAAGGGAAATGAAAGATCAGAAGACAATTATAAATACATCCTCATAACATGAAGGAAATATAACACAATTTTAATCCAAAAACTCTAATGTCATCTACGAGTCTACTAACTTGAGCTTCAGATCTTGTTTTCTTTATTTTGTTGGTTCTTTCATCTTGAAGATTTATAAATTCAATGTTGGAAGTTCGTGAGAAGTAAATGGCATCTATTGTATAAAATTTGGCCTCAACAAAAATTATTTCTACTTTTCATATATTATTTTCTTAATTTTCAACCGATTTAAAATATGTGGGTATATATAGAGATGAACTTTAGTATATTTTTGTTATACATCTAATACAATTGCAATAGTTTTCATTGTTAGTTTTGGTACCAGTGTAATAAGTTTTATAAATTCAATTAAGGAAACAGAAAAGGAAGAAGAAGATGTATTACCAAAAATCAAGAAATTTTTTTGTTTATATTATTTGTATATGTATATAGGGTTGATTGCATAAACAGCTATCAAGTTCAAAATAATGGCAAATATAACAAAATTTAAAACATTTTACAAATATGACAGAAAATCAGTGACTATCACTGATAGACTGTTATCGCTTATCTTAGAAAAAGAAAAAAAAAAGTGATATCGCTGATATATGACTATGATTACTATGAGTGATAGTCACCGACAAAATTCTATAAAAAATTGAGACGATAACTATGATAGAAATTGTTATATTTGTAATTTTTTTAAAAATGTTATATTTTTTAATTATTGTTGAGACGATAAACTACTATCGGTTACAATTTCTCTATTTATATATAAAAAAAAATTAAGATTAGATAAAATATAAATAAATTAAAAAATTAAAATTAAAAAAATTAAAATTAAAAAAAAAAAAAAAAAAAAAAAAAAAAAAAAAAAAAAAAAAAACTTACATTACATAGATTAGGCCATCTACAACGTCAGCTCCTTCGGGTAATGGGCTGGGCTTCTGAACTATCTGAACAGAGTATCAACGGCCCAATATCTGGGCCTACCCATTTACGTATTCGGTCTATTTTCGTTTTTTCATTTGGATTGTTTACATGTGTTCACATATGTACGCAATTTGAAGATGTTACATAAATGTCAATTATTATTTCCCAAAATTAGCTAAGAATAAAAATCTGAATTGAAAAATAGTTAAGAAACTTTCCTATTTCCATCAAATGACTACCACGATTTTAAGAAATGGGGTTGACAATTTTCATCCTGATTATATCTTTGGTATATACTTTTATTTACGGACAACTCACTTAACAAATTTTATTTATTATTTTGTTTTAGTTTCTAACAACTAGATTCATGGTTTTGAAGAAAAAAAAAAATTCAAGAACTTATATTTTAAAATGTTTAACAAAAAAATAAATAAATAAAATAACAACTCCCAAATTTATCTCATTAACAACCCTCCTAGATTCATGCATTTTGAAAGGAGGGGTTTCTTTTTTTTTTTCTTTCCCAAAATTGAAACGATGACAATGTACCGATAAAGGTTGAGGGAGACGAAAATCCTCGCTCACCCCGAAAATACGTCATAGAAGGTTTTGGGAGTCAAAATTTTCAACTAAATTCAAGTGTTTAACGATTTAGAAGGTTGAGGTAGATAGTCTTTTAAAGGTAGAGGGTTTCAAAGTTGAGAATGGATGACTGTTTCAAATCGATTTGGAAGATGAAAGATTTGCAAATCTCCTAATTCAATGTTGCAGTTAATGATATAATTGATTGAACTTTTTCCCAAGCAAACTCAATATGCATACCAATTTTAATTTTTGTTAGTATCATTTGTCCAATTCTCACGGAGTAATGACTTATGGTGTATATACACGCATATACTTCATATGATATACTTACATACAGATTATTATAGATGTAACTACGAATATATACCCACAGTAGAAGTTATCGAGGGCATCCATATTTATAATTTTCTTACAACCGTCTATGAACATTTTTTTTTAGTATCATTTGTCAAATGCTTAGAGTAATGGCTTATGGTGCATATATGTGCATATACCTCATATGATATACTTGCATGTACGTTGTTATAGATGTAACTACGAATATATACCCACACTAGAAATTATCGAGGACGACATTTTTATAATTTTCTTACACCATCTATGAACATCTTAGTTTTTATAAACATCAATTTTGCTGGAAATTTAATTGTTTATGTAATTTTTTTACAACCTATGTTATACTTATATGTACATTCACCCATTAATGGCTTATGTGTATACATATATACTCCATTTAATTGCTTCAATCGGAAAGAAGGTTGCTCGGATCTGCTCCTCATTCCACCTCCCATCAATGGTCATCAAAGTATTAACCGGAAGATTGTGGAGAGATATAGGAGAGCACAACACAGTCTTCTGTTTTCCCTGTATGGGATCCAATGGTCGTTATCAATTATCACGTCGTTACCTTTTCCCACTCTCCACAAGTAGCTTTTGTCAAACAACTCATTACCCCACATTATGCTACACCACGCATAAGAGGGGGTTGAGCCTAATTGAGCTCTTAGAAAAATGTCATGATGATAGTATTTTCCTTTCATAATTCTAGCCAACGGGCTATCAGGATTTTTGATCAATCTCCAACTCTGCTTAGCCAATAAGGTTTGGTTGAACAAAGAAAGCAACCAGAAACTCATCCCTTCTAGAGGCCTTACTGACACACAAATGCTTCCAGGACCGCCAGTGAATATTTCGTTTTTCAGTGGTAGAACCCCACCAGAAACGAGCAAACATTTTGGTAATATCAGCACATGCCTGGGCAAAGATTCTGAAACAACTCATCGTGTATGTTGGAATAGCTTGAGCTACTGCCTTTATTAACACCTTTTTGCTACCTGTAGAGAACAACTTTTGCTTCCAGCCCTGTAAGATCTTTCAGACTCTGTCCTTCAATGAACTGAACGCTTGACAACGGTTCCTTACAACTTGAGAAGGGAGCCCCAGATATCGTATTAGCGTGGTCATATGGGTGACCCCGAGTTCTTCTTGAATGAAATCAATTGTCTCCTGACTGGTATTCTTGCTTACCATAAATACCGACTTATCAAAGTTTACTGTCTGGCCTGATGCTTTTTCGTAGCTGTGGAGGATGCTTTTGATCTTTTGGCAATCTCTCCTCGTGGCTTTGAAGAATATCAGACTGTCATCTGCAAAAAATAAGTGAGAAATAGAAGGACAATGACGATTAATTTGCAAACATGAGAATTCACGGTATTGTTCCTTCTGGTTACGTTCATTAGGGCAGAGAACTCTTCCACACACAGGAGAAACAAATAAGGGGACAGGGGATCCTCTTGTCTTAGCCCACGCGTCAGCCGAAAAGTTGTAGAAGGTACCCCGTTTAGCAAAACTGAAAAGGAAACTGACTCCACACATTTCATGATAAGAGATACCCAACTTTGGCTGAAGCCCATTTTCACCATAACCTTTCTTATGAAAACCCACTCAACCCGATCGTAGGCCTTGCTCATGTCTAATTTTAGAGCCATCGTGCCCTCCTTATCGCTACGCTTTTTATTCAGCGCATGAATGCACTCAAAACCGATCAAGGCGTTATCAGAAATTAACCGTTCTAAAACAAAAGTTGACTGAGTTGGAGAGACAATCGAATCTAAGACAGATTTCAGCCGGTTCGCGAGGACCTTGGAAATAATCTTGTAAATTGCATTGCACAGGCTGATAGGTCGGAACTCGCTCATACACTTCGGATCCTTAATTTTCGGGATCAGAACTAGATAGATATTATTCAGAGAACCCAAAGCCTCTTATTTTGGGTAGAAGAAGTCAGCGCTCGCAGGTTTGGTGAATTCTTATTTTCAGAAGCTTTTCAGTTCTGATAACTCGGATGAGAGAAGCATCCTGGCTAATATTGAGGCAATCCTTCCCTCCATTTCGGAGTACCAGAACGACACTTTGACTAGACCCTTTACTAGATCAGAGGTGGAGGAGACTCTGAAGCATATGCCAATATCTAAGGCTTCAAGTCTAGATTGTTTTCATGCTTTGTTGTGGGGACGAGATAACTAGTCTGTGTCTGAGGATTCTTGATCAGCTTATTAAGTTAAAATAATATAAGAGGAAATTTGAACTTATTAAGATTAAGATTAATATTTTTATTTTATTATTTTTATTTTTATTTTTATTTTTTTTGTGTACAAATGTCATTAAGTTTTTTTTTTTTAGGACAACGAATGTGAGGTATGAAAATTTGAACTCCGACTTCAAGGGAAAGAGCAATTATCGTTGAGGTATGCTTATGTTGGCATAAATATTATTAAGATGCTACAAAGTTACACTTTTCAACCTGAATAACAGAATTCATAATGGTTAATACTCATTTTGAGAATGTACGGATCCACAAAACAGAAGTCTTAAAAACACCGCGTCGAGCTAATTCGTGAGCCATTATCATATTGTGATTTCGTGAGATATGCGTAAAAGATAAGTGACTAAACGTCCCTCTCAAAATCATAATGTTTGTGATTACTGTTTGCACTTCCACTAGAGGATTAGAGACTTCATCAAACATATTAACATTTGTCAGGAAATGTGAGAACACATAAACTCTCAGAAAACCCATACGTTGGGTCAGACGAATTCCTTCTGGTATTGCACGGGCTTCCGCACTAAAAGGTGATACAAGAGCAGGGTGGAAACCATGCATAGATGCACATAAGTTTCCCTTTGGGCTCACGATTGCAGCCCCAAAACCCACCATAGACGTCGCCTCATTACACGCAGCCTCCACACGTATAAATGATCTGACATCTGATTTAATTATGTGGCTGAGATTTCAATCCCTTTTGAGGCTCAACCATCAAATTTGAGCAATTTACCTTTTGGAAATCAGAAAGATCATCATGAATTCATTCACTTTTGATCCCAATTTCTGGTACATCCTCCTGATAAAGAATTCAACAACTTCCTTTCTCTATTTACTAGAACCGCCCACCATAATCTAGCTAGCAACCGATTATTTTGAAAATTTAATCACAGAAGGTCTTTGGTAATCGGAAGCAACTTGTTACAATAGAATCGAATAACAAAAAAAAAACACAAAAGAAAATTGACACAGATTTAATTACGTGGTTGACTTAACGTCGTGTTAGTTACGTCCACGAGCAGAAGAGAGAGAACAATATTATTACGAAGATGAGAGAATTACAAATGACAGACTAGAGGCGGTTGAAGTCATTATAAGATTTATATATGACATTCTTGTAATGACCTAATACAAAATAGGTCAAACTTCAAAAATAAATAGTAAAACTCAAATCAGCGAGGCCCCGTATCAAACCAGTTGTAGAAGATCATAACAGATTCGATTCAAGGCATTCCAACACAGTTAAGGCCAGATATAAATGGGAATCGCTTGGATCACACTCTTTATATGAACCTTCTTCCGACCTTATCGAGAAATCCCTATTTTTCCATCTTTGAAGATTGATTTAACTACTTAGGATGATAACGAAAGTATTGACGAGTGTTAATCATGATCAAGCTTGTCAAAGCGTTGACGAGTGTTAATCATGATCAAGCTTGTCAAAGCGAGCATGACTCAGCTGGCATATGTATGTGTTGACGACCAAGAAATCTGTGGTTCGAATCCCAGCACTAATATTTTTTTTAAAAAAAAAAAACTTTGATATCCTACTAATATATATTGGCTAGAGAGGGTGATGAGTGGGACCACTTATGATTGGGAAGCCAAATGTAATTTCATTATTGGTTGACGACACGTGTGAAAGACAATATCTCATCAATGTGTTGTTTTTAGGTTATCAATATGTACGTTAGTTTTTGGTGATCACTCATCAATATGTTTTTTATTCTCTAAAATAATTAATAAATTCAAATCAAAAGGTGGCTTTATTTATTGCATTTTACTTTTTGGTTTCTTTGAAGATATTGCTTTCTTTGGCCTTCATGATCCCTATCTTTGAAATCCTTTATTAATTTAAAATAAATCTAAGTTAACATTTTTACACGACAAATCTTGGCATATTAAAATTAATAAACTAATATATGTGTTTGAATTGTTCTCATTCTTTCACAAAAAAAATATTCTTCTAACTATGTATCTGATCTTGTTTTCTCATTTTTAAATTGCGGAATGAATAGAGATGAACATAATATAATGTTTGCACCACTTATCTAGGAGTTTTTATACGGATGACCCACCTCTCGGGAGTTGTGAGATTTTTTAACCCAATTTTTTAAAATTTATATTTTTTTTACCTTCTCTCATGATAAACAAATGCACAAAATCTGTAGTACCCTTCACTGAGCACGATCACGAAGAGACAACCATGGTGCTCTTGTGATAAGTGAATGATACGATTGACTTTTCATAGAGTGAATACACTTGCGTATCACGAGAGAAGGTCAAAAAAATTTACGCCTCCCGAAGGGATGATTATCCGTACAAATACCCCCACTTATCTACCTCTCTTTAACATACGTATTTACTTTTCATACAAATTATATTTTTAAAGAAAAACATTGTGTTTTTTAGATTTCTATTTTTATTATATGGATTTTACTACGAGCTTCTTTTGACAGCCAAATGTTGTAGGGTCAGACAGTCTATCCCATGAGATTAATCGAGGTGCGCGTAAGCTGGCTCGTACACTTACAGATAAAAAAAAATAAAATAAAACAAACTTTTATTAGACTTTTTTTTCAACATAAAGAAAAAAACTAGAAACTACTAGGGTTACTTAGAAAAGTAAAAAAGTTAATTGAATGAGAGTTAAAGTTGCATGTCTAATGCCAAAGCGAGCGTAGCTCAGCTGGCACATGTATGACTTAATGACCAAGAGGTCTGTGGTTCGAATTCCCCACCCCAATGTAAAAAAAAAAAAATTAAAAAAAAAAAAAAAAAAAAAAAAAAAGTTGCATGTCTAATACCTATGAAAGAAGGTTGTACAAAATGCATATACATAATGTGTGAACACAATGCATGCCAAGCATAAAGTAGCCCATACCAACTTTCTAATCAATCCTTTTATGTTCCACACTTTTTCGGACATGTCATGAATATATGCTTTGAAATGACATATCCAATTAATGTCACAATATTACAAGGCCAACTTCACATGATAAATTAATACACAATCAAATTTCAAAACACAATGGGTCCTCTTTGTCCCAAAATAACATTCTATAATAGAGATGTCAAGAAGGTAAACTACTCTAATCATTAAATAATAGAATCAATATAAGCTTAAGAAATAGTTTGAGAGAAGTTCAGTAATAATGCAACCTTTTATTATTTTAAGACTGTTTGCAATTGTTAATTATAAGGGTTTTTCAAGTGTGTTATAAGAGGACAACGACTCAGATATCTCCACAATGATATGATATTGTTCACCCGCTTCATACCATTGAAGATAGTTGTCATCACTTATATATCCATGATCTCCTTCTTATCTAGTCAATGTGAGACTTTATTTGTATTCCCAACAATTCTCTCCCTCGAACAAAGTTTTATCGGGCCCTCCGACACTTATATATATCCATGATCTTTCCATTATGTACTCAATGTGGGACTTTGTTTGTATTAATATTCCCAACAATTCTCTCCCTCGAACAAAGTTTCATCGAGCCCTCGTTTTTTAAGTTCAGCCACGAATTCACTATGACTAAGTCGTTTTAGCTCACTCACTTCTTTGTTCTAGACTAGAGAATTCTATCGACACAAGATTTCCTGCTAAGTTGGAGGCATGGCTCTAATACCAATTATAAAGGGACAACAAATCAGATATTTCCACAATGATATGATATATTGTGTGGAACTTTGTTTTTGTATTCCCAAAACATTCAAGAATGACAAGTTGTGGGTAATTTATAAAAAACAAAAAAGTTAAAACTCGAGAAAATAAGATGAAAATGTTAGGAGTACAAACAATATCTCACATTGACTAGATAAGGGAAAAATAATGGGTATATAAGGGGACAATTATTTCTGATAGTATGAGACATTTTGGGTGAAACCAAAGTCATGAGGTTATGCTCAAAGTAGACAATATCATACCATTGTGGAGATGGTCTAGGTTACGTTGGCATGTTGTCCCTCACTTATAACCCACGGTAAGACACATTGAGTGTACATATATTATATATTATTTATTTCTTTATAATTCTTCACCATTATAGCCGTATCTAAGCACAACCTTACACAACCTTTAACATGACTTCTCTTTACTTTTTAACTTGCTTTTCTTTTGCTTATTTGTCACTTTGTGGATTAAGAATTTAGGGTTTCTTCAAACCCTATGATAGAGAATTTAGATTACAAGAGATAGAGAGATGAAAAATCGTAGGAATGAAGTTGTCAAAATCAACTCAATGCTATATCAAAAAAAAAAAACATCATTTTTAAAGGCAAATGAAGATTGAAACTTTGGGAGACAGGCCGCATGCAGAGTAAATAAAGCAATTCCTGTCCCAAAGCGACATAATATCATATTCATATCATATAATATTGCATATATGCATATTTTTTACACCAACAATATTTGTCAAAAAAAAACAAAACAAAAAACAATATTTCTCAATTTTCTCAAAAAGATTGTTTTTTCTTATTGGGTTCCCATTATGATTTTAATTTCTGCATGCAAATCACACGTGTAAGCAAACCCATTTTCACTTTTTTTAAAAAAAAAAAAAAATTTATGCAACTCTCAACAAAAATATAAAAAATTCAAAAGAAAACACCAATAATTTTTATCGTTTTGGTTATTGAAAAATTAGCGTTGACATTACTATTTTGGCTTATAAATTGGTTCAGAAAGTTTCCTATTCTCAGCTTTATAAGCCTTGGAAAGGACACAAATTGATCTATAAGGAAAATTGTAATGTCGTCACTGTTAAATCTTATAAATTATATGGACGGCGAGATTAATATTGAAGCTAACGATTGAAGAAAATTTTGCTATTCTCAGCTTTATAAGTCATGGTGCAGAGTTAAATTCTACACTTATGCAGTTATATATTAGTTAAAAACTATTATTACCATTCAAATTTTGTTAAAGTGAGCATAGCTTAACAGTAATTGACATGTATTATCTATCATGAAGTCGTAGGTTCAATCCTCGTACTAAATGGAAAACACAAAACTAAATGTCAAACATATTATGTGGTGCAACATCTTTGGGGCCATTTTATGGTATATTTGGTTGGAACGAAATGACAGGATTTTTAGTGATTAAATCAAAGTTCATTCATCAGTTATAGGAGGAGATTATCATCAATGCTGCTTCATGGTGCTCCAAATCAAAGTTGTTTTGTAATTATGATACTTCTACTATAGCGCTTAATTGGGAGGCTTTGAGGGAGGAAGGAAGAAGAAGAAGAAGGAAAAAAAAAAGAAAAAAAAAAAAAAAAAAAAAAAAAAGTGGAAAAAGCATATTAATTGAGAAAGAAAGAGACAAAAAGGCCATGTTTTGGTTTCTCATTTAAGTGAGACACATTGTCCTATAGTACATGAGATAAAGATCCCTTCTTTTCCCTGTAATTTGAAATCTAACCCTTGTTTCTTTGAACTTTCAAAGTATTATAGTCATTAAGATGGAAATTTGAAGTCTTGAAATAAAAAAAAGGAACACCCAAAAGTTGGTTATAGGGTAATTATTATTAGGGGAGAGCAGGAAAATGGGATGGTCTTGGGAGTAGGAGATTTTTTTTTTTTTTTTTTTTGGTAGTATAAATATTTAGGTTTGGTTTTTGTTTTTGTTTTCAAAGATTGAAGAAGTGATGAAGGAGACTTTAAGGTATTTGGTTGGAATTGCAGGGCCAAGTGGGTATGGCTCTAAATCCACTGCAGAGGAAGTTACTCAACATTTTCAGTTTTCTTCTCCTAATTTGACTGCCATTATCACTGGTTAGTATCTCATCACAAAACCTTTACAATTACAACTCTATTAAAAAAAATCTTCACTATTATGCTAATTGTGGTCTTTGATAGTTTTTCTCTAAATTCACTTGGTTAATTCTGCAAGTTGTATCTTAGTATATGGTTATTTTGAATGGTGCTTTTTTTTTAGTTCACAATATAAGGTGGAGAATCAAAGACCTGAAAGTTGATAGCACGTACTTTATAATAGTTAAGCTATGCTTACTTTGACGTCGACATTTTGATCGGTGTTAAGTTCAAAGTATTGTGGCCACTTATGCAAAGTTAAGGCGCATGCATCTTTTTGTATAGGGGAGACAATTTAAAAACCACAAAAAAGGTTATTTGAACCAAACCAAAAACCAAACTAAACCAAGTTGAATCAAACCAACTCGTAGAGGGTCTGTTAGGTTTTTTTTGTTTCATTTTCATAATTAAGTTTCGTTTTTGAGTTCACCATTACGTGGGGTAAGGATTCAAACCTCCCACATTTTGGTCAAGGTTATAATATCTTAACCAGTTGAGCTATAACGTTTTTCGAGTCGGAGCCTTTCATTTTCATAGTTTGGTTCATGTGAATGTTGGAAACTAAATGGATTTTAACCAAATCAAGAGGGTCTAGTTTGATTTCTTGTTCCAACATTTTCATAACTAATTCATGCACCCACCTTAAAAACTTATCAATACAACCAATATATATATATATATATATACACAAGACAGATGAAGAAATTGTTATTTTGTGGGGTGAATTAAATATAGGTGCAACATCAGGAATTGGAGAAGAAACAGCAAGAGTTTTGGCAAAGAGAGGAGTGAGAATAGTAATGGCAGCAAGAGACATGAAGAAGGCAAGTAAAGTGAGAGAGAAGATCAAAAGAGAAAATCCAGAGGCAAAAATTTTAGTGTCAGAGATTGATCTCAGCTGTTTAGCTTCTGTAAGGAAGTTTTGTTTGGAGTTTGCAGCTTTAGGGTTACCACTCAACATTCTCATGTGAGTTTGCCTTTACTTTTCCCAACCAAAATCCTATTTTTCTTCTCAAATTTCATCATTTTTTTGGACATTATTGTTTTTTTTGCAGAAACAATGGTGGGGTTTTCTCTCCAAATTTGGAATATTCTGACGACAAATTTGAATTGACATTTGCTACTAATTATTTGGGTAATTTTTGTTTCCCTTCTCTTGTCATTCTAAAATTCTTTCAAATTTATGAAACATTAAGAGTAGTTTATTATAGTCGGTGGGTCATTATAATAATCCAGTCCACCCGACTCTAAGTTGGTGTCCCAAACATGCCCTAAAATGCAATAGTACTATAAAAGTTTAAATATTGTTCGTCTCTAGACTTTCAAATTTATTCTATTTTGGTCCTAAACTTTCAAAATGTTCGTTTTAATCCCTAAGTTTGTTTCATTTGGAACCAAACTTTTAAAATGTCTATTTTAGTCCCTAAACTAAACTATACAAGGTTCTTACTATATTATTTTTCCATCTAATATTCATGTGTCATGTGCTTGTCTTAGTTATATGGCTTAAAAGCATGCTCACATACACATATATATTCAAAATTATGTCATTAATTTGTTGAAAACTAAGTAAAGATAAGGACGAGAATGAAAGTTCAAGGACCAAAATAGACATTTTAAAAGTTTAGTGACCAAGATGAGATTTAAACCTATTATAAAGAGAACAAATGGAAAACATTAAAATAGATAACTGAATGATGAAAGGAAAATACTTATGAAGCACCTCCATGTAAACTGTCAACTCTAGAAACTGCATGATTAAAATGAATTACTTTTTCAAAGTTAGAGCATTCTTTAGAAAGCTGAATTTACTCGATAATGGCTAAAGAAGAATGAGGTAATGTCAAATTCAAAATCAAAGGATACAAAATGAATTTAAAAAAGTTGTTTTCTGCACAATTTATTCAGAAAAGATAATTGCAGTGTTTCAATCTGTCTTTTTTCCCCTCAGGACATTACCTTCTGACAGAACTGCTTTTAGACAAATTGATAGAAACATCAAAGAGAACAGGCATCCAAGGAAGAGTTATAAATGTCTCTTCTGTTGTCCACTGCTGGGTGAAGAAGGACAGTCTCTGCTTCACCCACCTGCTCAACCCAAACAAGTTAGAAAATTTGCACCCTTTTTAGATTCCTTTCTTTCTCAGTCTTTTTCTTTCTTCAAAACACAAAACGTTTTGGTTAAAAACTACTTTTAGTCCCTCAAACTTTCATAGGCGTAACAATTTAGTCCCTCAACTTTAAAATTTGTAACGCTTTTAGTCTTTATTATGAAAACAGTTGTTAAGTTTTAATGAGATTTCTAGATCGACAAACTAATTAAGGACTGAATGTGTTTATAAGCTACAAAAATTAAGTCGTTACATAATAGATTAAATTTCATGGTAAGGATTATAAAGTCGGGGGTTTTGTACAGATGACCCCCCCTCAGGGAGCGTAAGGTTTTTTGACCTTCCCTCGAAGATTTATGTTTTTTGACCTTCTCGTGATAAGCTAGTCTCCTCCCCTGTGAAAAGTCATTTGTACCCTTCGTTGAGCACGAGGGCACTATAGTTGTCTCTTCGTGATCGTGCTCAACAAAGGATACTACAGACTTTCTTATCACGAGAGAAGGTCAAAAAACATAAGTTTTAAAAAATCGGGTCAAAAACCTTACTCCTCCCGAGGGGGGTCATCCGTACAAAACCCCCGACTAAAGTCTTACATGGTAAAGTTTAGGGACTAAGTTGTTACAAAATTGAAAGTACTAGCAATAAATCGTTACAAACTAAAGTTAAGAGACTTAATTGTTACTTTCTGGAAAAGTCGAGGTACCAAAAGTATTTTGGGATATTTGGCCAGATGGCCTTAAATTAAGGCCCATTCGAGAGATTGACGCGCAATTTTAAAAATTAGTCAAAATGACTTTTTGCTGACATCACTCTCGCTGGGATTTCTCTCGCTCTCGTTCACGTTCACGAGAACGGAAAATTTTTAGTTATAAAATGGAGCCCGCAAAAGAACGAGAGCGAGAGAAATCCCAGCAAGAGTGATGTCAGCAAAAGGTCATTTTATCTAATTTTTAAAATCGCGCGTTAATCTCTCGAATGGGCCTTAATTCAAGGGCATCTGGCCAAATATTCCAAGTATTTTTAACCCAAAGATTTCTAGCTGATTTGTGGTCAATAATCCAGCCATGGTTAGAGAATCAAACTTTAACCTGTTTGGAATTTGGGATTTGTGCAGATACAATGGCACGAGTGCTTATGCTCAGTCAAAACTGGCTTGTATTTTACATGCCAAGGAGATGGCTAGACAATTGAAGGTTATCCTGCTTGTTCACCTTCTAAATTTCCTGCAAACAATTAACAAACAGACAAATGTTCTGAAACTCCAGTCATTTTTACAGGAAAGAGATGCCAATGTGACAATTAATGCAGTGCATCCAGGAATTGTAAAGACTGCAATTATCAAGGCCCATCGAGGATTTATCACAGGCATGAACTTTTGATTCTAATTGGCTAAATTATAAAAAAAAAAATACCTCTCAAACTTGTCGTTTGTTTCAAAAATACTCTTATTCTTTCAAAAGTTGCAATGTTACCGTTGACCTTTTATAAACATTTCAAAACTACCGTTAGTGTGTTTGACGAAAAGTCGACGTGTCTGGATGTCGTTCTTTCAGACTTAATCCAGGTCACCGCTACGTTGATTTTTGTTCAACATTCTAACGGATTTCTACTTCAAGGGTAGTTTTGAAACAAAGAGCTAAGTCTACAGGTATTTTTTATAATTTAGCCATTCTAATCCGTGATGTACGATTTACTTGAACTAGTTCAGTCTACCTAAAGGAAAGAGGGTATTGAATTATTATAACTATATTCTAACATCTTTTGCAGATTCTCTCTTTTTCATGGCATCAAAGTTACTAAAGTCCATTCCTCAGGTATATTCATATGTAAAAAAGCAGTGCAGTGCAGAGGATTTGGATTTGTGTAGTGCCTTTTCATACAGACAGCTAGTAACAATGATTGTACCTGCAGGGTGCTGCAACAACATGCTATGTGGCTCTAAGCCCACAGACAGAAAGAAAAACAGGAAAATATTTTGCAGATTGTAATGAGACCAAGTGTTCATCTCTAGTCAATGATGAGTTAGCAGCACGAACGCTATGGATTCAAACTCGTGCTCTAATTCTCAGAGAACTTGGTGAACCAGCTTGAGAGATCGAACCTAGGACTTCTTGATCACTAGTCTATACATCATGTCAGTTGACTTATGCTCTTGTTGATCATCATCAATAAATTTTCAACTAAGAGAATAGTATATATAAATCTATGCATTTGTAAATGAACAGAGATCCTAGAGAAAGTTCATTGAATAAGATCTCTTAATAAAAATAAGCCCATTTTCTTAGCAATGATTGGGCCTCATTACTTTTTAGGCCCACTAATGGATGGATCGGCAAATGGTAGAATGATAGGCCCATTTATTGAATAACAGGCCTCAGATGAGGGTCCAATAAAGAACAGACCCTAAGCCCATAGTAGCATTCATTTTTCTTTTTTTATAATTTATAAAAACGTAAACTTCTTTTAATTTTTTTTAATAATTAATATTACACGACCAACATTCAATAATCATACTTAGGGAGATAAAAAAAAATATTCTCAATAATATTAATATAATCAATCATTGATCAACATGAACATAGCTCAATATGTTCATACTGACATAATGTATGAACTAATGACAAATAGGTCAGAGATTCAAATCCTCAATCTCCACCTATCTCCACATATCGTTAAAATATATATAAAACCAATTTGAATTGAGTAATAATTATAGCACGTGGATTATTATCATTGTTGGCAAGAGATACCAAATAACCAGGGAAACACCTCACGTTCTATGAGATTGCCAACAAAAAGAAAAAAACAGCAAATTTTTTAATTTGGATTTACATATAAATATGTGGAGGACTAATTTTATATTCCCAATAATGGCATTTCAGACCAAAAAAGAGAGAATATTTGTTTGCTAATTTTGTACCTTCTGATTAGCAATTTTTTGTAGTTGATATATTCTTTCCCAAAAAAACTAAAGAAAAAAAAAACAGCTTTTAATGGTTCATTACTAGTACTACAAAGAAGAAATGAAGAATAAAACAATAATATGTGAGAGAGAAAACATCCTTTGATATCCAATCAATATGTTTTTTTTATGTACATTTGTAATATTTGGTGGTTGGTTTTTTAGGTATGGGATGAGCTTTCCATTTTACTAATTTTCCCCTTGTAAGATTAAATTCATATTTTAAATTAATTTACACTGCGATTCCATTGATGATATTAAAAAAAAATAAGTTTTATATTTTTTAAGGCTAAATATATGTGGTCTCCAATGTTGAGATATTTTTTCAATTTCACCACTAATCTTTTAAAAGTTAAATAGTAAGATAATGAAAGCTAAAATTGTCAATAGATATTTTATTGAGTTCAACAATTATGAGGTGGAAGATTGAACTATCGACATTTGAGATGATAGTTTGTATCTTATCTACTAAGTTATCTTCAGATTGATATTTTTTTTGTCCTAGGATATGTATTCCTAGGACAAGAAAAGAACAACTTAGGTAAACAATTTTTTTTAGTACAACAAATATGATAGGAAAATTTAAACTTCACGGCTTAACTATACTTACTTGATGAACAAATCTAATAGACAGTTTGTAGGTATGAATAGGATGCATGAAAATGAGTGAAGGTGAAAATGATGAAAAAATTGACCAGAAATTGAATATTTATAGTATAAAGTAGGTAGATTACATGTTTCATTTTTGCCCTTAATTTATGCTATGCCCTTCACGTCATCCTCTAATGTAGAGGGGAGAGGGATGTGACACGCACCATATTTTTAACTTTTTTTTATATATAAAGTCAAGTGGCCTCTTCGGAGCCCACCCTATCCCTTCTCTCTTTCCACTTCGACCACTCACTATTATTTCTTTTTTTTTCTGCACAAATCCACAGGCTGTCCCATCTAAATAATACGCTTTTAACTTTAAATTATATATTCTTTAGCTTTCACTCTCCCCGCTCCCCAGTTTTTTAAGGCCTAAATGTCAGCTTGTCTCTTGACACTTGAGTGGCATTTCAATTTAGTGTTTGCTGTTTAATATATTTTTTTAAAATTATAAGTTACTTATGGGCTAATGGTACACGTCGAGTGTATTAAAATAATATTATAATAGCCTGTAATTTAAAATAATTTATAAATAGTAAATATATCATTATTCAGTCGGCCAAACGTAGACAGAGTTATAATAATTCAGTTCATCTAACTCTAAGTTGATGTCTCAAACACCTCTTAGAAATCTAGCCTATCATACACAAAATTGAAAGTCTAGACATTTTAGAGATTTTTAAAATTTAAAAATTTATTAGATACAAAAATTGAAACTTTAGAAACTCGTTTTTAAAGTCTCAAAATCTATTAGATAGCTCTAAAAGTTCAAAGACCTATTATTCAAAAAAAAGAAAAAAATTCAAAGACTAAACTTAAACTTGTAGTTTAACAACAACAACAACAAAAAAAAAAAAAAAATAATAAATAAATAAATAAATGATAAGATCGTAATACTTAATAAGTTGGTAAAAATTCAAAAGATGAATTAGAGTACCTAAAAGAGAAAAGTTTTTTATTTCTCCTCCAAATTTGTAAGTTAGATGAAATTTTAAAATTTTCTCTTTTAGATGACTTAATTTCTCACCTACATTTCTATCCATTATTAAATCCATTATTAAGTATCATGCTTTATAAGTTTATAATCACTTTTTTAACATTCACCAACAAAAATAGTATATTTTTAAATAGTATAATTGAAAAAATGTTAAAAATGTAAATGACTAAATTTAACTCCGGCTAAATTGAAAAAACAACAATAGAGACTAATATATTTTGAAGTATTTGAACCAACTTAGATACCTTAGTTGACTTGAGACAACTTTTTTTTATAGGCCAACAACAAGTGCTGGAAATAAGAATTTGAACATTCAACTTCAAAAAAAAAAAAAAAAAAGTACATGTCAATATCGGATGAGCTAAGCTCATTTTAGCAATTTTATGAGTTAACTTCTCAAGACATTTCATGTTATGAAAAGTGTAAGATTAGGTGACACCAATGAAGTTTGAACTTATTCTTCTAAAATTACTTTACCTTTTGTACTCCTCTAAATGACTATAAACTAACTTATGATTATAATATTCCATTTTCATTTTTTAAATTTTATGCAAAGATCTATCTATATCAAATATAACTATAAAAATTCAACAATAAAGCCAGATCATAATAATTTATGAAAAAGAAAAACTAGTTCAAGATCTAAGATTTATCTTGGCAATTATTTAATCAAAATAGAGCAATTCAACCTTATATTTATGAGGAAGTTGAAACAAGTACACTGAACATTTGGCCCTAAAAACAATAGAAGCTGTATAAGATGGATTTATATTTGATGATGTGAAATGAGGATTGTAAGAGAGAATTGTTAAATGGGATGAAAAATGTAGGTTGATGGGAATGATGTTTACATCAATATTAATACTATAACCCTCTCAGCTACTTGGCTACCTAGCCTAGCTACTACCACTTCATTTAATCTTGTGGTAGAAAAAATATTACACCTATCTTTCAAAACCTATTTGTCTAACCCTACTAACCAATTTGGACCATTTTGAAGCCTTTTTACATTTGTCTAGTGCATAATTGACCTTGTCGTCGGATAGAAACCAAACATTACAACTATCTTTCATAACCAATTTATCTATCCTTCATAACCTATTTGATCACTTTTGGAGTCTTTTGACATTTGTCTAGTGCATAATTGATTTGGTCCTCTGATAATGGAGGAAGTGTTGTTTCACCCGTCATTTTGAGACAAATGAAAGATTTTTTAGTGGCAACTTTCTTTGGATAAATTATTCAATGAGGCTGCCTCTTTAAAATCATAAGATGTAGATTTTTTTTTTTTTTTTTTGAAAAGAAACGATTCATTGATAAATGAAAATGAGCTAAAGCTCGAGCACCCGAAGGTGATTACAAGAAAGCGGACCAAGTAACGGTCAAAAGAGAAAAACTAAAATCTGAAAAGGGGTGTTTACATTTACACCAATACAGAGCATTGAAAAAGATAAAAACTAACACCCTATCAAAGGAAGAATCAGATTGCCCTCCTTTTTATTCTCATGATTTGAGCTCCAAAGAGATTGGACGGTCAGATTGTCCTCCTTTTTAGTCTCTTGCAGAAGGAAAAAACTTGGATTAGGATGCAAAAAAGTATTTTAATTACTTGCTTCTGCCATGTCCCCAAACCCCTAAAATTCCATGATAAGAGCTTCATTGATCAACATTGACGCCCTCCAAAATGTTCAATGTGGCTGTTTTATCATAATTCACCGATGAAAGAAGATTTTGAACCTCTCTGTTTACCCTTGGTTTTTTAGCCGTGGTGGCTTTTGCTTTTTTTTTTTTTTTTGATTGCTGAGGGGCTGGGGGGAGAGCTGTAAGGCAGAGGCCATGTTCGAGCAAAAGGGATGCAAGTTGGCTCAAAGTAGAAGAGAGGGAAGGGTGGTTGTTTGGGTTCGGGTTGGGTTGGAGTGGTGATGCGGGAAGGGAAGGTTCAGCTTGGGTAGGGGTGGGGATCGGAGATAAGGGAGGGAGAAACGCCAACGGGGAGAGGTCATTTATGGCTGATGAAGGTTCATCGAAGATGGTGAGCTCGAAGTTATTTGGGGAAGTTGGTTCGGTGAGGAGGGAATGTGGGGAATTAGGATTTGGGCTGGATAGGTAGGCCTCCGTATCTGAATCTCGGGAGAAAAAAAGGTTGGCAGATGTTGAATAACTAGTTCCAAATTTTAAAGTGGTGGGCCCCGAGGGAAGAGAGAGAGTGTGGCTAGGGAAAGTGGTTGCAGGGAAAATAATAGGTAATTTTGGTGAGGGGGGAGGGATAAAATCTTGCTGGAGAATTTTATCTCGAATAGTAATATTTGGCAGCTTGATTGGGGGAAGGAAATCCGGAGGAGAAGGAGCAATCTCCAATTTTTCAAAGATTGCGATATCGGCAGCCATAAAAGATCCCTGAAAATCCTCCGAAATTGAATTGGCATGTGGCGAAAAAGATCTCACAAATGAATCGGCTGGTCCTTGAAATAAATTCGCCTTTAATACTGATTTTTGAATATTGATTTCCGAATTCAAATCATCCGTGATGAGGGGGGCAATTAAAGACTTTCCTTTTTTGCTTTTTCCGCCGGAGAGACTCGCCAGTCGGACCTTGATGGTTTCGCCGGCAATGGAGGCTGGGATTGAGATCTCCGCAGGGATGAAACCTATACCATTTGGGCGGATTTTCAGCCGAGCTTCAGAGAGAGTAATCAATCTGTCAGAGTCACTTGCTGTTTCTATGAAACCTCCACAAACATCACCAATATACCGAAAGATTTGATCATTCCAAAGCAACGGGGGGAGATGTAACACTCTTATCCATCCACCATAGGAGGCAATCATAAGGTCCTGTTGAAAAGAACTCATAATATAGGGGAGAAAACGTACCTGGTGAGTTTCAAAATTCACCCAATCCATATTGGCACAGAGGGATGCAGCAATGTGTGAGTCATAAACATGAAGGATAGCCTTATTATCCGCGAAAGGATTGATTAAACAACGCTTGATGGTTTTAGCAAGGAGTGCCATACGAATGCTTGGCCAATCATCGTTAAGGCTTCTTCGTTGAATAACAATGAACTCCCCTCCCGATTGATGCTCTTTGAGAACAGGGAGTGGCCTTTGTGCAGTTGAAACGGTGGTGGCAAGGGCTGGTGGAGGCACAAACGGCACCCTATGCTGCCTAGGCTCCGCCGAAAAGGTGGCGGCATTGGTCTTTTCTGGTGCCAAGAGAGCCTTTTTGTACGGTTGCTGGAATGATGAAACTGTAGCTTGGCTCTTTTTTGGATACTCCGAGATAAGGGAAAGGAAAGAAATCCATCCTTTTTTGTTTATTTCCGAGGGAATGATCAGTCGATTCCTCTTGCCTGAACTTAAGAGTTGATTGAGTTCAACGAAATGACCATTCTTGTTGTTGAGTTTCTCCAACCAAAGATCATACTCTTCACTTCTTAGTTTGTCAAAAAACCTATGATTACAAGGTGAAGTGGTTAAGGAATTGAAAGAGGATACCAACCAATTTAGAGATCTCCAAGTAAGAGAGACAGAATTTGTGAAGTATCGTTCTTTCTCAGTGATTTTTGCTCGGCTACCCTGAAAAAATTCATCAAAGGCAATTTCAAAAATCTTCCTATCAATGTAGATGGATCGCGTGGGACGGTTCCATGGTTGCTGTGTGGTGGGTGCAGGAGCCATGGAGATCGGAGGGATTAAGCCGGAGAGGTGTGGAGGAGAGGGGAGAGGAGAGAGGAAAGAGGAGAGAGCATCATAGAGAGAGTTTTCAGGGAGGTACGGTTTTTCTTTCCCCCATAAGATGTAGATTTTAAATCTTGTTTGTCCTTAATAATCATTAGATACAAAAAGGAAGTACTTTTACAATTTCTCTCTCATACATTGAACGGTCCAAAACTGTCAGTCACATCACGTTATGACAGTCTAGTCAAATAATTTCTCCTTCTTGTGCTACTTTATAGAACATCTAGCTTGAGAGAATTAGGAGAATCTTTTGAAGCCTTCAAATGGAGGTGTGGGCTAATGACTAGGTTTCACTTCCTCTCTTTGGACGTCAACTTCTAAGGATTTTTGTAACTATCTTTTGATCTCAACCATTCGTGGTATTGTTTGTAATTTTTCTTTTTTATGGAAGCTTGGTTTTTCATTTAAAGAAAAAAAAAACTTATTTATGTGCAGTTCAAATATACAAACATCTTATTCCTAACATACCTTTAAGATTCTAATTATAGTATAAAGTATATTAATATTTCTCTCATTTTTCATTCACAAACAATGTTAGTGTTGTGATTTTCATACATAATGTAATTTTTAACAAATAGAAATCCTACTTATATTTTGTAAACCTACAAACAGGTAAACAGTAACAAGAAACCAAATCCTCTGTCAAAATTTGTAAACGGTTTCACAAGAAGATTTTCTAAAAAATCAAGAGCCAAGAAATATAAACGATTTTTAAATACCTATATTTTCAAAAACTACAAAAGTAAACAGAAAGAGACAAAATAATAATAATAATCCATGTTATTATTGAATATCTATCACAATATTTGTTCATATCAATCTACGACAAAATATATATGATGGTGACAGATAGAGTGTTTTAAAGTTCGTATTACCATCGTGGAAAATACTTTTCCGTAGTCCTCGAGTGCTCAACTCTAATTTCCCGACTTGAATTCTTGTTTTAAGCTTGCACCTCCTGCACAAAAAATAAAATAAAACTCAATGGTTAACAAAGTTACAAAACATCGAGTACAGAAAGAATATCGGGTGAAAGGGTATAAATTCAAGCTCTCTGTATGTGTATAAACTTGGGAAACCTTAATGAGTCATGAAAAGTAGCGACTACAAGAATTGGGGGGGGGGGGGGGGGGGGGGGGGGGGGGGGGGGGTGGGTTGCAAAAGAAGTGTAGAATAGGCTGAGTCTATGAGTTACCATTACCACTGATTTTGTGACTGCTGCATTTTCTTAAACAGAAACAGATCTCTCTAGAAATCCTAATAAGATGACATAACCTACATGTTTAAGGGTCTGAATAGAATATGATTACGCATCCAAATAATGTAAAACTCCAGTGGACTTTCAAATAGATAATACCAATCCATCCTAATTCCACTAACATTTTCCCTAAATTTCAAAGTTTTGTCTCTACAGTTTATGTTTTCTTCTACATAATTCATGAACAAAATTACTGGACGTCTGTTTTTCTTTGGACATCATCAATTTGTCCAGACTAAGGTTTTTCTCTGTATAAGTTCTCTCTCTAGTCTCTCCCCCGTACCCTCCCGCTCTCTCTCTCCCTCTCCCTCTGATTTTTGAACTGTAAGAACGGAACTAACCTTGTTCATAAGCTAAAAGGACATGATTTGTCCTCGCCCGTTGCCTAGGTTCAGACACGCTTTTATGTTTTTCCTCATTTGAGTTCCTAGCACACCTGTAGAAATGCAAGCAAAACAATGGACCCTCTTCTTCATACTATTCCTGTTTTTCTCCTTATCTTTAATCGCTTCGGCTGTCAACTATCAAGGCAAAGCTCTCCTATCATGGAAACATTCTCTGAATTTATCGGCGCAAGAGTTGAACAATTGGGTTTCCAATGATGAAACTCCCTGTGAGTGGTTTGGAATCACCTGCAACTTCAAACAGGAAGTTGTGGAATTGGAATTCAGGTACGTGGAATTGTGGGGTAAAATTCCCACTAACTTTAGCTCATTGTTGACCCTGAACAAGCTCATCTTGGTGGGAACAAACCTCACTGGCTCAATTCCAAAAGAGATTGGCGATCTAAGGGAATTGAATACATTGGACCTGAGTGGCAATGGCTTGACAGGAGAAATCCCAATTGAGATATGTGGTTTGCTAAAGCTCGAAAATGTTGACCTCAGCTTGAATAGACTTGTGGGCTCGATCCCAGCTGGAATTGGGAATCTTACGATCCTTAAAGAGCTTGGTCTTCATGATAATCAACTTAGCGGTCAAATTCCCAGAAGCATAGGAAACTTGAAGCAGCTTAAGGTAATTAGAGCTGGTGGGAACAGAGACATCAAAGGGAATATACCTCCAGAAATTGGGAACTGTACAAATTTGGTGTATGTAGGCTTCGCTGAAACCAGAATTTCAGGCTCTCTGCCACCAAGTTTAGGCCTCCTCAAGAAGCTCAACACACTAACATTCTACACAACCTTTCTCTCTGGCCAAATCCCTCCTGAAATTGGAAACTGCAGTGAGCTCCAATACATGTTTCTCTATGAGACGTCGCTCACAGGTTCGATTCCAACCAGTTTCGGGAATCTCCAAAACCTGCTAAATCTCTTTCTATATAGGAACAGGTTGACAGGCACGTTGCCAAAGGAGCTTGGAAACTGTTATCAATTATACGATATTGACATTTCAATGAACTCTTTGACGGGAAGCATTCCAACAACATTTGGTAACTTGACTTCCCTACAACAATTGAATTTAGGCATGAACAATATTTCAGGCAAGATACCAGCCGAGATTGAAAATTGGAGGGAACTTACTCATTTGATGCTTGACAACAATCAAATCACGGGTTTGATACCTTCGGAACTAGGGAATTTAAAGAATTTGAGAATGTTGTTCTTGTGGCATAACAAGCTCGAGGGTAATATTCCGTCTTCAATTTCCAACTGTGAGATGCTGGAAGAGATGGATTTATCAGTAAACGGCTTGACGGGTCACATTCCTGGAGAAATTTTCGACCTCAAGAAGCTAAACAGCCTCATGCTCCTCTCCAACAATCTTTCGGGCGTTATACCTCCAGAGATTGGAAATTGCTCGTCGCTAAATCGTTTCAGAGTTAACAACAACATGCTCTTCGGCGCTCTCCCACCACAGATTGGGAATTTGAAGAATCTGAGTTTCTTGGACCTTGGAGAGAATCGGTTCACTGGAGTAATACCTAATGAAATTTCTGGCTGCAAGAATCTAACATTCATCGATATACACTCCAACTCCATTAATGGAGCTTTACCCTCAGGTCTCAACCACCTTACTTTCCTTCAAATCATTGACTTCTCAAATAATTTAATTGAAGGGAATTTAGATCCTGGTCTCGGACTGTTAAGCTCACTCACAAAACTCATTCTGTACAACAATCGATTCTCCGGCCCAATCCCCGAGTTCGGCTCTTGCTTGAAGTTACAGTTACTGGACCTCAGTGTTAATCAACTTTCCAGTAATCTTCCGGCAAAGCTGGGAGAAATCCCGGCGCTGGAAATTGCTCTAAACCTAAGTTGGAACCAACTCGAAGGCGAGATACCGAAGGAGTTCGCCTGTTTAGACAGACTTGGAATCTTGGATCTCTCACACAATCACCTCAGCGGTGACCTTCAAACCATCGCCGTAATGCAGAATCTCGTGGTACTCAACATCTCCGACAACAATTTCTCAGGCAGAGTGCCGGTGACTTCCTTCTTCCAGAAACTCCCTCCCAGTGTCCTCTCCGGCAATCCAGACCTCTGCTTCGGCAGCCAATGCACCGACGAAAATGGAGGCAGAAACTCAAGGCATGAATCAGCGTCTCGTGTGGCGGTGGTGGTGCTATTGTGCATAGCTTGGACACTTCTCATGGCGGCGCTTTATATGAACTCCGGATCAAAAAAAATGGCCCAAAGACGCTTCTACGGTGACCACGACGGCGACAGCGTCGATATCGACTTGGAGATTGGCAATGAACTCGAATGGGAGATGATGCTTTATCAGAAGCTCAACCTTTCAATTTCTGATGTGGCAAAGGAACTGACAGCTGCCAACATCCTCGGCCGTGGCCAATCCGGCGTCGTTTACCAGGTCAACATCCCGTCCGGTTTAACAATCGCCGTCAAACGGTTCAAGACATCCGAAAAGTTCGCCGCCGCCGCATTCTCCTCTGAAATCTCCACTCTAGCCAGTATCCGGCACCGGAATATCATCCGGTTACTCGGATGGGCGGCTAATCAGAAAACGAAACTTCTATTCTATGACTATTGGCCACACGGAAACCTCGGCAATTTGTTACACGAGCAGTGCGCCGGCGATTATGTCATCGGCTGGAATGCTCGGTTCAAGATCGCAATCGGAGTGGCGGATGGATTGGCCTACTTGCATCACGACTGCGTGCCGGCGATTTCGCACCGGGACGTGAAGGTCCAAAATATACTGTTGAGCCACGAATACGACGCGTGCCTTACAGATTTTGGATTCGCTAGGTTTACTGAAGACAATCAGAACGACTCGTCGTCATCCAATCCGCTATTCGTCGGATCCTACGGCTACATTGCACCAGGTGAGCACTGTGTTCAGATATTTCCGTACGGTAAACCTAATTTTTCAAACAATCTTAACTATCGCCTAATGGAAATTTAATTCACAGAGTATGGTCGTATGCTGAAAGTAACAGAGAAGAGCGATGTGTATAGCTACGGAATCGTACTTTTAGAGATTATTACCGGTAAAAAGCCTGCCGATCCTTCATTTCCTGAAGGCCAACACATAATCCAATGGGTTCAACATCATCTATACAGCCAGAACGAACCAATCGAGCTTTTGGATCCAAAGCTTAAAATCCATCCCGACGCCGGAATCCAAGAAATGCTTGAGGTCCTCGAAATCGCTCTTCTCTGCACCAACCATCGCGCCGATGATCGCCCAACGATGAAGGATGTCGCTGCATTACTGAGAGGAATTCAATCCGAATCAACGATGATGAGGATCAAGCGCAACAAACCTGGTAATCGGTTGAAGAGACTCGAAATTCAGTCATATTAGTCATCTTCTCAACGCGGTAACCTAATTGCAGAGCTTCGCGCCCTAAAAAATGTGTTTATTTAAATGCTAATGTTATATTTTTCTTTTGATTTATTAGAAAACAGATTGACTCACTAGAACTTTTTTTTGCAATTTATGCTAATGTAATATAGTAAGATAATTGGAAGAATGATTGTTGATCATATTGGATGTGTTATAATTATTGTAAATAGTAAACATCATTCTTACAATAATTTCAAGAGTGAAGTGATTGTCTCGAAAAATTAGGGCACAACCTCACCATTTTAGAAGATGTACATTCCATTATTGTTGTCACCAAGGCAATAAGATGACTCAGGAAGTGGTTCAATGGGCGATAAGACAGAGACAATCGGTAATGATGATGGAGGAGGTGTCGAATTTCGTTCGAATGAGATATGAAATGGAGAGAAGAGGGAGGTGTTGGAAGAATTAGCTGAACCAAGAGACGTTGATCGCATCAAGCATCAAGGGCGTGGTTGTCGATCTCAAATCTTTTAATTCTTGTTTAAAAAATTATTTTTTTTCTTCTTTCATTTAAGTTCAACAATACGTGAGGTGGAGGATTCAAATTTCTGACATGTTAGTCGAGAGCATATGTCGAAGTATGTTCAAGTTAGCCGCTCAACGATCTTGATTTTGTTACTTGTAGGAAAGAATCGTATGAGTTCAATGTTCTTTCTTGAAATATAATTATTTTTTGGATTAAAATATTATTTGGGTGAATTTAGTGTAGATAAGATTTTTTTTTTAGTACATTGGGGGTGGGGGATTCGAACCACAGACCTCGTGGTCGTTAACACATACATATGCCCGTTGAGCCATGCTCGCTTTGGCTAGTGTAGATAAGATTAGTTTTAATGTTTTAATTAATTGATTTTTTTTTAGTTAAACAATATGTTGTCAAATATCTTTATATTGATGACAAATCTAATTTTCTCTTTTAAATTGGTGTTCTTCTCCCTTCTATTTTATGTTAGGTTTTATAACATCAACAAAAGAAATTATATATCTCTCTAACTAAGAAAATTATTGGAACAATTAATTGCATTATCATTATTAATGATTATATATAGCAATTATTTGACTTGAATCCTTAGTGGATATAGCTAGTGTGCCGGGAATGCGGCTCGGGCGTAGTAGGTCCGGACGCCTAGCATGAAGGAAGTTGGTGAGTCGTATGATGGGCAACTATCTCCTGCGGTTCGGAGAGGACTCAGTTGTTAGTTAGTACCCCTTGGTTTCGGGGTGGACCCTTTATCACTCTATTTTATTATATACGCTTAGCGAAAAGAATATGTTTTTTGATACACCTAGGACATGGATTCTATATGAACCAATGAATCGTATTATTTGACTTGAATTTATTTGTTGCGAGGAATATATTAGGTTGAGTTATCATAAGTGAGTTTCATAGTTATTCTTCTTAATGTTTGATACGTTTTTTTTCTACTGAACTATTGTTTACAAACTCGTAGAAAAAATTAGCATAAAAGATAAAAAAAACAAACACTTGTTGGAGAAAGAACTTTCTCTAAGAAAACACGAGAATTGACACATTTTTTTAGATAAAACTCTCTAATACTCATTTGCTTTGCTGCTCATTTTACTCACTTATCTAGGGATTTTTGTACGGATGACTCACCCTTCGGGGGCCTCGAGGTTTTTTAATCCCGTGTTTGAAAATTTATGTTTTTTTGACCTTCTCGTGATAAGGAAGTGTACAAAGTCATTTGTACCCTTCGCTAATCACGATCACGAGGAGACAACTGTGATCTCCTCGTGATAAGCGAAGGGTACGAATGACTTTGTGCACTTCCTTATCACGAGAAGGTAAAAAAAAACATAAATTTTTAAAAATTGGGTTAAAAAAAAATTACGCACTCCGAAGAGTGGGTCATCCGTACAAAAATCTACACTTATCTAATAGGTAGAGACACACTTCCTATAAGAAAGGATCCTTGGCCCAAGTACTATATATATATATATAGTCTCATTCTCATATGAGTTAAAATACGAATATGAATCTTAAATATACGAGACTATAAAAAAAATGTAAAAATAAAGTAATATATATAGGAGTGTGAACCAAGACACATGACATATTTCTCCATCCTCGTCACCAAATAAATTTTTGTTCTCTAGAAACATCTCGGTTAGATTGGTAAAGTAATAATCATGGTAGAAATTTCCTATCGAAAAAGATGTAGGTAACTTCTCCACATAAAATTTTATTTGTTTAGTCTGTTACCTACCTAACTAACTATTATTTCAAGAGTTGTGGACTAAGGTCAACATTCCCCAATTAGAAGAACAAAAAAAACCTCTTTATCCCTGTCTATTAAATTGAATATCCGGTAAACTCTAATACCATATTAAACATCATGGGGTCCATCTTAAAATCAATTGGTGATAAGAGAAGTAGTTCATGTATGTTTATATTGTGAGTGAATGTGAGATTCCTTCATCTTTTTGATGTGGGATCTCAACACCGTCTAAAATAGAAAATCTCTCACTAATACATTTGAGTCGGTGCACCACAAGAAAATTTGACACCCAACCTATTTCGAAACATTGTCTCAAAATACCATTATAAAGATAATAAAAAGGTGGTGTAGTTCATGTGCCTTCAGTTCTTGTTTCCCTTCATTTACTATGGTTTGGTTTTAAAGTTGCTAGAACTTATATTTTTTAGTTTTTGTTTTATTGTTGTTATTGTGGTTGTTCTTTTATTATTTAGTTTTACAGTTGTGTTGGTTGTAATTATGGTTTAGTTGTTGTTGCCTTGACTTTAGTTTGTTATCAAAGACGGACTTGATAGGGGTCCCTAGTTTGTAATTGAGGCATTATTTAGTAAAGTTGATTTCAAGAATTCTCCAAGAATTAAAGTCTACACTAGTTTGTATCAAAGCGACCTCTACGATGGGACCTGATAGCGGAAAAGAAGGCTCCTGCAACTTCTGGTGTTGACACAGTTCAAACCATTGATGAAGTCAAAATCCTCTCACCAAATTAGTCAATTTCTCTATGCTTCCTCAAAATGTTAGAATCCATGGTAGGGTTGAGAAATAGTCAACTTGAACTTCAAAAAATGTTCACCGAAATGATGGATGCAATAATCATCATTCAGCCAAATGATAATCAATAGTGTATGGAAGGAAGAAGGCTGCAAGATTACGCAAAAGATAACTTTTCTACAACTCAAAGTCATTTTCAAGACTATTACGTAGAAGAAGGATAACTTTTTCATCCAAACACTTCAAGAATCTGCAAGATTGTCTCGAGAAGTGCAAAATTAGAACAATTTTTTCATACTTCTTTACGTAAACCAACTTATTAAAGAATTGCATGTTGGAGGTTTAGGTGGACAATTTAGGAGACTTGTGAATTAATGTCTTATTTCCCTTCATTTATTGTGGTTTGTGGTTTGGTTTTAAAGTTGATGCAGGTTATATTTTTTGTCTTTGTTTTCGTGCTATTAACTTGCAGTTGTTTTTAGAAAGGAAACCTTAAACCCTCCAACTATATTCTCTGAGAATTAAGTCTACACTGAGTCCGTTTGGGATTGCAGCCCAAGATTTTAACTGTTTTTGTCGTTAGGTAAAACACATTTTTTAAAAAAATTTATATAAACCCACTTTCTAAAATATTTGATTTTGAAAAAATCTAATTGTAGCTTTAGATTTTACTTTTCTATTAATGTGGCGTTATTTCTATTAAAATATTTTTCTAACCACTTATATCCTTTCACATCTTTCTTTTTTTCATGCAACTAATTTCTTTCATCCGTGTTGGACAATATTGATTGAGTTTTATATGAACTTGAAGTCAATTACATAATAACATCAAAATTATTTCACGGTAAATATATATATATATATATTTTGTTATTTAGCGATGATTTTTTTACTCTCTTCTTACATACATTTGGATCGAAAAGTAGAAAGAAGAAGAAAAAATCGTCACTCAAAATTTATTTTAGATAGTATTTGATGTAAGAGTTATTTTTCCTAGCCTTTTATCATATAAATCTAAAGAAATATGAAAATATTATTTATAATTTAAACTATAAAAATTATAAATAATTAAATTATAATCATTCATATATTATTGAATATTAACCCATGAATAATTATTCTCTAAAAAACATTTAAATAACCTAAATAATATGCATATTTTGGTCTTTACGGTCAAACCACACAATTTTGTTTAAATTATTAAACGCTGTGATGTGTTTTTTTATGTTTAAAATTGAAATTTACCAAACACTAATTATGACAAGTGATTTTCTTAAAAGCACAGTTGACAGTAATTATTTTAAAAGCTACCGCAATGTCAAACGGAGCCTAGGAAGAAAATCCTAAACCCTCGACCTATGAGAAAATTCGACATTTCTGTGTAGACGAGACTTAATCTCAAAATAACATTATAAAGATATGAAAAGATTGGTTATATCCCAACCAAGAACTAGAGGATACTAAAGTTGCATGCATATATATATATATATAAGATTAGAAAATTATAGAAGAGAAGAAAAGTAAAAAGAAAAGGAGAGTGGGATATAGTAATGGAGCAGCAGCACGCGATATATGTCTTTAATTTGCTCTGCTTTTGAGATGCTTCTTTCCCACTTCAAAAACCCATAATTTTACCATCACAACAGACAATATCTTTCTATTCTCTCCACAACCACCAGAATCTCTGTGTACTACTTCCTTCTGCACCATATTTTTTTAATTTATTAACATTTTTAACCTTATATTATACATATAGTTAAGTAAAGTGCATGTAATAATACACTTCCCCATAAAGTACTTTTGAGAACTTCAGCATTGAAAAACAGCATAGGAATATTCTCCCCACTTAATATTATTTTGCTTACAAATTCGCTTGGTCTTGGCCTTGGCCTTGTAGCTTCTGAACCTCACATGTGCAAGCTTCTCTTACATATACCAAAGATTAATATAATCATTTTATAATCATCAAGATATATAAATCCGTCAAATCGAGCATAGCTCAATTGACATAAGGTTGTGTGTTATTGACTAAGAGATTATAGGTTCAATCCTCGCGGTATTTACCATGTAGATCAGTTTCTATAAGTCAGGTTTTGGCCGTTTGGTTTAATTAGTAATTAAGATATTTTTATTATCTTTGTTACAGGAGTAAGTTTGAATCCCACATGTAATCTTTTGTAATTTGTTTCTGCTTTGAAGTCATGTGCACTAAATGTGTTGCCATGTAGAGTTATAGATAACTAAAAGTTTTAAAAAAGAAAAAAAGAAATGTAGTGTTTGGTTAAAATTTGAGATAATGGTAAAATTTGTGTTTTTTTTTTTCTTTTTAAGTTTTGATAATCAAAAGTGCTTTTAGACATAATAGTTTCTCGCGCCAAAGTGCTTACACACAATAACCAAAGTGCTTACACACAATACTTTTTTTTCTTTTCAAAAACATATCAAACACAAGCTAATAAATTTATGAACGTGTGAGTATAATTCAACTGGCATAAAATACCTATCTATTAACTACTATATTCGACGAATGACCTAATCTCTTATGTCACAACTCAAATTCGAATATTGTTGTTACCTTCACCGTGTGCACCGAAGAAATTTCCTGAAAATTGATTCGTCAACTCCTTCTTATATGGTGAACAACACCATGAAATTTAATCTGTCATGAAGAACACCGACCAACTTTTCGCATATTTTGTATATTGCGTGGTCAAAGCAATGATGCGAAGACCCGCAAAAAATTAAATATAACATGTGGACATCGACCTGAAGATTGGAGCACCAACCAATGTTTGAAGGTTCTTAAAAAATTAAAGAGATAATGTAGAGCATCAACTTGAAGTTTGGAACACTAACCAGGATTCGGAGGCTGCATATTTTTTTTAAGTTTACTTTATTCCCACATTATTTTCAAGTTGAGCGCATTTGTAATCCAACTTGAGGGAGGGTATTAAGAAATTTATCTATCTTAGTCAAATATATATTTATATTTATGACTTTATCTTCTGTCATACTTTAATATGAAAATTAGGTTTAGTTTTAAGTTGTATATATACCCATCCTTATCTAAATAAAAATCACGAGAAAACACATCGATTTTAGCAATAGAAATTAGAGATTTGAATCCTCCACGTATAGTAAGAAAAAAAAAGAAAAAAAATGGGAGAGGGAAGTATAGAGTAAAGAGCACAACCTTTCTAATTCTTTATATTCTCTCATAATTACAAAAATTCTATCATCTATAATTAATTAATATTAGGAAAACAAAAGGCCAAAACAAACCCAAACCAAACCTCAAGCCAGCCCTAGGACAAAAACCCAAATATCAGAAACCAAAAACAAAAAAAAACAAAAAAAATAAATTATAAATTACATTCAATCCTAGAGCCCTTTTAATTTGAATATATATTATTGTTAATAATTAAATATTAAACTATCAAGGGCATTTGACATTCCTACCAGGACCTCCATAGTAAAAATAAGTGCCCCAAACATTATTGTTGGCTTGTCTAATATCATAGCAATCAGAATGGTCAGCCAAGACATGAAGATTTGTAAGAGGAAGCAAATTATTGTCCCAATCAACAACCTGCAAGTTTCTGAAATAAGAAGCTTTGCCAAACCCTTCTTCAGCAAAATGCCCACTCCCCATTTCAGTGGCTGTGTGGAACCCTGAAGATCTGCTGTTCACTATTTCCCCTCCAAATTGTACCATGCTTGCATGGCTCCTTAGATGACTGAACATGAATGCTGGCCAGTACCCGACTAGCAAACCCGACCCGTATTCTAGCCACCAATGCCCGTGTTTCGGATCCTGTGTACGTGCGTGCCCGTAATTCAATATCGACATATGCTCAGATCAACAAACTCGAACTCAAATAGGTCATTTTTTAGAAATATCAGCGTTTATTAAGTTTCATTACAAGTTTGGTCCTTAAATTTTTTAAATTGTGTCAAAAGATTTACTAAAACTTTAAAAAGTGTCTACTAGCTACGTCATCAAACCTTAAAAGTATGTAAAAAATTCTTGAAAATTCAGTTCTGTATCTAATAAATTCTTATTATATTTAACTTTTCATAAAATTCACAGACTTATTAGACACAAAAATTGAAAGTTTAAGAACTTATTAGTCATTTTTTAAACTTGAGAGATTTATAATTAAATACAAAATCGAAACTTTTTTTAAAGTTCACGGATTCGTTTAGATACAACACTAAAGTTGGAAAACTAAGCTTATAATTAATTTTTTTAAATATTTTACTTTAAGAAAAAAAAAACAATTATTATGAAATTTGAGAGAATGAAAAACTAATTACAAAACACATTTTATTTTTATTTTTTAATACCAAAAAAAAAAAAAAAAAAAAAATACTTGTAAATGAAGTTACCTTCCAAACCATTAAACCAATGTCGAATTGCTTCCCAGTGTAAGATGAAATAGGCGAAATTGCAGCTCCAATTGCAATCCTATTGTTGGTTTGAACGAAGCCCGAACAAAGTAGATTATAACACCCGGTGGCTTGATAAGCATCGGTCTGCAAATTACCGAACAAACAAAAAACCAAGTTAAAAAACTCTCAGCAGTAATTGACATATACTCCTCTCGAGAAAACAATATTCAAAACATGAAACACTCACCGTCCAATACGTAAAGAACCTAGGATTGTTGTCGCCATACAGTTCGGGACTAACCTAAACAAAACAAAAGAAAAAGAAGATTAAAGCACAAGAAATTGAAGTTGAATAATTTTGTTGAATAATAATGTATTGATTAGAAATGAGTTTACCTGCCATCCAGCTTCAATGGTGTTTAAATCATTGCCAAATGAGCCTGAAATGAGCCATATTTGTGATAAGCTGAATTCGTATTGATCAGTAACACGTGGTGCCCATATGTTTAAGCTTGCCTTTGCTCCATAATATTGTTCTCCATTTACAAACACTACAGCATGCTGCATTCATTATCATCATTCAACACTCTTAATTTTACCTCTATTTCAAGGTAATTTGAAACAAAGAATAAAGAAGGGTAGAAGGTAATTTGCAAATTCCGACATAGTTGAGTGGATAAAACGTCGGTTATGTTACGTTCTTGTTCGATTCCAAATATGAAACTAGGCAACCGTTCTTGAGGTTGCTAATTCATAATCTCATTTGAGTTTTGAAAATTGTATTTATTTATTTATTTTATTTTTATTTTGAATGATTATCATATTTTTTAAGAAAACATTTTGAAATCTCAACTAAATTCTAAAAAATTAGGTAAAAAAAAAATATATATATATATATAGATAACAAAATAAAACAAGTTTTTTTTTTTTTTTTATTCAATAATTAGGGGTGGGAGATTGAACATCCGGCCTCCAGAGAAAGAATTTAGGTCAATTACAGCTGAATTATGCTCACTTTGACAATAAAAGTCATATTATAATTTAGTATTTAAAGCTTAATTTTTTGAGATTTTTTTTTAAAAGGTCAACCCCACTGCTATCACCAAGCACACTTATTTGTACGGATGACCCTCCCCTTGGGGAGCTTAAAGTTTTTTTACATTTTCTTGAAAATTTATGTTTTTGTTGACATTCTTTCGTGATAAACAAGTGTCATCTTCCTGTGAAACGTCATTCATACCCTTGGCTTAGCACGAAGACACTATAGTTGTCTTTTCGTGATCGTGCTGAGTAAAGGGTACTATAGACTTTGTGCACTTGTTTATCACGAGAGAATGACAAAAAAAACATAAATTTTCAAAAATCGAATTATAAAATTTTATGTTCCGAGGGAAAGGTTATCCGTACAAATATCCCCACTTAATTGCGTAGTCATGAAATCTGGTGCATTAATATTAATCTCGGTAGCATCAGGTTATAAGCTTAATTTTTCAAAAAAACAAAAACTAAAAATCGAATGGTTATCGAATCGAAACTTAAGTTATGAATTATCAGAAACTATGGTTTGGTTTAGAATTCTAACCTCATGGCCATTGCCCGAAGAATCTCTCCTCACACGTCTAATGGGTTTTCTTCCAAATCTTCGAACAGAGCTTGCTCTGAAAATGTCCTTTTCTGTAGTTCTTCTGATCGGAATTGTTCCTTCCGGGCAAAATTCGCCTGAAGCTGACCATAACTGGAAGTTCTCCGCCACTCCTTGCTCGGAGTTGTTCCCTGATCTCGGCTTCTCCGGCGGCTCCTGTTCATCAGAAACTTCCAATTTTCTCAATGAAATTCATAAAAAGAATCGCCAAAAGTCTGATTTGAATTTGATTAGTTACCAATGGAGAGTGTCCTTTGAGGTCAGGATGGTCAAAAGCAGGCTGGAGATGAGAAAGCACACAGTCTATTACATCACCATCTGAGCTCTGCACCAAAAACAAGAACAACCCAGATTGTTAAATTTGCAGAATAATCAAGATTTTCAAAAATCAAAGCTTCTGGACAACCATTTTGGTTTTTTGTTTTTGAAAATTTGGATTTTTTTCTCAAATTTTTTTATAATGGTTTTTACTTTCCGAAAGAAAGATTAGAATTCTTAGCTGAATTCAAAAAACAATAACAACCCAGATTGTTAAATTTGCAGAACAAAACCATTTGGTTTTTGGTTTTTGAAAATTTTGATTGTTTTCTCTATTCTCTTTAACGATGGTTTTTATCTTTCTGAAAGAAAAATTAGAATTCTTAGCTTAATTCAAAAAACAAGAACAACCCAAATTGTTAAATTTGCAGAACACTCAAGATTAAAAAAAAAAAAGCACCGGGAGGACTATTTGGTTTTTGGTTTTTGAAAATTATGATTGTTTTTTCAATTTTCATTACAATGATTTTTATCTTAAGATTCGAATTCTGAGCTGAATTCTAAAAACATATTTTCTTTAGCTTCTAAAATTTAGCTCGAATTTTGAAAATACAAGAAAAAAGAAAGTAGATAACAAAACAAAACAAGAAAATCATAAACTGAAGTAGTGTTTATAAGCTTAATTTTCAAAAACAAAAAACAAATGGTTACGAGGTGAGTTTTTTTTCTTCTTACCTGAATTGTCTTGATTGGAGGCTTGTTGATTTTGCGTAGATAAGCTCTGATATGCTTGAGTTTCTTCAGCTCTTTGGTGGGATGGAAAAAAGTTTGATTTTTTGTTGGAATTTGATGGGAAATGGAAGTAGAGAAAACAGAGGTGAAAGAAGTAAAAACCAGAAGGAAAACAACAAAACAAGAACAAGAACAAGAAGAAGAAGAAGAAGAAGAAGAAGAAGCCATTGGGTTGGAATTTTTTTGGAGAAGTCGTTTGTTTTACTGTAATGATTTGTGATTTGTAAGTATTGAGGTTGTCTGGTTGTGTGTGATGAAGAGGAAAAAATGAAAAAGAAAAGAAATTTAGTTCATTTTCTCTCTAATCTCAGTTTTGAATCCTTACAAAAAACAAATAGAAGAAATAATAAGCATTCTAACAAAAACAAAAACAAAAACACAAATTTTGATTTTGTTTTCTTCTTCTCTGCCTCACCATTCCCAACATATAATATAAAAACAATCTCTTTCTTTCTCTTTCTCTTTGAGACTTTGGCTTTCTAAAAAAATTTCAGACATGGAGCGTTTTAAAATAGACTCATTTTCACTTGACTTGTACTTTTTCTTATCAACCAGTCAACAAAACTTCCAAAAAAAAATATATTAAGTTTAGTTTTGCTATTTGGGACCTCAACTTTAAAAAAAAATGTCTACTAAATCCTTAAACTTTCGATTGTCGAAAGTTTTCGACGAGTTTTTTGACCTTTCTAAGAAAAATTATGTTTTTTGACTTTTCTCTCGTGATAAACAAGTCTCTCCCCTGTAAAAAGTCATTCGTACTTTTCGTTGACCACGAGGGCAATATAGTTGTCTCTTTGTGATCGTACTCAGCGAAAGGTACTACACACTTTGTGTCTTGTGAGTTTGCTTATCACGAGAGAAGGTCAAAAAACAGAGTCAAAAAACCTTACGTCGTGGGGCATCTTTACAAAAACCCTTTCACTTGTGTGTCAAATAGGTTCCAAATTCGAATTTTAAAAAAATCAATTGATCTAATGAAACTCTCAAATTTCGATTTTGTGTGTTGGTAAATTCGTGAATTTAAAAAAGTTCGAAAGTTAAAGAGCTAAATAGACACAAACTTCAAAGTTCGGGACTAAATTATTTAACGAAAAAGAAAAAATGACTCATATTTCATTTCTTACCAAAGGAGAGAGAGAGGAATTCAAACTCTAGACTGTACTGTTCTGCAGACAGTTAAGATTTGGGTGGAATGGCGACCAGAGTTGGAAATTGGAACAATCTTTTGAATTCCAACAGAAACTAGAAAGGGAAATTATGTTTTAGGTTGTGTCAAATGGTTTTAAATTTTAGTTAATCAACATCCAAATATGTCTCTCTGACATGATTTTTCCTCAAATATCAGTGAAATTTACTCTCCTTTAAGGTAATTACTTCCATTTCAACCACAGCTATCTATGAAAATGATTGTGCTTTAAGACACACACAGCTACACCAACTGGCCAAACCACTCCATTTCCCATTCAATGCTTTTTTCTGCAGTTTCAGTACATTAATGTTGTGTCCTTCTCTCCCAATCTCATGGGCAACCCTAAAATTTTGATGTCAAAGTGTACATTACTCAACTAATTCCTCAACTATTCTACGAGTATCTTCCTTTTTACGTATGGCATTGTCACTCCCTTTGCTAGCATCCACTAATTCGAAACTAAGAAAATTTCTAGTGCTTCGAGAGTATAGATATTATTTCCATTTATTTCATGTTCCGTTAACTTCTATTTCAAAATGACGTAGAATTTACCTGTATTAAAAAAATTATGAAGACAAAACCAAAGGGAATATGATACTCTCATAGTACTAGATATTTTTCGGTGGTGATTGACATGCACTTCCTCTCTTGAAGTCGGAGATTTAAATTATTATACCTTTTTTTTAGTACTACGAGAGGATGGATGCTTCATCCATTTATTTCACGTCACGTCAACTTCCAGTTTAAATGATGTAGAGTCCACCAACATTAAAAAAAGTATTTATAAAATCAAGAATATGATACTTTTGTAGTACTAGAATTTTCCTGCGGTAATTAGCATGTACTTCCTCTTTTGATGTCGGAGGTTCAAATCTTCTCACTCTATTTATTGTAGTAAGGTAAAATTTTGATGGGTGGTGAAAATCTTTTGTTTTTTTTTTTGGGTAAGAATTTGAAGTGGTTGATTGAGGTAGAAAACAACTCAATTTTGTGGTGGGTCATTTTCAATGATTATTTCCACACCAAGAAGAGGGGTGTGTTGTGGAGTTGCTTTCTGCTCTGTGCAATTCTTTTTGACCATCAAAAATAGATCTTTTGTTTTTGATTATGCTAAATCATGTTACCCATTTGCTAACTTCCATTAATAACTCAATTACAGAGCACTATTGGGAATTGAAAGAGAAAGATTTTACTTTCTGATGTAATCAGTTCATTATTTACCATCAAAATAGATCTCTTTTGTCCCAAATCCATTTAACCCATGTGCTAATTTCCAACAAGAAATCAGTTTAAAGATATTGCTGGGAGAGAGAGATTGATTGCTTTTAAAATAGAATGATCATCATCCTTAATAAATGCTAAATCATGTCTTCAATTTGCCCAATATTTTTCACAGAACATTGAGTAAAATGTTTGTTTACAACATTTACCAAAGAGAAATGATTTTGTTGGTCCACCTGCAATTTTTATCATCATGGTTGGTGGCCATTGGATATCATGATCCTCTCTGTATTCTTTTTTCTTTTATTGAAGATTATCAAAATACAATCTGAGTCAAAAATTCTATATCACTCCTAAATCAGCCAACTGAAAGATCTCCCATTCTGTTATGGTCAAATCTTGTAACAAGCAATAATTACGGTCTCGTTTGATAACCATTTGATTTTTGTTTATAAACACTACTTTCACCTACTTTCACCTATGGACTTCTTTGTTTTGTTATCTACTTATTATAAATGTTTTCAAAATCTAAACTAAGTTTTAAAAATTAAAAAAAATAATTTTTAAAAATTTGTTTTGTTTTAGAAATTTGGCTAAGAATTCAAATGTTTTCTTAAGAAACATGAAAATCATCGTAAGAAATTATGAGAAAACAAACATAATTTTAAAAAATCAAATGGTTATCAAACGCTACATGTTTTTGTATACATGTTGATATCAAAGATGATGAAGATGATGAAATGAAATGAAATACATGTCGATATTTCGGCGATATGGGGTAAAAACGATTTTACCCCAATATCTCTATCAATACCTAGAAATTGGAGATATTTCGGCGATATATCGACTAATTTTCACGATTTTTTCATCCTTGCTAACAGTAGATCAAGAGATATAGTGAAATTGATAGGTCATGTACAATTTGGACAAAAAGGTGAAACGTCACAAAGGTTTTTACTTAGCTTGTAAGAGTTCCAAAATAAGAGAAATTACATAATGGAATATTTTAACAGCTAAAAATTCCACTATATATATATATATTGATCAGTAAATTGGAAGAGAATGAGATTTTATTCAAAGCAAAACTTACTTTAGGAATGGCACAAGTGACAAGTGGATTTTTGCATTTTAATCTCTCATGGACCTTTCAACTCCATGAGGAAAAAGAATCCAATCTTCACCATAGACATAAGTGAGTGCCCATATGTTTTGTGCATTATAATGACACAAACAGTACTTCTCATTTTTGGCCCTTCATTTTCTGCCATTCATATTGTCCATTCCTCTTCAACCATGAAATCTATTCTCTTTTTTCCTTCTCTTCTGACATTCCAAAGTCGGTGGACAATGTTAAGGACCCAATTCAAATCCAATATTCTCAAATAGAGAAGGAGAAGGAGAGTGCGTTCGAAATGACTTTTTAAATGTTTAAAAGTGTGAAAATCGTTCTAAACAGACTCAAAATCTTAAATCTCTCTTCCAAATAATCATCCATCTAACTATTCTCGAGTACATTAAAAGATCTTAAATCTCTCTTCCAAATAATCATCCATCTAACTATTCTCGAGTACATTAAAAGCTTTCTCTTACTATATCAACTTTTCTCTATCGAAGCACACCACGCTACTCTATCTAATAGAGATCTATTGTCACACATGGTTGAGTTGTTCGGTATTTAAGAATACATCTCCAAACATGAAAATGAATAATAATATACAAATATAAACATGAAAGGGAGTTTATTTTATTTCTTTTTTTTAGTACAAAAAATGTGGGATATGGAGATTTGAACCTCCGATCTCAGCTCACTTTGACATGAAGGGAAGTTAAATATCTTCACTGAAAACGAGAAATACGAGGTATATAATATGAAGTTAATGACTAACTTAGTCTAAGTTAAATCATAAACCAAACTCGTCCTCTCAATTTAGAATGATAGTGACAAAAGGCACTCATTAGGCATGCATTTTGCCACATAAATTTGGTAAGAAAAAGGGCTAAAATCCATCTAATCTTTATACTACCCAAGTACCATTTTATTATAAAAGGTAATGATGCCCCATTAAGTAGTGTGGCTTGGCACTAGCATAGGAACAAAAGGGAATGGACATTACCCAAGTTTTCTTTTTGGGGGCTCTGGGAAGTGGTGCTCTTCATGCTTGCCACTTTCAAGAATTCCACTTTATTTGCTAGCTAAGATTTAAATAAAAATTCTTCTCTTCTTTTCAGGCAGCCCCACTTAGAAGTTACAAGTTCAAAACACCTCAGCAACAGCAAAAGAAGCTATAAAAAGGACAAAGTGGAGGAATATTGGTCCATATTCCACAGTGGGTCTCATTCTCATTAGAACCAACAACCAACATACATAAAACAGCCTTGTCAAGTTCTTGCACTGTCAAACCATGCCTTGTTCCTAAAGTTGGTCATGAGTCAATAGATTCTAAGTCCTCAATATCAAAAAGAATTATATACAATTATGTTTAGATTTTTCACTATTTTTTATTTTAATTTAAAGATGACCTTTTGAAAACAAAAACATATGTCATCAAAATTATGCCAGTGTATAATCAAATTGTCAATTCTGGGTATTAATAAAAAGAAAAAAACCTGACTCAAAGGCAACTTAACTTTGGTTTTAAAATATTCCCAAATAATTTGTAACTTGCTAATATATAAATATATATATTAGTATGAACCTGAAAGAGATAATGTGGAATTACGAGTGTCCCAACCATTATCATGTCATTCTCAAGTTCAACGTCACGTCGACTTTTCATCCAATATTCTAACAAATTTTTACTTCAAGAATAACTTTGAAACGTTTATGAAAGGTCTTATTTTTGAACACATAGGCAAAGGTATCTTTTATAAATTAGTCGGGATATATATATATATATATATATATAATATTAACCTGAAAGAGATAATGTGGAATTACACTTGTGAGTCTAGGGAACAGTGGCTACAACCACAAGTGACTCTCATGTGAGACCCATGAGTTCAAATTGACTTCTTGTTTTTTTTAATGATATATTCAGATTAGAACTTCAACTATTTTTCACCATCTTTAAATAATAAAATAAAAGCATCATTAGCTAGTAATTAGCTTTAAAAAAAATGGATGGTGATAAATGTTTTGTTCTAGACGTAGGGTAGGTATATTTCTTTCTTGGGGTGCTTCTCCTATCTGATCTTTGTATATTCCTTTCAGATATTGAATGGAAAAAGAAAAAAGAAAGGCAAAAATAGGAATTTCACCTAATTTCTAAAGTGAAAACTTATTTACTGTTCATATTCATTGTCAAGAGTCTATTTATTAGGCAGCACTACAAAGAAATACACACTTGGTAGCAAAATGATGCTTTTTTTTTTTTTTTTTTTGCCAAGTAGTATTTAATTAATGCGGGGTGGGGATTAAACTCTGACCTCTTTGTCAAAGGCACAACTTTATGCTAATTGAGTTAGGCTCGGTTTGACATAAAAAAAATGATTTTGTTTCTAAAGCATAGAATGTATTTTGATTGAAAAGAAAAAAAGTGACCACTTACAGAGAATAATGTTGACACTAAACCTTGAAGAAGAGTTGAAGAAGATTGTGATGTGAGCTCTGCTGATCATCTGAATGTGGAGACCACATGATGCCATCTTTGCAATACAAAAACTGCAGCTCTTTTTACAACCTTTCTGAAAGAAAAGAAAAAAAAAGCAGAAATTTCTGTGACTTTTCAAAAGTATCATTAGAAAAATTTGTATAAAGAGACTAAACAATAATATGCATTGGAGAACTCGAGTAAATTTGAAATCCTTCTGGCCATCCTCTTGGGCATAAACCTTTTGTGTTAAAAGTGTCATGCTAAGGTAATATCAAATATGCTTGATTTTGTTCTTCTAACATAAATATTTCAAAAGCTGGTCAAAAAGGCACTTGGCTGTAAATTAAAAATTTATTCTGTTTGAAAATACTTAATAGATGAGCGAAGTATCTGTATCTGTTTAGAATGACTTTTCAAGCACTTAAAAAGTTATTTCAAACTGGTCTTTATACTAAAAACTGAATTCAGTTTCTTAACTCACTCTAGTGCTCGAAGCACTATGTTTTTATTTTGGCCGCCCAAATTGACAAATTAAAAAATGCAACCACCAACAATCATGAACTAGAGGAAAATAAGCTTCTGGCCAGGGCTTAAAAGTAAAGAAAAGACCCTCCTTTCCTTGTCCCTCAAGAGCAATGCAATGCAATTGAACACCCATTTGAACATAAGACAACTTTCTTTGAATGCTGCTAAAGTTTGCAAGGTATAAAATCAAGAAGAAGTAGCTCTGAAACTGCAAAAGTAGCTGTGTTTCCTTGTTGGATAAGCATGTTTTGTGCAAAGAGAATAAATTCCAAGTTATGGAATGATAAAAAAGGTGGTGGGAATAAGAATTGGATTCTCCATAGTGGTAGGTAAAGAATAAATTTCTTGTCAATCAAAAAAGAAAAAGGGGAAAAAAGAAGAAGAGAAAAAGCTCTCTCTTTGAGCTTTGTTCAAGCTGAAGAATTAGTAGATTTCATCCCTCCATTTGTAATTTTCTCACAAACTAAACATGAATGTAAAATTTCCCACTTTTCATAAAAGTAATTTCTTCCTTTTGACAGATCTAGAAGATTTCTTGTCTGCTTGTCTGTGATTCAAAATATCCTGTAGCATAAAGAAACCAGATGTTTGATTTCGACATGGTTAAAACTTAAGGAGTGCAATGCTCAGAAATAATGTCTTAAGGGTATTGTGTAACATCCCCTTGGGCCTTAGCAAATAAAGTTCAACAAGTTCAAAAATCTTCAGAAAATTCAGATCTTGCTCAAAAGTTGAATGGTACTGTTCTTCCTACAGAATTGTTATGGAAAGGGCATATCGAACTTCAATTTCTCGTTCTAAATTGTCCAAATACTTTCCGAGAGATCACCACTTTCGATCCTTCATGAGGACGATCTACGCATCCATCTAACAAGCTAAGATCAATAATCATCTCTGCAGTTTCATCAACTTGAAACTCCTGGTTATGTCACAAATCACTAATTGCAGCACGCAACATGCAACTAAAAGAAAGCAGTGAAGTTTGGTGCAGCATGGATCATGTGCAGTGATCTTTGTTCATGATTCTTTCTGTATGGATCCAATCTTCTAATAAAGGAGAGAATAATATATGATTTGATAATACCTACTATTTTCCAGTATAAATTTGTACATAAAAAAATTATCAAAAAGCAAACTGTTAGCAAATCATTGTTCTGTTCAACTGTTTGCTAAGTGACAGTTGATTCTTGAACTTTGAAGGATGAAAAGAAGTAGAGAAGGAATTTCAAAATTTTATTCTTGAAAAAACCATCTCTTCAGCATTCAAGGTTGATTTTGTTTCAAGCAAAGCATCCAATTGAAGCTAAAAGGAAAAGAAAGAAAGCAGGCTGCACATTCTTTTAAGTGACAGTTGATTCTCTTGCAAACGGTATATGAAAAGACTGATATTTTGACAGTGAAATTTCTTACTTAACCTTCTCAAGGTCTCCGCCACAGTCAATCAGTCCATTGCTAGTGGTACCATAATCCCAGTTAAGTAAAGTAAAAATCAGGAGTCAAATTCCTAGTCGTCATCTATTGTCTCTCTTTATTCATCATTTTTGTTATATTTCTTCTCTGCTACTGCATTTACTCTGTACAAAATGTCCTCAACAATGAGGGAAACTTCAAGATTAGCTGAGGCCTCGATCAATAGCATTGTCCGACGGATGGTTAATCTTCCCCGAAGCATATTAGGAGGATTTTCAAGAGTTGTGGGCGGAGGAAGAAGAAACCACACTCTGCCATCCAGTTACCAATATCAGATTCTGCAGGACACCACACCAAATGTACCGGAAGAATGGTCTTTCTTAACAAGTTTCCAGTACCAGTATGGCTCAATGCACCCTTTTTTTTACGCCTGTCGGTTTGCGGAAGCCATGAAGATAACAGAAGATGATCACAAGTTCTTATTCTTGTATCTACACTCACCAGATCACCCATTCACGCCCTCTTTCTGTGAGGAGACACTGCGTTCAGAGCTAGTAGTGGAGTTTCTTGATGCTAACTTCATCTGTTGGGGAGCACTTGCAAACAGAGGAGATGGTCTACAGATGGCAACAACATTGGGAGCTACCAGTTTCCCTTTTTGTGCCGTAATTGCTCCGGCTTCAGGTGAAAGCTTAACAGTCCTGCAACAGGTTAGTTGGGTTTGGGTTCTAAATTTTCCGTTTGGATTAAATTTTCGCCAATTAAGTTTCTGAAAGCAAAGATGCTCAAGTTTGATCTTCTGCTTCGTCTATAACTAGCTTGAAGGGCCACTTTCTCCAGCTGAGCTGGTGGAGATTCTACAGAGGACAATTGAGGAGCAGGGATCAGCTTTTGGTAGCTCCAGACTGAAGCGAGAAGAACAGATAAGAGTGGATCGCAGGCTTAGAGAAGAGCAAGACAGAGCATATCATGCCGCTCTTCAAGAAGATAAGGTATGTTCTTATGTGATATCCCAAATAAAATATTTTAATCACTCCAGCAAACTTGAGCATAGCTCAACTGAGTAAGGCATATATCTTCGATCAAGAGATCAAAAGTTCGAATCTCCCACCGCACATGTTGTTGAACTAAAAAAAAAAGTATTTTAATCACCCCATCTAAATTAAAAAATTTGGCAATAAATCAACCTGATTGCCTGATTTAGGAAAGGGAAAGACTTAAAAGTCTACCTCCGGTGTTAGCGAAGAAAGCAAATGATGAGAGGCTCAAGCAGAATTCTCCAAATAAACAGCCAGGTAGAGTGAAAGAACCTACTTTTACTCGTGAAACTCCAAACAGGGATCCTGCAAGTAAAGGAAAGGATTCTCAGCCTAGCTCCCAGGTACATAACTGTAAAAAGCAGAACTTAAATCTAAAATATTATAGCATTGAACCAAGTCTAATTAACACTTTATTCATCTTCCAGATACAAATAAGGTTTCCAAACGGTGAAAAAAGAGAGAGAAGCTTTTCAAGCATGGACAAGGTGAAATCAATTTACAGTTACATCAATTCGCTCAGCTTGCCCGGTACTGAAAACTATAGATTGATAGCAAACTTCCCAAGAAGAGTATATGGTATGGATGAGATGAATATGACTCTGAAAGATGCTGGCCTCCACCCAAGAGCAAGTCTGTTTCTTGAATGTCAGTGATGTCATTTAATTTCATGATCACCATAGATTGGAAATGATAAGACCTGCACTTATTAAGTTTCTGTTTAGCAACTACTTTGTTTGGGATACACAAATCTGATATCTTATGCATCATATGCAACAAGCAAAGCTTATTGAATGTCTGGCTATGATATGTCAGGAAAACTGACTTTAATCTATAACCAATATGTTAGAGAGGTGTTTCATAGTGAGATTAATAATAGGCAAGCAGTATCAAGAATTCATCCGAGTCAAGATCCACCAATTCCCGATTCGTTAAGAAAGAAAAAAAAAGTACTGAAGAAGTGAAAATTAAACAAGCATTAACAGGTAATAAACATACCAAGACTAAAGCTAATTAACTACCAATATAAATGATTGTCCAGCCACAGTGGACAATGGTAAAGGAAAAGTGGAAAACCAACAATAAAAAAGAAGCTTAACCGTACTAGACTAGAGAGAAGATGGTTTATTATACTACAAGATTGTTCACTGGTAAATTCATTAGCGAAACTTTTGGCTTTTTCTGTAATAAAATTGCCAAGGACGAACTACTGCTTTCCTCATCAAGAATTAGTGCCTTCAATTAATGGTGAACTCCTTATTGGTGTTAGAGACAGAGAGTTACATGAAGACGCAACTGGTCAGGTCAATCTCCCTTTTTCTTTAGCAAAGGCCAAGGGGGAACATAATCACAAAATTTTGATTCCCCCATCATGTTTTTGAGGAATGAATCCATGGTCTAAGTTTAAAACAGAGAAAAGTGGGGTGATTGGAATTCCAATTAATCCTACTTGTGAAATATAATATTCACCAATATTGGCAATCATAGACTTCGAAAAAAGAAAATTGATATCATAGCTTGGTGACTGTCAATCAATGGAAAAAGAAAAAAGTCAGAGACGAAACCAAATATATAAAAAGTTCAAAAGTAAATTTTTGAGCCCACTCCAAATTTCTGGTTCCGCCACTGGAAGTAGTGGAGGACTAAAACTCATGGTGGGTGAGAAGCTATTGCTTTCTTTCCGCTCTTCTAGCAATAGATCCCAAGTTCCGGTCAAAGGGAGCATAATTCAGCGATAATTGACATGTACTCCTTCTTTTGTAGTCGGAGTTTCAAATCTCTATACCTCTGTACTAAAAAAAACAAAATTTAAAAATCTCAAGTCCCTACCGAACTCATGTTTTACTTAAAAATTTAAAGTGCTTAATGCAAAGCATTATCATCACGAGTAGAGTAAAGGCATGTTTGAAATGACTTTTTTAAGCACTTAAAAAGTCACCTCAAACACGCCCTAAGAATATTTACACTTCATTTTCATCACTTTTCCCATACCATATCAAGATTACAATTGTCTAGTGAATGGATAAACCTTTGAAATGTGTCTGTGACTCTGTGAGAGAGAGGAAGAGAGAGCCGAACATTGATTGAAACCACAACGGTGCCAGATAATAATTAAAATCTTCACAAATAAACACACAATGTTCCCAGTTCTATCTTCCCGCGATATCCGATTCTGGTAAGTGTTCCAATTTCTGATGGTTATCTCAAATATACTCTTCTCTCTCTCATCAATTAGCACCAATGTTACTACTCTGAGTCGAGTAAAAATTCAAAAGATAATTGAAAGTTAAATAAAATGGAAATAGATGAAGAAATCAGAATCGACGAACTTACTTGAAAGCTGTAACGAGCGGACGGATTACAGTCTGGGTGGGACTGGGTCTGAAGAGTTTTCACCATCTATCCTATGATTGATGATTGAGAAGGAGAGATATCTTGGGCTTATTTGAAATGGGCCTCGCCATGGTCGATGATTAATGGGTCTGCAAAATTGTTAGACTTCGATAACGGCCCAAATGGTGCTTTTGACTGATTGCTCTTAATGATGAAACTACAGACAATTGAAACTGAACTGCCAATTTGGGACGAGAGGGGAGAGAGAAAGAGATCACCGAGAGAGGGACAAATTGGAATGGAGGATCCGAAATTATCAATCTTTCTTGTCAGCCTCTTATGTTTTCTCAGTCTTTGCATCGCCATCGAATCACCCCAATACGCTATTGTTCATTCAGAATCAGACTTCGAAATCAGATTTTACAGAAAGTCCACTTGGATGTCCGCTCCCGTCGATAACCCATCCTTCGAGAAAGCTACTAAAATGGGTTTTCACAGGTAATTCCATTTCCACCACATATTTCAATTCCATCAATCCCAAATTTACTCTTCCTCGTCGATTAGTTGTTCACAAATGGCATCTGGGTAAACTTGGAAAAGAAGAAAGCATATCTAGAAGTTACTGAAAAGTGTGTTTGTGTTCATCTCCAATCGAGTTACTACAGTTCCTTTGGTTGATCATGAAACCAGTCGTTTAACCTTTATCTTGATCATGTTTGCACAGACTGTTCCAGTACAACCAAGGTGCCAATCTGAATTGGTCAAGGATTGCCATGACTGCTCCTGCCTTGACCAGCATTGTCCCTGGGGCTGACCCTCTTCACTCGTCCTCTTATCTTGTTCAACTCTATCTGCCCGTTAAGTTTCAAGCTTCGCCACCTCTTCCCCTTCCTGAACTGAAACTGAAGCCCTATGGTTGGGAAGCTCATTGTGTTGCAGTTAGAAAGTTCTCTGGATTTGCAAAAGATGAGAATGTCATAAAGGAGGCAAAGAAACTTGCCACCAGCTTGAGTAGGTTTCCCTTGGCAAAACCCACCTCTGAAAGGGGTTATGCATATGCCATTGCCCAATACAACTCTCCTTTTCGGTTCATTGGACGAGTTAATGAAGTCTGGGTCGATGTCGATGCAGCCGATTTAGATGGATGTAAATCCAGTGCCATTGCTGCATTCTAAGCTTGAACTGGTGGGGGAAAAAGAATCATGTTTCAGTTTTGGTTAACATGCTGCTTTGTGTATCTGCCTATGTAAATGTTGTTTCACTTCCATATGGTCCTGAATGTTTATGTGCCATGAGTTCAAAGACAACTCCATGTCTTACTACATTAAATGGAAACTTTGCAATAATGGGGTCTTGAAAACTTCAGCAAAAATGGAACTTTCTCAATATTAATCACTATAACATCTGTCTAAAAGAACATTCTTGATGTTTTTCAATACTGTTGATATATTTGATACGACAGCAATCTTAAAGAATCAATCAAATGTATATGACACTAACTAGACCACCTCTGAATCAGTTCGGCCTGTGTTTTGGAAGGGCATAAGATGGCAAAGATGCCCCGGCCGCTGCTGTCTTTCTGCCTAACATTGGTAGCTTGATTTGATTATAGTAAACAACCAATAAAAGACATAGAAGTAACAAAAATACATATACAGGCTCAATTTTTCCCAAGATTGAATTGTGATTCTCAGCTGTAGTTGTACTTGAACTTGACCACAAGTACTCTCCCTCTATCAACGCAGCTCCTAGAGTCCAGGAGACATCTGGAGGACCAAAAATCACTTCTTTATCGCCAAGACAAAGAGAATCCTCAATGAGTGATGCCACATAAGGTAATTGGAAACAATATTGCCACGAACTACTTTGGTTTCCTGAAATACTTCTCATCATATCAGCTTGAGAAGCAGAGCATAACTCCAGACCTCTTTCCCATATGTTTGTCCAATTGGCTCTTGTAGACAGATTTAATGATTGATAGACTGCAAAGAATCCTGATAGAGCATGAAAACGTGTGGTGGGAATGGCCACAACTGTATTATTACCGCCTGCGATCACAAGTGAAAATGAAATGAGAATTTGAACGTAAATCTCGTGAATCTCTCCATTCAGGGGGGGAAAAGTAGTTATAATGTGTAAATCACAAAAGAAAGACCTGATAAAAATGGCCCTTTTAGTGTGAATGTCCTAACAAATGGCTAAGTGTAAATATCCTAAAGACTAACAGGTGGTCCTAAATGGTGGAATATATACAGTAATCCACATAACAGATAAGTTACCTAAGTTGTGCATTCCATTCACCATTTGATCTGCTAAATAAAATTTGACAGAGTCAGGCAATTATTGCTACTATATATATATATTTTGGATAAGAAACTTTAATTGTATTGCAGACAAAAGGGAACAAACAAGACAGCCTGATGGCGGGGAACAAGAACCCCCCACAAGAACTAAATAAGAGCTTTCCAATTTCTTTGTATCATGGACAAGCTGTAATTGCAAAATCAATCCTTGTGACGAACACACCACCACGAAGCAATAAGTTGTACATTATTACAAAAAATACTCTAGAGAAGCAGATTTTTTATAAATAGATGCTATTAAATGTGTAAAATCAAGAGAAGTAGACTTTTTATTAATAGACGCTACTAAATGTGTATAATCAAGAGAAGCAGACTTTTTACTACAAGATGTATTGCTACTAATTTATAAATAGATAATGAGAAATTCTACATTAATCCTGGTGCGCTCTTTCCAAGCTATTCTCAGATTATTCTTATCAACAACTTTTTAGTTCCTCTGTGGAGCTTGTACTTTTTTAGCATTAGTCTCTTTTCATTTCATCAATAAAAATTTGCGTTTCTTGTTTTAAAAAAAAAAATCTACATTAATCCTGAGTCCTGAGAATAATAAGGAAAATAAACGTATATATTCTGCCAATGTGTAAAATCAAGAACGATAAAGAGGATTACCACCAGGTAAAACACATGGTGGTACGTACCATTTGAAGATGACAAGCTAGCAAGACATTTTGTAGCATCTATTGGCTCTGACCAAGCTGAAGTGCTGGAATTGATTGCAACAGCCCTTGCAATTCGTTTACACTGGTCCCAATTTGGGTTCCCAACCAAAAAAAAAGGAAATCCAGTCTTGCGGATTTGATGACTTGATTTTTCCTGGCCCGTGTCGTTATAACTTAAACAATTGTAGCATGTATAGTTTTGCATAAAACTTGAACTAAGACAAGGATGTCTGAGCTCCACTGTAGTCATGTGACTTTCTCCAAGTAGCTGTGTTTGATTGAGCAAAATAAGAGTCCTATCAAATGCCTCATTCAAACCAAAAGCTTCCCAGGAGAAAGCCAAAACTCGATGCTCCATGGACCCAACTTTTGATCTCATGAAGTGCATTTCTTCCCTTTCTTCCCTTTCGTGGTCTGATTCCATCACAACCTGCAATGAGGAACCTCCCAAATCAAGAATTCCCAACGTGCCTGACCTTGAACTGTTTCTAAAGCTCCCCATTTTGTAATTTAAAGCAACCCAACCATAATAAGCTTCTTCTATACCACTCAGCACTCTTATCCAACTTTTTCGATACACGAAAGAATGTTCCTCTATAACAGCCTCAATGTCTTCCAAAACCTGCTTGGCATCCTCATTTGCCAACCTCCTCAATCCAGCAGTAGATAAAACAAAAATAGGAGTAAGGGCATGTATTTCAACCGGTATCTCCTGTTCTGCCCACTCAATCAATGGTTTCAGAGAAGCCCTTACACCTGAAATATTGCCCACGAATTTATCTAATCCCGGCTGCGTTTGCATACAGTGATAACTACAAGATTTCTTTCGAAGCGGACTTTTAGTTGAATTGTTAGGATAAGAATGCAATAAAACAGGCAAGACACTACCACTCTTCACCCCCAATGTCCATTCATATACATCTACTCGTGTGCCCGTGCTTCCACAGTCCACAACCACAGTATAATAAAGCTCTTTTGGTGCATTAGAAACTCGAGATTTAAATGCTAAAATTGCACCAAGTGAAATCACAAATGTTGCAACAACAACAACAATTATATTCAATATCCATTTATGCTTAGAGAATCTTGTTGGTGATAGCTTAAGTTTCGAAGGAGACTTGGGATCCATGGTTAAACATCAAGATGTAAGCATGCTAAGAAAGATCTACAGTGTGTCAAAATTCCCATTTGGAAGAATATCAACGAACTTAATAGTAGCTAAAACATAATGCCCAGATGACTGAATTGTTAGATCTAAGGAGGTCATGGAAGGAACAGCAGCTAAATCCTTCCTATCTACTGCAAATCCACGAATAATAGAACCTTATGAGGGCAAATGAAATCTGATGGATCAAAATCGGTTTGGCATCTGCTTTGGTTGGGGTTTTGGGATCACTGTTTCTAAAATCCTTAATGATATCAAAACAAACCACAGAAATTGCACATTCTTCATCAAATTACTTGTGGCGAGACGCTAAATTCATAGAAAATCTCACATTTCTAAAGAAATCGTTGATTTGGAAGTATCTCAAACTTGAGAGAGTTGGAACTTACTGAGAATAATTTTGAAATCTCATCGACACTATAATCCGCCACTGCGTCTCCCCATCTCTCGCGCCAAAGTGCAGAGAGAGTGGCTTTGTTCATCGGACGAATCACGTATCTGTGTGAATAAGAATATATATATATAATTATTTTATTATTATTATTATTTTTTATTTTTTTGGGGTTAAATTACCCTTTTCAAAAAGTTTGTCTCTATTCGTCTAAAATTTAAAATGGGTGGGTTCGATTTATTTTTAGTTTTCCTCTCGAATCCGATATAGTTGAATTGACATAAAGTATGTGTCATTGATTAACAAGTCATGATTCAATACCTGCATTAATTAAAATATTTTTGCAAGAAAAAAAAAATATCGTTCATCTATGAATTCCTACTATGATTTTCATTTTTTTTCAGAAAACCATTCGAAGTTTTAACTGAATTTCAAAAACAAAATCAAATTTTATAAAGTTATTATTTGTTTTCTTTTAAAATGTGACTTCGATTTTGAAAACACTCTGTGAAGGACGAATAACCACAATAAAATAACTTTCGAGTGGATGTATTGTTTATATGCTAAATTTTCATAAATTAAATGGTTATCTAATACGTCTTACATTTTTAAATTTAGTGTCAAATAAGTCCTAAGAAATTCAAAAATCTTACCAATTAAATTTTATGTCCAATACAAAACAATTTTCTTTTCTTTTCTTTTTTTATTTTGTATCTGATAGATTCATTAATTTAAATAAATGTCAAATAGGTTACTATTAAACACCAAATAAAAATTTGAGTGACATATTTGATATAAAATTAAAAGTTTACAAATTATTAGACAGTTTTCTTAAAGTTTATGGGCCCAAAAAAAAATAAATTAAGGTCTGTTTGATAACCATTTGGTTTTTAGTTTTTGGTTTTTAAAAATTAAGCCTATAAACCATACATCGAATTTCTACCATGACTCATCTTTGTTAAGGAAACCTTACAACTCTTAACCAAATTCTAAAAACAAAAACTTATTTTTTTTTGTTTTCAAATTTTGGGTTAGATTTTGGAAACCATAGATAACACAACTAAATAATTATATGTGAATGTATTGTTTATAGACTTAATTTTCAAAACAAAAAACCAAATGGTTATCAAATGGAGTTTAAGGACTAAACTTATAATTTAACTTATCTTTTTTCTTTTTCTTTTTTAGTTCAGACCATAATATATAATGATGTATATTCACATAATGTGGATTGATATTAAAGTTAAATTATAAAGTTGGTCCATAAATTCTTGATATTGTATCCAAATTCTTTAGATTTAAATCGAGTTGAGTAAAGAATGAAGGTGTGTTTCATAGATCCTTACATGCAAAATTAAAACCTAAAACGCTCACTAGATGCAATTAAAAGTTTATGAATCTAATATAAACTTTAAGATTTAATGACTTGTTAGATACAATTCATTTATGATCAAACTTAAAATTGAACTTAATATTTAATACGTGACAAATATATTATAAAAAAATGTTTAAAATCAACACTTCATTAATCAACCAATAATGAGGTATTTATTACCTTATTTGTTGTATTCTTTTATTTTATCTTTAATCAACAACATGTGACAATGGAGATTGAAATCAATATCAAACTAAGGATGTAGACCTATTTTTAAGATTGATTGAAAGTTCGTAGATTAAAATGAACTGAAACTAAGGTCTATGGACTAAAATGATATTTTAACTTTATATAATCAATGTAATAATTAGGAGCAATTGCATATATGTCAATCTAACGCAAAATAATAACAAATATAGCCCAATCTAAAAATATTTACAAATATGACACAATTTTATTAGTGATATAAATTTTTCGCTGATAAACTATAAAAATGATCTATCGGTAATAGAAATCTATCACTGCTATAAAAAATGATCTCAATGATAAAAATATATCACTGATAGACAAAAGAAATAGAAGTTCATCGTCAATGAACTATAAAACTAGTTTATAGTTATAGATTCGATAATTTGAAAGTTTGTAATATTTTTAAATTATTTATTTGTGTCACATATCCAAAAATTTGCAACTCGTTACCATTAAGTTAATAATTAATTATGGAATAAATAGAAGGAGCTGAAAAAGCCCAAATTTATAAATGATGGCCCAAATTGATAAGCCATTTTGGTTCGGTCGGTGGAAAAACCCGAGTTTGGAGTTTGGAGTCAGTTCGGTCAACCCAATTTCCCAAACGGGTCATTCATTATCGTTTCCCTTTCGGAATAGCCATTAACGCTACCTTACCTTACCCTCTGGTTTCCTTATCGTCTACAGTTCAAATCCCTCAAAAACCTTCAAATTCCCCCATTCCAGCTCCCCTCTTCCCCAACCCAACCCTACCCTCCATTCGTTCTTCTCTTCCTATTCGTTTTCCATTTCCATAACTTCGATTGTCCACGGGAAACCCCTTGATTTCGTTTTGATCCTTTCTCTCCGCCGCCGGACTAGCAACCGGGGCATGAATTCCGATTCAAAGGTTAGTTTGGGATTTTAATTATTACCTTCTGTTGTACATATTGGGCTTTGTTGATCGAATTAGCGAATTCTTGTTCTTGGGTTGTTGTTGTTGCTGCTTTTGGTAGCGGAATAAATTGTTGAGCAAGCTTAAATTTCAGCATATTGAAGTCCTATGCTGTACGGTTTCATGTTTTCTACCTGGTGCATGCTGGAATTTAGGTAGTGGTTTGAAACAATGGAGGATAAGGTTGGTTGCTTATTACATTTATTTATCCTTTGGATTGCTGGAAGTGGAAGTGGAAGCCTTAGCTTTCCTGTGAATGTTGTGTCTGTTCACCTGACGCGACAGTGTTCTCCCTTGCGGTTCTGATTTGTTTTCTGTTAGTGAATGAAGGTTTTGTTTAGTAATACTTGATAATTTTTTTGTTAGATGCGGAATACGTAGTTGGCTTTTTCCACTATTCAAGTTACATGCTTTCAGTGGGCATGTATAGTAACGATAGTCATAATTATTCAATTAGCCCAAATGTGTAGTTTGGAGATTGTGATTACTTTTTCAATATGAGCTGACTGTGTTCTTCATGTCGAAATTCATTCTTCATATCAATACTGGTCTGTTTATAATTAGGCACAGAGAGTTTATCCATGTTCTCGTGCCATGTTTTAGCAATTCCGTCGTATTTCCATATTTATGTAATAAGATAACGATAGGTCTGTTTTCTCTTTGTTTGAATCAGGTGCATTGATTAAATGATTTGGTCGTTAAGGTCTAGAAGATGGCCTTAATTACCCATCATCCTCAGGTATTTGAGAAATCATACTTAAGTATTCAATTTAATAAATTATCCTTCTTCGTGCCATGAACTTCTGGTCTATTTCAGGTCGTATTTTTAGAAGGGGAGTACCTCCCATTTTCTTCTTTAGTATGTAACTGTTTTCATTTATAAGTAAAAAAACTTAAATAGAAAAAACAAAGGGAACCATATTTCAATATCTAAAGAAATTGGTACTTAGGTAAAGAAACAACCCTTTTGTTGAGATTTAAAAAAAAAATCTATGAATGAGGTTTTTAGAGAATCATGAAGAAATTTTTTCTAAGTTCCTCGACATCAATTGGCTAAAAACTACTATTTGTCTTATTCATCTTGATTTTGTCTTCCATATGCATCTGGTTTTATACCCACATTTCACTTTTCCCTAGTTGTGTGCAATCCTCATTGTGTACAACCTTGCACGTGTTGTAGGGTTCTTATGCAGAATTTTCATCAAGATTGTCGTCCTGGAATGGTTCTTTGAAGTTTAAACAGTATGTAACCTCTGTTCGCACAGTTGGGAGAGCTGAACACCGTACACCATTAAGGAGCAATATTTGTTTAAGGTAAGGGCTTTGAAAATCTCTTCAGCATTTTTTCCGTCTGTTTGGACATTGTTTTTTCTCTTTAGTTTTTTTCTTGTATAAGTTGTACATTTCCATTAACCTGTAAACCATTCTCAAACTTAATTGTTTACTAAACTTGAACCTCAAGCAATGTTCATCATAGTTTAAAGACCATTGGAGATAGTCAAAAGGTCATTCTACTCACTTTTTCAGTAACCACTTTTGTGACTAAAGTGACCCCCAAGGGGCAGCCCCGTTGGCAAAGGCATGCAGTCTGCGAGTCACACCTACCCAAAGGTTGTGTTTTCAAACCGTTGGGTGAGCTTAATAACAAAAACCCTTGATGTCTCTCGGGTCCAGACCTTGGGGCGGGTGCGGGTGCCCCGAGATTAGTGACGGTGGGGCCCTTGATATCAGTTTATCAGAAAAAAAAAAAAAAAAAAAAAACTTTTGTGACTAAAGTAGACATCCCCATGTTGTCAACTTTCTCTGTGTCATATTTTATTGGTTAGTTACTCATGTTGCTTGTTGCCAATATACTATGGGATACGTTTGTGCTGACAATTTCATGTGAATAAAGTAGACAATTTCATGTTCTTACAATATTGAAATGATTTTTAACTTAAAGTGTTAAGTTGAATTAATCCAGTCCAGTCATAGCTTGCCTTCCCTTGAGGTTTCTCTGATGTACATGGGGATACTTGTATCATTATAAACAATGGTGTTGTGCTTGCCCCTGAAGTTTCTCTGATGTGCATAGGTATCCTTGTGTCGTGTAAAAAAGGGTGTTGTGTATCATTGTCCCACAAACTCATGGAACTTATTTTCAGTGTAGGGACTCCTCGATTATGTGGACCACGACCTAATCTCTTGAGAGTTTCAGCCTTCAAAAGTAGCGCTCGTATAGATGATGAGACAGGTGGGGTAGCAAATGGATCTAAGATTCCCAACTACTCTGTAAAACTTAAGGATGGTGATTGTTGTTCAGAAACTCCAAAGGCAAACAATGTTCCACTTTGCTATGCATCTGGAGCAAATGAGGATATTGCTCCATCCCCTGCAATTCAAAATTTGTTCAAGAAATGGTTGGAATTGTTGCGCAGACAACAACCTGTTAGTCAAGATGTGAATGTGATGCTAGAGGATCTGCCCTCGGAAGAGATGTCAGATACTCAGCTAGAGTCCAATAAAAAGGAAAGCAGTGAGATTTTTCGAGGGGTTTTGTTCCACTTTCTGGAACTTAATGCAGCAGTGAAGATACCTTTGCTTATATTGTGAGTAGCTATTTACTTGTTTAATGCATACTCCTGTAACATGATTTTGATATTATCTCATTGTTCTCATAAAAAAATGTGATCTCATTGTTAACCAAGGATTATTCTGTAGCAACACTATTATCTAATTTAAGCTGTAGATTATAGATGTCCCCCCCACAGATAAAAAGACAAGGGAAATAATTCTGAAGGTCAATACAAAAAAGGAAACAGGCCACCACGAAAGGAGCCTGAACAAAGAAACAACAAGTTGCAAAATATGCTCCAATTATCAATGTTAAAGATAGAGGGTAATTACAGAACTCTTTGGTAAAACTTCTCAAAAAGAACTTTGGTAAAAGACAACCAAAGTGAGGCATTGAACCTAGTTGTAGACTACACCTCCCTCTGAAGGCTTTCAACTTCTCTAAGAATGCTTTATATTAGTGTAAACATACCCTCCCCTCTCAAGATTATAGTCCTTCTTCTATAATTTTCAATTGGAGAGCTTTTTTGTAATTACCTTTGGGTGTTGGGAGCCTAATGACTCCTTTTATTTCATTCATCAATTAAATTTGTTTCTCTTCTAAAAAAAAAAGCTTCTCTAAGGATTCTTCTATTTCTCTCCCACCAAATGTTCCACAAAATAGCTTGAAAGGTTGCATGCTCAAGGACACCAGGCTATCCTTGTCCCAAAACGGAAGATGAAGCTACACCTCCCATGATCTACTACAAGCCACAAGCATACCAAAAGTCTTAGAAAAAAAAATCTCTCTTATTGAATTCGTGCGATGACACCCTCATAATACACAATCCAAATCCTCAAGACACTTGCATAAGACACATGGCTAAGGCCTTGTAAAACGCATCTGAAACAGAGGGTTTGAATCATACAATAGAAGAGAATGACCTAGATGTCCTAGATGTCCCATACAATAGAGAGAAAAATGAACTACAAGAGAATGACCTAGATGTCCCATACTGAAACAGAGGGTTTGAATCATCTTCCATTTTTAAGTCTACGCACTATTCTCTAGGCACACCCAATTGAAGGAGAGAGAAAAAGGGAAAGTTTGGACTTATCTTGCTGTTGTTTTGGACAAAGGAAACACAACCTATCATTAATAAGGGAATAAGTTATAAGCAAAAATGTTAAATCTCGCAATAGGAGTAAAAAGGCACCTGAACTTAAGGTTGAGTAAGTACTAAAAGCATATGAAAGAGAAGACAACACCATTATCTTATTGTTGTTTCTCGACTATAAAAAGATCATGTTCTCGTTTTGGTCAAACTCTTTAGATTTCATTGAACTTTGTAATTCTTCCCCACCCCTTCCCTGCTTCCTAAGTTGCTAGTCCTGGGTTAACTTAAAAGGATTTAATGCTAGATTTATGTAGTTATCTGCAACTTTGTGAAACTATGAAAGGACAAGCATGCTAGTGTCAGTAGTATGAAAATGTAATGGTTTTTTCCCATTTTGAATAGGAAAAGCAAATCTTATTCTCATCACATTTGCATTTTCAGACTAATAACATTAGTATGCTTTTCCTTAATATTCATAAGGACGAATGAATTCTTCTGGATATAGTATATTAATACTTATGTATTATCCATATTTTATACTATTGCATATCTCATAAGCTAGGTACCACCTGTCTCGAATCCTTTTATATTTGATATTCTAAATCCCCTTCTTTTTTCAGTGTTCCTATGTACCTGGTGGTCAACGTGTTTTATGGGGCTGAAGTTTCAAGAGAATTGACTCCTCTTTGGGTTTTGGGGCCCTTAATGACTGCTTTCTACATTAAAATGTTTCACTGGTTGTGTGCACTCTATATCTTCAGCTTTAAGCAGACCGTTAAATTAATAAGGAACTCCCCCACGTACTACCTGACAGCGCATCACTATATCATACAAGGGAAACTTAAAGAAGAGTTCGTAGCTCGTTTCGTGCAACCTATAATCAACATTAAGAATCTAGACTACAAAGAACTATCACAAAGAAAGCTCATAGAGTTAAGAGAGCGGATTGTTGAGAAGTACCTTGATTTTGTGGAATCAATTTGGCCATACTACTGCAGAACAATCAGGTTTTTGAAGAGAGCTAATCTGATTTAGACTATGGTTTGTATTTTGAGGCAAATCTTTACCAAGAGCAAAGGCTGGATCCAGTTTCTTTCTCACACTATCTAAGAAACTCTATTCGTCATTGAAGCATGGCTGGCCGACCACTTTTCATGTGGGATTCTTGGTGTTTAATGAGCTAATGAAGGATCAGAACAACTTGAGTTGTCTGATTTTTGTGATTGTTGTGATGAGGATGTAATTTTTTCCTTTTTGGAAGAGGTCCCATATTAATTTGCATTTTTCCTGTTAGTGATGTATGTGTAAGCATTGTCAACTTGAATGTTACCAATCAGTCTTTCGATATTGTTTCATATTCATTTTGATGAACTGAAGCTTCTTAGGCAGGAGTTGGCTTACAAATTAAAAGGACATACCCTACAGAACAAACAAGGTCAAAGGCGAATGATTCTAAAACACATATGACCAATTTAGTGGTTGGCATATACTTTGACTTCAGAACTTCTAATCCATTATGTAGATTTTGATTAGTTTATCTTGGAAGTTGGAACTTATGGCTATGGTCAAATGCAAAATTATAAATAAATGTAGCTTCAATAATGCACCTTCTTCTTTGGCTGTACACTCTGCAATTATAGCTCTTTATCTAAGTAATGACATGTTTTAGGTAAAGAAACTCACTTTTCATCCCTATATATATAATTAAGTATTACCTTTTAGAACCTTATACATGGACATATTGAAAAGCCAATACAATTTTTTCAACCAACTAGAAAATTATTCAAAACTAACCAATAATTAGCCATAGTTTAGTATAGAACCCCCAAGTTGCCACAAAGCCAAGTAATAAAAAAGAATCTAAACCTAGCACTAGAGTCATAAACCTAATTAAAATAAAATATCAAGCTAACAAATGGTTATATTTTGCCACAATATCTTATTTTAAAGAGAAAAAAAAAACACTCAATTTGCTAAAAAATGCTTATGTTTAGCCACAACTACAAGTATCTTTGAAAAAAAACCTTACTTATGGATTTTTTTTTTTTTTTTTTTTTTTTGATATCCGTGAGTGTCTGGGCCAGGGACAGACCGCCTAGGATTGAACCCATTCCCTCTAAGAGGGCATTGAAGTCTCAAGGCTCTTCATGACCACTAGGTCAACCCTTGATGGTTTACTTATGGAAATTATTAATGTTGACGATTTACTTATATCAAGATTCAATGTTTGTTTGTTTGGTCAAACCGAGCATAGCTCAAGGTTCAATCTCTCACCCGCATTAATTCAATTGACATAAAGTTGTGTACTTACTGAGAGATGGCCAGGGGTTCGATATCCCACCCCACAGTAATTAAATACCTTTGCAAAAAAAAAAAAAATATTCAATGTTTGAGGACTCACCTTTCTTCTATATTTTACCTTTGAAATCTTTCGACTTTTGAATAGGTATTGCTTGATGACCTTGATGACGCTCCCTCCAATTGAAAAAAATGGATAAAGCTAGCAATAATTCATTAGAAGAATAGTACATCGATTGAAGAAGACATTGCGTGGCAATCATATTTTTTTAAGAATATTACGTTGTCCTTTCCTCCATGTACATGTTGATGTCATTATAAGACTTTTGAATACGAGGAAATGTCAATGGGCTTGAGACTAATCAGTAATCACTAAGAAAAAAAGCATACGCATAATCATTTACTTGTACAAATTGAAATGTAGAATGTGCAATATCTCAATATAAATGGTTACTTGGTACAATAGCAAAGGTATGAACATATCTTAGAGGATTAAGATCTTGAAGGTTGGAAGTTGTATCTGACTAATGTGTTGATGGGCAGCACTTGAGGATGAGTTTGATCCTTAAGAAAAGCAGCAAATGGGCAACAAATGGTCCAAGTGAGCAAAAACTTGTGTTTCCTTGTCTAGGATTTTTGATGTGACTTACAAACACACATAAACTTATTTTGACCAATGTTTCTTGCTGCCTGCTGCCTTCTCAAACTTTAGAAACTAAGTGAGACTGATTGGTGATTGATATATTTAAATTTATCGTAACCGATAAGTTTAAGCTTTTGGGTGTCTGTGGTGTTTAACATAGTATCATGGTTTTGTGTTTTTTTTTTTTTTGACAATATGTTGGGGTGGAGGATTGAACCTAGCACCTCATAGTTACTAGGCGATACATCATGTCGTTGAACTATGCTCTTGTTGACAAGCATGGTTTTGTGTTCGAGCCACTGTAATGTCATTTTCTCCCTAATTAATATTAATTTCTACTTGTTGGGTCTTTTTCAAATTTTCAACCCACAAGGGAAGGAAATATTTTTGTCTTTTTCTTTTTGAGTTCAATGACAAGTAGGGGTGAAGAGATTCAAACCTCCGACCTTAAGGTCAGAAGTACATATCATATCAATTACCGCGGAGCTATGCTCACTTTGGCGTGAAGAGAAGTGTTAAAGTATTGATATAATTAAATTTATCGTAACGGATAAGCTTAAACTTTTGGGTTGATTGATGATTTAACACTTGTTCGAATCCCTATCATTTCCTCCTCCAATTAATATTGATTATCACTCGTTGAGTTTTTTACAAATGTTTAAGCCACACACGTGAAGGGGAGTGTTAAAGTAATTATACAATTAAATTTGTCGTAACCTATCAACTTAAGTTGTTGGGTTGATTGCTGATTTATCCAGAAGTTTTTTTTTTATGTAGTGATGGCTCAACAAATACCTTTCTGGATTGTCCATCAAAGAGGATAATCTCCATTATGAAGGGAAGTATCTTGTCCTCTTCCAATTGGCTTCATTTCAAAAGGGATAGTTTTTGTAGTGAGGTAACTCTCTCTTGAATATAGTTAGATATCAAATGGGCTGGTTTTATATTAGTCACTCCCACCAAACCTCACATGCTTTCTTTGGCTCTGTGTTGAAGCTGGACTCTACTTTAAAAACAATAGTAGTAGTTTTGGTTCTGTTTCTTCTACTAGTATTTTAATTGGGTATTAGGTAGTTTTTGTTGACAGGGAAAAAAAATATTGATATTTGGACTTCAAAAACAGGTATTGCACTAAAAAAATTTAGAAAAGTGCACCTTTTTCTCTGTTTCTCTCTTGGAAAATGAATAATAAAATGATGGTTAAAATACAAGTTTAGTTCTTTAAATTTTTCGGTTTGTGTCTAAAGGTCTTTGAACTTTAAAAAGTGTTTAATAGGTCCCTCAACTTTAAAAATGTCTAATAGATTATTGAACTTTCAATTTTGTGCTTAATAGGTCTCTAACACATTCAAAAAAATTTAAAACTGAACTTATATAGTAGATATAAATTTGAATTTTTATCTCTAATAGGACCATATTTTGTGTATAGTAGATCCGTGAATTTTGAAAAACGTCGAATAGGTCAATGACATATTATACAGAAAGTTGAAAATTCATTGATTTATTGGACAATAAGATCAATCCCGGTTTCTTAAACCGAATCATCACACAAGAATCTCTATTCATGTTTTAGACCGATCTCATATTTAAATCATATTTAAATATGTTCATCATTCTTCCAAAAACGAATTTGAATAAATTCAAATTATTTTTCCCTCATATTGTTACACGGCTTAGTCCGAGCTAGTCAGAAGAACCTAAAAGACCTACAGATCATGAGCTCCAACGATACGAGATTAACCGGTCAAACTCTTTAGCCAAGCTAACCAACATTTGTTAACCCCGAGCACTTATTAGACACTTTTTAAAGTTCAGAGACCAAATAGAAACAAATCTGAAAGTTTAGGGACTTCTTAAATATTTTTTGAAGTTCAAGGACCAAATAGATATAAGTTTGGACTAAACTTGTAATTTAAACTAAAATGATATCGATGAACTAGAGTGGTATGTGAGTTAAAAACAAAATCCTACTACTGTAACCATTCCTTTTGAAAAGTCTGAACATGATAACAGAAAGAGAATTGAAGAAAAGAACAGCCTAAAAGTAACACATCAAGCCACAAGTGGGTCTGGCCTCTTACTTTTTGCATTGCTTTCAGCTATGCCCATCATCATATCTTATCTCCATAGAGTTTCCCATCCAACAAGGGATTATGTCTTTTTGGAACTTCTTTAAAACTGACAAAGTTTTAGAACAACTAGGAAAGGTGGTGAAAAAGGCAATTAGCTACAAAGAAAGCTGGTGGTTAAAAGTGCATTTACTTTTTGAAGCTTCTGATTTTTAACTTGATTAAACAGCCAATCTTTGCAGAACTATTTAGCAGAACTATTTAAACTCTAACAGATGGGAAAAGAAGGATAGCCAGGTAGTCAATTTTGAGTTGATTTGATTAATTTGTTAATTAGTATTTTAGAGGTAATTAGTTATTTGTCTTGTAACTGTAAGGCTATAAATGGCTTGAGTTTATAATCAAATCAAGTTGTCAATTAGTTTTATTTGAATTTGTTAATTAGTTATGCTTTAAATAGCCTGTCTGAATTTTGTAATGGTTAGTTTTTGACATTGATATTAAATAGAACAGTGTTTCTTAAAAAGATTTTCTCTGTTTTTGAGGGTTTTTTCTTCTTCTTGTGTTTTCAGAAAGATTTCACTTGCATCACTGTAATTCTTAATCTTGCATAAGAGTTATAAGCCACAGATTATATAATTCTCTCCAACTATTATCACCATCTCTTTCAGTTTTCTTGCCTTCTTTAACTACAAATAGGACCAGCTAACCAGAGCTAGGAATGCTGGTTATTCTTTGACTCTTCCAGCTGAAACATGGCTGACATTTACATGTCGCAGTTCCTTCTCTTCTTCTCCATTCTTAGCATTCTCCTCGTTGCGGCTTGGGGGCAGCCTTTGACAGCTTCGGACTGGCTTCTGGAAATGAAATCTGAACTGGCTGATCCTCTTGGAGTCCTTGAAAACTGGTCTCCAAGTGCTCATGTTTGTAGCTGGAATGGCATTTCATGTTCTGATGATGAGTCCCATATTGTTAGTTTAAGCCTTTCTGGGTGTAGTTTATCAGGTTCCATGTGGAGTGAGTTATGGCATATCACTTCACTTGAAGAATTGGATTTGTCTTCAAATTCCCTCTCTGGTTCAATACCTTCTGAGTTTGGTCATCTTTTCAATCTAAGGATACTGATTTTGCATTCAAATAATCTCTCTGGGAAGCTTCCTGCTGAGATAGGCCTTTTGAAGAACTTGCAAGCTCTAAGAATAGGTAACAACCTGTTGTCAGGTGAAATCACACCATTTATTGGAAACTTGAGTAATTTGAGCGTTCTGGGTCTTGGCTATTGTGAATTCAATGGGAGTATTCCAGTTGAGATTGGTAACTTGAAGCATCTTATATCTCTTAATTTGCAGCAGAACAGGCTCAGTGGTTCGATTCCCGATAGCATTCAGGGAAACGAAGAGCTTGAAGACTTGGTGGCGTCGAATAATATGCTTGATGGCAACATTCCTGATTCACTAGGCTCATTAAGGTCATTGAAAGTTTTGAATTTGGCCAATAACAGCCTTTCTGGACCAATTCCTGTTGCATTAAGTGGTCTTTCCAATTTGTTGTACTTGAACTTGCTTGGAAATAAATTCAATGGAGAAATCCCTTCTGAGATAAACCAATTGGTTCTTCTTGAGGATGTAGATTTGTCAAGAAACAATCTTTCTGGAACCTTAAGCCTACTGAATTCACAGATGAAGAATCTTAAAACTGTGGTCTTATCAGATAATGCTTTAACAGGTAACATTCCAAACAGCTTCTGCTTCAAAAATTCAAGCCTTCAACAAATATTTCTTGCCAGAAACAAGCTCTCAGGCAAGTTCCCAATGGAGTTTCTCAACTGTTCCTCACTACAACAGTTGGATCTTTCTGATAACGAACTCGAAGGAGATCTCCCGTCCGCTTTGGACGATCTTAAGTACCTAACGGATCTTTTACTCAACAACAACAGCTTCACTGGATTTATACCTCCTCAAATTGGAAACATGAGCAACTTGGAGGACCTGTATCTGTTTGACAACAAACTCACAGGAACTATTCCAAAGGAGATAGGGAAGCTACAGAAGTTGAGTGCTATTTTCCTCTATGAAAACCAGATGACGGGAATCATACCGAATGAGCTTACAAACTGTACGAGCTTGACGGAGATCGATTTCTTTGGTAATCATTTTATAGGGCCCATTCCTGAGAATATTGGGAACCTAAAGAACCTGGCTGTGCTTCATCTAAGGCAGAACTTCTTGTGGGGTCCCATCCCTGCAAGTTTGGGGTACTGCAAAAGCCTTCAGTTGTTGGCTTTGGCTGACAACAATCTCTCAAGATCATTGCCTTCCACTTTAGGGCTCCTCTCAAAATTGAGCACCATTACTCTATATAACAACTCTCTTCAAGGCCCTCTTCCTGTATCATTCTCCATTCTCAAAAGCCTAAAGATAATAAATATCTCCAATAATAGGTTGTTGGGAAAAATACACGAGATATAAATAACGCGGAATAACAACAATATTATATCTCACGTTCCCACTTCACAGGTTAGAACCAAATAAGTATCGATCACAAAATACAATAATAAAGATAAGGGAAAGAGAGAACGACACCGTAATTTATACTGGTTCGCCCCGATCTCAGGACTACGTCCAGTCTTCTGCAACTGCAGGTTCAATTATAATGGAGATTACAATAAGCATCAGCTCAGCGCTACAAACTACCCTCAATAGCCCAACAATGACTATTGACTTCCAAGTATCACAACCCGATAACTTGGGATCAACAACGAAGAAGAAACCGCTCAAATCACAAGAAGAATATGAATTTTTCTTCTTAAATGCTCACTGCCTTCAAAAAGACTCCACGGCCAAAACCAATATCTTCCTTCTTTGATTTTTCTCTTCTTTTGTTGATTAATATTGAACACCCACCATTTTTCCTTTTATAGAAAAAACCACCCACATTTAAGCCAATTAAAACCACCTTTTAATTGAACCAATTACAAAAGTTGCTTAAGGAGGTTATATTGGGCTTGTGGGCTTTTATTGAGTTTTGACTCCAAATTCTTAACAATCTCCCACTTGGAGACAAAACGACGATCTTGCCTCCCACAGCAACGAAACTGGTCATCTTGGCAAACTCCAAGAATTTACTCCAGTGCAACTGTTATTTCTGATCTTCTTGGCAAACTCCAAGGTTCAACAAAAAACCTGTAAAATAACAAAAATTACAAAAGAGAGGTAACTATCTGAAAGTAACTGTAGTGCATCTGTGCTCGCCCTGAGGAATGGGCTCGCTACGTGGATCTATCTCCCAGACGAAAAAGACAGACACGTACTCCCACTTCAGCTAAGTGGTAACAACTGACATCTTCTTCAACCCTGAATCACTGTTCTTGAAGAAAATATATTTTGAGAAGGGTTTGAATTTTCTATTCAAACCTGTTGCCAAACTAGAGACTTTTCCTTTGACCTTAGCAATTGCTTTGGCCTTCCACTTCGATGCCTCCACTCGCCTCGGCGACTTCTTCAATTCGTTCGAGCGTCTGACAATTGAGGGTTGACAATAGCCATCAACTTTCTCTTCTGAACTTCCCAATTGTTTCTGAATTGAAGGATCGTGATCCAACTGATCAAACTTGGCTATCAGTGCTGCTGGCTCACCTCTATAACAACCATCTGCAGCTTTAATTGGCATCCACCGTCTCTTTGATTCTTTGGAAACATTCAACTGACATTTGTACAATGTAGATTTTCTGTGGCCAACTGCCACTACTTGGGATCCCAGTATGAGTTTACACTGGCGACTGCCAAACTCACACCTGTAGCCTTCATCTGTCAACTTGCCAATAGAGATGAGATTCATCTTCATTCTAGGCACAAACCTGACATCATGCAATACCAGAACACTACCACATTCTAACTTCAGACTAACATCCCCAATCCCACTGGTTTTGGAGACTCTGCCATCACCCATTCTCACTAGACCATGACATCCTCTTGTGAAGGATGTGAACAAACTTCTATCTGAAGTTATGTGAACTGACGCTGCACTGTCTAAAATCCACTCAGATGAATTACTAAAAATTTCTGTGTCACTTCCAACACAGACACATGCATCGGCATCATCAACTATGTTTGTCTCATGCTTTCTTTCCTGATCCTCTTTTAGTTTTCTACACTGACTTTTATAGTGACCTATTTTGTGACAGTAAAAGCATTCTATCTCCTTATTCCTATGACCCCACTTCTTCCCACTGCTACTCGGTTTCATAAATTCTTTACCCTTAGTCAAAGCTAAAGCTGATCCCGTAGTAGATGACTCTCTACCACTACTCTTTCTACGAATTTCTTCAGCTAGAGCTAAATCACAAACCCCTGAAAACTTCAGAATATTTTCTCCTACCGAATTAGACACAGCTGTCTTCATCGTTTCCCAACTTTCAGGTAAAGACATTAATAACTGAATAGCGTATACTTCATCAGTAAAATCTATCTTAACAGACTTTAACTGATTTACCAAAGTGGTAACCTCATTGATATAGAAATTTACAGATGCATCTTCAGCCATTTGCATGTTAAAAAATTTCTTAAGAAGATATGCTTTACTATTAGCAGACGATTTCTCGTACCTGTTTGTAAGCGCTTCCATTAGCTTGATTGCGGTAGTCTCATTGGCTACAAGACTAACAACTTCCATTGTCAAACACATTCTGATGTTTGCAACTGCTTGTTCATCGAGATCTTCCCAATCTCCATCTGACATCTCTTTCGGTCTCTCTTTCAGTGCCTTGTGCAATTTCTTGCAGGTTAAAAAATCCTTCACCTGCATCTTCCAATAACCAAAATTTCCCCCATCAAATTTTGTGACTCCTTCGAAACTCTTTGGATTCGTCGCTCCCATGATTTCTGAACCAAAAGCTCTGATACCACTTGTTGGGAAAAATACACGAGATATAAATAACGCGGAATAACAACAATATTATATCTCACGTTCCCACTTCACAGGTTAGAACCAAATAAGTATCGATCACAAAATACAATAATAAAGATAAGGGAAAGAGAGAACGACACCGTAATTTATACTGGTTCGCCCCGATCTCAGGACTACGTCCAGTCTTCTGCAACTGCAGGTTCAATTATAATGGAGATTACAATAAGCATCAGCTCAGCGCTACAAACTACCCTCAATAGCCCAACAATGACTATTGACTTCCAAGTATCACAACCCGATAACTTGGGATCAACAACGAAGAAGAAACCGCTCAAATCACAAGAAGAATATGAATTTTTCTTCTTAAATGCTCACTGCCTTCAAAAAGACTCCACGGCCAAAACCAATATCTTCCTTCTTTGATTTTTCTCTTCTTTTGTTGATTAATATTGAACACCCACCATTTTTCCTTTTATAGAAAAAACCACCCACATTTAAGCCAATTAAAACCACCTTTTAATTGAACCAATTACAAAAGTTGCTTAAGGAGGTTATATTGGGCTTGTGGGCTTTTATTGAGTTTTGACTCCAAATTCTTAACAAGGTTTACTGGAACCATCTTTCCTCTCAGTGACTCAGATTCTTTAACTGTATTGGATTTGACAAACAACAGTTTTTCAGGTCCTATTCCTTCCAGATTGTCCAACTCCAGAAACTTGAGACGTCTTCGCCTCGCAAACAACAAACTCGCCGGTTACATTCCTTCCGAATTCGGCCAATTGACAGAGCTAAAATTTCTTGATTTATCATACAACAATCTCACAGGAGAAGTGTCACCTCAACTCTTCAACTGTAGCAAGCTTGAGCACTTTTTGCTTAATGACAACAGATTGACAGGAACCATCATTCCACTGATAGGGAACTTACAAGAACTTGGTGAGCTAGATTTCTCATCCAATAACTTGTATGGGAAAATACCTGCAGAAATTGGAACCTGTTCCAAACTACTTAAGCTCTCTCTCCATAGCAACAATTTATCAGGAACAATCCCACTCGAGATCGGAAATCTTGCCTTCCTCTATGTCCTTAACCTGCAAAGAAACAACCTTTCAGGCCCCATTCCATCAACAATCCAAAAATGCAGCAAACTCTATGAGCTGAGACTATCTGAAAACTTCTTGACTAGTGAGATCCCTCAAGAACTTGGAGAGCTGAGTGAATTACAAGTAACACTGGATTTAAGCAAAAATCGCTTATCCGGCAAAATCCCATCATCCATTGGAAATCTAATGAAGCTGGAGAGATTGGATCTCTCTTCAAATCATCTCAAGGGGGAAATCCCTAGTTCACTTGAACAACTGACAAGCGTACATATTCTGAACCTGTCAGATAATCAACTCCAAGGTCCAATCCCTCATTTTTTTTCAGGGTTCCCATTGAACTCCTTCAAGGGTAATGAAGAACTCTGTGGCCCACCTCTGTTATCATGTTCAAAATCTGCAGGGCAAGAGACAGGCAGATTATCCAAGGCTGCAGTGATAGGCATTATTGTGGCTATTGTTTTTACCTCCATGGTTATATGTCTAATAATGATGTATATTATGCTGAGAATGTGGTGCAATTGGAGAAAAGTTTCGGTTTCGAGCTCCGATGGAGGTGGGAATGAACATGGCAGAGAAGAGGAGAAATGGGTTCATGGAAATGACAAGAATGTAGGTGAGTACTTGAAAGTTGATTCTGTGGCATTGGCTCCTTCTAAGAATAAGCCATCTTCAGATACAAGGTGTGTTTTCCAACTCAAGAGGGATTCAGACTCCACCACATAAGGCAAGATTGAAGATGCAAAGTTGTTCCTTTGGTTTTTCTCTTTTGGGTCATTCAAAGATCACTTCTTTTTTTCCTTTGAATGGTAAATGTGTCTATAGAGCTCTCATCTTAAACCTCAAGGCTTTCATAGATTATTTGTTACTGGTGACTTTTGGAGCCTAAGGACTGTAAAAATAAACTGGAAAACCTTGTAGATAATTACTATTGGAATTTTTGTTCTGCAGGTATCTGTCAAATAGAGCCTTGGTAAGCTGGAAATGGCTTAACCTGGGGGAAAAGATTGACTGCTTACAGTAATAGACAAAAGAAGAACATTCTTCTTCTTTTCATGTTCCATTTCAATTCTTCTTTTACTTTTTTATGTTTTTTGGAAAAACATTTAAGTTTTTCTGACTAGTTCTCTTACAACCAGCGAACTGTACTCATCAATCTACCAACAATGCCATATTCCAAATATGAATGCAACAAAAGTCTGAACTGGCTGAGTGTCATCATCCCATTTCACAGCAGTTTCAGGACCAAAAAAGAGTTGCAGTTGAAAAGCAAATTCTTTTGAGATCTTTTCTCATTCCAATCACCTTCGAATGCAAGTTCATTGACCCGCTTTTCTATAGTTCACACAAACATTTTCCTTCAAAATTTAGCAACTTCAGGTCTAATCTATTTTTGAATAACTGCTTCATTTATTAATATAAATGTTCATTGAGTTGACGTCTCGCCGAATGTTTTTCCATTTGAGTCTATTGTGATCACGGTATCACTTCCGATAGATCGAGTCATCTGCAGTTTAAACGCTTGCATTAAGGAATGCCTCCATACCTGTTACAAGAACAATGAAAATCATGTCCTCGGAGACACACAACATATAATAAAAATATCATTCATGAAAAATCAACATGATACTTACAGTGTGCAGAACCGTATTCGAGCTTCGTGCGAAAAAAGAATCCTTCTTTCCACATACGATCTCGAGAACCAGAACCCCAAAGGCATATGCACGCCTTCTCCATCAGTGGTACTCGAACCACAATTTCAGTAGGCTAGGCAGTCGTTATTTAAGCTTACATTGTGAAAGCCATATCTTATTCCTAAAGTAATAGCCAAATGAGAAAGTAAAGCATAAGCTATATATATTATACTGTATCTTTTGCATATATCATTTTAAAGCATGCAACTTAGATGATATCTTCTTCCAAACAAGAAAATGACTTTGTATATTAGCAGTGTCCTCACAATTCCAGAGCTTATACTAGCATTGATCCTCAATGTGAGCTATATCGGGCAAGTTCGAAATCAGAAATCAGAAATCTTTGGATTGAGGTGCTCATCGGGGAGAAATTTGCTCGTTTTTATATCTATGTGAAGGTATGTCAGACCATCGTGTCCAGATTAATGACATGTTTGGAATGACTTTATAAGTGTTTACAAAAGTGTTTTTAATTGCAAAAAAATATATTTTTAAATACTTAAAAAGTAAATTTAAACATGCCCTAAGAATTTAAATTTTTACTATTTATCTACTGCTGCAAGAATCAAAACCAGTAGAATACAGAAAGTTCTTATGTATTACTTATATCAGGGCATCAAAGTACTTATATCACAGGACATTGCTTGAATGATAGTCTACAGCAAAAGGAACTCCTTTCAGTATTGCAGGCTGCAACTGGAATAACCAAAAAGGGAACGGGCAGGTGATCGAAAATTGTCTAAAACACATATGAACGATAAAGCATTAGATCAAAGACGATGTAACAGAGTATGAACTTTGAAGCTTTACAAAGTCTTGTTTTGAATTCCTCCAATCAAGTTTACCCCATTGAATAATTCATCTGCCCCGTGTCGGTAACATCCTCGACACATCGAACCAAAAGGTGGTTTTTTCTCAAGCACTTCATACTTGAAATTCAATTTAGTGTTGTCCATGCTAACTTTGACCTGATTACTGTGCACTAAAGCAAAGTTAAACAAGACAGAATTAAAATGGAGGCCAGGTGAAAGAAAGTGCTGACAAGACAAGTACATCTCAATTTCATTGAACCTCACCTTCTTTGTTCATTGATAACTTCATATAGCCTAAACAAGCACTAAAAAGGGCAAGAAGGCAACAAAAACACCATTGATAACTAGCCTACTATGACAAATCCACTGCAAAACCAAGGCAATGAGAGAATGAATATGAACAATGAATGATCTGGTCTTCCTTTCCCTTTTCCTAATTTAGCTATGGCTCAAATCCAGATATCTTATCGTATAAAATACGCAAACCCACCTTTTTTTTTTCAACAAGAAACAGAATTTTCGTAATGAAAAGAGACTAATGCTAAATAAATACAAAGGGGAAACAAAAAAAGGCAAGAAATAAATAAAGTAAATTAAGAGCAAAAGCTTCCCAATTCAAACAAACATCTTGCAAGGAGAAAGCTGAAAAATGATTGGAAAGAGAGCACCATTGAAAAGCTTTTTAATTTGGACAAATTAAAACGATCACACCATACCTCTTCTGGTTCAAAAACCAACACCTCAATCATCAATGCCATTAATTTTCTGATACTATATCACATTTTTTAAGTAAATTCGAGACTCCAAGATGGTTTTCCCCCTCCTTTGTGACCTTGTCTTCTTTCTTCATTGACCAAACATTGTGACATTCATATAGTACAATCCACAGTTTTTCGCATTGATGGCATTAATGTTACTGATTCGACAGTTAAATTACCGGTCAACACAGATTCAACAGTTAAATCTCTTGTCAACACAAAAACTTAAATTCAAAGTAACCGTAAATTTAATTATATCAATACTCTAACATTTTTTCTCACTTGTGGGCTTCGACATTTGTAGAAGGGCCAAAAAGTGAAAATCAATATTAACTATTATTAGGGGGAAAGTGACATTACTAGAGCTCGAACACGAACACAAGACGTTCTACTATGATACCATGTTAAATCACCAATCAACCAAAAAACTTAAGTCATGGATTACGGTAAATTTAATTATATCTGTTGCGGGCCACCTCAGCATGAGATCACAAGCATGATGTCTTGTTGTCCTTCCCGAGGACCTAGGGCCGACACCTAGAGTCCGATCAGGGGACCTGCGAGATCCTCCGCCGGTCAGTCCGGAGATCTACGGTTTCGTCATGATAGGCCCCCCAAAATCAGGGCGAGGAATGTCCGCTAACACCCCTACCACTGCTCACGAGCGGCGGTACGACGATCCTTACAAATCCACCTAGGATCAGGGACCGTCCCATCTCCATGATGAGGAAGTGTACGGACCAGCGCCGACCGTTCCATCCTTCCTCTCCTATATATACAAAGTCCACGCTTCATTGAAAGGTACGCAATCCTTACTACTCACACTCCGCTTAAGCTTAGAACTCTCTCTACTGACTTAAGCATCGGAGTACAGTGGACCCAGCCCCACACCGGTGCAAGTTTGCTCCCTCTCTGCAAGTCGGCCTCGAACTACACCACTTATTCACCATCCGAAGCCCACCTCCGAGGAGTCCATATTCTTGCATCAACAATATCAATACTGTAACCTAAAGTCCTCCTGATTTTGGTTTGAGCTCTCAAACTGGCTTCTTCTTCATCCAAACTCAACCACTAACCCCATCATCAAATTCCTGATAATCTTGGATTATTCTTTATTCTTTGCAGTGTCAGTTGATTTCCCCTCTTCTACCCAGCAAATTAACATATATTTTTTAAGAAAAAGGTTAGATTTTTCCAACACACCCTCACATCTTGTCTACTTCCCTAATGTCAATATTCTTATCTTTTTTGTCGCCTTCTATTAGCCTAATGTCAATATTCTCCCATTTCTCTTCAAACATTGACACATGAGGCTGTGCTTCCATTTTCTAAGTCTTTATCCAAAGGCTGAAAAGATAATGAATTAGAGGCTGTGAGAAAGAGGAGATAATGAAATATGAAACAGAGAAGAGATTGTCCTTTGGTTTTCAAGGCAAGGGGTTTTCATGTAGCTGAAAAATGGGCCCAAAACAAACAGAGCAGACCCAACTTCAAAATCTCTCTGTCTCTCTCTCTCTCTGCTTATTGAATGCTTCATGCTTGTGTTCCTATTTTGCAATTAATGGTGGTGTCATGTCGCTGCTCGTTCCAATATTGGGCCAGACACCCCAAATTTGCCGTTTGTTTCAAAAGGGGTCTGAGAATAAATGAAAGGGAACCCAGAAAGATCCATTGAAAATTCAAACAAAGTGTTTTGAGATTTGGTACAACACTTCCATATTAGTTTAGAATTTGCTTTACTGACCTCATCTGTAGGGAGTCCTTCATAAACCTTTTCTATGAAAATAGATTAGAACTTTCAAGTTTGAACTGATACATGGGTCTTAATGTCATGGCCACTGAAATGTACTTTGTTATTATTATTATTTAACTTCTTATTGAATAATTTAATCCGTTTTTTATTATTCATGAGCTGTTTGTGACGTTGAATGTGTTAAAATAATCGGTGAATTATAGCGGGGATTGAACCCATGACCTTGTGGTCACTGACACAACCCTATGCCAATTGAGCTATGCTCTGTTTGGCAACACCGCTAATTTTTTTAAAAGCTAAGAGCATAAATACTATTTTCATGAATCCACCTATAAGTTGTTTTATTTTGTTATCTACTTGATACAAGTGTAAACTAAGTTTTGAAAAAAAAAAAAACAGTTTTTATAAATTTGTTTTTTGTTTTTTGGAATTTGTCAAAGAATAATGTTTACTTATAAATATGAATAGTCTCATTTGAATGTCTTTCAAAGTTTTTAAAAAATGTTTTTAAGTTGAAAAAAAAGTATTTTAACCACTAGAGAACGTTATTTCAAATAACCCCGAAAATCAATATAAACAAATTGTGAGACACAATTTAAAAAAATCAAAAGGGAAAAATTTATCAGAGAGACTTACTATTTAACTAGTTTTGTCTTTCTTATGGGCAAAAGATATGCAAGTATATTGATTAACTAATAAAAAGAACTGTTCTTTTTAATGTTAAAACTGTTTAATAATCCTCTTTTACTGTTTCGAATTACTTCCGTGAAGATATTTGATCGAGAAAATGAAAGGGGAAGACCCGGATATAGCCTATAGGCTAAAAGCCGATGGTGTTTCTTTCACTATCTTGGTTTCTGTCATTTTTCATTTAAAAAAACTCTCTCTCACCCATATAGCCAGTGAAAATGCTTATCTTATAGGCTGCATGTCATTCTCTTGTAATCTTGTACACTATCTCTTTAAATGAGCCTTCATGAACCACTTAAATTAGCCTCTTCAATATCTCTGTCACATTTTATAAGACCATTTATTGTTTCCTTGTATAACCTCTTCCCATTTCCATTTCCATTTTCATCCTCACCAGTCACCACTCTTTCTCTCTTTCTTTCTTTCTTCCACAGCATAAACTTCTCTGAAACTTCAACCTCTTTACTCATAACTCCAAAATGTCATCTTTGTGTCAATTGATTCCTGGCCTCAGGTCTCAGACTGCAAATTTCGTACTTTTCTGAAATGGGTCTGCTTAAAGTTGCACTTTTGGTTTGTCTTTGTTGGGTTTTTTCCCTTTTGTGCTTTGGAGCTCGCTGCCATGGTTCTGAGCTCACTTTGAAGTTCTTGGAGGCCCCTAATGCTTTCTCACGCTTGAAGTCAGCCACATTTGTGTTTGAAGTTTTAGTGAATGGCCATAGTGATAATTGCAAGGACTGCAATATCAGTTGCTCGGTACCTTTTAACTCTATCTGTTCTTTGAGTTTGTTTGTTTGCTTTGTTGTTGTCTTCATGTGCTCTCTCTTTCTCTCTCTTTCTTTCTGAGTGGAATATGAATTTGACTTGCTATTCCTTTTCTTCTTGTGCAATATAACCCTTCAGTTTAGTTGGCTGATTTGTTGGTAAGATCATGGATGTTAAAACCTTTTTGTCTGTTGATGTCTTCATTTTGATGAACCCCTTGAATCATGGAAGACTCTAGCTGCTTGAGAATTAAAGGGAAATTTCAGAATTTGACTCCCATTTACTGAGAATTAGCTAATAGACTATTTGAACTTCAAAACAGAACATTCTAGTCTAGATTTGCTAAAATTGGAAAATGTGGTTCCTCGTATCCTACGAGTTTCCTTGGTCACCAAATGTAGTAGTGTAAGCTCTTTGTCTCTTGAGATTAGTTGGCCACCAAATGTAGTAGTGTGAGCTAGTTGTCCTGTGAGATTAATCGAGTTACGCGCAAGCTGACTTGGACATTCACGGATATCAAAAAAGATTTTTTTTCTTCACTTTCATGTGTACTTCAATTGATAATGAACTTAAGTGTGCCTCTACTTCTCTCCTGCAGCTGGATAACAGCCACCCTTTGGACTGTAATGACAGAAAGATTTCCTATTCTGAATTGGAGGATGGAGAGCATAAATTCAAGGTCTGCACTAATTTGTCCAAGGGAGTTGGCTGTTCTAGCTACAACTGGACTGTTGGTAAGAGTATAAGAATCTGCATTATTGTTCTCAATCAATACAGTACTTGGATCATCAGCCACTTAGCTTCACATAAGATGATAGAATTTGGTCAAAATCTCTCACTGAGGAAATAGAGAGTGGTTTCATATTGTTTTTAATCAGCACTTATAAAGTTATAATTAGTTGCATAAGTTGAAGAAATGTAAATTGAACTCTATTAAAAAAAAATATTTACAAACGTAATTAAGCTTCTACCAAGAATGTAACTGGACATATCCTTTATAAAGATTTCAACTCTATAACACTATGCTTCGTAAGATGCACTCAAACTTTTGTTTTCCCTCGTCATTGTTCTATTAGTTTTGCCTATCTTGTTTCAAAACAACATATTCCATTTGAAGGTTACAAAAAATGATAAATAAAGTGGAAGTTTTGTATATTTTGCACCCTCAGTCACACACAACTTTCACAAACTGAAAGAAAAAATTGTCAGTATTCTCCAAGAACTTGGCTAATTTCTTTACTATCCATTATTTTGCAGATACAGTTCCCCCCACAGCATCTATTATGGCCTCAACAACATTTACGAACGCTTTAAACGTTTCTGTAAATATTTCTTTCTCTGAAACTTGTAAACGTGGTGGAGGTTTCGGATGTTCATCTGTACAGGCCTGCAACGTGAGTAGGTGGCTGCTCACATTTTCGTACCGCTTAACGATATTGTTGAGAAGTTTCTTGGTCTTGATCTTTTTCTTTACATCCTTGAATCGGATATAAAATAATGTTATATCCCATGAATCATACAAAACTTAAACTACAGAATATTGAAGCAAAAAATTCTAAAAGTAGAAAAGTTATATGCATATTGTCTAGTTTTGCTAGAAGGAAACATTTTTATTAGCTGGAAAAAAATTTGAAGTCTGATGTAAAAAAAATGATTCATTGCAGCTACTGGTGTATGGTGAAGGGCATGTTATACCATCATCTTTCAAAATTCTTCAGCCCAACCTCAAATATTCACTTTCTGTGGCCTTGACATCTACCATTCAATATGGAAGAATTATATTAGTAATGGATAAGGATTTCTGTACTGATAGTGCAGGAAATATATTCACAAGAACAGAAAATTCAATTTCCTATGTGCACTTTGGTAAGCTTACTGGTTAATCATGATTTCCTATTTTGTATTCTGTTGCAATCGTAACTTAAAATTTGTGAACTTGACAGATAGAAGAAAACTACTTGCCAACCTGAAAACTCGGGTTCCGGAACGGCTACTCCAGCTTAACCGTGACACCAGACTGGTACAAGCAACAAACAAACATGATAACTTAAGGGTGTATTTATACTTTTCAGAATCAGTTCTTAATTCATCTGTGGAAGTTTTGAATTCTCTTCATGTAAGTGAAGGCATGCTACTTCCAATGAGTGGAAGGAGTCTCGGAAATCGCAGATTCGGCTTTTTGGTTAGTTTTTTATTTACTGTATATGTTTTCGTTTTCATTTTCTGATGTTCATCTGTATATGTTTCACTTGATATGAAATTCCCTATTTCAGGTTACAAATGTTTCTGGAATTGCAATAATCACAGTCAGTCTCAAGCCTAACTCTATAATAAGCAGACAAGGAAATCATGTTTCACCACTTTCACCAGTTACTTTCCTTTATGGTAAACAATATTTTTAGTCAAGGAAATTACTAGCAGAACTTTTTACTTCACCTATGGCAATAATTAATACTCTATTCTCCTTGTAACCTTATGAACTTCACAAGTCTGAGAATTTCAAAATTCAATTCAAACTGTGAATTTCAGATTCTCTTAGGCCCACTGTGATGCTCAGTTCAACTACTTCTATGAGGACAAGACAAAAACGATTTTCGGTCACTGTGAATTTCATGAAGCCTGTATTTGATTTCAACTCCTCCTGTGTATCGATTCGTGGAGGTCGTTTGCAGAGGCAAGTTAGTGTATACATTGGTTAAGTTTTTCATGAAACCAGATTGTCTTTGCTCTTTTTTTTCCCTTATAAACTCTTTCTACGGTCCAGCTTTCGCGAGATGGGCAGGAATATTTACTCTGTAGAAGTACAAGCTGAGGATGAAGTCATATCTGTCAGTGTCCCTGAAAATGTAACCGTCGATGTTGCTGGAAATCGTAATCTAGCATCAAATGTTCTGCGAGTGAGGCACTGTAAGCATTCAAATATTTTAGTCTGCATCATACTGATAAATCTCCTTTCCTTACATTTATTTGTTTCAATTGTTAATATAAGATATGTTATGAACGAAATATGCAGATTCTATACCGAAAATATCTACCTTCGTTTCGACCTTTACATTTGCTTCATTTACGGCAACATCCCTTGCAGCAGGACTACTCACTGTATCAACAGCTAGCCTTCAATCAGAAGGAGTATTCTTGAGATCATCTTCTGCTCTTACATATAATCCTACAAGAAATATTTTTGTATGTAACTTGGAAGCAGTCTCTCACTATTGAATTACTTTTTCTATTCCATAGCTTAAACTAGATAGAGAAGAATCATAGTACACGACTTTTTCAGTTATGAGCACCAAAAAGTTTTTAAAATTTTCACTTCACCATCTTTGATAGATGTTCGATCCAAACACTGACAATTTTGAAATACCGTCTTCTCGAGCTACTAACATAAACATGTTTATACACATCCAAAATAGACTGCTTCAATATAACATATTAAGCAGCTTCTCTTTTATGCAGAGAATTGCTTGCCACATTCAAATTTTTGCGCTATCTATATGGCTGCCGGTTACGCTGCCTGTTGAGTACTATGAATTTGCTATGGGTTTGCAATGGAGTATTCCTTATCTTAGAGCTCCATGGGAAGATGAGCACGATCATCCCGACTTAAGTGGCTATAGCCCCTTTGCTGGATCAAATCCTTATGTTGCCAAAACTCTTCATTCAGAAGTTCTTCAAAACAAGGTTCCAGGCAATAACTTTACTATGGTTGATCAGTTATATGGATTACCCCTTACTCCAATGGAATACAGATCTTTTTTCGAGGTAAGAAGGAATTACTCTCATCTTCTACTGCTCCAATGCCAATGAAAGAGGAACTTTTTTTATATGAAACTGAATTTTTATTTGCAGAGCCAAAATATCAAACCCCAAGCTGATAATATTTTTGGAGCAGGAAGTTACAGTCAGTAAGTATTTCTCCTGTTTCGCTTTTTTGTTATCGAATAGTGGTTCTTTCTTCTCGGTATGGATTAAAATGAATAGAAATATTCTCAAAACATTGAGCCAATAAGATTTTATAAAGATGCAAGGCAGATAAGTTGTCAAAATTCAGTGCAAGATGCTTATCCTCATACTTTTTAAGCGTTTCATTTTGAATATGATTAGAAAACTGGTCTGCATTTCATTCTCCATTGTGTGCATTATGAGGTCAAAGTTCTGAGCTAAAAATGCTTGTGAAAATGGACGAAAGGCGGTAAAGATTTCGTTTGATCATATCGCGTTTCTTTGGGGTGATGGAAATTAGATATGGTTGACTAACCTTATGAGCTAATGAAACCATTTTCATTGTTGAGATATGTCTTCTCTATCTTTAAGTACATTTTTGTTTTTTATATCTTGTTTACAAACTCAACAGAGATTGAATTTCCTTACAAATGACCATGTTTGTTTTATCCTAGCAGGTGGCAAGATTTTTATCGAAGCATGTTCTGGTTTGGAATTTTTGCTGGAAGTTTGATATTCCTCCATGCTCTTTTCCTTTTCATTATGAAATGTCGAAAGAAAATATACAACACACAGGGTAGTTATGGAGCGCTTACCTTCCCTAGATTTGAGATATTCCTTACATTTGTTGCTCTTCCTTCCATGTCCATGGCCTCGGGTGCGCTATTTAGAGGTAACTTTCGAACATTTCTCTGCTTTAACAGTCTTATTTGCTCTATGTACTTACAGAGTACATTTCTAAAAGATTCTAACTTGTTTTGATCTCTATTTTGGTTGTGCAAGGTGGAGCTCTGGCAGGAGTAATAGTTGGAGTTTTGCTGCTCGGCGTTCTGTCGCTACTTTTGCTAGCCTTGCTGCTGTTTCTGTCGATCGGAATCACATTCGGGAAGCTACTTCAGTACAAAGAAGTTCATCAAGAAGGTCAGAAATTTCATTGGTATCAAGAACTTGTTCGTGTAACTCTAGGTCCTGGCAAGAGAAGTCAATGGACTTGGAAAAACCAGCCAAGCTCTGTTTACCTTGACATTTTTGGGCCAATGTTTGAAGATCTGAGAGGTCCCCCAAAGTATATGCTGTCTCAGATTTCTGTGGCGAATCCCAACAAACGTGGCGATCACATTATTGCCTCCGATGATGAAACAGAAGATGCAGAAGCACCATTCATCCAAAAGCTGTTTGGTATCCTTCGAATATACTATACGCTTCTCGAATCGATCAGACGAGTCACTCTTGGAATCATGGCTGGTGCCTACAAGGAAACACTCTCTTCAAGAACTCCAATAGTTACCTTATTATGCATCTCATCACTTCAGCTCTTTTTCCTAGTTCTCAAGAAGCCATTTATCAAGAAAAAAGTTCAGTTGGTTGAGATCATTTCCAACACATGTGAAGTCGGTCTTTTCACTATTTGTGCGGTTCTCTTAAATAACGAATTTTCGATCGGGGATCAAACGAAGCTCGGAATAATCATGGTGGTGCTGTTCCTTATAGGCTACTGTCCACAACTGATCAATGAATGGTATGCTTTGTTCAAACAAGCAAAGCAGCTTGACTATGCTGAGCAATCATTCTTTTCAGGACTCAAAGTGGCATTCATTGGGTTCCTCCTCCTGTTTCTCCCACAGAGATTCACTAAAAACTTGGAAAGTACATTCGCAGTGAACCTTAGCGGAGACTCCGAAACCGTGGATAACTCGTCCGATAGGAACAGGTCAGGAAGTCGAAGCTCGAGTAATGAGAAACCATGGTTGAAACAACTTAGAAAGTTGGCAAAGGCAAGTTTCACTAAAGAGCAAGGTGGAACTTCAAATGATCCTTCAGGAAGCGGTACACAACCGGGCGGAGTTTGGTGGCGGAGAAGTAGGAGCAGAAGTAGCAGAAGCTCCTCCATAAGTTCATCTGATTTCAGGTCTAAATCCAAAGGCTTATACAAGGAATTTGAAACCATTTTTTCATCCAGGTGAAACTAAAACACAAATGTATTATTGGTACTTATGCTCTGAAGTTCTTCATTCACTGTTAGTTTATTATCCCAAAGTTGATCATTTGGGATTTAGATTACAGACAATTGGGTTCTAATTTGTAATCCCATCTTGTTTATGTGAGTTCTATGGTCATGTATAAGAGCTTCATACTTATTTTCATGTATTATACTTGAAAAGAAACCCAAGATTCACCCAAAAGATTTGCCTTTTATTCTGTGCTCTATCCTTCCTGTTGTTTAATCATTTGTAAATCATGTCAGCATCAGTTTGAACTTTAGATGGAAGACTTGAAGCAACAAGATTTTGTCTATTTATCCCTTTTATCTCTCCCAAAAAAAAAAAAAAAGGTTGTCTATTTAATTTATTACCTATGGATTTCATACACACCCATTTCAAAAAATGATGGAATAAGTGGGAGAAAAAAAATACTAATATATATATAAATAGTTTTAGTTAAAATACACGTGAAATTCAAATGTCTGACTTCTTGATCGAGTGCACGTACTTTTAATAAGTATTACTACCACGTTTTATAATGCAAATCTAAATTAATCTATATAAAATAATTTGTATTTTAAAACAAATTCCGTTGTAGTCTAGTTGGTTAGGATACTTGGCTCTCACCCAAGAGACCCGGGTTCAAGTCCCGGCAACGGAAATCATTCTTTTATTACTTAAAAAAATAGTATACATAAAAGTAATAAATCTAGTTTTAGAAATTATTTACATGCATACATGGATAATATGCTTTGAGCATTTTTTTATTACTTAAAAAAATAGTATACATAAAAGTAATAAACCTAGTTTTAGAAATTATTTGCATGCATACATGGATAATATGCTTTGAGCAAAGCATTTTTTTATTACTTAAAAAAATAGTATACATAAAAGTAATAAACCTAGTTTTAGAAATTATTTGCATGCATACATGGATAATATGCTTTGAGCAAAACTTAGTTGCAGGCTGGGCTACAAGTATCTTTTGCAGTCCATTGTCACGATTTACTTGAATTTTGGATTTTTTTTCTTCCGTAACTTTTCCTATTTTCTATCTCTTTCCTCTACTTTCATCTGCCATATGACATTTGTTTTCAATTTAATCTCTCATTCTCTCTTCCTTTCTCTACAATAATTTTTTTTTCTTTTTTTTTTGTTAGCTATTTTTTAAACGCAGTAAGATTTGCAATACTCTAAAGAATATCTATACACATATAAAATCTTTTTTGTTACCATTTTTTTTTTTGGATTTTTCTTAAAATAATAATGTCCAATCGTGAAATTTTCCAACCCCGATTGAAATTTCATGGCCTTGAAGTTTAGAGTGCATAAAAATAAAGAGAGAGAAAATAAGAGAAGTTAATTTGCTGGAATAAGAAAAAGAAAGTTACTGACAGAAGAGAAAATATGAGAAGTTGTTAATTTGCTGAAATAAGAAAAAGAAAGTTACGGACAAAAACTAAGTAAACGGCGTGAATAATTTTTTTATTATTTAAAAATAGTTTAAATATTAACCAATCAAATCATGACAGATAGTTGGGCTGCAAAAGATACATGTAGCCCAGACAGCAACCAAGTTTTACTCATATGCTTTTAACCAGTTAAACTATCCTCAAGTTGACATCTTCATATGATTATTATTACTTTTTTTAAAAAAACAACAAATGGAAGCATGAAGACTAGTTAATTTGTAGTTAAATTCGAAAGAAATTGTAACAATCAATTTAGAATAAAATAATTAAAAATATAATATTTTTTTAAAAAAATTACGAATATGACAATTTGTATCTAATATTAATCTAGTCCATCACCTAGAATATAACAAATGGTTAATAATTAACGAATCTTCACGACTCAGCGGGATAATTAATAGTTAACATGTTGTACAATTGTTTTTTATTTAATCTAAAAATTCTAAAAGAAAAAAGAATTGAGTAATGAAATAAATCTGGACCGTGGAAATAAATTTGAACGGTCGAAATCTAGAAGCTACATTGCCGTAAATTGTACTCGACCCCACCAGATTCGCCCACCGCCCGTCGTTTAAAATTGATGATCTTCGGCGCTCGGGCGGCCATGCGAGCTTATTCTTTTGCTTTTCCCGCATTGACATTGACATCAAAATTCCCAGAATCGAACAATTACTACTGTTTCTTTTCACCTTAATTCTTCATCTCTACCACTTCCAAAATCATACCCATTTCTTCATAGCAAAGAATTCTTCATCCTCTCAAGTCTTACGTTTGATCAGATTAAGCGAAATCATGGGGTCCTGGTTCAGCTCCAACAAATTGAGTTCAGAAGAGATGAAAATGGCGCTTAACGAAGCCAAGAAGATAATCTCCTCTGACCCTGTTGTTCTTTTCAGGTTCTATCACTAATCCGATAACAAAACTTTTCAAGTTTTACTAGAATTCCCAAATGTCAAGATAAAGTGAAGAAAATCTCTTGCCCCCCTTTTTTTCTCTTTGGGCTTTAGGGTTTTTATTGGTTTCTGAATCTGAAACTCTTGATTTTATCTTCTACGTGTGAAGTTGTTGTTATTGATTCTCCCCACCATTTACTTTTCAAGATGTACTGAAATTGTCTCAAGCTATTGTAGTTAAGTTGCGTTCTGGATTGGACTTATTGCTAAGAAAAATGGCTTAATTGAAGTTTGGGAAAGTTGTTCTTTAAATGATTTAATATTTCTTTGTTTCACATGGCAGTAAGACTTATTGTGGGTATTGCACGAGTGTCAAGGAGCTGTTTACACAGCTTGGAGCTAGGTACAAGGTCATTGAATTGAACCAAATAGGTAAGTATAATTTGTGTCTGAGATTCTGCTACAACTTTTCATGCTTTCATCTATAAATGTTTGTTCTAGGGTGTTCTTTTGAGGTCGACATCACGTGGGTGGGAGATTCAAACTTAGTCGAGGGCATATGCCTTAACCAGTTGAGCTAGGATGTTCTAGGGTGTTTTTTTACTAAAACATAATCTTGCTCTATCTTGAATTAGCTGAAAATTGAAGTTGAAAGATACTTGATATTTGCAACTTGGAAATTGGAGTTTCCCCTTTTATTTCTTCTATAGGGACTGCCCAAATGATTGTGACTTATGAGCTCATAGTTGACTGATGAGATTGAAAATTTAAAACGAGAGTTAATTTCAAGTAATACCCTTACACTTTAGCCTGCATGAAATAATTTATCCTTATATTATGTTTTTGAAATCCTGTCACACATCAAAATTTTCCTTAGTGTTTCTTAACCAAAAAAAAACCATTAGTGTTTATTGACAAGTTTGCTCAACGAGAAGAAAAATATTGAACTGTCAAAAGTGAGGATATAATCTTGCACCAAATGTGCGACTTACTCTTAAAGAAAACCCAATAGTTGCTAGGAGTCTCATCCAATCTCATGCTGAATACATTTTCAGCATCTTTTCTTTATTGTTTTGAGTCAAAATAATCAACGTTGACTGCAGATTATGGATGAATCATTTCACAAGATAAAACATGAAGATGTAAAATGAATGTTTCTCTGGTTGAGATGATGTGTGTTTTCCTAATTTTCGGGTCGCTACAATCACAACGAGCGCCACAATTGAATAATAATGAGTGTGTTGAGTTCTTTGAGCTGCTTGTGACTGTGTTCTTCAAACATTAAATTGAGGAATTCATCTATATGAAGGTGATGGAGATGCAATTCAGTCAGCTTTAGCAGAGTGGACAGGTCAAACCACGGTGCCTAACGTGTTTATCGGAGGAAAGCACATCGGTGGTTGCGACGGTAAAACCAGTTGATTTCTCTGCATAATGCGTAGCTAGTGTGTGCTTCTCCCAAATTTTTCTCATCTTCTATCTGCATTCGTTTCATTGCAGCTGTTACAGAGAAGCACAACAGAGGTCAGCTGGTGCCACTTCTTACTGATGCTGGTGCCATTGCCAAGAACTCTGCTCAGCTGTGAACTTTGGTTCACTGCTTCATAATATATTGATGAAGCACATGTATGTTGGTGGATTTGAGGTGTACAGAAACAGTTGTGTGAATGTTTTAATGTGGCTTCTTGAATGATCTAAAATGTGGAAGCTGAAGAACCTGTGGTTATGGTTAAGTTCCTGCTAAGAAAAATATTTGGAACACAGTAATGGATTGTTTTTGTTCCTGTTTGGCTGAGTTATTGCGGGTCAATCGAGTGGCCAAGAAGGTAACAAATGTGTTTCAGGTTATAAATTCAAACTACAATATTCTACGAGCTCGGCTTGTTGTAAAATTAAGATTGTCATTTGAGTTTGGGATAGTCGTATTTTTACACTTAGCCATATATGTTTTTGAGTTCAATAACACATGGTGGAGATTTGAAGCTTGACCTTGTAGTCAAGAATATATGTTTTAAACACTTGAATTATGTTATGGTTGTCGGTTGACGACGGTTGACACTTAAATGGTTTTAAATGGTTTGTAGGATATGGAGAGTTAAACACTTGAATTATGTTATGGTTGTCGGTTGACGACGGTTGACACTTAAATGGTTTGTGGGATATGGAGAGAGAGAGCTAGTATTAAGTATAATTCCAATAACGTTTCTTTATGCATCTATGAAACTGTAATAAAGATACGCTTGGATTACAATGATACATGTAATTGTTGGAATTTATTCATTATATTTTGAAATTTTTATTAAATTATGTTGTTACTTCTATATCCTTCTAATTGTATTAAAATGATTTCTACAGCGAACAACATTATTTGGTCAACAATTTTATCAACATAGAATTAAAAATACAACATCCTTGACAAAGATTAAGAAATATGTAGCATATTATGTTTGTAACATTGTACATGATGTATTTTTAATAAACCATGATTAAGTTTCTTATCATGTAATTCAATCAATGAGTATAGGATTATGTATTAAGTAGATAAAAATACATTGTTGGAAGTACGATCAAAGTCTCACATTAGTTAGAAGAGAGGAAGATCATGAGTATATAAAGAGGGACAACATTCTCCATTGACATGAAGCCTTTTGCGTAGAACTAAAAGTAAAGTCAGGAGAATTTAGTCTCAAAATAGACAATATCATACCAATGTAGAAATATGTGGACAACATTCTCCATTGACATGAAGCCTTTTGCGTAGAACTAAAAGTAAAGTCAGGAGAATTTAGTCTCAAAATGGACAATATCATACCAATGTAGAAATATGTGAAATTATGTTGTCCCTATCAAGTGGTATCAGAGCCTCGCAACCTCGCTCCTTATATAAAATATAATTCGACCCCATCTCAAAGGTATCAGAACTAGTTGTCACACTCCCAATAATTACTATCTCAAAGGTCAATAATTCGATCCCAGCTCACATTTATTGAGATTTATTAAGTAAAAGAAGTATATTAATTATTGATATACTTTATTATTTATTATAATGTAGCCCAAACAATACTTTCACAGATAGCCGCACTAGAAACATTTACGAAGAAGATACGCTACAAACTTCGCGATGGTAAAAATAAAGTTATTTTTATTTAAAAAAAATATATATATAAGTTTACTATTTGAATTATTAAAACATGGTCAATGTCAGCGGCCGGAAAATCACCTTGTCTGATATTCAACAAACAAGCTGCTCTGTCTTCTTAATCTTACTCCGGGACTCAAATTCAAGTGCTCCTGAGCATATTATACTTCTTTTAGTTTCTGCAATCATAAACAAAAAAACTGGGAATGAGAAGACTAGTAATAATACCTACTACTGGCTACCAAAAGGATGGAAATTTAGAAATCGACACTGCTACTTACATTGGAGAGTTTTATCCACAAATCGAGGGTCTTCATCGCCTTTCCAGACCGTTGAGTTTTGCGAGCCAACTCGACTCCCTCGGCCAAGGTGGTCACTTTGCAGCTAACCAGAAGGGCAGCAGCAGCATTCAGGATCTGAAGGATTGTTTAGGCAATTCAGCATATTTACAACATAACATATGAAAAATACTTCATTACATGATAAACATACAAGTGCATCTGCAATATGCCCCTTTTCCCCGGATAACACGCGCTTCATGACCTCTGCATTATACTCTGGGTCGCCACCTCGAAGGTCGTCCAAGGTGCAGCGAGGGATGCCAAAATCCACTATTGCACGAGTTTGAAGATTTTAGATAAAGATTTCGAATTGTTGATCACTGTAATATGATAAACTTAACATAGATTTAAAAGATTCTTACGTGGATCAAATGCAAACTTTTCGATCTTTTCAGGCGTTACATCTAGGATTAGTCCTGCTCCTGTATAGTTTTTACATATACACATAGTAAGATACTAATTGTACATAAAGCACCAACATGGTGAGAGCAGTATATATAACCATGCAAAGCAAATCTCACCAAGGGGACTCATCTCATCCAAACCCTCAGAGTGAACTACTAATGCTCTTTTCATGCCAAATAGTTGCAGTGCTTTAGCCATTTTGGAGACCTGTCCATCCAGAACAGTTTAGTGAACAACATGCTCACAGATGAAATTAAGAAAGATAACCAACCAAAAGATGATATTGCAAAGTTTTTAAGTTTATGCATCATAGAAAAAGAACTCAAAAAAGAGGAACTACAAACTTTCTCAAAACAAAACAAAACAAAAAAAACTTGTAAGCAAAAAGACAACATTATTCCTTAATTGAATGCATCCGCACAACCCATTCAAATACAAAGCTGATGAATTGAATACAAATAATTGAAGTAGTTAATTGAAAGGTTTTAATTAGCTACTCGAGTAAAGACAGGGATGCAGATCAAAGTTGTTTGGAGTATATACTATGGCCTCCTTAAAGTTAAAATAATATAGTCATCAACTACTCTGCTGAAGACTGCATTTATTACAGCTGAATGACAATTATTGAAGCTCCTAATTTAAGAGTATGACGCTGACGGAAAAACCAATTGCATTAACATCAACAAAACCATCCAGCAACACGATGCTTCATTCAAATTAAGAATGCAAGGATAAGGAAAAGAATAAATGCACGTTTTTAAGAGAATGGGGGAATGAAATTATACATTAGGACTTTAAGCCAGAGGAGATCAGAAAAAGAAAAAACCTTACCAAGTTCTCAGAATATACACCAACCACAGCAAAAGGAACTCTAGCCGGATTAAGCATAGGGCCCAGTATGTTAAATGCAGTTTTTACTTTTAGCTTCTTCCTGACAGGACTGACAATCTTCATTGCAGGATGGTATCTGGGAGCCATCATGAAGCCAATTCCAGCTTCATCAACACACTTGGCAACTCCCTGTTTCAAGAGATCAAGAACAACTGAATTATTGGCATCTATATGAACTATTTCCTCATAAAATTTGACGATCTTGACTCTTCACACAGGTTAATAAAAACAAACAGAAGGGCATCATGCTTTGAGAAATCTGGAATAAATTCAGTTTATACCCTATGATATATGTTACATTTTATAATGTTTTATGTGGCAATCAACAAAAAGAATGCCTAACAGAGTTCACTCGGTCACAAAAAATAAAGGAACAGAGAACGGAATGAATATGATGGCCATGGCCAGGGCTGACAGATGCAGGTTTAATAACATCTCTATTATTTCCAATTTATAGGTGCACTTTTTTTTTAATCCGTTAGTGTCGAGGCCAGCTTGCGACCGCCTAATCCTACTATATTATGGTAGAAGCATCTATATAGTTTACGCAACAAACAAGAATCACATTGTATGAGTAAAAACCTTGAAACCAGGTTAGCAGGGTACCAACCTCAGGTCCCAAATCAATAACTACCCCCAATGCCTCTAAGACATCAGCACTTCCACATGCGGAAGAACTCGAACGGTTTCCTTGCTGCAAATATAAGCATTGATAACTTTTATCTCCACTTAATGCATGTAATCTTTCAAAAAATTATAGCATCAATTCAAAGGTGAACCAAGAAAATCTTATTCTCACCTTGGCAACCTTTGTGCCGCATGCTGCAGCAAGTATTGAAGAACCAGTTGAGATGTTTACTGTGTTTGCTCCATCCCCACCTGTTCCAACAATGTCAACAGCATCAAATAAGCCATCCACCTTCACACTGTGCTGGATCATCGCCCTCGCAAGTCCCACAATCTGCTTAATCATAAATGTGCTTTTAAATAATTCCTTCTTTCATGTTTATCTCATTAATGTTTCTACTGTTCTTATTCTTATGAACTTTGATCAAGCACTTGGCATTCACAATAAAAGGGGTTGAGTCTTAACATTCGCAATGAAAGGTTGTGACAAACAAGTCTTCTTCCTCAATTGAAAAAAAAAAAAAATCTGGCTGATTATTGAAATTACTCTGCTGTTCTTCCTAATTTGATCCTTAACTATATGATTTTTCTTTATTAGTACAAGCAACACGAACACAGAGTATTTCACATATGTCAATGATTCACAACGTCTTAACTATACTTTGTGCATATTAATTTTGAAATGGATAAATAAGTATTGTCATATTCAAAATCAATCCAAAACATAACTTTAATAATTCGAATTTTATTGTGATCCTATGAAAATCGCTTTTAAAAGTATAAAATCAAACATTGATTTTGAAGGAATAAAAGCAGGATTTGTTTGACTGTAAAGGTGATTTTAGTCGTTTCAAAATCACTACTGAACATGCCGATTCATTCTTAAATCTTTAGAACAATGATAAACACAAACTCAGAAAGTAGTTCAAATGAGGTACTTACTTCTTCATAAGTCTCTCCTTTGGCTCTCAGTAACACAAGAAAAGCACTAATCGACGCCTCGCTGGCATCGTTAAGAAGATACTGGAGAGACGCCTCCGCTTCATCCTCCGACAAATTCACCCGATTAATCAGAGATTCAATCAACTGTTTTAGCCAACATTCAAAAAGAGAGAACAATTTGAGAAAAGACTAAAAAAACCGAGGAAAATCCAAGAAATGAAAATGGGGAAAACCCAATTAAACCCATTACGTTACTGAACGAAGTAGCCGGCGCGGTGGAATTTGCAACTACTGCCGGCGACACAGCACCGGCTGCCGCCGTTCTTGAAGCCGAAATCGAGGGCGGAAAGTGGAAATTCCGACCCCGGAAGTTGTCGTAGCTTCGCCGTGCTTGAGGATTCAGACCATCGAAGGTGGTAGAACACAGATGAGGCGGTTCAGAATGGGAAGTGAATGAAGAAGACAACGAAATTGGAGAAAGACAAAAGGAAAACGCCATTTCAGGCTTGGCTTGATGAGCACTGTGTTCGACATGACGACCTATTTCAACCTGAGACGAAACGTTGTGTCGTTACGTGGACTGCCTCCGAATTCGCCGGTCGGCCCCACCTTCCCGCCTGCGTTGGTTTTTTTCCACCGGTTTCCGGTTTTTTATGGTATTTTATTTTATTGATAATTGGGTTGGTGGGATCTTCAATTTAGGAAGGTGCTAGAAACGGTTTTTTTCGCTTTTATATTTGTCCATATTCTAAACACACATCCAATCAAAATATTTATATATATATATATTTACTAAATTATAGAAAATATCAGTAAATTTTGTACTCGGTTTCAATTAAAATATTTTATTAATATTCTTGACCTTTCAAAAATACTTTTAAATTTTGAATGAAAAATGTTTGTTTTTATTTTGACCTATCTGGCCAAAATTGAGATTAAATTGTGAACTCTACAAATGATTGAAAATATGTACTCTCTATAAATGAATGGTGAAGCTTTATGGGGCAACTAGAAAGTAATCTCGGATGGTTTTCATTTTATAGAGGAAGTGGGAGGATTTAGAGATAAAATAAGCTTCTCGAAATGGTTTCAAAAATTTTCTCAAAACTTTCAATTAAGGCTGCGTCTTATAAATTTTTTTTAATTACCTTTGATTGAGAACGACCTTACTTGAATATGATATATTCTATGAGTTGTACAGTTGTATTCTTCCGTTCAAGAGTGTCTAATTATGCTTCATGACATTTGAGTTAGTAGAAAGAGCAAAAACTCTATCAAAACATGGGAAATATGAACTATTCATGCCTATGGTGAAGTTTTTTTAGGTTTTACATTAAAACATGAACAGTTCCAAAAGACAAATTGAGGTTAGTAACGTTGGTCATCACTAACAAACAAATTGCAAAATAGGAAACAAACATCATCATTGTTCTTTTTGCATCTTGAAATGTCAAGGGTTGTATATGATATGATCCATCATTCGTCGATTCCTTGAGATGGCATGGATTAAAGATATGCGGAGAAAAAGACAAGTATATATGAAGTCGTCATTCTTTCGGCATAAGTAAAAGCATATTCTTCATTGACCATATATGGAACATGCATTATGTGACTTTTTCTACTTTTTCTTCCTTCTTAGGCTTTATTGGCGGTTGGAGCGCCACTTTTAGTGGTTGCATCGAACTCTACTTTCACATTCTACAACAAATGATCGAACAATTTTTTTGAATACATAATATGTACATATACGGATTGAGGGGTAGTGCAAAACAAAAACAGATATATGTCATGCCTACTGAGTCTGTAGAGATAGAAAAAATGAAGAAGACGAAATGTTTTCTATCCAAAACTTAACGATAAATATTTTTTTTTAAAGGTCAAGAATGTTAATGCAGCTTTTAAAAGTTCAAAGGTATTATTCAAATGAGCTACAATGTTTATGGGTATTTTCTATAAATTAGTCTTATTTTTTTAGTTACCGTTATAAACTAGTGACTACAAATTCAATCTCTCACTCCACATGTTGTCAAAAAATTTTTTTTTGTGAAAACGGGAGCTCGAATCATCATATTTTATAACTAAAATGGTAAATTTGAAATTAAACTCAAATTAAAGGACCAAATTGAAATGTTTAAAAAGAAGATTGTATGAGTTTGGTTAATGACATTAAGACATGCAGAGAGATAGAGAGAGAGAACGAGGTTGAAACTCCATTAAACCACAACAATCTTCTTTATTTCTAAATTTTCTAATTCAGTTTTCTTTATTTTTTATGTTATAATACAAATTATAACACATGGAATTTGAATCTTTAACCTATATATTAACCCGTTGATTAATTGAGTTATGTTTAGGTTGATTTCTAACTTAAATTTATGAACTTTTTTGTGTCAATCCGAAACCAACATAATATCATAGACGAAACACATTTACAACACATGTACTTTATCAAGTTAAGAAGATTTTATCACTTGTTTCTATATTTGTTGAATTAAAAAAATAGACACATTTATTTACTTCTTAAATTTAATATATCTTTGACCAGGACTATAGACGTGAATCATTAATTTATAGGTTAAATAAAAAAAGAATTGAATTCATCTCTTTTATGTCATTCTAGTATTAAAAAATAAAAGTAAAGGAGTTAATTTTTTTCTTTTTGAGTACATTGGGATGGAAAGATTCGAAGTACAAATCTCTTAGTCATCAAAAAATACATATATCAGCTAAGTCATACTCTCACTTTGACATAATTTTCATATTTCATTATCATTATTATTATGTCTTTCAAAGAATGGTGTATTTTTAAAAAGTTTTAGATTCGAATTTCTATTCATGTATTTTTGTAACGTAATATTCTCAAAATAAAATAAAAACTAAATAATACATCAACTATACTGATTGCATATATATTAAAATAAATATATATATAAAATACCATATCTCAATTATTATTATTATTATTATTTTTGAGATACGATGAAATAATGGAAATGGGCGTATCTCGATTATTGAGTATTGTGAAATAATGACATTAAGTTCATTAACTTTGGACCCTTGTTCTATTTGTCTTTGATAGCTAATACTAATGAGTAATGCCTAAATTAAGGTAAAAGCACAGTCCTAAACTTAAAACATTACTATTAAAAAAATTATGCTAAACCTAAACATACTAAATTATCACTCATTTTTCTCAAATATATTTAAAAAAAAATAAAAAATGAACGTGTCATTAAATTATAGTTTTAACAACATAATTAGACACCAAAATAAAATAATTGAGGTGTTCCTTCCCTTGAGGTTGGAGATTCAAATCCTCCTAATCTTTAGATTCATTCACAAGTATTTGCAAAATCTTGAATATACAATTCATTATATGTTTTGTGTCTTTAATTAAGAACATATTTGGAACTAATTTTGAAAATAGTAATTTGTATAATTCTTAAAGGCGATTTTCATACAATTAAAATTGATTTTGAATGGTTGAGAACGTGTTCGGAAGTAATTTTGAAAATGTTGAAATCATTTTTGTTATGTTCAAAATTACTCCAAGACCGCTATTTAATCATTCAACATCATTTTAATGTTTAGTTTTACACTTTTAAACGCGATTTACATACCATCAAAATTGATTTTTAATGATTAAATGATTTTTTTTTTAGTGATTCTAATTATTTTATAATTCCTCTCAAAACCTAAATGCATTTTTGTTAGTGATTTTGAATTTAAAAAAGTGTACAAAATATTAGTGTTTTTATAAAATGTAAAAAAATCATTTTAGAGGGATTGCATTTTCAAATTCTACAATAACTCTCACCTACTATTCAGATTGACATAATCAAATTTTTTTCAAATATATTTTAATTAATGCCGGTGGGGATCAAACATCTGACATCTTAGTCAGAGTTCTCGATTAAAAAATAAACCTAGTAGGGTTTAAACTCAAGAAGGCAAGATTTATAACCGCTATATATATATATATATATATATATAGGGTTGGTTGCACAAATAGCAATCAGGCCCAAACTAATTGCAAATTTAGCAAACTTTAAAATGTTTTGCAAATATGGCAAAAAAACTCGTTTCTATCACTGATAGACTTTATTATATCACTGATAGACTTCTATCATTGATAGACTATTATCTCTGATAGACTATTATCACTGACAAAAATCTATAAAAAGCTGAGGTGATCAGCGATAGACTTCTATTAGTCATAAGATATCAGCGATAGAAATTGCTATATCCGCAAAATTTTTAAAAACATGCTATATTTGCAAACAATAAGTCTTAAATTGTCATTTACTACAATTTCCCTATATATATATATATATATATATATATATATATATATATATTTTTTTTTTTTTTCTTAAATCATTTTTGGTAATTCAAATCCATGAAAATGGATACAAAAATCACTCCATTTTCCGCAACAAAACATTACAAAAAGTAATGATATTCTTTTTTAAAAAAAGAAAAAATAAAAAGAAAGTAATGGTATTTTACTCCTAAATCTATTAATTGCTCAAAATTTATAAAAATGAATTAATTTCCTCACCGTACACGTGTACATCCAATATTAATATTAAGGCCCACATGGAGATTGCAGATTTTCATTGGCGTAACTACAAACAGTGTCCCACTTCTGAATTGGCTCTTCTCTGTCTCATTGTGACATCAGCATCAAGCTTCCTATAATTATATTTACAAACAAATTAATTATACAAAAATTAAGATAATAATACAATATATTGATTATGTATCATTGTATAAAAATAAATACCATAGTCCATAGATTGTACACTTCTTAAGTTTGTAAATTACAAAAATATTTATTGTCATAAGCTATAAATCACGGTATTAATTTACATGTTAGTTAAAAAATTGAGATTATTATTATTATTATTTTTCATTTTTTTTTTCGAACAAGATTATTTGTCATTTATGTTAAAAAAAAAAAAGATAAAATAAATAAGTTCAACCATATATTTTACCTGTTAGTATGACTTTGATTATTGTCCATGATGTCATCCTCGTTGATAATGAGTTCATAACTGCAAATTACATAATTGATAATTTACTATAAATTAGTCAACATTAACATAATTCAGTTAAAATACTATATCTCTAGAAACGTGGTAGAGCTAAGCTTTTTCTTCTTTTTTTTTTCTTTTTCTTGAGGAGAGTAGAGTTGAGCCTTCACTTTGCATTTATGATATAATATATTCAAAATAACAAAATATATATATATATATATATATATATATATATATATATTTTGATTTCATATCTTGATTATTGAATACTATGAAATCATGTAATTTTTTTTATGCATATAGTTTTAAAACAAAAAAATTGAAATTTTGCATATCTAAAGTATTATTTTTTAATATAATTATTGTTGAAATAATGGATGTCAACAAAAGCATAATTCAACTAGCATGATGTTCAACTAGTAATAAAATGTTTTAGATTCAAATTCTCATCTCCATATTAAAAAAAAAATAATAATAAAAAAAAAAAAAATAAATAAATAAATATGAATAATTCAGGAAATTATGTCCTCAAAAGTAAAATGGGAAGAATCCAAATTCTCCCATTCTTCAATGATTTGTGTAGCTCCAACAATTGTTAAATTATAAAGTTATAGTGTTTGACCAATCTTCAATTGATCTCAATTGTGGCACTAGCTTTTATTTTGATCAATCATGAATTGGTCTTAATTGTGGCACTAACTCTTATTTTGACCAATCTTTAATTGATCTTAATTTATAGATCATTGACTTTTTTTTTCCCTAACAATATAGATTTAGTGGGTGAATTTTTTAATCCCTTGATTGAATACATGTTTTATATCTATATTAGTAAATATATTGTTAATTAAATTAATAGATATGCATGTTAAAAGCATTTAACGTTTAAAAACATAATTGAAACATTTAAAAAAAAAAGTAAAGACTAATTACACCAACACAAAATTCAAAATTCAAAAAACTAAATTTATAATTTAATTAAAATAAATATGAAAATCAAATGATAAAAAGTAAAAGACTAATTACACCAACACAAAATTCAAAAAATTAAATTTATAATTTAATTAAAAAAATATGGGAATCATATGATTTTGCAAATGCAATAACATAGGTTTTTGTTTCCTTGTTTCTTTTGAAAATTAAATAAATATGTCAATATAGACATTATGATCAAGAGATTAAAGATTCTGCCCACTCTACTCATAAAAATATTGTTAAGAAAAATAAAGTTAGCAGTTATAACTCACTAACTAAATTAATGGATGCCAATAAAAACATAATTCAACTAACATGTATCGACTAGTGACTATGAGGTCTTAGATTCAATCTATCACCCCACATGTTCGGAAGAAAAAAAACTAAACTAAACTAATGGATATATATGTTAAAAATATTTTTATTGATGTAAAACTGTGTATAACCCGTTAAAACATATATTATTGACCTAGATGTTCAAATCATTTAAAAATAAATAAATAAATAAAAAAATAAAAAATTACATATATAGTATATTTTTAAAAAATTAATAAATATGACCATTTTTATAGGTGATAGTTACTAATAACAGTCCATTTTTATCGATGATAGTCATATATTACTCATTTATTTTTGACAAAAAAAAACTAGTGATTGTCATCAATAACTATATCGATAAAAATTATTATATTTACATTTTTTTTTTTTTTAAATGTACTATATTTATAATTATTTTATCTTAAATTCACATATTATTTTTATTTATGAAAAAAAAAAAAAAAAATCTTGGAAACCATAAATTTCTGGAAAGGAAAAAGTAATAATATTACGAAATGACCCCATAACTTACCAAAATCACAAGTGGAGGTAGAATTGGAGGTCCCACACATACACAGCTGTCTAACACCCTCCGTACCATATCCACACGTGCCGCCACTCGCTTGACACGCTCGACAAAAGTCTTCATTTGCTTGGACAGAATATTTCACACGTATCCCATAGGCCCATTCATCCGGCCCATTAATTCTCAACGGGGCCAAATTATAAGCGCTACTATATCCTTCACACTGAAGCTTCGTGAGATTTATAGCCTTAATCGAACCAAACGGAACCGCACAGCACTCTGGTGGGCCGGACCCATAAACCCGGCCCGGTTTCCTATGGCCCAATAAATCCCAAGCCGGACAGTCGTAATACTCCTCACAGCCCATTCCGGAGATGTTTCTACAGACGAGATGCTTGTTCGGGAAGCCTTGGAAGAGCGGCGATTGGGCGGAGCAGCCGATGAGGAGGAAGGCGTTGTCGGCGGTTGGATTTAGGTAGGGCGAGCGTGATTCCTCGACGTCGAAGCCGTTGCCGCGGCCGCCGAGGACGATGGTGTCGCAGGTCGACATGTGAGGGTCGTGGAGAGTTAGGGCTTGGTAAGCGTAATCGATGTCTAGGACTCGGTAGGATCCGGATCGGATGTGGAACATGAGGACGTCGTTCATGCAGTAGAGAAGGTCGTGGTAGCCGGGATGGCCGCAGCCGTAGCGGAGGGCGAAGGGATAGTCGATGGTGATGTTGCCGCAGAAGGAGCGGCAGGTGTCGGCGGTGGTGGAAGTGAGTAGAGGAAGAGAGGAGAGGAGGATAGAGAGAGAGATGAGGAGAGTTGTGGACATTGTTGTTGAATTGAGTTTGAAGATTGAAGTTTGGAGGAGGAGAGATTTGATTTGAGGGAAGGGGAAGGGGAAGGATACTTTGCTTGAGATGGTGGAGAAATTGGTAAGATTAGGGCTAACTTTATTCAGATCAGAGGTGTGATGTTGAAGAAATTGGGTTGAATTTGTGTTTGTTCTGCTTTATTGATTGATTTTGTGTTTGTTCGTTTGGTTTTCTTCTGCTTTTTCTGAAATCACTTTTCTTCAAATGAGGATCCATTTAAGCGGGAGATTCTTCTCGAATTGAAGATGCACAAGAAGAATAGATGGTTGAAGTAGGAAAACTTAAATATGAGCTATGTTTTTTTAAAATGTAGCACCAAAAATTTATAAATTTAAAAAAATATCAATTATATACATATATTTGTCGAACATTGGATATTTGGGCCAACATGAAAGATGAAAATATTTCCCCATATATGTTTTTTTTTTTTTTTTTTTGATAGCACCATATATGTGTTTATATAAGGGTTCAGGTTAAATTAATAAGTTGTCCAATCCAAAATAGGTTAATTGGTATAAGATTGTGTCATCGATTAAAAAAAATAATAATTTAAAAATATATAATCTATTAATTTTAAAATATAATATGAATATAGATACTAATAATCAAATTTATTGTTTTGATTGATTTTTTAAATATTTAATTTTAATTTTTTTAAACAAAGTTGTAGTATTTGAGAAAATGACTTTAAATAATAAATTTTAGAAATAAATTATTTTGGGTGAAACTTGGTATTAACTGTTTGAATATATATATATATATATATATATATATAACATTCTTTCAAATTTTTATAATTATATTAAAATAACCAAAATACCTCCCCAATATTATTTCAAATTCTTACCTTCACTTCCATCATAGTTGTCGTCAACTTTCAACGATCTCCGATCTAATACCGTCAGTAATCTCTGACGACTGTCACTGCCCTCATCTTATCGCTGACCATCGACAATAATCAACGTCAGTCATCTTGTTTTAAATATAATTCATAGTGTTTATTAATAATTATCTTTGATAGTAATTTGACATTAGTACAAATATTTTTAGTATAGATCAAACCAGGGGCGGATTTATTAAGGGCCCAGAGGGGGCTCGAGCCCCCCCTCAACTTTGAGAGAGTACTAATATATATTTAGTACAGCATATATTTTTATATAACCATCCTTTGTCTTAGTGGTTAAGGCTTGTTTTAGCCCCTCCTGAAGTCCAGGTTCGAGCCCCATTGCATTCATTCTTCAAGTTTTTTTTTTTTTTTTTTTCGTTTTAGGCATATATTTGCAGTTTTTTTTTTTTTTTTTTTTTAAAGTATATATTTACATTTTCCTTCTTCTTTTTCAGTATTTCAAATTTTTCTCGAAAATAAATTTGATTATTTCTTTTTTCGTTTTAGGCATGTATGTGCAGTTTTTCCTTTTTTTTTTTCTTTTTTTTTTTTTATTTTTTTTTTTAAGTATATATTTGCAGTTTTTCCTTCTTCTTTTTTTAAGTATGTATTTCAAATTTTTCTCAAAAATAAATTTGATTTTAAAAATATTATATATTAAAAACTATCTTTTCAAATTTAAGGTAACTATTTAGACTTTTTGTAATATATATAAAAAAAAATTAAATTTATAATATATATATATATATATTATTTTTAAATAAAAAATAAATAATACTATAATTTAAATTTTTTATTTAAAAGTATTTAATAAATTTTTAAACTTTTAATTTTATGTGAACTAAAAATTTAAAATTTTTAAAAAATAATTAATTTATTATGTAAAAATTTGAATTTTGTATCTAATAGAAATATAAATTTTAATTTTGTGTCTAGATTTGTGAATTTTAAAATATTAAAAAATCAAATTAAATTTATAATTTTAACAGTTCAGAAGGCTAAATTTATAATTTAATCTATAAATTAATATACATATTTAATGTGTTCGAAATTATTTAATACGAATTTATGTCTTCGACATTAAGTTTTGAATCTTATCTATTATGATTCAAAAAAAAAAAAAAATCATATTATAGGTATATATTATTGTGTTCAAAATTATCTTAAGCCCCCCTGGCTTCAGGTTCTGGATCCGCCACTGGATCAAACCAATCAAACTTTTGTATAAAAACACTCTTGATAAAATGTAACAAAATAAAGGATTATTTTAATTATAAACATTTTTTTTTTTTTGTAAAAAATGCATGAAGAAAAAATGCTTTTTTTAATAGGCAATCCAAACCGGCCATGTTTGAGACTAAAAAGAATTTAATTATTAATATTTTAAAAAAAATGATTTATAGAAATATTTATCGATATCGATATTTCATTAATATATTCATGGATATATTCATAAAATTAAGATCTTGATATCGATATATATTTTTGATAACATGCTAGATTCGAACCTCTGATTTATTTGTCAATAGTTCATACATTATGTCAGCTGAGTTATGCTCATGTTGGCATCGATATCGACATTTTTCATCACTAACACTAATTGACATCCACTAATTGATATTTGGTGGCCATGTGCCTCCGGTAGACTTTTCGATTGGGTTGTGATCAGAATTCTCATTGGTGTGGTCTCCTCCACACGAGCATGAGTACAAGATAAATGTTTGATGCTGCTTGCCACCCATCAGAGAATAAAATAGAGGTGGGTGTAGTCATCTGGGATTTCAGGGAGAAATTGGTGATTGCTAGATCGATTTGTATTCAGAGAAAGTTGGATTCGTTGTCGGCTGAAGGCTTTTATCCTTCTCAATAGTCTGAAGTTGACAGCAAATAAGGGAATCGACAATTTGTGGGATGAGTCTGACGCGTAGGTCTCAGTGAGGGTTGTTCATTCCCATCAGACCAAAGAGTGCATGACTGCCATCTGATAAAAGGTTTCAAGTTTATCCCGAGAATCATCAATCAGGTTACTCATAACGTGACAGACCATGCCTTCATCGTTGGAGGTTGCTCCTCTTGGAATGGTTTTATTCCAATTTGCCTACAAAATTTGCTTATTTCTTATTGTAATCGATGTGAGTCTATATGTATTGCTTCTTAATTAATAAAGTTTGTCGTTCTAAAAAAAAATCATCTAATTAGGTTGGAGGTATTAATAAAGTTTGTCGTTTAAAAAAAAATCATCTAAGTTGGAGGTTCAAATCCTTATACCCACTTTTATTGTAAAAAAATTTAATTGTTGTATACACACGTACTTGGGGTATTTTCTAAATAATAATAATAGAAAATATGAAATTTTGATTAACGACTCGGCTAAAGCCATCTCCGCCGCTGCATCTTCATCGGACAAAACTCGGTTCTCGACTTTGAGAGTGTCTGAATCTCACTGGAAGTACTGTTTCCATCTATTCACGAGACGGCGAAAGGATTTGTTTCGCCGGCGATCAATGGTTTCCTGGAGGCCTTCGGTATAGTAGAGTTACCATTTGATTCAAGTTTATAGTTAGAGATCTCTATTTGACGATGGAAGCAGCTGAGACATCCGAAGAACCGGCCTCAACTGTAAGAATTTCTCTCTCAGAACTATCATTTCTCGGTCTTCTACAATTTTATCATCTGCAGGCCGTTTCTTTTGCGATCATCCACCACTGCTCGGTTTTTGAATTAGGGTTTTCTGTACAATGATTTGTAGTTTATGAATCAATGAGGCAATGCAAATTTTCTATTAAATCTCGAATGATTTGTTGTTTGTGTTCATGATCACTGGGTCTTGAAACGGCTTTTCTGATCGCCCAATTGACCAATGTTCATTTAACCAGGGTCCTAAAAGATTGCCTGGAATGGTGAACTGGGGTACGGCTACAACTATTGCAGTGTTTGCAGGCATGTTTTATGGAGGAAGCAAAGAAGCGGCAGCTTCGGTGGTAAGTTCATTTTGTGTGAAAAAAAAAAGTTCCCCTAATGTTCTATTGTAATTGCATTTTAGAAGTTATGGAAATTTGTTGCGTTTTTCTTGCTGCTTGGATGCTTGGAGGTTTTGAAGAAATGAAACAACTGTGGGATAGTGTAAATGAAAAGATGTGCTCCTTGATATTATTATTCGTTCTAACCTTAGGTTTTCATTAGTTATGTAAATATTTTGAGGGTGTTAATTTGAATGATTTCATGGAAACCCTGGAATTGATCATTCAATGTATTAAGAGTTGTGAGTAATCCTAGTATTGCATAAATGGCATGGCAACAAATGATGATTGCATCGGCACAAGAGAATACGCTTGGAAACGATGTATCATGGTTCTGATATTTCTGGGAAACCATAAGGGTAGGCAGTAGACTTCTTTTATGCATATAAGGTTTTCATGGTAATAGACTTCTCTTTTATGACAAGGGCACATAAGGAGTTTTATTTGTCATTTGAATTTTGAACCTAACTTTTATGAGTTTTCAAACAAATATAAGTAATCAAAGAGAGTTATATATCATACTCGGGAGATGCTAAATGCAGAAATGCCATTTGCACCGCATATATTCAGTATCATTTGCAATTTGCCTTTCTGAAATGACTTTCGTGTATTCATATTAAAATTTTCCAACTGGATGAAATTTGAGAGCACTATGACAATTGGCAGAGTAAGGATGCCGAAGTTACATTGAAGCTTGGGAGCACACCCGATAAGCGAGAACAATATAGGTTAATCAGAGATGCAATGGAGAAAAGATTTATCAGAGTTACACGAGGCTCGATCGTTGGTGGTGTGCGCCTTGGGATGTTTACAGCTGCGTTTTGTTGTCTACAAAATCTGCTAGCTGAGAAGCGTGGCGTGCATGATGTTTACAATGTTGCTGCAGCTGGTTCTGCCACAGCTGCTACATTTGGTCTAATATGTAAGTAGTTATACTAAATGAGAATTATTTGTTCGCTCACTTGTTATTCCTTGGATCCAATTGCATCAAATCATGCCTTATTTTTATCGATATTTACTTTAAAGCTTGGGGTATCTTAGATGTTTGAAGATGTGAACAGCAGAGTTGTTTCAATTTCTTAATCATGCATCTTCTCCTTGACTTATTTTGTTATTTGGCTTACTGTGCAGTGCCAGGATCATTCAAGTGGCGTGCTAGGAATGTAGCGTTGGGATCTGTTCTAGGTGCAGCATTTTGCTTCCCTGTTGGTAATAGTCTATTCACATTTCTCTCTTTAAAGTTATATGATGAATGTGATCTTTTATTAGATGGTTTTAGGAATCCTTTTCCACATGACAATTCCTAAATCACAAGAACCTTTTCAAGTATACCAAAAGAAAAGAAATAAAAAAAAGTGGTGGTTAAGTTTGTTAGAAAGTGTTGGGTGCCTGTTACTAAAGAGACAGTGTGATGACAGGTTGGCTTCATTTAAAGCTTGTAGAGAAAGCAAATGAAGGTAATGAAGCACTTGCTTATCCTAATACAGTTCAAAAGGGAGAAACAAAGAGCGGTGTCGGCGCTGCTATTCAGAGATTTGAAGAAAGCTTGAACAAGTAGATTCAATGACATCACCTCTCCATTTTCCAGCAACCAACTGGGATGGTTGGCTTTTGCTTGCTTCTTTCTACCATTTTTACAGGAGTTTCTGGTGGTTTCAAATACAATAAGCTGGCCATCCTTTGGGACTACCATTTTAGGAAGAAAATATGTTTCATATCGTTCGTTTAATCTCATTTCGTTAGGAATCAGCCTTCTCATTGTCCTTGTAGATTCTCTTTTTTGGGGGGCATTGGTCGAATTGTCGAAGTCCCCCCCACCCCCACCCTCCTAAGCCAGGGTTCTATACCTAAAAAGATTTGTTTTATAAGCCCATTGTGGGTTGATTCTTTCTTCTAACAATTCCTCCTTAAGTTATGTTTAGATATTGACGTTGATCCTTTAATTATATGGATGTTGGAGATGAATCCAAATGAATATATTGCTGTCTTCTGGAGAAAATTTGAAATATTGGGGTGCATGCCCTCCGAACCTATGGAGAGAGAGGGAGTGCCCTCATGACATTAGGATCCATTCGGAATGACTTTTTAAGGGAGTGTTTGGGACATCAATTTGGGGTTGGGTGGACTGAATTATATAATTCAGTCCACGTTTGACCACTATTATAACTCAAAACTGACTTCAATAGTATTTACTATTTACCGACTATTTTAACCTACCCTGCACTCCAAACATGTTTAAAAAAAAATTTCAAGCAAAAAAGTCCTTCGAAAATGGAAACAAACTAAATCCTCTGAATTGCTTTTGAGAGTTGCAGTCTCAATCCAATAGTAATCTCTTTCATGAGTAAATTTTGATATCAACCACAAAAAATAATTAGATACAACCATCATTCCTTCATTAGTGGATAAATTTGATTATGGGTTTGTAAGGGGGAAAAGCAAACGGTGATGGATCCAAACTTTTCCTTACAACTAGCGCTTTAAATTCCAAAGTGAAAGGATGTTCTTATTCTTGCACCTCTTTTTGACCCTCCCTTTGCCACTTTATGCTCCACTGGCATCCATTTGCATATTTAAAATGATTTGAAAACAAATGACTTAAGAACATTGTCTTTCCAATGCAAAGAATCTAATCTATCAATTTCCATGCTGGCAAGGCAGGGATCCAATCCCATATTGGGAAAAGAGAAAGGGCAAATGAAAATGACAAATCATTAGAAAAGGATGGATATGGTGGACACACACATAGAGAACAAAGCTGAGCTCTCTTTATATTCTATACCAAATAGAAAATGTTCATGTGGGTTACATACATACATATAAGTTATATCTATTATGCATACAACTCTTTTGAGATTGTTAATCTAATTGCCTAAGAAAACCTTGTGAATCTTTTGCTCCTTTCTTTCCTATCAAGATTTGAATGTCTGCAGAACTCGTATACATCAAACACTTTCCCCTATGGATCAATTATGTTGAGTCTGCTTTTGTCATTTATGTTTGTTTTCCTCCTTTGGGGAGTTTGGACAATATCTTTCCGACCTTCCTCGATTACCTCGTACATTGATAGGATTGAGAGCACCGCGTTGAAAATACATGGTGTTTCAGCCTCATGATCAGTATGAAGATGCCATAGCAAGGAATGTGCATTAGAGCCACGGACAAGTACCTTCACGTTCATTGAAATCATAAGACAATCGGTTTACTACCACAAGTTCACACGCATAATCAAAGCATTTTGTTTCGCTGTTTGTGGAAATTTTGATGAAAATGCAGAACATAGTTGACAAGAAAACACTAAGACACTTACCAAAGAGGAGCATATGAAGATGAGAGATCTAGAAATGGATATGGCCACCTGTTTTGCAGGGAGAAATCATTGTTGTATCAACATGAATATGATCAAATTGTAAAGAAAAGAAGAGAGGCCAATAATTTTACCATAGTCTCACAGAAGCATGAACAATCCATTGAAATATGACGTAAATGACCGTCCAGAGGAAGAAATATCCGATTCGAAACCAGGGGAATCGCTGAAAAGTTGTAACATATAAGAACTGAGCTATGATATAACAAGAGAAGAGAAGCAAAATGAAGTTGTTTTCATCACTTACCAAAGAATTCAAAGCGGTGTCTCCTAGCAAGAAAACGGCATTGATTGTGTGCATATTTATTATCAACTGCCAAGAGAAAGGAACACATTAGCTCTTTAGAGCAATGAAGTTGAGACTGTTATAAGCAGTTAACAATGCACTTGAAAACATTCTTATAACTTATAAGCATTTTGAAAACACAAATAGAAATGAGCCCCCAAGCAGTTTACATAGATATAAGATTATGCATTTTCATAAACTCAATTTGCAGCAGTTAAGAACTTACAAAATTAAGGTTGTAATCTTTGATGGTGAGAAATGGAACGATTATGAACCAAAAGACGCAATCTGTCAGCATAACAGCCCCTGCATTCATCTTTCAATAACAACATAATGGAAAAAATGGTAAGCAAGCTAACAAAGAGAATAGAATCAAATCTTTAAAACATTGTAAATGAAAAGGATGAGGCTCAAATGCACCAATAACCTGGAAAATAATCTGAAAGACATAACCCCAAAATCCTGCAGGTTGACGTTGGAGGCGATGTTCTTCACTAAGGGATGGATTTTTCATTGTATTTGAAGTAATTGAATTGTTTCCACCCGCAGAAGTGCCTTGTTCTGCATCGCCCTCTACATTATCGACCTTCTCACCGCTAACTTTCTTCTGATATTGGTAGCAGCCATGAATGGAGAGCAGTGATCCAAGCTATGAACAGAAATTGGAGATCATTAGCAAATAAAGAATAAAAAGGAGAGAGAGACAAAGAGATAAACATATATGGAAAAAATGGCTCTTTGAAAATGATGGACATACCCCAAAATAAACGGTGATTGAAGCAAAAGTCCACCTGTTTCACACAACACAACCATGAAACAACTGATATAAGTATTGCACTCCCAATCTTTTCTTTGAGCTTAAAATGTTTGAAATTCTACACAAAACTTTCCCATTTCTTAACTTAAGAATAGAAACAAAATCATTGAAACTTACTGAGTATAGAAGTAAAATATGTCGCCTCCATCAACAATAGCAGTGACAATGAGGAGCACCAAGAGAACACAGAAAGCCAATACTCGAAAGGCCAACAACCAAGCAGGATGTATTCCCTTAAAACAGGGCCGCCATGTTTCATCATCATACAAAGCTCCAGCTTCTTCTTTCTGAGTTTCATCTCTATCACATTTCTTATTCCGACGGCCCTCATATTTCCATATCAAGAACAATGCAAAACTCAGTGTCAGCAGAACCCATATAATGCAAAGCACCACCCTCCAATTGAGCCAGTAATTAGAAGTTGTTGTATCATCTGTCATGATCGGCTGCCAAGATTTACTGGGGGACCCTGTTAAAAAACTCATTTTGTTACCAGGGTTAGGAAAATGGACCTTTTTTTGTTAGGGGGATAAGCCAAATGTGGGTTTAGAGAAGGAAAATGATTTTCCTTGAATACTCCAAGAATGAAGAATGCAAAATGTTAGAACAAACTGAAACTTTTCCTCTTGAATTAAGAAGTTATGTTGGGTAAGAAAGAATCGCTTAGTTTCAAGGAATGGGAGTAAAAATTTGAAAGCCTGGTTTTAATCCAGCTCAATTGAGAAACAAGGAAAGAATACAAAACAAGGACAGAAGAGAAAAATAAAAAGAATTGACAGTGAGCAGTAATTTTCAGGGAATCTGAGAACCAGAAGGCAAGAAAAGGACAGGATTGAAGGCGATTGGGAAACCCAAAAGAGAGAATGGCTTTTGAAGAAATAAAATGATCAAAATCAAAACTCTCACTAGCCAGAGCAGAAAACTCAAATGAAAGAATATATTGTTAACAAAGAAAGAGATGAAACAATAGTGTTATTTTAATAAAAAAACACAAACTTTCTGGAAAACCCAGTTTGAGGAAAGCTGAGCAGAAACATCTTCACAATCCATAAATGCAAACCAGAGCCAAAGTCGATAAGTTTAAGGAAGAGATTTAAGCATAAAATAATGGAAGTATGTGGACGAAGATTGAGATGGATAAGAAAGCTTAAAACAAGAACAACCCATTTGCCATTTGACCAAAGAAATGACAGAAATGGGGGAAGACAGATTCGAAACTTTAGACAAGTTTTTGGAGAGAAATATGAAAACAGAGTAACCGACATTCACAAATAATATAGTGTAAGAAATGAAAAGGAGAAGCAGCTAAATTATAAGACAAGAAAAGAGTTTATACTTACAATGGAGAGGAAGAAAGTGGGAAGTGTGTGATGGGGGGAGATGCTTTTCTTCTTTGCCTTGGAGAGAAATTAAGTAAAGCAAAGCTGGAGAGAGAGAGAGAGAAGAAAAAGGCTGTGGAGCTTTGGGTGTAAGCTTCTCTTTTTTCCCATTACCTCAAATACAGAATCTTGAAAAAATAGTAATAGGCCAGAGTTCTCTGCAAAATTACAATATCTCCCCACATTTCCATGCAATTTTCTTTTTTATATTTTCCAAGGCGCATGTAAAATTTTGTCCCCTTTCTTTGGTTTTCATTTTCAATGTGTCAATGAAGAGAGAGAGAGAATAATTGTGTTGGAGTGCATGAAGTTGAATGTGCTTTTTGGAATGGATTAAGGTGATTAAACTTATATAAAAGTAATAAACTTTTTTGGCACTCGAGTCTCACATCTTCATTAATCACCCTAAATTTGAAGTTTAATAAGTGTAAAAAAAAAAAAAAAAAAAAAAACATGGCTCAATTGACATAAAACATGTGCTCTGAATCCTCGACCAAGAGGTTAGAATTTCAAATCCTCGTACTCCACTTTATTGAACAAATTAGAGAAATTTATTAAGTAAAATTATCATTTTAGTTCCTCCATAATTCCATTCTGCCATCTTATATCTTACCAATTTAGTCTTCAACATTAGTTATTTAGTCAAATAGTTTAGAAGCTGACTTGACATTTGGACATTTGAATATGACATACTTTATCTATATGTTTAGTCTTCTTCCTATGGTGTCATGCCAAATTTGTAAATAATATGGAAGACTAAATCAATATATGTATAAAAAAACACATGAATTAATACAAAAGAATATAATGAAATAAATTTATAAGATTAAATAAACATAACAAACAACACACTTTATCCAATTATGATATAGCTTACAAAATCTTGGCAAGGATAATAATAATAATAGGAATAATAACATATGATTGTGAGGGATTTTGTGCTGCAAAACAGAGGAATTGAAAAAGTGTGGCAAATGGGATAATGATTTGGTGATTGTAGAACCATAATTGGAGGTGGGGCCCAAGTTTTGACCAGTGATTTAGAGCCATCTGATCTTGATATTTGGGAATCGAAGATCAATCAAGATGAAAATCATCAAAAAAGTTGAAAGCATAAGGCATTGTTGTAGCGATTGGGGGCATAATGTCGTTTCATCATCATAGCTTTATGACAAAGCATGAGACTGCTATGTTTAAATTTTGGTGTAGGGATGGGACCCTAACATGTGACCTTGACCCTCTTTTGAAAACTCATCACAAATCAGTCCTTCATGCATTCGGACCCTTTTCCATTGTGGTAAAAAAAAAAAAAAAAAAAAAACCCTAATAATATAAAAACATTTATCGATTTTTAAAAAAACACATTTGAAAAACAATGACAATAAAAACTTTATTTTATGAGTTGGTTGTATAAATAACAATCAGACACAAAATAATAGCAAATATAACAAAATATAAAACATTTTGCAAATATGACAAAAAAAAAAATCAGTCATTGATAAAATGATTTATCAGTGACTATCACGAATAGAAGACTATAAAATTATCATATTTGCAAATCTTGTAAGTGTTATATTTTTAATTATTTTAATTTTTCTTATTTTATTTTTTTACAATACATGTGGAGTATGTGTATTTGAACATCTGACTTCAGATTAAAGAGTAAATGTCAATTATAACTGAGTTATGCTCATGTTGACATAAAAAAAAAATATTTATCGATTAAAAAAATTCATTCGAAAAACAATATTGTTTTTTTTAGTACAACACAAATAAGGTATAGAAATTTGAACATTCGACCTCAAAAAAATGAGTAGATCTATTACATTTGGATTATGCTCATGTTGACATAAAAAAAATATTTATTGATTAAAAAAAATACATTAAAAAATAATGCGAGGCATTTATCGATTAAAAATATAAATTCAAAAAAATAATGGTGCTAAAGACTTCTTTTTTTGTTTTTTATAAAATAAATGGTACGAAAGACTTTAGTACCATAGTAGAAATACTAGATATTTCTTCACTTTAATTTTGTGTCATGTCTCATGTCGGGTAGAGAGGGAAAATTTATATAAACATTTGAATTGTTATTTTGGATTCATGTAGGGGTATATATTAACATAATAATATATTTCCTATCAATTTGTTAATTGATAACTTTTAGAAGATTAATCCAATTTTACAAAAAAAAAAAAAAAAAAAAAAAAAAAAAATGAATAACATTTCCAATATAATTTCAAAAATTAATTTTGAAGAACAAAAACACGAGTCTATTGCTTACCGATGTAAACGGAAAATATATATTGCGTTTCACCCACCTTTTTTTTCTTTTTTTCTAGGTTATGTAATATAATTAAAATAAATAAATAATAGCAAGATTGTATTTTAATTACCTGTAAGCAAAGTCCAAGGTCCAACTTCCATCTTGCTGCTCTCCCTGTAAAATTGGAGAATTATATAAATAACTTCATCTTTATTTTTTAAATAACTTCATCTTTATTTTTTATTTTATTTTTCTGGCTGTCTATATATTGAAGCAAAAAGAGAAAAGAAAAAGAACACACAGCTAGCTGGAATAAAGTAAAATAGAGAAGATCATAAACAGTAAATCAAAAGGAATAAAGCGAAGTTACTCTGATTAATTGGGAAGAAAATAATCTCCTTTACGACAAGAGAAAATTACTTTGAATTATTTTCTCAATATAAATACATGTTACTTTTTCTCCATTTTTTTTTATCGCTATTCAAACTAACAATTAAACAAGTTTGGGAGTGAATTTAAAATGGTTAAAAACATTTTTGTCATATTCAAAATCAATCCAAAACACGCATTTAATCATTTATAATCAATTTTGATGATATGTAAAACGTATTTAAAACTGTAAAACATTAAAAATGATTATGAGTTATTAAATAAGTGTATTTCAAAATCACTCTCAACCCTACTTAAAATTCATTTAGAAATGATGCTAAGCAAAACACATTTAAAACTGCAAAACCAAACATTAAAATGATTTTGAGTGATTAAACACACATCTTGGAGTGGTTTTGAATATGCCAAAAGTGGTTTTAACCATTTCAAAACTACTCTCAAACATACTTAAATTTTGTCTAGAAATGATGCTAAGTAAAACAAATTTAAAACTGCAAAACCAAACATTAAAATGATTTTGAGTGATTAAACACACATCCTGGAGTGATTTAAAACTTCAAAATTACTCTCAAACATACTCAAAAATCGCCTATAAATGATGTCAATTAAAACACGTTTAAAAATGTAAAATCAAACATTAAAATAATTTTGAGTGATTAAATACACATATTGGAGTGATTTTAAATATGACAAAAGTGGTTTTAACCATTTCAAAATCACTCTCAAACATACTCAAAATTCGTCTAGAAATGATGTTAAGTAAAATGCATTTAAAACTGTAAAATCAAACATTAAAATGATTTTGAGTGATTAAACACACTCACACACCCTCGAGTGATTTTAAATATGACAAAATGGTTTTAACCATTTCAAAATCACTCCCAAACATATTCAAAATTTGTCTAGAAATGATGGTAAGTAGGAACCCAAACAGAAAATCCAAATTACAAACTTACGTTAGAGAGCAGACCCTTGATTCTCTATCTCCCTCTTAGACTTACAATATCGAAATAAGCATATTTGTAAAGAAAAAAAATGAGTGTGAGAGAGAGAGAAACCTGGTGTATTTATGGTGATCGATCATTGGTAAAGGGGACTGAAACAAACTCCCATGCAGTTGAAAAATGCAGAATGCGAGGACAGAGAGGAGCAAATTCATATATAGAATGCGTCTGAAAAGACTTTCAAGAATGCAGAGCTTAAAGCTGTACTGGCTAAGCAATTGTGTTTTTTTTCACGTCTTCAACCTCTGGAAGTTTGTTGTAGTGCAGTGCAAGGAATGAATTGTTAGAGGAAAAAGAGAACCAATACAAAGAAAATGCACTAGAAAATTGCAACCAACACTCTTCAAATGCTTCAAAGACTCACCTAAACATTTTGCATCAGCTCACTGTTCTGAAAAGTAGTGGATATGAGCAGGATTCATTCACCAAAAGAGTGCTCTTTTCCAAGAACAAGAGACTCCATTTTTTTTTTTTTTATGTTGCGGCCTTTTCCTGTAACAAAAACAAAGGGCATTTTATATAAACTTTAATATTATATTGGGTTAAATTATCAAAAATACCCTTGAACTATGGGTTGGTTTCGATTATACCCCGAACTTTGAAAAGTTTCATTTTAACCCTTGAAGTTTGAAGTTTGTTTCAAAACAACCCGTGATGGCTTTTGCCGTTAAATTCATGGACGAAAAAGTTTGTGTTTGCTTATGTGAACAAATCTAAACAAATAACGAAAGAAAATTTGGGGGTTAGAGTTAGAGAAAAGATCATAAACGAAACAGAAAGAACATAAAATTGGGAGTGTGGGGTTGAAAGAAGGAAGACGACAACAAGTATGATTCACAGATGTTATAGATGTTATGTGTCTTTGATTTTTTTCATATATGTGTTTAGATTTGTTCACATAAGTAGACACAAACTTTTCCGTCTATGAATTTAACAGCTAAAGACTACAAATGTTGTTTTGAAACAAACTTCAAATTTCAAGGGTTAAAATGAAACTTTTCAAAGTTCGGGGATATAATTGAAATTAACCCCTTAGTTCAGATGTATTTCAACCTAATTTTAAAGGGTGGAATGTTGATAGGCTAAGCTAGACCAGGCATCTTAATTGGCAGTGAGAATCTCTGGTATTGGTTAATTGGGAGAGGTTGATTTTTGGAGACATTAAGCAGTTGTAAAGTAAAGACATAGTAAATGGGTCTTCAAATAATGCAAAATAGTTGGTAGGAATAATGTTCATTTATTCAAACATTGTACCGACTCACTGCTGCGATGGTCAGCCGCTCGCTGCTGTGCTGGTCGAGAGAGAGCGCCAAGCCCATATCGAACTCTCGAGATTTCCTAGCAAAGCTCCTGTAAATTTTATGTGCTGGAAACAGTCAAATAAATGGACAAAAGACAGTAGCAAAGCGGAAGGGGTAAATGATGGCAATAATAACAAATTAAACAAGCATATTCACTCCGCTGACCAATCATTCAAGGCAGCAATGTGAGGAAGAAGAAGCATTAAAACCAACCAGAAACAAAATTTAAAGCAAGACTGCTTTGTACAACTGAACATTAATATGAGATCCTCCAATTTTAATCAAGACATGTTACACACACATAATTCACCTATAGGTGTTCGAGCTTCAGCTCCCTTTATTTCCATTCACCAATGAAAATGTTTCTCTTCTAAAAAAAGACGGGTGTAACATAATTTGAGATGCTGATGGGGTTTCTTGATAGAGACAATTCTTGAATACAATATGGTTCAGGTTCAATATGATTGAAGCTTCGCAATAATGAATTAGGTCTACCTATTCACTTAAGGTTGCAGCAAATCTATACACGTTGATCTTACAACAACTCTCTTCAGAGTTTACAAACATAAGAAGCTCCTAACATTTCCAAATTCATTTGAGAATATAATGGATTTGTTGGGAAGCTTTGGTCTTCTGCATCCCCAACGAAAGAATATCTACAAAATCTGCAAACAGCATTTTCGACACTTCTCGATGCCCCGAAAAACCTCTGTCTAGCTGACTTTAGGTTGCAGTTTACACTTTAAAAAGCATCTGTGCTATCTCCTAATATGGAGAGAGAAAACGGAGCAATAGCAACGTTAAATGATTGTTCACCCACTCTGTCGATATACTTCATTTCAAAGTCACCTTCCTGCACCACATTTAGAAAGAAGAACTCAGGTTCCCAGCCCATATTCAAAATGCCAGAAAAGCATGAATTCACCAGTGAGATTAAGATTTTATTTATCATGTAAAATTATAAAAATTCAAAAATTATTTATTTTTCCACAACTTATATCTCTTTACATATTACATATAAAAAAAAATCAACTCATAAAATGAGTAGATGGGCAGAATTTGATAAAAAGCATGATGCGATATGCAATGTGAACGAGTTTTTTTTTTTTTTTTTCCGGGGGGGAGGGGGGTGGTGGTGATGAGAAACCCAGACAAAAGATAATAGTTCAATTAGCATCACTGCAACTTCTAGAGGAATGCCTTGTGAGACTTTTTATTTTTCATCTATCAAGGATGTTCGGGCTTCTTAGACATGTCTGACTTTAAAAAATGTCAAGGGATGGCCTAGTGGTCATGAAGGGCCTTGGGGGTTTAAGACTATTAAACCCCTCTTGAGGGAATGAGTTCAATTATTAGTGGTCACCTACCTAGGAATTAATTTTCTACGGGTTTTCTTAGCAATCAAATGTTGTAGGATCAATTGATTGTCCCGTGAGATTAGTCGAGGTGCGCGTAAGCTGACGTGGACACTCACGGATATCCAAAAAAAAAAAAAAAAAAAATGTCAAGAGTTTACAGCTTCTTACCTTGTTAGACATAAATAAGGAAAATAATATTGCACCATAGATGTCTCACTAAAAAGGTCTCAAAATTAAAAATTCCCAATGAAATCATGTTTGAAGTGTGCTCTCCACATGCGAGTTAAAAATTCCCATGGTAAAAGAATGTGCAGCTATTTTAAGTTTATTTATGCAAACAAGTTTGACTATGAATTTTACTGAACCAGTTCAAAACAATACGCTATAGCAGTCCTTTTAATGGGTCAGAAAAACTCATATAATTATAGACGGAAAAGAAATATATAAACTACAATAAGTTCACATAAGTAAAATCATTCTAACCATTCTGCCATTAGCAGTACTTAATGGGCATGCTGATGAATATTCAAAACCAGTCTTAGGAAGTATAACTGGTTGTTCACCAATAACACCAACGCCCCTGCAAAATTTAAAAAAAAAAAAAAAAAAAACATAACCAGGATGAGTTGGAGAACACATACTTGATGAATCAAGGAGGAAAGTATAGACGCAAGTCAAACTTACCAGACATTTTCTATTTTCTCGTTTGCATCGGTGATAATCCAATGTCTTCGGAGAAGTTGAACTGGACGGTTTGAAGTATTGGTTATTCTTATTCTGTATGCAAAAAAGTACTGATTCTTCGACGGTTGGCTTCGGCCTTCTATGTAAACGCTCCTAACTTGTACCTTGATACCCTAACTCATTAAAATTATGTCTATTGTCAATATTTTCACCGTCTCACACACATGTAGATTCTAGCTTCTTATTTATGAATTAAAGAGGTATAGACATTATTAGGTATTATTAGGTAGTAGGATAGTATGTTTGATTCAGATAGCAAGAGGAAGTTACTTCTATAATTAAAAAAAAAATTATATGGTATTTAATCCATCAACAACATTCATAAGAAGATCAAGAAATGTACCAAAGTTGTCGCATCACTTGCACACTTCAAAAGACAGTGAGGGGCAATTTCATTCAGCTCATCACGATATTTAGCAGCATCCTGAATTTTTTTTTGCAAACAGATTAATGGATTAAGGTAATGTTGAAGGCGCGATATCAAATAAAGTCATGGAGTCAGTCAAGGTTGCAGCTGCAGACTTGTGCCAAGCTCGGACAATTGTTCAGGATTAATCAAATATATTTTTTTAAATTATTAACCCCCAAGGGCCAAAACTGAAAAAGACATCTGTCTATAAGTTGATGAGAACTGGAACAATGTGTACCTCAAATCTCTCATTAGAAATAGCCTCCTTCATCTGTCTTCGAAGACGCAAAACTGGCTCTTCCTCTTCAAATAATCTTAACGAGTCACGTATCCTTGCAGCTTCTTCGTAATCCTAGATTTAACAGGTGATATACAGAGGAAAAATCAATAAAATGAACGTAGTATTTGAAAACTGCAGGATTACAATAGTTTCACCTCTACTACTCTTACGTAATCATTTGGGCAGGGGGGGACTTTAAGTTTCTAGCAGTGCAAAACATCAAAACTCTAGGATGCATATAGTCAGATACTTGAATTTTTTCAGGCCATCAATTAAAAGCAAATGAAGGAACGATTTGAATGTCACTTCCCCAATTCTCTTGACAAGCATATTCAGATTGCAAAATGACATCCAGTCTCGATCAACCATATTTTATATGGAAACAAAGAAGATACAAACAAAATAGAATCTATGACCGAGCGGACATGAGAGAACTCCAGCACATAGAAAACATGGGGGATTTGCACGGGTGACCCGCCCCTTGGGGGGCGTAATGACATCTGACCCACAGGTTTAAATTGTAAGTTCGCGCTCGCACTCATCCCTTCTCCCTATTGCGATCGCGAACATTCGTGGTTTTTACTCTCTACTAATCGCAATCGCCATTTACTTTCTGGGTCATTTGTCATTAGGCTCCCGATGGGTAATCGGTGCAAAAACCCCTAGAAAACACACGCTCCTTAATCAGAAATCTACGCAGAGTCAATCTAACAAACAGTTACAATATGATCTAGCGGCAATAGTCAATAATTCGATGTATCAATGAAAATAAAATGGGGGAAAACTAACTGTACATAACTATTCTAATTCCACCAGACGCGTGAATTTTCTACACCAATTAGTTCAAACAGATTGATTATACGAGACTAATGGTTGTAACTGAGAGAGAGAGAGAGAGACCTCGGACTTGGTGGCAACCTCCAATTGCTGCTTCAGTAGTGCATAAGTTTCACTGCGGGAAAGAAACGAACGACTCCGACTCGTACTCGCGCTCTGGCTCTGGCTCTGGCTTCCACCACCATCGTCATTCCTCTCCGAAGCGCATACTACAATCCTGCAACTTCTTCCAAATACTCGACGACCTCCAAAACACCTCATTGCTCCGACATCCATTTCCGGAACACAAAAGCTTCCTCGTCCTCCCGGTAAATTCATCATCGATCCCGCATTAAAATCACCAAAAACCTTGAAGCAGCTCAACGAATGCATTCTCTTCTCTTCTCTTCTCTCCTTCAAAAAATCTGCTGAAATTCTCACTGTTCAAATCAAGGGATTATCTATCTGATCTGATGAAATGGAATTATGTAATTACCTGTACGCGAGATGTCGGAAGTTACGTAAGTACCCCTAAGCGAGATGAATTAGGGTTTGTGGGAAAAGGGTATTAATAGTATTTTCATTTTATTAACCTCAATGTTTTTTTTTTTTCTTGTAAGAAGATTTCTTGTGACGAAGTACGTGGAAGAGAAATTTACACGTGTCGGACACAGTGTGGTCCTTCAAAGTCTAGTTAGTAACCGTGGGTGATACTGAACGCTACTAATTTTTGGTCCCACCATTTTTATAAATATTCGAATATCCGACTTTAGTACAAATATATTTGTACCGGAAATGACTCACATTAATTCATGGGTGTTCGAGTGCAAGTTCTTTATGGAGGAGAACAAAATTATCCCCTCATTGAACGATTTTGAGATCTGAAGTAAATATAAATAGTCCAGGAGCTTGCAAGAGTGATTAGTGTGGAGTAACGGTCTCTTCTCCCCATGCTTTGAAACGGTTTTGTAACTCTCCGTTTTTGGGGTTTTGAGTGTTCTTCAAAAACGAGTTTGATGTATTGATATAAATATAGGAATCTACAACTTTTGGAGCATTTTGGTTTTCAAAATACAAATTCTAAGCATAATTTATTCTTGATTTGAATCTTTCTCCAACGAGTTACGAACTTCAATACAGACCACAAAAAAGTTGTAGCCATGGAGATGAAACAGATGTGTCTCATCCAAGCAACTGACACATGGGTTTACCTCAAAATCGATAGTCTCAAACAATGTCCGTCAATTTTAGTTGGGAGTCCTGAAACAGTAGGGTGTTTGAACCTTTGAGCTTGTTATTGAAGTACAATAGGACTCACCAAAATTGGTGTTGTTGGGAAGAAGAGGGAGAGTTGAGAGAAGAAAATTTTGGTCAAATAATCACATGACAATTAATTTACGTGAGCATTTAACGATTCAATCATCATTATGTTAAGTTATGGACTATTTAAAATTATTTTACAAACGTCACGAATTATAGTGTTTCTTTAAAAAATGTAATGACCAAATAGACATCACTTACAAATTTGGAGAACAAAATGGTCCATTTTGCTCAAAATATAGTAATGGGGTTATGATTTTGCAATTATAATAATAAAAAATGTGCATGCCTATTTAGACAAATTTATGCAATTTCATTTATACCGGTGGTATATATAATTGATATACCATTTTTTTACATTATAGATGATGTTGATCATTATTATACTATTTTTACGTCTATTAATGATATGTATTAATAGATAAATATGTGTGAATTAGTGATAAACGTAAATAAATAAATAAATAATAAAAAAATTGTCTAAATAGACCAGCAAATAATTAGGATTGAAAACAAAATCAAATATCACTTATATATTATTTTTTATTCTATTTATATAGTACGCAAATAAGCATTCGAACAATTTTTAATAGAAAAAAAGTCAAATGTTACGTATATATAATGTTTTTACTATATTGACATATCAATAATAGACCTAGTATCAAATGAGTATGTAAGCAATCACATATAAAAAAAAAAAAAAAAAAAAAGTTCAATGCTACATATTTACCATCGTTAATTTGGTTGATAGATAAACCTAATAACAAATGAGTGATAGACTACCAAGGTAGATTGATCAAGGTACGTAAATCATTGATAGATGCATCTAAGAGTAATATACGAGACATAAAGCAAAATGACTTAAGATGTTTAAATAGACGTGTTTTTTTTTTTAAATGTCATATTTAAGGGTATAATATTTTTTTTTTTTGCAAATATATTTTAATTAATGCGGAGAATGAACCCATGGAGGAATGAACCCAATGACCTCTTAGGTAAGGACACAATTTTATGTCAATTGAACTTATGCTCCGTTTGTCAAAATAGTAGAATGTTGTTGCTATATTTAGATTTACTATTAATTGAACTTATTTTGTTATATACAAAAATATCAGTAAAATATTATTATGTATTTTTTTCAATTAAATAGCTGTAAGATGAGATATGGAGTCAATCGAGCATACCTCAACTGGCATAAGGTTCTGTCCGTGGCTAAGAGGTCATGGGTTCAATCCTCGCATTAATTAAAATACCGTTGCAAAAAAAAATGGGATATGAAATCATCAACATTTGAGATGATAATAAATATCTAATTCATCGAGCAAGATTCAAATTAACTATTTTGTCGGGAGTTGGGCCACAAATAATATGATATGAGGTAACATGTTTGAGGTTATTTGGCAACGTCATAATTCTTGTTTACATTTTTTTTAGAAACATAAATAAAACACATGCACCTGCTTACGTTTCTTATTTTTCATTTTTAACAAAATCTTCTTATTTCCATTTCCAATTTGTCTGGAAAACATAAATAAAATCATTGTTGACTTATAGGAGGCACGATAAATATTACAAAAAAATATAAAAAAATATATTTGAATATTTAATTAAAAAATAATGTCATATAGTATCTTTTTTAATTAAAATTCTTGAAAACAAGAAACAATGGCCAACAATATTTATGTTTATTTTTTCAATAAGAATAAGAACCAACAAAAGATAAAAATAACCAAACATATACATTACCAAATAAATCCATAAATACGGCGAGAATTCGAACATTTAATATTTTTTTTTTTAAGTACAACATTTAACATTTTAGTAGAGTGTATTAGTGTATTAATCAATTGAGTTATGTTCGAGTTTACCACATATTATATTGTAGGTTAAAATGTCATATTTTAATTTATGTATTGTGAATTTCATTCTATTTTAGTGTGTACTTTCAAATGTTCAATTTAAATATTTTACTTTCAATAAAACTTAAAATTGGTCTATATTGTTAGTTTAAAGTTACTATTAATATTATTATTTTATCAAAACTAGTTAAATAATAATAATATTCATACAAGAAAATACATAATGTAAACATATTTCTAAAGTCGGGAAGGCTATTAAAAAAAAAAAATTATAGAAAAATTAGCTTCAAAATAATCATGGAGACTAATTTTATTCGTTGCACTTTATTAATTATGATTCGACGATGAAAGAGTATTGGATTAAGATAGAGTTTGGCTAAAATCGTTAAGAATCTGTTATTTTTATTGATGTTTCACACTTTTTTTTATTTTATGGGTGGGAGATTCGAACTTGTAATTTCTTCGTCACTAGGTCATACATTATGCCGCTATACTCAACTTGACTCTCAACCCTCACACTTTTTATTTAAAAAAAAAAAACATTATATTTTTTTTTTTTTTTTGTAAAGGAAAAAAAGACATTATACTTCCACTCTTAAAATTTACATATGGATAGTTCTAACAATATCTACCTACCACAATAATTTTAATTTTTCTTTTAGTTATTTCTTACAAACAAAAAAGAAAACAATAAACCTGATATTTGTCCTTATCGGAAACACTAAACAAGGCGTTAAAACTTAAAAGAGTCCATTTTTATATTTGATATGATTTTAAAAATATATATAATAATACTAATAAAAAAATAAAAAAATAATTAATATTATTATTATTTATTTAATAAATAATGTAATTTTAGAAAATATTTACAAAAATATGGTAGTTGTTTATGAAAGTAGAGTAGTCAAATTGTATACCGTGGATACGAGTATTCTAAATCGTGTGCAATGGATACAATTTTCAAGATTAATTGTGTACCATAGACACAATTATTTAAGACCCACATCCGCCATCTCATCTAACATATAAAATGTGTCTGTATAGTTTGTGATTAGTCTATGAATTTATAATGTGAAGAACTCTGTAGCTCAGGAAGGTATATAGTTTGTGTTTTAAATGTATATTGAATAGGTAATTGTTTAGAAGTATGAGTTTGTGTAGTTTGTAGAACTAATTGTTAAGGTTGATTCAAGATATATGACAAAGTTGTTTCTCATCTGAACTGTGACACTTATCAGAATTGGTTACCCGAGAGAGGAAAGTGTGTGCAGTTTTGGAGGTGGAGTTAGAGTGAGAAAATTGTAGGAAGTTAAAGATTTAATTTTCTCTCTCGTATTCCTCTCCCATCTTTGACAATCAATATAGTACAGTTTGTGTACTGTATTTTGTTGGGGTTTTGCTTTCAAGAGATTAGTTATCTTTCGTTTGTTCTTGGTTTTCTGAAGTAGTAAAAAATAAACTCATCTTGCACAGTGGATGTAGACCTAAATGGTTGAACCACTATAATTCTTGTGTACTCTCTTTTCTTTCCTTATCTTCTTGTTTATTCGATTGTTGATTTTAGGTATCAAACATAACACTAACTATCTAGGATTTAATATACTACGAGTTTCTTTGGCAACAAAATGTAGTAAGGTCAGACAATTGTTTTGTGAGATTAGTCGAGCTACGCATAAACTGGCTCGAACACTCATGAATATTAAAAAAAAAGAAAAAAAAATGTAGGTTTGTTTAGCTCACGAGGTGAGTTTTAAAAGTTAGGACTAACAAACTGTATGAGATTGATAAAATTTTTATACCAAAACACATTCTTAGAATCTTTATCTTTTCAATTTTGACTATTAATCATTGATGGTTTGCTTTGTATGGTTGATGTTATAATTTATTTGGGGAGTACTAAACTTATTGTTTAGATACAAATTTAGAAGTTTAGGGAGTACTAAACTTATTGTTTAACCTAATTTTTAATTAGATGAACATCTATCCACCAATTTTAATTTTTATACTTTAAGAATATCGGGAGAGAATTAACAAAAGGAAAAAGGAGGAAAAAAAGAAGAAACAGACAGAAAGTTATTCCAATTGATCGCCGGCTGGAAAATTGTTTCGTTTTTTCAAGTAAATGGATTTTTAGTGCCTTTTTTTGTTTTTCTTTTCTACAAATAAGATTTACAATATCTCCCACCTCAGACTTTTCAAAAACAAAAAAGTATTTTTCTCTCATTTTATTTTAATATTTTATATTTTATAAAGCTTCTCCCGCAGCCCCCACTGAGGTTGAATTTGGCCAGTGTTAGTATATCATACATCAATCATAAAAAAGAAAAAAAAAACATTTTGAATAAACAAATTGTTATTTAGTATATTATTATTACTTAATTTCCACAGATGTATCAATCACAATTATTTAGGAACTCAAAAAAAAAAAAAAAAACACAATTATTTAGATTTTTTTATTATATATATTTTTTTAAAAAATTAATCTTATAAATGCTACTATGATTTTTTTTTTAATTTTTTAAAAGATATTTAATTAATGAACTGACGAACTTTATATCAATTATTTTATATATAACTTTTTTTTATTAGGTATTTTTATTTTTATTTTTTTAAAAATAATTATAAAAAATAATCAAAAAATAATCAAAATTTTGAAAATAGAAAACAACAAATTACCTTTAATGGTTAGTTTTTAAAAATTAAGCTTTACACCATGATTTTATATATAATTTTTTTTTTGGTTAGGTAACTTTTTTTTTTTTTTAAGAAAAAAATAATTGTAAAAAATAATAAAAAAAAATCAAAATTTTGAAAATAGAAAACAACAAATTACCTTTAATGGTTAGTTTTTAAAAATTAAGCTTTACACCATTTTTTTTTCTACGTGGTTGTTAATTCTGCTCCACTCTGGCTTATCTAAGTCGTGAGTTCACATCCCGTTACATCAAAATGGTTGTTTATCTTGCTCCACTCTGCTCCACTCTGTCCTATCTAGGCAATGTGCTCGTTGAAAATTTAAGCGGTAATAATGTATTTAAATTTTTGCACAGAGGCATGATCGACCCCATACTATTTAGGTGCGCTTATCTGTTGCACCGAGTGGTTGTTTGATAATTTTTAAAACTTCTGTGCAGGATCAAACCCTCACTCAGTTATCTAAGCCATGCCCTGACCTCTTGACTCTTAGTCATTATTTCATATTTTATTCTATTTAAGACATGTTAGCCATATAAACACTACATTTATCTATAATTTACTTGTTTTGTTATCGATTTTTACTAATGTTTTTAAAATTATTTTTTTTTATTATTATTATTATTTTTAGAATTGGATTGAGAATTCAAATAACAATAACAATTTTTAAAAATAAAATAAAATAAAATGGTTATGAAATAACCTATAAAACGGGTTAATTTTATTTTTAATTTTTTCTTAACACAATATTAAGAAGCGGACGATTCGAATCAAATGGTTATAAATTGCTTTAGAATATCCGTCGTTACGCCTAAGCGTTCAATTTTGACTAGTTGTTTAATTCCCCAATTTTAAAGCGTCCTCTTAGTCCTTCATTCTCTCTCGCTATTGCATTCCGCCACCAACCACTCTGCTTCCACCAACCTCTCTCCTCGGCGGACGCTCCGAGGCTCTTCTCTTCTCCGATCTCAGATCTCGAGCTCAGCCTCAGCCCTTCGAAATGCAGAGCTCTGCAGTTACTTTCTCCTCTTCTCTTCCTCTTCTCAAGCCTCGGAGGCCTTCCAGTTCTTCCTTCAACTCTGGATGTAACTCAATTCGCTTGTCTTCTTCCTCTTCCTCAAATTCCAGAGATCTCGGTGACCTGAACAATGTTGGAATCCCTTCCGCTTGGCCTCAGCGATCTTGGACTCTCTCGTCGTCTCCTTTTTCCTCCTCGAAACTCCGGCCATGGACTGGTGTGCCCTCGCTTGCTTCGGATTCCGATGCGAGTCATTTCAAGGTTCAGGCCACTGCGGTGCCTGATAGCTCAGAGGAGGCCGCCAGTGATGGCGGTAATCTAAAGAAAACGTTGGAGCTCGGGTTGTTGTTTGCCTTCTGGTACCTTTTCAACATCTACTTTAACATCTACAACAAGCAGGTTAGGTGTTTTCTTTTTTCTTTGAAATTTTACGGCGTTTGTGCTTTTTTTGTGGTACGATTGTTGGAATTCGTGGTTATTTTGTTCGATTTGCATGAAATGCTTGGTACCGCGAGAAACTAAGGCTTGATAATGCTCCGTATGTTGATAAAATACGCACGATGATGGTTTAAGATGTTTTTGTTGTTATTATATTCAGTATTTCTCTAGGTCAGTATGATTGTCTGAGGATTTATTCAGGAGTCTTTCTTATGAGATATTGACGCCAAATTTTCCATTTCGCTTTCGCTATTTTCATATTTCGACGAGCTAGAGAATGAGTTGTTCCCATAAATATGTAAAATCAAACTCTAGTAGTAGATCCGTATGAATATGGTTTTCTGAGTGAAGGCCTTGATAATGGCACAGGAACGATAAGGTATGAGTATGATTAAGCTCTTGCTGGTATGTTGATACCTGAAAGTCGTATAACCTTGTGAGAATTTTTTCCTCTGCAAATGATCGTAATCAGTAGGCTTTAGAATTAGATCCTTAGTGTCTGATTAAGTAAATTGCTCCTTCAATATTTCGTGTAACTCTGTTACCTGCTCATTCATTTCAACTTTCAACTTGACTTGTATCTGACTAAGATGAATTGAAATGCTAGCTTCTTTGGGAGTTAGAATGCTGATAATACCCGACACTACTTGTTCACAGGTTCTCAAGGTGTTTCCGTTCCCTGTGACTGTCACTGCAGTTCAATTTACTGTAGGCACTGTACTTGTTCTGCTTATGTGGGGACTTAATCTCTACAAAAAGCCAAAGATCAGTGGTGCTCAGGTAATCGTTATTTTCCCCCTTTTCAGGTTTTAGGAACCTTGTGTACGTGTAATTTGTGTTTGAATAATGAATTTTCATTGAGGTTTTCTGTTTCCTATTCGAAGAATTTCGTTTTAAGGTTTTGACTTCTTTAAACTTAAACAGCTTGCTGCTATTCTGCCACTGGCATTTGTTCACACGTTGGGAAATCTTTTTACAAATATGAGTCTTGGGAAAGTGGCGGTATCGTTCACTCACACAATCAAAGCTATGGAGCCATTTTTTTCAGTTATCCTGTCAGCAATGTTTCTTGGAGAGGTATGAATTTATGTGCAGTCACTTAATTATTTATTTATTTTGGTACCACGTGCTCGTAAGTCTATCCCTGGCCAAAATCAGAACATTGTCATCCCTGAATTTCAGCAATTAAATGTTGTATTACTTTTTATGCTTGAGGTCCAAGCATTAGCCTTTTAAAATTATGAGAAAAATGCTGCTGGTGTTGTTGCATCCCTCTGCCCATTGTTGGTGGTTTCTTAACTCTGACTTTCGTCTTTGTATCCTTGAAGACTCCTACTCCTTGGGTAGTTTTATCCCTTCTGCCAATTGTTGGTGGTGTTGCATTGGCATCTGCTACTGAGGCCTCCTTCAACTGGTAAGATGAGTGTTATAGTATGTCTATATTCATGTCTACTCTTTCAAGTAGATGACTCATATGCAATTTCTGATATATCATATTTTTTGTAAAAGGGCTGGATTTTCGAGTGCAATGGCATCCAATTTGACTAATCAATCTCGTAATGTCCTTAGCAAAAAGGTCATGGTGAAAAAAGACGTAAGCATTGCATCTCTCTCTTATTACCTGTGTTGCTTCTGTTAGCAATTGTATAGTATATCTAATGGATGAGAAAATATTGCTAGTAGCAAATGTGTCCAACTGATTTTCGTATTCACTTTGACACCTTACCATTCCATTAATATCTTTGCTCGTTGGAGTGGTAAAGTAACAACATTTTGTTCTTGAAACAGGAATCAATTGACAACATCACCCTCTTTTCAATTATAACCGTCATGTCCTTTTTCTTATTAACCCCTGTGGCTATCTTCATGGAAGGTGTCAAGGTTACACCTGCATACCTTCAATCAGCTGTGAGTAATTCAAGAACCAAAGTTCTGTAGAAATTTCCTTTAATTTTATATCTTGCTCTTCAATTTAATTTCTATTATTACAGGGATTGAACGTGAACCAAGTATACATTAGGTCTCTTCTTGCTGCCCTTTGTTTCCATGCATACCAACAGGTAAGATTTCCAATTTCTCGAGTGAGCCATCTGCATTTGTAGAGAAAGTCGATATTTTCATAAAAGGAGTATATGTTGTAGTTCACTGCAATATTGAGAAATTTTGTAGCATGGCGCTGAGAACTTTTGGTGTAGTTCTGGTCTACTGATCATTTCCCTTTCACATAGTAGGGCTTTCACTGACAGCTATTGGGGTGACTTTTTCAGGTTTCTTACATGATATTGGCAAGAGTATCGCCTGTTACCCACTCAGTAGGCAATTGTGTAAAGCGTGTTGTTGTCATCGTGAGCTCTGTTATCTTCTTCCAAACACCGGTTTCTCCAATCAACACTATCGGTAATATTGTCTGCTTCAGTCTTCTGTTTGTGAATGTGTGTGTCAAACACTTCTCAATGATTTAAAATACTTCTTGTTCTTGGATTTAATGCAGGCACTGGAATAGCTCTTTCTGGGGTTTTCCTGTATTCGAGGGTTAAGCGCATCAAAGCTAAGCCGAAGACAGCCTAAAAGCCGCCCCCCATGAAATTTTGCCTTAGTAAGTTGGTTTGGTAGATGACGATGAATCCATCGACGATTTGTTTGTAGTTGTGCGATCCATGTAGAAAACAACTGTAAGGTTTTTGTTCTTTTTCAGTTTTCTACTGTTTCTTTCCGTCCTTCAGGATGACTACTTTTATTCTTTGTGGATAAATAGCCATCTTCATTCCCTCAGGACAGTTATGTGTCCATTTCGATTTACTAGCATGACCACACGATTCGTTTGGGTTAAGTATCCGTAGTATTAGAAATGAAATGCTAGTGAACATTTTACGGTTTCGGATTTAAACCCGGTCTGTTTTCCACTTGTTGCAAACTTATTTCACAGCTGCTCAATGTCTTTCCAAGTATATAGACTTTAGTTGGAAAATTTATCGAATCGCAGTCCCAATGTGCTTGTCCCCCAAATAACAGTGGGATGCAGATCCGAAGTAAGTTTTGTCATTTCTAATACAAGTTAGTGATGTGAGGCATGTTTGGAATGGTTTTTCAAGTGCTTAAAAAAAAGCGTTTTTATGCGCATGAGTCATTCAAAACATGACTGGTTTAAAGATATTTTTTTCCCTGAAAAAAAAGGTACTTCAGTACTTTTTGCTTGTTCATCATAATCGTGGTGATTTGGAATATTCCTCTAATATTTTGCTGTCTGCAATTGCATCAATAGGAGAAGGCTTTTTGAGAGAATCTTCATTTTCAGGAAAAAAAAATAAAAACATTTTTTTTTTTAATTCTACAAGATTAATAAGCAATTATTCACAATTATGTAATTTTGAACTGACCCATAAATAAGCAATTATTCACAATTATATAATTTTGAACTGACACCCAACAGAACTTGATAAGGTGAATTAATGATTTACAATTATTGTGTTTTTTACGTAATCTATATATTATTGACTATTTTTGAAGTTATTTAATTTTAAGTGTTTTTTATAAAATAAAAAAAATAAAAAATAAAAATAACTTTTTAAGTTTCTTAAAAAGTTTAATTCTTTAATTGTTAATATATGAACAAACGTCCCGAAATAATTGGCTCGAAAATATTTGTTCACAGAAAACATAAGTCATGCAGCATCGGGGAGCGCGAAGTGTGGCCTTATAAAATTAAATTAATTAAATTAATGAAAGTGGAGACTGAAGTGTGAACCATTTTGGCTTTATATGATTTGTCCATTCTAGGTGATTGGAATCAAACTCCACATTCATAATCAAACAACGCATTATTATTTCTTAAATTTCAAGAATGCCATTCTTAATTTGATGTTCAATTGAAATTATCCTCGTTTTTTTTAGTCCTATTTTGTTTGGTTTAATTTGAAGTAGGGAGATTCGAACTTCATACCTCATAATCATATAATCCAAGTACATTCTTATGTCTATTGAGTTATGCTCGATTTGACTTCATTTTAGTCTTATTTAGAGTGTCTAAGAAAAAAAAGTATTAAAAGAAAGACATTATCGTGGTTGTTAGAGTTGGTCGTCGCGGTGGTTGCTAATCACCGATCGCCGACATCGGTCATTGTTCTTTTTTTTATGTTCCAGTGGCCGACGACGGGACTGGTTACCAGTGGTCGATGACCAGCTATCGATATCCGGGATCGATGATCAGCGACCACTCCAGCAATGGTAGTTGGTCGTCGGTCCTCGGTCTCAGTCGCGGGCAGTGGGTGGTGGTCGGTGACTGGGGATCTGAACCGACGACCACGACCATCATTGGTCCCAGTTCTGGTCGTCGATGATGGGTGGGGGTGGTGGCTAGTGATTGAGATCTGGTTGGACCAACGACCACCTACCAGGTTACCATCGTTAGTCCATGATCATTGGTCCTGATCCCCAATCACTAACTTGTGGCCAACGATCAAGACTGGTGATTAGCGACACAACAATGTTGGTAGGTGGTTGCAGTGCCCGATCTCGGTCGCCGATGACCAGCGATTGCCAATCTCAGTCGCTAGTCTCAGGTCCTGGTGGCTGACGATCACGGATCACCAACCATTGGTGGTCGACGATAGTTGCCAGTGGGCATTGGCAGTAGTCGTTAGTGGTGGTCATAGTAAAGTGAAGGTAGAGAGAGATTTGTGACAGATAGTGAGGATATTTTGGTAATTTTTATATATTATGAAAATTAAGAATTCTAAATTAAAAACTCAAAAACTCTTTTTCTAGAATTTGATTTTAAGTTTTTCACTCCAAATAATTTATTTCTCAAACTTAAAAATCTTGCTAAAATTAATTTTTTTCCAAAATTAAACATGTAAAAAGTCAATTCAAAATAAGAATTTACTTCATAATTGTAATAATATACTAAAAATAAGTCACCTATTTTTCAATTATAAAAATTGTTTTAAAACTAATACCAAGATGATAAAAATTATTCAAAAGTATATTGAATAAAATAAAGAATTTCTAAAAATGATTATCCTTTCTTCTCAATTATATAATTATGGGTTAAATTATATAAAATACCCGTAAATTTAAGAGTAGATTTCAATTAATTTAAAAAAAATCATGATGACTTTTAAATTTTAAAATATATATATTATCAAACCGAGCATAGCTCAATTGACATTAATTAAAATACATTTACAAATATATATTATATATATATATATATATATTTAGAGATTTTTTTCATTAAAATAACATAACGACATGGTAGTTGATGTATGAAAATAAAAGACTTAAGTTACATCATTTTCAAGTTAATTTCAAATACATAGAAGATTGAGATAATCATTGTTACCATTCATTTTGATGCTATGACATGTATACATTTCAATTTTTACACAATAATTTTCACGTCAATTTCAATTCATTATTATGACGAAAACACATTTTTTTTCTTTCTTTTGAACAATTTCAAAATTCAAGAGTTATAATAAAATATTTCAAAGTCTAAAAAAAAAAAACACATGCCCCAAAGTTGTAGGACATTTGTATAATTTAACCTACTCGCTTTTGAAGATGAATAAATCACATCAGATTGTCAAATGAGAAAAAAAAAAAACAATAATGGAAGCAAATAACATCATATCTCACATTCAGTCAATTCCATATGGCAAAGCTACATAAACAGTATATGTATGTTTTTCCTTCGTTTTATTTAAAAAAGCAAAATACAAAAAAAAATAGGAAAAAAAAAGAAAAATAAAGAGATATTGCCCATACAAACTAATACTTAGCTGCACCAAAGCAACGTTAAAAGGCCTCTCGAACACAATTAACAATATCGAATTCAAAACCACTTACAAGTGCTTGAAGAAGAAGTAGGCTAATTTCTAAAAGATGGTCCTGCTCCTGCTCCTGCTTCTGCTTCTGCATTAGGACTTGGCTTAAAGTCAAGTCCTTTTCCAGGAGATAGAGAACTTCTCTCTCTTCTCAGCTCATTGATCCTTGGACTGTACAGTTTCTGTGGCATCTGTGGACTGTAGGTAGGTTTGATGTCCTCTAGAGAAGTTGGGGTTGAGCTTGTCACTTTCGAACTCTGCGTACGCCGAATCTCGCCACGGCTTCTTGTGATCATCTCGTCGAGTATTTCACCGTCATCAATGTTCGGAGTTCTTCCCATTCGATCCTGAAATGTACCAAGGCGGAGGAGAAATATTATACCGAGTTCAAACATCCTCCCATAAAACAGAATGTTTAGGGAGTTTCGAGATAAAGGAAGAGTTATGTTTCTTTGTAGTGTTGTGGGGGATTTGGCTTGAGAGAAATGACAACTTTTAGGAAGGTCGAGAGATCTTGGGAGGAGGTTTGGGAGGTTGTTAAGGTTCATGCGTCCTTATGAGCATCTATTTTCTAACCTTTTTGTAATTATGACATTTGTTTTATCTGGTTGGATTGAAGTCTGTTTCTTTAGTTAGTGTTTGGACTCCTTTTTTATATGCTTGTTTGTACGCCCTTGTGCATTCTTTCATTTTTCTCAATAAAAGTTTGGTTTCTTACCAAAAAAAATCTTCCTATAAAACCAAAAATGGAATTGAATGACTCTGCTTTTGCTTCACATACACCACCATTTAACAGGATGATTATGTGCTCCCATGTTCAAATTTCACATTGGATCAGAAGTAAACGAGAAGTTATTCAAACTCAAGAGGGACGTGGATGACATCTTAACCATTACTTGAACTAAGATGGTCAACAGATTTAACTAAAATGAACAGAGAGTTCTGAAATGCTTACTTCGAACGACGGATTAAAAGCGATTGCAGGGGCTTCCTCATATTCAGCAGCATCCAAGTCCTGAAGATGCGCGCCTTTGAAGAACCTTGGGAGCAAATACTGTCGCACCGGGACAAGAAGCATGATCAACAGCGGGAAAAGAACACCAGCAATTGGAATCCAGGTTAAACCAAAACACATCAGCAGATAAACTGTCTGAAACAAGGTGAAGGTAGCAATTGTTTTGAAGGGGACAGTTTCTAAGAAAGTTGCATGATATTCCTCCAGCACCCTGAAAGTGGAATGAATCACTAGTCAATCTTTGCTCAACAACAGTAGTATGCAAAAGTCAGTGTCCCATTTTCATAGAATATACTACAAAATGAATGGAAGTGTTGTGACGATGAGACTAATATAGCGTGTGCATATATGTGTGCGCTTATGGATGTCAACTAACTTGTATCTTCGGTTCGGAGCAGTGAAAAGCAGTAAAATCCTTTCCCAGAATTGATTTCCGGGCAAGCTTTCGATTGCCATGAAAGCAAAGTAGCCCCAAAGAACCGAAGTCGGGATCTTCTTTAAGAGAGGCATAGCAGCAACACAACCACCAACCATTACTGCCTGAAGCAAATTGCTGAGACGTTGTTCTTTAACTTCCACTGGCAGAAGTTCGTCAATATCTTTATCCACATCGAAAACAGTTTCATCAACAGGTGCATCGATGAAGCCAGTTCTTGAAGCTAGTTGGATCGTGGAATCTTTCAACTCCTTCAGTCCCTGCTTGAAGAAAGAACATGTGAGATTAAATAAGTAAAAATGAGAAAAACGGAAAGTGTATTCCAAATGACCATCATTACCACGGCGGGTGGATTTTGGTAAATTAAAGGAGTCTGAATCTCATTATATGCCTCTTGCATGTTCCGGTATAATTGACTCAAGTTTGAATTTTTACGGAAACTTTGACGCGCTGCTGCTACCAGCTTGTTCCGCAAAAGCTATTTCAGAAGAAATAAAACACAATCAATTTGTTTAAAGTTTGTACTCCTGTAAATACATGACATTTTAAGAGAGCGAGTACAATTATAGAAATTGCACAAGTTGATTGATTAAACACAGAAAAGGAGATGCAATCAAGAATTGCCAAACACAATCTAACACCTCATGAGCTCAGAAAATGGTTGAAGCCGAGATCTCGGTGATAAAAGGGATGGATTATGCATACATACATTCAGAGAGAGAGAGAGAGGCTCATAATGACTGCTGGTGTAAAGTTTTGTTCTTCCATTGTTCAATGCAGAGGAAATAGATGTATGCATATAAAAATCAGAAATATTGAGAACTGAGTGAAGGTATTACCTGATGTTTTAGGGTAGCTAAGCTTTTCGTGTGCATCGGAGACTGGGGAATTACACCATTGGAAGGTGGTATGCCTATAAGTCCACACAGTATAACCTGAAGAGAAATAGTTTCTATTGAGATGGAAAACATTTTCCCTATACATCAGAAAGCAAATTCAAGAATAGGAAATATAATATTTCCATGAGATAGCTTACAAGGAAACCTAGGAGAAGAAGATCATAATGATATGAAGCTGGTTTTTTCAAATTAAACTCTTTCTGTTGGGCAAGTTGAGATGCAACACTGTGATCAAAGTAGTAAAGAACTGCTATCATGGTTGCTGGTATGAATGCTCCAACTATATACAATGGAGGAACTCTCAACATTTCCTGCATATGTCAAAAGTGTAAATACCTAGACATGCCCTGGAGACAGGGAAGTGTATCGCTTTTCTTTTTTGCAGATTCTAGCTATTAAACTATTAAAAACTTGGATATCAGCGAAATATGACGAACCTTTATAACCGTCCAATTTGAGTACGCACCCTGAGACCATGGATTGGGACTGAAAAGCCTTCTTGGGATCCCATGTGGGACATTGTTAACTGGAATGTAAGATACGGCTGTCCATACGAGCACCATAAGTGGAACTCCATAATCCGCGATAAAGCCCCGTAGGCAACCTAAATTTTAGATCATATTTCAGGGGGAAAAAACTAAATCAATTCAATATTTGCATGATGATGGAAAGTAATTAAGAAAAGGTAGGTTCATACCAGAATCATTACAGGAACACAACTTATTATCCAAAACTATCCTTGAAATTGTATCTATATGTACTATACGCTTTTTAAATTCTATATTTCAGAATTCAAAAGAAAAGCTTGTATGGTTGTACCAGTCCCATAGCGCCATGATCTAGCCTTGCGGCTTTTAAGGCCAGTTAGTAGAAGCCCGAAGGACAGAACTAATGCAAACATTCCATTGCCAAAGCGCCAAGGAGGTTGGAGCGCCAACTGATTAGGATTTTCCCTCTGGGGTATGCCGAATTCCTCCACAACACCCTATACAAGGAAATAGTACATTGGACTATGGCAGTTGGTCTGAACAGAATACAAGACAATCAAACTGTTATGAGACAAATTTTGTAGCTTCCTCAAGAAGCTGGAATTTCTTATCTAGATCATAAGAAAAACTCAACTATCCAATTCTTTGAATTAGTCATAGACCGAGATCGAGACATTACAACTAAGTATCACAAAGCATACTCACACGTATTGCCTGCTGCATAAAGAGCATAGCAATCAACAAACCAAACAGTTCTCCAGCAAGACGTGTAAACCTATTGATCAGGGAGCATGCACCCAACACAGCCAGCAAGAAAAGCAAAAGGGCTGTCCATACACATACCCTATAATAGACAGAGAAAAGAAAAATACAAGATTAACTTTTTGTTGCCACCAGACATGTACCTTTGGTATTATTATTTATACAGTTGATAAAGTAAATTAAACAGATACCATCCCGTCCAGGCTAAGAATAGTTCCTGCCCCAGTTCCTTTCGGTCCTTTGCAAATTCGAACATGAACGTATACATCAAAACGGTTGGTTCAGCGACGCCAAGGATGAGCAGAGGCTGTCCCCCAAAGATTGAGTGGATGATGCCACAAAGTGCTGTTGATGCTAGAGTTTGTACGGCAGTTAGAGTCCCGTCTATGACATACATGAAAGAGAGAAACATATCTGAGCATACTTCGACAAGTTTATAAATCATAAAATCATATCAGCAACCAAAAAAGTAGCCATACATGTATTCCTTTCTAGCTGCTCTCCGAACGATATGACTGGAATTGCTGAAGCAAAGAATATGTACGTTGTTGGGGCTAAGATCCTAACAAAAACAAACCTTCTACATAAATATACAGTTCTAACTTGGTGAGGCAATAAAATGAAAGTTTATAGTCTTTTGTCACGAGGAAACAAACCTGATTCCAGAGCGAAGGCCGCCAGTCCAATCCTGTCTGTAGCATAGAAGTCTTTCTCTTATATCATTCTTAATCCCACGAAATGGAAAAAATGTTTCTTCCATGCTGAGTGGAATATTTTGTGAACAACAAGGTTTGTGAACAGATTTTTTTCCCCCTTTTCTTTTGAGATATTAAGAGTATGAGAGTGGAAGTAACATTGAAGAAACAAACCAGAGTGGTAACATGTAAGCTAAACCATAAATAAGTTAACAGGACTCGAGAGGCCAAATTTGAGGGTTAAGATTTCATAACTAATAATTCGAGATGTCCTATGGACAGAGAAACAAACAACTCTAGATTCTCAAAGATATTGAACAAAAGGTGGGAAAATTGAATGTAATGCATCTAGTTACCCTTCAGTAACGCTATGAACTTGAATGAAGTTAACAGAACTTTACATCTTTTAGAGTGTTCCTAAAGAATGGTGGGTATATCAATGGTAGCAACAAATGAACAAATCAAAAAATGAATTAATAAGGAGTGAGCCTAATAGCTCTAGACTCCACATCAAACACAAAAACAAGGGTGGAATTTTTCATTGTAACTAAGGTAATCTAAGCTAACGAACCTTCATAATTTCAGATCAAAACTTACTATCAACTTTGATAATCAGAAGTATTCTACTAAGTATCAGTCAACTAATTCCACCCAAAAAGAGTACGAACGAGAACTAACTGCCTAGGAACACTGGATCTTAGTAATGTAGGAGGGATTTACATCCTAAAAATGCCTAAATCGATACAAAATCAAAAGAGCATTAGCTGCTTCTTTAAAAGCAAGACTTCAAAAATTAACGAAAACCCATATTCCCAAACTGCATTCTGAGCGTTTCAGACCAAATGAAAGCCAATGAGCATTGACAAAACAGTCTCCCACCGACCAGGGACAGCAAAACTAGCGAGAACCCATTATTGAAAACACAAATACACAGCTTCAGAACAGAACTTCCAAGGAAATGAACATTAACCAAACAGAGAAAGATTAAAGCAAGAAAGCTTAAATCCCCAGATTACATTATTCAGAAAGAAAACGACCCACAAGAAGGGAACACGGCAGAGAGAAGAGAAAATGAAGAGAAATGGCACAGAGTTCACAGTTACATGACCTGAAAACAGCAGAAACACAAAGAAATAAGATGAATTGAAGGGTTTCTGAAGAACACAGAACAGAGATCACAGCAAGTAAGAGAGAAATCTGCAGAGAAATTGAGCAATGGGGAAATGGGGAATTGGGAAATGAATTTTTCTTGGCGTGAATGAGATTAGTGTGCGGTGACAACCAAAGCACATAAATAATAGCTCTCTCTGCTCAGTGATGAATGATGACACAGACGCACATTTTCTATCACTCTTTTTGGAGAGAGACAGAGATTACGGGTAAAAGTAGAATTAAAATCAAAATTTGACTCGCAAGCTTTTATATAATTCTCTGTAATCTTGATCTTAAAAGTTAAATCTTTTTTTTTAGTTTTGTTAATTTAAATTTCCTAACTTTCTTCATCCTTTCCCATGTCTACTTTTTTGTTTGAACGTGGCATGCTTGTCTTGTAAAAGAACCTTTATTTCAATCTCCAATGAGAATTCACAACCAATCTTACATTATATTTAATACATGTACTAGCCGAGTTCAACCGAGTTTAACAAAGAGAGCGTAGTTCGACCGTAATAATTGACATGTATTACTTCCTCTTAAATTTAGAGGTTCAAATCTCGTACTCCTACATTTGTTGTACTAAAAAAACCGCTTGAATATCTGAATTCAGAATTAGCAAACATTGAATTAGCAAACATTGAACTCCACCGAACTCAAATTTTCTAATTTGAAGTATCTGAACTTATAAGGCAAATTATCATTTTCTCTTTTTGAGTTTAACAACATATGAGATTGGGAGATTCAAATATCTAACCTTATCTTACATTATATTTAATACATGTACTAGTCGAGTTGAATATAGCTTAACAAAGTCAGTACAACTCGATCGGAATTGATATGTACTATTTTTTTGAAGTTGGAGGTTCAAATTTGAAGTTCCTATAATTTGTAACGCAAACTATAATTTTCTCTTTTTGAGCTTAACAACATATCATATCAGAGTGGGAGATTCAAATATCTAACAGTTATATAGTTATGCTCAAGTTGACGTCAAACTATCATTTAAGAGGTTGAGATTTAAGAAAGAAATATTTAGATTATTAGTATCAATATTTCACTTTTAATATATGTTTTAAATTTAGGTTAAAATACAAATTTGGTTCTTATGATTTGGAGAAAGTTAGAATTTAATCCCTATGTAGTTACAATTTCATCCATATAGTTTGTTAAAAACCTCATGAATAGTCCAGAAGCTAAAAGCCACTAAAGACGTTGCCAATTTTCAAAGAAGTTGCATTAAATTAACAAATTACAAATTAGCTATCACGTGTCAATAGAATGATATTACAAATTTAGGTTAGATTACAAATTTGGTTCTTATTATTGAATACGTGACATTTGACAATTAGTTATCATGTGTCAATGAAGTGATTAACTAATTGTATCGGTTAAGTAGTTGATTGAATAAAAAAAAAAGTTGTCAATTTCTAAATAAGCAGCATTAAATTGTCGATCAAATACTTAACCCACGCATGAGTGAAATACAAAAGATCTCATTAACAATTGGATAACTAATGATCACATACATTAATGATCACTTCTAACCGTAGGGATTATTTATGAGATTTTATCAAATTATAAAGTTAAAATTCTAACTTATAAAATTATAGGGACTAAATTTTAACTTTCATCATCCAGATTACTTTATAATTTGATGTTTTACTATGGGGAGATAAAATTATGAATGATATAAATTGTGGAAGAGATTTTATCATTTCTTTTTCTTTTTTCTTTTTTCTTTCAATGTTTGTTTTATTATATATATTAAAAAAATAATAAAATTAGGCATGAACATGCAACAAATGAAGAGTTTAGGTAGTGAAAGAGATATTTAAGAGACAATGATAGTGCAAATAATAATATCATTTTTTTTTTAAATAATAATAATGAATTATAAAAAATAATAATAATAATAATAACAATGATTAAAATAATGAACACACAGAAAGAGCCATTGAACAGAAAGGTTTCTGGTTTGCCCCTACCACCAGTTGTTGAAAAGTAGGATTGAAAAAAAGCGACTGAAAACCATAAATCCCATTTTCTATTTACTTTTTAACAACTAGTCTCTTCAAATATTATTTATTAAATTACTTTTTTTTTTAAAAAATTACAAATATAATTAAAAAAAATAAAAATAGAATCACAAGTTACATTTTTCCAAAGGAATTTATGTGGTGGAATGAGATGCTTGTAAAAGTAAGTTAGGTTAAATATGCTATGATACTTAAATTAGTTTGATTTTAAAATTCTCGAACATAGTTTTTTTTTTGTTTTTTTTTTTTAATATTTTTAATTAATGTGAGGATTGAACTCATGACGTCAAAGTCAAATGACACAATCTTAGCTCAATTGAGTTATGTTCAGTTTAGTATTGACGACGAGCATAGTTGAGACTATATTTAAATTTTTTTTTTGTCCTCCTATATATAAGACACAAGATGACACGAAAGGTGAAATGATTTTAAAAACTTTAAACAGTTTAATCATGTCGCACAAACTGCACTTCTCGTAAGTAACTCGTTAAGATGATTTAACGTGTCACACTAATAGTTTGTGAGTTATAATAGTTGTGAATAGTAAATATTATTGAAGTCGGTATAGTTATTACTTTATTGACTGTGGGTTATAATAGTTGGTGGGTCAAACGTAGACGGAGTTATAATAACACAGTTCACCCAACTCCAAGTTGGTATCTCAAACATCCGCTCTGACACCAGATGACATGAAAGGCGAGATGATTTTCAAAGCTTCAAACAGTTTAATAATTTGATGTCATGTCGCACAAGTTGCACTTCTCATAATAAATGGATGTAACCCATTAAAATGATTTAACGTGACACACTAATGAGACTTGAAAAATGCTTGTAATTATCGTTAGATGTGTAAAAGAAAAAAGAAAAAAACAATAATGACGATATCATCTAGAAAAATCTCTCATTGATCTAAATAATTTGTCACTATTATTAAAAATTACATCGTAGGTTATCTTTTTAGCTCAATTATCGTATGAACAAATGGAGAATAAAGATTAGGAAAGATGAGAAATGATTTTATTTATGTTGTTTTTTTTCTTAATTGATGATGTAATAGCTAGGTCTTGTTAAATAACAACCCTATGTTATATTATATCTCATTATTATTTTGCCTATTGATTAAAAACACACGTAACTAAAAGAGAGTAATTTCGTTATTAAAAAAAAAAAAAAAATATGTAATTTCAGTTTTTAATTGTGAAGATAAGGTTTCGATTTGATTGGACAGACCCAATAATCATTATTTTGGAGGGTTGTGTTATAAAATATCGTATGGTTATGTAAAAGTAAAACAATACGTAAACGTTATAGAATTATATATATATATATATATATATATATTTTTATATATATTTTTTTTTTTTTTTTTTTTGCAAAGGAAAAATTTATATTATCGATGGAATATAATTTGATATGCCCAATGCTGTTGTAAAAGCGTAAGATAATTGGTCAATATAATATGGGTTAAATTAAAAAAAAAAATATCCCAACTATGAGTTTAGTTTTTAAAATATTTATCAAACAAATTTTGAAAAATAATTCAAAAATGCTCTCAGCACTAATTAATTAATTAAAAAAAATAAAATAAAATTAATACTTGTGTGACATGAACAAAAAAAAAAAAAATAAAAAAAATATAGATATTTGAGGTGTTAAAAAAATCATGAAACGTAGACATCTCGTCTATTTTTCACCGATTTTGTCATGATCTTTTGAATCAATAAAATATGATTTTCATGTTTTTTTAATACTTCAAACGTACTTATTTTTCTTTTTTCTACGTCACATGAGTACAAGTTAAAATTCGATCGTCTACATTAGAATTCCACGTGTTGCTAACAGTGAATGCATTTTTGAAACATTTTTCATAGTTCAAAGATTATTTTTTAAACTTTTGAAAGATCGGAGAAATTTTGAAATTTAACCTATAGTTTAAATGTATTTTTGACAATTTAACCTATAATCTAAAACTATAACAAACAAATAAAATTAAAGTCGAACTTAGCAATTGCAATTTCAATAAGAATCTTAGTTTAAAATTTTAAAAATGTTAATTATAGCAGCGAGATTTAAAATCGTAACATAATTTTTAGACGTAACTCTAATGTAACGTAATTTTATTTTTTTAAAAAAACGATTGTTTTTAGTTCAACAATATTGAAGTGAAAATTTTGAATAACTAATCTAAAAAAAATATTACATATCAATTATAGGAAATAAATACAAAGAAAAATATTATAAAGTAAAATAATAATAAAACTTTATAATACCTAATCTTCTGGTGGAAAACCTTTTCATCGAAGAGAGGGCCAATGACCTGGCCCCTCCCCGCACGGTCTCCATCTGACTCTTGATTTTATGGTTTATTTTTTCATAAATATTTATATGTATTTATTTATTGAGAAAATAGATGAGTTTTTTTTTTTTTTTCTTTTTTACAAACTTAAAACTTAAAAAGACACTTTTTCGTAAAAGTAATTTGTAACGATTTAATTTATTTTAAAATTTGTAACATTGAAGTTATATCATAAAAAAAATTATCTCAAAATTAAATGTGGTTATTATGTAATGGTTTATAATTTATAAATACATTTAGCCTCTAATTAAATTTATTAATTTAGTTTATCAATTTACCTATCTAATTTTTTTTATTTAAATTATTATAAATTTTAAAGTATAATGATTAAATTGTTACTTCCATCAAAATTAAGGGACTAAAAGTAATTTTTCATCAAAAAAAAAATAAAAATTAGTTCAACAATATGTGGAGATTAGGAATTCGAATTTTTTATCTCTTAATCAGTATATATATATATATATTAACCAATTGAGCTTATATTCAAGTTGAGTTTGGGGTTATCAAAGTTATTATTATTTGGAGGAGTGAGTGAGTTAAAATAGTTTGTGAGCTAGGATAGTCTATGAAAAGTAAATACTATTGAAGTGAATGTAGTTGTTTTATTGACGGGTGGTTATAATAGTCTGTGAGCCAAACATTTTCTTAGTCGTTAGTTCATATTTTATGTCAGTTGAGATATGCTCGTGTTGACATCCACAAATTTATTACTGAATCATGTTCAATTTAAGTTTAACGGATAATTGACATCTACTCTTTCTCGAGAAATTTAAATTCACTTACTTTTATATTTGTTGTACTAAAAAAAAAATCGAAATAAAAATTACTCTAATGTATTATATATATTTTAAAAAATATAATTAATGAATAATTTAAAGACCCATTATCAGATGATTTTATTATATAATTAAAAAAAATTACTTATTTTATTAACACGTTTTTTATTTGTAGTCCGTTTCTTAAAAACATGACTAAGATATCAAATTTTTTTATTTAAAGAAAAGGAAAAAAAATGTGCAAATAGTTATCGTTTTCTTTGTTTTTAAATTAAAAAAAATATTTTTTTCTAATAAAGTTGTAGATGTAGATATTCGTCAAAGTGAACATAGTCCGGCGGTAATTTACATATATTTACTCTCTTAATTTACTCTCTTAAAGTATGAGGTTCAAATCTTCACTTACTCTTATTTGTCATACTTTAAATAAAGATGTCTATGCAATGGGAGGAAAAAAATAACTTATATTTGTGTTAGTTATATAAAAAATATAAAGTTGTCATCCAATGGAGATTTTCTCCGTAAACCTAACAAATTTGATAAAAATAAATTGGAATGGAAAAAAATTATCACAAGGATAAATTATACAAGTATACTATGCAAATGCTGGTGTTTCTTACCATATATTTAGCTTCAAATCTCTAAAACATTTCAAATCAAGCATATTTCAATTGATATAAATTTGTGTTTGTGATTACGAGGTCATGGGTTGAATCTTTACATTAATTAAAATATTTTTTTAAAAAAATATCTAAAACATAATATAATGCAATCAAATAAAAAAACGAGTGAAATAATTAAAGAATAAAGTATTGTGAATACTGTTTGTATTTATTTGTTTATTTATTTGAGAATTATTCTCAAAACTGTTGAAGAAATAAATATGAATTAATTGAAGAAAAGGGTGTGCCAAATAGTAATGTGAAGCCTTTAAACGAGGAATAAAGTATTATGGCTTTCATATATATATATATATATATAGAGGGCTGGTTGCACAAATACCAATCAGGCCCAAACTAATTGCAAATTTAGTAAATTTTAAAATGTTTTGCAAATATGGCAAAAAAACTCGTTTCTATCACTGATAGACTTTATTATATCACTGATAGACTTCTATCAGTGATAGACTATTATCACTGACAAAAATCTATAAAAAGCTGAGGTGATCAGCGATAGACTTCTATCAGTCATAAGATATCAGCGATAGAAATTGCTATATCCGCAAAATTTTTAAAAACATGCTATATTTGCAAACAATAAATCTTAAATTGTCATTTACTACAATTTTCCTATATATATATATATATTATTATTTTTTTTTTGATAAAAGTCATTTTCATAATTAAATTGTGTACTGAGTTGTCATTTTGAGTTCGGTCTTCGCAAAATAGACTCCATCATGAGTTTGGTGATAAAATAAATAATTGGTTCAATAATATTTTAATCACTTTTTCATTAATTTAAATTTCAAATTTCGTTGTTTGGTTAATGGTTACGCCAAATTTCTGCTCTATTATTCTTTAAAAAGATAAAACAAAAAGAAAAATCAGTAGTTTTGTTATATTACTATTATTATATAAATTTCAAAGTTGAAGGCCTGTGCTTAATATCTTCAAATTACAATAATTTATCTATTTTTTTTTTTTGGTAAACATGCCACTGATCTTCATAATAAAAATACAGTTCATTTGTAAAAAATAAACAAAATAACGACAATTATGTTTATATATACATACACACTAATTTTGATATCTTGGACAATTATTTTCTACTCACGTTATAAAGTTTTTTTTTTTTTTTTTTTTTTTTTCTTTCATTGAAGTTTTTATTTTGAGAATTATATATATATATATAGTTTTGAATCTCTAACCTCTTGATTAATAGTATATACCTAAATCGATTGAATTTACTCAGGTTGACACGTTATTTCATTAAAAAAAACTCTGTAAAATGTGAATTTATGGTAGGGAATGTATAATTAAAAAATAGCTTAATATATGTTAAATTCTCTGATGTTTTAGTGTATTTTTTCAATTTTTTTTTTTTTTTTTTTGAAGGAGTTGTGTTGGTGAATGTTAAAATTTATTGATGATAAACTTATTAAACATCATGGAGTTTTCATCTTAAAACCAATTAGTGATAGAAAGAGTAGTCATGTATGTTATATTGTGAGTGAGATCCCTTCATCTTTCCGATGTGAGATCCTTAACATGCCCCTCAAGATAGTGATTGAGTTCACCATCTTGGGTTGAATCTCATTTTTAGACCGAATACCCATTTGGACTTCGTGGGCTCTGATATCATATTAAAAATTAGAGGTTTCATCTTAAAATCAATTGGTGATAGAAGGAGTAACTCATGTATGTTATATTGTAAGAAAAATATTATGAGAATTGACAAAAATATAGATAAAAAAAAATGAGAAAAACTCAAAATTTATACCAATTTCTTAGAAATTTATAAGAAACACCATAAACTTTAATTTTATGAAACAACTTTAATTTTATTTCTTACATGACACTTTCTCCTTCTATTTTTTTCGCTAGTTAATTAAGCATAATTTTTTTTAAGTTTATCATCCATCAATTTTAAATATAGGTCAAAGTGAGTTCGCAAAGTGAAGTATTATAATTCATCTAGATTTTTTTTTGGTACTGTTTTCTTTTCTTCCTTTTTAGTACAAAATGAGGATAAAAAAAAAAGAAAAAAAGATTGGAAAATTTGAAAACTGCAGCTTAAAGTAAGCTTAAAATAAACTGGTAATAACTTTAAAAGAGTCAACCTCAACAATAGTTTAATTGACATAACCTACGAGATAGTGAAGAAAGTTCGAATCCTCCATTTTCTATGTTATAAAAACAAAATGGAATATATATAACTAAACGTTTTCAAGAGTTTTTTTTAGGTTAAATTATAAAAAAATACTTCTGAACTTTCAATTTTTTTAAAAATATTCATGAACTATTAAAAACGTTTCAAAAATGTCCTCTCACAATTAATAAAGAACATAATTTTTTTTTTATGTGGATGGTTAAATTATAACTTGTACTCGTGGGACATGAAAAAAATTAAACTGAAGACGTCTGAGGTGTTAACAAAATCATGAAAACGTGAACATATGATATTTTCTCTATCGATTTTGTCTTGATCTTTTGAATCGATAAAATAAGATTTTCATATTTTTTTTTAACACCTCAAGTCTACATTTTCATTTTTTCCATGTCACGCGAGTACGAGTTAGAATTTGACTGTCCACATCAGAATTTCATGTGTTGTTAATGGTAAGAGAATTTTTTAAACGCTTTTTATATTTCAACGGTATTTTTTAAAAATTTAGTTCGGAAGTATTTTCAAAACGGAATTCATAGTGCAAAAATATTATTATTATTATTATTATTATTTTAACCTTCCTTCTAATAATGGCCAAATTAGAGTTTCAACAAAAAAAAAAAAAAAAAAAAAAAAAAAAAAAAAAAAAAAAAAAAAAAAGTATCACTTAGGACGAACCAAATCCATTAAAGTCGATAATGAGATAATGAGATAATGAGATGTAGGATCATATCATATTATACGAATTTTAGATTCTCCCACTCAACCTACTTGGAGTCTTCATATTTAATGTTTTCGCTTTATTTGCCACTAATTCAAATAATTTAATGTTGTCAAAAACAAAAAAACTAATGAAATAATTTAATTATGAGTTGATAAATTTTATGATAACAAAATTAAATTGTGCGGAGTTAATTTCTTTTTTTTTTCTTTTCTTTTTTAGTTCAACATGGCAAAATTGACTATAGTTTGAATTTTATATATATATATTTTTCGTGAACATCACATGTCATAATTATTAATTCTTCTTTAATAAATTATCCAACCGTAAAATATATATATAAAAATATTTTTCAATTACAATTGAAGGGATGGAGATTTGAATCTACGACTTCAAGAGAGAGAATACGTGTCAATTACCGTCAACTATCCCCACTTTGACATATACTAAAAGAAATGAAAAAAAATCAAGCATTTTTTTAGGAATATATATAATGCATTGGTTAGTTTTTTTTTTTTTTTTGAACAAATAATGCATTAGTCAGTTGAGTTATGCATTTATTGACGTAATATATATTGTCATAAAGATAAATAAAAAATAGAATTCATCTCTCATTTAAAAAAATTGATAATAATATTTTTTAATTCAATAATTGTAGAATGAATAATTGAAAATCATGGACTTTTGGGATTATAATTGATGTCTTATCTATTAAATTAGTCTCGAATTCACAGTAATATTCTTTATTTACGAATACAATCAATACTATAAACTTAAATATCAATGAATTATTAGTTTTTTTAAAAAAAAACAATGAATTAATTAGTTATAATACAATTATTTTTTTATTTTTTTATTTTTTTATTTTTTTTTGTAATTCAGAACAATTATTGTCGATTAGAATAACTAAATAGGACATTTATTACCTTTCTCAATATCTAACTTCGATTAAAAAAAAAAAAAAAAAAACTTATGTTTCTCCGCACTACAGTTGCCTCCCTAGAAAAAGTTATAACAATTATTGATTAATATATTCGACTGAGTCCATAAATAACAATCACGTTTAAAATAATGATAAATTTATTAAAATTTAAAATATTTTACAAATATAGCAAAAAAAATCAGTGACTATCATTGATAGATTGTTATCGCTGATATATGATTATCACTAATAGACTACTATCAGTGATAGTCACCGACAAAATTTTATAAAAAACTGAGGTGGTAGGCCTATCAGTGATAAACTACATTATCAACTAGACTACTCTCAGTGATATAAATTACCATATTTGCAATTTTTTTTTTAAAAAACACTATATTTGCAATTTTTTTACTCTAAATTGACATTGGTTACAATTTTTCTAATATATAAATATATATATCCATGAATTATAAGTATTATGATCATTGATTAACCAAAATGTTTTTTTTTTCAAACTTTATTCTTTCTTTTAGTTTTGTAATTATTTTTTAGCTTATACTATACAAAATAACTCTTTAATTTTTTTGGTAGCTTCCAATTATGCTTAAATTTTAAAAAATTATATTTTAATTAACTTTTAAATTATTTTAAATTTGTTGGTAGTACTTTTTTTAATTTTTTAATTTTTTTATATATATATATTTTTTAACTTTAAAAAAATCAGTAATGGGTCCCACATGCAGAGTAGGAGAAGCATGTCAACGTTTAATTGGTTGCACGTGGCCCTTATTTTTATTTTATTTTATTTTTGTTTGTTGGGACAACTTGCTAGACACCCTTTGATATGAGTAAAACTTAGTTGCAGGCTGGGCTACAACTATCTTTTGCAGCCCAGCCACGTGGCAGATTTTGATTGACCAAGTAGTATGTTATTATTTTTAATTAAAAAATCATATTTAATGCGTCACGTGACTTCAACTTTTTTTTTTCCCTGTTTTTTTTTTCTCTTCTCCATGGCTTTTAATTTCCGATTTTGCCCTTCCCTATTCAATCCTCTTCAATCTCTTTTTTATAAATGATTTGAAATTTTTTACTAAGATTTGAAAATAGCAAATCATCGATAAAAAAATTCTGAGACAATTTTTAATAATAATAATAATATCTAAAACTTCACCATTGTCCAACATCCTATGACATTTTTTAATAAAATTCATCTTTCCGCTTCTATCTAATTTTTTTGTTCATTTCAAGTTTTCAACTCAATTTCACTTCATTTATCATAAAATAAATAAGGGTATAAATCATTTTATACCCTTAAACTTTAAAGGTTGTATCAATTAAAACCTTAAACTAATGATTGTATCGATTTAAACCCTAAACTTTCATAACTGTATCAATTTACACCCTCCCTTAAAAAAATGTTAGTTTTCACATGTGGAGACTTGTAATTTATCAATTAAATCCCTAAACTTTCATACAATTGATTCACTTATGAAAGTTTAGGTGTTTAATTTCTAAAACTATAAATCTCCATGTGTTTAATTAACGTTTTTAAAATAAATATTTAACTGAAGGTGTAAATTGATACACTTTTGAAAATTCAGGGTTTAAATCGATACAATCATTAGTTTAGAGTTTTAATTGATACAACCTCTAAAGTTTAACGGTATAAATTGATTTTTTCCCAATAAATAATTAACTATTACCTTTCTAAAATTCTACAATAAAATTCTTCTTTCCTCTTCTATCTAATTTCTTTGTTCATTTCAAGTTTTCAACTGAATTTCACTTCATTTATCATAGAATAAATAATTAATTATTACCTTTCTAAAATTCTGCCAATTTTCGCTATGCTATTAGGCATATGGAGAGATTAAGAAATATTTACTAAGATTTGAGCAAATCATCCATAGAAAGAGATACTGGAGAGAATTGAGGAGAGAAGGGCAAAACTGGAAATTGAAAGTTATGGGGAAGTGAAAAAAATGAAAGAAAAAAAAGCTTTGAAGTGACATGAGACATTAAATATGATTTTTTAATTAAAAAAAATAACATAAAACCTGACCAATCAAATTCTGACATGTGGCTGGGCTGTAAAAGATAGTTGTAGCCGAGCGTGCAACTAAGTTTTGATATTTCTAGGTGACATTTATTTTCAAAATATATTTTATCTTAAAAACATTTTATTTTGACTCAAAGCAAATCTAGGACCTAGGGTCTTTTGAACTCAAAAGAGAGGAAAAATGAACTAGGTTTTTTTATTTGAATATTACTTATCTTTTGAATAATAATAAAAAAAAGGTCCAAATATATTTAAATAATTAAATTTAGTTTTTTTTTTCTTTCCCCTCTATAGTGTGAATCCACTTCTTAAAAAGTTATTTATTTATTTATTTAAAAAAAACAGAGTCTTAAAAAGTTATTTATTTATTTATTTAAAAAAAAAACAGAGTTAAAGAGTGCTTTCTTGAGAATAAGTGAATTATTTATGATAATATTTCAAGTTTTTTTTTTTTCTTTTTAGAATATGATTGTACTTAAATTTAAATAAGTTTCGGTATAAGATATATCTTTATCGTAATGAATAAATTACAAAAATTGTCAACATGAATATAACCCAACCGATATAAATTATTGGATCCTCATTTCATTTCCATATTTAGAGTTGGAAGTTGATATTTTTACTTTTACATGTGTGATACTAGAATTAAAGTTCCAATATTTTTAATTGACTCTTGATTTAATATCGCTAGATTCACCCATATTTCTTAATTTTTAGTAATTATTAAATAAACCGAAGTTTATATCATAAACTAAAATTTAGCATGAAGCATGCACCCCCTTCGATTTTGTAGCACATATATTTTTTATTCACCAAAGTTGTTAATTAAGAACCTAAAATAACGATTAATCAATGTTGAAGCTCTTTAATTAAATTCCATATTATTACTCCTTGATCTTTGATATATTAAAATAATTCTCATTTTTTTTAAGTACATCAGGATGGAGAATTTGAAAAACAGACCTCTTGGTCGTCAACGCATACATGTGTCAGCTGAGCTATGCTCGCTTTGACAAGTGATAGTAATTTTATCTATGGATATCAGTGATAGTCACTGATTTTTTTGGCATATTTATAAAAATATTTTTTATTTTGCTATATTTGTCATTATTTTGAATCTCATTACTATTTATAACTCGTCCTATATTCATTCTATAATTCATAATTAATTATGATGAATTCACTGATAATTAATTTTATTCTTAAAAAAAATTACGATGAAATGCACTAACCTAATCTTAATATGTTTTGAATGGAGTAAAATAAAAGGTAATTTGCACATAGTGGCCGAGATCATAAAGTTATGATTGAACTTATTGGATAAGAAGATATAAAGGTATATATGAGTATCCTCTTATTAATTATTATTATTTTTAGTGGTGCATATATATAAAAAATTATATTAATTATTTGTAAGTAACCAAAGTCAATATAGTACCTAATTAGAAGATAATATATTATTAATTTTTTCAAACATCAAGTAAACGATGGTTGTTATTATTAGTATAAATAATTGATTTACTTTACGACAAATTTTAATTAATATATTATAAATAATTGAGACTTACCATTCTACATTATCGTTGATTGATTGTAATATTTTCAAATAAAACAAAAAATCGTTGATTGATTGTTAATAAAAAAAAAGTGAGTTCAATGGACGTGATGAGTTAGGATTAAATTTGACTTTTTTTTTTTTTTTTTTTTGTGGGGTGCACGTTTTAAATCAGTTCCGTACGATTTGTTGCACATGTGCAGGATCAATCAAAAATCAGTTCCGTGCGTGATTTGTTGCACATGTGCAGGATCAATCAACCCTCACTCTGGACTGTGGTGATGCGCCCACTCACCCGTTGCATGGTTGTTTGATAATTTTTATGCACCAAATGATTATTTGATAATTTTTATGAAAATGTGTCCCAAGGGTAGAATCAAACCCTTTATCTTAGGCGGAGCGCGGCACCAAGTGGTGGTCTTTCTTATTAGCTCTCATTTTTTACATATATTATGTAATATTGGCAAATGACAAGTGAATGTGTTTCCTCTTGTTTCCTCTTTGTTTTTCATTTAGAATAAGATGTTTATATACAACCTAAGCTAAACTTAATTTTCCAAAACATATATGTAATAAGATAAATGTATAAACATAAATAAATAAATATCTTCTTAAGATAGATAATTCCTTAACACCCTCCCAAGTTGGAGCACCAAAGATCACAAATACCTAACTTGAAAATAAAATGGGAAAAATATAAAATGTTATGGTAAAAAAATTGCAGCATCTGAACGCGGGTCAGTGTTGCAAACTTCAGGTCGATACTCATTACATTTTTAATTTTCCAAGAGCTTCCAAACGTTGGTTGGTGCTCCAATCTTCAGGTCGATGCCCACATGACATCTTTAATTTCTACGAGACTTCACATCATCACTTTGACCACGCAATATAAAAAAAATTGCGAGCCTCCAAACGCTGGTCTGTGCTCCTGATAACAATTTAAATTTCATGGTTGTTCACCATAAAAAAAGAAAATGACGAATCAATCACCTTCAGTAATTCAAAGGAGAGGAAGAATCAATTTGCGCCTTCAATGTTCCCTTCATATCATCCATCGAAGGAGATGACAAATATAAACTAAGATGAGCTATATACTTAAATATATTGCATTAATCTACGTTATAATGACTATTGTCATTTATTTCTTTGAGAAAAATATAAGTTAAAGATGTGACATCGATTACGTTATAATGACTACTTTAATTTATTTATTTTAGAAAAATATAAGCTAAGATGTGAGATGGATTTGGAGTGGGTTAGACAAATTATAGACAAAGCCTATTGTTGTATATGCAAAGTGGGGTTGAAAATGTCAAATATTGAATTCTAAAAAGGCATTTAAAGAAAGCAAGAGGGGGCAAGAAGAAATGGTGGCTGGTATTGGACAAAAGCTAGCTGTTTAATTATATGCTAAGTATGGAGATGGAGAATATTGTTAAAATAGTTATTGTGAGGGAAAGATTAGGTCAATGGTTAGGTTACAATGGATGGAACCCCATTTGCAATTCCCTTTTTAACTTCTAAAATAATTTAGTTTTTTTTAAAGACATTACGTTATCAAAAACATGTTTATATGGTCGGATCTAATTATGGACGGTGGGTGTGAGATCACAATATTAATGTTATATTTTAAAACTAGAACGACTATGGTTTAGGTTGATAATATTTTTTATAAAATATTTTTCTTTTTAGCTTCATTGGCAATGTAAGAATGGTGATTGAGTAACTTAATCAAGGTTGTTTAATCTCACATCGTGCATTTTTAAATTAGTGCAAGTTTTTCATTAAGTTGTCCCACATTAGAGGATTTGGAGATGAGAAGTCAGTATAAATACTAGAGTTTTTTTGTAGAGTTTGTAAAAGTGGATATAGTGGTAGAATGGTCTCTCCTCTTACATGTGCACTGTTGTCTGATGAACGTTTACAACGTAGCGAGTTTGCCCTCTGGATTTTCATGACGATTAGATCTTCTTCTCCTTCACTATTTTTCTTATAGAAAATATTAATAAAGTTTTATTTTTTGTTCCAATCCTTCTCGTGGACGTCCAAGTTGGGTGTTGGGTTAATCTTGGGTAGCAACCGACGAATACGATTTACACCGATGTTCTGCCGAATTTGCTTTCAAGGTAATGGTTTACCACGACGCAACAATTGATTTTTGGTTCTCGATTTCTAACACTAACTTCCCTTGGTGGCCACCTACCTAGGAATTAATTTCCTACGGGTTTCCTAGGCAGCCAAATGTTGTAGGGTCAGGCGGTCTGTCCCGTGAGAATAGTCGAGGTGCGCGTAAGCTGGCCCGGACACTCACGGATATCAAAAAAAAAAAAAAAAAAAAACACTAACTTCGACCAAATTTAATTAGTTTTATTTTCTTGTGCAATATTTGATTAGAGATTAGTGTGTTAACTTTTAAAGGGAAACAAATAAGATGGTTGGTCAATTCAATTTTATCGACATATCAAAAGTTTTTTTTTCGGGTGTAAGTTGTTTTAGACTTTTAGTTAATCATTAATAATCTTTCTGTACTAAAAAAAAATTAAAATAATAATAATCATTAATAATCTTTAAGTTATTTAAAAAGATGAATGTTATGCGAATTATATAGTAAAGAATCAAAGGTCTTCAATACATCAATTTTATTTGATCAAGATAATAATTTATTTAATCCCAATTAAAATTTAAAAAATAATTGATTCCTTGCCAAGAGTTTAAATAACAAATTAAGGAATAATAAACATATTCAATTATTTCATGTGCAATAATCTAAATAAAATGAAATAAGAGGAGACTAATAATTTTATTTTATTTTTTTTTAAAAGGAGATTAATAATTGTTAGCCAAACTCTATATTTTATTTATTTTAGCACTTTTTTAGAAATTGATTATAGTCCATCTTTTAAAGTCCAATCAGCATTTTGCAAAAGGAACATCAATTCCAATATTTTTTTTAGGAGGAATCTCAAACCTACAATATAGTCTTTTGATCATGATTCAAAGGAAACACTTTCCAACCATTCTCAAATTTAGATGTGTTGATCACATGAATGTTCAAGATGCTATAGTACAATAATTATGAACCAATTTTTAATTTTGTTATATATATATATATATATATATATATATATATATATATATATATATATATAAAAGCCGATAATATATAAATTAATAATTGTGCTAACATCAAATAGTTATACGAATTAAGACACTATTAGAGACCATTTGGTTTGAGGATTTGCAGATGCCTAAGAATAAAATTGCTGAAAATAAATAATGTCTGTGTTTGGTTGTGCATGAGAATAACATCAGATATTTATGAAAATAATGTATTTTGTGTGATTACTAATAAGAATATAAATTTTATTACATTATAAATATAAATTAATAATTAAATACAAATTAATTTAAGTTATTATTTTTTTTTATATTAATATTCTAAAAATATCTTTTATATGGGGCGTTGCACAAATAGTGCCAATTTGTTTTTCAAATTTAACTTAAATTTTTTTTTTTGCAAATATGACAAAAAAAATCAGTGGCTAATAGACTTTATGACTATCATTGATAGACTTCTATCACACACAAAATTCTATAAAAAAGACTACTATCACCGATACACTTCTATCAGCGATAGACCATACTATTAGTGATAGAAATTGCTATATCTACAATTTTTTTTTAAAAAAAATGCTATATTTTTAATTAATTTACTTTAAATTGACATCTGTTACAATTTCTTTTTATATTAGCTATATCTAATTATTAAATTATTTCTATATAATTAAATTTCATAACATTCAATTCAATTTAGTTAGTTTTTATTTTTATTTAATTTTTATTAATTAATGAAAATTAATTCACATGAATTAAATTTAATTAGTTAAATTGATTCTAAACCCTCTAAAAATAATAATAAATTTAAACCAGATCTAAGTTATTTCATGAAAAAGTGTAGACAAATTGTATTATTCATTGTAGGGGGCTTTAAATTCTATTGGCATCTTAATGCAAAGGAACAAAAGCAAACCTAAAAGGTAGTTCCAAATGGCAGGCCAATGATGTGATGTGATTTTGTTCATGATCATAATAATGCATGATTTTGAGTTGATGAAGATAGCTAACACTTTTTTTTCTTCTTCACATTTTGGCCTCTTGTGTTTTAGGGCATTAATCAATTAAGATTTCTTGGATAGTTCATTGGTTTTTGTGGTGATGTTTCTTCTTTTCGGAGAAGAGTTCGAGTTGACCAACTCTTCTAATTCGTAATAAGATATAACTTTTTTTTTAAAAAAAAAAAATCAATTATTTACCCTATGAATTTGTCTCGATTATATAAATATAGATAAGATGATGCATAGTTAAGTCAATAACAATAAAGACGAAGATGATCGAGATTATAGGACTACTTAGGAAAGTCTGAGAACTAGCAACATGACTTTGAGGAAAGTTTGGAGAAAATTAGAAATGAATTTTGTCACGTGCTTTATTTGATATTTTAATCCTTTCATAGTGATCTTTTTAGCTACTTAGAACTTCAATTTGAATAAGAGATGGAAGTCTTTTACGATCGAGGATTGAAATAACGCTGCACGACAGTAATTGATTGTATTCAAACCACCTCAGGACATTATTATTATTGATATTAAATTTCAATTTCAATCCTTACCGACAAATTTACTTTTTGACCCAAACAAACGGTGATAGAAAAGAGAAGTCCAAAATCATAATGGAAAATTAGAAATACTTCAAAAAAAAAATATATATATATATATATATATATTTTTTTTTTTGATAGAATTGACATAATACATCGAAATATTTTAGAATAGAAAATATTGTGACTTGGGTGGATCCATTGTCTCCTTAGTTGATTCCCTTCATATTTTGAGACGACAATTGATTTGATTCACAACCAATTCATATTGTTATACTTATATTCAACTCCAAGTTGTAGTTTTTTTTTTCCTTTTTCGGTAAGAGCAATAATTAAAGATAGAATTTGAATTCTCGATGTAATTATAATTTTCATATACCATGTAAGTATAAAGGGCTTTAACCCGACGAGTTGACCATGCGTCAGGTTAGAGTCTTTTATCTGACGCCATGCGTCGGGTTGCTCTCTTTCGATCAGCCTTTTCCGACTCCTTATCCCGACACATTGTGGGTCTATTCCGACGCGTTCGTGCGTCGGGACAACCCTAAAGTCTTGTAGTGTCAACTAGACGTATTCAATTAAATTCTCCGAGAGCAACCTAATCATACCAAGCAAATTAAAGATATAAATGAGTAGTGGATGTTGGAGTCTATATGCATGGGGGATGGGTAGGTCTTTAATAATGCATAAAAGTGAAGGCTTTCAAATCAATCAGCATATACAATACAAGAGGACTCTTCCAAGTTTGAGATGATGTTTTTTTTTTCATTCTTTTCTTTTAGGAGAGCTTTAATTTGTTAAAGATGCATGGCTATGGTCTCTATACTTTTTTTTTGCTCTGCCTTTTGCAGGTGTTGCGCATTTCCCAAACTTCCATTCACAAACGTTATTGCAATATGCAATGCCATTCTCTAGTGCTCATAACTCATCTAATGATAAAGATTGATTGCTTGGTCATACTCTTTTTCAATGCCAAAATTGAAATATTCTAAAGTTCGAGGCATTGTCGTAGAGGTGGTGTGTTTCATTGAAGAAGAGTTGATTTAGATAGAAGTAAACTCTCGATGTGATATGCTATTAGCAACTCCATAAAGATGTCGCTAAAAGTCATAGTTTTAGCGACGTAAGGTTAGAAACGTCACTGAAAGTATTAACGACGTCTAACTTGACTGCGTCACTAATAAAAAAGTTTTGCGACGTGTCTCTTGTTGTGTGAAAAGTAACTTTTATATCGACTTATTTTATCCGCGTTGCTAAAAACTTGTAGCTAGAAGTCATTTTTCTTGTAGTGGGGTGATAAAGTTGATTTTCATCTTTAAATATTCTCCCTTTCGATCTACAAAAGGAGTGTGAAAAAAATAGCTAGGGTACGTTTTCTCTCAAAACAACACTAAGACACTCTTATCAGATTGAAACGAATTATTGACTTACTCAATTAATTCGTGGATTCCGCTATGCTACAAGAAATTAGTACTTATTACATAAAAATTCAACATGCATTAGAAGATTGTTAGGGTGCGAACATAGTCTCGGATAAATATGCATAAGAAGATTGTTAAGGTACGAACATAGTCTTGAATATGTTAGAATGATAGAGAACTTTTCGGTTAAAGTTCAAAAGTCAAACAAGATTAGGTTTAAAGTGTGAAAAATTCCTAAGACGTTGGAACTACTAATAAATATGTATATAATAAACAAGATTCCATTTTTTTTTTTTTTTTTTTTTTTTGATTACTACAAGATTCCATTTAAGATATTAATATGTGATATTTGTTTAACGTATTATGATGGATAAATTGGACTAAATTTTTTGAATTAGACAAACTTTAGTGTGAGGCAAGACAGCATATATTTGATCCTTTGCAAAATTCCAATTCTCATAATGAAAAGTGAGATTTATTTATTATTTCTTTTCTTTAGACAGAAGAATATATAAAAACCAAATTTGCAACTTCAACTCAATTACTCTATTTTCGTTACACAATGATCATTTTTATTTTCACCCAATCATGCATAATATATAGGACCTACCACTCGCATCTTTTCATCGATTATTATTATTTTATAACGAAAAAAAGAGATTCGAACTTGAAATCTCTGGCTCATAGTTCATCATTATATCGGTTGAACTATGCTCTTGTTGACTTCCCTTATACATTTCAACATGAGAGCTTTTGCATGAAAACAACAAAAGTTTCATTTTGTACACTTGTTGTAACATTACGAATACTAAGTAAATGTCAACTCTCATGTTCATGCTTTAGCTTTATTATGTTTGACGGTACAAGCACTCAAAGATTTGAGTTGAAGAAGATCACTCCGTCATAAATGACTACGAACACTCCTCAAAGACTTATCCATTTCTTAATTTGTTTGCTTTGTTTATGTTATTCTGTATTTAAAAAAAGAAAAGAAAAAACCAAGTAGGGGTATAAATAAAAACATCGACTACTAAGAGATATAAATATCAATAACTATTGAATTAATATTAGAAACCGTCGTATCAAACCGAGTATAACTCAATCGGGTAAGACATATGCTTTCGACCAAGAGGTCAGAGTTTCGAATCTCCCACCCTCACATGTGGTTGAACTATAAAAACAAAATTGTCGATCCCGAGGAATATAAATAAACATACCAACGACTAAGGGGTAAAAATAAAAGGAATATTAAGAAGAATGTCTAGTTTTAATTAGAGGTAAATGAAAAATGTCTATCCCAAAATCGAAAACTTAAATAGACAGACATGATTATTATATAGTACATTATTTCCATGTCATTCTTTTATGCTTCAACTTTCAAAAATTTCAAAAATAGCCGAGAACTATGATTTTTTTTAAAAAAATGTTTACAATTAACGAGCCACAAAATTCTAGGAATGGTTAAATTCAAACTTGTACTTATGTGTAAATATGAAAAGTTTCCGATTAATATGCACATTGCCATAACATTGGGTTCATGGCCCAACCAGGCCCATTGTGGCCCATCGATGAAGGATTGTTGAACTGGGCAGTTTTTAACGAACCCACAAGGCCCATTTGAGCCCACATGTAAAATATTTTGAATTTGGGCCCATATCTGTCAAGCCCAGGGCATACGTGAAGAAAAGAAATAAAAGCCAAATTCCAATTCATCTCAACCGTCCACGTGTTTACAAGAGAACTGATCACCGCCATCATCGCGCGGGGTATATAAAAGCCAAATTTGTTATCATGCTCTGTAATCGCGGCAGATAAGAAAGAACAACAAAAATCAGTCTCCAGAACTCTAGGAGAGCGAAGGCGGTGACTATGTTGAGATTCAGTTCGAAGAGACTTCTAGGGATTGCGTCTAGGGATTTTCCGTCGCCGGCCGTTCAAATCCTCCCGCGATTTTACCACGAGAGGGTTATCGATCACTACGACAACCCTCGAAATGTTGGATCGTTTGATAAGAACGATCCGACGGTCGGCACGGGCCTCGTCGGTGCGCCCGCCTGTGGCGATGTTATGAAGCTTCAGATCAAGGTTGATGAGAAGACTGGTAAGGTTGTTGATGCTTGCTTCAAGACCTTCGGATGCGGTTCTGCGATTGCTTCCTCTTCATTGGGTTCGTTTTTCTTCTTACGGAAGTCGAGCGCATTTGATTTATTTCTTGAATCGTCATTGTTATGCTGCGTTTTGTTAAATTGCTCTTTAGGTCTTCTGTTTTGAAGTTTTAGCTGTACTGTATAATTTTTCGGAGGAGGTTTTCTATGATTTCTGCCCTGGAGGATAAGGGGGTGGGGTTTTAAACCTCGTAGCTTGTTGTGAACTTGGTATCTGGGTTCCATTAGAATCGTCATTAGAACCGTTGTAACTTGAATGGCATGTCATTCCATTCAAGTTACACGATTTGGAAAGTATCTAGATGACCGGCTTCGGAATTTCTGTAGCCTGGTTTTTGGATAAATGGCTTCTGAGTTTCACTGAACGGACAAAAATATTATTGAAGTTATCATGAGAAATGTCACCATAGTTGAGTCCCATGGTTTGTCACTCTTCATGGACGTTGGGTGTCTTTTCATGGTCATCTAATACGGGTTTCCTAATGCCAACGGGAGTGCCATTCTCTCTCTTTACTGTTCAGTATATGCAAAATGAAAATCTTGGTCTCCTTGTTTCTTCTAGTTCTTGCCTTCACTAGGGGAGTCAATTAAGTTTGAGTTTTTTTACATATGAGATAGAGTGGGTTGATCTCTCTCCACGTTCTGATTCTGTGGATTTGTTTCTTTACAAGCTTTTGGTACTTCTATCGAGTTCAGTAAATTGTTTTTTTTTAGTTCAACATCATATGTGGGGTGGGAGATTCAAATATTTGACCTCTTGGTCGGGTATATGTCCTTACCAACTATGTAGTTGGTGAGTTCAATTAATTGAAATTGTATTTATGACCCCTCAATGAGTTTTGAGGGGTTATGTCTTCTTTTTGTACCGGAGGTGAATTATGAATCTTTTGGTCATGTGTAGAGAGACCTTTATTAGTATGTGGATTTTGAACTTTTGCAGCTACAGAAATGGTGAAAGGGAAGCATATGGAAGAAGCCTTGACCATTAAAAATTCGTAAGTTACATTCATAAACCTTTTCATCTCATTACTGTTCATTATGTTTTCCTTATATTGTTTTTTCGACTTTTATCTACTAGTTATATCATTTGTTTTTTTCTCTGGTATTCTCTATCCTTCTCCTTTTGTTATTTTTCATGCTGGAATAATCACTTCATTTGCAAGATTTGGTTCCGCAGGCAATTTGTCTGCTAGTTCTTTCTCCCTACCCTTTTATATGTATTTTCTCCTGATTTGTAAAAGTAGCATGTAGTATTTCTCTCTCATATTTTTCACACCATGTTAGTAATTGTTCTTAGTTGGACTTGGTTAGGCTTTGAATTCTGATCTTATATGTTCTGACCCTTTTTTTTCCATTGGGTTTTTGGGGGTAGAGGTGGTGATGATTCGTCCAGAGAAGGATTGAGGGTAGTATAATTTTTTAAATTGGTATGAAGTGTGTTTCCCTATTTCTACAATTGTGAAGACCATTGTGATGTTTGGAACTTTGGCCACATTGCCAAAAATGTTTATGAAAATTTAGAAAATACTCAAAAGCTTTTAAAAGGGTTTTGGTGGAGCTTTTATTTTGTGTGTGTGTGTGTGTGTTTTGTTTCTTTTCCTTTTTAAAGTACTTGTGAAGCACTCTCAAAAGACATTTCAGTGTTTGTTCTTTGCCATCATCATCTACAATTAAATGGATATGACCAACAAGTTTAAAGGTAATATGCGTGGGGTTATTTGTGGAACGTCCACTGCCTACCATCTTAAAGTTTCATGTCTACATCTACAGCTCTTGGCATCTAAAATTTGAATTTGTTTCTGTTGGTTGAACAACTTACAACTTTTGTTTCTTTGTGCACTGAATGATCCATGTATTTCAGTTGGTATTGCTTCAGTAAAGGTTCCAATATTGTTTACTTATATTACAGTATGACGTCTCTTTTCAAAATTGTATCGTTTGTACTTTTAAGTGTGGGTCGCTCTGATGTTTCCTGTTGTACTAGGCAGGCAGTCATGTCGTAAGTTAGCAGGTTTAAGATGACAAACTAGAACAAGCTTGCTGTTTTAAAGGCTCCTGAGAACTTTTGAAAAAATTGTTAACGATATAAAAATAATAATATCAACTTGGTTTTCCTCCCTTTGTTTCTGTCAATGTACCATTCTCCCTTTGGTTATTGGTAAATTTTGACTTATGAAATAACGTGGGTGTATACTCAATCAATGCTGCAGGGAAATTGCAAAACATCTCTCCCTACCGCCTGTTAAGTTGCACTGCAGCATGCTTGCTGAAGATGCTATCAAGGCTGCTGTTAAAGATTACGAAGCGAAACGCGCTAAATTGGCCGATGGTGCTGAATCTCTTCCTGTGGAAAAGGCTTCGAGTGCTTAGCTAACTAATGATTGTAAATGATGTAAAAACTGTTATAGTCAAAACCAGCTGTCCAAGGTGCGAGTTCTCTGTCCAGTTTTTAATATTCGATGGCAATCATAATCACCACCTTAGTTTACTTTAAATTGTTTTTTCTTTTTCCAATCCCCTCCTTTCCGGGGAACTGGGAAGTGAGTATTGGACCGTTGGAATACTGGTTCTTTAAGTCCACGTTTGAAAGTCCATCGATGGTGCCTTGCCTATTTCAATATTATACTTAATATCGGCTTACCGATTCAGACTGCAATTTTCATTTCTATCTACATAAATGCCGATTTTAGGTTAAAGAAAATTTGCAATATTGTTATACATTATATGCCATTTGTGTGTGTGTGTGTGTATGTATTGGTAGATAGGAGCTTAGGCTCAAGGCAGCAAGTAAGGTCTTGGAGATGGCTTAGTTACTGTGAACCGGATGCCCTCGAGTGTGAGTGCCAAGTGTTCGATTTTGGCCAGGGAAAATATCCTGTTATCTTCAGTTCTGCTGTAAGCTGATATGGACTGCTGATATGTGTATATATATGCATCTATTTTGAGAATATCATGGGTTGATAATATAGTTCATGCTTTGACGCTCGATTATTCTAAATTATGGGTGGTTTGATGTTTAAAAATAAGCAATAGTTTACCTTCTACCAAAGATTAGAGGATGAAAAAGATAGCAGGGATGGGGATTGTTGGGAATAATTATTTATAATTTCAATATTAAGTGAAAGGTGGGAATTTAAAGATATAATACATCTACTAATTCAGCTATGTTCCGTTGAGCATGAACTAAAATTAAACCAAGTCATTTATTGACTTTGAAGATGAATTAGTTGCATTTAAAGTTGGATTAGTTGAGTTTTTTTGTACAAAGTTTCAAAGTTTTTTGACCCGATTTTTTACGAAATTTATGTTTTTTGACGCTCTCTTGTGATAAGCAAACTGACAAAGTCCGTAGTACCTTTGGCTGAACACGATCACGAGGAGATAATTATGGTATTTTCGTGCTCTAAAACATAAATTTTCTATGTTTTTTCGAAGGAAGGTCAAAAAAAAATCTTAAAGGGGGTTTGAAGTCATTATTTTTTTTTTTATTGAAGTACATTTATTTATCTTTAATTGACAATAATTTTGGTGTACTTTAAATGCTGAGATTGTTGGTAAGCATTAAAGCTGTGCCTAATTCTTCATCTTCTTTGTTTAACTAAAAACAAAAGAAGAAAGTATCAACAGTGTGGAGTAGGAGTAGGTAACTAAAAAAAAACATGTAGTTAATCAAACAATTTTCCAACAATGAAAAAACATCAGCAACTTTTGTAATTCATTTAAATCAAAATTCACAAGCAATTCATTATAATACAATTAGTAAAAAATGTAAAATTGTTACCATAATATTCGACATTGCAATATATTATAGGGCCGGTATAAAATATTTTACCAATATAACCAAAAATCAGTAAATAAAAGTGTATCGGTAGTTATTATTGATAGTCAAATAAAAGTGTATCGGTAGTTATTATTGATAGCACTCCTAAATTTCTATCCGTGATAGTGATACAAATTGTCATCTTTAATTACCGAATTTATAGTAGGAGTTAGTTTCAAATTCTAATTTGATTTTGAATCAAATGGCATTTTCTATTGATAAAAAAATATTTGAATTACATTTTGAATCAAACTATCTAAATAGTTTGAAAACTACCCTATTTCTGTAATAATTTATTTAAAGTACATTATTAATATAAAAAAATTATATTGAGATTTTTTATATTAAGTCGTATATCATGGACACGATTTAGATACCTAATTTGTAGGTAAATAATTTCATATTTCTATAATAAGTTATTTAAAATGCATTATTAATATAAAAAATTCCAATATTTTGTTAAATTAACTAAAATTTAAAAGGGTATTTTAGATATAGAATTTAATGAAAAAAATGAAAAGTCGTGCATCTATTACATCCATTACGCGCGTCTGGGTGCGAGCCATACAGTGACCATTAGTTTGAATCTTCCACGACTGCTCGCCGGTCATCGGATCTCCGGCACCGTTCACTGCTGATCATCTCGCCGACAGTAGCTTCACCAAACTTCGAATTCACTATCACTTCCAGTTCACCTGAGACTGATTCAATTCCTTGAACCATTCCCTCCAAATCCCGATCCGGCCGTCGGTTGATCAGAATCCGAATTCATACCACCTCATTTCTCTCCAAAGCGCCACCGTAGCCCCTCGGCAAAAGGTCGGCCAAATCCGAATTCATACTACTTACCGGACTTTTTTTCCTGATTTAATCCGTTCCAGTCAAAAGAATTGAAGATGTACCCAATTATCTTCGTTTTGTAAGCGTCAGAGAGTAAAAGGCAAGCTACTTTTCAAAGTGGGCCTTAGAAAGTTAGAAGCACGAATTCCACTTTCAGGATTTGAATTTATGTTTTTCTTTTTCTCTTCCCCTTTTTTCAATAGTGCGATCGTCATAGTTGGATGTCGTTTCTTCTTCTTCTAATTAACAAGTATCTATAAATTGTAGTTGGTTTGTAGGCGTACGACGAGTGGTGGGTGGTCAAATAAAGTCAGAATTGTGGGTTAGGCAGCTGGGTGGTGAAGGTTTGGTATTAATGGCTGGTCCTGAGGAAAACCCACATCCTGAAATTTGTGGTATAAAGGGAGATAATCAGCAAGCTGAGGGTCTGAATGGTGGTGAGAGGGACATGGCTCCGGTCACCGGCAATTCCATTCACAGGTCAGGTTCTCGTCCGCAGCTAGACCTCAGCAAAGCTGCAATTCAGGGAAATTTCGAGGAGAGAGACCCTACAATTCTGTTGCCTAACCAGTCTGATGATATATCTCATTTGGCTCTCGACATCGGCGGTATTTTCCATGTGTTTGGGTTCATTCTGTCTTACTTTTTTGTTCTTAGATTAGATGTTTACTTTTGGTTAATTCTTTTTATGGGTTTTTGGGGAAGGATCTTTCTGAAGGGTGTGGAGGAAAAGTGAAATTGAAAATAAAAGTAGCTTACTTGCTCCACATTTTAGTATATTCTTTTCCTTTTTCCTTTCTGCAAATCTTCTTATGCTTACTTTTTTTTTTTTTTTAAACATTTCTTATTGTTTGAAATTCTTCATAAGATGAAATTAGTTATTGTGAAACGTATTTTGTTGTTTCCTCTAGCAAACATTTTCTTTGGTAATATTCTCCTTGTTCGATTTGAAATCCGAAATTTCTGTATATGTAGAGATATGGTTAACTAATGGCTGGTAAGATAGCAAACAATTGAAAAGTGATTATTAAAAAGTTAAAATAGTGAGAAATGAACAAACCCATTCATATGCTTTATCAATAAGTAATTAGTACTCAAATCTGTTAGAGAATCTGATTCCAACTAGTATAAGGATTGGAGCGATTCACAAATCAGATAATGGGGAAAATACTCGTTTTGCTTTTAAATGAAAAAGGTTATTCCCTTTTTGTTGAACGCTCATTTCCCTCTTCTTTTAGTTGTTATCCAAGTCTTGACATATATTACATTTGGTGTAACTTTTTTCCTGACTAATCATCATTGAATCCATTCTTGTACTTGATCAATTGTGAAGTGAATAAGATAAGGTGTTGAAAAATAGGTATTTATGGTTAATATAGAACATAGCTTTTTACAGTTTTGGTTTCTTAGTAAGTTAATGATAGCATTAATTCGTAATTTGCAGGATCTCTCATCAAATTGGTGTACTTCTCAAGACATGAAGATCAATCGGTTGATGATAAGAGGAAGAGGAGCATGAAGCAGTTGCTGGGGTTTTCAAATGGTAATAGAAGAAGTTATCCAGTTCTTGGTGGGAGGCTTCATTTTGTGAAGTTTGAAACAAGCAAGATTAACGAGTGTTTAGACTTCATCCATTCCAAGCAGCTGCATCGTGGTGGTATGTATGTTGTCATCATACTCTTAGTCCATTCATAATTTTTAGATAATCTGAGTTTCTTTTTTTCTGGCAATGCCTGAACATTTTCAGCTTGCAAAGATTTACCTCAATGGCATTCAGATGGCCCAGCAAATGAAAATGCCATCATTAAGGTATATTCTTTCGATATGACTGCATATCACTTCATATCAGTTCTGTTGTGTCTTTGAGAAAAAGGCTCAAAGATATTAGTAGCTGCAGAACGGAAAGTAATATGCTTCAGGACTTGGTGTATATTTCAAATCCGTTTTCTACTTTTCTGTGAACGAGTTAACAAAGAACTACTATTCTACAGTAATAACTTTTACTTTCAGCTATTGACATTCTTTCTTAGGACCTCTTTGCATGTATCAGCTAGCTTTATCGTCAAATGGAGAACTTTTTGGCCATTGGGTTGATTCACCTCGGCCCCAGGGGATCTACCCTTTTGCTTTGTTTTGTGCCTGGGCGGGCCTTATGTCTTTTCTGTTCTCAGTTATTTTGTTTTTCATTTGTCTTGATGAACCCAAAAAAATAAAGAAGTGGAGTTAGATGCAGGAAAGGTTGTGCTCCTTGATTAATGTTGTTCACCATATATTTAGATAATACTTCTCCTGTAACAATTGCTGCAGGCTACAGGTGGAGGGGCATACAAGTTTGCAGATCTTTTTAAAGAAAGACTTGGAGTTAGCCTTGATAAAGAAGATGAAATGGATTGTCTTGTGGCTGGAGCAAATTTTTTGCTAAAGGTGGATTTCATATACTAACTTCTTTTTGCTAGTATAAAGATTGTGTTTTTTGTATATTTATTTATTTTTCATTATAGTAAAATAGAAGTTGAATTATGCTTGCATTTCAAATCGTACTATTATGTTGTTTCATCAGTTCTTTTACTAACTACCTTTGTTTTCGATTACTCGAAAGCTTTGAATTTCATGTTTTTGTTTGCTTCTTTGTGCCCATAAATCTCTTGTACTGCATCATGCCAATTGATATAAAAAATGAATACTTTAATTAACGTTTGATTGAGTTACATGTTGAATTAGTATCATGTATATTACTTTTGAAATTTCTTTAATGATGGCATGGTAATTTTTCAGAAGGCTTGAGGGCTTGATCCTTGAGCTTGTTTATTGATTGTTTTAAGATCTTAAATATGTAGTTCACTTATGAAATCACAGTCACAGACTCACAAGTGAATGCTTAGATACCTCTATGAAGAAGTTGGGTTGTTAACCGTAAAGGATACTCGTTGGTGCAAAAAGTGAACCTCCAAACCTTAGACTTTGAAACTGCAGAATGGGCAGGATTTGCAGGAATAATTTGCAAAGCAAGGGATGTCTTCTGATGGTCAAATTATGAATCTATTCCTGTCTAATCACATGTTTGTCTCATCTTTTGTAGACTTTTGAGTCTTTGGTTGCTGCTTAAAAAAGTTGTATATGCATAACTTGCTAACTTCTATATAGTTGTCTTAAATCAAATATCTTTCTTTGGAGCATTGTTAGTCGTCTTGTTCTCAGATGAATAGTACACCAAAGGTTACTAGCTGTTAACAATGTTTTAGTAGGCAATACGTCATGAAGCTTTCACTCATATGGAGGGTAAAAAAGAGTTCGTGCAACTTGACCATAATGAAATGTTTCCTTTTCTGCTTGTTAACATTGGATCTGGTGTCAGCATGATCAAGGTATGATGTCTGTTAATCTCTACTTTCGTTTTTCCCTTATTCCATTTTCTTGCTCTTCATCTTAAGGATGGCTAAAGCATGCTAAGCTATAATATATGCTTTACATTTTTTGTAAGGTTGATGGTGATGGGAAATTTCAGAGAGTTAGTGGGACAAATGTTGGAGGGGGCACTTACTGGGGCTTAGGAAGGCTGTTAACAAAATGTAATAGGTAATTATGCTGTTATATATTGTGCATATCTTCTCTCTACAAAATTTGTGAAGATTTGACATTTATTTATCTTGCTCCAGTTTTGATGAGTTGTTAGAGCTTAGTCAGAAGGGAGATAACAGCACAATTGACATGCTTGTTGGGGACATATATGGTGGCATGGATTACTCTAAGGTGTGTTATATGTAAATTCAAATTCCTTGTGTTTCTGTGCTTCTTTTCAAGTTTGTGTCATTGCTTCAACATGTTCCTGTAAAAATGTGCAGATTGTTGTTCTTTTGTTTGTTTTTTCTTATTATTTTTCCCGTTCGTCTATGTCATAATTTGTGAATTACCGTGGGATGATTGTTCTTTATGGTAACAATTTCTAAAACTCCCCTACTTATTATTTTCTTTTACTGATCTAGATTGGTCTTTCTGCGTCAACGATTGCATCTAGTTTTGGCAAGACCATCTCAGAGAACAAGGAGCTTGAAGACTACAGACCAGAAGATATCTCATTGTCTCTCTTGCGAATGATCTCGTATAACATTGGACAGGTCAGTGTGCAATGGAAACATTACTTCAGATTCCTCAGGATCTAATCAAAATTTACTAGGGGTCCAACTCTACACAGTTGAATTATCTTAATATATAAGTAAATCAAGATAACTGATTCTGCTTTGCTATGGCAATCATTCTTAGCAATGTATTGAGTTATCACACAAAAACTAACTGAACAAAATCGACCTAATCATCAAATACTAAATCCTCATTTTTGACTCAGGTTGAGCAATTGTTTTCTATTGTTCTCTGGATTTCATTTCTTATGCTATCGTTATTCAGAAATATGTTGCTATGGACATTTTAAGAATTGTTTGGGCGTCATTTTGAAAAAAAAAGTTTTCTTATATTTTCAAAACTGCTTTTAAGAAAATCTTTTGGGTGCTTTGTTAATGTTATGAACTTATGTTATTGTACCCTTTGAAATCACTATTGAAAAACTTTTGATATTGCAAAAACAAACTAAAATGAAGTAATTTCTAAGAAATGGACACCCAAGCATGTTTTCATTTTTACTTTTTAGTATATAAAGCAGAAAACTATTTTTCAAAACACTTCCAAAAGTTCCCTAGCCTTTGTATCAAGTGATGTAGGGTGTAATGGGTTTATTTGGGAAAATTCTAATTATTTGTTAAGATGACCTTTCAGATAAGTCACCTTGTACCATGGAGAGGTAGGTTATCTTTTAATGTTGCCTAGCTGATTAGTCACTACGGTAACTAATAGTTACTTGGCCTATAAATACCAACTTCCCATGCCTTAGGCTGTATCTTTTTATCATTTTATCAATAAAGACAAATTTGAACTTGAGCATCTGCATCATTAAGGTTTGTGATGAAGGAGATCTGGAGATGTTTTACTAGTTAATTAAAATGTAAGGAATGATGATATGAAGACTTAGCTTCTGATGCAAGTGTATAAAATTGTAAGTGTTATAGTTCATTTGTGCATACGGCAATTATAAATAAATAAACTAAAGGAGTTAAATGAGATGATAATTTAGACATGGACCAAGGCTGTGTGTGTGCCTCTTTACTACTGTCTGGATGAACTCCTTATTGCCTTTGGCTTAAGTTGTCCAGTTCTGATTCCCCATTCTCAGTCGATAGACGTTAGACTTAGAAAAGGTGAAAAAAGAACTGAATAGATTCAAATGCTTTTTGGAGGTCACGTTTTTTTTCTTCAAAATCAGCCATTTGACATCATTAATTGGAATGACCTTTGGATAAGCAGTATAAATAGCATTTTCGTTCATGAGATCTAACTTTGAATTTTTACTGGTAGATATCGTACTTGAATGCTCTACGGTTTGGACTTAAGAGAATCTTTTTCGGAGGATTCTTTATCAGGGGACATGCATATACCATGGATACAATTTCATTCGCAGTTCAGTTCTGGTAATCTGCATTAACAAATTTTCTGTTTCTCATTGTCATTTTTATTTACATATTTATTTTTTATTTTTTACTTTTTCTTTCTCAATAGAGAATATTGATCTGTATATTTTGTTTAGGTCGAAAGGAGAAGCACAAGCAATGTTCTTGCGTCATGAAGGGTTCTTAGGAGCCTTAGGTGCATTCATGAGCTATGAAAAGCATGGTCTCGATGATCTATTAGCCCATCATTTAGTTGAAAGGTTTCCTATGGGTGCACCATATACGGGAGGGAAAGTTCATGGGCCTCCACTTGGTGATTTGAATGAGAAGGTAAGCACAGTTGGCACTGGGAAATTTTCAATTAGATCTTAGAGTTTACTTTGGAATCGTGATAGATCATCTGGGTTTCATCAAAGCTTGGGTAATTGTAAAGTTCATTTGAGTTTGTTAATAATTTTTTTTCTATTTTTCATAGCTTAAAATTTTCTAACCTTTCGATGATCAGCCAAATTGGGGATTATCATCTGAATCTATAATGTTTAATAGAGGCAGGAGGATATTTAAATCTTGGGTATGTAGATCATGGGGTTTTGATCTACATACCCAACTAATTACAGTTCTTTATTAGTTTTCTTTTTCAGAAATGAATGTAAAATTCCTTTCTCTTCGAAACTGCAATTGCTTGACGAAAAATCAAACTTACAGATCGAAAATGAGATAAAGGAATCAACAAGTTGTTCTATGGCCACAATGGAACAATAGCGCCATTTTATTTCTGGATATGCTCTGTTCTCTCGATGACAATAAAAATTCTCTATTAATCAACAATTTGTTTCTAGCATCATGACTTACCTTCATTGATTAGTAAAAAGTACAAAGTAAATCCAAAAGTTAGTCCAAAGGACAAAATATTACAATGAAATACAGAACCCCCTCTGTAACTTTACTTTCCACCCCAATTTAAATTTATTAAGAACGGAGAATAGTTTCTAAACTTACTGTTTAAAACTCTAAACTGAAGCATGCAATTTAGGTAACTACTTCCTCTCACCATGTTTTTGCCTTTCCATTGAAAACCATGCTATTTCTTATCAGTCAAATGCTCCATGATTTAAATTCTAGTCCCTTTTGGTATCAATTTTGTTCTCTCTCTTTGGAATCATATTGTATCTAGCTGGTTTTATTAGTGGCCCCTGTGTTTAAAGTTAAAGGTTTGGAATCTTTATATTAGTGAAGTGACCAATAGAACCTGCTTTTTTGCAGCTTCTAATGATCAAAATATTTCTATGTAAATCATGCAGGCTTTTGTGGTTGGTTTGTGAAAAAATGAAAACCAAAATTCCATTAATGATGTGATTAATGATTGGGTTGGTGTTTAAATACTGGTAGGCCTGTATGATTTTTTCTATACTATAGAACATCTGTGATGCAATGTGAAATATATTCTATTATTTGTTCTTATGTGTTCCTATTGAGACTCAAGACAAGGGGCCATGACAGGTTTGCAAACCCATCTTATAGTGGAACTAGATTTGATTGTTTTAAATATGGCATGTACGAAATTGCAGATTTCTTGGATGGAGAAATTTTTGCAGAAGGGAACAGAAATTACGGCACCTGTCCCTATGGCTCCCCCTGGAACAACTGGACTTGGAGGCTTTGAAGTCCCTTCATCCAAAGGAGGGACCCTGCGATCTGATGCAAGTGCCCTAAATGTCGGCGTACTCCATCTGGTACCCACTTTGGAGGTGTTCCCTTTGTTGGCTGATCCAAAAACGTATGTTATACATATTCTACTTCCTTTATTATTGCATTGAATAATTTCCTATCAGTTTCTTCCTTGACCTATTTGCATGTTTTCTGTTCTCTCTCTTTTGTCTTTGTTATTATTATTCAGTACTTTTAGTAGGTACCATTCACTACAAATTTTCACTTTCTTTCTACGAATTAAGATTATGTCATTCAATAGATGTGTAGAATTTTATTGGTTTAATGGTTTTGCTGAATTAGCTACGTGAAGAAAAACCACATCAAAGAAGGCGGGAGCCTAGTTTTTTCAAACGCATTTACTAGTTCTTCTTGAATGAATAAATTGGATGAAGTATTTTATGATTTTGCTCCTCTTGATTATATTATATATTCTTGTAGTTTTCTTATACTTGGTGTGTTTTGCAGATATGAACCTAACACTATTGATCTCTCTGATCACAGTGAGTTGGAGTAAGTACATGAATACAGCTCATTTCAATATTACCGAGAATGCATATGAACCAATGATATTTTATTTGAACTTTTGTTATGAGTGCCAACTACAACTGATATATATCCATCTTCAGGTACTGGTTCACCGTGCTTTCAGACCATTTAGCAGACCTTGTTGATAAGGCAAGGGAAAACACTGAGTCTTCTCTCTCTCTCACAAACAACACACCAGTTCCTCATAAGCATATACCTCATCTCGTACAAAATAACAAGGACTGGCTTAGTTATTTCATAATGATTTTCATTTTTGATCAAATCAAAAAATATTTTTTAGGGTTAACTTGTCTTTTAGTAAATGAGGGTACTCTCTATGTGATTGATGGTTCTAGGAGAAAGTAAAAGAGACAAAACCCTGTTATTTTATTATATTCTTCCAGCATTTAGAAGCTCTCGAGCTTTGCCTCATGAGAAGTCTCTTGTGGCTTATAAAAACCAAAATTCTCTTTCATTTCTTTAGTACATGACAAAATTTGTGTATTTTCTTATGAATCTAATGATCCATGTTGATTACAAATGTTGTGCATTGCTCTTCTGTTACCATAAGAAACAGTCCATCTTATTCCCCTTTCTGCGACTTTTTCATGAGCAATATATTGGTTGTTAATTAAGAGTTTTTTACATGTTTCTGAGTTTTTTCTTACTGATCGAAAAATTGTTATTGGGATGTTTAAGGCTGTTGCAAGTGAAGGTGGAACTGATGATGCCAAGAGAAGGGGTGATGCATTTGCTCGGGCATTTTCTGCCCACTTGAGGAGGTAACTCCATTAACTTAGACTGATGTACATGCTGCATGGTTATATTTTCCTGATAATGGGTTGTATGGGGTTGAGAAACATAAAAGATCAAATTTAACGCCTCATTCTATTTTGGAAAATATATATTTTTGTTCACTGAATTTGATAAAATTTTCATTTTGGCTCGTAAATTTTAGAATGGGACATTGTTTAGAAAAAATGGTTCAAAACCGTCTCTGGAATCATTGTAATGTTGGTTATGTTAGTAAAAAGATGACCACAAGTTGGATGATACCGTGGTGATGGTGACGTGGTCAGTTTTAAATGATGTGATAAGTTTTGTTACTTTTCTCCCGTTGGTTCTTTCTTACAAACTCCCAAAGCCCAAGTATCCTCTCTCTTTCCATAAACCTTGAACTGGCTTCATTAAGTGGTTTGTCTTATGGGCCTATTCTTATGGCTTCAATCAAGAAGCCCAATAGTTGTAGTGTGCTATTTATTGGTAATCTGTTTCTGCCAAATTGTTCCTCATATTGAGCCTATAAAATATCTTTATATATACATGATAACCATAGTAACGAATAATAAAAAAAAATAATGACATGGATTGTGTATCAAGCATCAATCCCCAGTAGAGGATGATGAATCCAGCCTTGGAGAATGGAAAACCTTATCATGATTATCTCTAAAAAATATCACCAACCCAGTAGTCAATAAGGGTCATTTAAATAATACAAAGTTTAGAGGGAATGAGTTCAAGGCATGGTAACTACCTTCTTAAGATTTAATATCCTACGAGTTTTCTTGGCAACCAAATGAAGTAGAGTCAAACGGTTGTCTCGTGAGAATAGTCGAGGTGGGTGAAAGCTGACCTGAACACTCACGAATATTAAAAAAAAAATCATTGACTTAAAAGCTTACATCATAAAGCTTCAAGTGCTGCCAATGTGAGCGAAGCTCAACTGTTTAGAGGCTTTATACGTCTGTTCAAAGTTTCGGAGTTTCGGATATCGTAATCTTGACCCTCGCGTTATTGAACTTTAAAAGAAAGAAAGGAAAAAACTAAAATAATAATAATAATAATAATAATTGGGTTTGTCGTTCTTCGCTAAAAGTTTTTTATCCTACTAAAGTCTAACTTCTAAATAGATTGATGGAGGAACCTACAGCATATGGAAAATTGGGTTTGGCTAATCTTCTGGAACTGAGGGAAGAGTGTTTGAGGGAGTTCCAATTTTTTGATGCCTATAGAAGCATAAAGCAGAGGTAAGTGTATTTCTCTATACAACTATTTTTCATTCTTCCCGCATTCAAATCCCCTATCCCCCCACCGAAACTAATAGGAAAAAAAGGGAATCTCCTACTTCCTAACATCATTTAGAAGTGATTTAAAGATATCATTATTGAGAGCTGTTTGAAGTCTTGATTCTCCCTCCCCCCTTCACGCACTATCCTTTCTCGGTCGAACAGGGAGAATGAGGCATCACTGGCTGTTTTACCTGACCTGCTGTTGGAACTTGATAGTATGAATGAGGTATCTATTGAAGACTTTACACTGCTACCCCGTCAACTTAAATATTCTGCTTATAGTAATAGTAACATATCCAATTTATCTGCTTCTCTTTAAATGAAGATATGGTTTACAATGCATCTCATTTTTTCTGTTTTTCTTCATGAACAATTTTGTGTTCATCTAACATAGCACCTAACCTAGGGAATTTTATGACATCTGAAAAAAGAAAAACAAATTGCTTGTTAATTTGCAGGAAGCAAGACTGCTTACCCTAATTGAAGGTGTTCTTGCTGCAAACATTTTCGATTGGGGATCTCGTGCCTGTGTTGCTCTCTATCACCAGGGGACAATAATTGAGATTTACAGAATGAGTCGCAATAAGATGCAGAGGCCATGGCGGGTAACCAAACCTACTTTAGGAGTTGGTGTGATGAAAAACTTCGAGTGTTCTTTAATTGCTAAAGGCCTGTATGGAATGACTTTCTAAGTGCTTAAAAAATTTTAAACACTTAGAAAGTCATTCTCAGGCTCTAAATCTTCTGATCAGAGTTGATTCAACTTCGTTTATAATGAGTTTGTTTTCATTATTTAGGTCGATGATTTTGATCTCTTCAGAGAGAGAATGTTAGGATCTGGGGATAAGAATCCCCTTCCACATAAAAGAGCTCTTCTCTTTGTGGACAACTCAGGTGCTGATGTTGTTCTAGGGATGCTTCCCCTGGCAAGGGAACTCCTCCGGCGTGGAACAGAAGTAAGTTTAATACTGTTTATTGTTTTTTCTGAGGAAAATTTTAATGGCATCTCGAGAATATATGTCTAGTAGTGATCGGGAGTATTTATTCCAGGTTGTTTTAGTTGCAAACTCTCTTCCTGCCCTAAATGATGTTACCGCAATGGAGCTTCCTGATATTGTTGCTGAGGCTGCCAAGGTACTTTTCTTCCCTGTGAACTAGAACTGGGTATTCAGCATGTTCAACTTTTATGCACGAGTATTTACTTACTTAGGCTATTCTTTAGCCCAATTTTCTTCTAAATTTTCTATCAATACATTATGAACTCTGAAATGCTCCAAAAAGGCATTAAAAGAAATCTTTCAATTTAATAGGAGGAAGATTCTATACCTTGATCAAATCTCAGATTGCCGTTCATTTAATTTAACCAACAAACTTTTGTTTGCAGCACTGTGACATACTACGTAGAGCTGCTGAAGCAGGGGGATTGATTGTGGATGCCATGATTAACTCTGCGGATGGTTCTAAAGAGAGTTCATCTTTTGTTCCCTTGACGGTTGTTGAAAATGGCTGTGGTAGTCCATGTATAGATCTAAGGCAGGTCAGCTCCGAGCTGGCTGCTGCAGCTAAAGATGCTGATTTGGTAATATTTTCTTCCAATTTCAAAAGTAAATCAATTAAAATAACAGGGGTAGTCAGTAGCAAATGATCATCGTTGAGGGGGATTGTGACACGTTACCACCGGAGTGTTAAATAACCAATCAATCCAAAATCTTATGCTATGAATTGAGTTACAGTAAATTTAATTATATCAATATTTTAACACTCCCTCTCACTCGTGGGGTTGAAAATTTGTAGAAGACCCAACAAGTGAAAATTAATATTAATTGGGGAGAAAATGACAGGAGTTCAAACACAAGACTTTCTTCCTGCTTTGATACTATGTTAAATAACCGATCAACTCAAAAGTTGGTGATTTAACACAGAGAGCCTAGGAGTAGGGGACAGTGAGGGTAATATAAAAAGACCGTTTCAGACCCGTAAAACAAACTGAAACTTTCTGTCAACTATCAAGAAGAATTTGGGATTGCCATTGGCCTGTAAAATGAAAGAAGAAAGCAGAAGAGAGAACACATGTGATATCAAAGTTTTGTTCTGACTTCTGATGCAGGTTATCTTGGAAGGCATGGGGAGAGCCCTTCACACCAACTTCAATGCCCAGTTTAAATGTGATGCTTTGAAGGTGATGTTCATTAGTTTTGTTTCTCATCATCTAGAATTTAAACTTTCAATTATTCGAAGTCTGGTCTGGCACGCATGTCTTTTAAGAATCTTTTGCTTCAAATTTTCATGAAAAAAAGTATGTACTTTTGCAGCTTGCGATGGTGAAAAATCAGAGGCTGGCAGAAAAATTGATCAAAGGAAACATATACGACTGTGTATGCAGATACGAACCATCACACTGAAGGCTTTTTCCAATTACCAAGTTGTTTGTCACTCACTCTTAGTTTCTTCATCAGAATTTTGAAAACATTCTTCTGCTTTTTAATGTATACATCAAATTCATAGTTTTAGCCTTTAGGACCTCGTGTATCTCTTAGTGTAAAGGTTCGACAAGGTTCTAAACGTCGAAGTCTTAATTTTATGAAAATATTAATAAATTAGGGTAATTACTCAAAATAGCGTCTTTTTATTTCTACCATTCATGAATAGTGCTGTTCATTTTTGACATTTCTCGCCAGGGATCGAGATTTAACATTTTTTTTTCATCTTCCTCCTCATTGGGAAAGGAAATAATCCAACTTCAAAGTTCAAACCAAACAGAAAGAGAGAAGAAGACAATAAGGAAAACGAAAATCCTTGCCAAGAACTACGAGCTCAATTCAATTTATGTGCTAACTTCTAATAACAAAAATTATTCGAACTCGTATGAATTTAGGGCAATCAAGCAAACCATATAAATTTAACATCAATTTTGAATCATTTGAAGTCGGTAGAAAGTAGAATTTTTGTTTAGAACACGCCAAAACGTACTCTATTACAATACTTTGATTTTTTTTCCACACCCGGAAATGCTAAAAGTGATTTTTTGTTAAATTTTTTTTGTTAAAAATAACTCTATTCATGAAAAGTGGAAACAAAAAGACCTATTTTGAGCAATTACCAGATTAAATGTCGATGTCCCGAAACACTCATAGATATAAAAAAAAATGTAGATGTCAATGAATATTTATGAAAATAATTAAAAATATCATAAAAAAATATATTAAATTAACAAATAAGCATTTCATTCTTTTTAAATAAGTTTTAATTTTTTAATTTTGTTATATTTTGTTGATTTTTTTTTTGTGATATAATGAAAATGATGATTTACCACTCATATCGATGTTGAACCCATATATAAAGATGTTGAGTCAATAAAAATTTAAAAGCTTGTTTGAATTTAATTAATTTTTAGAACCATGTTATGCTACAAATTAGTTCAATGTATTGTATAATGTATAGCATTAAAAACATATCAAAAAGTGATAGACAACAGTTACCAAAATATGTGAGATTTTTTTTCAATTGAACAATAAGTGGAGCGGTGTAATTTAAACCTTTAGGGGCTGTTTGGCCCCCCGAGTTGGGTAGGGTGGGGTGGGCTTAAATAGCCCACCCCGTGTTTGGAGCCCCAACTATATAAGTTGGGGCTGGGGGTTATTATAACCCCCGGTTTGCTACAGTGTTTACTGTAGCAGTTCTACAGTAACACTGTAGCAGTTCTACAGTAGTTTTTTTTTTTTTTTTCATTAATTTTTTCGGGTTTGCTTTTCTCTTTGTTTTTTTTTCGAGTTTTCTTCTCTTTTTCTTTTTTTTTTTCTATTTTTTTCACTCAATTTACCGATTTTTTTCTCTCTCTTTGTCTTCCTCACCTCACGATTTTTTATCTTTCATTTCATCCCAAATTTCTCTCTTCACCGAACTTGTTGATTGTATGTTATTTCCTAAATAATATTTATTTTTTTTAACTTTTAAAAAATTAATATGTAATATACATTTAACTATACAAATATAACAAAATGTTGTAGAAAAAAAATAAACTAACATAAACACATATTTCAAACTTCATGTTAAAGAAAACTGTATTATTTCTCTCTCCACTGAGTTCTTGTTGTCGATTATTTGTGATTTCCTAAATAATATTTATTTTTTTAATTTTTAAAAAATTAATATGTAATATACATTTAACTATATAAAAACAACAAAAAATTGTAGAAAAAAAATAAACTAACATAAACACATATTTCAAACTTCATGTTAAAGAAAAATGTATTTTAAACTCACCCTATACAACTTTGCACTCCAAACACAGACTTACTAAACCCACACTATACAACTCTGCACCCCAAACACAGACTATTATAACCCACAGATTATTATAACCCACCAACTATAATAACCCACCCTGCGCCCCAAACGCCCCCTTAATGGGTGGAAAAATTTGAACCGGTGACATCTTAGTCGAAACAACTATACTCATATCGGCAAAATAAGTAAGACTTTTTTGAAAAAAGAATCCAAAAAATTGTTATTTATTTCAATGTTGAGATTTTCATTTTTTTTCTTCTTATTTTCATTGAAATTGATGTCTCAACTGCCATGCACAAATAAAGCCATCTTAATTTTCTTTCCTTTTCCTTTCTCTTTTAAGTACGGCTTTGCTTATCTAAGGTTGGTGTGCTTTGGTTGATTTGACTCATTTTAGATAAAAGTCAATTACAAGTTAATTATAACTCTCGATTATTGTATCTAAATGAGGAAAATAAATTCTCTAGAGTATTTTAAACTTATTATTAAAAAAATAAATGTAAGCAAAATGTCTTAAGATAATTAGATTAACTATAATGGCTTGAAAATCAATTGAAATCCAAAAATATGACTTTTCATCAATTTTATTCTAAATTCATTTGAATTTTGAAGGTTGAAAACCATGGAATAAAACCGTATTTTACAAATGATTAATGGAACCATTTGCAAAAAAAAAAGAAAAAAAAAGAAGTGGTTTTATTCTTTTAAACAAGACTTTTATACCTCAAAATTAATTTAGAATAATTAAAGACATATTTGCGAGTGGTTTTGAACATGACAAAAATAATTTTAATAATTTCAAAATAATTCCTAAACATGCTCGAACACGACAACCTTTATAAGTTGACAATAAAAGAAAGTATAAATTCTACGAAATTGTTTAGTACAACCATGTGATGTGGAAGATTAAACTTTCGACCTTAAAGAAAGTAAACTATGCTCAAAGAGATCGAATTCTATGATTCTTTTCTTTCTAAAACAAAACATTTGCCACATGAAATTGAGCACAATATTGCAAAGAAGCTAAATTATAAAAAATTATCCCGAACTTTGTCATTTGTTTCAAAAATGCCTTAATTTTTTCAAAAGTTACAATATTATCCTTAATCTTTCATAAATGTTTCAAAACTACATTTGGAGTAGAAATTTGTTAGAATATTTGAATGAAAAAGACAATGGTATAAAACGTCTTTCTTTCGAACTTAATCTAGATGAACATTTCAATTATTACCATGTCGATTTTTTTGTCAAACATTCTAAAAGACTTCTACTCTAAAGATAGTTTTACAATTTTTATAAAAAGGCCAAGAATAATATCGCAACTTTGACACAACCAAAATATTTTTGAAACAACGATAAATTTCAAAATATATTTTTTATTATTATAATTTAGCCTTAAAAACATTCCCATTTTCTCAAAAACATTATAAGAATATTGAAGTTTGTGAGAAATTTAGTAACTTTTTTGAGTTTTCTATTTCTCACACCATCCTTCCATTTTTTTTAATATATAATTATATACATACATGAAACATGTTCATATATATATATTTTTAATAACATCATCATACTTAAAAAAAAAAAAAAAATAATAATAATGTAGATGAAGAATAATAATAGAGAAGGATGAAGAATTTGAGTTTTAGGATGAATTTGTAATGACCATATTCAAGCGAAGATTAGGGTAACTGGTTTTATAATTAAATTAATTACTTTGGTTTGATGTCGTTTTCTCTGGAATCCTCGGCCTTTTTCTTCAGCTTTTCAGCGCCTGCAAAATCAAACTCAATTTTGTAAGCTTTCTTTCTTCTCTTTCTCTTAGGGGCGTACAAAAAAACCCGCAACCCGCCCAACCCAATCCAACCCAACCCAACTTTTCGGGTTGGGTTGGGTTTTTTTTAATATGGGTTGGGTTGGGTTGCATTTTTTAAAAACCGAATTTTCGGTTCGGTTCGCGGGTTGAACCAAATTTAGCTCGGTTCAACCCGAACCGAACCGAATTCAATATATAAAAAAAATATATATATATATATAATGATTTAGGGTAGCTATCAAAAAAAAAAAAAAAAAAAAATGATTTAGGGTTTGTTAATCCATTTATCAGTTCAGCTTCAGCCGCCTCCCCCCCTTCTCTCTCGCGTTCACCCCGCCTCCCATTTCTCTCGTCTCTCTTGTCTCTGCCTCGCCGCCCGCCGACCTCGCTCTCCGCCTCGCAGTCGCCTCAACGCTCTCCGCCTCACAGTCGCCTCCCGCCATCCTTGTTGCAGTCTCCTCCAGCCTCGCAGTCGACTCCACGCTCTCCGCCTCGCAGTTGCTTCGCCGACCTCGCTCTCTGCCTCACAGTCGCCTCCCGCTGTCCTCGCTGCAGTCGCTCTCCACGATTGCCAGCTCGAGGCCTTCTCAGTGTTGAATGTGCGGTAGGTTGCCTGAAACCTTCGAATGGGTTGCGGCTGGAAATTTATATTGTTGAAAATTGGGTACAATGTATGATTTGATTTCAATCTCACTTTGTACATTTGATTTCAATCCACTCCTGATGAACTTTCTGCTGTGAAATTTAAAAAACTTGTATGATGAGGTAATAACCTTAAAATGCAAAATGCAAATATGTGATTGTTTTGATTATGAAACTAATATTATTTACAACTTTTTAAGCCTTTATTGAAGTTATTGGAGTTGTGTGAATGAGAAGTTTGATCTTTTACTGGAGTTGTGTGAGAAGGTTGCTCTTTTACTGAAGTTGTGTGAATAAAAAGCTAGATGAGAAGCATGATCAATTTTATTTTCTCCCTTTAAATAAAATTAAAAATGGTATTTAATTAAATTAGAAATACATATCTACTGTCCAGTTTTAATTTTTTATATTTCTAAACTTTGTTAACAAATTATAAGTTAAATTTGGTTGATTTCAAATAAGAATATGAAGGTTATTTTTAATAATTCATTTGGTTTGGGTTGTTTATATTATTTTTAATAATTAAAAAAAATACCAACCCGACAACCCAACCCAACCCGAAAATTGAAGGGTTGGGTTGGGTTGGGTTGGGTTGAAAATTCACCAACCCGAAATTTTCGGGTTGGGTTGGAAAACCCTGCAACCCAACCCAACCCATGTACACCCCTACTTTCTCTTTCTTTTTCTTCTCCACTTTACTAATTATTATCCAAATCATCTCTCTCATAATCTCTCTCCTTCCTGCTTCAACTTGGGTGAGTTTGATTTCTCTAAATTGGGTTTCAACGCCGCTTCAAATCGCGTATTTTATTCTTCAATTTCGATTCTCGTTTTTTCTTGTTTTTCCACTCTCCTTGCAGCTGGACTTTGTTCTTTGATTCTTTTATTACTACTTGTCGATGTTCTTTAATTTGGAGAATGGGTTTTTTTATTTGATCGTTTTCAATCAATCAGTGTTGTAATGCTCTAGAGGTTTGATTTTTTTTTGTTTTTTGGGTTTTTCCTAATGCTTTCTTTCTTGCTCTACTTCTTCAGTTTCATTGATGGTGTGGTTTTGATGATTTGGGGGAGACGTGTTTAGAAGAGTTAAGAATGGAAGACCCCAAAACCCCAGAAACCCTAAAAGCTCAAAGCCCTGCGATGAATGAAATTAGCGATGATATTTCTGGGTTTTCTGGGTTGGTCGATTTGAGTGGTGGGTTATCGGTGGAGATTCCGCTTGCTGAAAATGGCGTAGCGGTTTGCAGTAACGATGCTGAGGTTAGCAATGTTGAATTGAGGAATGAAGGGGTTGAAGATGACAAGGGATTGGATGGTTCAGTGGGAGAAATTTTGGATGCTGGTGCTGAAGAAGACAGTGGTATTGGGGCTGATGATGACCAGAACGAAGGCGACACCGTGGAATTAGAGGTTGTTTCTACTGCTAATAACATGAAAGTTTCTGGAGATGGTATATCACTTTCAGTGGACTTCTCGAATATTCAGCCAGAAGAAACAGAACTTTCCAAGTCAGTACGAATGGTAGAAATGTCGAAAGAAGCTGGAGATGAAAAGCAAGTTATTGAAAATGGTCAAGAGCACAAATTTTCGGTTGGTGATGTGATATGGGTCAAGACCAAAAGTCAGACATGGTGGCCTGGAAAGATATATCCCTCAGATGCAGCAAAAAGTGACGAAAGTAGCGGGAATGCTAGTCTATTAGTTGGCTATTTTGGAAGCAGCCACATGACATGGTGCTATCCATCTCAGTTGATACCCTTTGCTGAAAACTTTGAGCAGATGTCTGGGAAATACAAGTCTCGGAGCTTCCTTGGAGCTGTAGAGAAAGCTGTGGATGAGTTTGGTAGGTGTGTGAAGTTGGAGTTGACGTGTTTGTGTATTCCAGAAGGAAGCCACCCTTTAGAAGGTGATGCTGGATTAAAGGATGCAGCTTCCCTGCCTGGGTGCAAGTCTGGTTTACTTGCTAAATATTCTGTTGATCGGTATGAAACCGAAACATTCCTAGCTCGTGTTAAGGGTCTTGCGCAGATTGTTTCCCTATGTGGAGCACTAGAGTTGAGTATCTTATATAATCAGTTAGCAGCTTTTCAAAGCTCAAAAGGGCACCAGCAGTTACCTTTGCATCAACTCTTGGAAACTCATGATGCTGAAGACAATGTGGGGGGCAAATCAGTGAGAAAAAGCAGAGTTCGTGTTACAGTTGGAGATGATGAAGAACAAGTAGAAAGTGACACACAGAGTTCACCATTAGAGACACTATCCACAGGATCAGGTGTTCTACGTAAAAAGAAAAAGATGAAAGGGAAGAATGGAGATTCAAATAAGGTTCTAGATGGAAGCATGGAAGTTGGGAAAAGGAGCTCTAGAAGAAAGGCAACTGCTAATGGAGGAATAGAATCAAGATCTGCAAAGAGAAAAAGAAGAGACAAATTTGAAGATTTTGAATCTAGTAAAATGGATTCTTCAATCAAGGGAGAGACTATCAATCCATTAACAGATGAAATCAAGGATTCTGGTGTAGAAAACTTCGATGATGGGAGTAAAGGGATGTCTGAAAAGAGATCTGAGACACGAGAGCGGAAGAAGAGCAAGTATTTGTCTTTTCCATATATAAACTGGGGGCAAAAAGTCATGCCAGCTGAAACAGAAGATATTAAGGCTCTTAAAACTTCTGGTGAAGGTGATGATGAAAACACAGATGAGGGCCAGAATGAAACCCCATTGCTATCTAAATGCAGTGGCAGTGGCAAGTTCTGGAATAAGTGGTACCGGAATATCACTAGTGGGAGTGATGTCGCTGATAATCAAAACTTGACGAGTGCATCACCAACTGAGTTTCTCTCTGAGCTTCATTTTACCGCTGTGAATTGTCTTTATCCAAACGAAAACAACAACTTTGATGCGGTGGCTCAGTTTTTCTCCAGATTTAGAATTTTGATGTTTCATGATGAATCTGTCAATGTTGGTCAAAATGAGGCAATGACTGCCGATTTATTCTTTCTTGGGGGACAAGTGTCAGAGGTTAAGCATCCTTCTTCGACTGGCAAATCTGGGATCAAGAAAAAAAAAAGTCAGGCAAGTTCTACTACGAAAATGGAAGAGATGAAATCCAAACTAATCTCTGATGATGTGGATTTGTCTGGAAAAGTTGAAATATGTCCTGCAGGAGATGCACAGAAAAAAACCCCGTTGACTTCCAATGCTAAATCAAAAAAAGATAGAGAAAGCTTGGGGAAAATGAAGACTAAATCCCTTTCTGCCTTGTCAGATGTGAACATTAACATTTCTTCCAGTAGCCTACTCACAAAAGATTCACCAGAGATTGGACCCCTCTCACCTAATGGTTTACCAAAGCGGCGAAGGAAGAGAAAGAACGATGGATCAGATCCCCAGAGTGAACCAACAACAGAGATACCAGATTTAAATGGAAGTGGTTCCGTAGTTGGCTTGTTGGTGGAAGATCAGCAGGTTGTGAGCCATGTTGCTTCACAACAAAAGTCTGAGCCAAAGAAGAGAAGGAAACTTGGAGCTCTTAAGGAGGATCCAAAGGTGTCTACTGAATTCACAGATGTGAATAACAACGATAAACCTGGTTCGTTTTTCATTGATCTACAGGTCACAACCCCACAACCACTTGGTGTAATTGCAGAGCAAAATAAAGTGGATTTTGAAGGAGCGCATAACCAGTCGGTGAAAGATCAGACAAATGGCCAGGATCAGAGCAAGTCAGGGGTCAAAAAGCGAAAGAAGAAGGAGAAATCACCATTGGCGGATCCAAAGGTTATCTTATCTTCTGATATACCAGATTTAAATGGAATGGGTGTTGAATCTAGTCAGGGGAAAGATTCCCAGTTGACGAACAACCTCCCGCTTCAGACTAAACCTAAGAGGAGAAGGAGGAAAAAGGGTGAAGCTGGTTTGAACCATCCAACTCCTTCTGACAGCAGACCATATATTTATAATAGAGTTGAAACTGATGGTGAAGGTTTAGGATCACTTCTTATCTTGACTTTTTCTTCAGAAGCTCCCTTACCTCCTCGGGAGCAAGTTATTACTACGTTTAGCCAGTTTGGATCATTGAAGGAATCAGAGATACAGTTGAAAGATTCAACTGTTGAGATAGTTTTCCTCCGAAGCGCTGATGCTATGGAAGCAGTGCGGAGTTTAAAAAAGAACAACAGTTTTGGCCCAACTCTTTTAAAATACCAGCTCTATCATCTCTCAGCTCCCCCCAGGACGTCAGACTCAGATCGGGCTTGCACAGCACTGGCCTATCCAGCTTCTGAGGGCACTCTGAACCCATCAAAGTCTGCTGAACCAGGATCTCAAGCAGGTGAGACAACGCCGGCGCCTATAGAGTTTATAAGGAAGAATCTTCAGATGATGACATCAATGTTGGAGAAGTCAGGAGACAATCTCTCCCCAGACATGAGAGCCAAATTGGAAAGCGATATCGAAGGCCTCCTCAAGAAGGTGAGTTCCATGGCGGGTTCTTCCTCAACGTAACGGAACCATTGTGGATTATTTTCGATCAGGTTCTATCAAGCCCCTTGTTACTTTTCATGCTGGAATAATCACTTTCTTATCATAGAAACTGGCACTCCATTAGGAAGATTTGCTGCTGTAGGCAATTTGTCTCCTAGTTCTTTCTCCCTACCCTTTTATATGTATTTTCTTTTCTCCTTATTTGTAAAAGTAGCATGTAGTATCTCTCAAGGCATTGTGAATCCACCACGCGCTGGTTCACACCATGTTAGTAATTGTTCTTAGTTGGACTTGGTTAGGCTTTGAATTCTGATCTTATACGTTCTGACCCTTTTTTTCCATTGGGTTTTTTGGGGTGGAGATGGTGATGATGAGTCCAGAGAAGGATTGAGGGTAGTATAATTTTTTAAATTGGTATGAAGTGTGTTTCCCTATTTCTTCGATTGTGAAGACCATTGTGATGTTTGGAACTTTGGCCACATCGCCAAAAATGTTTAGGAAAATTTAGAAAATACTAAAAAGCTTTTAAAAGGGTTTTTGGTGAAGCTTTTATTTTGTGTTTTTTTATTTCTTTTCCTTTTAAAAGTACTTGTGAAGCTCTCTCAAAAGACATTTCAGTGTTTGTTCTTTGCCATCATCATCTACAATTAAATGGATCTGACCAACAAGTTTAAAGGTAATATGTGTGGGGTTATTTGTGGAACGTCCACTGCCTACCATTTTAAAGTTTCATGTCTACATCTACAGCTTATGGCATCTAAAATTTGAATTTGTTTCTGTTGGTTGAACAACTAACAACTTTTGGTTCTTTGTGCACTGAATGATCCATGTATTTCAGTTGGTATTGCTTCAGTAAAGGTTCCAATATTGTTTACTTATATTACAGTATGGCTGCTCTTTTCAATATTGTATCGTTTGTACTTTTAAGCATTTGGTCTCTGTTGTTTCCTGTTGTACTAGGCCAGGCAGTTGTGTCGTAAGTTAGCAGGTTTAAGATGACAAACTAGAACAAGCTTGCTGTTTTAAAGTCTCCTGAGAACTTTTGAAAAAAATGTTAACGATATAAAAATATTAATATCAACTTGGTTTTCCTCCCTTTCTTTCTGTCAATGCACCATTCTCCTTTTGGTTATTTGTGAATTTTGACTTATGAAATAACGATGGGTATTACTCGATCAATGCTGCAGGGAAATTGCAAAACATCTTTCCCTACCGCCTGTTAAGTTGCACTGCAGCATGCTTGCTGAAGATGCTATCAAGGCTGCTGTTAAAGATTATGAAGCGAAACGCGCTAAATTGGCCGATGGTGCTGAATCTCCTCCTGTGGAAAAGGCTTCGAGTGCTTAGCTAACTAATGATTGTAAATGATGTAAAAACTGTTATAGTCAAAACCAGCTGTCCAAGGTGCGAGTTCTCTGTCCGGTTTTTAATATTCGATGGCAATCATAATCACCACCTTAGTTTACTTTAAATTGTTTTTTCTTTTTCCGATCCCCTCCTTTCCGGGGAACTGGGAAGTGAGTATTGGACCGTTGGAATACTGGTTCTTCAAGTCCACGTTTGAAAGTCCATCGATGGTGCCTTGCCTATTTCAATATTATACTTAATATCGGCTTACCGATTCAGACTGCAATTTTCATTTCTATCTACATAAATGCCGATTTTAGGTTAAAGAAAATTTGCAATATTGTTATACATTATATGCCATTTGTGTGTGTGTGTGTGTGTATGTATTGGTAGATAGGAGCTTAGGCACAAGGCAGCAAGTAAGGTCTTGGAGATGGCTTAGTTACTGTGAACCGAATGCCCTCGAGTGCGAGTGCCAAGTGTTCGATTTTGGCCAGGGAAAATATCTTGTTATCTTCACGTTATCCAGTTTTTGAATTCTGCTGGAAGCTGATATGGACTGCTGATATGTATGTATATATATGCATCTATTTTGAGAATATCATGGGTTGATAATATTTAAGTTCATGCTTTGACAGCTCGATTATTCTAAATTATGGGTGGTTTGATGTTTAAAAATAAGCAATAGTTTACCTTTTACCAAAGATTAGAGGATGAAAATGATAGCAGGGATGGGGATTGTTGGGAATAATTATTTATAATTTCAATATTAAGTGAAAGGTGGGAATTTAAAGATATAATACATCTACTAATTCAGCTATGTTTCGGTGAGCATGAACTAAAATTAAACCAAGTCATTTATTGAATTTAAAGATGGATTAGTTGAGCTTTTTGTACGTTTTATTTCTTTGGCGGTGCAAGGTTTTTTGACCCGATTTTTTACAACTCATGTTTTTTGACACTCGCTGAACATTATCACGAGGAGATAATTATGGTATCTTCATGCTCCAAAACATAAATTTTCTATGTTTTTTTTTTTTGAAGGAAGGTCAAAAAAATCTTAAAGGGGGTTTGAAGTCATTATTATTTTTTTTTTTTTATTGAAGTACATTTATTTATCTTTAATTGACAATAATTTTGGTTTACTTTAGATGCTGAGATTGTTGGTAAGCAATAAAGCTGTGCCTAATTCTTCATTTTCTTTGTTTAACTAAAAACAAAAGAAGAAAGTATCAACAGTGTAACTAAAAAAAAACATGTAGATAATCAAACAATTTTCCAACAATGAAAAAACATCACCAACTTTTGTAATTCATTTAAATTCAAAAGCAATTCATTATAATACAATTAGTAAAAAATGTAAAATTGTTACCATAATATTCGACATTGCAATATATTATAGGGCTGGTATAAAATATTTTACCAATATGACCAAAACTCAGTACATAAAAGTGTATCTGTAGCTATTATTGATAGTCATTGATATGCTATTAGTAACTATCACTCATAGCTTAAAATTGTCATCTTTAATTACCGACTTTATAGTAGGAGTTTAGATTCAAATTCTAATTTGATTTTGAATCAAATTGTATTTTCTATTGATAAAAAAAAAATATTTGAATTACATTTTGAATCAAACTATCTCAATATTTTGTTAAATTAATTCAAATTTAAAATGGTATTTTAGATATAGAATTTAAGGGAAAAAAATGAAAAGTCGTGCATCTATTACATCTATTACGCGCGTCTGGGTGCGAGCCATACAGTGACCATTAGTTTGAATCTTCCACGACTGCTCGCCGGTCATCGGATCTCCGGCACCGTTCACTGCTGATCATCTCGCCGACAGTAGCTTCACTATCACTTCCAGTTCACCTGAGACTGATTGAATTCCTTGAACCATTCCCTCCAAATCCCCGATCCGGCCGGGCCGTCGGTTGATCAGAATCCAAATTCATACCACCTCATTTCTCTCCAAAGCGCCACCGTAGCCCCTCGGCAAAAGGTCGGCCAAATTCGAATTCATACTACTTACCGGACTTTTTTTACTGATTCAATCCGTTCCAGTCAAAAGAATTGAAGATGTATCCAATTATCTTCGTTTTGTAGAGAGTAAAAGGCAAGCTACTTTTCAAAGTGGGCCTTAGAAAGTTAGAAGCACGAATTCCACTTTCAGGATTTGAATTTATGTTTTTCTTTTTCTCTTCCCCTTTTTTCAATAGTGCGATCGTCATAGTTGGATGTCGTTTCTTCTTCTTCTAATTAACAAGTATCTATAAATTGTAGTTGGTTTGTAGGCGTACGACGAGTGGTGGGTGGTCAAATAAAGTCAGAATTGTGGGTTAGGCAGCTGGGTGGTGAAGGTTTGGTATTAATGGCTGGTCCTGAGGAAAACCCACATCTTGAAATTTGTGGTATAAAGGGAGATAATCAGCAAGCTGAGGGTCTGAATGGTGGTGAGAGGGATATGGCTCCGGTCACCGGCAATTCCATTCACAGGTCAGGTTCTCGTCCGCAGCTAGACCTCAGCAAAGCTGCAATTCAGGGAAATTTCGAGGAGAGAGACCCTACAATTCTGTTGCCTAACCAGTCTGATGATATATCTCATCTGGCTCTTGACATCGGCGGTATTTTCCATGTGTTTTGGTTCATTCTGTCTTACTTTTTTGTTCTTAGATTAGATGTTTACTTTTGGTTAATTCTTTTTATGGGTTTTTGGGGGAAGGATCTTCTGAAGGGTGTGGAGGAAAAGTGAAATTGAAAATAAAAGTTGCTTACTTGCTCCACATTTTAGTATATTCTTTTCCTTTTTCCTTTCTGCAAATGTTCTTATGCTTACTTTTTTTTTTTTTTTTAACATTTCTTATTGTTTGAAATTCTTCATAAGATGAAATTAGTTATTGTGAAACGTATTTTGTTGTTTCCTCTAGCAAACATTTTCTTTGGTAATATTCTCCTCGTTGGATTCGAAATCCGAAATTTCTGTATATGTAGAGATATGGTTAACTAATGGCTGGTAAGATAGCAAACAATTGAAAAGTGATTATTAAAAAGTTAAAATAGTGAGAAATGAACAAACCCATTCATATTCTTTTATCAATAAGTAATTACTACTCAAATCTGTTAGAGAATCTGATTCCAACTAGTATAAGGATTGGAGCGATTCACAATCAGATAATGGGGAAAATACTCGTTTTGCTTTTAAATGAAAAAGGTTATTCCGTTTTTGTTGAACGCTCATTTCCCTCTTCTTTTAGTTGTTATCCAAGTCTTGACATATATTACATTTGGTGTAACTTTTTTCCTGACTAATCATCATTGAATCCATTCTTGTACTTGAACAATTGTGAAGTGAATAAGATAATGTGTTGAAAAATAGGTATTTATGGTTAATATAGAACACAGCTTTTTACAGTTTTGGTTTCTTTTTTTTTTTTGAGGAGAAACAAATTCATTGGTTTCTTTTTACAGTTTTGGTTTCTTAGTAAGTTGATGATAGCATTAATTCGTAATTTGCAGGATCTCTCATCAAATTGGTGTACTTCTCAAGACATGAAGATCAATCGGTTGATGATAAGAGGAAGAGGAGCATGAAGCTGGGGTTTTCAAATGGTAATAGAAGAAGTTATCCAGTTCTTGGCGGGAGGCTTCATTTTGTGAAGTTTGAAACAAGCAAGATTAACGAGTGTTTAGACTTCATTCATTCCAAGCAGCTGCATCGTGGTGGTATGTATGTTGTCATCATACTCTTAGTCCATTCATAATTTTTAGATAATCTGAGTTTCTTTTTTTCTGGCAATGCCTGAACATTTTCAGCGTGCAAAGATTTACCTCAATGGCATTCAGATGGCCCAGCAAATGAAAATGCCATCATTAAGGTATATTCTTTCGATATGACTGCATATCACTTCATATCAGTTCTGTTGTGTCTTTGAGAAAAAGGCTCAAAGATATTAGTAGCTGCAGAACGGAAAGTAATATGCTTCAGGACTTGGTGTATATTTCATATCCGTTTTCTACTTTTCTGTGAACGAGTTAACAAAGAACTACTACTCTACAGTAATAACTTTTACTTTCAGCTATTGACATTCTTTCTTAGGACCTCCTTTGCATGTATCAGCTAGCTTTATCGTCAAATGGAGAACTTTTTGGCCATTGGGTTGATTCACCCCGGCCCCAGGGGATCTACCCTTTTGCATCTTTTTTTGTGCCTGGGCGGGCCTAATGTCTTTTCTGTTCTCAGTTATTTTGTTTTTCATTTGTCTTGATGAACCCAAAAAAATAAAGAAGTGGAGTTAGATGCAGGAAAGGTTGTGCTCCTTGATTAATGTTGTTCACCATATATATAGATAATACTTCTCCTGTAACAATTGCTGCAGGCTACAGGTGGAGGAGCATACAAGTTTGCAGATCTTTTTAAAGAAAGACTTGGAGTTAGCCTTGATAAAGAAGATGAAATGGATTGTCTTGTGGCTGGAGCAAATTTTTTGCTAAAGGTGGATTTCATATACTAACTTCTTTTTGCTAGTATAAAGATTGTGTTTTTTGTATATTTATTTATTTTTCATTATAGTAAAATAGAAGTTGAATTATGCTTGCATTTCAAATCCTACTATTATGTTGTTTCATCAGTTCTTTTACTAACTACCTTTGTTTTCGATTACTCGAAAGCTTTGAATTTCATGTTTTTGTTTGCTTCTTTGTGCCCATAAATCTCTTGTACTGCATCATGCCAATTGATATAAAAAATGAATACTTTAATTAACGTTTGATTGAGTTACATGTTGAATTAGTATCATGTATATTACTTTTGAAATTTCTTTAATGATGGCATGGTAATTTTTCAGAAGGCCCGAGGGCTTGATCCTTGAGCTTGTTTATTTTGATTGTTTTAAGATCTTAAATATGTAGTTCACTTATGAAATCACAGTCACAGACTCACACGTGAATGCTTAGATACCTCTATGAAGAAGTTGGGTTGTTAACCGTAAAGGATACTCGTTGGTGCAAAAAGTGAACCTCCAAACCTTAGACTTTGAAACTGCAGAATGGGCAGGATTTGCAGGAATAATTTGCAAAGCAAGGGATGTCTTCTGATGGTCAAATTATAAATCTATTCCTGTCTAATCACATGTTTGTCTCATCTTTTGTAGACTTTTGAGTCTTTGGTTGCTGCTTAAAAAAGTTGTATATGCATAACTTGCTAACTTCTATATAGTTGTCTTAAATCAAATATCTTTCTTTGGAGCATTGTTAGTCGTCTTGTTCTCAGATGAATAGTACACCAAAGGTTACTAGCTGTTAACAATGTTTTAGTAGGCAATACGTCATGAAGCTTTCACTCATATGGAGGGTAAAAAAGAGTTCGTGCAACTTGACCATAACGAAATGTTTCCTTTTCTGCTTGTTAACATTGGATCTGGTGTCAGCATGATCAAGGTATGCTGTCTGTTAATCTCTACTTTCGTTTTTCCCTTATTCCATTTTCTTGCTCTTCATCTTAAGGATGGCTAAAGCATGCTAAGCTATAATATATGCTTTACATTTTTTGTAAGGTTGATGGTGATGGGAAATTTCAGAGAGTTAGTGGGACAAATGTTGGAGGGGGCACTTACTGGGGCTTAGGAAGGCTGTTAACAAAATGTAATAGGTAATTATGCTGTTATATATTGTGCATATCTTCTCTCTACAAAATTTGTGAAGATTTGACATTTATTTATCTTGCTCCAGTTTTGATGAGTTGTTAGAGCTTAGTCAGAAGGGAGATAACAGCACAATTGACATGCTTGTTGGGGACATATATGGTGGCATGGATTACTCTAAGGTGTGTTATATGTAAATTCAAATTCCTTGTGTTTCTGTGCTTCTTTTCAAGTTTGTGTCATTGCTTCAACATGTTCCTGTAAAAATGTGCAGATTGTTGTTCTTTTGTTTGTTTTTTCTTATTATTTTTCCCGTTCGTCTATGTCATAATTTGTGAATTACCGTGGGATGATTGTTCTTTATGGTAACAATTTCTAAAACTCCCCTACTTATTATTCTCTTTTACTGATCTAGATTGGTCTTTCTGCGTCAACAATTGCATCTAGTTTTGGCAAGACCATCTCAGAGAACAAGGAGCTTGAAGACTACAGACCAGAAGATATCTCATTGTCTCTCTTGCGAATGATCTCGTATAACATTGGACAGGTCAGTGTGCAATGGAAACATTACTTCAGATTCCTCAGGATCTAATCAAAATTTACTAGGGGTCCAACTCTACACAGTTGAATTATCTTAATATATAAGTAAATCAAGATAACTGATTCTGCTTTGCTATGGCAATCATTCTTAGCAATGTATTGAGTTATCACACAAAAACTAACTGAACAAAATCGACCTAATCATCAAATACTAAATCCTCATTTTTGACTCAGGTTGAGCAATTGTTTTCTATTGTTCTCTGGATTTCATTTCTTATGCTATCGTTATTCAGAAATATGTTGCTATGGACATTTTAAGAATTGTTTGGGCGTCATTTTGAAAAAAAAAAGTTTTCTTATATTTTCAAAACTGCTTTTAAGAAAATCTTTTGGGTGCTTTGTTAATGTTATGAACTTATGTTATTGTACCCTTTGAAATCACTATTGAAAAACTTTTGATATTGCAAAAACAAACTAAAATGAAGTAATTTCTAAGAAATGGACACCCAAGCATGTTTTCATTTTTTTTTTTAGTATATAAAGCAGAAAACTATTTTTCAAAACACTTCCAAAAGTTCCCTAGCCTTTGTATCAAGTGATGTAGGGTGTAATGGGTTTATTTGGGAAAATTCTAATTATTTGTTAAGATGACCTTTCAGATAAGTCACCTTGTACCATGGAGAGGTAGGTTATCTTTTAATGTTGCCTAGCTGATTAGTCACTACGGTAACTAATAGTTACTTGGCCTATAAATACCAACTTCCCATGTCTTAGGCTGTATCTTTTTATCATTTTTATCAATAAAGACAAATTTGAACTTGAGCATCTGCATCATTAGGGTTTGTGATGAAGGAGATCTGGAGATGTTTTACTAGTTAATTAAAATGTAAGGAATGATGATATTGCACTCCATATGAAGACTTAGCTTCTGATGCAAGTGTATAAAATTGTAAGTGTTATAGTTCATTTGTGCATACGGCAATTATAAATAAATAAACTAAAGGAGTTAAATGAGATGATAATTTAGACATGGACCAAGGCATATACCATGGATACAATTTCATTCGCAGTTCAGTTCTGGTAATCTGCATCAACAAATTTTCTGTTTCTCATTGTCATTTTTATTTACATATTTATTTTTTATTTTTTACTTTTTCTTTCTCAATAGAGAATATTGATCTGTATATTTTGTTTAGGTCGAAAGGAGAAGCACAAGCAATGTTCTTGCGTCATGAAGGGTTCTTAGGAGCCTTAGGTGCATTCATGAGCTATGAAAAGCATGGTCTCGATGATCTATTAGCCCATCATTTAGTTGAAAGGTTTCCTATGGGTGCACCATATACGGGAGGGAAAGTTCATGGGCCTCCACTTGGTGATTTAAATCACTTTTTGAATTCCTAAGTTCAAGAAGATGAAACTATTGTTATGGAGCAATGACTAAAGTTAACATATATAAAAGAGAAATGTATGAACTTCACTCTATCACAAGTCCAAACACTACAACAAATAATGGCTTTACCGACGCCAATAATTACCGACGCTGTACATTACGTCGGTAATTGTAAGCATTGCCGACGTCTAAGGGACCGCGTCGGTAAATATAACTATTACCGACGGCCTTTTAGACCGCGTCGGTAAATATAACAATTACCGACGCGGTCGAACTTCGCGTCGGCAAATGTAATCAATTGCCCACGCGGTCCTTAACCCGTCGACAATTTTTCGACCTTTACCGACGCCCTTTTGGACCGCGTCGGTAAAAATTAATAATGAATAATTAATTATGTAGATATACCGACGCGGTCCATAAATGCGTCGGTACATAATGACAATTGCCGACGCGGAATTAAACGGCGTCGGTAAATATGGATTTTGCCGACGCGTTTTATAACGCGTCGGTAAAGGTCTGAAAATAAAAAAACCCTGCGCCCCGATTTCTTCTTCTTCATTTGTTCTCTGCCCTAAGCCCCCCAAAATCGCGCCCTCTCCCTCATTTCCACGATACCGCCGTCGTCGTCTCCTCCGTCTCTCCATTACCGCCTCCGCCGTCTCCTCCCTCCTTTCCACAATATCGTCGTCGTCTCCTTCGTCTTTCCATTACCGCCTCCGCCGTCTCCTCCCTCCTTTCCACTACCCGTCGGCGCCGTCTACTTTTTTTGTTCTCCTACGAGTGTTTGTCTTCTCTCAAATACGGTATTCCCTCGATATACATTTTACTTTTTTGTTCTTTCGTTTTCATTCTCGTTCTTGATTTTGATCTCCTTTGGAGATTTCTATTCCCCTTTTGCAAGGATATTCTAGGGTTCACGATTTCTGCAAAATGTCTTCAATTGGAACATCCAAGGGAATTCTGGAGATCGCCAAGTTCGGGTTTTATGTTACTATACCCATCTTTTTAATGTACTCATTCGCCAACAATAGCAAAAATCTCCAAAGATTCATTGGCAAAGTAAACTTTCTAATCTCCCTTTCTTCCTTCATCAAATTATGTTTGTGCTCATAGTTTTATATGGACTGATTATTGACAAATATTATCCTCTTATTAGTATCATCTTTGGTTGTTCAATTCATTTTTCCTTTTAGAATTAGCTGTAGGATTTTGCATATGGGAAATTTCACATTAGGGCTCTGATTTTTTTTTTTAATGTTTAGGATTTGATTATGAGATTGATATTGAAATTAAGAAGAACTACTTGAGAGGTACTCTTATTGCTTAAGTATTTTGAGCTTGTTTTTATTTTTTTTTTTATTTTTTTTTTGTAGAGAACTATAGCTCTAGCTGAATGTACATGAATTGAAAGAGTGGTTGTTATGATGAGATTTAAGTTTTAGCTAATTTGGTTAGGTTTAAAAAGGATTTTAAAACTTGGTTTTGAAAATGGAAGGTTTCGTTTTGAAAATGGAAGAACTATTGATAAGTTTAGATAATTTGGTATGTTTAAAGGATTTTAATATTTCGTTTTGAAAATGGATGAAATGTTGATAAGTTTAGATAATTTGGTTATGTTCAAGGGATTTTCATTTCTTTCACTTTCTTGAATAAACCATTCCTAGAATTCCCATTGTTCTAAAGCTAACATTTGATAAATGATAGAGAGCCTAAAAGTTCATGAAATATTGAGTATTATAAACCTACCCATTTCAGCTTTTGGTTTCTTCTGTATTATAAACAGAAAAAAGAGTGGTTCATGAGGTTGAATAGGTACTTGTGGTTATTTTAAACAGAAAGCTTGCAGCGATTGGGTCGACGAGAATGGGCACCCAAATCTGCGGTTCTTTTCCACCCACTTCGGAGAATCCAGAGTAAAGGTACTAAAATCTCTCCTACAAGACGATCTTTCTGGTTCTGATTGTGAGTGCTCAATTTTCATAGTTTTAGTCTCATTTCATTTCAGCATGATCCATTGTGATTCAAATTCTTGGTATATCCGTGGATTTTCTTCAATGGAATTAGTGGGTTGTTGTTTTTTTTTCCCATGTATTTTAACTTGTAAGGAGGTGGAGTTTTGCTCTTGCATCTTTTATTTTTCATTTCCTTGTTTTAAGAAACAGCATGAAGTAGGAATCCAACTGTTGGATGAATGTTTCCTCGTTGCTTAAAGATTGATGATTTATAAGAATGCACCCGTTGTGTTCTCTTTTGGAGGTTGGTAAATGCCTAGTTTATGCCATGTTGGATAATCATTTGATTATAAACACTTGTTCCGCTTATGAGTTTGAAGTTTTTTTGTTTTGTTTTCTACTTTGTACAAATGCTTTCAAAGTCTAGGTCAAGTTTTGAAAACTAAAAAAAAGTAGTTTTTCACCTAGTGAAATTTGTTTTTCATGAACCAGCATAAGTTAAAATAACCACTCCTAAACTTGTTTTTCACCTAGTGAAGTTTGTTTTTCATGAACCTCATGAACCAACATAAGTTATCTTTGTTGTTTAAATTGAAAAAAGTTGAAGTTGGTTTTTCATTTCTTGAAGTTTGTTTTTCATTTGAGGTTCTTTTTTTGTTATGTTGTTGTGGCTGATTTCTAAACTGACTAGAAGGCACACTAGGTGTAATTTTGGAGTTTGAATAAGTTACTTGGGAGTGTGCATTTTCATTGCAGGAGTGTTTTATCCGTTTTTCAAAGCAAACTCTACCCAAATTTTTAAAAGTTTGTAAAAAGAATTTGTTTCCCTTCCCTTTTTGTTTAAATCTTTGTAGAAAATGAGGTTTTAATTGTTCTTGATTGATTGTGAGATTTTGTTAACTTTGATATGTAATCTCATATACTTTGATTTTTATGAAAAAGTTGATTAATATGTATATAGTTTGAGTGCTTATAATTTTTTTTTGGTTTTCAGAATTAGGTGTTTCATGATCGATGATGAACGGCGAGGAAGATCGTGATAAAGAAATTTGAAAAGTTTTGACATCATTACTAGAATATGGTTTAAGCATTTATACTTTGATTTTTGTGAAAAACTTGAATATTGTACCGAATGTTCTTCAAATTGTAAAAAAACTTGAATATTGTACTGAATGTTGGTTCAAATTGTAAAGTAAACTGGAATATTGTACTAATGTTGGGTTCAATGGTAAAATAAACTTGAATATTGGTTTTTGTAAATAAGTTTTTTTATATATAATTTTTTTTTGAAAAAGGAAAATAAATGCCGACGCCATTGGTTGGCGTCGGCAAAGCTTAGTTTTGCCGATGTGTTAGGTACGCGTCGACAAATAAGACAAATGGCGACGCTCCAGATTGGCGTCGGCAATTGTCCTCTTTGCCGACGCGTTAATCACGCGTCGGTAAAACTAATCTTTGCCGACGCCAACAATTACCGCGTCGGTAAGACCTTTCCCCACGCGCCTATCCCGACGAGTTGCCCGACGCTCGATTTGGCGTCGGGAAAGGCTTTCCCGACGTTTTTTTATCTAATTCCCGACGTTACGAAACGTCGGTAAAGCCCTTATTTGCCGACGCCAAATGCATGAAATCATATGAAGACTTTATTAATGTTGTAACATTCAAATTTGAAGCCAACATGAACATAACTCAGCTTGCATAACTGTGAACTAATGATCAAAAGATCACATGTTCGATCCCTTGACCCCGCATTAATTAAATACCTTTGCAAAAAAAATATATATTTAAATTTGAATTCGAAATCATTTAATTAAGTAATTGGAGATTTCCATTCATTTGGTTGTTGGGAAGTAGAAGTTAGGGTGTTGGAGAAATCCTTAATTTGCATGAACTTGAATTACTTGTCTATAAAATGGATTCATCTTGTCTAATGTAGGAGAACAAATGCCAACAAGAGCATAGCTCAACGGCATAATGTACTGTCTAGTGACCATGAAGTCCTAGGTTCAATCCCCCACCCCAACATATTGTCAAAAAATAAAAATAAAATGTAAGAGAACAACTTGGATAATAGATTTGAAAACTTCATTAGAGCATTTCCATAGCCGAGAGCTATCTGGTTATCTTGATCCATTTCACTAAGGTTTCATATCATTTGGTATCAGAGCATATCAACTTGGATAATAGATTTGAAAACTTCATTAGAGCATTTCCATAGCCGAGAGCTATCTGGTTATCTTGATCCAATTCACTAAGGTTTCATATCATTTGGTATCAGAGCATATGTTGTTCTAACCGAAAGCTCAAGATTAGAAAAATTTATCGTCTTTCATTTTCCAAGTTGCTTTCAATTCTATAATTTTTTGTTCTTTTCAATTTTGAATTGTTGGGACCATCCATTACATTATCTATCCGTTACATTCTGTCCAAATTAAAAAAAAATGTCAAATTAGATGTTTCTAGTTTTCGTGTTCTTTGTGAAATCTGAAGTTTGAAGTATTTGATTCGAAATTTGTTATCAAAATTGATTATTTATGTTTATTTGAGCTCCAAAAGCAAATAATTCAAATTTTGCATGTCAATTGTTTTTCCAATGCATGCATGAGTTATAATATACAATTCCAATACACTCCAATTAATGCATGAGTTGTAACTTCCTTTATTTTTAAATTTTTTTTTGTTGATAAATAATGAGTTGTAACTTGTGCTCATTGATTCTAATCACATTTTCAATCATAAAAAGTCAAATTGTGTCTTTTCATTTCATATTTTGCTCTTTAGCTCTATTCTTGGAATCTAATTCCACTAATTAAGTTAGTAGTTGTTTTTCTTACATGTTTGTTTATTACTTGATTGCAAAAACTTTCATAGCTCTTATTTTTTTGCTCCTAACCAATTTGAGATAAATCAGTTGTGAGATTATAATTGAGTGTAAACACGAATGATCTAGATTATAAGGGAGAGTAAACACGTGAATGAGTGCTTGTGATATTTTCTCATTATTTGGCTATCATGTTGCACCATAGAAGAAGACACCATGAGACCTACAATCGTGATGTTCATTTTATGAAAGCTGTTTGAGATAATTTAGATGAGATGCGTCAATCCTTGAATGAACTATTCAAAATAAATCAAGAGTTGTATTTGTGGGACCAAGCAAGAAAAAGACGAGACATACAATCTGTTCAAAAAGAGGAAAAGTGCGCCAAGAAGTCTACAAGGTACACTAAACCTAAACCAACTTTCACTATTCATTCATCTTTGGAAAATGTTAGTTTACCTACAAGATGTGATCATTTTGATAAGGTAAAGTGTAGTAAAGAGAAGCTTGCTAATATTGTACCTATGCATGAAAATGAATTTTTACTTCGTAGCTCATTAGATAGCAATGAATCATATGATTACAATCCTACTACTAGTGTTATACCACTTATTTTTGGAGAATCGTGTGTTGATTGATAATAGTGGAGTAGAGAAAGTAGATGGTAGTGAAATTGAAACTATAGTACATCGTGATGACATTGTTAGTAGTACATTAGATCACAAAGTAACGTATGATTCTAAATATCTTTAAAAAAAAAACATATGATTCCACTCTTGTATCATTCATTCCAAGAGAATTAAAACTTGATGTGTGTGAGTTGGAAAACAAAAGACATGAGACGGAGGAAAAAACAATAGAAATATATGAAGAAGAAAAGTGTGAAAACATGAATGAGAGAGAAAAGAAAGTGAGTAGTACTTCGCTTATAAAGAAAAATGAGAGAAAAGTCAAGAATGTGAGCTCGTGTGAAAGAAAATGTGCGGTTAAATCTATTTTGTTTTCAAAACAAAATATTTTTTTTTTATCTTTTATACAAAGGATCTTGTTCTCTAATGGGTGAGCTCAAACCACATTTTTCTAGTATTTCTTTTGAGTTCTTACAGGAGGCCAAAACACTCATTGAGAAGCTTGATTCAAGGTTTCTTTCTAATGTCAACAATGACAGCTGACACATGGATTGTGCCAACGCTATTATTGAGAGGCAAAACTCCTAATTTGCTTCTAAATTCATCAATGGTAGCAAACATATGTTAATAAAATCGGACAAATGGATGTGGAACTTTTGGAAGGACCGTTGTCCATTTTACAAGAAACCCAACTAGAATTCAAGAGGCGATCTACCTGTGACATCTCATGACTACAAAATTGCTCTATAAGGTGAAAAAGATGTCAATTACATTTTCAATGCCGCTGATTTTCATCCTTTTGATGTAGATGATGGTGATGATTTCAGGATGAATCATTTTGAAGAAGAGCAGGATGATATGAATCTGTGACATCTCATGACTTCAAGATTGCTCTATAAGGTGAAAAAGATGTCAATTACATTTTCAATGCCGCTGATTTTCATCCTTTTGATGTAGATGATGGTGATGATTTCAGGACGAATCATTTTGAAGAAGAGCAGGATGATATGAAATATCTTGACAATCAAATTCATATCCAAGTTGAAGCTCAAGAAGATGAAGTTGTTGTTATGGAGCAAGGACTAAAGTCAACAAAGAAGAGAAATGCATAGACTCCACTTTGTCACAAGTCCAAATGCATGAAATTATATGAAGACTTTATTAATGTTGTGATATTCAAATTTGAATTCCTAGAAACCATTTAATTAAGTAGTTGAAGATTTTTCATTAATTAGGTAGGTGAAGATTTCCATTCACTTGGTTGTTGGAAAGTAGAAGTTAGGTTGTTGAGGAAATCATTAATTTGCATGAACTTGAATTCTTTGTCTATAAAATGGATTCATCTTGTCAAATGTAAGAGAACAACTTGGATAATAGATTTGAAAACTCCATTGGAGCATTTCCATAGCCGAAAGCTATTTGATTACCTTTTTCATTTCTTGTATGACTTGCATGTTTTAGCAATCTAATAGTAGAGTGTTTCGATTCAAGGTTAAGGACGAGTTCCTCATCTTTGAATATTCGATCTAGCGGTATTTCTATTCTTCTCTTTATCTTGGGGTGAAACTGAATGTATTAAGGAGTTTTAGTATTTGTGATTCAAATGTTCGTATAAACAAAGAGTTCTTGATCCAATTCACTAGGGTTTTGTATCAACAAAACTCATCATTAGAGACACTATCCAAAGATCTGGAAAGACCTATCTACCGAAAATCTGAAATTATTTTGTGTATGTTGTTGGGCAATGTGGGCACACAGAAATCAATTAGCTGATAAGAAGCCCATTCAATCAATAGCTGAAAGTGGAACAAATTTTAGATTACCTCACTGAGCATCGACAAGAAGATTCTCCTCCAATCTATGTTTCAAGTGGGTCTGACATGTTGAATCGGTGTTGAGAGTAGAGGCAAGGTGGGCTCCTCAGGTGAAAGGCTCTTTCAAGCTAAATGTTGACGCCTCATGTGGTCCGCTGATGGGTAACACCGATTTGAAGGCTGTGATTCGGGACAAAAATGAGAATTTAGTGGTCGCAAAGTCAACTGTCTTCCCTGAAAGTGTTGATGTTCTTGCGGCAGAGGCAATGCCTTTACTTTTTGGTTTGAAGCTGGGTGATCAGAGCGACATTTTAGAGGTGTGGGCGAAATCGGATTCTCAGGTGTTGGTGAAGAGCATTAATGATCGAAGGAGTTTCATTTCTCCTTAGGGTGTTCTGTTAGAGAAAATTAATTCATTGTTATCATCTGGGAACTTCATGTGCCTTTGTTTTGTCCCTAAATCCAAAAACAAATTCACCCATAACTTAGTGGGTTGGGCCCTGTCTAATAGTAAGAATGAAGAATGGGTCATCCACGTTGATTAGTTGATTTTTTAATTTATTATAGCAATTCTTACAGCTCTATGAGCATTTCGAATACTTAAGGAAGTCTCCTTTCCTTGAATATATATATATATATATATATATATATATATATATATATATTAAAAGGATTTGATGTTGTACGCATAAATATGAAAGGGAAAAATGAAGATTCAAGTAAGGTTATAGATGGAAACATGAGAATTGGAAAAAGAAGCTCTAGAAGGAAGGCAACCGCTAAGGGAGGAAAATAATCAAGATCAATTAAGAAGAAAAAAAGAAGAGACAAATTTGAAGATTTTGAAACTAGTAAAATAGATTCTTCAATCAAGGGAGAGACTATCAATCCATTAACAGAAGAAATCAAGGATTCTGGTGTAGAAAACTTCGATGGTGGGAGCAAAATGATGTATGAAAAGAGATATGAGACACGAAAGCAGAAGAAGAGAAAATATTTGTCTTTTCCATATATAAACTGGGGGCGCATAAAGTTATGTCAACTAAAACAAAAGATATTAAGACTTTTAATATTTCTAGCGAATTTGAGGATGAAAACATAGATGAGGGCCAAAATGAAACCCCATTGCTATCTAAATGCAGTTGCAAGTTCTGGAAGAAGTGGTACTGGAATATCACTAGTGGGAGTGATGTCGCTGATATTTAAAACTTGACGAGTGCATCACCAACCGAGTTTCTCTCTGAGCTTCGTTTTACCGTTGTGACTAGTGGGAGAGATGTCGATGATATTCAAAACTTGGCGAGTGCATCACCAACTGAGTTTCTCTCTAAGCTTCGTTTTACCGCTTGGAATTGTCTTTATCCAAACGAAAACAACAACTTTGATGCGGTTGCTCAATTTTTCTCCAGATTTAGAATTTTGATGTTTCATGATGAATCTGTCAATGTTGGTCAAAATGAGGCAATGACGACCGATTTATTCTTTCTTGGGGGACAAATGTAAGAGGTTAAGCATCCTTCTTCCACTGCCAAATATGGGATCAAGAAAAGAAAAAGCCAGACAAGTTTTACTACGGAAGTGGAAGAGATGAAATCCAAATTAATCTATGATGATGTGAATTTGTCTAGAAAAGCTGAAATATGTCATGCAAAAGATGCCCAGAAAAAAATCCGGTTGACTTCCAATGCTAAATAAAAAAAAAGATAGAGAAAGCTTGCGAAAAATGAAGACTAAATCCCTTTCCGCTTTGTCAGATGTGAACATTAACATTTCTTCCAGTAGCCTACTCACAAAAGATTCACCAGAGATTGGACCCCTCTCACCCAATGGTTTACCAAAGCGGCGAAGGAAGAGAAAAAACAATGGATCAAATCTCTCAAAGTAAACCAACAACGAAGATACCAGATTTAAATGGAAATGGTTCTGTAGCTGGAACGTTGGTGGAGGATAAACATGTTGTGAACCATGTTGCTTCACAACAAAAGTCTGCGCCAAAGAAGAGAAGGAAACTTGGAGCTACTAAGGAGCATTCAAAGGTGTCTACTGAATCCATAGATGTGAATATCAACAATAAACCTATTTCATTTTTCAAGATCTACAGGTCACAGCTCCACAACCACTCAGTGTAATTCCAGAGCAAAATAAAGTGGATTTTGTAGAAGCGCCTAACCAGTGAAAGATCAACCAATTAACTAGGATCATAGCAAACCCTTGGCCAAAAAGCAAAGAGGAATGATAAACAATTATTGGCGGATCCAAAGGTTATCTTATCTTTTGATACATCGAGTTCAAATGGAATAAATATTGATTCTACTTAGGAGAAAGATTCCCAGTTGACTAACAACCTTCTGATTCACACTAAAACCTAGGAGAAAAATGAAGAAAAAAAGGGAAGCTAGGTTGAACCATCAAAATCCCCCGGACAACGTATATTTATAATAGAGTTGAAATTGATGGTGAAGGTTTATGATCACTTCTTATCTTAACTTTCTCTTCAGAAGCTCCCTTACCTCCCCGGGAGCAAGTTATTACTACGTTTAGCCAGTTTGGATCATTGAAGGAATCATAGATACAATTGAAAAATTCAACTATTGAGATAGTTTTCCTCCGAAGCGTTGACGATATGGAAATAGTTTAGAGTTTAAAGAAGAACAACATTTTATTCTCTTCTTTGACTCAGACTTTTGTTGTGAAGCAACATGGTTCACAGCATGTTGATCTTCCACCAACACTCCAACAATAGAACCATTTCCATTTAAATATGGTATCTTCGTTGTTGGTTTACTCGGAGGGATTTGATCCATCGTTATTTCTCTCCCTTCGCCGCTTTAGTAAACCATTAGGTGAAAGAGGTCCAATCTCTAGTGAATCTTTTGTGAGTAGGCTACTGCAAGAAATATTAATGTTCACATCTAACAAAGTAGAAAGGGATTTAGTATTCATTTCCCCAAGCTTTTTCTATCTCTTTTTTATATAGCATTGGAAGTCAACGTGATTTTTTTTCTGGGCATCTTCTGCATGACATATTTCAGCTTTTCCAGACAAATCCACATCATCATAAATTAGTTTGGATTTCATCTTTTCCACTTTCGTAGTAAAACTTGTCTAGTTTTTTCTTTTCTTGATCCCAGATTTGGCAGTCCAAGAAGGATGCTTAACCTCTGACACTTGTCCCCCAAGAAAGAATAATCGGCCGTCATTGCCTCATTTTGACCAACATTGACAAATTCATCATGAAACGTCAAAATTCTAAATCTGGAGAAAAATTGAGCAACCGCGTCAAAGTTGTTGTTTTCGTTTGGATAAAGACAATTCACAGCGGTAAAACGAAGCTTAAAGAGAAACTCAGTTGGTGATGCACTCATCAAGTTTTGAATATCAACGACATCACTCCCACTAGTCACCGCGGTAAAACGAAACTCAAAGAGAAACTTCAGTTGGTGATGCACTCGTCAAGTTTTAAATATCAGCGACATCACTCCCACTAGTGATATTCCGGTACCACTCTTTCGGAACTTGCCACTGCATTTAAATAGCAATGTGGTTTCATTTTGGTCCTCATCTGTGTTTTCATCCTCAAATTCGCCAGAAATGTTAAAAGTATTAATATCTTTTGTTTTAGTTGACATAACTTTATGCCCTAGTTTATATATGGAAAAGACAAATATTTTCTCTACTTCCGCTCTCGTGTCTCAGATCTCCTTTCATACATCCCTTTGCTCCCATCATCGAAGTTTTCTACACCAGAATCTCTTGATTTCTTCTGTTAATGGATTGATAGTCTTTTCATACATCCCCTTGCTTCACTCAACAAAAGGCCGAGCTCAAGAAATCCATGTGCGAAATCTCAATATTTTTCAGTGTCATTTGAAAATCAGATGACTTTTTGTCTCGATAGAAATGAGGTTTCTGGTTTCGTGAAGGGAAACGCCTCGACATCATCCTTAAAATAAAATTGCTTGCCATTTTTGTAGTTTTCACTTTAAAGAAATATCAAACATTTCAAGCTCAACTTCGTTTTGGATCAACATTGCCTTAAAGTAGCAAGATGATTTTTGTAATGATCAAATAATCTAGGCTCAATTGAATGGTAAAGTTGGTTGTGTTAAATCAATGAGAGTATTTGACTCGAGGTAAGTATGGACAACTCGAAGTTAAGAAGTTGAGTTTATGTTTGATATGTATATTTGCTCACCTAACTCATTCATATAAGGTTCACTAGTATTGTGATGAGTCTGCTAGATCGCCTTAATTAGTAGATTAATAAAAGTTATCATGGACGAGCCACACACAAAAAAACATGCACGTATGGTATCGATATCAAGCCTTCTTGAGGTATTTAATAATCTTACTTTTTCTTGCCATTGGTGTAACCCTCGAAATTCTAGATTATAGATCTGCATGTTCCCCTAGATTATATCAGTTCAGATTCTTAGAACTATCTCATATGTTTGCTTACAAATAAAACATAAGGAAATCTAAATTCACGCTATACACAAATTTAAGAGCCTTTTTGGAAAGACTTTGCAAGAAGGCACTTGAAAAGTCATGTCAAACCGACCAGAAGTATCTCAACTTGAAACCATACAAATTCAGATTTTTTCAAATTATAAGCGAACCCTAAAAAGCGGATGAACCTTGTCGAGTTCCACGCGATGGGTTTACTAAATCAAACACCACGAACTTTTCCGCTCTCGATCTATTAAATTTTTTTACAAGTCAACTCTAAACCTCAACAGAAAAGAGTAGAAGAATTCATTGGCTCAAAACCAGAGTGAATTTTAGATTATATATGGAGAAATACATAACACAACAAAAATGATGATATTGAGGTAGAAAGTGATAGGCTAAGAATTTCACATGAGCATTTTCATAAACAGGTTGCCGACGAAGGTCGAGATTAATAATAGGGATAAGTACACAAATAACCACCTCGCCTATGATTTTATATTAATGTCCCGAGTTGTGTTTTTTTTAATCAAAAATGTCCAAATACTTTTAGATTTTTCATAAAAGTTGGGCGACAATTACTTTCAAACCCTTCAACCTCTCCAACACTTTATATTAAAATTCATTTAACATTTTAATAAAATAAAATAAAGTAAAACAAACTCATTTAAGAAAAAAAAAATGAAATCATAAAACTCACATTAATCACGCATTTGTCCCCTCATTAAAATTGTCTTCTCCTTCCTAGTAACCAAACCTAAAAAATATTCTCTCAGCAATTTATATTCATATATGAAACATATAAGGTGGGTATATATAAAGAAATACATATATTTTCTTTAAAAAAAATACATAATATCTGTAAGTATATATGAAGTATATAACCATATATGATGAAGTATATATCAATATATATGACGAGTTTAATTTATATAAAACAAATACATATATTTTCTAAAAGACAAATACATATTATCTATAAGTATATATACATGCAGTATATATGTATGAAGTATATATAAGTATATATGGTGGATATATATATATATATATGAAAGTACATATATTTTCTAAAAAACAAATACATATTATCTATGAAGTATATATAAGTATATATAAGTATATATGGTGGTTATATATAAAAAAAAATGAAGATGATGAATGAAAATGGAGAGAAGAAAAATCTGAGAAAGAAAGAACACTAATGTGAGGGGAATGCTTATATATACATATGTTGTGGAATATTATTTTTGTAATGCTTATATATACATAAGCTGTGAAAAAATGTTTTATTGTAAAATGAAGAAAATGAGGAGGATAAATGAAAATAGAGACGAAGAAAAATCTGGGAACGAAAGAATAAGGGAAAGACTAAAGTTTGGGAAACAGGGTTGGAAGAAATGTCTAAAAGGATGAGAATCAAATTAAGAAGAAAAAAAATAGTATAAAACATTCTTACTTAAATGGTGAGAAAAAATTGAGATTTAATACACAAAATAGGAAGAGAAAATGAATAATATTATGGAGATGTCGTATTAATGAACGACATAAAGATAATTAAAATTAATAAAAAAATGTAAATGAAAATTTTAAGATCTTATGACATATTTGAAAATATTTCAGTTAAAAGTGGTTATCGGATAATTTCTCTTAATAATAATACAAAATAAAGTCTTTTTTTTTTTTTTTTTTTTTTTTTTGAAATATGTTTTTGGTTTTTTAGTTTTGAGTATAGTTTCTAGGTTAAATTATCAAAAAACTACTCCTGAACTATGGTTCCATTACAAAAATACTTATAAACTATGAAAAACGTTTCAAAAATATCCTTGAAGTTTTAAAAGTTTCAAAAATCCCCTAAACTGATTAAAAAAAATGTTTCAAAAATGCTTTCAACGTTAACAACAACACACAAAATTCAGATGTGGACGGTTAAATCTAACTTGTACTTGTGTAACATGGAAAAAAAGAAAATGTGGACGTTTGAGGTATTGAAAAAAATCATGAAAACGTAGACATCTAATATATTCATCAAGATTTTGCCCTAGTTTTATTTTATTTAATGATCTTTTGAATCGATAAAATAATATTTTCATGATTTTTTTTAACACCTCAAGCGTCTAGGTTATTCATTTTTTCATGTCACACAAGTATAAGTTAGAATTTAACCGCCCACAACAAAATCATATGTGTATTGTTAACATTGAGATAATTTTTTAAACTTTTTTCATAATTCAGAGGTATTTTTGAAATGTTTTTCATAGTTTAAGGAATTTTTTAAACTTTTGAAACTTCATGAGCATTTTTTAAACGGAATCCATAGTTCAAGGATATTTTTGATAATTTAACATAGTTTCTATTTAGTCCCTAGATTTTAAAAGGTTACACTTTTACCTCTTAGTTTTGAGTTTAGTTTTTATTTGGCCCCTAGGTTTCAAAATATTACCTTTTTACCCTTGAGTTTTGAAGTTTCCATTTGGTCCTAGGTTCCATTTACTCATTTTTTTTTTATCATTTGTGTTACCTTTCATTAATTAATTTAAAATAATTAAATTAATTTATTTTCCACTAAATTTTCGTCACTATTAAAATTGATTAAGAAACTCTACATTATAATTACACCAAGGACCAAAAGTGAACTTCACTGAAAACTCTTGGATAAAAATATAAAATCAGAAAACCTAAATAGCAAATGTAAATAAACTCAAAATTCAAAGGTAAAAATGTAACATTTTAAAATTTAGAGACCAAATAGAAACTAAAACTCGAAACTCAAAGGTAGAAATGTAACATTTACACTATACTCAAAAATTAGGGACTCTTTTTTCTTCTTTATTTTTATTAGACAATATATGGAATCTCTTTTTAGATAGATTGTGATATCATATTTATCACACTATGAAACCTAATAGGCTTGAACTACTTTGGTAAGAATTAAGATACACATATAAAAGTGACATTGGCATAAGATCCATCTTAGGGTCTAGATTGAAAAGATAGAATAAAGACAAGGTGACAAATTCTAGAATTCAAATTTACCTTTTGCACTTGGAAAAAATACTAATAATAAAAGATGATACAAATGGAGACTTGATACAAATAATTTATAGTTTTTCTTATTCTAGAAAATATTGTATTTACCACAATTGTATTTTTTTATGTAGAATAAACCTCTTCTATGACCAAAGAAAGAGTGGAAAAAGAACCCTTATTTTATGACTCTTTTTAACCATTTCCCCATTCTTATTTTCCCTAAATATAACTTTAGAATTAAAATTTAAACTTTTATAAAAGTGACAATTTAATCTCTAAATTTTAGATTACAACGATTTGATATTTTTACTTTTAAATTTATAACAATTTAGTCCGGTTATAATTTTTTTTTATTAAAATTTAATGAAATTTCTTACACAGGATCGAAAAATTGATTATGAACAAAAATGTGTTTATAAACTATAAAAACTAAGTCACTACGTAATAAAAATTGACCCTTAATTTTGATGAGATTTTTCTTGATAGAGATTAAATTGTTACAAATTTGAGAGTATAGGTACCAAATTATTACGCATGTTAAAGTTCATGGATTAAATCGTTACACATTTGAAAGTTCAAGGACTAAATCGTTACAATTTAAAGTTTAGAGACTGAATGGTTACTTTCGTGAACAAAGTTCGAAATCCAAGATTTACCCCTTACAAATTTATAATCTTTTGAATATCCCTTTTATTATTTTCCTATTTTTTTTTTATATTTTGGAAAAAAAAAGATTTTTTTTTTTTTTTTTGAAGAGGAGTTGCAAAATAAGGTTTGTCAAGAAAAACAGCTTTCTATCTTTAGAAACAAAATTTCACCAAAAATATATTCCGGTACCAATTTTTTAAAGTCATTTTGTTTTTATTTATTCTTATATTCTTACAAACAAATGTCTCATATTTTATAGCAAAAAGACATGCACGAGGCTTTCAATACAATGGAGAGAGGAATATTTGATGCATGTGTTTTTTCCTTTATCTTTATTCTTTTTTTAATATAATAAAAGTGGGTATAAATATTTGAACCTCCCGACCTTCTTCAGAGGAGTATATCTCAATTATCGTCGAATTATGTTTGCTGATACATGTGTCTTATCAGCTTCAACTTAAATAGGAAGAGTATATGTCAATTACCGTCGAACTATGCTCATGTTTGCTTATACATGTATTTTACCAGCTTCAACCTCAATAGGAGGAGATTGTCGAACTATGTTCATGTTTGCTGATACAATGTGCCTTACCAGCTTCAACCTCAATACGAATAGTATATGTCAATTACCGTCGAACTATGTTAATGTTTGCTGATACATGTGCTTTACCAGCTTCAACCTCAATAGGAAGAGTATATGTCAATTATCGTCGAACTATGTTCAAGTTTGCTGATACATATGTATCTTACCGGCTTAAACCTCCTGCATGAATAATCAAATATACTTACTACTTAACAATAACCTCTTTACTTGAAAGATAAAAACAAGTCCAATTATATGATAATTACATACCAAATCACACTTGTCTTTTTTCTTCTTTTTTTTTTTCTTATACTACAAAAGCACTACAAAAGCACTCCCTAGATAATCTTCCTCGATATTACATCAAAATCCTAACAGAGAGCCCTGGATTTGCCTACACAATCCCAAAGCCACACTCCAACTTAGAGAAGATTTCAATATTAAACAAAAATCAGACACATTTTTTTAGCAACTGATAGAACAACAACAAGGCAAATAGTTGTTGATTTCCCTATCCAATTTTACACCAAAGGATTCGTTGTTGAAGGTCCATATCCATTCATCATCCCATTCCAAGACGACCCAATTCCATTATTCATGTATCCATAAGCTTCAACTTTCTCTGAAGAACATCCCTGATCTTGCCATTCCAAAGCCAAAACCTTTGTGTTTGGCTTCACATCCATTCCATTTGGCTCCTGATCATTCTGCTCGTGTTCATAAGGAATCATCAGCCCTTGTCCCATGGCGGCGGCGGCGGCGTTCCCATCGAGCGAGAGTCCGTAAGGGGAGCAAAAGCCATGGAAATTCGGTGACAGCGCAGCGATGTGATGATCTCCTGCAAACCCACCTACCATACCCAAATGGTCAGTGTTTGTGGGGTTGTAATGACCATTATTCCCAACAATGCCTTCCATTTTCGTGTCCATGAAATCAATAGGTCGATTCGAATGATGATGATGATGATGATCAAGCATTCCAATGGTGGAGATGAAATTAGGAGTAGTCCCAATTAGAGGATTGAAATGAGAGAATTGAACTTGATCTGGAAATGAGAGATGAAGATCAGTGGGATTATGATGAAGAGAAGAAGAAGAAGATCCTTGATGAAGATGATGATTTTGAGAAATGGGTTGTTGTTGATTTTGGTGTTCATTGGTTTTCTTAGGAGTGGCTGCAGCAACTTTCTTGTTCTTTCGACAGCCACCGCCGACAGGAATGTTGCGAAGAGTTCCGCCTTTGGTCCAGTATCGACGACAGGTCTTGCAGAAGTAGCGAGGCTGAGTGAGGCTATAATTGTTGTAGTAGCAGAATTTGGTGTGAGTTGAATCACATCTTGGACATTTCAGAGCTTGATCATGTTGTGGCCTTAGTCTTCTCTCTGTCAATGGCCTTGAACATGAAAGCATGTCCCCTGATAATGACGAAGAATCCATTCCAGACTCCTCATTCATAGTACCCTAAAACAAAAACATTAACAAACAAAAATGTCAGAAGCACTGTTTTTATTCTGTTTTGATAATTTACTAGCATTGTTCATCCATGTGAACTAAGACCCATAGCATAACTCAACTGATATTATCGACCAAGAGATCAGAAGTTCGAATCTCACACCCCACATGTTGTAAAAGAAATGTACAATGGGGATGATTATGGAATTAGTCGTATCATCAAACAAAAGATCAGAAGTTCGAATCCGACACCCGAGAACGATTAGTGATAAAAATGTAGAATGGGAATTAGTTTGATGTACCTGTAGCCAATCAGAAGAGTCCATGCAGACTTGAAGAGAAGTGAGACCCATGAATGAATGAAATCAGCAAAACAAAAAGAAACCCAATTGAAAAAAACTTGCCAAAAGAAGAAGGGATGAAGAAAGAAAGCAGAGAGAATGATGTTTCAAGTCAGCCAAACAAAAACTTCACTTCACTTCACAGTCACTCCATTTCTTTCTTACACTTGCTCTACTTATAAGATGAGCAACTTCATTAAACCCCAAGAAGAGATAAGAAAGAAAGAGAGGATTTTTGTGGATGGTTTGAGAGAAATGAAGAAATGAGATTTGTGAATAAGAAGGAAGAAAAAAAGGTATATTTGAAGAGATGGAAGGATAGAAGCAGAGATGTTAAGGATGGATATGATATGATATGAAACATTTTAGTGGGTCCCCAATACTGTCTGTAGGGTACCCCACAAAGAAGACTAAAGAAACTCCAAGGTGGCACAATGGAGGGTTGTGATTTGATGAGATGAAGTTGATGTGTAAGTAAGTAGCAGTAGTAGAGAGAGTGGAGGGGGAGAATTTCTAGTACATCGCTGGTATGAAGTTTTTCCAGTTTTTCCATACCACTACCTTTAAACACGTAGCAAAATGGTTGTTTAACTGAGACCCACACTATTAAATATATTATTTTTTTAAACCATTTTGTCACGTGTCATTTTTTAAAAGGCAGTGCTATGGAAAAACTGGAAAAACTTCATACCACCGATGTACTAGAAATTCTCCCGAGTGGAGGGTAGTGTGTGTTGAGAATTTTTGGGTCGTCGTTAAAGAAAGCATCCCCAAAGAGCACTCCAAGTTGGGGGACCCAACCTCTCCTCCCCTCTCCTACAAGCAAAGGATAGATTCTCTTCTATTAAAATTCTTTCCATAACGTAGGTCACGTGCCTCCTAATCTCATGACACTAATTCCCTTCATTCCAAATCTTCTTTCTTTTTGTTTGGGGGACACTTCTAGTTTTGTTTTTTCTTTTTATGACACAAGTTTTCAAAAACCTTCTAAATCTCACCTTTAGAAGTTTAAACATAATAATAATATGGGATAAGTTAATTAAGTTTGACTTAATGGGAAATATATAGAGATGCAAAGTGTGATTTTGAGGTCTTTTTATGGATGGATCCAATCAAAGAGAGGTTGAAATGAAATGGGGTGGAATTGAAGAGAACATTTAAGATATAGAAATGTTAAAGGGAGAAGAAAGAGTGGGAAAAAAGAGGAGCATGTGAGTATAATAGCTTGAGGAACACACTTAGTTTGTCGACCGAGAAATAACAGGGCAAAATTATAAAAAATACCCACGAACTTTATCATTTTGTTTCAAAAGTTGCATTCATAAACATCTCAAAATTGTCATATTCGAACAGATTTCAACTAGAATGTTGGATGGAAATCGACGTGGTGGTGATTGAGACGTTTGCCTGGATTAAGTTTGAAAGATAGGATGTTTCGTTACGTCGACTTTTCGTTCAATATTCTAATAGATTTGTTACTCCAAATGTAGTTTTGAAAGGTCGGGATAATATTACAATTTTAGCATAATGTGATATAGAAATGAAGAGAAGAAAGAAGGCAAAAGAGAAGTCACCATCGAAGTTAAAAAACAAAAGTGGAGTCTGCGCCCCCACGTTGGTTCCCTATCTCTCATATTCATTAAAATTGTACACTATTCCAAATTTATTCTGTCTCTCTTTTACTTTTTTCTTCTCTTCTTCTTATTCTTAATGTGTCACTCATGCACCTCTATTTCTCTCTCTATTCTCATCTTATAAGTAAATTATCAGCCAATCATATGCATTCTCTCTCTCTTTCTAAACATTTTTTTTAGTTTAATAAATGCGAGTTGAAGTTTGAACTCCGAGTTATGTTTATGTTGACAGTCTCTCTGATTCTAAACCTTATTATAAATATTGTATCGAAAAATCAACTCAAATGATGGTTATGTTACGATAGAATCGAATAACAAATAACAAAATAAGCACAAAAGAAAGATCATCGATACAAATTTACATGGTTCACTAAGTTATGTTAGCTACGTCCATGGGCAGAAAAAAGAGAACAATATTAGTACGAATAGGAGAGAATTACAAATGACAGACTATGGACGGCTGAAGTAATTAGAATGTTTGAGACTCACTAAAATAGTCTAATACAAAATAGGTCAAAGTCCAAAACGAATAAGTAAAACTCAAATCAACGAGACCCTCGTACCGAATCAGTCGTAGAGGGTCATAACAAATTCAAAGCATTTCAATAAGTTATTTTTACTCATCAAACATTTCGTTTTTGTTTGGAGTATCTTGCTTCTTAAAAGGTATAACCTTCCTTATTTGTTAATTATAAGACGAAAAAGAATGAGGAGGATAAAACTTTTTGGTCTCGTTATTTATTGTTCTAACGCATTAAGTAATTGCTAATGTATATGAATAATTCAGTGTTTAATTAGATATATATTTGTTTCTTTTGAAATGTATTATATAATCTGATCTTTAGGCTACTTGAAATAACAAAATATATATATATATATTTTGTTAGGCATGTTCTCTTATAAACTATTTTCAATTACAAAATTTAATTAAAAATAAAAATATTGATTTTTTTTTTAATATTTAAATAATGCGAGAATTGAATCCATGACCTTATAGTCAATGAAACAACTCTATACCAATTAAATTATGTTCGATTTGACAATAAAAATCATTTAAAATTTGAGTATGCAATTTTAAACTTTAAAATATTTCTATAAAATGTTGAGATAATTACATAAATAAAAAAAAAAATTATAATATATGAAAGATTTTGTTGGCAGTTGGCAGTGGCACATCATGATTCAAATCAGTAGGATCCAACTTTTTTTCTGTCAATGTAAATAAAATAAGTTTAAAAATTAATATTCAAAATCTTGAGTTTCAAGCAACCTCCAAGATGCTGGCATCTTTCATCTCTCTTTAATTATGAACTTTATTTGCATTTTTAACCTTCCCCTTTCTTTCTTTTCAATTTTCCTCCCCTTTTTTCTTCTCAATTTTTAAAAAACTCCCTTCATTTTTTTTTTATTTAAATACCAAAAGAAAATAAAAGCTTCCTAAAGCCCAATAAATTATCGAAACGCATTCAAAAGTTCTATTTTTTTATTTTCTTTTTTTCAAAAAATTGATTTGCAAAATGTTATATATTTTGTGTTTTTCCTTTTTCCATTTTTTTTTGTTTGTTTGTAATTTTGATATTCTCAAAGTTTTCACTCCCTCGCGGGTAGTAACTTATATATAAAGCCTTTACTTTTGGTCCATTATTCTTAATTAAATGATTAAATTTGATAATATAAAAGATATTATATGTTATAATTTGAATAAGAAAAGGACTAAAGTCTAAAGCATGTTATTTTCAAAAACAATAAAAAAAAAAAAAAAATGTAGATCAAACGGTGTAGATCTCATCATGAAGAGGAGATTTTGCAAATGTGGTCCTGATTGTTTTATGATTCTGGTCAAACTTTGCAACCTCGTTATGGCTGCAGTCAACGTGGCTTTATTTTTCACCCATATAGCTACTATAAGGATTGTTCCCTCAATATTGTATGATTTTATGCATTAATTTTTCAACATATGCTTTTTGTGCCTATTTTTTATTTATTTTTATGTTATGACAATGATATTTTTCAATTCAAAACTTCAAATAAATGAGACACACGCGTTTCTGTTGAGTTGACTGATTTAGTGTCTTTCTTATGGCTTTAATTGTTTTGCTTTGTTTGTCATAAAGAAAAAATGATATTAGATTTTTCTTACTTCTAATCAATGTGTGATACTACCAACATGAGTATAGTTTAATGAATAATGAATCATTTGTTTCGTCTAAAAGGTCATAGGTTTGAATTCTCTTTTAATGTTCTCGTGAAGAAAAAAGAAATTGATTTGATACTATATTCTTATATATAATCAATTATAATATTTCCTTTTCAATAATAATTCTCCGTGGTATAGTAGTTGATGGATGGATTAGTTAAACCCTAAACTCTATCATGAAGGCGCTCCTCCAATCAAGATATCATCCTTATCGACAAACTTAAGTTATTTTCCTTTTTTTTTATCAATACATATGATCATGTTCACATCCCAATCGAATCATATTCTCAAGAGAAACTTGACTCAATAGATAAACAATAGATTTGACAAGATTATTCAAAGGTATCTTCAAACAAAACAATTGCGATAGTTTAAAAGACATTTTTGTACACACTATTCAATAGTACTCGACCATCCACCGGACACGACGTAATCGATGTCGACCAAGACGAAAACACGTCGGGGATGTTTTGAAAAATAGGTTTGAAGTTGAAACACAAGATGTTGTGCATGAAGTGAAGAAAAATGGTGAATGGTATGTGGTTAGAAGTAAAGAAAAGAAGAGATGGGCGACAAGAAACAATACAAAATCTTGGGGGGTCGGTGAGTAGAAATTGGTGTGGAGAATAAGAAGACCGTTGGTATTCACTAAGCTTTTCTTAATACCCTAATGAAGAGCAAAAGCTCTTATAAATACAAGAGAGCTTTACCTACTAAAGAGGAATTAGGTAAAGATAAGACATTAAGCTCACCTAACAAATAAAGACATAAATGAGTATGGGTGAGCATACTTAAGTGATACAAAGTCAGTGACATGATGTTTAACTACTACCTAACTAGGTTGGAAAGTAACTAACATAGTTGAGTTGTAACAGCTCCCCTCAAACGAGACGAAGGGGCTAACCGGAGGCCGAGTTTGTCCCGCAAGGTGAGGAACTGAGAGTGAGGTAGAGCCTTGGTAAGGCAATCAGCAAGTTGGAAATGAGTAGATACGTGACGAATCTCAAGATGTTGAGCAAGGACTTGATCCCGTATGAAATGAGCATCGATTTCTATATGCTTTGTTCTAGCATGAAAGACAGGGTTGGAGGCTAGAGCGGTGGCGCTGAGACTGTCACACCAAGTGATTGGAGTAGCAGTTAGGGGCACCTGAAGGTCTTTGAGGAGAGATCGAAGCCACACAAGTTCACAAGCAACGTGAGAGAGAGCACGATATTCGGATTCAGTGCTGGAACGAGCCACGACTTGTTGTTTCTTGGAGGACCATGATATGAGAGAGTTTCCAAGGTAAACACAATAGCCCCCAACCGAACGACGATCATCAGGATTGGCAGCCCAGTCCGCATCAGAATAGCTAGTTAGGCAAAGTGTGGGGGCTGGATTGATGGCGAGACCTAGGTGAATCGTTCCTTTGAGGTAACGAAGAAGCCGTTTGAGCGCCTGCCAATGGATGGTGGTAGGAGCTTGATTGAATTGGCTGAGTTTGTTGACAGCAAAAGCAATGTCTGGACGAGTGTGGAGGAGATACTGAAGGGATCCCAGAGTACTGCGATAGACAAGAAAATCAGTTAGGGGAGTACCATCATTTTTAGAAAGTTGTTTACCTGATGTCATCGGGGAGGTGGCTGGTTTGATGTGATCGAGAGCAAGTTTGTGCAGCAAATCCTCAATGTGTTGCGATTGAGTGAGAATGAGACCGGTGGAAGTATAATGAACTTGGATGCCCAAAAAATAGTGAAGAGGGCCTAAGTCTTTGACAGCAAATCCTGATTGAAGTTGATGAATGATTGACTGAACGAGTTGTGGGCTTGAACCTGTAATAATTAGATCATCAACATAAACAAGTAAGAAAATAGTGCCGGCCATGGATTTGAGAGTGAACAAAGACATGTCTGAGGGAGATTGAGAGAAGCCCAAGGTGAGCAGATAGGTGCGAAGCTCATCATACCAAGCACGAGGTGCTTGTTTGAGGCCATAAAGAGCCTTGTGAAGTTTACAAACATGATGAGGTAGACGAGAATCTTCATATCCTTGGGGTTGAGGAATAAAAACATCTTCTTTTAAGGTACCATGGAGGAAGGCGTTGCTGACATCAAGTTGTCGAATTTGCCATTTCCAAGTGATAGCCAAGGTGAGAACAATTCGGATAGAGGCAGGTTTGATCACTGGGCTGTAAGTTTCTCCATAGTCAATGTCAGGAGATTGAAGAAAACCTTTGGCCACAAGACGAGCTTTGTAGCGATCAATATTACCATCAGCCGTGCGTTTGATCTTATAGATCCACTTGGTTCCAATTAGTTTTTGATGGGAAGGAGGAACTAAGGACCAAGTGTGATTGTGTTGTAAAGCCTTATATTCTTCGTTCATAGCTTGTTGCCAGTGGGGACTGGTGGAAGCTTGAGCGTAAGTGGTAGGTTCAAGAAAGGACCAGTCAGTTCGGGGAAGTTGTTGAGTAAGCCCTCCAAAGAAGTATTTGGGCCGGTGGATACCAGCTTTAGCCCGAGTGGTCATGTGATGAGTATTAGTGATAGGTAATAAGTCAGTAGGAGGAGTAGAGGGCTGATAGCAGGCGGAAGTTGGGGAAGGTGGACACGAATTGGGGTCTTGCAGATTGGAAGGGGAAGGAGTGGGGCTTGGTAGGGGGGAACTCGATGGTATGGTGAGAGGAGTAGTAGGTTGATGGCTATCAGATGGATTGTGGTAAAGAGAGGTTGATGGAGTGGGAGATATAACAGGCAATGGATTGTGAGAGATGATGGGAAGCCAAGAAGGTAATTCTGCAAAAGTGGTAGAAGTACCACTTGCGGCTGAGGGAAATAGCTTGGTATAGGGAAAGTCTAGTTCATTGAAGTGGACATGACGAGAGGTGTAGATGCGACCAGACGCACTTAAGCATCGATAACCTTTGTGATAGTCACTATAGCCAATGAAAACACATTGTTCAGTGTGAAAATTGAATTTGTGCTGTTGGTAAGGTCTGAGGTAAGGATAACAAGCAGAGCCAAAAGCTCTTAGATAATCATAAATTGGTGCTGTTTTTTTGAGAACTTGATGTGGTGACTTTCCTTCGATTGTTGGAGAAGGCATTTTGTTGATTAAGAAGGTGGCAGTATGAAAGGCATACCACCAGTATGTTAGTGGCATATGAGCTTGAGCAAGTAGAGCTAAGCCAGTTTCGACTAAGTGTCTGTGTTTTCTTTCTATGCGGCCATTTTGAGGTGAAGTATAAGGACAGGAAATTTGAACTTGCATCCCTTGATCTTTAGCAAACTGGATCAAGGGTTTGTATTCACCACCTCCATCACATCTTATTGTTTTTATGTGTGTATTGTACTGAATTTCAACATGATTTTTAAACTGTTTTAGAACAAGAATGGTATCACTTTTAGATTTTAAAGGAAAAATCCAAGTGTAACGGCTGTAATCATCCAAGAGAGCAATGTAATAGAGAAATCCTTCAGTTGATGCAATGGGAGAAGGGCCCCATAGGTCAGTGTGAACAAGTTCAAAAGGATGAGACGCACGAGAGAGAGACAAAGGGAAAGGAAGTTTGTGCACTTTGCCAAATTTACAAGCCTCACAAAATGAAGTTTTGTCATTCTTCTTTGTAGAAGTCTTACAATGAGATAGAATCTGATTCAAAATACGGGAAGATGGATGGCCCAATCTTTGGTGCCAAACATCTAGAGTACAAGATAAAATAAGAGATGAAGAGTGAGATGTCAGATTCTGAGCAAAAAAAGGAGTAGGTCGCAACATGGAAGGTGTTCCATCCATGTTGTGCCTTGGAGTAGCTTCATTATTGAGATGACGAAAGGTTGAGGCAGTGTTTGTTTCCAGCAGCTTGTATAGACCATGATCAAGCGTTCCTGTCAGCAGAACCTCCCTAGACTTCTTTTCCTTAACAAAGCAACACATATTAGAAAATTCAACAATAATAGGATTGTCCTGAGTTAACTTGGATATGCTAATCAGATTTTTCTTTATAAGAGGAACATGTAGAATATTATTGAGTTTTATGTTGGTTTGTTTGCAATGTAGTGTAGTTGAGCCAATGTTTTCAACATTGAGTTTATTGCCATTGCCTACCATGATCTTAGTAGTACCCAAATATTTACCTTTTAGAGACAACTTGGAGAGGTCAGAGGTAACATGATTGCTTGCACCACTGTCAAAGTACCAAGCTGGATCTTGGAGAGTTTCAGGAAAGGCCATGAGGGCTGTGGGATTGTCAGTGGACTGAGATGTGGTTGGACAGGCAGTAGCAGAAAAACTGGTTCCAGGAGATTGAGAGACTTCTTTGTCATGTCTGTGACGACAAACAGCAGCAGAATGACCATACTTACCGCAAATTTGGCAAGTTGGTTTGTTGTTCTGAGGGTAAGGACTATACCTTCCTCTGCCCCTATTGCGGCCACCTCTGGAATTGGAGCTTGAACCACCACGACCATTCTGATCTTGATGAGGGAAAGTGTTCTTCGGTTTGTCATTGCTTGCAAAATTAATCGAGGAGAAGCCTTTGAGGGCTTGCAATCTTTCTTGCCTTTGTTCGAAAGATAGAAGTTCATATTGTAGTTCACACCATGACATGTTTTGGTTTCTTATCACACATACTATGGGAGTATACTCATCATCCAAACCAGCTATAACATAGGATATGAAGCTCCTCATATCCATAGGGAAACCTGACAAAGACAGATTGTCAAAGAACTTTTTCATAGTTGAGAGGTATTCACACATTTTCATTGTTCCTTTTCGAGTTTGTTGAAGCATTTGCCTATTATGTTCTTCTTGAGAACGAGATTGAATACCAAAGTATTCTTGGATAGATTCCCACAGAGGTTTGGCTTCATCAAAACCCATCACTTGAGCAGCCACTTCTGAAGACATTGAGTTATAGAGCCACCCAACGAGTAGCTGATCAGCAGCCAACCAAATGTCAAGTTCTGGATTGGGTATTTTCAACCCACATGGTTCTTCTTCAGAGGGAGGTAACACAATGGTGTGTTCAGGTCTTATTGTTTTCCCAGTAAGGTGTCCTTCAACTTTATAGCTTTTCAGTATTGGAATCACAATGTTTTTCCACAGAAGGAAATTACCTCGTTCAAGCTTGATAGAGGTGGCATGGTTGAGAAGATTCACAAAACTGGGGCTGTTGAGGGGTATGTCCTTGTAACGGACTTGGAAATGATCAGTCTTGCTGCTGATTTCCTTTGTTGTCTTCACTTGCAGGTTGCTGCTGGAAGCTGTGTTGATTACCTCAGGAGTAGCTTCACTTGTTGGATCTATTGCAGGGATGAGAGGAGAGGTTTGTGGGGCGTCTGCCATTTTTGGCTCTGATACCAAGTAGAAATTGGTGTGGAGAATAAGAAGACCGTTGGTATTCACTAAGCTTTTCTTAATACCCTAATGAAGAGCAAAAGCTCTTATAAATACAAGAGAGCTTTACCTACTAAAGAGGAATTAGGTAAAGATAAGACATTAAGCTCACCTAACAAATAAAGACATAAATGAGTATGGGTGAGCATACTTAAGTGATACAAAGTCAGTGACATGATGTTTAACTACTACCTAACTAGGTTGGAAAGTAACTAACATAGTTGAGTTGTAACACGGTGGACAACAACCTTGGCTTTCTCCTATTAATATTCTTTCTTTCTTCTTCTTCTTTCATTCCACATTGCTTTTTATATCCTTTGATTCATTGTTTGTTTATTTGTTTGGCTTAGGATTGTTGTTGTTATTGTGTTATTATTTTGGTAGGTTGGATTTGGGGGCTTTTGGTTTAGGGTCCCCTACCCTAAATTTTTCTATTTTCCTCCCTTTCTTTTCTTTCTCTAAATCACTAACCTTATGACTTCTCTTCTCTTCTTTTTAAGTCATTCAAGATTTGGGTCTTGTTTGATTTTGTTGAATTGAGGGAGATGAGGAATAGTTTGGTTGTTTGATTTTGTTTGGGATATGAGAAATGAAAGTAATGGAGTTTTGAGAAAATGAGTTCAAATTTTGCGCTGGTTACCTATTTAAGATATTTAAAAGTTGATCCTACGATTATATTTAAGATGAGAGTTTGAATCTAGATAGATTTAGCTTAAGATGTGAAACTCACGATTTGCCTGGTTGACTTATGAATTTGTCAAGTTTGGAGTTTGTTAGGTTGATCCTTGAGTAATAAGTTTCAAAAAACTCAAAACTTCCAAGATTAAATCTACTTAAAATGCTCATTGTAGATTTCTTTACAACTATATGTTGTAGGATCAAATAATTGTTTTATAAGATTAGTAGAGATGCACATAAACTTACCGAACACTTAAAAAGAAAAGAAAAAAAAAATGCAAGCTTAAGTCTTTTCCTTAGGGATATTTGAAAGAAGACAAAATGAGCATAAAATAAGGGCAATTAAATTCTAAATCTAATAAACTTATCCATTAAAACTTCTTGTAAGATTATATTCCTGAAGTAAAAATATGAACGTGTAAATTTTTTCTTAAGAATGTTACCATTCGAATAAACGAGTGAAGATTTAAACCTATCCCTTATAATAAAAGTTTCTAATATCTTAACCAATTAAATTTGATAGGTTTTTTTTTTAGTTTAACTATATTTAGAGAGGTAAGTAATGTCATAATTGGGTTATGTCACCAAATTTGATGGGTTTTAGTTTCATAAGAGCCAAGAAATCAACAATTGATTATCATCATTTGTGACCATATAGTTCTCAAAGGGCTGGGGAAGTTGAGATCTACTGGTGGCCCAATTTGGGTGAAATGAGCTATGGGCTTTTCTGATTGGTTGAGGTAAAAAGGCCTTTTTGAAGCATATTGGACTATGAAATTGAAGCCCATATGAAAGAATAAAATATTTGAATTTGTGAAAAAAAAAAATGAAAAAAAAATATATTTGGACATTTTTTTCAAAACTGCGGTTGATTGCACAAACAGCAACCAAACTCAAAATAATGATAAATTTAGTAAAATTTAAAACATTTTATAAATATGGTAAAAAATTAGTGGCTATCACTGTTATCATCGTTCATATATAACTATCAATGATAGACTACTATCAGTGAGTCACGAAAAAAATTCTATCAGAAATTGAAGTGATAGACTGCTATCAACCATAGACCATACTAATAGAAATTGTCATCTCTCCAAAAAATTTAAAAAATTGTTATATTTTTAATTATTTTACTCTAAATTTGTTACAATTATCCTTTTAAAAAACTATTAAAAATGGATAATTTTTCTGGCAAAAATAAAAATTGGTCAATATCAGCTCATTCAATCATAGCAATCTGCCACTTTCCAAATTGTTTTGAGGACACATTTTAATTCTTGGTCCAACAGGCAACATGCAAAAAGAAGAAGTCTAGAAGGAGAATGAAGATTGAAGAATTCAATTCACCATATTTTCTCTACATATTAAAGGACAATGAATATTAAAACCTTGCTTTTGGATTTTAAATTAATTGAAAAAAAAAAGGATTACCAACCCAACCAAGTAATTTTTGATTAATTCAGTTTTTTTTTTTTTTTACAAAAATATTTAATTAATAGTAGAGTAAAACTTGCTTACAGCCCGGGCTACAAGTATCTTTTGCAGCCCAATACATGTGGCGATTTGATTTGCTAAATATTTATATTATTTTTTAAATAAAAAAACTCTTCACGCCTGTTTACTTAGATTTTTTTCTTCCGTCCTTTCTTCTTCTTCGTCCGATAAACAACTTCTCCTGTTTTCTCTCTTTCCTCCATTTTTATGGGTCATGACCTTTGTTTTCAATTTCATCTCTCACTCTCTCTTCCTTACTCTACAATAAGTATTTTTTTCCTTTTTTTTTTTTAACTATTTTTTAAGGCAGTAAGATTTGTAATACTCTAAAGGATATCTCTAGACAAATAAAAAAAAAAAAATTGTTATCATTTTTTTTTTTGAGATTTTTTCTTATAAAAAAAAATTCAATCTACCTTCCCTTTTACCAACCTATGAATCCATATCCAACCGTGAAATTTCCTACTCTTTCCTTCATTTTCTCTAAAAACCCACTTGAAAATTTATGTCTATATAACACACAATCCTGCAAATTTCAAATAATCCCAATTGAAATTTCATGACCTTGAAATTGGAGTGTAGAGAAATGAAGAGAGAGAAAATAGAAAAAATTGTTAATTTGCTGGAATAAGAAAAAGAAAAGTTACTGACAATAAACCGTGTGAAAGATTTTTTTATTATTTAAAAATGATTTAAATATTAGTCAATCAAATCATGAGAGGTGGCTGGGCTGCAAAAGATACTTGTAGCCCAGACAGCAACCAAGTTTTACTCTTAATAGTAAAACTGGTTTGCACCTATTTTGCAGCCTAACCACCTGTCATGATTTGATTGACTAAATATTTAAACCATTTTTAAATAATAAAAAAAAAAAAATCACGCCTTTTACTTTAATTTTTGTCGGCAACTCTCATTTTCTTATTCCATCCAATTAACAACTTCTCATACGGGAGAATTTCTAGTACATCCGTAGTATGGAAAAAAAGTTAGGAACAGTAGTTTAATTAATGCGGAGATTGAACGCATGACCTTTTGGTCACTGGCTCAACCCTATACCAATTGCTATGCTCGATTTGGCAACTTATTAGTTTCTTTTTCTCTTACTTTGTAGATGGATTATTGATGCCACCATGTTGATAAAAGCATCCTTTTCATTTATGCAAAATACAATTCTTTTTTAAAAACAAATATGAAAAAGTGTGCACTTTTCTTCTATACTTTTTTTCTTTTTTTTCTTTTTTAACACAATCAAAAGTATATTCTCCTTATAGTTAGATTTCATGTTAATAAGATAAAAGTATAAGTGTAAGTAACTACATTTTTGCCATTGGGTGTGTATTTCTTCATAGGATATTTTGTAATTATTCTAGTTAAAATAACTTCACAAGTTATTTGTTAATTTATGCATTTTATTTTATCATTTTTTATTTATTTAATACTACATCATAATCTCAATATGAATAATGAGATACACCAGCTATCATGACGAAAGAAAAATATAAATATGAGCGTTACTTTTTAGAGTTGAAGAAAGTTTAATTTTATATTAAAAAACACACGCACATTCACAATTATCACAAATCAATGATTTAAAAAAAGTGATATTTATTTTCTTAGTTACGGAGTCCTCTCAATAGGGTATCATATGAGGAAATCAAAAAGAAATTATTTTAATTGAATAATTAAAAAGAGATGCATAAAAATAATCTTTTTGAGGTAAGCTTTATCTTTTTTATAGATTATATAATCTCATATCATTAAAAAAAATGAGAATTAAATCTAATTATCAACCCTAACACATAACTTAAAAGAAAAAAGAAACTTTTTGCTACTAATTAATAATATTTCATCAGATAAGTAAAAAATGAGCTAAAATTAGGTATTTTGTTTTCTTTTTTTCTTTTTTTAATTCAACAAAAAATTAATGCATTGTACTTTTGATGCATTATTTTTCTTGCAAACGAAGTTTACCTTTGTGAAAAGATATCTAACAACAAAATCAATTCTATCTCCAAATATCCTTTTCTTTTTCTATGCAACTACCGTATGTTTATAAATATTTGAAAGAGATAATACAAAAGATTATTTTTTTTTTTTTTTTAATTATTTTTTTTTTTTTTTTTTGACTTGGTACATTGGGGTCGGGACATTCGAACCCACAGACTTCTTGGTCTTCAACACATACATATGTTGTCAAATCATAGACCTCCTGATCGTCAACACATACATTTGTTGTCAGCTGAGTCATGTTCGCTTTGACACAAACATTATTTAATATAGCCATGAGATTAAAAAAAAGGAAGCATTATTTCACAAGAAAGCTTAGGGGAGGGGAATTTTTTTATTTTTATCAAAGTTAGGAAGCAAATAGATGTACATTAAATTGATTTTTTCCTTTTTGATTTTTATTTTTATTTTTTTTCTTTTTTTTTTCTTAACTAGATTCCCATTTTCCCAAGTGGGAATTGAGTCATCACTTGAAAGTTTTGAACTAAAACTACTATTCTTCACAATTGTGGCTCATGAATCCTCCAAGAAGGTGTGAAACTTTTACAAAAATCTTTCCATCTCCATATACCATATATTTTATACCATTTTTCTTTTTACTATATCAAATATTTTATCTAGAATATTCGAATAATTTGAGGGTTGTTTTCGCCTTTCGAAAATCAACAAGTTACGAAGAATATATATTTTGTTAAATACTATTTTTTAAAAGTTATTCTCACTCGTCTTCACATCCATTTTTCAAAGCATCAAAATTACAATCTTTGATTGTGAGAATGAGGCATCAGGGTGACTTGCGTGAAAGAATATGACATCGGTGTGGTGTTATGCTCAACATGTTCGAATGTTTAAAGTTAGTGTTTAGACCGAAATGATGCAGAGTTTAGCTAAAGTAGTATTTGTGTACTTTCATATATAAGGATGGTTCTCGATATTTATAGTATTCCCACAGTCTTATATAGCAAGTTTGTAGTAACTGACATTGCAGTAGTGATTCCGTGAATAGGTAAGGTCTTACTAAGTTCGATGAGCCTCTCCATGGACATTTTTCGTAATGTGAGGTCCACGTGGCCTCGTGGGCTCTACGTGGACTTCTAAGGCTCTTAACCCTAACCAAGTTAACCACGCCTAATTCCAAAATAGTAAGTTTTAAATATGCAATAATCTGAATTTATGTGTAGCATGCTTAACATGATATTAAAAATATAAAAGTAAAATTAATAAAAACTTACCCGAAATATGTATTTATAAATTTAATAGAAATAGATAAATAATAGTTATTATTAAGTTGGAGGTGTTATTTATTTATTTATTTATAATGGGTTGTTCATGTGCAGCATTAAAAAAAAACAAAACATATATGGTATTTTCTTTGTCTCCAAGGCAACCAGAACCAGAACAAGAACCTCCTTTTATTCAACCTTCCACTCCAAGGACATCTTATCCATACAAGAATAAATGCAAATAATTATTCAACCTATAATATCCACTAAATTATATTCTCAATTAATGCCTCTAAAATATATATATATATATATATTAGTACATTCTAGGTGGAGGGATTCGAACCACAGATCTCTTGATCGTCAAGACATACACATGCCCGCTGAACCATGCTCGCTTTGTATCTTTTAATTAAACTATGGTATTAATTTTGTTTTAATCTCTAAATTTCTAAGCATTTTATTGAGTTTATGAAACTTTAATTTACATAAATATTATTCTATCCTTTGTATCTTTTAATAAATTGTTGAGCAAACTCAACAATTTTATCCCTAAATTTTGTATTTCATATTTATTTTTAGTTAAAAAAATATAAATTATTAAAAATTAAAAATAGTTGTAAACAAAAATAAACATCTTTTCTCTCTCTTCCTTCATTTTCTCATTTTTCATTTTCTCTAATCTCTCTTCTACCTCTGTCGTCGTCTCTACCACCGTTTGTCGTTGCCACGATCGAGCCCATACCCACAACGTATGAATGTAGAAAGTATTTAACATAGATGCATTTATTAACTTTTTACCTAATCTTGCTGAAAAAATATATATTTTGACCTAATCAAAAGTGTTAATGAACGTACAAAGTAGATAGATTTAAAATATCATTTTGGTTTCTATATTTTGAATCTCATTTTATATTAGTCATTGTACATTAAAATGTTCAATTTTAGTCCTTGTACAATTAAATGTTCAATTTTAGTCCTTGTACAATTAAATGTTCAATTTTAGTCCAATGCTTTCAATAAATTTTAAAATTTGGTCCGGGGTTCAATCTCTCACACCAAAAAAAATAGTGATAGTCACGTATACACTAGTATCACTGATAATCATCGATAAAATGACTATCACTAATAGATTGCTACCAATGATAATCATTGATAAAATTTTATAAAAAAAATAGGAATGTATCAGCATATCAAGATTTATCGGATAAAAATTGTTATATTTATAAATCTCTTTAAAAAATATTATATGAAATTTTAAATTCACATACGATTAATTTTTGTAAGATAAAGATAAAAGTCGAATAATTTAAGGAAAAATGTGGGTGAATGGTATGATTCCACGTAAGGAAAACAGCATTATCTAAAGGCTCCATTTTTTGGTATTTAATAATTTGAGTAGCAATAGCAAAGCAACTATCTCCACCTCTGTTTCTTTCTAAATCTGTGGGGAAATTCTCTTTTTTTTATGAATTTTTCTCTCATTATATATATTATATATATATATATATATATATATATATATATATCACATTGTCAAAATACTGTTGAAGTTGTCAACTTGTGCTGCAAACTGGTTGGGTTCTAACTTCTAGGAGTGTTTTTTATTTCTCTTTTATAATTCTGAACAATTTTTTAAAAAATTAAAAAATTCAGACAAAAAAGAAACCCGAGAGACTAGACATTTGACTTAAGATTGCAACTAAAGTCACATATTAGCGAGGGAGTAGAGTAGGGTAGGTAAAAGTACGAGGGATTATAGATGGAGTTTTTGTTCCGATAATCCATCCCTTAAGGTGAAATATCATTTAACTTTACTTTCATAAACTAATGAAGAATGTTCTTTTGTTGGTCGCGTGAAAAGTCGATAGTATCGCCTCGCGCTCATTCCTTCTCAAATTCGCGATTCTCTCTCTCTCCCTCTTGCGGTCACATTGTTCCTTCTCTCCTTCTCTTCACTATCTCGGCTTGCACCCTAAATCTTCCAGCAACTTATGTACGTCCTCCATTTTCATTTACTATAAAAAGGTATTGCACCACACATCCATTTCACATTCTCAACTTCTCGATCATGGCTTTGTAGGTCGATGTGGTGTGCTTGAAGGCGTTTGAATTGTATATGGCGCCGAAGTATTGTAACGCCGACGCAAGATTTCTTTGGAAGTGGAGTTCCATTTCCATGGAGGTCTGAAGAACAACCTTTTTTTTAAACCCTACAATTGCAATGCAAATTTGAGGGATGATCTCGAGAGGAGGAGAGAAGGAGAATTGTGATCGTGAGAGGAATGAGCGCAATGATACTATCGACTTTTCACACGGCCAACAAAAAAGAGCATTCTTCATTAGTTTATGACATTTCACCCGAAAAAACCGGACAATATATGTCTATTGATATATGAGGTACTTATAGTTAAACTAAAAGTAAAAGTAAAGTCATGATGATTTATGTTTAAAGTAGACAATATCATGTAATTATGAAAATGATGGAGAAGGTTTATGATTGTCCACTGTGGTATTAAAGTTATACTTCAAACTTAAGTCATGTTTGTAGAATCCTCGGGGCAGACGAGCAAAGAGGTGGTAAATATCAATAATGTAGTCATGTAAAAATTTATGGTAGAATAATGTGGGATAAGTGATGTGTGTACTCTGAGTTGACCTGGATAAGAGTGAGACAATGACTATATAAGGGATGACTGGTGATACTTTGTTTGAGGGAATAATTTTTGGGAATGTCACCCCAATCCATATTGGCTAAGAAATGAGATTATCAATGATATACAAGTGAGGGGACATTTTGGGTAAACCTAAAAGTAAAGCGGTAAGGATTCTTTTGACTAAAGTAGGCAACATATCATATCATTATGTAAATTATGGAAAAGTTTGGTTGTGTCTTACACTAATGTCTTGATCGGTTCAATTATACATCATCAAATTGGATATAATTTTAAACAAAAATAAATCATTGTACATATATGAAGAAATTTTATTTTTACTTTTATTGTTATTGAGATGATCATTTGAACTTCTAATTGCTTGGTTAGTCGAAGATATAATGTCTCGAGGCATCAAAAGTACAATATACAATTTAATATATATATATATTTTAAAAATCCAAAAAAAGAAAAACATTAAATTATTTAGCAAGAGTGATAGACTTGAACTCAAATTGAACCAGGCGGATAAGAATAAAAGACAAAATCTTACACATACAAGGGTACAAAGGTAATTTAAAAATCTGACACGTAGAAGGGTATAAAAGTAATTTCGTAAACCTCAGAGAAAATCGGAAATATAAAATAAAAAAACGATAGCCTACTGGCTTACGGAGTTACCGCCTTTCAGGCAGAAGCTTTGAAATAAAAAAGAAAAAAAAAAATCAAATTGGTTTGAACAAAAACAAGTAGCGCACCGCCCATCATAATCCTCAGAAAACCGTTCAATTCTTCTTCAAAATCCTTATAACTGCCAACTTCATCTTCTTTCTTCCTCCTCTTCTCCAAGTAATTCAAACTCCTTCTTCAATTCCCCATTCAAATTCAACTTACACTTCCCATTCATACATACCCTTTTTGTTTCTTGACTCTCAAGTTCTTTGTTGTTCACCGACTTCCGATTGGCGGCGTTGGGTTTCTTTCCTTATCACATAAGATTACTGGGTTCTATTTAGTTTATGATTGTTTCTCCAATTGGGTTTCTTTTCTTATCGCATAACATTTCTGGGTTCTCTTTAGTTTCTTCTATCTTCCTCTCTGTGTAATTTTGTTTCTCGAATTGGGTTCTGGGTGTGTCGAATCTTTCGTTTATGATTGTTTTTCGGATGTCTCTGTTTTAGATTTTTTTTCTCTTCTGGGATTGTTCTTTGTTTTAGTACTCTGTTTCTGTTAGTTTTGTGATTTCAATCGATGGAGAACAATCAGGATCAATGTCGGTTTCAGTTTCAGCAATTGGCTGGAAGTGATCGCCGTCGAGTTGTGGGTTCCAAGACTTCGGGAAACCATGACGATGATTTCTCCGATCGATTTTCCGACGCCGGAGATTCCACCGGTCCCGATCAGGACTCGGCGGTTTCAGACTCTGAAAGCGGAATTTCAGGGCCTAGTATCGAGCAATTGGAATGGCGGAATGAGGGTTTGGTGAAACTTGTTGAAGAAGACAAAATTCACGACCTAATCAAGAGAAGATTCGTTACTGGTTTCGGATTACTTGGTCCGCAAACTTCGGTCTCCGCCGTTTACAAGAATAGTCATTCAACCCATATTGGGCAAGCCCGTTTGCACACGTTTCAGATTTACTCGCAAGCAATCGAGAAGAAAAATGGGGGGAATGCCAATGTCAAATACGCTTGGTTGGGAGCTTCAAAAGATCGAATCAATAGCATTCTGGGCTATGGTTTTTCCCATTGCAACAAGCTCGAGAGTTCCCAGTTTCTTGGCTCTGGCATTTATCTCTCCCCTGATAATCATCCTATAGAAAGGTCAGCCTTAAACTCAACATCTCCATTTTTGTCCCTTTTGATTTCGTTTTTTGATTGTTAATTTTGAACCCCATTTGACCATTTGATTGTTTGTTTCAATTCTTTTTAGTTTGGAAGATACTGTTGTTGATGAAGATGGATTAAGACATTTATTGCTTTGCCGTGTTATACTGGGGAAATCAGAGCTTGTTCATCCTGGTTCTAAACAGAGCCATCCTAGTTCTGAAGCTTTTGATTCTGGTGTTGACAATCTCTTAGCACCAAAGAAATACATAGTTTGGAGTACTCACATGAACACTCACATCTTGCCTGAGTATCTAATTAGTTTCAGAACTTCTTCTCGTTTGAAAGGTTAGTGAATTTGCTTTGTGAAAATTGGGGGTGTTAGGAAAATGGATGATTTGAATCTAACTTTAATGGGGTTTTCAATTATTTAGGTCATTTGAAGTCCAAACAGCCTTTGAGAATGCCAACTTCCCCTTGGATGCCATTTCCAACTCTGATTTCTGTTCTCTCCAAGTTTCTGCCTGCCCCTGAAATTGCCATGGTTACCAAGTATCACAAAGATCACAGGGTAAGTAAAAATTTGATCCCTTATGTTTTTGTCTTGTGTTTATGTAGGAAGTAACTTTTATGGCTATGGTGATCTCATTTTGTTCAGCTTCTTAATTCTAGGATCGTAAGATTTCGAGGCATGAGCTGATTAAGCGAGTGAGGCAGATAGCGGGCGACAAGCTGTTGATACATGTAATCAAATCATTCAGGGAACAGGTATTCAATTCTTCCTTTTCCCTTCATCTTTTGCTTTGGAATTTTTTTATATGGCCATGGAATATGAAAAGAAGGGTGGGATTTAGTTTTTTGCCAATGTAAATGATTATTAGCTTTGCTTAGCTTAGGCATCAACTATAGAGTTAGTTCCTTTTGACTTGGTGGCATATTGTTCACTCAAATAAAGAGAGATGAATTGTTTTGTATTGTAATGCAAAGACTTGTTCCCTTCCATTTCATAATAGCAAAACGCTGGCCTATAACTTTTGCATGCTTACCTGCTAAGCTATGTAGAATCTTTACTTTTGCTTGTAGAAAGTCTTCATCAATCACTTCTCCTTGGCATATATATTTGATAATTCCTTACTTTTTGTCCTATCAAGTTCTCTATGTTTCATCCTTTTGTAACTGTGAATTTTCGATAAGGGTCTAGAAAACAAACGCAACCTAGATACGACCTTACTTGAACAGGATCTATTCTATAAGCCGTACTATTGTATTGTTTCCTTGAGTTCTAGAGAAAGACCCATATGGGAAAGTTATTTGTAGATTCCATGAATCATGAAAAGTCTTAAGCCAATGACTTGGCCATTTTCCTTTGTGCAGCAAAGTAATGGGGCGGTTGGATTTGAAGAAAAGGGAAGCAGAAATGGAGAAAGAAATGTACAGAAAGCAGTAGGGAGAGTAGATTCACCAATTTTGTTAGAGTAGTTGGATTGTGGAAGGCTGCAGTTGAAGTGAAATCAGTGGATAAACTAACATGTATCTTCGACAACCATACTGTACAGAAAATGTTTGTTTTTCGAATGGAAGATGTAGCATTATCACCAATGTTATTGTTACTGCTTCTACTTAAGGAAATAAGAAAATGATTGTGTTTGAAGACAATAATCTTTCTTAGTTTCCTTCTTCATTTTAGAGGTGAATATGTTGAACCAAACTTGACTTCAGTCCAAAATAATGTTTGTTCTTATGTAATCTGTGGAGTTGTGTTGTTCATAGTTTGTACATAGAGAGCCTTAAAAAGATGAAAAAAATGGGCTTAGGGAGATTGTATTTGATTTGTGGGTTTATAATTTGTAGAAGTAATAGTATTATTTGGTTGGTGTGAATCTATGTAGCTTTGGGACTAGTAAATTTAGAGCCATATATGATTTGCATATGACATATATGAACTCCTGACTTTTGAAGCTTTTTCATAGATGGAATGTCAAATATCGATTTTACACCATGGTTACAACTCTACTACTTCGATCCCATTAACTCTAGTTCCAGGTCTTGATGTATCTGGGGTAATGACAAATGACCCACAAGTTTAAAATGTAAGTTTTTTTTTACCTTTGACGTCATCAACACTATCAATCCAGTGAAAAGTCTATAGTACCCTCGCGCTCATCCTTCCTCTAAATTCGTGATTCTTCCTATTGCAAACATTCACAATTTTTCCTCTCTACGAATCGCGATGGCCATTTACTTTCTAAAGAGAAAAAAATCGGATTGTTGGAAAATCGCGAGCGAAGGGTACTACGGACTTTTCATGCGATGGATAGGACAAAAAACTTATGTTTCTAAAATCTGAGTCATTTGACATTAAGCCCCAGAAGGGGTCATCTGTACCCAAAAAAAAAATGCATAGATAATAACTCCAAAAAAATAATAAATATTTCAATCGTCTATGTGTGGATCCAAATCGTATTTTTTTTAAAAGATATTTAATTAATGCGGAGTGAGAGATTGAACCAACTCAATTGAGCTAGACTCGGTTTGGGAATGATCCAAATGGTATTGACACATAGTAAATATTCTAAAATTTCTTAATATTTTCCATATTTTGTTAGTATTTTCAAAGGAGATTTCTTTTCAATATCAAATGTTGAAATGGATTGTGATATTGCTGGTTTTAAGAGGCCTGCCATTTCCTTTGTCTGTTAACTTTGTTCACAAAGGTTCACACAATATCTCATTTTCAATATTAAACTTTTCATGCTTGTTGTGAATTTGAAGGGAGAGGGATTGCTAAATCAACCGTTCTTTATTAGCCATAGATTCATTTATAAGAGTAGATTATTTTTTATGGTCTTGGAGTTTGCGCAGGTATGTACTGAGCTCGTTACTTGGTCTCGGTATGTACAGGTGTCTGCTACTTTCTCCGATTGTTCCCCCGTCCTTTGCTTATCTTCGTCCCACTTGTCTCCTGGTGGGTCTTTCCAACTTCAGTGACTATGATAGTCTATGTTATGATTGGTGGCTAACTTTGCAGTTGATGGTTGAGTCAGATGCTTGTTCTTTATGCAGTTGCCTTTTCTTCCCTTGCTTAGTCCTTGCACTTTGTTTGTCTCCTAGTTGGAGCCTGAAGGTTTAGTTTAGGGTTATCAGGCATGGTTGCTTGTGGTCACCCTGAAAGGCTCATTTGTCTGGATGGTGTGTAGGCTTGTTAGGGAGTCCTTGGATCGCGGCATGTCGAGGGAAGCGATGCTTGCCTGGTTCTTGTGGCTCTATTGCTTGGTTGCATGCCTGAAGGTTGTTACTTTCGCCAGAGTAGGGGGAAAACGAGCAGAATGGGCCTTTTATCCCTGTTCCGGGCTTATAAGGACTTGGGGGGAGGGGGGCATGCACACACAAGGGTCAGATGGTTAACTTGGCCACTGCTTATTTTCAGCATCTGAATGATCTGTTTTCTGCGAAGTTTGGTTTCTTTTGGCATTGAGACTGAAGTCATCATTCTGGTTGGGCCTAATGGGAGACTTGAGCTTGCTTTCCCGAGATGTGGCGTGTTGCTTGGGGAGTTTGGTTCGTGGTTGCAGCCTATGAACTGCAGTTCTTGCTTCTGCTTTAGCTTTGCTTTTTCTTTTTCGTTAGTGTTCGTTAGTGAGCGTTTGAATTTTTGTTGTTGTCTCTATGGTTCTGGCCCCAAGCCCGTCTGTGGGTTAAAAGCGCCGTGTTTTTGTTTTGTTCCATGTCTTCCCTCGGGATCTGAGGGCCCCTATCGGGGTTTCGATTTTTCAGTTTGGGTCCACTGATTTTTTCGGTGGGTATTGTTTTCTTGTTACTTTTGTGCCCTTTAACCTCGGGCTTTGAGGTCTCCTTTTGCTAGTAATATATCTACCTTTGCAAAAAAAAAAAAAAGAGTAGATTATTATTTGTATAAATATAACATATGACATATTAGAGGAAAGCCACTCGAAGTTAGAAATAATATTAGAGGAAATGATATATCTACTCTAACATAATTTGTATATGACACATGATTAATAACTCTATTTTTTTTTTTTTTGCAACGATATTTTAATTAATGCTAAGATTGAACCCATGACCTCTTAGTCACAGGCATAACCTTATGTCATGAGCTATGCTCGGTTTGACATTATTAACGTATTTAGGGTGTGATTGGATTGACTATTGAAAAAAATGTTTTTAAAAAAAATGCATTTTTTCTAAAACATTTTTTTTAGAAATGTTTATAATTAAAAAGGCGATGGTGGTCGGAGGTGGTCGTCATTATTAGTGTATTTAGGTGGTCGTTGGAATCAGCGATAGTGGCCAGAGATCGGCGATGGTGGCCGGAGGTGGTCGTCGCAAGTCGGTGGCCGAAAATGGCCGACAACGGTGTCAGAGGAGGTGGGCGACAACAATCATGGGTGGAGGAAATCTAAAGTAGTGCGAGGAAATTTTGGTAATTTTACTATATTATGAAAAATAGATAAGATTTTCAATTAAACACAACAAAAAAAAAAAAAAAAAAAAAAAAAAAAAAAAAAAAAAAAAAAAAAAAAAACATTTTTTTCTAAAAACTAATATCAAGTGTTTCACCCATGATTTATTTTCAAAATTCATTCTCACAAAAAATATTTTAAATGGTTGTCAAATACTTCCAATTTTTTTTAAAAAAAATTAAACACTTAATGCAAGAAAATTATTTTCAATATGAAAAGTTAGAAATTATTGTGATATTATTCCTTTGAACACCACTGTCATTAAAAGAGTAGTTTTGACTTTTTCATCTCTTCATCTATACAATTTTCTAACTTGCTCACAAAGGCTCAAACACAACATCTCATTTTCAATATTTATTTGGCAAACTTTCCATATTGTTCACATGACTACATAGTGGGATGGAAGGGAGGAACAAAAAGAAAATCCGAAAATAACATCAACTTCCATGATAGACATGTCATAATTGAGAATACGTTGAGTCGATAAAGATTTAACATTAACTTTCATGGTCGGTATTTCAAACGAATTGAGAATGCGTTGAGTCCATAGAGAATAGTCTTCTAACCAAATTTCATAATGTCTTTCGAAGAGAGGCATGTTACATCACTCTTCTTAAGTACTGATAAGTTTTTTAAACGAGTAGATTTATCTTTTGTTTCGATCAATTTATATACGTATATAATTATAGACATAAACCTAAAAAAAATATGAATTTTTAGGGAGTGAAACACGAGAACGAAGAAACACGACAACGTAGGATCCACTCGAGAAATAATCTTAGAGAAAATTATGGGCAATTTGACTTTTTATACCCAAAAGCAAAACAAATGGGTGTTTTAGGCTTCCCAAAAAAAAACTTGCAGTTTTAGACCCCTGATGTGAAAGGTCTTAAATGCCCTTACTTTAAGGGATGTGAAATGTCGAAAATGCCCCTCATTAACCCCAATTGAATAGCCTTCAATTTTTCATTACTTTCACCTACTTTTCACCCACTTTTCACCTACTTTTCACTTACCCACCTTTTACCTCAAACATTCATCAAACTAAATTTCATGTTTTTCATTATTCTCACATTCTCCACGTTTTTGTTGTTTGTAACAAATAACATTCATTCATCCAACAATCTTCATCATTCTCTCACATCCCCACACATTGCTGAACACCGAAGGAGTTTTTCAAAGTCGATCATTCTCCGTTATTGAACTCTATCATTATTCTTGCTGAAGGTATGTGTACCTAAACCCTTGATGTCGGTTTATTTTTTTCATTCTAAAACAATGTCGGTCCCTTGATGTCGGTTTATTTTTTTCATTCTAAAACAATGTCGGTCCCTTGATGTCGGTTTATTTTTTTCATTCTAAAACAATGTCGGTCCCTTGATGTCGGTATTTTTGACACAAAAACACATTGTGTTTAGGGTTAAGGGTTTAGGGTTAAATCTGAACACGAAACGAAACCACCCTAAACCATTGTGTTGTGTAATTTTGTATTAGTCAGAAAAATACAATTTCAAAATTTTCTGTTATTGGTGGTAATTCCACGGTAAATTTAATAACAAACATTTACCGGTCGGTAAATGTTCGTTATAGAATTTACCGGTCGTGGAACCACCACCGGTAAACTCAATAACAAACATTTACCGACCGGTAAATGTTTGTTATTGAGTTTACCGGTGGTGGTTCCACGACCGGTAAATTCTATAACAAACATTTACCGGTCGGTAAATGTTTGTTATTGAGTTTACCGGTGGTGGTTCCACGACCGGTAAATTCTATAACGAACATTTACCGACCGGTAAATGTTTGTTATTGAATTTACCGGTCGTGGAATTACCAGACCGGTAATTTCAAAAACAAAAATTACCGACCGGTAAATTTTGTTATTGAAATTACCGGTCTGGTAATTTCGCAGATCATTTTCCCCTAACTTTTTTCTTAACTTTTATTTATTTATATGTTTGCAGATGCCTCGAGTTTGGGTATGTTTTGGTGGTGTGTGGAATGAAATAGAAAATTGTTATTATGGTGGGAAAACAAGAGGGTGTGACTTAGAGACTGAAATTACGTACAATGATTTTTTAGGGCGGGTCTATACCCTATGTAGTATAAATCCAGATCTATACGATCTTGTAATTAGATGTATACTCCAATTGAAGTCCAGAGCACCGGCTTTTGTTATTAGCAATGACGAGGACCTTAGTACTTTCTTGACTTGGGGTGAAGTCTCTGAATATCCTTTGTATATATCCACTATGTCAAAGTTGACCCAAACACCTGAAATGCAAATTCCATCCACTTCCAACCAAGAAATTCCAACAACGTCCACATCCTTCCCGTATAACATAGGGCAAATACCATCCACATCGTCCATTCCATATATACCAGGCACACAATTTTACCCTATGTTTTACCCGAGCATGCCTTACCCTAACGTTCCTTACCCTACCATGCCTTACCCTAGCGTGCCTTACCCTAGCGTGCCACAATTGTCTTACGCTAATGTGGAGGCATATAACTTGGGGGATGACGCAGATCATACTCAACATCATGGTGTTGAAGAAGGGGACGACCGTGGTGTAGAAAATACAGGTGGCGGTGTTGATTATAATGAATATAATTATAATGATGGTGATGGTGGAGATGATGGTGGGGAGGGCGAGCCCGGTGAAGATTATGGTGAGTATAATGATGGTGTAGAAGAAAATGATGATGGTGGGGAAGAAAGGGACGACGAGCCTGTTCAAGTACATGTACAAAATACTGTTGAGGTTCCTGCTGGTCCTGTTGCACGTGTGGTTGATGTTCCTTCTGCATCGGTTCATGCTTCATTGTTAGGTCAGTCTACTGAAGACATAAAAGTTGGAGAACTTTTTATGACTAAAAAAGCTTTGTTGATGAGATTGTCCGTTATAGCAATGAAGACTAGCTTTGAGTTTAAGGCTAAGAAGTCGAACAAGACACTGTGCGTAATGATATGTAGGAATGCTGAATGCAAATGGAGACTTCGGGCTATGAAGTTGAAGGATTGTGATATATTCAACGTTACACAATATGCAAACATTCATACATGCAAAAAGAAAATGTTGACTCACAACCATCGACAAGCAAAATCTTCAGTTCTTGGCCATTTATTGAAGTCGAAGTTTGAGGATATCAGCTGTATCTACAAAGCCAAGGACATTGTCAATGATATTCGAAAGGAGTATGGTGTTAACCTAACCTATGACAAGGCTTGGCGAGCTAGAGAAATAGCACTGCGTCTTGCTTGGGGGTCGCCAGAAGAATCTTTCAAACTCTTGCCAAGGTTCGGTGAGGCTTTGAAAATTGAAAATCCAGGTACGGTGTTTGATTTGCAACTCGATGAAAATAAATACTTCAAATATGTATTTATGGCGTTAGGTCCCGCCATTAGAGGTTTCGTGGGTTGCATTCGGCCTGTACTAATAATAGACGGTACTCACTTGAGGGGGAAGTACAAGGGTAAACTTCTACTTGCAACTGGTGTTGATGGCAACAACCAAATATACCCCATTGGTTTTGGAATCGGTGAAGGGGAATCTGAAGCCTCGTGGGTGTATTTTCTTCGACAGATGGAATGTGCAATCGGACATGTCCCCGGGTTAGTCATTGTGTCTGATAGACACCCGAGCATTCGAAAGGCGATTCAGATTGTATTTCCTGAAGCTGTTCACTGTTTATGTATACATCATATAAGTGAGAACCTTAAGACAAAGTATAAGAATGAAGACATTTGTAAGGTATTTCTCCAAACAGCGAAGGCATGCCGCGAAGTACAATTCAATGAATTTTGGGGACAACTTGTAAAGTATCCGGGTGCACAAACTTATTTGGAGGATATTGGGCTAGACCGATGGGCTCGTGTTTTCCAATGTGGAAGAAGGTACAACCAGAACACCACCAATCTCGCAGAATGCACGAACTCTGTATTTAAGGACGCGCGTCAACTTCCGATTACAGGATTGTTAGACCATATCAGAGGGTGGTTTCAAAGGAAGTATTACAAGCGTCGGACCAAGCACGCAATTCGTGGTGAGGAATCCCTCGTATCCAAATATGTCGAGGGCCTTCTGGAAATATCAGTAGAGAATGCGAGGAGGCACAAAGTTGATCCAATTGATAGATTTGAATTCGAGGTTGATGATGGGTATCTGGGTGGACGTGTCAACATTGAGACCAGAACATGTACTTGTCGTGAGTTTGACTATTATGATATCCCATGTTCTCACGCAATAGCTGGATGTTGGTTTCGTGGCATAGACCCCATGACCCTCTGCTCTTCGGTTTACAATATGGAAACTTTGATCAACTCGTACTCGGAGCCCATATTTCCGCTTGGTCATCTCTCAGAGTGGAAGAGATCAGATGATTTCGTTGACTGTGAGGTACTTCCCCCCAAGCAGGTCATAAGAGTTGGTCGACGCCAAACCTTGCGAATACCCTCTACAGGTGAAACCCAACAAGTCCATAAATGCAGTCGTTGTGGGAATTTCGGACACAATAGAAAAACTTGTCGACAACCACTAAGCACTGTATGATACTATGTTTGTAATATGTAACAATGAACTTTGTTTTTACTATGTAACAACACTTCATTATATTATTTCTTCGCAACGTTTAATGTTGTTATTCAATGTATTCGGTATCTTTTCGAAACAAAGATAAAATGTTTAGGGTTTTAGAATCTGATAAATTTCCCATACACGAAGGTGAAACGATTCTGGAACATTTACCGGTCGGTAAATTTTCCTCAAACAAATGGGCAAAACGATTCTGGAGAATTTACCGGTCGGTAAATTTCCCAGAAACAAATGGGCGAAATCTGGGAAATTTACCGGTCGGTAAATAATTTCCACTGGGGTAAATTTACCGACCGGTAAATTTCCCAGATTTTGTCCATTTGTTTCTGGGAAATTAACCGACCGGTAAATGTTGTAAATTACATTTACCGACCGGTAATTTTGTCAGTGTCTAGATTATATCTGAGTTTAGGGTTTAGGGTTTATGATTTAGGATTTTAGGGGTTTAAATTAGTTTTGGTTAAGAGTGGTTTAGGGTTTTCAGGGTTTAATACTTCTAAAAAGAATACATTACCCTAAATATTAACGAGACTGAAAACCCTAAATATTAACGAGATTGAAAACCCTAAAACCATAAACCATAAACCCTAAACAATATAAGTTTGTTCAATTGGTTATGCTACCATTTTTTTTTTGGGTTATAAGAGAAAACCAACCGAAATAATAAAAAACTTTAATACATTAAAAAATATTTTGGGTTACAATAATGGTCTATTGCCCCACAGTTGTACAGCATACTGACGCCTACAAAAATCAATGTTATCCTGAGATAGGGTGTCCATTGGACATCCCATTACAAGATATTCTAAAAACTTAGCAACAAAAATACCACAGTCACCACTATCAATTTGTTGGGGCACGTCACGATGTCTATACACCTCCCATGGTCGGATGGGCAGTGTGGTTCTCATCTGCAAGACCCCACACTGTCCCAACAACATGTAGAAATTTGTGCGGACATGCTTCAGCTCCATCTTCAATTGGTCGTCTGTAGTCAGCGTCATGCAAGAATCGTACACTGTCAACTCGGCATTCCGCAAATCACCACACAACAACACCCAATGGTTACCTCCTATATTGAATGGCATGTACACCACATCAACGGTATTCCATGGTACGTCGTAGTCGGTCTTCTTCCCTAACGTATAGTCGACGACATTGTTGTACTTACTCCATTCGATGCGTGGATCACTCGGGAGTGTGTTCGACATCTCTTCGTACACCTCTTTTCCCCTTAGAAATGACTGACATAATGAATGAATGAAATTGTGAGTTATTGATAGACAAGTTAGATTGCGTAAAATAATATAACTACTTACCGTGACAACTACATCTGCAGTGACAAATTTGTGATTGCAGAAATTCGGTCTCAATTGTAACTTCTTGCGAATGAACAGAAAAAGTGAGTCCATGACCTACACATTAATTTATTACTTGTTAATTCCTAATATACCATAATAGTATTACATGAAGAATAGTATTACATACCTCGTCGCTCGTCCAATGAGAAGGTGTCAGAAGATCTCGAAACCATTGTTTGTTTCTGTGTGCGTACGTTGTTCTGCGCCATAACTTATTTTCATCGCCCATCCATTTTTCAAACTTCTGATCCAGTGGTGGAGGTATTTTACGTAATGGGTTGCCTTTATCCGTGTATATCAGCTGACCCTGCCGATTCTTGAAAATTACTGGACTACGAAGTTTCCATGGGACGGTACGGGTACGCAGGCCCCGACGTGGTACTTCATTCGCAGGTACAGGTCCGCTAACTTCTACCACGTAATCTATCGGCTACATAAGACAAATGCAAATTAAAATGTTAACATTATAGAAATATTTAATAAAAGTTTTAAAATTTTTATGAACAAATGAGGTTACCTCCAACTTCACGGTGGCTACATCCTCGGGACGATCGGTGAGTACTTCCTCGGGATGATCGGTGGCTACATCCTCGGGACGATCGGTGAGTACTTCCTCGGGATGATCGGTGACTACTTCCTCGGGATGATCGGTGAGTACATCATCTGGACGCTCGGTGAGTACTTCCTCGGGATGATCGGTGACTACTTCCTCGGGATGATCGGTGAGTACATCATCTGGACGCTCGGTGAGTACTTCCTCGGGATGATCAGCGAGTACATCATCTGGACGATCGGTGACTACATCCTCCACACGATCGGTGACTACATCCTCCACACGATCATGGACATCGATGTCCATTGGCACATGTGCCTCGTTGTCAGGAAGTGCTTCACGGTCCATTGGCACATGTGCCTCGTTCTGTGCCCCGACGTCCTTCGTTTGGTCAACTTTAGCATCTTCATCCCCAACATTGTCGTCAAGATGTGAACTATGATCTCGACCATCCATATCCCGATCTTCTCTTCTCGATGGCCCGCCTTCATCATCGGTATGTTTAGGCCCAAAATAGTGGGTCGGGTCCACATCTCCGCTCTACATCTCCCAAAATAGTAACAGTGAGAAAACAAATATATGCATTTAAGAAAAAAACCCTAAACCCTAAACCCTAAACCCTAAACCCTAAAGAAAAAACGTTTTAATATAAAATAGATTACCTTGTAAAGTCGTCGCAACAACCTTTTTATGGCCTTCAAATCAGACTCCATACCCTCCATGCGTTGATCCATACGTTGCAGGTGCTTAGTGCATTTGCAACTCTTCTTCCTCTTCTTCTTCTTCGTCACCTCATCATTGACTTCACCTTTCACATGTGGCGAACCTCTCGAGTCAGGCATCTTCTGAACATGTACGGACCCTACACCTGGCCCTACTGGGTTCTGTGATGACATGTCAATGTGATGGACCGTCATATCCTCAACCTCCTCGGGTACAACTTGACCCCCTTCGGGTACAACTTGACCCCCTTCGGGTACAACTTGACCCCCTTCGGGTACATCACCCTCTTGTACAATTTCTGGACGAGGAACCTCCACTCTTCGATTAATAAATCGAATCTCTTCATCCGTCGGTACCATGGCCACAATTGTAGTCTGTAACATAACTTAGATTAGATTCAAAAAAATGTTCACAGTTAACAGCGGCAATAACAAAATAGAGAACTAACCACATCCGCCTGGAACACCTCGTCGCAAAGCCGTTTATATGAAGGTGACACGCGACATGACCATCTAAGAATACGTGGGATGGCCGAATCATTGAGACGAGTTGCGACAAGAGTCAACGACGAAAAAATCTCATATGCCCATATCTGCATTAACAAAAAAACTACTTAAAAAACAAATAATCTCATATGAGTTTGTTAATGTATAACTTGAAATAGTGCAAACCTGGAGTGCATGCGGATAACCATACAAACTATATGTCTCCGCCTTCTTCAACGCGTCTGTCTTTCTTTTATAGGAATCGGCTTTCCCATTCAAAGCTTTTTTTAGGCTTTCAATCGTTTTCTTGAATATCAGTCTACTCCAATCCTCATTACAGAATTGCTCCCAGTCGTCGATGATATTCAAGAGGCTAGTATTCATTTTTTGCCTCTTCTCCCTCCCAATTAAACCCGCCTCAATGAAATAAAACAAGGATACTTTCACAGCATCCTCATCGTTCTCAAACACTATACTAGGGTATAACTTCTCAAACTCATCAGCCCTAATACCCTCTACATCCCTCATATAAAGGACTCTCAGTCTATTTTGATTTACAACCCTCCGAACATTTCTACGGCCATGTCTAAGACCGGTTATAATGTCAAATTCTCGCTTACCGAAAGACACTCTACTTCCTAACAAGTTAAAACTCATAGCATCTCCCGTTTCAGATGTTTCATCCTCAACCTCAACTTCCCTAAGAAGGATGTAGTGAACTAATTGTCCATTAAAAACTATAGAGGTATCGAATATAGGGCCAAAACAAGTTTCCCTAAACATTGCCAATTGGGTTACTGACAGTTTTTGGGTGATGTTTTTCTTAGTGGTACTAATGTGGCCACAACAGGTCAACAAGGCTGGAAAATGGTCACTAAGGGGGATTTTATCAACCATTTGACTCATTTCTGATTCCATGGTAAACCTACACACCTACACAACAAATTCAAAATGCTTATGAACAACACAACAACCAACAACAACAACCAACAACACAAAGCATGAATTTACATTCTGTTTTTTTTAGGGTTTAGGGTCGAAAAAAAACAAAACAACCCATTCTGTTTTTTTTACCGGTTATGAATTACCCACCGGTAAATTACCGGTCGGTTTTTTCTAACCGGTAATTTAAGCAGAAGGAATTTACCCGACCGGTAAATTCCTTCTGCTTAAATTACCGGTTAGAAACAACCGACCGGTAATTTACCGGTGGGTAATTCATAACGGTAAGTGAAAAAACCGACCGGGTAATTTACCGGTTGGTAATTCTCACCGGTAAATTACCGGTCGGGGATAAAACCGACCGGTAAATTTACCAGATGGCAATTTCCCCCAAATTTCTTAATTTACCGGTGGGAAGAAATCGACCGGTAAACGTACCGGTCGGTACTTCATCTCCTTCATCTCCTTCCTTCGTCTGCAACAACCCCCCAAATCTCAAAATCACCTTCCAAACAACTCAAAATCACTTGACAAACAGATCAAAACATGAAATCGAAACACTAAACCCATGAAATTGAAACGCCCTAACCTAAACCCATGAAATTGAAAAGCCCAAAGCAAAACATGACCGACCCAAGCTTAAAGAATACCTGCCAAGCTTGAAGTTTGAAGAAGGAAATGGTCGTCGATGGCCTCTGTGAGCTTGAAGAAGGAGATGGTTGGGGAAGCTTGGAAGTTGGAAGCTGGAAAGTTGGAAGCTGGAAAGTTGGAAGCTGGAAAGTTGGAGTTGAAGAAGAAGTAGATGAGAAGATGAAGAAGCTGACGGAAGATGAAACGTTTTTTGGGGTTTATGTTGAAGGGTATTTTCGACATTTCACATCCCTTAAAGTAAGGGCATTTAAGACCTTTCACATCAGGGGTCTAAAACTGCAATTTTTTTTTTGGGGAGCCTAAAACACCCATTTCTTTTCCTTTTGGGTATAAAAAGTCAAATTGCCCGAAAATTATGCCCCATTAGACAAAGGTGAATGCCATTGTCACACACACCCTCACACATGCCATTGTCTAATTCTCAATGGGCAGTGGTGTGCTTGTCTTTCATTTGTTTCCTCAACCCCACAATCTTCCACTTTCAAAATTTCTCATTTGTTTTCCCATTTCTCTTCCAAATTTTCTCTACATACAATAAAATATTATGATTATATTTCACTCTTTTCTACCATTTTTTTTTCTTTTCAAAATTCATCATCATTTCTAATGATTATAATTATTTCTTCTTGTTCCTACTAAGAAAAAATTTAGATTATAAAATTTGTCCCTTTGATTTGGGTATATTATTGTTTCAATGTCTTCCATATGGTATTAAAATTTTAATTTTGTGCCTATCATTTCAATCTAATCCTTATCATTTTACAAGTTTCAATTTAGTCTTTATGGTTTGGTTAAAGTTCACAAATCTTCCTTTCCTATTATCACATTGAAATTTTTTACATAGCAAAAAACTTTTTATTTGGCTAGCTATGTTTGTTGGTTGTATTCAAGGATGAAAATATCGATATCCATGTTGATATCGACATTTCAATTTTACGGATATATCCATGGATATATCGATAAAATATCGATATCCATGAATATTTCTGTAAATCAATTTTTTTTAAAAAAATATATTTAAGTTATTTTACTTTCCATTTAAGTTAGATCTAGTTAGTAGTATCTAGATTCATATTAAATTTAATATATGATATTTTTGATGTTGTATGAGTATTTATAAAAGATATTGAATATATCCATTACTCTTTAATATCTATATCGAAGCCTCCGATTTATGGATATATCTACGGATATATCGACATATCCACGAATATTTTCATCTTTGGTTGTATTAGAGGTTTATGGTCAAGTAAAAAAGCAAAAAAATAAGATGGAAATAGATAGTTTTTTCAAGAAGTGGGTAAAGGATAATTTTGAGAGGATTTATGAAATTTATTCATAAAGACTAAATTGAAACTTATAAAACTATAAGGGACTAAATTGAAATTGTGACAAACTCGATCAAATTGAAACTATGTTCCGAATATTGAGACCATGTATATGTATATTTTGTAGGGGGCAACTGGACAAACGACACATATTTAATTGTCAGTTTTGAAAAAAAAATCAAACATGTTTTTTATTAGAAAAATTGTCAAATACTAAGGGTGTGTTTGGTTTAGATTCCTAAGTGTTTAATTTTTGCAAAAAGTCATTTTGGAATAAATTGAAGTGTTTGGCAACCATCAAAAATGAATTTTTGGAGAATGAGTTTTTGAAATAATGCATTTTGGATGAAACACTTGATATTAACTTTTGAAAAAAATGTTTTTGAGTGTTTATTTGAAAAACCTACTTCATTCTCATATTGTATTAAAATTATCAAAATATCCTCACACTCCTCTTTAAAATTTTCTCCACCAACCAACCTCCTTCGACCACCGTCGTCGCCCCTCACCGACTATCTCCGATCGCCGCCGACCACTGCCTCCAAACTCCGACCACCACCCGTCGCAGGCCACCGCCTCACACTCCGGCATTCCGTCGCCCCGCTCGGACAGCCCGACCCCAGCAACCGCCGCCGCAACCCGACCCCGACCACCGTCGCCGCCACCCGACCCCGGCCACCACCACCCGACCCCGGCCACCACCACCCGACCCCGGCCACTGCCGCCGCCACCCGACCCCGGCCACCGCCGCCGCCACCCGACCCCCGGCCACCGCCGCCGCCACCTGAACCCCGACCACCGCCACCCGAACCCCGGCCACCGCCACCCGAACCCCAGCCACCACCGCCGCCACCCGACCCCGGCCACCACCACCCGACCCCGGCCACCGCCGCCGCCACCCGACCCCGGCCACCGCCGCCGCCACCCGACCCCGGCCACCGCCGCCGCCACCCGACCCCAACCACCGTTGCCGCCACCCGACCCCAACCCTACCACCGCTTGCCAGGACCCGACTACCCAACCCGGACCACCGCCGACCCGACCACCCGACCCCGACCCCGGCCACCGCCGCCCTAGCCCGGCCACCCGACCCCGACCCCCGCCGCCCCAGCCACCCGACCCCGACCCTACCACCGCCGACCCGACCACCCGACCTGGACCCTGACCCCGACCCCGACCCCGACACCGACCCCGGCCACCCGACCCTGACCACCCGACCTCGACCCCGACCACGACCGTCCGACCCTGAAACTGACCCGACCCCGACCCCGACCCTGACCTCGACCCCTACCCCGTCTGCCCGACCTCGACCCTTACCCCGTCTGCCCGACCTCGACCCCTACCCCGACCCCGACCCCGTCTGCCCGACCGCGACCCTGGCCCCGATCTCGATCCCGATCCCGACCTCAACCCCGACCCCGACCACCGCCGACCCGATCCCGATCCCGACCCCGATCCCGATCCCGACCTCGACCCCGACCCCGACCACCCGACCCCGACCCCGACCCCGTCTGCCCGACCGCGACCCTTGCCTCGATCCCGATCCCGATCCCGACCTCGACCCCGACCCCGACCACCGCCGGCCACCCGACCCCGACCCCAGTCGCCCGACCCGACACCAACCCCGACCCTAACCCTGGCTGCCCAACCCCGTCCCTGACTCCGGCTGTCCGAGCTCGACCCCGGTCCCGACCCCGACCGCCCGACCCTGACCCCGACTCCGACCCTAACCGCCAGACCCCGACCCCGACCGCCAAACCCCGACCATCAACAATAGTAAACCCTAAACTCTAAACGGAAAATATAAATTTAAACTTATTAATTCATATTGTTTATTAATAATTGTCCTTATAGTAATTTGATATTAAGAGAAACACTTTTAGTGTAGAACAAACCAAACATACTTGTAGATAAAAACACTTTTGAGAAAATGTAACCAAACACATGAGTGTTTTAATTATAAACATTTCTAGAAAAAATGTTTTTAAAAAAATGCATTCTTTGAAAAACATTTTTTTAGTAGTCAATTCAAACACACCCTAAATTTTGATAGATTAATCTAAAAGGATGACTTTAACTAAAATACTCCTCATTTGAAATCATGAACACTTAGAATATTTAAATCCAAACAAACAAACTTGAATTTTAAATCAAACCAAAATGAAATACCAATAAATCAAGTGATCATTGGAAATCAAAAAAATAAAATTACATGATAATTCAAAATTTATCTAATCATTAATGAAAATTTGGAAAAATTATCCTAACAAAAAATGAGGTATGGTTCTCAAACTAAGCAGAGTTTACATAAAGTTGTCAAGAGATCAGGAGTTTAATCTGTGATCCCGCTTTAAATAAATACTAAAAAAAAAAAAAAAAAAAAAAAAAAAAAAAAAAAAAATCCCTAATTAGAGAATTTTAAAACAACACAAATAAGACACGGTCAATTTCCAACATCTAAACCCATGATCCAAGACTTTTAAAACAACCGACTAAAAAAAATTACAAAAATACGGTTGAAAAAAAGAAAAAAATCATAATTCATGTGTCAAGAAAAAAATAAATATTTTTGCGAAAAAAACAAAAAACAAAAAACAAAAAAACAGTTAATACATCTTATAAAAAATAAATAAATTAGGGTGAGCGCTCTCTAAGATAGCAGAGAGTGGAGTTCAATTCTGCCTTAGGATAGATTTTTAAAAAAATTATCAAATAACCATTTGTGACAATGAGTGAGAGCATCACCTAAATAACTCAGAGTGTGGGTTCATTGATCCTACACGCAAAAAATCACGCACGGGATAAGAACGTTTTAAAATAATTTATCAAATAATCACTTGGTGCAACGGGTTACACACTTAGATAGTCCAGAGTGGAGTTGATTGGTCCTGCACCTGTGCAAAAAACCACGCACGGGTCAGGAATTTAAATGCATTATTACCGTTCAAATTTTTGTCAAACCGAGCATAACTCAATTAGCATAAGGTTGTGCCCTTGATTAAAATGTGTTCAATCCCTACATTAATTAAAATACATAAAAAAAACAACATTTCGATAAAGGAAAAGAAAAATCTGAATAAAAAAATAGGTTAATGCATTAATTAAAGAGACGAGAAATACAGTGTATTTTTTAAAAATCTTCTCGATTGGAAATAAACTAAAATTGAAACAGACAGAAATGTTTCATTCTTTTCTAGAATGCTAAACCATTGACTTGCTGTTCTAAAACCACCAAATTCAAGTTCTAATTGATTCAATTTTGAGCTCACTCAAAAGCAAAGATTTTAGAGTTGACTTACAAATCACAACATAACTAAACAACTTGTCCCATTGATGAAATGTTGAATAATTTTCATCTTTATTTGTCCTACTAAGCAATTTGTAACAACTATTTTGTCTCCTCAAAACATTGAAATTATTATATGTTTGACAACTTTATTGATTCTCCAATGCCAATTATTTGTAAAACAAGCAACCATTCATCAAATTGTTAATAATTAATACAAGAGATTATTGTGCCACAAGAACATCTCCATAATCCTTTGCAAAAGAAAAAAAAAAAAAACATCTCCATATATTGTTTTTTTTTTCTAAGTTTTTATTTTTATTTTTAGGGATCATTGGTAAACGGGTTGTTGAGGCCTGCCAAAATACAATTATAAACTGATATCTATTCTAACTTGTAGAACAGTGGTAACCAGATCGATCTAGGGAACTAATTTATTAGTTTCTCTTAATTAACTTCTATTTTGTATTAATAAAAACAAAAGGAAAACATGGGGAGCTTGAAGAAAACTACTTAAAAACATGCCAAAATTAAACTAACGGAAATTAAATGCAAGAAAATAAACTTAAAGAAATAACAGAGACTTGGCTATTTTACTTCAAACACGCAGCTTGCTTGCCCAAATCCATAACAAACAACCCGAAATAAGATATTAATTAAGATCATGCAATTATAATTAAACTTAGCATCTCATTAACTGGGTATGACCGTTTCATATTAACTAGACACTAGCAATGCAGTAAATGTTGTGACATACAATCAATTTGGATAGCCTAAATGAATTGCCTGATTTATCTTCTAACCTAAAGCCTATCATGCAAACTAAAGCGATCATGGATAGCTGATAACACACTTAGGCATAATTAAACCATTGTTACTTGGCGATTAGAACACGACACTCGTATTTTTAACCTTTAACTATCTAGCATGCAAGAACAATAAGAGCGTCAATCCAATAAAATATGCTTACCCTAAGATGCTTGGAATTTAAATGCTAGGTAGAAATTAAGAACAAGTCTTTACTAAATGCATCAAAATATAATTCATACCCTTAAATTAGAGCACTTACCTTAGTTAACCGTGTTGAAAATCAATTAAAAAATACAAAAGTTTAGCTCCAATACAAGAGAAATGTCAAAACTCAAAGACGGGAGAGAAATGGAGGTTAAGATCATAAAAAATCGGACTTAGAATGACCTAGAATAGAAAAATATGCTTTTATACTCGCGGGACAGAGCCTAGGCGCTTCAGACGGAAAGTGTCGAAAAAGACCGCGTGCGCGTCTGTCTAGCTCCTAGACGCCTAGCTCTCGGGTTTTGGCTGATTTTCGTCTTTTTGCCTCATTTTTACACCATTTGATGTTATGAACTCCAACACGCTACATTTCTCTTACAACCTATAAAACACACAATTAAACACGAATAAACAAGAAAAATGACGGGAATTAGGGCCAATAAGATAGCACTTTTAGAATGTTATCCAATCATTTCTATATGTTTTTTGTCAGCTCTATTAATTTATTGAGATGAATTAAATGAGTCAACCTGAGTATAACTCAACTAATTAAATTTTTAGACCAAAATTTTAGAAGTTCAAATCTCTACTTTCACATATAATAAAAAAAAATGGATTACATGAGGAGTTTGCTAAAATTGGAGTACCATTAGTTGGATTTATTTTGGTGCACCTACTTATCATTATTCACCAATAATTTATATAACAAAAATATTTCAATTAATTAATCAAGTGAATAAGACAGTTAAACTTTAGGAGTGGGGAATTCGAAATCATATCTCGTGATCGAAGTCACATATTTATGTCAATTGAGCTATGTTCGGTTTGACATTTTCAACCTCACAAATTCTATATACTAGTACTTAGAAAAAAAAAATGCTATGCAAATCAATTTAATTTAGGTTTTAATGTAGAAGACCTTAGGATATAATATTTGTGCCGAATGTTGTAATCATTATGAATGAGAATTTAGAAATAGGAAAAAAAAAACCATAAATCTTAATTTAGCATATATATAGATTCAAAAGTGATGTATATTAAAGTAGCATATGCAATATAATTATAAATTTTGGGAAGATTTCAAATAGAAAAGGCTTCAACCCAACGTCAACCTGATTGGATTTATTATTATTATTATTATTATTATTATTATTATTGCGGCTTGTTAGGTAATTAATTTACTCTATGACATTATTAGATTAAATTACAAATTCTGAGATTCATATCTATTTAAGTATTTAGTATCCAAATTTTCATAATTACAAGTCTTTGAATTTTCGAACTTTTTAAAATTCAAAACCACAAAATTAAAATTTTAAGATTTGATTAGATATCAAATTCACAATTAATTTTTAAAAAATTAATTTTTTTTGAATTTCTATTAAATATAAAATTTCAAATTTTAGAAATTTATTAAACAATTTTAAAATTTAAGAACTAAATAAATACAAATCTTAAAATTAAGGGATTAAATTTGTAATTTAACTAAAAGTATTATTAACATAACATCAATAAAGAATTTAAGTGAATGAGAAGAAATGATGAATTATGAGTAGGAAGGGGAATTAAGTTTGGTTTCAAAATAATGACCAAAAAAATAAAACTATTACTTGTAGTAGTAATGATAATTCATTGAAAAAACTTGTGAATAAAGATTTCATCAATTTTTCTTTCTTTTTTTTTTAAAAAAAAATGGAATTAGATTCATAAAGTGAGAAAGAAGAGCGTGACAACAACTCAACCTGGAGATAATTTATTTTATTATAATTTCAAAAGTTGGTTCATTAATTAGAAAAAAGAATATATATTTATATATTCTTGAAATGATTGGCCAAAAATATTCGAAAAAATTGTCTGTTGTAATGAGTAATGGGTATAATATATGGCTTATTCTTTCCTTTTGTTTTCTTTCTTTTTTTTTTAGTGCTCCTAATGCCACCGACATTGATCCTTCTTTGCTTTTTTATTATTATTATTTTCAATTAATTAAATTGTTAAACACTCTTGAGAGAAAATCAACGTATTAACAAAAACAATGTATCAAACCGAATCTAATTCAATTCGTATCAAATTGTGACTAAGAGATCAAAGATTCAATACTTCAATTCGTTTAACTTGGATTCAATGTTTCATCCCGTTTAACTTCAATTTGGTCCCTTAGCTAAGTTTAATTTCATTTATATGGTTTGAGATTAGTTTTTTTTATTTTTCTTGGTTCAATAATAAGGGAGATTCAAATCTGTGTGTTTGAGAGAAAGAGTAGATGTCAATTACCACAGACTTCTGCTCACTTTAGAAGATTAGTTTGAATTTGATCCGTATTAGTTTTAATTATTACAATTTAGTTTTTATGGTTTAGTTAAATCTAACAATTACAGCAGACACCAAGGAATTAAATGTCAATGTACACGAAAATATTAGGTTTCAATTTCATGGAAATGTTGATAGAAATATCTATAAAATGTCCATGAATATTTTTGGAAGTTTTTTATTTATTTAAATTAATAAATAAACATTTTGTACTTTTAAATGAGTTAAAATATACTTATTATAATATTATATTCACATTAAGTTACATTTTATTGTTGTCTTTTTTTTTATTGATTTTGTACGGTAGGATGAAAATGTCGATTCATCCCTCATATCGATGTTGAACTTATGAATATGTAAAAATGTTGACATGTCGACGAAAATTTAATACCATGTTCTCTAGGGGTGTACATGAGTTGGGTTGGGTAAGGTTGGAGGAGTTTTCAACCCAACCCTACCCTAAAATTTCGAGTTGGTGAATTCTCAACCAAACTCAACCCAACCCAAAATTTTGGGTTGCCTTTTGCAATTATCTCAAATATTTCATCGGTATAGTTTTAATTATTACAATTTAGTCTTTATGGTTTAGTTAAATCTAGCAAATTATTCCTAAATTATTTTTACCCACTTCTCCACCAAGGAATTAAATGTCAATGTGCACAAAAATATTGAGGTCTCAATTTTATGGAAATGTCGATGAATATTCTTTGAAGTTAAAATATACTTGTTATAATATTATATTCACGTTAAGTTACATTTTGTTGTTTTTTTTTTTTTTAATATTTCATCGATTTTGTAAGGTATGATGGAAATATCGATTCACCCCTCATGCCGATACCGAACCTATGGATATGTGGAAATGTCGGCATGTCGACCAAAATTTAATATCATGTTCTTCTTTTACCATCCTCTCAAACCTACAATCAGCTGATACCAAATAGAAAATAGGTTAGATTATCAAAAATACCCTTGAACTTTCAAAAGTTTCAAAAAATACCTCTGGACAATGAAAAATGTTTAAAAAATGTCATCACGGTTAACAACACATGAAATTCTAATGTGGACGGTCAAATTCTAACTTGTACTTGTATGACATGAAGAAAAAAAATGAAAATGTGGACACCCGAGGTGTTAAAAAAACATGAAAACCATATTTTATTAATTCAAAATATCAGAGAAAAATAGGTAGAGAATAGATCAGATGTCCACGTTTACATGATTATTTTAATCCTTCAGACGTCCACATTTTTCATTTTTTTCATGTCACTTAGTACCAGTTATAATTTAACCGTTCACATAAAAAAAAATCGTGTTTTTTTTTTTCTTGTTAATGATGAAGGTGTCTTTTAAACATTTTTCATAGTTCAAGCCATTTTTTAAACATTTTTCATAGTTGAGAGATATTTTTAAAACAAGGTCCATAGTTGATAAATATTTTTAATAATTTAACCTAGAAAATAATAATGACTCATTATCACATAAATAAATAAAAAAATATATTACATATTCAATATAGTCACGAAATGGTTATAAAAGTATGTTAATTAATGTAAGGATCGAACTCATGACCTCTTAGTCAATGATAGAACCTTATACCAATTGAACTATACTCGGTTTGACAAATAAAAATCTTTATAACCCACGAATTAAAACCAAACTCGTATTATATCAACCAAATTAATAATGTAACCTAAATTTTATTAGGTTGAATGAATGGGACATGTTTATTTCTCAATCACATTATTATAAAGCAAAAAGAAAGAAAAATAAAGACATTACTTTATTTTATTATTTTATTATTTTTTTCCCTTTTACTTTTGTAAGCTGTGGATAATACTAAGAATATTGAGGGGGAAATAAATTGTGAAGTCCATTTTTGCTAAACGACGTAGTACAGTAGAAGAGCTGATGAAGCAAAGGGCAAAGGGACGTGATACGGTTACATATACGCGTGGAATGTACATGCATTTTAACGCTTAATACTTTACACGTGTCAATATATGAATGGTGGACAGTGATATATTACCTCACCTTCCATGTTACTTTAGTAACCCAACTTTACTTTATTTCTGGGCGGCACACGGATCTCTCCTGTTTTCCAATTTTGATATTGAAATCTAGCTCGTATTTTAGTATTTTCTCGAGTGTGAACCAAAAGGGTAAATTTGGAATTTCACTTTATTCTTAATAAGATTGTTAATAAAGACGGACAAATTTTTAGTACTCCTGTTGTGCATACTCTTTTCGTTGGCTCTATAAATTTTGTTTCATAAATGAATTTGGTACATTAAAGAATCGAGTCGAGGAAACTCTATTTAGAAATTGAGTTTTTGAAAAGAAAGAAGTCTCTTGTGTTTAAGTTTGTTTGGAACGGAAAATTCTTTTCCACCCATCTTGGAAAGAATTTTCATTTAATCACAATAATGTTTTAAATTGAAGAGACGATGCCCAGATAGACAAATTTTTGTCACGTCTATAGATGTCGTCTCTTCAAGAGATGATGTATATCCGTCTGGACGAGGTACCACCAGACGGAGTGGAGTTGAGGAAGTTTTTAGTACTCCCGTTGTACATACTCTTTTTGTTCGCTATATAAATTTTGTTTCATAAATGAATTTGCTACATTGAAGAATCAGGGTCGAGTTGAGGAAACTCCATTTAGAAATTGAATTTTTGAAAAGAAAGAAGTTTCCCGTGTTTAAACTTGTTCGGGGCGGAAAATTCTTTTCCACCCATCTTGGAAAAAAATTTCATTTCATCACAATAACGTTTTAAATTGAAGAGACGATGTCCAGGTAGACAATTTTTTGTCACTTCTATAGATGTTGTCTCTTCAAGGAATGATGTATATCTGGTGGTACCTCGTACCTTCAGGACGAAGTATTTAAAACTACAATATTTTTATAAATCGTTTAGAAACCACTGTATTTTTATAATAAGTTTTAAAATTTGTAATATTTTTAAAGAAAAATGCTTCGTATTTCAGAATTTTCTCCGATGTGGAACAAAAGAGCAAATATGAAATTTTAATTTATTCTTAATAAGATTGGTTAAAAAGACGAGAAATTTTCTAGTACTCCGGTTGTACATACTCTTTTTGTTCGCTCTATAAATTTTGTCTTTCATAAATTACTTTTTAATGCGTTGGAGATATATAATTCTTAAAGTAGGTTTCGTTATTGTCTCTTTTCCATTCGCTACATCAAAGAATCGAAGTCGAGTTGATCGAGGAAGTTCCATTTAGGGATCAAATTTTTAAAAAGAAAGAAGTCTCGTGTTTTAAGTTTGTTTGGAGCGGAAAATTCTTCTCCACCCATCTTGGAGAAAATTTTCTTTTCCTCGATTGTATTCAAAATTAGGATTCCTTGTCTCGTTCAAGGGAGGCCCCAACTTCATAGAAACTTTTGGCATCTCTAAGTCTCCATCAATTTTAGGACATACCTTCTTGTTTAAGCACTTTTTTTTTAAATAATTTTAATAAATAAATATATATATCTTATTTTCGTTAAATGGTATTTTAAATAACAATTTGATTTCATGTTTACATTCCAAAGTTATTCTATTTATTAAAAATATGTTTTTTTTCATACCATATTTTTGAAGGTTTTCAATCCATCATTTTAAAGTCATGTTTTTTTATAATTTATCTTTCTAAGTTTTCAAGTATTTTTTCAAGAAGGAATTTTAAATTAATCCAAAATTTTAAAATATTGTTTATTAATTTAGATTTTTAAAACAATACTTTTCATCATCTATAATTATTCAATAAGTTATATTAAACACTTTTTAATAATATTTTAAAAAGTAATAATATTTTAAATGTGCTTACAAAGAAAAAAAAAATCATTAAAAAATATATTTTTACACCAATTATTTTAAAGGTAAAATTAATCTATTAATCTATTTTTAAATTGTCAAAGCATAGTTGATCATAATATTTGGTGACTATGAGATTTTAAGTTGAATCTAATAAAAAAATAAAATAATAATAATAATTTTAGATATATATATATTTACTTTGATAAAGCATACCATATAAATTTGAGTCTTCTCTCTTTATTTAATATCTAATATTCTTTTTAAGAAATCAATCAATATAATTTATATTTATCAATATCAAGATAGTTCAAGTCACAAAATTAATATATATAAAAAAATAAGTGACTAAAACGTCACAAATTCAATGATTTTAACAAAAATAATAATAATTTATATTTTAATTTACTAACATTGCAATAAATATGTGCTATCGTACAAAACATCTACTAACACGTATGAACCCTACTGTCTTCCACGTGTAATAATGGCACGTGTTACGTGTCTCGGAGGTAAAGAACTTAAAAAAGGCCTATTGTTTATTTTAAATACAAGAATAATCAATAAAGTTATTATGATTTATAACTCATCAATTTTTTTATTTTTCATTTTTAAATAATTTTAGAACGATATCAAATTTTACTTTGATATATCTATTTTTTTAATCAAGATGTATCAATTTTTGCTTCCTATTTTCGATTTCATTAAATTAAATTTAAATTTAGACACGTTTTTGCAATTTTTAACATCTACCTATTCAATTTCCACAAAACTTATTCACTAATTTTAATAAAAAGTAATATAAAAAAAAAAATCTCAAAAACTCATTTCTTTTCAATAAAAAATTTCGCACAAAATTAAGTTGGATGAATGCTTCTTGATCTCAACCATTAAATAAATTATCAAAAACTCAGCCATTTCAACAAAGGTCCAACTCTAGGATTTTGTTCTGGTAAAACATATCATTTGTAACAAATCGATAATTAATATGTATCCTATGAAATCGGAGGTTCAATCTTCATTAACAAATAATATTTGTTGTACTAAACAAAATCGCACCAAAAACATGTTTTAGATTCGAAAAGCTCATCACAATACCATATTTTGACAAACTTTCAAATAAAAATTTATAAAAAAGGAAAAGTTGTAACACATCTCCCCAAATATTCAACACTTATCAAAGTTGAAGGTCTAAATTAGTGGAATTGAAACGATTAAATTACAAGTTTAGTCTCTTAACTTTTAGATTTCTATTTGGTCCCTAGACATCCAATTTTGTATCCAATTAATTTTTAAACTTTCAAATATGTCATTATATTCAAATCTTATGTTCAATAGGCTCTTGAATTTTTAATTTTATGTCTAATAGGTCATTGACCTATTCGAACAACGTTTTTTTAAATTCACAGATTTACTAGATACAAAATTGAAACTTTAAAACCTTATTAGACATACAATTTTATAAAGTTTAGGGAGAACACTGTTACGACATAATCGAACAATAAAGAATAAAAGCGCAAGAGAATTAACACAAAATTTATGTGGTTTACTAACGTTGTGTTAGTTACGTCCACATGTAGAAGGGAGAGAACACTTGTAGGCTGCAAAAGTCATTACAATGTTTATATAGGACGTCATTCTCATAACTTAATACATAATGAGCTAAAATCCAATACAAATACAAAACGGTAAAATTCAAGATAAATTTCTCATATCAAGTTAAACATATTCAAGACATTTCAACCTACACTTTAATTTAATCTATTAAAATTTTAAGATGAAAATTTGATTTTTTTTATATTAATAATGTAGTTTAAATAAATTATTACAGAAATATGGTTGTTTTCAAAGTATTTACAAAAGTAGGGTACCTAAATCGTGTATCATCGACACGAATTTCCTAAATTGTGTCCATGGTACACAATTTATAGCGTAACTCGTGTACCATGGACACGAGTTTTATAATTGCTAGCATGGTACACGAGTTTTGTAAGCAACTCGCATACATGTTACACGATTTTGAGTATATATATTCAATTTTTTAAGTAAGTGGGGTGATCATAACTAGTGTCCATGGTACACGAGATACCTCATGCATCGTGTCCGATGGACACGAATTAACCTTAGAGGTACTCTATTTTATTTTTTTATTTTTTTTTAATATTTTAAAAATTATTCTATTTTTGTAATAATTTATTTAAAGTATATTATTAATATAAAAAATTCATTCATGAATATTAAGTATATAATTTTTTAAGGTTTTTTTTTTCTTCTTTTTCTTCTTTTTTTTTTTTTTTGTGGAAATTTTGGAACGCTCCGTTTTAGTGGCGCGTAGTTGTCAGAAGAAAACTCAAAAAGTGAGAAAATTATCAAGAAAAAAATAAATAAAAATTCCCAAAAAAAAAAACTGCCCATTATATCATTCTCAAATCTCAACTATCTCTTCTTCTTCTTCTCTGTGAAGAAAATGAAATTTGTAGTTGCAGAGAGCTTGAAGAATTCTATCTCAGGGACGACGACAAGTCTATAATGATGCAAGGCGGTGAAGGTCCACTTCTTCTTTCCCTCTCTCCTAGCTTCAGCAGCTACTCCTCCGGCAGATTTGCAGAAATCGCCGCCCGCGTCGTTGAGGAACTCCGGAAAGAAACTGATTCCGATTCCGATATTTTCGACTGGAAAACTGATCATGTAGCGGCCGATTCGGAATTAGAATTCAATCAAGGAGTAGTAGCATCTCAACACGATGGTAATAGTGGAATTGAGACTGTTGTACCTGAAATCGGAGACGACGATGACTTCGAATTCGCTGTCGCTCCTAGGGAGCCACAGGCGGAAACGATCTCGGCTGAGGATATCTTCTACAACGGCCAGATTAGACCGATTTATCCCGTTTTCAACACGAATCTGTTTTCGAATGCTTCGATTATTGAAAATAAGAATAGCAACGACGTTGAAGGCGATGACGACGGCTTGCAGAAATTGAAGCCGAAACCGAAGAGAGTTCATCGTCCCTCGCTGGGGAAATTGATGAGCGAAGAGCGCGAGACGAATTCTTGCTCGTCGTCTGAGGCTGATGAGCTTGACGGAGTTCTTCCTGGAACGTACTGCGTCTGGTCGCCGAAGGAATCGCTGGAGAGATGCAAAAAGAGCAATTCGTTGGGATCGTCGAAGAGATGGAAACTCCGAGATCTTCTATACAGAAGCAACAGCGACGGAAAGGACACCTTCGTGTTTTTATCACAAACAAGCAAGAAAATCGCTGAGGTCTCAAAGGAAAAAGGTAGTAATTCCGGTACCGGAGAGGAAAAGACCGCCGGAAAAGTAAAATCCAGCAGAGTCGCCGCCGCCGCCGCCGCTAATGTCAGTCCTACGTCGACGGGAGCGGATAGGAAGAGTCAATCGACACCGTACGGACAAGAAATGGTGGATTTATTCAGCAATGTCAATGGTATGAACAAAATCTCACATCAATTCTGAAAATTATTAGGGTTTGAAATAAGATTTGATTTGGGGAAGAAGAGAAAACCTAATTATCTGGAAAAATTAATTAATTAATGAGTTTTTACCCTGTTAGTGTGCAAAAAATGAAGGTTAATTTGGAATAATTAATTTGTTAAACGATAATTTTCTTTCTACCTAATAGAAATAGCAAAATATTATGTGTGAATGGTTGGAATGAGTTGTAATGTTGTACATTTATTTTGATAATTATTTATAATATCTGAATATGAAATATTTAATTTTGACCTTGTTTTTGGGGTCAAAAACTTAGAGAAATGTGACAAAAATATAAAAGGCAACTAAATGTTGGCAGTACTTGGAAAAAACTTTGGGCTGTTGGTTGTTCATCATTTTCTTTGTTTTTATATATTCTTTGGAAATATGTATAAATTATCCCAAACCCATTTCAAAATGAGATGTTCATGGTTGAGGAAACAACTACAATGTGGATGTCGGTTTTGAACTCGTACTCGTAGACACGTAAGAGAAATTACACAACTATTTCAATTTTGCATTCAGTGGTTAGTAGATGACATATCAATTTTAAAGAGACAGCTACATTGTGACGATCTCATTGTCTAATTTTAAGTCAATGATACAATTTTATGTCAAATAAGTTATGTCGGTTAGTTACCGAATTTAAGATTTGATAAATAGAAATAGGTAAAATTGGTGCATTATCACATATTCACATGAAAGCACTAAGAAAATGACATCGTCTTGCATTTTCTTGAGTTTTTATTATTATTATTATTATTTGTAAAAGCATTTCCTTTAACTTTACAATTTGTCCTTTTTTTTTTTATTCTTTAATTATCTTCTTGGTTAACCAAACATCCACCCACCTTGGGGGTCGTTTGTATTGCTTTATTACAAGCATAAATCTTCTTTCTATCTTTTCTTTCTTTTTAATTATGTTTTCTCCTCTGTACAAACTTAATTTTTAAGTTTGGATTATGTTGAATTAAACCTTTTTAATTTAAATAAGTAATAAAATTAAATTACTTTTGTTGAATGATTTTGGTTAGTTGTAGGCATTTTTATTATTCTAAAAACAATTTGTTTTTTCTTAGCCCAACAAATGTGGGGGTACACTTTGATTTGAGAGAAAGTATATGTTTAAACCAAGGAGCCCATGCTAGCAAATAATTTGTGGTTAATTTTGGGTGTTCTTATCTCTAGATACCTACTTTGTAGGTCTTTTTTTGCTTGCTTGTGTTGTAGATTCTTTACTTAAGTTGGGAAAATATTTTTACCTTTTTAGATTAGGTTAAAATATTTTCAAGATTGGTCAAACCGAGCATAGCTCAATTGACTTCCAGACGTGTTTTCGGCTATAAGGTCTGAAGTTCGAATCTCTCATCCCAAGTTGAACTCAAAAATATATTTTCGAAATTGAGTTTAGTGATGGGTTGACTTATTTTTAGTACGAAAAATTAGGGTAGAGAGAAGATTTTAACCTCCGACCTCCAGATATGAACTACATATCAATTACAACTGAGTTATGTCCACTTTAGCAATTGGTGGTTGAATTAGTTGTTTTTATTTTTTTTTATATATATATTTATGAACAAGTTTTAGACTTAAAGAGATAGAACTACATATTAATTAGAGCTGAGTTATGTTTATCCTCGCAATTGGTCGTTGAATTAGTTGTTTTTTTTTTTGTTTTTAATGAACAAGTTTTTAATTTGATTTGAAGGAGGTATCAATTTGGAAGTGTTGGACATGTAGCTTTTTGTCTTTATTCTTTAGATATGCTTTGTTTTTATATTCTTTTGATATGCTTTGAACCGTACGATTATTTTGGTATTTTTTTTTAATTTTTTTTTTAGAAATAGATAATGTCTAATAATATTCTTTGATGATGTTCGAAAAGTTGTGCTTAGTTTGAAAGTAGAACAATTTCGGTTTATAGAAACTGTATAGTTGCCTTTTTCCTAGTTTTGGAATTGTTGCTTTAAAGTCTAAGCAATGGAATAATATCCTTTTTATTATTAATAATATTAATAATAATAATAATAATAATAATAATAATAATAAGCTTGTGAATATTTGTACTCGTGCGTTAAAGCAATAAATTGTGTAAAATGTGTGTTTTGGGACTTTCCTTTTAAAAATTAGGAATTGACAATCAAAAAATAATAGTATGATCACATATACTTTTTTTTTTTTAATATCACATAGATAAGTTCCATATATAATTGAAAAAATAAAAAATAATGAAGAAAAAAATATTATTTATATATTTACGAAGTCTCATGTTAATTTAGAAAATGAATGAACTTAAATTGAAGAAAGATTCTAGATAGTACAGAGTGAGGTTCGATTCTGTAATTGTGCATAGCTTTAAGATAATTTATCAAACAGGTGAGCACGCCTAGATAATCTAGAGAGGTTGATCTTGCACTTGTGCAGAAATTTAAATACATTAATATCGAAAAAGGCTGATAAGAAAAGAAAGACGGAAAAAAAAGTAATCAAAGTATAACCGGTCACCAAGATTTTAAAAATCAAACCACCTGATTTAGTGGGTAAGCGTTGTGCCTAAGATAGCCTAAAGTTAGTGGGAGTTGATCCAACCCGCACTTGTGCAAAAAAATGTTTTATTCGAATTATCTCATTCCGCACTAATTAAATATTTTTAAGTAAAGATTTAAAAATATTTGTTACATTTTTTCTTAAAAAGTATGAAATAATAAATGAGAAACAATGCATTTTTATTTTTTTAAAACATAAAAGGAGAAAGGCATTATTGTGTAATTACGATGAATACAAAGGTATTGGTATTTGTATTATATTAAAATAAAATAGAAGTATAAATTTAAGAAGTGATGGCAAAACTTTAGATCTATGCTTTAACTTTTGTGGAAAAAGTTATTAAATAAATCTTTTAATATTAAAGAATTCCGAAATTTATTTAATTTGATTATCATTGTCAACTACATCAAAAGATGTGTAGCTCTTCATTATAACGAAAGGAACTTTTTACATATTAATTTATATCTTTTCTTTATTAATTAATGTATTTAATAACTTTATATTTATTAGGATCGAGTTTGGTTGGTGGGTTTAGATTTAAATTTATCTTTCAATTTATGGTTTCTTTAATATCAAGAAATAACAATAATGATTAAAATAAATAAATCATTAATTATTTAAACTAGTATAAGTCTACTTCTTATTTCTATCAAAGTGAAAAATACAAACTCCTAAATTAATGAAAATGTCTTCATATATTTAAAAATTTCTATTGATATGACATTAGGTTGAGATCCTTTAGAAATCTCCCTAAAATAACAAAGACAACTCAACCTCCCTTCAAATTAATTATGTAAATGTGGAATCTTTAGTGACAACGTAACTTTTTTTTTTTTTTTTTATATATGACATTATCTATTTTGGACATACTTCTTATAATTTTGTTTTTGGTTCCACCCAAAAAGTTGCATACCAATGATGTAGCGTTGTCTCTTACTTATATTACCTATGATCTTCTCATTTTCTAACCAACGTGAGACTTTGGTCGTCATGGGTATATAAGTGAAGGATAACATCGATTCATTGGTTCAAAATCATGAAAGTTTAAGCCCAAAGTAGACATTATCATACAAATGTGGAGTTACAGTGTCTCTAATATAATCTACATTAATAGCTTGTTTTTACTATTACTTATAAACATGGCTAAGATAATTAAAGTTGACCACTTTTTATTTCGACATAATAATATTTCATCCATCTTAATTAAATCTTGGCTTCTGGATGAGAGAATAATAATTCGTCTTTTGGATAAGGGTGTGATATTCTTTGTTAGGATATGGACACTTCCATATCTCTAAGATAATAATAACATTATCCACACTACATTTTAACCTAACATGATTTCACTTACATTTTTACTTTTAAATTAAGTTTGCATCAATAAAACGTGTAATTACTTAGGAAATCTTATATATATATATATATATATATATATATATATTTTTTGTAAACACATTTAATTAGTGGAGTGATTGAATCTCTGACATCTTAGTCAATGACACAACTTTATGTTAATTGAGTTAGGTTCGGTTTGACAAATCTTTTATATTTATAATCAATTTCATAGTTAAAATATATCTACATATTTTAAAGCTTGTAAGTTCGAATCTACATACGTATATGACGTAAAAAAAAAAAAAATAAAAAAAAAAAAAAATAATCCTAATGACAATCATTAACAAAGACAAAGACAATAATCCAACCGCAAAAGCTTGTATGCTTTGAAAAATGGGACATTAAAGAAGATGACTCTCTTGAAAACTACAAAACGGTGGGGTTTTTGAAATTGCAGAATTATATGTGGAATAAGGCTGCCGCCTGCAGCTGCAGCCAAAGTGGTGGCGCCGCCGTCCACCGCCACATATAATCTCTGCAGTCCAATTCCAAAATCCAAAAAAAAGAACCAACACTCTGATTTTATTCCTTGTAAATTAAAAGTTTTCCAATTGGAATTGAACAAGTTTTATTAGTACTTATATTGACCAAGGGAATTTCAAAACTTGTCTTGTCTCCCTACTTTTAGAATTTAATATTTTACATTTTCAAATTTCTTACAAAATTTTGAAACTTGTAAAATGGTGGCTGTCCTAAACAAGTTTGATTCCTAAAATTTTAGAACGACATTCAGTCACGTCGACTTTTCATTCAACATTCTAACAAATTTTTATTTCAATGATAGTTTTGAAACGTTTATGAAAATATATGGGTATTCTTTAAATAGAGGGCAATATTCACTCCTATTTTTTATATTTTAACATTATTTTTAATAGATTCTTGAACTTTCATTATATTGGTATTCCATTCAAACTCGAAAGTGTAAAGGGTAGGGGTGGGCAAAGTCTTCCACTAAAGTTAGAAACTTTGGTTTTTTTTAGGTGCCTTCGCAAATTTTAAAAATTAAAAATTAAAAAATTAAAAAATCAAAAATTGAAGTGCTCTCAACTTTATTCAAATTAATAATATTATTTTTCTTTTATATGTGTGAGTGTCCGAGGCATTTGGGTGCCAAGTAAACCCGAAATTAATTTCTAGGGAGGTGGTCACCAAAGATTGAACTTATTCTCCGGGGATTAATTTAGGATAGTAAAATATTTATTCAATCCGAGACCACAGTGGGAGTCGAACCCACGTCCACTGCACTATGCGGTCCTTTTATGATATTATTGTGATGTTACACGAACGCGCTAATCCACTGCGCTATGCGGTCCTTTTATGATATTATTGTGATGTTACACGAATCCCGCTATGCGGTCCTTTTATGATATTATTCTGATGTTACACGAATCCACTGCGCTATGCGGTCCTTTTATGATATTATTGTGATGTTACACGAATCCACTGCGCTATACGGTCCTTTTATGATATTATTGTGATGTTACACGACTAATCTCTCACGAGACAGACAATTAATTTCTAGGGAGGTGGTCACCAAAGATTGAACTCATTCCCGGGCATTAATTTGGGATAGTAAAATATTTATTCAATCCGACCGCAGTGGGAGTCGAACCCACGACCTTTTGATCCGAAGTCAAACGCGCTAATCCACTGCGCTATGCGGTCCTTTTATGATATTATTGTGATGTTACACGACTAATCTCACGGGACAGACAATTAATTTCTAGGGAGGTGGTCACCAAAGATTGAACTCATTCCCGGGCATTAATTTGGGATAGTAAAATATTTATTCAATCCGACCACAGTGGGAGTCGAACCCACGACCTTTTGATCCGAAGTCAAACGCGCTAATCCACTGCGCTATGCGGTCCTTTTAATGATATTATTGTGATGTTACACTACTAATCTCACGGGACAGGACAGACAATTAATTTCTAGGGAGGTGGTCACCAAAGATTGAACTCATTTCCGGGCATTAATTTGGGATAGTAAAATATTTATTCAATCCGACCACACTGGGAGTCGAACCCACGACCTTTTGATCCGAAGTCAAACGCGCTAATCCACTGCGCTATGCGGTCCTTTTATGATATTATTGTGATGTTACACGACTAATCTCACGGGACAGACAATTAATTTCTAGGGAGGTGGTCACCAAAGATTGAACTCATTCCCGGGCATTAATTTGGGATAGTAAAATAATTATTCAATCCGACCACAGTGGGAGTCGAACCCACGACCTTTTGATCCGAAGTCAAACGCGTTAATCCCTATGCGGTCCTTTTAATGATATTATTGTGATGTTACACTACTAATCTCACGGGACAGGACAGACAATTAATTTCTAGGGAGGTGGTCACCAAAGATTGAACTCATTCCCGGGCATTAATTTGGGATAGTAAAATATTTATTCAATCCGACCACAGTGGGAGTCGAACCCACGACCTTTTGATCCGAAGTCAAACGCGCTAATCCACTGCGCTATGCGGTCCTTTTATGATATTATTGTGATGTTACACGACTAATCTCACGGGACAGACAATTAATTTCTAGGGAGGTGGTCACCAAAGATTGAACTCATTCCCGGGCATTAATTTGGGATAGTAAAATATTTATTCAATCCGAGCACAGTGGGAGTCGAACCCACGACCTTTTGATCCGAAGTCAAACGCGCTAATCCACTGCGCTATGCGGTCCTTTTATGATATTATTGTGATGTTACACGACTAATCTCACGGGACAGAAAATTAATTTCTAGGGAGGTGGTCACCAAAGATTGAACTCATTCCCGGGCATTAATTTGGGATAGTAAAATATTTATTCAATCCGACCACAGTGGGAGTCGAACCCACAACCTTTTGATCCGAAGTCAAACGCGCTAATCCACTGCGCTATGCGGTCCTTTTATGATATTATTGTGATGTTACACTACTAATCTCACGAGACAGGACAGACAATTAATTTCTAGGGAGGTGGTCACCAAAGATTGAACTCATTCCCGGGCATTAATTTGGGATAGTAAAATATTTATTCAATCCGACCACAGTGGGAGTCGAACCCACGACCTTTTGATCCGAAGTCAAACGCGCTAACGGGACAGACAATTAATTTCTAGGGAGGTGGTCACCAAAGATTGAACTCATTCCCGGGCATTAATTTGGGATAGTAAAATATTTATTCAATCCGACCACAGTGAGAGTCGAACCCACGACCTTTTGATCCGAAGTCAAACGCGCTAATCCACTGCGCTATGCGGTCCTTTTATGATATTATTGTGATGTTACACGACTAATCTCACGGGACAGACAATTAATTTCTAGGGAGGTGGTCACCAAAGATTGAACTCATTCCGGGCATTAATTTGGGATAGTAAAATATTTATTCAATCCGACCACAGTAGGAGTCGAACCCACGACCTTTTGATCCGAAGTCAAACGCGTTAATCCACTGCTCTAGGGAGGTGGTCACCAAAGATTGAAGTCATTCCCGGGCATTAATTTGGGATAGTAAAATATTTATTAAATCCGACCACAGTGGGAGTCGAACCCACGACCTTTTGATCCGAAGTCAAACGCGCTAATCCACTGCGCTATGCGGTCCTTTTATGATATTATTGTGATGTTACACGACTAATCTCACGGGACAGACAATTAATTTCTAGGGAGATGGTCACCAAAGATTGAACTCATTCCCGGGCATTAATTTGGGATAGTAAAATATTTATTCAATCCGACCACAGTGGGAGTCGAACCCACGACCTTTTGATCCGAAGTCAAACGCGCTAATCACGACTAATCTCACGGGACAGACAATTAATTTTTAGGGAGGTGGTCACCAAAGATTGAACTCATTCCCGGGCATTAATTTGGGATAGTAAAATATTTATTCAATCCGACCACAGTGGGAGTCGAACCCACGACCTTTTGATCCGAAGTCAAACGCGCTAATCCACTGCGCTATGCAGTCCTTTTAATGATATAATTGTGATGTTACACTACTAATCTCACGGGACAGGACAGACAATTAATTTCTAGGGAGGTGGTCACCAAAGATTGAACTCATTCCCGGGCATTAATTTGGGATAGTAAAATATTTATTCAATCCGACCACAGTGGGAGTCGAACCCACGACCTTTTGATCCGAAGTCAAACGCGCTAATCCACTGCGCTATGCGGTCCTTTTATGATATTATTGTGATGTTACACGACTAATCTCACGGGACAGACAATTAATTTCTAGGGAGATGGTCACCAAAGATTGAACTCATTCCCGGGCATTAATTTGGGATAGTAAAATATTTATTCAATCCGACCACAGTGGGAGTCGAACCCACGACCTTTTGATCCGAAGTCAAACGCGCTAATCCACGCGCTACACGACTAATCTCACGGGACAGACAATTAATTTTTAGGGAGGTGGTCACCAAAGATTGAACTCATTCCCGGGCATTAATTTGGGATAGTAAAATATTTATTCAATCCGACCACAGTAGGAGTCGAACCCACGACCTTTTGATCCGAAGTCAAACGCGCTAATCCACTGCGCTATGCGGTCCTTTTACAATATTATTGTGATGTTACATTAATATACCTATCCACTTTACACAATCTACATATTTTATTTTCTCGACTTTGATGATAAACGTCAACTAAAGATTGTCTAATATATTAAACTATCGACACAATAAAATATTTTTATTTTAGAAAAAAACATTTTTTACCCTAAATTTTTAATTTCATCAAATAATTGGACCTTAATTAAATTTTAATAAATGTTGCAATTTTTATATCCTAATAAATTAACATTATTTAAATATATATATATATATATATATATATATTAAAAAAAATACAAAACAAATAGTAATTATCTAATCCCTTTTAACTTTCGTTGTTTTCAAAAACTTAAAATAAAATTATCAAACAAATTTAGTTTTAAAAAAAAAAAACAAAAAATAGTTATAAAACATATATAATTTTTGTTTTTAAAAAGAGGAAATAGAAACAGAAACTAGAAAAATCAATTACCTAAGTTTTTTTTTTTTTTTTTTTTTTTGGTGTTCTAGATTTTCTAAAATTAATAACCCTGGGTGGCATCTACAGAAGCAACCCCACTTCTCCCATTTTCTCTTTTCCCTAAATTTCTTACTTTATTTTCTCAGCTGAAAAAAAAAAAAAAAAAAAAAAACATCTGTGTGAGAAAAATGTAGTTGTCCCATGTTTATAAGACACATATTGACATTTGTTACCTAAAAATAGGTCATCTAAAAAAAATAAAAAAAAAAAATAAAAAAAAAAAAAAAAAAAAATAAAAAAAATCTACCAGTGGTTACAATTTATGGACATGAATAATTTGGGGGAGATAAAGATGAATCCAATGGGAATTAAAAAGTGCAACAAATATTCAAGAAAAGTCAAGAGATTGCAATAATAATAAAGTGGATTAATTCAGATTAATTGTTGCAGACTAAATTATAATTTTCCACAAACAACAAAGATTTTTTCTTCATCCTAGGATTTTGTTTCTACTTTACAAATTCTAAACAAGAAATAAGCGGTTAAGGAAAAATGGTATAATCAACACCGCTAAACGGACACGGACCCCCAAAACGTATTAATAGATTAGAAAAGCCTGTTTAGAATGACTTTCTAAGTGCTTAAAAATAGATTTCTAAGCATTTAATAAAACATTATCCAAACATGTGATGCATGATAGTGCAACCACAAACCAATAGATGAGAGATCAATAGAGTTTGTAGTGAATAGAAATATGAGATCTATAGACAGTGTTGTGAATAGAAGTTTTGATACTTACAATGCAATAGAAGTATATGACAATATTCGAGCTTGGTTCGAAGCATCCATTTGGCTATGACAGATGAGGATTGTTCAAACTTGTTAGTTAACTCAAAGTTGCAAGTCTATTTTTAGTCCGTTGCTATATTTGAAGTTACTGGACGTGTTGTTATATTTGGAGTAGTGGTTAGAGTTTTGTGGAGTTAGGTTAGTGGAGTTAGTAACGGGTTTTATGGAGTTAACTAAGTTGTTTTTAGTATTTAGAAATTGTATTTAAGCTTAGATGTAACGTAGTAGTATTCCCCACTTGTCTTCTCTCTCTTGAACAACAGTGGTATTAGAGCCGAATTCTTAAGAGGTTAGAGAAACCAAGCGATACACTTTTGAGAATTGAGTGAGATGGAGTCAGGATCGAACAGTCTTTCTTCACTGGCTCCACCAGTGTTTGATGGCGAAAACTACCAAGCATGGGCTATCAGAATGCAAGCCTACATGGAGGCTTGTGATTATTGGGAAGCAGTTGAGAACGACTATGAGGTTGTTGCACTTCCCGATAATTCAACAATCAACCAGATTAAGACTCACAAGAAGAGGGTCACCAGGAAGGCAAAGACTAGAACTTGCCTATATGCAGCTGTGTCTTAATCCATATTCAACATAATTATGGCTTGAAGTCAGCAAATGAGATCTGGGAGTTCCTCAAAAGTGAGTGAGTATGGAGGTAATGAGAGGATCAAAGGCATGAAAGTGTTGAACTTGGTGAAGGAATTCGAGAGAATGCAAATGAAGGATTCTGAGTCCATTAAAGAATACTCAGACAAGTTGATTGCGATTGCCGACAAGACGAGCATTAGGAGCTGATTTATCTAACAATAGATTGGTTCAGAAAATTATGGTTTTAGTGCCTGAGAGATATGAAGCAACCATTGCTTCCTTAGAAAATACTAAAGACCTCTCTAAACTCAAAGTGATAGAATTAGTAAGTGTTTTGCAAGCACAAGAGCAAAGGAGGTTGATGAGGCAAGAAGGAAGCATTGAGGGGCACTGAAAGTCCGAATGCAGCAAAGAGAAGGTGGAAGAGAGAATAAGTGGAGAGGGAGAAAGGAAAGTGGCAGCAGTAGCTCAGATTATGCTGTAAAGGATGATGGAAGTGCAGGTTCCAGCAATGGCAGTGCATGTAAGCATTGTGAGAAGCATAATCATCCACACTTCAGATGCTGGAGAAAGCCAGATGTGAAGTGTAGAAGGTGTTATTTAATGGGGCACATTGAGAGATTCTGTAAGAGATCTCAACAACAAAGAGGAGCACATGTTGCAGTACAACAAGAAGGAGATCAACTCTTTGTGGCTACCTATTTCTCATCAGTCACTCAATGTGACAGCTAGTTGGTTGATAGTGAGTGTACCAATATATGACAGGTGACAAAGAGTTGTTCAAGAACCTTGACAAGTCATTCAAGTCAAGGGTGAAGATAGAGAATGGTGAGTATCTAGAAGTGAATGAGAAATGCACAGTGTCAATAGAGAGTTGTGCAGAAACCAAGTTGATTACTGAAGTGCTCTTAGTTCCAGAGCTTGATCAAAACTTGTTAAGTGTTGGTCAAGTAGAAAAGGGATTCAAGGTGTTATTTAAAGAAGGAAATGCCTCATTTTCGATTCTAGTAGAAATGAGTTGTTCAAAATAAAGATGCAGCACAAAAGCTTCTTATTTGGATCCACTCGAGAAGGAACAAATAGCTTTCAAATGTCAATTGAGTGACACTGAGCTATGACACACGAGGTTGGGGCATTTTCATCAGAAGGGATTGCAGTATTTGCAGAAGAATGAGATGGCAATTGGAGTACCAGTTCTGGAGGAGCTGAAAACAAACTGCGAAGCTTGTTTTACATGGAAGCAAACAAAACTGTGATTCAAGAAGTCAATTTGGAGAGCAACTTAGAAGTTGACCTCAACCAACTATCTCACTCAATGGTAGCAGGTATTTCATTATCTTTATCGATGATTATACTAGAATATGTTGGATTTACTTCATGAAACATAAGTCTGAAGTAGCTGAAGTGTTTCTGAAGTTTAAAAGATGAGTTGAGAATCAGAGTGGTTGCCAGATTCAGGTAGTGAGGTCCGATAACGGGACTGAATACACGTCACAAAGGTTCAATTCCTTTTGTGAAGAAGCTGGAATAAAGCATCAACTCACTACTCCATATACTCCACAACAAAACGGAGTTAGTGAGAGGAAGAACAAGAGTGTTATGGAGATGACAAGATGTATGTTGCATGAGAAGAACTTGTCAAAGGAATTTTGAGCTGAAGTAGCAAACACATCAGTTTTTTTATTGAATAGACTACCTACAAGGGTATTGGAAAAGAAGATACCCTATGAAGTTTGGTTTAATACGCTAAACCAAAACTGAACAATTTGAAGGTGTTTGGTTGTTTGTGTTTTTCTCATGTTCAACGGGTGAAGAGAGACAAATTGAGTAAAAAGGCAAAACCAAGAATCTTTGTAGGCTACACCATGATGTCCAAAGCGTACAAGATCTATCAACCTCGCAAAAAGAAGATGGTGATTAGTAGGGATGTTCAATTCTTGGAGAATGAGAAGTAGGACCTGGCAAAAGAAGAAGAGGTGAAGCAACACGAAGTTTCTTTGGATCCTGATGAACTGGTTGATAATGGGCTGCTCATGTGTTCGGACGTTATGTTGCTGCAACCATAACGTTCTATTATTCTTTGCAATTCGTGTGAAGGAGGAAGAGAGCTACCAGGGTTCTGCAATAGTAGACATGATAAAGATTAGTCTCATTTCACTTTGTTACTTACTACAAATAGCATACTTAAAATATGATGTAATGGATAGGCCATCAGTTGATCAGGAAATTATCAAATCTCACATTTTTTCTCCAACTCCCTAGAAGAAGAAAGCTCTCTACAAATAATTGCGAGTTGAGCGATAGACCCTGCATATCCTACATGAGAAAATAATATAACCCATCAAAATCCAACTCAAATTTTGAAAACTAAACAAAGTAAATCTTAATGTTTCTTAAGAAAGATGAAACCATCGTAAAGAAATAGTAAAAAAACAAGCACAATATTCATTCACGTCATTAAGCAGAAAATTCATTTGACAGAACAATTTCTCAAAAACAAAAAAAATCACTCATTTTAATTCACTCACCGCCTTAAACAATTCATATATAATTATATCAATAGTATGCAAATTAGTCTAATGAAACTAACTCAGATAAGTCGACAACATTTAAAGAAAATTTGGTTCGAGTGATAGATGAATTTGAACAACATTTGAACGCTAAAATTTATTATTATTTAAAAAAAAATTAATTAATTAATTTTTGCTTTGGAGCTGGAATTTTATTAAATACTATAACTCTTTATAATGGTTTTCACTTTTTTTTTAATGCACGTTATATATTTTATTATATTATATGTACAAAATTAAAACGTTATCAAACGGATCCTACTATAATCACTTCCCGTTTCCACCACCAAATCTTCATGGGCCACCACGATATTTGGTTGAGCTTCATTATTTTGAAAGCCCATTAAATAAATTAAAAAAAAAAAAAAAAAAAAAAATCTGACAGCTGTGGGATTTGAACCCACGCCCTTGCGGACCAGAGCCTAAATCTGGCGCCTTAGACCACTCGGCCAAACTGTCTGATATGTTATTAAGTTAATTAATTACATATATATACTTTATTTTTAGTACAATAAATTAGATAGGAGAAATTTGAAACGCGGACCTTGAGAGAGTACTGTCCATTACCGACTAAGTTATGGTCACTTTGGCCATTAAATTTATAGTATAAATATATATACTATAAAGCATCACACTGAACTATATAATAAGCAAGTCTTGGAATTTGGAAAGCATAAAATAAATAAGAATTCACATGGAATCCTTTAAAACACATAACAAAAGGGCACAAAAATTCACAACCTTGATTTAATAATACCCTAAGACTTGATGCAAGATTAAAAAAAAAAATGCTATATTTGGCAATTATACAAGATTCAAGATGATGAATTCCTAGGCTTCAAGGAAACAGACAATTTTTTGGGAATACAATTTGGCAAGCATTGTAAAGCAATATATCTAGAAGAGGGCACATAGTGACAGAAAAAATCTGGATCTTCATTATAAGACTCCATATAAGTTTCCAAAACTGAAACGATCTCGTCAAAATGTGGTCGCTTGGCGGGATTTTTCGACCAGCATCTCTTGATCAGATGACGAAAGGCTTGCGGGCACGCCGAAGGCAGAGGTGGTCTTGCATTCTGAAGAACACAGATATAAGCCAATATATTCGTTTACCGAACTTATGTATGATATGTATATTGTGTAACGACGAACTTAATATTTTAGAAAGAGAAAACTACGAACGAAATGGTTATCAACTGAAGCTAAAATTAGCACAAGAAGTGATGAGGCAACCAGAATTGTACCAAAAGAAACATACAAGAGTGATTGTTACCTTCTGGCAGACTGCAAATGCTGCCTGTTCAGGAGTCATGTTATCAAATGGTGTCAATGCAGTTAAGAGCTCCCACAAGACAATGCCAAAGCTATAAACATCAACTTTCTTAGTGTGGTGTTTTTCTTTGATCATTTCCGGTGCCATCCAGCGGTAAGTTCCGGTGAATCCCTTTGCGCTTCCGCACTGAGATTCTAAGCATGAGATACCGAAATCTGCTACCTTAACACACATATCTTCACCGAGTAAAAGATTTTCTGATTTGAGATCTCTGTGAAGTATTCCCTGAGAATGAAGGAACTGCATTCCGCGTGAGATGTCGAGGGCTAGTTTCAGAACCAAGTCCAGCGGAACGGAATGTGGCACCTGCTGATGGAGATATTTTCTTAACGAACCCCCTGCCATGTACTCCGTGATGATACAAAACACTGGAGTTTTCTTGCAAGCTGCAATGAACTGCACGAAGAAGGTCGAAACTAGCGCTGTTAGAAGTAAAACAGATCTTATCGACATTGTTAAAGACTTACAAAATTTCAAAGCAACATAGATTCAACTATACAAAGTTGTGTAGATCTAATTCCGAGTTCTTACAATAACAGATGAAATGCACTTTACAAGCAAGAAGCACAGTAGTTCTAATAAAGCAGGATGAATCTTATTGAAACAACAATGAGAATTAGATGAAATGGAAACCAAACACAATAATTTGTTATTCCAAGGTGGGGTTAAGTTTGAGTTAAACCACTGCCTATGCTAATACTAGATCAATGGCTTATTTAGTTCTTATTATGGTTCCTTTTGCAACCATGAAAGATTCTTGTGTTGTCTTCTTTAACTCTAATATCCAATAGTTCCCGATTTTGGAGATTTTCGCGTTGTAGCGTATAAAGAAGGCAAAGGAACAAGGGAGATTAAGGAAAGTAACTTGAGCTTTAATCTTATCTTGGGCTATCTCTTTCTTAAAGGGGAAAATCACTTAATTACATCTCAAAATCAAAATACATTCAATAAAAAGAAGGAATCTCCAAGGGAAATCTAACATTATTAAGTAGAAGTTCCCCATGGTAAAAGAAGAGATTCTCTTGATCATTTCCAGGGAATACAGAAAGTCATTTTCTCTGCTCTTCCCATGATAAGATCCTAAAAGCATTGCATGCTGCCATAAAAAGGCACTACAGAAATCAGCAAAAATCATGAACTTATCAGAAACCCTTTTCAGCAATGAGGTTGTTAATTACACATAACACAAAAAAATGCAAACAACACAAGAAAAAATCAGCACAACACATGAAACATTCCACAAAAAACAACACAGACCCACCATAAAAGGGCAACATATCATATCAAGTAACAATGGACACTTACAGTGATGATATTGGGATGTCTCAATCGAAACAGCAATGCAACCTCAGAAATGAACTGATTCTCAAGAAAATTTGCCAAGTTTTCATCCTGTTCTGGCTGACTTATCAGCTTAATTGCAACATCCCTTTGCTTATACACGCCTCTGTAAATCCTGCTGTGTCTTCCAGTAGCAAATTTGAAGCCAATGAACAACTGGGACATATCTGCACTCCATTCTTCTTCACCTTCTCCCTTTATTTCTGCACCTGATGACACCAAATACTTAGACCAGGAAACAGCCCGCTCGTATTCTCCAAGAGAAAGCCTCCTCCCAGGCTTCCCATTGATCGAAATTGGCTTGAACAAGTTGAAATTCCTCATGGGGTATGGCCAAATTTTAACAATATCATCAATCTGGCTTCAATCCTTCCCCTACCCAATGTAGATTATAAATCGACTCGAAATTCGGGTGAATCAATCGATGCAAGAACGAGATCTATAGCTGGAGAAACAAAAAGAGAAAACAGAACTAAACCCAGTTGAATGTATTCACTAATTTAACTACATTTTCCTTCGAATACTCATGCAAGTAAGAAGAGAGGGGGAAAAAAGTAGTGAAATGGAACTTAACCCATCAACAAAAACCCCCTCAAACTGAGAAATCAGATACAGACAGAGAGAAATTGCATTCAAATTAAGCTGTAAACCCCAAATTTGAAGGTGAAACAGAGAGGTAAAGGGAGAAGAAGAAGAAGATGGGAAGTTGTTTTTTTCACTTAATGAAAAAAAGGGTCGGTTGAGATGTAGTTGTTGTTTCTGGTGGTGCAGTGAAAGAAAGCATATGGGGGAAGAGCTGGCGGGTTTCTCTGTGTCTGTGTGTCTGTGTGCTTAAAGACTCATCTCCTTCCTTTCCTTCCCTTGTGTGGCAAAGCTCTAATGCCAATGCCTTTGGCTTATGCCCTTTCTTTCTTTACATTCATAACGTGTAAAGATCCTCTTCTTAGGGGACAACCAGGGTCCTCCTTGATTATGACTCCTACCCTATCTTCTTCCCCTTTTTCACCCCTTACCTTCTCCTTTTTTTCCATCTTGCCACTCAATTATTTACTCCCCTCCTCCTCCAATCTACCGAGTCCTCTCGACATATCTCTCGTTGTTGCTCTCGTAATCATTGACTATATGTTTGAAGACTTCTGGTCATATTATTTCAACCGACTCATGAAATTGTCAAATTCTTACAAGTGAATGTCGAGTAGTCATCACAACTTGACTGTCGCTCTCCTAGTCTTTGAATATCTTATTGTGAGACTATTGGTCATATTGGTCTAATTGCTCAAAGTCCCATAAAATGGTCATATTCTTACAAATAAATGTCAAGTAGTCTTTGCTACTTAACTAGAACTCTCATATTCATTGGATATATAATCGTAAAATTACTGGTTATATTGTTTCAACCGACTCGAGTAGTCGTCGTCATTTGGTTGTCGCTCTATCAATCTTTGAAGATCTGATGGTAAGACTATTGGTCATATTATTGTTGTAAACCTGATCATATATTCTTACATATGAATGTCAAGTAGTTTCTGCAACTTGACTCTCACTCTCTTCATGATAGTCAGTTCCTTACGATTTAATATCTTACGAGTTTTCTAATTAACGAGATGTAGTAATTGTTCGTGAAATTAGTCGAGAGAGGGGTAGAATGGGAAAAAGGAAAATGGAAGAGGAAGAAGAAAGGGTGGGTTTAGGGCGTGGGAGTGGGGCCCACAATTACAGTAAAGTATCCGTGGGTTTGTCGGACAAAGCCGTATGGTCCTCTTCCGTATACGGCCTTTTTTCCTCCAATTGCGTGTGTTTCTCTCTCTACATTTACAACTATTTACCATAAATATAATCAACCCTGACGGGTTATTATCATCATTCATTCATTTATTATTATTATTATTATTAATTATTAATTATTAAATCACCACCTCAAAAAAGCTGCCCTGGGTCCCATCAACTTTTTGGGCGCGTGTCAAATATCTCCTGCATCTCATGCAACTTACTTAAACAAACATCCCTTTATTTTTTTCAAGGATAAAATAAAACACTCATTCATTCATTCATATTCATATTCATATTCAATTATTCTTCCAATTTAGATTATATTTTAGGTTTTTCAATTTACTTAATTCAATTAATATGCATTTTCTACATGTGTTTTTTAAAATTGTTTTCGAATTTTGTGAAGAGTCATGTTCGATGAAATTCGAGAGTCACTCGGGCGTATAACTCATCCCATTCGAACGAAATTTTTTTTAGCTCGTACGTTGTCTTATTTTGATCTCTGGAGATATGAACATGATCAAATAGTAGAAATTTTGAAATAACATTTTTTTATGATTGTTTTAGTGTATCCAAATTTTGAGTTTCGAAGTTTTGAATGCATACTTATATTTTAAAACAAAATTAAACTTTAATAAATGGTGTAATATAATATACTATAAATGACATAATATTATAATATTTGTGATAATATAAGAATAACGCTAACAGTAGGATTCGAACCTGTACAGGCATAGCCCAACAGATTTCGAGTCTATCTCCTTAACCACTCGAACATGTTGACACTTTCTATGGTGTTTATATTTTAATTGTGTCAAAAAGAAATACAACTGTCAATTAAATATGTCCTAAGTTATTCAAAATATTTGTGATAATATAAGCTACAAATAAAATAACGTCAACAGCAGGATTCGAACTTACGCAGGCATAGCCCAACAGATTTCAAGTCTGTCTCCTTAACCACTCGGACATGTTGACACTTTCAATGATGTTTATATTTAAATTGCGTTGAAAAGAAATACAACTGTCAATTAAATATGTCCTAAGTTATTCAAAATATCTGACCTATAAATAAAATAACGTCAACAGCAAAATTCGAACCTGCGCAGGCATAGCCCAACAGATTTCGAGTCTGTCTCCTTAACCACTCGGACATGTTGACACTTTCAATGGTGTTTATATTTAAATTGTGTCGAAAAGAAATACAACGCATAGCCCAACAAATTTCGGGTCTGTCTCCTTAACCACCCGGACATGTTGACACTTTCAATGGTGTTTATATTTAAATTGTGTGGATTCGAACCTATCAACAGCAGGATTCGAACCTACGCATGCATAGCCCAACAGATTTTGAGTCTGTCTCCTAAACCACTCGGACATGTTGACACTTTCAATGGTGTTTATATTTTAATTGTGTCGAAAAGAAATACAACTGTCAATTAAATATGTCCTAAGTTATTCAAAATATTTGTGATAATATAAGCTACAAATAAAATAACGTCAACAGGATTCAAACCTACACAGGCATAGCCCAACAGATTTCAAGTCTGTCTCCTTAACCACTCGGACATGTTCTGACCTATAAATAAAATATCGTCAACAGCAGGATTCGAACTGCACAGGCATAGCCATTTCGAGTCTATCTCCTTAACCACTCGGACATGTTGACACTTTCAATGGTGTTTATATTTAAATTGTGTCGAAAAGAAATACAACTGTCAATTAAATATGTCCTCACTTATTCAAAATATTTGTGATAATATAAGCTATAAATAAAATAACGTCAACAACAGGATTCGAACCTACGCAGGCATAGCCCAACAGATTTCAAGTCTGTCTCCTTAACCACTCGGACATGTTGACACTTTCAATGGTGTTTATATTTAAATTGCGTCGATAAAAGAAATACAACTGTCAATTAAATATGTCCTAAGTTATTCAAAATATTTGACCTATAAATAAAATAACGTCAACAGCAAGATTCGATCCTGTGCAGGCATAGCCCAACAGATTTCGAGTCTGTCTCCTTAACCACTCGGACATGTTGACACTTTCAATGGTGTTTATATTTTAATTGTGTCGAAAAGAAATACAACTGTCAATTAAATATGTCCTAAGTTATTCAAAATATTTCTGATAATATAAGCTACAAATAAAATAACGTCAACAGCAGGATTCGAACCTACGCAGGCATAGCCCAACAGATTTCAAGTCTGTCTCCTTAACCACTCGGACATGTTGACACTTTCAATTATGTTTATATTTAAATTGTGTTGAAAAGAAATACAACTGTCAATTAAATATGTCCTAAGTTATTCAAAATATCTGACCTATAAATAAAATAACGTCAACAGCAGGATTCGAACCTACGCAGGCATAGCCCAACAGATTTCGAGTCTGTCTCCTTAACCACTCGGACATGTTGACACTTTCAATGGTGTTTATATTTAAATTGTGTCGAAAAGAAATACAACTGTCAATTAAATATGTCCTCAGTTATTCAAAATATTTGTGATAATATAAGCTATAAATAAAATAACGTCAACAGCAGGATTTGAACCTACGCAGGCATAGCCCAACAGATTTCAAGTCTGTCTCCTTAACCACTCGGACATGTTGACACTTTCAATGGTGTTTATATTTAAATTGCGTCGAAAAGAAATACAACTGTCAATTAAATATGTCCTAAGTTATTCAAAATATCTGACCTATAAATAAAATAACGTCAACAGCAGGATTCGAACCTGCGCAGGCATAGCCCAACAGATTTCGAGTCTGTCTCCTTAACCACTCGGACATGTTGACACTTTCAATGGTGTTTTTATTTAAATTGTGTCGAAAAGAAATACAACTGTCAATTAAATATGTCCTCAGTTATTCAAAATATTTGTGATAATATAAGCTATAAATAAAATAACGTCAACAGCAGGATTTGAACCTACGCAAGCATAGGCCAACAGATTTCAAGTCTGTCTCCTTAACCACTCGGACATGTTGACACATTCAATGGTGTTTATATTTAAATTGCGTGGATAAAAGAAATACAACTGTCAATTAAATATGTCCTAAGTTATTCAAAATATTTGACCTATAAATAAAATAACGTCAGCAGGATTCAAACCCAACAAATTTCGAGTCAATACAACTGTCAATTAAATATGTCCTCAGTTATTCAAAATATTTGTGATAATATAAGCTATAAACGTCAACAGCAGGATTCGAACCTACGCAGGCATAGCCCAACAGATTTCAAGTCTGTCTCCTTAACCACTCGGACATGTTGACACTTACAATGGTGTAATTTATATTTAAATTGCGTCGAAAAGAAATACAACTGTCAATTAAATATGTCCTAAGTTATTCAAAATATCTAACCTATAAATAAAATAACATCAACAGCAGGATTCAAACCTACGCAAGCAAAGCCCAACAAATTTTGAGTCTATCTCCTTAACCACTCGAACATGTTAACACTTTCAATAATGAAAACATAAAATAGTTTTTATAAATTAAATAATAATAGTTTATATTTAAATTGAATATAACCTATAAATAAAATAAGCACGATTCAAACCTATGCTGGCAAAGCCCCAACAGATTTCTCTTTAACCACTCACATGTCATCTATTTTCATATTTCTAGTAGGTCAATTGACACTTTCAATAATGTCTATTTAATTATAAACTAAAAAAAAAAAATTAATTATGTAATTAATTGAACTTTTAGTTTAAGATTTATATAAGAGTAGTGTTATGAGTAAGAATGACACTTAAATGTTAATGCGACAAACTATAATTAAATTACCAGATTACCGAACACAAATGTCTAGTAATATATATGGAAGGAAAAAGACTGACTAGATAAAATAAGAAAATTTAAGAATTTAATTAGAAATATATTTTGATCATTCATCCTAATATTTATAAACTACAACTAATTTTATGGTTGATTTTATGGTTGCTAAACCGAACAATAGCTCAATTGACATAATTTAAAGATCTTTGAAAAAAAAAAAACTAGTTTTATGATTTATAAATATATCTTATCAAACAAATTTTAAAACAATTGAGATCCAACTTCGTTTTCATTGAATCTGTTTTCAAATTTATGTTTTCAGATTATCAAAAACATATCATAAACTAATATCAATTAAAACTTAAGACTTTCCCGCTGTCAACCTCGCTTCTTTTTCCGTATGTTAGAAAAAGGTATAAATGAATCAATTTAGATTCTCTATTAGAATTTCATTTTTAAAACAATTAATGCATATATAATTTTCTCACGTGTATAAGACTTCTTTAATTGCAAGAGAGTTACCGTAAATTGAAGTCAAGTGTTGGAATCAAATCGATAGTAGCGAGTTTTCATCTTCTCGCTTTTCTTGATTTTTCTCTACTTATTTAGAAAAAAAATTAGGTGATAAATTTTCTTGCTATTTTGTTGAGAGAATAATAATTTTATTTTGGTGTTTTTTTATATGATTTTAAATGAAATGAAGTGAAAATAGCTATAAATCACTAACGAAATGTCTAAATTGATCCACTTAAATTGATATAATTATTAGTTCAAAATTTTAATTGATACAACGTAAAGTTTTGGATATTCAAAAAAAAAAAAAAAACTTAAAGTTTAGGATAATAAATTTATTTTTTCGTTTTATATATATTTATTTATTGTTTTTCAATTTTATCCTTTTAAAAAAATATATTGGTGCCATATTTTAAATTTCCTATGCTATGAGCTAACATTAATTTATTTTTCCACCTAACTTATTTTTGTTTGTTAATATAATAATAATGAATTGTTTAACTTGACAGTTGAGTAAAATATTGTCGTCATAACCAACTTTTGGTATAATCCCATGCAACAACGAGTGTAATTTTAATTTAATTATTGTATGTCTTAATTATAATTTATAGAATTGAAAAGTGTTTTTTTTATTATAATATATGGAGTTATTTGGTTCTTTTGGACCACTTTCAAATTTAAAACATAAATTCTGACAAGATTCTTAAGTTTAGATTCTTATCTCAGTATTTTTTTACTTCTGTATTATCTGTTAATTTAAAAATCACAAGTAGTTTAGTTATAATTAAAAAAAAAAATCGTTTTTATTTAAATAGGGTGAAAATTAGAGGTTTATGTTCCGTTTCTATGATTTAATTAAAAGTTAAAATTAGATCTCTATAGTTCAGGGTTAATTTTAATTTGATATGTAATTTTAAAAATTTGAAACATTTAACAATGAGTTGACATTATTTATTTTGACTAAACTTTTTAGTTTACCTCCTTATGAATTAAAATTAAATTTGAAAAAATATAGGAAAAAAAGGGCATGTTTTAAATTTCAAATGAATATAAAAAATGATTTAAGAATGATTTTGTAAGGTTAAATCAAAATATAGAGACTACAATAAAACTCCTCATAACTAACATTCCAGTGGATGCGGTACGCTATTAGAAGGTATCAATTTAGCCATTAAAGCAGGTCTTTATATCATTTTTCCTAAAGTCGATTCGTTGATTCTATGAAAGGTAGCTAGTTTAACACTACAAGAATCTGTAAGCATTATCTTAGATCAACCTTAATAGGAAAAAAAATTCAAAAAAAAAATCTTAATTGGGGAAATCAAGAACCTAATGATGCATGAGATCTTTGAACAATATAACTTTCACACACATTATAGACCAATAGAGCATACCTTGATCTATGACAACAGTAGATCTTCGAGCAATCACCCAGAATTGTGTTTCTCTCCCTTAACCCTCTTCTGTTTCACAAGAGATTGAGTGAAAAGCTTTACGTAATGTAGGCTGGGAGAGGGACAATTTCCCTATTAGGGTTTTCTTTTAAATACACCTTGCATCAAGGTGTTAAATATAGGAAAACTACATTTCATCGGATTAGCCAATACGATTTATTCCTTATTTCAATTAAATCAATAATATGATAATTAAACGTGGACTATAAAGATATACACGTACATACCTTTTAATGAGCTTTGTACGTTTAAGTCTAACAAAATCTTGGTGTCTCCCAACTGACTTTTTCTCTCGACACAAAAAAAAAAAAAAAAAAAAAAAAAAAAAAAAAAAAAAATCGTCGAGAGAAGCATCATTTCTCGATTTCATGTTAGAGGCATCGGGAGAGGGAAAGACATCGAAAAAAAAGCATAAGCTTTTTTCGATGCGTTTCTAGAGGTATAGGGAAATGTGCCTTTACCGACGCCATAGACGTAGCGTCGACAAAACCTCTTCTCATGAAGTTCTGTCCACCATTCGGTGAAATTTTTTCCGACGTTTTTGTTGGTTTCTCCCGACGATGCGTCAAGAAAAAGCCCAAATTCTTGTAGTGTATTGAGACACACCATCATTATGAGAATGAGCTACAAACATTCGTTGATTAAATTATTGACAAACAATTAACAATATTTTATTATGGAGTTTTCTTCACATTTAGAGAGCTTCAAATACAACGACACACTTTCGTCACTCATGCAAGATGTTTGAAACAAAATTTATCGGAAACACCATTCACCATGAATGTTTCATAGTTCTCTTATCTTTAATTTTTTCTCTTTCTTTACGTGTTGAACTTAAAAAAAAAAACCCTAAACTTGTAGATATAAATGACTAAATTAGTGATATAAATCTTTTATTCATATGACATTACAAAGCCTGGTCCTATAGGCTAGTTATAGCATACAATAATAGAAGAAAGAAGAGTACAAATACAAGACCATTTGAAAAAGGTCATTAAATATTTGAAAGAAACAAAGGACAAACAACATGAAAATGAATTTCAAGTTACATTATAAAAATAAATGTTTTAAATTGTCCTAACTCTATAATGTAGATCGAAGTGGGTCCCACAGTCACGTAGAGAAAAAAAAGGACAGTGTATTTTGTTTTCTCACTGTTGGAAAAAGGTTATCCGTACATTGAAACTAGCAGAATCTTTTTTCCTTAATCCATTCATTTTAATTTAACTAATTAATTAATTAAAATGAAAATTACAACGGATGTCAATTTAGAAAAGTAAAATAATTAAAAATATAGTATTTTTTTTTTTTTTTTTTTAAGAGATAGGACAATTGTCAATCGTTTCATATATCAACGATAGCCACTGATTTTTTGCCATATTTACAAAATGTTTTAAATTTTTGCTAAATTTGCAATTATTTTGAGTCTGATTGTGTTTGTGCCCTCCGCCCTAATTAAAACTCATTTTTCTGATATTTTTTTTTTATTATAATTTTTGAAACTATTTATAAAAATATGATATTTTAAAAATATAATATTTTTTTATAGATGATCTCAAAAAAACGATATTCTTTCCGGCGAACACACATCCTCTTCTAAAAAGACGATTTACATCCACAAAAAAGATCTTTTGAACATTGTGAATTAAAAAATCGATATTTTTTTTTATTCAGACATGCAATTTTTTTAAAAAAAGGTATGGTTGGAAAACTTCAATTTAATACTGATTTTACTATTTTTTGAGTTGTATAGCGAGAGATAAAAGATTATCGAAGTTGGACTAGGTTCTGCAAATTTTATAATTGTAACACAATTTTGAGGATCTTTATCTTTCGATATACAACTCCAAAAATAGTGAAACAAGGTATCAAATTGTAGCTCTCTGTGTTAGATTTTCAGCCATATTTTTTTCAAAATTTTTGTATATCTGAATAAAAAGATATCAATCTTTGAATGCATATTGTTCAAAAAAAAATGAGGTGTAAAAAAATACATGCATGTATATCGTATTTTAAAAAGACGATTTTCAATTAAAAAAAAAAACTTTTCAAAATATTTTTAAAAATAATTTGAAAAGTTTTGAAAACAAAAATATTATAAAAAAGTTGCTCATTTTCCTTAATTAATCTCTCTCTAGTCTTTACTCAATATTCAATTATTAATCATCTTCAACCACCACGCGCAAACCTTCCCCTTGACATCGACATTGGAACTCGAAACTTTATCAAAAAAAAAAAAAAAAAAAAAAAAAACATTATTGTTTTTAAATAATCGAGATCATATATATTGAGTTGTAATTAATGTTGGAAAAAGAAAAAAAGGATTTGTTTATCTTTAATGGGCTGGTTGCACAAATAGCAATCAGCCCCAAACTAATTGCAAATTTAGCAAACTTTAAAATGTTTTGCAAATATGGCAAAAAAACTCGTTTCTATCACTGATAGACTTTATTATATCACTGATAGACTTCTATCAGTGATAGACTATTATCACTGATAGACTATTATCACTGACAAAAATCTATAAAAGGCTGGAGTGATCAGCGATAGACTTCTATCAGTCATAAGATATCAGCGATAGAAATTGCTATATCCACAAAAATTTTAAAAACATGCTATATTTACAAACACTAAGTCTTAAATTGTCATTTACTATAATTTCCCATCTTTAATTGGGTTGTTTATTTAAGACATCTAAAATCAAGGATTAGATTGACATAACAAAGTTGGCAAAATAAAATAATGCATAAAAAAGGGTTTAGAATCTCAATAATTTTAAGGTTCAATCATTATCTTCTAATACAATTAATTAATTAATTTTTTATTTCCACTCCTTATTGTCACTAAGCCTAATTCCAGCCTATATTATCAAGCAATTATAATTTATATCTTTTTAATTACCAAAAAAGAAATAGATATGTATTAACCAAACCAATCTTCATCCAAAATAATAACAATAACAACAATCTTCATCATTTGATTTTCTTCATTTGTTTAGTTCCTTAGTGTCCACTTAGAAGTATATGATAAAATTAAAAATAAATAAAACATAGTGTCAAATGTGATTATGCACATGCATATGGGATCAATTATTATAATGATGTTAATAATATAGGGTTAATCTTTCATTTCTTCTCTTATCTTTTTTCACCCACCACTCTTCCTAAACTTTCTTTGATTACTCATTGAAATTAAATTCATCATGATATTAAGAATTATTAAGTCACTGCAAATAAGATTACTCACCCAAAAATGACTACTTTACCTCTCTTGGTAAAAACGTGGAAGGAGAATTCGAACTTCTAACTTTAAGAAAAAAGGTAAATTAGTCTAATGGTCCCTCAGGTTTGAGTTTTGTAGCACTTTAGTCCATAAGGTTTCAAATCCAACAATTATACCCCTGAAGTTTGAATTTAGTTCGTTTTTTGTCTTTCCGTCAAAATTTTTGTTAAGTCCTAACAGAATGTTGATGTTACACATATTTTTAATTAAAAATATTTTTTAAATTATTAACATTATTAAAAAAAAAAAACTTTTTAATTAAAAATATGTGTCATGTCAGCATTCTGTTAATACTTAACATAAATTTTGACGGAAGGACAAAAAAAAAAACCAAATTCAAACTTTAGGGGTATAATTGTTGAATTTGAAACCTTAGGGACTCAAGTGCTACAAAATCAAACTTGAGAAACCATTAGGATAATTTGCCCAAAAAAAAAAGAGTGATGCCTTTAATCACTTTAGATGAGTTTTAAATATTTGACCTCTTAGTCGAAGATATATTAACTTACTTAACCAATTGAGTTATGCTCAGGTTGACGCTTTTAACTGCTAAGCTATAATAATATTGGCATGTCTCATTCGCCATTGGCATGTCTCATTCGCCGATGATTTTGTATTTGGTTGAATGATGTTCTATGATTCCCACTTCCTCGTAGATTTTTTTAGGAGTATCATACTCCTTTTGTTAACACTATGATTTTGCTTTTACAAAAAAATTTAATGTTAGTTGACCTCACATTATTTTTAAAATGATGCTGACATGACAGATAATAAATGAAAGGAGTATTCATACTCTCATACTACTAGAAATTTTTCACAAGGAGTTCAGCAATCTTCTCACAAACAAAATAAGATTGCAATCGATATGATATTGATCGTGGCGAGCGTCACGGTTACGCCGAAGGGCGTTTTAGCTTGTAATGTCTATGATTAATGTTACAAACTTACATATCTTTCACATGAAAAAATATACATGTAACTCTAAAAGAAGAGAAAAGATGGGTTGGAAATGGAAAAGGAGGATCTTGATGGGGAATATTTGTCAAGTAGTGAGGAATCTGTACGAACCACAAGCCATGAACATGGGCTAATGGAAGAAACACACGTGAACTCAAACTTTGAAGCTCACTGTCAGATTCATAGAACTTTTTATAACCATCTTTGGAAATCTAACAAAAACTTCACCAACTCTGCAACTTTGTCTCCTCTCTCCCATCTTCAAAACCTCCTTTTACAAATCAAAATGCAGAGGGTTTACTATAGATGTCAGTTTTTGTTTTGTTTTGTTTATCAGTGGTGAATGTTGGGATTATTTGTTTGACAACCTTGATTATGCAGGATTCATGGTGGGCAGAGAAAATTTGGTTAAGATTGGTTCAGAGGGTGGCTGTAATAACTGTAACTTGAGTGACAAAAAAGGCGGGTTCGTTTCGTTCTGTACACGATCAATGTCGAGAAGCAGATGTCATGGGTGAGTTCCCATTCTCCACTGCATCTAAGGCAGTGTCAGTATAGAGGCCTGCTGTGTTTTCTGTATGAGCTGCGGGGCTGGGACCCGATCTCGACAGACTTGAAGGTTGTTGGTTTGTTACGAAACCATTGGCAGATGTTTGTTCTGTGTCTGAATGCAGGTTAGAAAGAGCGCTGAGGTCGAGATTTGGGAAGACTGAGGAGCGGCACCGAGGACATTTAACGTTCAGACGAAGCCACTCGTCGATACATTCGACATGAAAATTGTGAGCACACGGCATACCACGAACCTGCACAAAGTCCAGGAGAACAGAACAGTTACATTCATTTGTCTCGTGACAAGAAGTTCACCACCAAAATCAAATGGATATGCCAATAATGACAAATCCAAAACAAAGTGGCCATTGCCTCTGATAAGTGTTCATCCTATACCTAATTTCTTCAGTTTATGTTTGAACAAAATGAATAAGATTGCATCATAGAAGTTCAAAATAAGAGCAGCCAAAGTAAAAATTTTAAGATGAATGATGAAATATGAAGCAAAGAATTTACCTCATTCCCTACATGGAACTCTTCAAGGCAAATCGGGCATTCGCTGCAATCAGTTGGGACCGCCTTCAGCCTGAACTTAGGAAGTTCCTGAATGAGAGCTTCCACAGCTTCCCTCTGCACAAACCCCCGAAAAATAGCCTGTTCGTAAGAACTTCGCGCCGATGATTATTGATTACAGTGACGAACCACTGCTTCATAATAAGCAAAGAAAGAGCAAGTCTACTGATTTTTCAGTAGACATTCTTAAGGTAAAGAAGTTCCATCAAGATTTCCTCCCACCTTACTCTCAAATTTTGCGTATGTAACATGTTACAGGATCCCCTCAACATACGTGAAATAACATTATAGAAGTCGTATTACTTGAATACATGTTATTAAACAGATCCATAGCCAAGGGCAAAAGGTTTCCATATGCATCGATTTAAGCTTCACACATTTACCTGAGCTGAAGTTAAGAAAAGCCCGGGATGGTACCCAGTAGCATCTTGGCCAATGCCTCGTGTTTCCAGTCCTGCAGCTTCAAATGCCCAATCAGGAACCCTAATCATATCAACCAATACCTGGTATGCAGAAAAATGCTAGTCAATTCCATGTTTGATGGTTATAAACTGATACTTGAGAGTAAAAGGGCATATGATCCCAAATCAAAGAATTTTTACATTATCTTTTAAATAGAGCATTTGATCAAATAAAGTCTTGGACAATGCCAAAATAGCAAAACAGAAAAATACAGGAATGCCTTGTTGGACATTACCAACCATTTCATGGTTCAACAAGTTTTCGATTTCGTGCTTACCCCATATTCTGATACGGGTATGCCTTGTTGGGCACGGAACAAGTGTGCTTGTCTACGCGCTAACCACTGCATAAAATGGTTTTCGAACCGACAAGAAAAACATTTAGTATGAAATAAGAAAATTTTGAAGCACTAAGGATGAGGTCAGCAGATCAAAAGATCAAGTTAGACACAAACTTAGAAGGATAGCTTGGTTACATGGTGTATGCCTCAGGCCCTCAATTAATGGCCTAAACTTGTTTAAAGTTCAGTTAAGTAACAAACAAACAAAATTTAAGTAAAAGAATGGAGAAGTACACAGAAAATGAATAACCTTTCCCACTGACATGAAGGCAATGCAAAGGAGGGCACAGTAGCTGAAAAGCAACCAAATGAGGAAACCCCATTTCTGTCCTTCTTCGGGCAACTGCATTCATCGGAAAGACGAACTAAATAATCGAAGCTTGTAAATAGATGATTTTGCCAATGTTAACTGAGGAACAATATAGCTTACACAGTCTTTAGCATCTCTAAACCATAGGGTACCAATTACAGTCCACGCACATAAAAACGGGTAGAGCAATACAGAGAGAATAGAAAGAACCACAACCCTTCCACAAAACCGAGCATATCGCTGCTGCCATCCAAAATCCCTAACGAAATTAAAATTTTACAGTAAGAATAAGGCATCACTTATGAATCTAAAATATACCATAAACAGAGAAATTTAGGTGCCTCCTTTAATGATTTAAAAGAAAAGAAAAAACATCCACAAGTAACATGTGTGTACATGGAAATTTGCTATAATAGGGCAGAGAATAACAATGAGAACCTCATTACAACAAGATTTGCAATAGTGAATCAGTGCATATTTGATCCTAATTGAACTCATTCAACAGAAACTGTCTTTTAAAAACAATTTAGAGGGGGGAAATCCTAGAGAGATAGAAAGAGAATGCCTTACAATCCCATTCCAGCTGAAAGTGCATTATCTATGAACAGCAAAAAGCGAAAAGCAAACACAGAGGTATAATCAACCTGAATGAAGAAAGTAAAACACACAGCCATCAGAAGCAATCAATCATAAATATATCTTAGGGCCAAGAATGATTTTCTAAGTGCTTAAAAAAATGTTTTTAAATGCACAAAAAAAAAAGTGTTTTTAAGCACTTAGAAAGTAATTCCAAATAGGCCCTTAGACTTGTATCGCATCTTTAAAACTCGGACACATACCACAATCCATATGTGCAACGGGTATGTACATGTATTGTACCGCTTCCAATTGATGGTCACAATTATTCTACCAAGCAAAACAGTTAAAGAAAAAGAAGAGATAAAAGGAAAGCCTCATATGGGGCACCAAAAGGGCTATTGCTGGTTTCCATATTGTAAAAAATCAATGAAACTTATGACCGGTTTGTAATGATTTTTCAAGTGCTTAAAAAAGGTCGGTTTGGGATAATTTTAATCATTTTTTTAACAAATTGGAAAGTCAGTCGAAACATACCCTTAAACCTTCTATCCCACATATAAACATTTGAGAGCTAATTAAAAATTAATGTAAAAACACAATAGGGATTAAGGAAAAGCAAGAAAGAAGTTACATAAACAAGAAAATGAAGGAGGAGAGTGTTACAAAGTTAAGAAAAGCCAAGCCTTATATATTATTGTTGAAAAACAAAGAAAGAGTTTCTGGTTAAACAGCTTGATCTCACAGAGAATGCAAAAAAAAACATATGAAATTCCATTACAAATTCATCACAAAGTTAAGAAAAGCCAAGCCTCAACAGCTTCCACTAATATAGCAAAAGGATACATGCTAGTAGCAAGCATTGACAAGAAGAACCCATCATACCTGAAAAATCCCAAAATACTCAAGCAAATCAAAACCCACCAATAAGAGCAAATTTAAACTCCATTAGAACAATGGGAAAGAGAAGTACCATTTGAAATCGACTCCTCGAATAGCCATATCCAGAAACTAAAACAAAAAAACCCAAAAACACTCGAAAATGCCAAAAATGGCTAAAGGGTCGCCAGGAAAACGATTGAAGAACAACAAGGAAAAGGGAAATCAAAGATGAACTCGAATTTTTGGGCAGAAATTTCTTCTGGGGTCGAATCATTAATGAACAAAGAGATTGAAAAAGAGAAGATTATGGAGAGTGGAAAAGAGAAAAAGGGATTGAAGAAACAGAGAGAGGGCTACAATGGATCCCGTTGAGCAGCTAACTGATTTCTCTGCAGCGTTTGCTTGTACAACTGTAAAGCGTAATGACTGCCATTTCAGAGCATAATTGTAACCACAACTCTGCAAATTTTCAAATATCTACTCTTATTAAAGTATGTATGCAATTGCAATGCAACTTTTTTTTTTCTTTTTTTTTATTCTTTTCCATTGTCTTGTAAAAAGAAAGTAAATTCAAATTCAAAGTTAGTTAAACCTTGTTCAACTAAACTTAAAGATGGAAAATTGACAAATTACAAGTTGTTTAAGAGGCAGAATCAGCCATTCCCAAAATTTGAAATTGTGGTTTACCAAAAAGTTTGTTTTTAAGTAGAAAATTCAGAGGAGATTTATCTGCAACAGCCTCCCCAGTTGGGTGTGGGGTCTCACAAAGAAATTGCAAGCAGATGCAAGTTGCTTTCATCAATGGATTATGCAAAACTAAAGATAGTGACTTTACTCCAAGCCCAACAAAAAAGCCCCTCCAAAATGTTTTCTTTTTTCATCTTCTCCTCACTTTTAACATACCCATAATTCAACAGTGCGATTCCTTTTCTTTTCTTGTAACATTTCGGTGGTGTGTTTGTATTGAATTCTCAAGTGTTTACTTTTGAAAAAAAGAAAGAAATTATTTCCATAGAATTTGTAGTGTTTCACGACCACTCAAAATCACCTTTAAAAAATGAGTTTGAGAAATAAGTTATTTTGAGTGAAACACTTCGTTCAAATTCTAGAAAAAAAGTTTTGTGAGTATTTAATTGGAATTTCCTCTAAATTTTTCATGATATATGAAAATGTAAATGACTAAAATACCCTCACACACTACCTTCACTTTCAACATGGTCGTCGCTGTCCACTGGGAGCATCTACCGCCACCCACTCTCGCCTCACCGCCGCCGACCACCGACAACTGCCGCCGACAACAACCTCCGCCCAACCACCGATGGTGGTTAACCGATCATAGTGTTTTAAATACATTTGTAGAAGTATTTTGAGTGTAGAGCAAACAAAACAAACTTGTGTATACCGCTTAAAAAAAAAAAAATATATGTATTTTTGGAAAAACATTTTTTTTCACAATCAATCCAAACAAGCCCTACATTTCATTTCCCAGAAAAAGAAATTGCAAGAAACACTTGAGAGTTGGGATAATGATAACTTTCATCACTGAAATCTATATCGCTTTTGTGATTTGGTTTCGATTCATTTTACTCATTAGCGAGTCATGTACAACAAAGTTTATTATAAACAAACAAATCACAAAGATGTTTAGAATCAAATTGAATAATGCTCCATAAAGTAGAGATTGGAGAAAGTTTGATAAAATGTTAAATTAGCATTTAACAATGATTAGTAATGAAAAAAAAGAAGATGCATGCAAACTTAGCTATCAAAATCAATAAGCTAAGCAGTGTGGTCCAGCAACTGTTGTGGTTCAGCAAAAGAGGGTAATGAATGCTTGTTATTTAAAGGAAAGGTAATGTCTGAATGTGAGATATTGCAGAATCAAAAATAATTGAGTGATGTAACAGGAAAAAGGAATGATTTTTAAGATTTTTCAACTTTAATGTCTCAAAACTTCTTTCTCCACCATCTAGCACTTGTCAAGAAGTGATTAATCAGCCAACCAAAATTTTTAACTTTTCTCTTTAGAACTGTCGGCTGTTTAAAACTGAGATGGATTCAGTGTCTCTGTCTCTCATTTCGTTTGCATAGGCCAACAATATAACATTTTAAGGTATTCATAACAAATATGTTTTGTTTTTTTGACCATTTCCAGATTCTTGTTTCTTGTTTGGTAAGTTTAAAACTGAGATGGTTTTGTTTCTTGCTTTACTAGTTTAAATTCTATGTTGGAACAATCAGATACCGCAGATTTGAAATTGAGTCAAGGATGATGACAATGAAAATTTGCATTTCATCAGAATTTCTTAGCCTTCTGTACATAATATAGACAAGACTGCTATGTCAGTTACAATTAGGAGGGTTGAAACATTTATATACAGCTGAAGCTGGTTGCTTGTAGGAAGGGATGCTGCTTATGTCAATGAAGCGAACCTCCCCGGGAGCGAAGGAAAGATCATGGTGCCTGAATTCAAGACGAAAAGAAGGTTAACTTGTTGATTAATCAGATCACACGATAAAAATATCGTGCTTATGAGAGGGAAGTTTTGGATATGCAGCTTACCTTCGCAAGTCGAGACCGATTAAACCAGCTTGAAGAACTGTCAAATTATCAGAATCTGGTGAGACAATGATGATGGTATCGCCAGAGTATTGAGTTTCGAGAATCGACATCAGTTGTGTTACACGAACAAAGACATCGGATACACTCTCGTTGGGGGTTCCGTCATCTATTGGAGGAGGTTTGGTAGTTGAAGAGATGGTATCTGAAGCATATACCTGATGTTTCCAAAAGCATTTCATAAGAACAATGAAACAACTCATTGTCTCTGGACAGAAGTTCCAAACAAAGCATTGGTTGCATTTGCTAACAGAGGATGGTATTTTTAGGCTATATTTCAAAGAAAGATTTGCCTTATTTCTTGTTCATTCTTTCTTTCTTCTTCTTCTTCTTTTTTTTTTTTTTTTTTTTTTCCGTAAGTGTCCGGGTCAGCTTGCGTGTATCTCACTAATCTCACCAGACAACCACCTGACCCTATTACATTTGGTTGCCAAAAAAACTTGTAAGATATTAAATCCTAGGTAGGTGGCCATCATGGTTTTCTTGTTCATTCTTCCAAATTCATTCACTTCAAGCCTCAATGGGGGTTACAAGGAAAAGGAAGACTTGCTAAATCAAACATCATATCAACTCCTAACTCTAGCAAAAGATGGAAAGAAACCATACTTCTGACACAGACTCCAATCTCTTGCCTTCATAAGCTCCAAGCCCACGGGCATCAAGAAAACTGTATTCAGGAACTATATAACTGAAACCAGCAGAAGTGATCGTTAAGCCAAAGATTTTTCATCCAACAGATCACAACAATCACAGAAATGACGACAGAACAGATGAAAAGACATTATCTAACGAAAAAACGTGCAAACAGGAAATGCAGAAAGAAACATCATAAGCCAAGCTTTGAGATGAGGCGGAATTTTGATTAAGCCAAAACCATGGCCAAAGAAGGGAAATCCATCCCAAGTTGAGAGAAACTCTCTAAAATGATATTCTAAAAGCCTTACAATTCTTAAGGAGGCTCTATTTATAGCCTTACAATAATACTAAGAAAATAACAATCAAGCAACTAAACTAATACTAACTAAATTATACTAATTACCTATCATCTTGTCCCACATCACTTTGGGCGGATGAAACCTTCACTTTGCTAGACCACAAATTGCTATTTGTATCAATGGAATGGTTAAACTAAGTATTCATTTCAGGGCAGTTCTTTAAGCATAATAGAGCATAATTGGCATAGACAAATTTCAAACTGCCATAACAACATCTGAATCCCTGGTGGCATGAACCTTCAATTTTCCAGACAAAAGTAAAAATGGATTGATTTTCCTATACCAATAGACATACCTTCGATTCACGCCATTAACTGATGCAATAATCTCCGCTGCCTGATAAGCTCTCTGCGTAATGGAGGGCCAAATCCAGCAACCCTTTTCACAGGCCCCCATTTCCTTCAATTTAAAAGCCGCTCTAACAGTCTGTTTCTTCCCTTCCTCAGACAATCCGCTATCAACAGATGTCTTTGCAACTGGGTTTGTGTTAATTATTCCAAAGCTGTCGAATTCAGACTCCCCTGCCCTCACCAGAAAGTACCTTCTCACCCCATAAAAATGTTCAAACAAATCAACATTAGAATAAGAAACTCTGCAGTAAAATAACGAGGGTTTCATTCAATCTCGTTTCCCCAATTTCCCAATAAACTTAAATCATTCAAAGGAAAATGCAAAAGAGTTCAAACCCTTAAAACCCCTTTATCATCATCGAAATGTCAAATAAAACGAAAAACACATCTGGGTTAGTAAAATCACCGATTGACGAGACGAGCAGGGGGCATCTGAAACAGACCACGAGCTTCGGCAACAGGAAGAAGAGCAAAATCAGAAGAACAGGGCAGAGTAAAATCGACAAAAGAAGGGGTAAAGATAGAAACCAGAGTGGTAAACAGATGGCGGCGGTTGAAAGAAGATTGAAAGCACGCGGAAGGCTTCAATGGGGGTTGAAGCAAGCGTGGAGGGAGAAGAGTTCCAATCGGAACGGAGGACGACGCGGACATTTTAGCTGGCGGCGGCGTGTTGGCGAAAAGTAATCGTCGTCAATGCAGCTTTCTTCAATCTCAGCCTTATCTTTCATTTTCGTTTGGTGTTCGCAAATGCAAATGCCCGCCATCGATTCTTTGTCGAAGTTTGATCGGTGGGGCTACAGATCTCTTTCAGAATGGAGGATTTGTTGTGGTTATTTTTATTTTTATTTTAATTTAATTTGCCAGGTTTTTATGTTCTTCGCGTGGTGGAATTGACTTCAAATTATACATTTATATGATAAAGTTTGACACAATATATAATTTTTTACTTGTACTAAAAAAAAATACATAGGGGCGTTTGTTGAATTCGGAGAGTTTGAGTTGTTTTGTCTGAAATTGTTTAGTCTGTGTAGTTCTGAGTTCTGAAGTATGTCTGGGGCGAGTTGTTTAGTCTGAAATTTTGAAGTCTATGGTGGATTTGAGTTCTGAAGAAGTCTGTGGTGTGATTGGGGCATGAAGTTGTTGAACCTAAAGTTTTGAAGTCTAAGTTTATTTTAATTGTTTTTAACTTTCAAAAATTTTTAACTAAGAATTTCTCTCAATTTCAATAAATTATAAAAATGAAATATTTTATTTTTATTTTATCTATCCTCAACAAATTTGACAACAAAAATAATTTTGAGTACAATAGTCCATATTATTATTATATATATATATATATATATATATATATATATATATATATATATATATATATTTTGTTTGTTAGGACTCATCTTTAATTTTATGAATTATAAGATTGTCTACTATAGTCTGTTTCAAACGTATGTTTTTCCGCCTCCACCATCTTAAACTTATCATTCCATTTGAATCTACTCCACCTTGAAATCAGCATCTCAACAATGATGATTTATTTTAGTTATTTTTTTTTTTACAATTTTTTTTATATAATTTTTCATATTTTCATTGTTAAAGACTTCTTTCAATAAATTTTAAAAATGCGATTTTTGTTTTTTATTTTATGTATCTTTCTCAACTTTTTTTTTTTAAGATAACAAAAATAATTTTGACCACAATACTTCATATTCTTTTTTTAATATCACTCATATTAATTATTCATTTTATTTGGATAGTTTTGAAATAGGAAAATTGTAACAGATGTTAATTTAGAATAAGATAATTAAAAATATAGTATGTTTTTAAAAATTTTGCGGATATGACAATTTCTATCGCTGATATCTTATGGCTGATAGAAATCTATCGCTGATCACCTCAGCTTTTTATAGATTTTTGTCAGTGATAATAATCTATCACTGATAGAAGTCTATGAGTGATAGGATAAAGTCTATTAGATTTTTTTGCCATATTTGCAAAACATTTTAAAGTTTGCTAAATTTGCAATTAGTTTGAGCTTGATTGTTATTGTGCAACTAGCCCTTTGAAATAAAAGAAAGTCGTACAATATTGGATTAAATATTACATTTGAATTTGAAAGATTTTAATCTATTAATTTAAACGGGTCTAAATAAGTTGATGTTTTTATTTATTTGAATTTGGTTTAAGTACCAATTTTGATTGAACAACCTAATTTATATTTAAAATAATAAAAATAAGTTGAATTGCATTTTTAGTCATTTTACACATTTTGTTTAAATTACGTTTTTTTTTAAATAATTAAAAATACTGTGGGAGGGAGAGAGAAATGTGTTGCCTCGAAAAATGGGTCAGACTTGAATAGTAATTACTGTAGAAGTCTGGGGAGTTCAATAGTAATTACTGTGTGGAGTTGATATTTTTTATCGGAGTTCAACAAGTCTGTGGACCAAACGGGGAGTTAACTTCTCCTCCCAACTCCTTGTCAAACAACTCTTTTGAGCCAAACACGTCAATAGTGGTTACTGCAAAAAAGATCAACCTCAATTTATAATTGTGGAACCGAAATGCACCTACAAGATAAAATGTGGAAAAATTGTATGACTGACCCGGTATTTTGGCACGTTTGTCAAACTAACCCAAATTTGAAAAATAAGTCAAATTGACCTTCTGCTGACATTATCATTTTTTTTAATATTATTTTCTAGGTCTAGCTGCGGGCGCGGGCTGATCTCGCTCTAGCTGCGGGCGTGGGCTGGTAGCTGTAGCTCTAGTTTCATTTCAGATCTGAAAAATTCAAGATCTGATTTTTTTTCCAGATTCGAAAAATTTTAGTTTTTGTAGATTTTTCAGATCTGAAATGTTTTAGATTTGAAAAAAATCATGGTTCTTGAATCGTCACGTGAGAGTTGTTGTTGATAAGAGTTGTCATCGGAGAGTCGCCGACGATGGGTGAATAGGAGAGGAAGAAAAAACGTGATAAAGGAGAAAGAAAAAATAATATAAGATTGGGCTGACCTTTGAGAGAATTAACCTCTCAGTCCCTAGGCGATACATCATGGTATTGAGCTATACTCTTGTTGGCGACCCTTTTATTTTTAGTTTATGTACTTTCAAATGTTCAAATTTTCATACGATAAATTCAATTTTTTTAATTAAAACGCGTATAAGACCATTTTATTTTAGTTTATGTACTTTTAAATGTCCAAATTTTCATACGATAAATTTTATTTTTTTAATTAAAACGTGTATAATATAATGTATTATAGATTATATAATATTATAAAATAATAATTATAAAAAATAGGTTAATAAATTAATTGATAATCATTTGGTAATTACTCTCATATTACTTGTTAGGTATATATTGCTATCCACCCTTTGAACCACTTTTTAACTGAGATGCAATTGATCAATATGCTACAAAAGGCTATTATTTTTGTTGAATCTCTTGTTTTTAAATTTGTATTTTTTAATCACTAACCAAAGTCAGTATTATATTTTTATGTGTTTGATGAATCAAGTATATTAGGTAAAAAATTGATGGACGTAGTTCAACAATAATTGACATGTACCTCTTTTTTTAGGTTGAAGGTTCAAATTTTGGCACCCACAATAATACTAAAAACAAATATAGGTGAGGCTTCAAACCAAAAACGACATAAAAATTGGACTTTTTGTTCAAACTCGGAAGTTTTATAAGTTTTTACTTGCTTTTTATTAAAATTGGTAGGAGAATTTAGCTAAAATTGAACCAATGGTAAAAATTGCAATACATGTTAGAAGTCTAGAATTTTGAACTCAATATTGATTTATATTTCAAATTAGATTTAAATACTACGTTAGTCCCAGTACTTTTGACTTTAGTTTATATTTTGGTTCTCGATACTTTGAAAAAAAAACATTTTGATCTTGATACTTTTGACTTCAGTTCATTTTAGTCCTTGTACTTTTAAAAGTGGTCGATTTGACCTTTTCATTTTCATTTTTATCTCATTTCTTTCTATCATAATTTTAGAATGACACTTCACTTACTAAACCGTTTCCATTATGTATAAAAGTTAGGTTTAAATTTTGCAAATAATGATCAAATTGATCTACTTTTTTAAGTACATGGACCAAAATGAATGGAAGCCAAAAGTATAGAGACCAAAATGGTATTTAAATCTTTAAATTATTATAGAGTTATTTACTCCATTAATAAAATGAAAACTAATTTAATGTTTTTTTAGTTAATGAATATGTGGGGTAAGAATTCTCGCACTAACCTTTTGGTTAATATTATAATGTTTTAATAAGCTGATGAATGTTCAACGAAGTTGACAAAACATATTTATATTGTAAAATAGGTTGATATGTAATTTTTTTTTTAGTTCAGTAGAATTCGAACCTCTGATCTCTTTGTTGAAGACACATGTTATATGCGAGTTGAGTTATGCTCATGTTGGCATGTGTAAATCAATCTTTGTTTTAACTTTTACAAAATATTGACATGTACTTCGTCTCTTGAAGTCGGAGAATTAAATCTCCATATCCCACATTTGTTCTACTAATTTTTTTTTTTGTTATAATAGTCAATTTTATCATATTTCAACTAGTGAATATATATTATTGACTAAGAACTAAGAAGTTAGATGTTTAAATCTACTTGTTAAGACATGCTCTCGATCAAGAGGTCAAAAATTCAAATCTTTGAATTCCAAATATTGTTATGGATCTAAAAGGAAAAAAAATTACCCACTTTTTGAATGCAAAGATTTCTAATATATTTTTTTTTTGTTGAGTTATTTTGTTAAGATTTATAATATTATTTTATTTTATGGTCCCTATATCATTTTTAAATGTTATAACAAACAAGGAAAGAAAAGTAGTATGACAAAAAATCTATCCAAATTTGAGTTTGGTAGCATTTAAGTCCATAAATTCTTAAATTATATATTTTAATATTTCAGGTGTGAAAATAGTTTATTTGGTCGCTGCCATATGGATGTGTTATGACCAACAGTCTTTCGAATCCCCCATCCCTAATGTACTAAAAAAAAAAGAATTTATTTGGTTTCTTACTATCAATTTTTTTTTTTTAATTAGCTAATGAAAAGTTACTTGACATTTTTTTTAATTAAAAATACATTATTTAATTTTTTTTTTTCTCTCTTCTTTCTTCTTTCTCCATCTTTCCCCTATCCTTCTCCCTTCTCTCATCCATGGTCGCGCTGCCAACCCCTCTTCTTCTTTTCTTCTTTTGCTCTTCGTTTTTCTTTTTGGATGGGAGGAGGGTTAGTTAACTCAAAGTTGCAAGTCTATTTTTAGTCAATTGCTATATTTGGAGTTAGTGAAGTAAATGTTGCTACTTGCTATATTTAAAGTTAGTGGTGTAAGTGGCTATAGTTTTATGGAGTTAGAGATAGTGGTTGTTTTTTAATGGAGTTAACTAAGCTATATTTAGCAGAAATTATATTTAAGCTCGGTTGTTACTGAATGAAAATGTAGTTGTATTTCCAGCTCTCTTTAAAAAGAAATATATTTATATAATATATATTCAAAAACTAAAAAAAAACATTGTCACCTAAGCTTCCATTAGCTATGTTAAGAAAAACTGACGAGATGAACCAGATTGATGAACCAGATTACTACCAACTCAAATTTAAGTGTTAAAATGTCGGGTTTAAAAATTTAGGTATCTAAATACTACCAAAACTAAAAGTGTATTTTTTTTTTCTTTTGAAAATGTTAGTATTATGCTATAAATGCAGTTTAATTTGTTGATGTGAATTCATGAAGAAAATAATATCTAATAGCACCCAAAAGTGTACACAAGAAAGTCCCTTCCCCTTTAGCTTTTTTGCAGCCTGAGGCAGTCTCTTGTTTGTTTGCTGCGAGTAAAAAAAAAAAAATATATGGTAAACAAAGAATTAACATGTTGATCTTTAATTATGTTATTTTTTCTTTCTTGTGACTTTATTTGTTTGAAAGTATGTGATGAAAAAAATAAATAAAAAGCGGAACCAAGTGTTCTCACTCAATAACATGGGTGATTTAATTCCATGTGTACAAACTATTGAGTTGGAAAAATATAAATTTCTTAATCATTTTTCTTTTCACTATTTGTTTGATGGAGAATCGAATCCCTAATCTTTTAGTCGAAAAAACGTATTTTATATGATATCAGTTGAGTTATGTTTTTTTTTGCACTAAATTTTTTTTTTTTTTTTTTTTTTTAAGTATAAGTATAACATAGAAATTGAATCTAGTCTTCGACTTGAGTGTTGTACCTTGTGCCCTCTCTGTTCAGCAGCTAATGAGTCAATCTCACATGCCCTCATGTTTTGTCCAAGAGCCAAAGCAATATGGAAACATCTTCTCCCAACTTTTTTCAACAAAGATTTATCCAATAATCATTTTATTGATCTTTGGAATCTTTGGATCTGTCATAACAACAAACAAGAGTTAGTGTTAGCTTGTGTGATTTGCTGGGCTCTTTGGAATGACAGAAACGCCATCATCCATGGAAAGCAAATATTGGAAGTGGAAGCAAAAATTAAGTGGATTGCAGATTACCTTATTGAGTCCCATAAAGGAATTTCAGACCAGAATCCTTTGGCTACTCAGCAGTTGAAATCTCCAGTTACTTTAGGCTGGTTTACTCCTCCAGAGGGCTTCCTCAAAATGAATGTTGATGCTGCATGGACTTCTACCTCAACACCAGCAGGAATTGGAATAGTTATCAGAAACTCAGAAGGACTAATTAAACATGCTCTTACTATAAAAGGGTATTTCTTTCAAAATCCTTACCATGCGGAGCTTGAAGCAATTCGTACGGGGATTTCTGTCGCTTGTTCCTTGGGAATCAACCGCCTGATTATTGAGTCGGATTGTGCTTCAGCAGTTCATGCTATCACCTCTGAAGCCTTACTCCTCAACGATTCAGCTGTATGGGTGGATGATTGTCGGCAGCTCCTTCGCTCTCGTTCTTCTTTCACGGTTGCTCTCATCCATCGCCTCAACAATCGCCTGGCGGATGCCCTAGCGAAGCTTCCTTCTCCAAATTCCGTAAAATGGGAAAACAACTTTCCTTCGTGGTTATTAGTGATGGCGTGTAAAGACCTTCAAGCCCCTGAGGCTTTTGTTTAATTTCAGCGGTCCTTTTGTTCAAAAAAAAAAAAAAAAAAAAAAAAATCTAGTCTTCGACTTTAAGGGAAACCGTACATGTCAAATTACTATGGAGTTATGCTTAATTTTTTTTAAAAATCGTTATTCTTCATCATATATCTTTTCTTTCATTTTCATCTATATTTTATTCAATGTTTCATCATGGTCCCTCGACAAATTTTATTTCTTTTTCAAACTTAAAATTTAAAATTTAATAATTTCTCTCCATATATTTTGATGTCTATTTTCTACTTTTGAAAATATTAAGAAAAACATTGGAAAAAATTCAAAGTAGTAATGAAAGGAAAGAAACTAATTAAATCCTTTTCATACCCATTATCAGTGGATAAGTTTTCTTTGAAAAAAAAACAACCAAAATAGTCAAACAAAACGAGGGATCATGATAAATTTTGAACTGGAAAAATAAGAACGAATTAAAAAAAAAAAAAAAAAAAAAAAAAAAAAAAAAAAAACTTATTTATAATTTTTAAAATTTAAAAATATTGTCAAATCGAACCAAACTGAATTAACATAAAGGTGTGCCCGATCATTAATCAAATACTTTTAAAAAAAATATATATATATATATATATATATGAAAAATCAAAAGCCCTAGTAAATAAAACCAAAAGAACGACAATTCCCCTAAATTCCAATCTTTCTTTTTCAGTAACGTTTTTTTTTTTTTTTTTTCCCTCGGTTTCAGAATTTATTTTACGATGACGTTTGCACTTACGTGTTATATTTCGCTATGCATTAATCTCATTGTTATTTAAGTGATTTTCTTTTTAATAGCAGTTCAATCTACATATGGAACCAATCAATTCTCTATCTATAAATAATAATAATAATAATAATAATTAGGTATTAGTTCATCTTTAAATCTTTTAAAGTTAAATTATAAAAATATCCACTCTTCAACCTTCAAAGGTTTTAAAAATATCTCCATCATTAAAAAAAAAAAAAAAAAAACAACACAATTTTTTTTATGTGGACGATTAACTTTTAACACTTATTGTGTGACATGAAAAAAAAATATAGACATCTGAAGTATTAAAAGAATCATGAAAACGTGAACATCTATTTATTTTTCATCGATTTTGTCCTGATCTTTTGAATTGATAAAATAAGGTTTTAATATTTTTCTTAACACCTTACACGTTGATATTTTGATTTTTACTATACGCGAATATAAGTTAGAATTTGACCGTCCACATCAAAATTTCATGTGTGGTTACTGATGAAAACATTTTTAAAACGTTTTTCATAGCTTAAAAGTATTTTTTGAAACTTTTAGAAGTCGAGTATATTTTTAAAACTGAAACCTAATTTAGGGATATTTATCAGTTTAAGGATATTTTTTTATAATTGAATACATATTAAAAATATTCAAATTTACCTACCCATCACTTAGCTAGGGATCTCATAATCTGATTAAAAAAATATTGTTAAGATATATATATAGAGGCGGATTTACCGTAGGATCAGGGGCTCGAACCCCCGAACTTTCAGTTATATAGAATGAGTATAATACATTTATCAAAACATTATAAAACAAATTGCGTCTTTTCCGTCTATATTTGTTAATTTTATTTTTGTTTTCTTTATATAATATATGTTCTATTGTAAATTTTTATAAAACCTTTTTTTTTTTCTGTGTATCTATTGATTAAAAATATTTAAGAAAGCTGGTTTTATTCATTTTTTTAATACTTTTTATTTTTATCTATTTAAAATTAGACATACTATTAATTATTAATTTTGTTCATCTCCCCTCTATAAATTATTTGTATTCTTTTTTTTAACCAAAACTATTATTATTATCATTATTTTACCTTACCCAGTTTAATAAAAAATAACGTTAAACTAACAATAAATACTAATTTAGATTTATTGAAAGTAAAAAACTAAAATTAGACGTTTGAACTAAAATGAAATGAGACCCAAACTATGAATATCAAAATAGTATTTTAACATATAAAATATCAGTCATATTTTCTATTGAACAAATTAATATATAACAAAATATAGGTAAAAACAAAAAATTTAATTCCTCAACTATGAGATTTGTGTCAATTTGGTTCATTGACATATGAGACACAAAATTGAAAATTTAGTGACATATTAGACCATTTTAAAAATTTAGGGATCAAATACAAACAAATCTCAAAGTTTATGAACTAAACCCTATAGTTTAACCCAAAATATAACAAGCCCCCCTCGTAATATTCTGGATCCGCCACTATATATATATATATATATATATATATATATATATATATATATTTTTTTTTTTTTTTTACAATATGTGGGATGGGAAATTGAACTTAGGACGTCATAGTCACTAATTAATACATCATACCAATTGATAAAAACATGTAATCAATATACAAGTTTAAAACAAATTTAATCATTGTTGATCAAATTATAAATTCTCATAATTAGGATGTGGCTTCATCTTCTTATTTCTTTTTAAAGTATAACATTTTATTTTTCAATAAAAATATTACTTATTAATTTTTTAAATTTTCTATACATAAATATATTTTTTTTATTCAAAGTAAATAATTTAGAACTTTTGAGCTCGCTTATAAATTTAAGGAAAATTGTAACAGATGTCAATTTAAAATAAGATAATTAAAAATATAGCATGTTTTTAAAAATTTTGCGGATATGGCAATTTCTATGCTGATATCTTATGGCTGATAGAAGTCTATCGCTGATCACCTCAGCTTTTTATAGATTTTTGTCAGTGATAATAGTCTATCACTGATAGAAACGGATTTTTTTGGCATATTTGCAAAACATTTTTAAGTTTGTTAAATTTGCAATTAGTTTGGGCATGATTGATATTTGTGCAACCAGTCCTAAATTTAATTCATAAATCATATTTTCTTTAATAAATTTAAATCTGTTGAACAGATATATAGTATTCAATTTAATTCATAAATCATATTTTCTTTAATAAATTTAAATCTGTTGAACAGATATATAGAATTCGATTATTTAACTAGTAGATAATGTTTATTAATTTTATAATTTTTGTTTCAACTTTTTTTATTATTGGAAAAAAGGAATTCACATCTAACCTAAATTTATGGAAAGTTGCACCAGGTGACTTTCACTTTTCCTATTTACAAACTTAGCATATTTAAAAAAGAATTTGTATAGTCTATGAGCGATAAACTATCTTTATAGTCCATCAACGACAGACTTTCATTAGATAAAATTGTGTCGTATTTACCAATACTTTTAAATTGTGCTAAATTTTCTATTAGATTGTCATATATATACAATTGCCCCTAAATGTATACAGTTTAAATTCGTTTTTATATAATTTTAAAAGTTTCAATTCACTACCAGAAAAATCATGTTTAGTGGCACGCTAAACGCGTTGCTGAAAAGCCCGAAAATGTCGCAAAAAAATTTTAGCGACAAGTTGAGGTCCGTCGTTGTATCTGTCACTATAAGCGCGTAGGGATAACTTTTAGCGACGCGTTGACTGTACGTCGCTGAAACATAACATTTGGTGACGCACACGCATTAGTGAAAGTAACTTTTAACGACGTAGCTAAAAATAGTTTCAGCGACGTCGACAAACATGTTGCTAAAACTACAATTAGTGACATGTTTACGCACCGTTAAAATTATTATTATTATTATTATTATTATTATTATTATATATATATATATTCTCACCACCCACTGCAATTTATATATTTAAAGAATAAACCGGTTATAAAATTTAAAATATTATCATCTTTGAACAAATCAACGAGAAGTCAAATTTTAAAAAAATATATATATAATTTGACCATTTAAAAGTGAAGATACACTTCTTGGTAACCATATCAGCTACAATAATAATAAAAAGAACAAATTTAAATATAATTTGACTATTTTTTAAAATGATCTCTAATTATATCAACATCGTCACCAAATTACATAGCATAAGTTCTTCGAAAGCACAACATTATCCATGAAAAAAAAATCCAGCCAACCTAAGTTGTTTGAATTTCCAAACATGGGACAATTAGTATCAGGCTATCGATGCATATACAAGCTGACAAATAAAAAGAAAAAAAATATGTAAGTATGAGAATAAAAGATTGAAGTAGAGATGACATATACTCAAATGAACATGAAACATACTCATCAAAACCTATGAAACCTAAATTTATAACAACAAAACTTGTAAACTTAACTCAAATCATCCAAACTCACGAACTTAACAACTCAATGACAAACATTATACTTATCAAACACATAAAAAATAAGCTTATAAAAAATAATGAACACAAACAATAATGGAGGCTAATCAAAATGCATAAACATAACAACAAAACTAAACTAATTAGAAGATAGAGCTTGAGGGATAAAGCAACTATATAACTACTTTTATGTACTTAGATATTCATCACATTGCTTCGATTTCCTTTCGAATATTCATGTACTTGAATATTCGTGAGCTCCAAATGCAAATGTAAAATTTAATGATCTATCTCATGACCTCTTCCTCAAACATGCAGCTTCCAAATTAAAGATCTTGAGTTGAAGGACCATGTGTGTCCAAGGTCTTAGTTCTAGATCAAGCTCTAGATCGTCATTTTCCATAGATGTTGAGAAGTTTTGTTGTTGTTGTTCATCACTCGATCCGCCGCAATGGTCGTTCATTGGAATAGTCGTGGACGGGGACTCGGGGAGGTCGTTGATGGCGTGAAGTTGTTGAAGAAATGATGGATCATGGAGAAAAAAGAGAAGGGTGAGTGAATGTAAGCATTTCAAGTTGAAGAATCAAAAGTGAAATGATGAAGAAATATTAAGAAAATGATCATCAAATCGTAGAAGAAAAATATTGTCGCAATACATATATTTTGCAACAGTTTTTTATTTGTTTCCCGAAATTGTTGCGATTTTATTAAATTTTGCAGTACTTTCTAAACCGTTGTAAAAAAATTGTCGCAATAGACTAATTTTCTTGTAGTGAATCCTTAGTGCTAAAAAAATTATCAAACAATCACTTGGTACAGGTAACACACCTAAATAGCCTAGAGTGTGGAGGTTGATTGATCATGCGCACTTGTGCAAACAATCACACACATGTGCAGAAATTTACATGTATTATTACCGCCCAAATTTTTACAATCACTTGGTGCAACGGGTAACACATCTAGATAGCCTAGAAGTGGGGGTTGATTGATCATGCACTAGTGCAAACAACCACGCACCTGTGCAGAACTTTAAATGTATTATTACCGCTCAAATTTTAAGGTATGTCAAATTGAGTATAGCTCAATTGACATAAAGTTGTGTCATTGATTAAGAAGTCGGAGTTCAACCCCTTCGTTTAAAAAAACATAATATCTCACGAACACGCTTAAAAAAACAATAAAAACAATTTATGAATTTGACCAAACCACTAGGGATAAAATGTAATTAGATATTTAATTTGATTAAATTATTTTGTCGAACATAGTATAAAATTGTCAATCATTGAAAATACAGTCAAACATAAACAACAAAATTAAATGAATGAAAAAGAAAAAAGAAAATGAGGAGAAAGAGAGAGAAGTAGTTAAAAGGATAAAACAGAAAATTGGTCGGTGAAGGGAAAGCGCGGGCAAGTGAAAACGACGTCGTAGTAGACGCAAAAGTCAAAATAGAACATTTCATTCATCCTGACCGTACGTTCGGGCAGCTGGCTTATGACCGAAACTGCCCCTATTTCCTCCCATTTTAATATTAATTAATTATTCTCAAAGTCTCTCCCTGTATATATATCTCTTTAAACCAAATTCTAGTTCGTCGAATTAAAAAATTCTGAGGTATTTTATTAATGGCGAAGCCTGGAAATGCTGAAACTTCTTCTTTCAAACTCGATCGCAAAACTGTCGAGAAAAATAGAAGAATTCATATGAAATCTCTCTCTTCTAAGCTTTTTAATCTTATTCCTCCCTCCCATTTCAAAATCTCCAAGGTTCTTTCTGGTTCTCTCTCTTTTTCCTCTCATCTCGTTTTTTCTTACAACCCGCTCGTTACTTAGTTCTTAGGGACTATTTCGAGCGCCGAATAAGTTATAATAGTTGTGAATAGTAAATATTATTCAAGTCAATATAATTACTTTATTGACTTGGACTATAATAGTCAGCAGGTCGAACGTAGACTGAGTTATAATAATCTAGTTCACTTAATTCTAAGTTGGTGTCTCAAACACCCTCTTACTGTTTGAGTACGTATCGTCGTTCTTTCTCAATTGAGTCATTTTTTTGTTTAAAACGTTTCACGTTAGTCTTTTATGTTAAAAGTGGTTGATGAGAACTTTTTTATCAATTTACTAAGAATTGAGTAAGTTTATTGTCGACTAATTTTAACTTTCTCTAATATCAACTCATGACATGTTCATTGTTTTTAAGTGTAAAAAAATATTTTTTTTAAGTACTTGGAAAAATCTATAAACAGACTCTAAATTGAAGAAAAGGTGAATGATTAAATTGAAAAAACACTTAAAATATTGAGATGTTGCTTGGCTTGCTTTTATTATTCTTTTAAGAGATGAACAATTGATGGGAATTCATAATGTACTTGTGTGTGTTTTAATATCTTTTCACAGGATTTGCTATCGCAACAGAATCAAATCTCCAATGTGATTGCTTACATAAATGAATTGAAAGAAAAAGTGGAGAATTTGGAGAAAAAGAAACAGTCTTTACAATTACAAACTCATTCTCATAACCATGAAGTTTATAATAATAATAATCTTGGCGCCGCTGCAACGACGATGACAACCAACGACTCCATGTTACCGGTCGTTGAGCTGACAGACTTAGGCAATGATATCGTTCACATAATGCTCATTAGTGGCCTCGATAGAAGCTTTATGCTCTACCAAATTATCAATATCGTCGAAGAGGAAGGTGGCCAAGTCATCAACGCTAGCTTCTATACCCTCCATGATAAAGTCTTTCACTCCCTCCACATCGAAGTAAGTAAAACTTATTTTTTTAAACACTTAAAAAGAGTGGTAACTCGATGAGTTACAGTAAACTTAATTATTTTATTCTTATTATTCTTGTAATTTTGCAGGCCAAAATTTTGAGAGTAGGAGTAGAGACTTCGAGAGTAAAGAAACGATTGCAGAAATTGGTAAACCAAAACTAATAAAAATTCGAGAACATCGTTCGAGTTTGGGTAAGCAATCGACAAAAAGATGATTAAAAGAACATCGTCTTGTTTTTCGTTCCATGGAGGAACATAGAATATGAAGTATTATGATTAGGGTTTAAAAGTTGAGACAACAAAAAGTTAGGAAGATAGGTGAATTTAAGATTTTGATTTTTCTAGTCCACGCGTAGTATTGTGGTCCAATGTTTTTCAAATGTTGTCAGCTAATAGCATATGAATGCCAAGAAAAAGAAAAGAATAAATGTCCCTTTTATATGTGCCAGCAAATTATGGGGCAAAAAGTTTTTTTTTTGCTCTTTGTTGTTTTCTCTATAGTTTTTTATAATTTAAAGTGGTGTATTGATATAATGTGGATTTGAGATAATATAAAACACACTTATTATTGTATCACTATAATTTAACTTTTAACTGACATAATGTATGAATTAGTGATTAGGAGGTTCGATCTCCCAACTCCACATGAATGATTTCAGTCAGAAGTCTGATTTCTCCACTCCACTTTTTAATTAGATATCTTTAAGAAATTGTAACATATGTCAATTTAGAGTAAAATAATTAAAAATATAGCATTTTTTAAAAAAATTTGAGGCTATGGCAATTTCTATCACTGATCGTATGGTTTATCGCTGATAGTAGTCTTTTTTATAGAATTTTGTCAGTGATAATAGTCTATCAGTGATAGAAGTCTATCAGTAATAGTCATAAAGTCTATCGGTGATAGCCACTGATTTTTTTTTGTCAAATTTGTAAAAAAAATTAAACTTTACAAAATTTGCAATTATTAATTTTGGGCCTGATTATTGTTTGTGCAACTAGCTTTAAATTTATTATCATTTTAATTTTGGGTCTGATTGTTGTTTGTGTAACTAGCCTTAAATTTATTATCATTTTAACTCTTTTTAAACAAATATTTTAAAAAGTTGATGATTCTATTTTCTTCTCGCAATTAATGCTCTACATTGGGTAGAGTTGAAAATTTTTAAAAACTAAAACCAAATAATTAAGAATTATTAGAGGCCATTTTGAATAAACTTTATATTGTTTTTTTTTTTTTCTTGTTTTGCTTTAAAAAATAATTGAAAAGTATATTTATGGTCTTTATCTCATGAACAGCTTTCAATTTTATTTTGATTATTATTCTAATTTTAGGGTGAAGCTTGAGAGCATATAAGCTTTGGGAAGTAGCATTTTTACAGTAATGAAACACGTTTTTTTGGTGGTTCATTGAACGATTTCATGTTTCCATGCTTTACTTTTAAATAAAAAGAGCAGCATTGAGTGAATTATCATAATCGATGATTATAATAGTCTGTGAATAGTAAATATTATTAAAGCTAATATAATTATTTTATTATTGTAATTTATAATAATCGGTAGGCTAAAGGTGGACGGAATTATAAATGTTAGGTCGAATATTTTTTTTGTTGTTGTGTAAATATAAACACAATAAATGAGAGTAGAGTATTTTTATTTTTATTTTTTTGACAACCATGTACGATGGGAGATGCAAACGTCAGACATTTTGGTCAAAATTTAGAATTCTTAACCAAATTTCAAACATCTCGTTTTATTTTCTTTACCATTTGCACTTCATATTTCTAAATAAAACTTTAGAATTCTTAACAAAAATTCAAAAACAAAAATTATTTTTTTTAGTTTTCAAAATCTAGCTTATATTTTGAAAAAGTAAATAAGAAAACAAAAGAACTAATAAGCAGTAGTATTTAAAGGGCCGTTTTTTAATAATATTGCCTTTTTTAAAACTTATTATAAAAATATGGTTAGTTTGAAACTATTTATAAAAATATTGCAGGAGAGCAAAGATCGTCTTTTCAAAAGACGACCTTGCTCCACATGGATGGAGGTCGTCTTTTCAAAAGACGACCTCGTTCCACATGGATGGAGTATGTACTTCTTTTATTAAAAAATTGATATCTTTTTACTCAGATGTTCAAAATTTTCAAAAAATGTATGGTTGGAAAGCTAACAGCGAGAGCTTCAATTTGATAGGTGGTTTCACTATTTTTGGAGTTGTGTATCAAAAGATAGAGACCATCGAAGTTGGACTATAGTTATGCAAAGTTTAGAACGAAATATTATTTTGAGGAGTGCATTAAAAAAATTGATATCTTTTTACGCAGATATTCAAAAATTTCGAAAAGGGTATTGTTGGAAAGTTAACATAGAGAGCTTCAATTTGATACCTAGTTTCACTATTTTTGGAGTTGTGTATCAAAAGATATATATCGTCAAAGTTATGAAAAGTTCACTAAACCCAGAACTGGAGATACGACTGAAAACTTCAAAACTGTAGCAAAATTCGACGATCTGTATCTTTTAATACACAACTCTACAAATAGTGAAACTAAATATCAAATTGAAGCCTTCTGTGTTAGCTTTTTAACCGTATTTTTTTCGAAATTGTTTAATATCCGGGTAAAAAGATGTCAATTTTTTAATGCACTCCTCAAAACAATCTTCAGTTCTAAAATTTTAAGAACTATAGTCCAACTTCGATGGTCTCTATCTTTTGATACACAACTCCAAAAATAGTGAAACCACCTATCAAATTGAAGCTCTCGCTGTTAGCTTTCCAACCATACCTTTTTTTGAAAATTTTGAATATCTGAGTAAAAAGATATCAATTTTTTAATAAAAGAAGTACATACCTCATCCATGTGGAGCGAGGTTGTCTTTTGAAAAGACGACCTCCATCCATGTGGAGCAAGGTCGTCTTTTCAAAAGACGATCTTTGCTTGCGTGTAGAGGTCGTCTTTTTCAAAAGACGACCTCCAATTCAAACTGCAATATTTTTATAAATAGTTTCAAACTTACAATATTTTTATAATAAGTTTTAAAAAATGCAATATTATTAAAAAACAGCCGTATTTAAAGACTTAATTTTAAAAAACAAAATGGTTATCTTACAATATTTTTTTTAGTTTTCAAAACTTTAGCTTAGATTTTAAAGTATTTGTAAAACGTAGATAATAAAACAAAAAAAAACTCGTTTATATAAGTTAATATTTAAAAATTAAAAATAAAAATAAAAAACTAAATAATTAGGAAGTCTAAAGATAGGATTAAAAGAATTATCTTTGGTTTTCAAAGTTTAAGCCGAACTCAAAAGAATTTTTAAAGGAGTAAATGATATAATTAAAGAAGTTTGAATATAAACATGAAACTCATTTAAAACCCTAAAATTAAAAACGAGATGGGACATCAACCAAACCTATTGTTTTGAAAAATAAAAAAAATGGTTTGATATTAAGTAAAAGATGTCAAATTGGCAACAAATGGAACCCCCTATTTTGGTTCCATTACAAATTAAGGTACTTTAAAATATTTAATGCATGCCTATTAATGAATGTACATTTATCCAAAAAAAAAAAAAATTATAATAATAATAATAATAATAATAAAATAAAATAAAAAATCTTTCATTTATGAGGTTAGTTAGAATTTAGCATCCAATTTGGACACATTTGACTCTTGTTTTATCCCATTTGTTAAATGCAAAAGAAAAATCGCTTTCTATATTATAATTTAAGTTATATTACAAGTTTAGTGTCTAAATTTTTAAGTTTGTGAAATAGTTGGCTTTAATTTAACTTTTAATTTATTTTGTATCTAGTTATTATTTTAAAACTTTAAAAAATATTCGAGAGATTTTAATGTATCTAATAAATTTTATAAATCTTTAATTTAATAGGATGTTAATTTTTTTTAAAAAAAAATAACAAATATGCTAACAACTTATTACACTCAAAATTAGAAATTTAAAGATGTATTAATTAGACAAAAAAAAAAAATTAAAAATTTATGAATTTATGAAATATTTTTTAAAGTTTATAAATCCTATTAGGCACAAACTAAAACATGAAAGTTCAAAGTCTAAACTTGTAATCATCTTAAATTTTAAACTATGAACGTTTAAATTATCGTAGTCTCGAAATTTAATTTTGTAATAATTTTAGAGACTCGTCTAGTAAATATTTAATAGATGAGAAGGAAGAGATGTGCGAGTTAGGAAAGGTGGAAGGAGGGGAGAGTGGAAGAGGGGAGGGGATGGGGAGGATAGGAGAGAAAACAAATTATTTACTTATTTTTAATTATAATAATAGTATTATTTGATACAATTACCGTTAACTATTTAACGAATTATGTCATTCTAAAAATTAAAATAAATTTTTTTATAAATGTTTGGGAACTTGATCGTTCAATTCAAATCTAAGGACTAAAGTAACACAAATACAAAATATGAGCGACCATAAAAATATTTTATCTTAAAACAAATAAACTCAATGGTAATCTAAAAAACTAAATAGTTATCAACCAATAGAAAAAAAAAAAAAAAAGAAAAAAAAAAATTGTCCCTGGTTTTTAGAGAATTTAGTTCCAAACTAAAAAGAATTTTCAAATGACTAAATGACAAAATTAAAGAAACTTTGAATATAAACATACAATTATGAAATTCGAATTTCGCCAAATCGAGCATAGCGGTGTTTGGTTTTTGATGATTAAAAAAAATTGTTTTAATAGAAAGTAAAAAATGTCAAATAGTCTATGATAGCTTAATAATAGATGTAGCATGAAGTCAGAAGTAGTTGAAACAGAAGCTCCTATTTTCATATTTAAAAAACTATAATAAAAAAAATCTTCAAGTTAGGAGGTTATTTAGATGCCCACGTCTACATAATTTTCATATCATTAGCATCCAATTTTGACACATTTGACTCTTCTTTATCCCACTTGTTACATGCAATTCAAAATTCGATGGCATTCTCTATTATAATTTTATGTGTTTGATTTTTTTTTTAAATTCATTAACTTTTTTTTTCAAAGGTATTTTAATTAATGTGGGAATTGAACCATGACTCGTCAAGACAACTTTATGTCAATTGAACTATGTTGGGTTTGACTAAACACATAAACTTGTTAGATACAAAATTGAAAACTTAGAATTATAATATTACACAAAATTGTAATCTAATAGTTGATTTATTAGATTCTTAAAAATCTATCTATTAGACATCAAATTAGATTTTTTTTTCATTGATACTTAACAATGAAACTAAAATAGTTTGTAATACCATGTTTAAAATGTTATTAAACATTTTTTTTCAATTCTTTTAATACAATCATAGAAATGGGGAATTTTTTCCCGATTCTTCACCTCAATTTTCTGAAATGAGAAACGGGGTGAGGATGAGGATAAAAAATCTATGCACGGGGACGGAGATGGGGAGTACATCCCAGTGGTTGCTATGCTCGGTTTGACCTATTTTATCTTGAGTAAAACTTAGTTGCAGGCTACAACTATCTTTTGCAGCCCAGCCACGTGGCAGATTGTGATTGACTAAATATTATGTTATCATTTTTAATTAAAAAATCATATTTAATGCGTCACCTTAACTTTTTTTTTTTTTCCTGTTTTTTTTTCCTCTTCTCCATAGCTTTTGATTTTCGATTTTGCCCTTCCCTATTCAATCATCTCCAATATCTCTTTTTTAGCAATGATTTGAATTTTTTTACTAAAATTTGAAAATAGCAAATCATCGATAAAAAAAGAAATTTTATGACAATTTTTAATAATAATAATAATAATAAGATCTAAAACCTCACATTTAAAAATGTTTACTAAAATTTGGCAGTAGCAAATCATCGATAAAAAAAATCCTGTGACAATTTTTAATAATAATAATAATATCTAAAACCTCACCATTGTCCAACATCCTATAACATTTTTTAATAAAATTTCTCTTTCCTTTTCTATCTAATTTCTTTGTTCATTTCAAGTTTCCAACTCAATTTCACTTCATTTATTATACAATAAATAACTAACTATTACTTTTCTAAAATTCTGCAATAAAATTTCTAAAATTTTACCAATTTTTGCTATGCTGCTATTAGGCACATGAAGTTTTCCAGTTTTCCTAAAATTGGAAATTGAAAGTTATGAGAAAGTGGAAAAAATGAAAGAAAAAAAAAGCATTAAAGTGACATGAGACATTAAATATGATTTTTTTAATTAAAAAAAATAACATAAAATTTGGCCAATCAAATTCTGGCATGTTGCTGGGCTGCAAAAGATAGTTGTAGTCCAGCCTGCAACTAAGTTTTACTCTTTTATCTTGGCTAACCCGTTTTGGATTAACATTTAAATAATAAATATAAAAAGTTAGTGAAGGTAGTAAAAAAGTGAAGAATTAAAGAGGAAAATGGAGTTGAATTGTATTGAATAATGAATATCCAATAGACAAAATTGGGGAAGAAGAAGCACACAGCAAAAAAAAGAATCAATGCAATGAATTAAATTACACGAATTTATTTAGCTGAGCCTTCAACAGAGAAGCTCCGAAAAAGAATCTTCAGACGACATGTCGACTTTGCACCAAAACTACACCTCGTTCATTGCCACCTCTGGCTTCCTCGTCGACGACGATGTGTCGTCGTTGCTCCAGTTCGTCGTTCTGTAATAAGTTGCATACAGAATCAACTGTATCAACCCAGAAAGAGCTCCCAAACTGTTCGGAATCTGCAACAAAAAACAAAGACATGTTAAAATTACCACCGAACTACTCCTGCTCTGATACCATGTTAAAACTTTATACGAATGCTTACCAAGACGTTAAGATCGAACTTGAGAACAGCGTACACGGCCCAGACGATACCATTGCAGAAGTTGGCGAGCGAGAGTGTAAATGGCATGTACTTGACACTCTTTGTTTTGATGACTTGTTTCTAAAAAGAAACACACACATTTTTCTTTATTATAGAGGTTGAATTTAATACAATAATGGAGGAAGAGATGACGGAAAATGTGAAGTACCATGACGGTCAACGGAGAAGTATACATGGCAATGTTGAAGATAATGCAGATTATACCGACGAAGTAAGATCGATTTGTGGTGGTGTGGAAAGCAAAGAGCGTAACGAGGACAACTCCGGCGAAGAAAATAGCTTCGGCGAAAAGAATACCTAATATCTTCTTCTGAAAAATGAAAATATATGAGAAAATGAAAATGACCTAAATTTATGTTAATATGATACTTTTTTTTTTTTTTTTTGCAACAGTATTTTAATTAATGCGAGGATTGAACCCATGATCTTTTTAGCCACGAGCACAACCTTATGCCAATTGAGCTATGCTCGGTTTGGCTATGTTAATATGATACTATAAGTATGTGATGCAGTTATAGCTTACCTTCTTTGCCCATGGAGAGTAGATAAAGAAGATCGAAACATAAGCGAACTCAATGAAGAGACCGATGCCATTGATGGTGACGACGAGAACGCTGTCGGGATGAACAAAGGGCATTCCATAGAAAACCCACATGGCGCAGTTGAGGACGGTGGCCAGGTAAGGATCCGCCTTGAATTCTTCCACGGCCTTGCGCTTCACTATTTGAATGAATGTAGGGCTGCATTTTTTGGTTTTTCAAAAACTAACAATATAATTACACAAAATTGAGTGACAAAGAATAGAGAGAAATTTGAGCTTACATTGGGGACATAAATAACCCAAAAGAAATGACATTTCCTGAAGAAAAAACAAATTTACAAAGCAATTAATTGTTGTTACAAATTTATAAACCCTAATTCATATTATTTGATCAAAATTCTCACCGACGATGCCAACGACCGTCCTTGCCGCCGCTGCAGTCACCATTGTAACAAAAATGAAAGAAGCTTAATTTCTTTCTTTTTGTTAAGAGTGAAAAAAATGGTTTGAAAAGCTTAGAAGTGGAGAAATAATAAGATCACAAGAAACAGAAGAAAATGATGAACTCTTTGATTTTTTTCTCTTTTTTTTTGTGGGTTTTTTTTGTGAGAAAAAGAAAAATAGATAAAAAAGTAATGTTGCTTATGAAAATGATCACTTTGTGGATGTATATATATGAAAAAAAAGTAAAGAGAGTGAAGAAAAAAGTTACTAAATTTAGGTTTATTGTTTAAAGGCCAAAAATAGCTGAAGGAGTGATCTTTTACCTTTTACCTCCTTAATTGTTAATTAGTTACTCACTAACTATGATTAGAGTCTAATTTTAGGAAATTTTCTGATGATTAGGTTCTAGTCATTCATTAAAATACTAATTTTAGATGGTACAAAAAAGTGTGGATTAAATCAATGGATTAGGCTATAGAGAAGCAAGTAGTTAACAAACTTTTTCTTTGACCAACTAATTTATCCCTATTATAGGGGGAAGATTTTTTTTTTTAATCACTTTTAACTTCAGTGATTTTATTTAAGTGAAGAGATTAATTCTATCACTTATTCAAAATTTCAATTTGAACAGCTAGCAAATATAACAATTGGAAAAAAAAAATTATAATTACTAGCAAATATTTATAATAATATATAATATATTCCAACCATTTTTACAATATTGTTCGAATATGACAACCAATAGAAATGGTTAGGCGTAAAATTGACCCTAACTAAATATTTCAAGACTAAAAGAGAGTTCAAAACGAAAGAGTTAAAATTGGAAATGGACCGGGCCAAACAAGCCTAGGCAGACCCGACTTCGTACTCAACCAACCACACCTAGAGCCCAAATAAGTTCAGAGAGCTCTGATGGGCTAGAAGCCCAAAAGTCACCTCGGCCAAAGTGAACAACCCCATCTGAAGCATCTTTTTGGACGCCCTCGAACCCAACGCGACTCTATGGACTCGGTTCACTCGGTCTTATCTGAGAGAAAATACCATAAACCCTAGGTTAACCCTAGTATAAATACATCACTGAGACTCCATAAGTCTAATCGAGTCCTCATTTTCTAAACCTAAGCTTGCTGCATTTTCTCTCTCTTAAGTATATATGACAAGGACCACACGGATCTACAGTCTTTTCTATTTTACACGTCGCCTCTTTTTTCAAATAAAAAAATTCACCGTTGAGACACGTGACAACAGACATAAACGTTGTTCACCAACCTAGTTTAATAGTTAAAACATTAATAGCATTTCCACCATACAAACGTTATTCTCAAAATGTTTAATTAAAAAATAAACTTATTCAAATATCATATCTCAATAATCCCTTGTGTTTTTCTCTAGAGATAATTCATCAATTATTAACCACACATTAACATCTCACATCAACACACATGTCAATTTATAGTAAAACAAACAGATTCTATATGTTGCCAAAGTTTGCATAATACATCTCTCATTAACCATGTCTAATTTAATTTATATTTTTTTTAGTTCAATAATTTAATTTATATTTTTTGTGTTCAATAATTATAAGATGCAACCATGCATTTAATTTTTCTTTATTAATATAACTAACTTTTCCAATTATTTTACATGACTAATAAAAAATAATATCGATATAAAATGTAATAAATATATATGTAAAAGGAGTGTAACTACGTAGTTAAATCATTTCTATTTTTTCTAGAAGATTCTAATATATTTGAACTCACACCTCACATTTGTCAATATTTTATAACAAATCATGAATTATTAAAGTCCAAAATAATAAGCACATACAATGAAACAATAAATTAAATCCAATACTATTTCAAAAATGAAATTCCATAGCATAAATTTTATAAATAAAAAGAAAATTATGATGTAGAAGGAAATCAATATTATAATTCCTAACCATATAAAAGAGTTGAAAATTCAATAATTTGGGCCAGTTAATGACCTCAGAGACAATCCAATCACAATTGAAAATTATGTACATTATTTATATGATTTAGATTCTCTCTCAATCATAAGACTTTGTACACATGAATAGATTCTCCTAATTTCTAATTAAAAACTATTTAAATTCAGAGATTTTTTTTTTAAAAAAAATTCAATCGGTTCATGTCATGTGGGGCTATGAATAATGGTTTGTACTTAAAAACATTAGCCTATGATTTATAGAGCCCTTCAATTTGGCATCCAATTCTATGAGACTTTTTTTTCTTTTTTCTTTATCCCAACACATATTTGGCGTTTGAAAAGGACAAATTCAATCATTAATCTCGTCTTTCCATCTCTTTATACATTTTATCATAACACACATTCACACAAAAGTCTCTTTCTCTTTCATCGTTGTTTACAGCAATTAGTTCTTTCGATTTTGTTCGACAAAACATATATTAGAGACAGACAATTCTTTGACATGTAGGGAGTCGTTTCTTAACTTCAATCATTTTAGATCTCAGACATTAGATTATCATCATTCTTCAATTCTACTCTCATCTTGAAGAAGGCTAGGTTAAAAAATTATAGCGGCGAGCGAGAGCGGATTAGGAGTTTGAAGAAATTTATTTTCTACGTTCATTTGTTTTTCCGATAAGATCCCTAAAAAAAACTGCTTACGTTTCTATAACTCTACATTGATATTATATTAAAACTTTAATGGAAGCATGAGATTCTAAATCACAAACTTAAGTTTATTACCTCTCTTAGATACCTTAAAGTGATGGCATTCTAATGAGAAGCAGCTGATGGAACTTTGTTGTCAAATGTTGTCTGTCTTTTTTGGATTTGATGGAGGTTGGATCTGTAATTTCCTTCTCAAATGAACCAAACAAAAGAGCTTCCAAAAGGGTGTTTGAGAAATTTGAGAAATTTGAGACCCAAAAAAAAGGACTAGAGCCACAAGCACACTCATTATTATTACCAAACAATTCTCTCCCTACTTAATAGATTCAAAATTACTCTTAGTCCCTCAATTTTTATACTCTTATTCAACTTTAATTTTTTAGTTCTTATATTTTATAATAATTTAGTTCCAGTCGTGAAAAATCTATCAAAATCAAGTGTTGATTTTTGTTATATAACTACTTAGAATTTGTAGTTTATAAACACATTTGGTACTTAATCAATTTATTGATCTAACGTAAGAAAAGACATTGAGGAGTTGTTTGGGACGCTGAGTTAGTTATTATAATCGGTGGTTATAATAGGCTGTGAATTATAATAGTTGTGAATAATAAATACTATTGAAATTGGTATATTTGTTTTATTGATCGGGTTATAATAGTTTGTGGGTCAAACATAAACGTAGACTGAATTATAATAAGTTATTTCATCAAACTCTAAGTTGGTGTCCCAAACACTCTGTGAATAACTTAATAATATTTTTTTATGGATGGTTACAAATTGTTATATATTAAGTTTAAGGATTAAATTGTGAAAAACGTAGGAATTTTTTATATTAATAATGTACTTTAAATAACTTATTATAGAAATAAGATAGTTTTCAAAGTATTTACAAAAATAGAATACCTAAATCATGTACCATGGACATGGTTTCTATAAATCGTGTCTATGGTACACAATTTAAGGGATAACTGGTGTCCATGGTACACGATTTAGGGAGTAATTCGTGTACCATAGACACGATTTACATGACGTGCCAACCTAAGTCGTGTACCATGGACACGAGTTACATATCATAACTCGTGTCTGTGGTACACGAGTTACTCGTACATCGTGTACCATGGACACGAGTTACACCTAAATTGTGTACGAATTACTCCTAAATTGTGTACCATGGACACGATTTAAGGTACACGATTTAGGTACTTTAATTTTGTAAATATTTTGAAAACTACCCTATTTCGGTAATAATTTATTTAAAGTAGGTTATTAATATAAAAAAAAAAATCCAAAAAGTGGGGATGAAAAGTGAATTTTAACCTAAATCTCAAACCCACCAAATTGATAGAATAGAATCATCATCTATCACGTGTTGATGTTACTACAGTGATTTTTCCAGCCCCTCCTTCAAAAGCTGTAAGATTGAAGATCCAAAGATGAGTGATTTCCATACGTGACAGAGACTTTCAAACACACAAAACAAGAACAAAAACAGACCCACAAAACCCTTTTCCCCAATTTTTGGTACAACACCCTCAGAAATTTTGGGTTTTTTTTTTTGAAAAATCACTTTGAATTGAAGTAGTATGGTTATGGAGATTGTGGTGTCGGCTGTTCTGTTGGTGGTGGGGATCGCTGTTTTGGTGGTGATTCATGTTTGTATTGTTGGGAGAGCTTTTAGAGGAGAAGGGGAAGTGATTTGGAGATCAAGCAATAGTTTTGGAAAGCGATTTTCAAATGAAGATTTGGAGAAGCTTCCTTGTTATGAGTACAAATTGGGGGAAAAACAGAGCAAAAATGGAGTGGATTTTGAATGTGTGGTTTGTTTGGAGAATTTCAAGATTGGGGAAATCTGCAGATTGTTGCCCAATTGCAGCCATAGCTTCCATGTTCACTGCATTGATTCTTGGCTTTTGAAGACACCCATTTGTCCAATTTGCAGAACTTGTGCTGCTCTTCCTAAAATTGGCTTGGTTTTGGAGCAGGAAAATGGTGGGGTTCGGCAAATTTGAGCTGAATTGAATGCGATTTATTGATTCTTGTAAGGGAAGATGAAAAAGGTATCGTCACTTCCGCCGCCACGAGCGGTGGTCGGAGGAAGGTGAAGTTCACAAGAAGCGCCGCCGTCTGTAAATGGGTGGAAATTGTTACCGTGATTAGTGAAGAAGTTGTGGAATTTGGCAAAGAGGAAGGCCTGTGAAGAAGAAGGGGAAAAGTGGTGTTAATGGAGAATTTTTTTTGTGGCTGGGGATTGTGGTCGAATAATTTTCTTGTCTGTAACTTTTTTTTTTTTGTTTTTTTGTTTTTTTTGGTTATATGTTTGGTTTATGTCTTTTTTTTTTTAAATTCAGTTTTTGTAATAATGTATAGGAGGAGATTGTGTTCTATTGTTCTCACGAGATTGCATCTGCGGCTCTTTTTTCAACTATGAAAATAATGGACAATAATGAGATAATGTCCATTTATGATTTTTACCATTAAAAAAACGTTGGTCCGTGAAATCGTTCGATAACACTTCTTCTTATTTCTCAGCCAAAACAAAAGAAAAATATCGGCACTGCCTTTATTTGACTCCAAGAATGGATTATTTCGGATTCCCGACCCTTTGGCCTTTAGATTCACTTCTCAAACCGGAGACGGACGACCACGGTCTCGACCTTCTTGGATTTTGTGCTTTAAAATCTTCGTTTAAGTTTCCGAAGTAAGTTCAATGATTGGACCATGCAAACTAGAAATACCTTTCTTGGACTTAGACGGCTTAATAGATGGCTTACTGAATTTCCTCTCATAGCAGCCTGTGCCCCCCTCATGAGCAGCCAACCCTTACCTGTTTGTAGCCAACCCTTACCTGTTTGTCAAAAGATTTTGCCCTGAAATGTATGCTTGCGTATTCGTCCATCGGTCAAATCGAAGGTTGCCACGAGTAAGTCGGAATCAAATATCTAATTTTACTAGAAACTTCATTTGAGAATCACATCCATTATGATTTGAAATGTAATTTGGCATGTCCTATCTTAAAGATAATTGACATATACTACTTCCATTGAGGTCGGATGAAAATAATTATATACTATTGGAAAGAAAAATGTTAATCGAGTTTTTATGATCTTATTATTTTCTCCCTAAATAATATCGAGAAATTCTTTTTTCTAATTTCTCCCCCTGTAGAAATAACAAACTCACCTTCTCTCACTTTAAAGATAAGGGTAAATAGAGATTGAAATTGAAACATCCTTGTATGGAAGATAGAGGAGTTGTCGTTTCAAACATAACTAAATTCAGAAAGATGCAAAAAAATATTTATATTTGTCAACATTCCAATTCCAACTGTCGACATTTTTAACATTTCAAACAAAATTTCGGACATCTATTTGAAAAAGATTCCTTTACAATGCTGCTGATCTTGATTTGCAAAAACATTAATTAGAAAGTTTAACATATAGAAGGATAATTTATGATACCTTGGATTGAGACAAGAATGAGCACATTTCAAACTAATTCAAAGTTCAAACCCATTTCTTTCCTGCCACAGTGTAATGAAGAAACCAACTACAAACACTATTTTCTATTTCTTCGAACCTTCTGGACGAAACATATTATAAATCTCAAGCAAACCATAGCAAGATCGATGAACGAAGATCGTGGTCTGTTACAACAAGAAAATGCTGTTATCTTCAGTGTTCATAAAAGGTCACATTTGTCAATTTTCTGATCTGTAAAGGTAATAGTGTTATAGGGTTTTAAGCATTTTCATAATACCACCATTTACAAGGATAGAAGACGACATAAAACCATCTCGGGGTCAAAAGACCTAGTTAAAACATAGATCTTCTCATTTCTTCTCGGTATTGCTCTCCAATTCTCTCCTAAGCTGCAAAGAGAAGTCGTCATTAACATCATCGTCATCCCAGTCGTCTTCCCACTGCTGTGTAATTTCTTTCCCTTCTTTGACTTCCCACTCTGTAATTGATATGATCATTCGTAACATCAGAAATATCTATATTAACAGAAGGCTCAGAACCAAATTTCTATCAAACCCATATAAAGATCAAGAAGCAGATTTATTTATTTTTATCAGAGAGAGAGAGGGAGAACAAGAAGCCAAGCCACGAGTAACAAGCTCTACACCAGCATCAAAGAGCTGTCTCTGAAATATGAGCTCCAGACACTTGTAATTAGAATCGATTTACTAGGACTAGACATTATCACAGAGTGTCACGGTGTTTTCCCTTGTATGATAACTCAGTAACTAACTGGCAGAATCAATAAAAAATAAGTGCCCAACAAGTAGCTCTCTCTCTCTCTAACGAGTAATGAATTCATCTTCAATTGGTGAAGGTCAACAAACGATATATTCACATTAGCATGCCAAATACATCAATTCCAAGCTTTACAATCAGTTTTATTATCAAGTCACTACACATCAGTTAGCAACTTAGCACATGCACACCTTCGGCGTCTTTCAAGAGCTCAAGGTATATAAATGTTCATGTGACAAGTGAGATGAGCAGAAAATAGGAGCTTACAAAACAGCTATAGCATATCTTTAGGGAAATTAAAATCGAGAGAAAATCAACTAGACATATCAAGAAAATGGGCATGGGAAAGGACTTAAGATATATAGATCTAGATTCTAGAGACAAACAACCCTAGCACAATTATTCACAATGCTCCATATAAACAACTCCAACATTTCCACATCACTTTAGCTCTTTCTTTTTTTTATATCCGTGAGTATCCGGGCTAGCTTACGCGCACCTCAACTAATCTCACGGAACAGACCGCCTGACCCTACAACATTTGGCTGCCAAGGAAACCCGTAGGAAATTAATTCCTAGGTGGCCACCAAAGATTGAAATCATTCCCTCTAGGAGGGCTTTAATAGTCTCAAGGCATCACTTTAGCTCTTTCTGTTTAGGACATGTAGAATCTAAGAATCCAAGAATCAGATGAGCCAAGAATATCAAGTAACCAAGCATATGGTCTGGATGCTTAATTTAAGATATTCTACTGCTCCTAGAAAACAGTAGTAACTTTAACCACATTCCAATTGTTAAACACTTACTTTAACCATATTCTAAAACATAATGGAAACACATCAACTGCAAACCATGGAGTGATGGTTGAACCCTGGCCTAAGGCCTTTATAATCTCCTTCCTCAAAACACTGATGCATCGCCTATGGGAGAATTCTAATCAAGCAGCACAGCATGTTACTTCACCCCCTTCCCCACCCCCACCCCCTCTACAAAAGTGGGAGCCTCTCAATAGAAATTTCTACTACTTTCCTTCAAGGAAAATCAAGATCAAAATGCATAACCACCATTTGAGTCAACAACAACAATTAGAAATGGTTTAACTGCAAGAGGATTTTGCCTTTCTCTCTCTCTCTCAAGACCACTATTCGACCAATCCACATCTATAAAATTTGTTCCAACTTCCAATAGTAAACCGGGAGCCTTCTACAAAGAGATCATTCCTCCAAATTTCTTATATACAACCAGAACTCCTGACATTCTTGAGCACACACACAGCAGTTTACAAATTTCAAGAAAACTTTACTACAGGTTAAGACTTCCAAAGGACTTCCCAAATCCCAACAGTAGAATGCCAACCTAGGATATAGTAAGGGCATTCCTCTGAACTATGCACTGACATAACTAAATCCTAAAGGCAGGTTATTCTTACCCTTTTCTCTCTAAAGAACATTTTCAGGACTGCCCAGATCCGTTTATTGCATTCACATTCTTTTGGCTAGAACATCAAGCAAGAGTACAGTGGAAGTCCGGATCCATTAGTGAAGAAGAACTCCAACTAAGGGGAGCAATTAAAAAACAAAGTAATAGACCATAAATCGTACCTTCATTGATCTCAAACTCTTCAAACTCATCATCATCTTCAAATAGGTCAAACTTAACTTCCTCGGTAGCCGTTTTGGATTCAGTCGCCATCACAAAGTTCGAACTGTCTATGGATATAGAATTCAACAAAAATCAGCAATAAATGGCATTGATAAGTAAAAAAGATCTACAATGAGAAGGAAATCAAATCAGATGGCTAATTATAAGTGAGTTTAGCAATTCTAGTGAAGAAACCCTAACTTCTCCAAAGAAAATTACAGATCTAAACAAAGAAGTTGTAAAGTTGCAAGAATGTATATCGATTTAGATTTTAGAGAAGAACAGTACAAAACTTTACCTTCGTTCTATCGAAGTAGAAGAAGAGAGAGAGAGAAATAAAGCTGAAGAATTTTGCTGTTGAAGGAAATGGATATTTAGCCCTAATTATCAGGTCATAGCCGAAGCCGAGTGGTCAAAGTACGTTGCGTTCTTGTGTTCGAACTCGGAGGCTAGAGATTTTAATTTCTTTTTCCTTCTTTTAAATTACTAAGCTCAAATCTTAGTCATGACATGAAATTTTGTTAACTTCATTCAAAAAAATTATTTACCGAAGAAAAACACTATTTTTTTTTCAAAAGTATTTAATTAATGCACGATGAATAATTATTGATAAAAAATAAAAAATGGAGGGTGGAGATTGAAGCCCTAACTTCATGGTCAAAACACAATTTTATGTCGATTAAGTTATGCTCGAATAAAAAAAAAAACTTTCTAAACTAAGTAAATATTTTTTTAATGAAGTAAACAAAATTTCATGAATATAGTTTAAGAAAACAAAGTACTTTAATAAAATTATATTTGAATTAATCGATGTCATGAAACATAAGATATTATTGGATTTGAAATCAAAATTATTTGGAGATAGTTTGCTTGTTGAACCACTGAACATAGATCAACATCTTCATCAACGAAGCTTCGTCAATCATTGAGAAATTGCAAGTAGTGTAGATGTTCTAGCGAGAAGGGCAATGAACAAGGACATCACAAAGAGGCGTAGAGCATGAACGAGGACATCACGAAGAGGCGGGCAATAGAACTCTCAGCATTCTAATTATGTTACGCCATACGCCAAAAATTCAGCACCTGATGAACCCAACATTTTCTGTGACCTGGTCACGTCTCACCATACTAGTCTTTAGCTTATTACGAGAGTGGAGGTTGTCCCCATAGACCAACACAATCCTTTAAACATGTCTTGTCCTCATTCACATACTTCTTAAGAAAATTTTGAGGAGGTCATCCAACATAGGATCGCTCTCGGCTGAGGAGGTCATCCAACATAGGATCGCTCTCGGCCAAGCATGCTTTAACTTTAGAGTATTTATGATTGAGTCATAGAAAAGAAATGTACAACTTGTTGGTAAACTATTGTTTCTTTTAACCTTTCTTCAACCACACTTGCGTATTCTCAAAATCTCTACCATTTGGATGTAATCTAAGTTAATTTATATACCCTTCCTTTACTCGGGCGCATGCCCCATCAGCTTTCGTCTTAGTTCATTCCAAACACGATCGGAATATGTATGGTTTTATGTACAAGATTTAATGAACTATGTATTTCTCAATATAAAGTATGGTTTTATGTACAAGTTTGTAACACTATTTTCTACCCAAACCAACCCAATGAGGAATGAGCTCTTCTAAAACCCAAGCTCAATTTCAAAACCCACCCACAAAAATATCAATTAACAAACAAAACAAAACCTCCAATAATCTTTGATCCAATTTTCCAGTCAAATCACCAAACATGAACAGAACGTTCTTGAGCAACCGCCGTGTCCACCGCCGCATCGTTTTCCCTAAACTTATGCAAAATCTTCAACAGCGACCGCGCCTTCTTGCCGGCCGCCGAACTTCCCTCCGTCACCACCGAATAAAGCGCAGCTGCAACGGACCGATCTCTGGCCAGCGTCGTCACCACCTCCTCCCCGCCATGGCTGCAAAGAGAACGCAGCGCCGAAACGCAGTACTCTTTACCGGCCGACGAACTCGCAGAATTCAAAGTCCTTATAAGCAGAGGCAAAGCCGAAGCTTGAAGAATCGCATTGCTTCCTTCTGAACTCTCCGCCAACGCCGCTATAACTGCGAGTGAATCGGAAACCAACTCGCCGTTGTCGGAGGTGGCGATTATATCGATTAGAACCGGAACCGTACCGGAATTAAGAACAAATTTGTTGTTTTTGGGATGGAGTAAGAGTCCGAAAATGGCAACCACTGCGTTTTTTTTCCCACAAGTTGTTCCTTCTTTGATGAGCTCGATCAGCCCTGTAATGGCGTCCGGAATTTCTCCGATCAATTTCCGGTGTTCCTTCACCGACGAGAGGTAAAACAATGTGGCGGCGGCTAATTGACGAGATTCCAAACACAACCCATATTTCAAAACAGAGAGAATCGGCATCAATCCTCCATTTTCCACCACCAAAATTTTCCCAGTAGAATGCTTTGAGAGCTTCAAAACAGCAGCAATGGCATTTTCCTGCGTCGATTTCTCCGTCGTCGACGAGAGAAGATTCAACAATGGTGGAATTACACCCGCTTTAACCAAACAAGACCGATTGAAAATGTTCGACTTCGCCAACAGACGAATCTCGTACGCCGCTTTGTTCTTCTCTGTACTCGTTCCAAAAACCAGTCGCCGGAAAATAAACTCCGATGTGAATTTCATGGTTTCCGCAGCGGCCAGACTGCCCGGAATTATAGTTCGAGTTATATCGTGAGATCGGGCGTTGAATTTGGCCATTGAAATCCCATTATCGGCACAAAATTGATTGATCAGCTTCTTGAGACTCGAATTTGGAACCAAATCTGAGCTCATGAGTCGCTCCCCTGTTTTGGGGCAGATCAAATTTCCGGCGGAAAGCCATTTCTGAATCGAAGCTCGATCGTAAGTTTGTCCAGTGGATATAGTAACAGGATCAAACATGAGTTCGAGAGAAATTGGGCATCGAAAATCTTCTGGGTCTAAACAATTAAGAGTCTCTGGATTGCATCTAAAATCTCCCTGATTTTTGTCCCCAAAATCCAGAGCTTCGAATAGAGTTACTCTGTTATAGCTCATAAAACTCACCAAACTGCTCAAAATCTGAACATCTCGTTCTTTCAAATCCGAACACTGAAATTCAATCTCCTCTTCAAGGAATTTGATCTCTTTGTTACAATCACTCCACCGTCGAATTTCAAGGTAATTAAGAACCCGTTTAATGGCGGTCCAATCCGGCTCGATCCCCTTTTCGAACTGAACCAAAATCGATTGAAGACGCTTCATCGTCAATTCATCATCTTTATCCAATCCAAATTTCGCAATTCGTGCTTGTTTCACTACCAATTCAACCAATTCCATCACTTCGTCGCTCGCATCGATCCGATTCAACGGCAACACATCGAGAGCGGTCGCGAGAGCTCGAATCAGAACCCAGAACTGAGTGGCGACAAATTGGGATTTCACCAACATCCAAATCTTCGCATTGGAGCGCGAGCAATCTTCGAACAAGAACAAGATTTTTTGAAAGGTGAGGTGAAGCTCAGAAAAACAGAGCACGATGGAATCTGGAAGAACGGCCGACACGTCGCGAAGCTCCTCGAAGAAGATCAGTAAGATTCCGATTTGCCGAATCGTTTCTCGAGCGTTTCGTTTCTGGGTTACGAAGCTTTTTGTTTGGTGATTGCATATTTGACGGCAGAGATCGATCAAAGAGGCCAAAAGGGTCGCCGGAGAAATTTCTTCGCAAGGATGAACCGCCGGAAAAGTAAGAATCCGACGATCGGAGCTGCTGGGATTCTGAAACATTGAAGAATCCAAAAGGGAATCAGCTTTGTTATTGAACAGAAAAAATTTCAGTGATCATTTAGAACAAGTTCGAAATTTAAGAAATCAAAATGGGATTTTTCAATTGAAATAAAAAGAATGGAGGTCGGTTGGATTTGCCGCGAAAATATATACACGTGTGAGGGGACACATGGAGGGTTTTGGTTGGGCTTGTGTGGCTTCGTGGATCCTGCTTGGCTTCGGAGTTCGGAGTTCGGGTCGGGTTTATAATATAGTACGGGTAAATAGTGGGCTCCACAAACCGACCGAGAAACGTGGACCAATGGGATTGCGACATATTACTTGCGGCGAAGGTATTGTCAGCTTGGTCTAAGCAACGTCAGACCCGACTCGTGGCTGGACGCGTGTTTAGCTCAACTCAAATTTAAATCTTATCTTAACAAAAAAAAAAAAAAAAAATTAAAAAAAGTTTAATACTAAATTTTGAAAAAATATAATTAAACATAAAAAAAGCAATATAATTAAGGTTTCTTTTTTTAATATCTCGTATGTTTCTCCTCAGAATATTATATGATATTATAACTCTCAGAAAAATTAGCTTAAATTTCATTTAGGTATTCGGACTTTCAAGATTTATTTATTTATTTTGTTTTTTTAACTTTTAAAATGTTTATTTAAATATTTATTTTATGAAAAATCATTAGTCTTTCTTTTTATGAAAAATCATTAGGGTTGTAGTGTATTTTTACCTCTTAATATTCACTTATAATAATAAGTTCGTCTCAAATAAATCCTATGTAACTTTAATATATGTTCACGTCAATACATTCATGTACACATATTTATAATTATGTTGTCGGTCATCTATTTATTCTCTTGAAGTAAGAGGTTTAAATCACTAACCTCCACATTTATTTTTTGTTGTGTATTCATAAAACAATATTTATAATACATTTCAATTGAATTTAACCTACTGTTTGGTTGATTTTTAGAGTATTTAGTTTTTGTCATAATTAAATTATATATTTAAGAAATATAATTACATTTCTAAAAATGTAGAACTAGAACTTAAATCATTATAAAAGCAAAAATCAAAACATTATTTTAATTAAGAGTTGAAAAATCTAAACCCATTTGAAAACAAAACTAATTAATGAAAGAATTAAGGTAAATGACACGAGACTCTCTTGCTATATAGAAGCAAATATTGATTTGTATGCTCGTGAGGAGTATTGACTTGAGCAGTGTTTTAGTAATTTTATAATAAATATTAATTGTAAAACCAAATAATTAATCAGATAAAATAAAGGAAAAATTTTGGGGAAAAAACAGATCAAACATATATAATTTTTATTTTAAAAAAATTAAAAATCAAAAATCAAAAATCAAAAAAATAAAAAAATAAAAAAATAAATTAAATACGTTATCAAACAAAGCCTAATTAATTACAATGGCTCATTGCATTAATTTACCAATATATACACACATACAACTTTTTATGCTAGACATATTTGGTTTGGTTTGTAAATATTTCAAATAGTCCATAATTTTTCAACTTTCATTTTTTTTTTTAGACATATTTAGTCACTATAGTTTGAAAATGTTTCAATTAGGGTTTCAATAATTTTACAAGTTTCGATTTAGTTTCTTTAATGGAGCACAATTTCAGATTTAATTTTTAATTTAGTCGTATAGTTTTAATTTAGTTTCAATCTAGTTTCTATAATTTAGTTAGGGAAATTGTAATAGATGTCAATTTAGAATAAAATAATTAAAAATATAGCATGTTTTGAATTTTTTTTTGCAAATATGACAATTTCTATCGCTGATATCTTATGGCTGATAGAAGTCTTTCACTGATCACCTCAGTTTTTTATAGATTTTTGTCAGTGATAATAGTCTATCACTGATTATCACTGATAGAAGTCTATCAATGATATGATAAAGTCTATCAGTGATAGAAACAGATTTTTTTGCCATATTTGCAAAACACTAAATTTGCAATTAGTTTGAGTCTCATTGCTATTTGTACAACCAACCCATTTAGTTATATATCTAAGTCCTCTCTAAATAATGTTACTTTTTTTAAATATCTACCTCTTTAAAATAAACAATAATATATATATATTTTTGAAAAGAATAACATTTTCATTTTTGAAGAAAATAAATAAAAAATTGATAAGGACAACAAACACATTAAAGAAACATGTAGGAAGTATTGCATTATTCCAATGTTGAAGAGAATATTTTTATAAAAAGGACAAATTGAAAATAAAAACAAAATTGAGAATAAAATATGGTTGATTTAAAGTGAGATATTTTGCATAGATTTATAGTGTGTGGGTCATAGTAATGATATTATGTGGCTTCATGGGCATGGGGTTATCATTTTCAAGAAATAAAAAATAAAAAAAATAAAAAAATTATATTATTATTATTATTATTATTATTATTATTATTATGATAATACAGTGAGAAGATTCTAGAAATAGGACGTAGTCGTTGAATTTGGTAGCATTGATTTGATTAGAACAAAACTTTGGTTTTATTATTATTATTATTATTATTATTATTATTATTTTAAAGCAACAGATTTAATTTGATTTAGAATTGGAACATCCAATAGTTTTTTGACACTTCAAAACGCGCTTATATAGTTTCATTCTACACCATAACAAACTCAGCTCTCATTAATTTGTGTAATTTTCTCTCATGTGAAAAAGAGAATAAAATGTGTGGTTTATTAGAAAAACAAAAAAACCTATTAATTCATGAGTCACGTTTTGTTTTCAAGAAAGTTTTGAGATATATAGGGTTATATTTAGGTCTTTAAAGAGATTCAAGAAGAGAAATTTATACTATAAATGTATTTGCTCGTATGATGATTAAATGATAAGAATACAAAGATATTCATGTGAATTTAACCTGGTATAGAGCCAAATTATTTTAGAAAAATCTTAAGAGAACGACTAAATCGGCGACGGTAAGAAAAATTAGAGAGTATTGCAATGAGAAACTAGAGAGATTTGTGGCGGCTACCAGACGTTTCTAGAGGTCAGAGCGGCAACGTGTACGAGAGAGAGATCGGCGAAAGGTGTGTGAGATCGAAGGGATCTGAGGAGAACATGCAGCGGGGGTGAGATCGAAGGGATCTAAGGTTTTTGAGAGGTCGAAGCGATAGCATGTACGAGAGAGATCGACGAAGGTGCATGAGATCGTGAGATCGAAGGGGTCTGAGGAGAACAGACGATGGAGAACGTGGGTCTCTGATTTTGAGTGTTCAGACATGAAAAAAAAAGAGTTTTCAAATGTTCAGTCGTGGAGAGAAAGAAAAAAAAGACATATAGATATTTTTTTTGGTTAAGATAGGTTGAAAAAAAGATGTGATTGTTCAAATAGTTATTATTTTGACATTGGTTGGCATGAGATATTTTAAGGAAATTGACGACCATTATTGAGATTAATGGTGGGTCTTATCCAAGAGTTCAGTGAAGATGTGAGGTGACCGAGAGTTCGGCGAGACGTGAGGTGGCCGAGAGTTCGGCGAGACGTGAGGTGAACCGAAAGTTCGACGGGACGTGAGGTGAACGAGAGTTCGACGAGACGTGAGGTGGCCGAGAGTTCGACGAGACGTGAGGTGACCGAGAGTTCGACGAGACGTGAGTTGGCCGAGAATTCAACGGGACGTGAGATGGTCGAGAGTTCAAAAATCAAAAATCTTAAACTAGTGGAAAGAATAGTTGAAGTTCAAAGATCTCCATATTTGAGGAAGTCTTTAAATTTTATTTGTATGTATTTTTTATTCATATTTTGTTTTATGTTAAAAATTTATTAGTTTTAGAAAGTTGAAGAAAAAATTCATTTAGTTCTTAAGTTCATGTTTTTATGTTAACCTATTAGTTTTGAAAACATAGTTTATAGTTTAGTTGGTAATGTTTATTAAGTTTGAATAAGTTGCAACATTCTTTGTTTAGTAGTTTATTTTAATTTAATGTGTTAAAATTTATTTTCATGTTTATGTTTAAGTTTAGATGTTAAAAGTTCATTAGTTTAAAAAATTGAAGTTAAATTAGTTCTTTGTTCATGATAATTAGTTTGTTTAGGTTCTTTATTATGTGGTTAAAGTTAGATTTGTAGTTTATCATGCGATTAAAATGTGATTTTGAGCCTATTTGTATGATTAAATTGTTATATTCATAAATTTAAATTTAGTTAAGTTTAGTTTCAATATTATATTTACATGTTTAGATAAATTGGTTATGTTTAAGGGATCTTAATTCTTATGGGTCTTTAGTTAAGTTTTGATGTTATATATATGTTCATATTTTGGATAAGTTTAGTTGTTTTGTTTTTCTTAATTCAATAAATTTAGTATTTAGTTTCATGATAAAATTGTTATTGATTTTATTTTTGTTAGGAGTTTTGGGGTCGGAATCAATGTAACAAAGACAACTTTCCAAGATTACGATGATACGAAGTGGCGGAGAATGAAGTTTTATTCTTAATTTACTTAGGTTTATTTTATTTTTGTGAATATTTGTGTTATAATTTTAATTTTATTGAGAGCTCAAACTTTATATAAAGAAATTGTAAGAAAATAAATTTGATTCAATAAATTTTGCTTTATATCATTATTGTGTACACAATTATTTATAGGTAATAAAAAAGTTTTGAATTATAATGAAATTGAGAGAAAATAATTAAGATTAAAAAAAAAAAAAAAGTTTGTTGACGCCAAAAGATACCGCGTCGGGATGATTTTCCCGAAGCCACTATACGACGTCGGAAAAAGTAGTTTTTCCGACGTCGTGTAGTGGCTTCGAGAAAAGCAAGTTTTCCCGACGTCATGTGTTTTGGCGTCTGCAAAGGTGTTCTCCCGACGGGGATATTCTGGTAACCTTTTTTTTTTTTGTCAGGAGAGCGTTTGCCGACGCAATTTTAGACTTTTCTCGACGCTTTTGTGCATCGAAAAAACCTTGTATTCTTGTAGTGGGCAAAGTTCATTTAAAGTTTAGGGACACGAATCTCGAGAGACCCTTACGACCCATTTTTCCCAAAGAGACAACATTTATCTCGGTATAACGGCTGTTGAGCCGAGTTGATGATCTGACCATCCAAGGGAAAAATGGATGGGACCTATTCGACACCTACTCGCCTGACACATCGGAATTGGTGTACGACGCTAACACCATTACCAATGCAACTTACACTATAAATATGGAGATTCATTCCTCATAAAAGGTATGCAATCTATATTGAACTCAACTTAACACCGATGTAAGGTTTATTCTCTGCCGGTTAAGTTAGACAAAACCCTAAATCTATATTGAACTCAATACATATTTTCATTATATACTAAATTTAATATAGTTTGAATTTAAATAACATTTTTGTGGTTTAAAATAAAATAAAATAAAAATAATAACATTTTGTCTAAATTATTTTAATATTTTATTTTTATATCAATTTAGTCTATTGTATGTTATTTTGTAGAACAAACTAAGTTAATTTATATTAATTTGATTTTTTTATAAATTATTTATTATTCCATATTAATTTTAATTTTAACTTCGAACTTTTTTTTTAATAAAAGACAAATATATATTTTTTGAATTTTTATTAGATTATATACCGACGACACATTATCACATTATAATTGCATACACAGTTGTTTATTAGTGAATGAGTATATTAAATTATTTTTAATAAAAGCAAGAAATGAAAAAAGGTGACTGATAAAAAGTGTCACGAGAAGATGACTTCTACAAAGAACATATTAAAAATTCTAAGATTTCGGAGGGCATCACCTCGTATGAGCATCTTAAGATGCACTTAAAATAGACATCCGAATAGTTATCGTATAGAAATCTCAAATTTTCACTAAAATAAATTACATTTTAAAGAAAGTATATTTCAAATAATCGAGAGGACATTTGAGAGTAAAGCTAAAATTGCATATGAGACAAGTGTGTGTAAACTCCTTAATTGTGATAGGGAGATGTGTTAAGTAGTTTGTTAGGAGCATAGGTATATTTTTGTAGGATTGCTCTCCCTAGGGGAAGATATTCCAAAAATAAGATGACAATTTTGGCTTAGAGCTTGCATGGAGATTGCAAATTCCTAGAAATACCTCATGTATTAATTTTCACAATTCTAATTAATTGTTTGGAAAAAAAATACATTTTTGGTTCCAAGATTTTTTTATAATGATTTTTGTTGGGTTTACAAGAGACTCGATTCGGATAAAACGGCAACCGACAGTTAGGAAGATTTTTTTTTTTTTTTTTTTTTGACAACATGTTGGGGTGGGGGATTGAACCTAAGATCTCATAGTCACTTGGCGATACATCATGACGTTCAGCTATGCTCTTGTTGGCAACCGTTAGGAGGATTTGTTCGAAGAAACTTGAGTTGATTTTTCGGAGACCCATATGGATGATCATATGTTTTTAACAGATTCAAACGATTGATGTTCAATTTGATGAAATTAGAAGTTCGAAGTTAAAATTGCTACAACATGTTAGGGGTGTGTAATCGGTTCGATTCGGCTCAGTTTAAGGGCTTAACTGAAACTGACCCCAAACCAACTAGAATACTAAAGAATAAGAGAAACTGAAACTGAACCGCCAGAAGATACGAACCGAACCGAATCGAAATTGAAAAAAAAAATGTTATGCTCTAAAAAGTCTCCATTGTGCACCGTAGCCTACTTAAAAATTGTATTTTAAAAAATGTCCAAATATAATATCATTTTCACAAATAGGTTTTTAACAAATTGGAAGACTATTATGGCATTTTTAATTTTCTCTCTCCCTATTAATTAATTACATTTTTCATTTATTTTGAATTATTTATAAATCTCATAATCCTACATAATTGCTTCTCTCTCTCCTATCAATTAATTACAAGCATTTATTCCACTATTTTAGTTTTTTTAGTCAATTTGTCTTCATCTCTCTCAATAAAATCTCACTTTTAGTCAATTTATTTATATGAAAATATTCAATGTGCAAATAAATTAATAAGTATGAATATATTCATAATATACCGTATATATGAAGATATTTCATACATAACTTAATTTTATGTTTAAAATAATTGGTATTTTCATTTATATAAAAATATATCATTTATAACGAATTGCATAATAATGATTACATATGGTAGTATATTAATTTATATTCGATCATACCATGTATATATGGGTAGACAAATTAGAAATTGAATATAACATTGTCTATTTAATAAGAAGTCAATTATGAATATATATCATATTATAAATTATATATACTAACTCATATATTATACATTCAACTGTTTAGATAGTCCTATAATTCTAATGAATATATATTCATAACATAAGTTCATACATTTTTTCAAAAATACCACGTCGAGAACTTATGTTCACTTTTAAATAGTTATCATTTACACTTATATGAAAATATTTCATGTGTAAATGAACAATCAGGATGAATATATATTATCAATATATACGGTATATATGAAAATATTTCATGTCTAACTGAATCTTATGTTTATAACTTTTTATTTACACGAATATACACCATATATAACTAATTACATATCTTTAACATATGGTAGTATATTAATTTATATTTGATTATACCATGTATATATGTCTTTGGAGAGAAAGAGTTTTGCATAATAATGTATTTATGAAAAAAAAAAAAAAATTGATTTTTGAAGAGAGTTTTGCTTGAAGATGAGAGTAAATGACCTTAGAATTGATTAATATCGTTAATTCCTTAATTTTTGGATTTACAATTGTATTAAATGATATATTTATACCTTAAATGATTAAATTTTTTTTTTTTTTTTTTTGATACAAAATGTAACATAATAAAATTAGAGAACTGAAGAATCCATCACGAGAGCATCAGACAGCCACTCAGGTGGACTCTCTCCCCACTCCTTCAGACCTTCAGCACTAGAATGACAAGCTAAAAAATTCGCAGCTCCATTTTGGGAGCGCAGTACATGGTCAAAGGAAACAATATCCCGCCGGAACGCCTGATGTTTGATTTCGGCAACAAGCAAACCCACCTCGGTGAGGTCATCTTCTTCCCCTTTTATGAGTTTAATTACTTATAAGCAATCTGACTCAACCAGAACTGGGAGTGACCCATAAATTGGGATAGACTCGATACCCACATTGATAGCTTGAGCCTCAAGCACACAGGTTACCCAATCCCCTCGAGACGAGCGACAACCGACCAAAATGAGAGCTCCCGTCGAATTTCGAAGGACCCACGCAATTGCGCCCCTCTTGCTGGATGCATTCAAGGAAGCATCGACATTTAATTTCCACTGCCCTTCAGGAGGGCACGTCCAGCGCCGAGCTTCGACAGTTGAGACCGCTTCTAGCTGTTTCTGATTGGTCTCTTTTCTGATCCTCTTCATGTCAATGCTGGATTTCACCAAAAAGATAGATTTTGTAGATTTGGACTGCAGTTACTGTGTAAAATCTGGTTTCTGTACTCCCATATTTTCCACAGGATCGTCATCACGTCCTTCCTTTCAGCTTCATCCGCACGATCCCAAAGCCAATCAAAGTAGCCCTTCGAACTCCATTCATCCCTGTGCAAGGCATAAAAATTCAAATTAGTGGACAAGTAATTTATCCACACCTGCTTAGTGAATTTACAATTCCAAAATAAATGAGGGGTAGTCTCCTCATGGAGATTGCAGATAACACATCTCTTTGAAATTTTCAAGTCATTTGGAGCAAGATTGACACGATGAGGAAGAATATCTTGGTACAACTTCCAAAAACAAATCTTCACTTTTGGGGCAACCTAACTTTCCAGAAACTCTTCCACTTGGCCTTAACATTTTCAGTGTTTGACGAGGACGCATCCTGCATAAACAAGTAAGTCATACCCAACCTATATGCACTTTTGGTCGTGAACCTTCCTTTTTTGTCCAGAGCCCATATTATCTCATCCTGAGGCTTAAAAATGGACAACGGGAGGCTCAAAATGCGATTTGAAACATCTTCATGGAAATGATGTCGAATTAGTTGCACATTCCAAAAATTGTCACCTGTAAGAAAATTAGCGACAAGACCTGCTCTGATATTATAAGGAAGAGTGTGATGGAAGTGAAATCCCTCTCTAGGCAGCCATGGATCCTCCCCTACCACAATGCTCGTCCCATTGCCAATCCGCCAACGATACCCTTTTTCGAACAACTCCTTTCCCCAAAGGATACTCTGCCAGGTGAAAGAAGGATTGTGTCCCGCCCGTGCCTTGAGAAAGTTACCACTATGGTAGTATCGCCCTCTCAACACTCGAGCCAAAAGACTATCCGAGTTTTTGATCAATCTCCAACTGTGCTTAGCTAACCGAGCTTGGTTAAAGATAGATAAATCCTGAAACCCCATTCCTCCTTGATCTTTGTGAGTGCACAACTTTTTCTAGCTCAGCCAATGAATTTTTCTTTCATCCCTCGTGGCCCCCCACCAGAACCTGGCACAGAAAGAGTTTATTTCATTACAAAGAGTAACAGGAAGTTTAAAACAACTCATGGTATAACTGGGGATGACCTGAGCCACCGCTTTAATTAAAACTTCCCTTTCACCCATTGAGAACAACTTTGTCTTCCATCCTTGGAGAGACTTCCAAATTCGGTCTTTAAGTCTCCTAAAGATTTGTTTCTTACTCCGAGCAGTTTGGGAGGGAAGCCCGAGGTACTGGCCAAGAGAGGTAGTATTTTGGACTTCCAGCACTTGCTCAATGTGATGCACCATATCCTCCTTCGTGTTCTTACTCACCATGAAATTGGACTTTTCATAGTTTATACATTGTCCAGTCGCCCGTTCATAGGATCCAAACACTCTGTTAATCACCTGACAATCACCTGTTGAAGCTTTAAAGAAAACTAGACTATCATCAACATAAAACAAGTGAGTAATAATTGGGCAGTGTTTATTAATTTGCAAACCTGCAAGATTATTATCTTTCTCCTCCATGTATAGGAGAGCAGAAAGCCCTTCCGCACAGGAACAAATAAGGAGGGAGAGGGTCACCCTGGCGGAGTCCCCTAATTTATTTTATTTTATTTCATACAAATCTCAATAGTTATATGAGAGGTTTTAATGTAATTGAACAACAACTTTTATGAAATACTCCTAATACATTTGGTCATTTGTGAAATAAATTAGACCTTTGTACATATTTATAAAATCATAGTAGTCTTAAGGCTAAGTATATAGAAACCTTATTATTCCGGTGTGATGAAACCAAAAAAAAAAAAAAAAAAAAGGGGCAAAAGAAGATAAGATCAAAGCATGTAAAATCCAAAGTACTACAACTCACCCTAGGAATAAAAACAAAGTAAAATGCAAATAAAAGTGATTCTAGGACATTAGGCAGGTGTGACAGTGGTAAAAGTGAGAGAATTATAAAACTCCAAAATCCTAAATAATAATCCACCATTCCCATTTCATGCATTGTTTACTTTCCAAAATAAACTTCACTCTCCAAGCTTTTAAAACTACTATATAAATGCCCATATTTCACCAAATTCAACTCACACTCATCAATATTATTCCAAAATTACACACACAAACTTCAAAAATGGCGTTTCAAAATGATGTCTCTTCTGTTATCAACCATATTAAAATTGTTTCACTTCAAAATGGAGCTCAAAATGGCCAAAATGGAGCTCAAAATAGAGCTCAAAATGGCCAAAATCGCACTCAAAATTGGGGGTCTTGTCCACCAGAGCTTCCAGGCTGCTATGTGGATCTTGCCCCAGGCTGGCTTGGTATTTTCTATGCTACCTCCACATTCAAAACCATTAATAATTCACCGTTAATTAAGACCGTGTTCGATAACTATTTGGTTTTTGAAAACTATACTTGTTTTCTCATCATTTATTTGCGATGGTTTTCATCTTTCTTTAGGTAACATTTGAATTCTTAGCTAAATTCCAAAAGTAGAAACGAGTTTTTAATAATGATTTATTGTAGTTTTCAAAAGTTTGTTTGGATTTTGAAAACACTGATAAAAGTAGATAACAATACAAGAAAACAATAGATGAAAGTAGTATTTATAAACTTAATTTTTAAAAATCAAATGGTAATCAAACGAGGTCATAATCTTTTATTTTGGATTTTTGAAAATTGTGTTTGTTTCTAACGGATTCTTTGCAATGGTTATCATTTTTCATTTTTCTTAAAGTAACACTTGAATTCTTTGCAATGGTTATCAGGCCCAAACTAATTGCAACTCTAGCAAACTTTAAAATGTTTTGCAAATATGACAAAAAAAACTGTTTCTATCACTGATAGACTTTATCATATCACTGATAGACTTCTATCAGTGATAGACTATTATCACTGACAAAAATCTATAAAAAGCTGAGGTGATCAGCGATAGACTTCTATCCGTCATAAGATATCAGCGATAGAAATTGTCATATCCACAATTTTTTTAAAAACATGCTATATTTCTAATTATTTTATTCTAAATTGACATCAGTTACAATTTCCCAAATATATATTCATTTTTTTTTTTTTTTGTTTATTACTCATAATCAATTTTTATCCACTCTTTAATGACATTATTAAATAGATGAGGCACATCTCTTTAAGGTAGAGAAGGTCATATTCCAAGGGAAATCACAATATCAAGATCTTTTTGTTTTTGAGGTATTTTTATGTTTATTCTACTTTATCCTTAATTGATTATTATTATTATTGTTGATTAATTTTACTAAGTTTTTATTTTTATATTGGAATTTAGTCACCATCACATGGGAAGGTTGTTGTCTTAGATGGATCTCTTCAACTAACAGAGAAGGATGAGTATGCATATCAAGAAATGCTCACTCATCTCCCACTCTGTTCTATTCCCAACCCCAAAAAGGCAATTTTCTTGATACTAAATTTGAAGTGTGTCTTGTGAGTTCAATTCTACAAGCTAAATTGAATACAAAACTTTGTACTTTGCTTATAGGTTTTGCTCATTGGAGGTGGGGATGGAGGAATTCTTCGAGAAGTATCTCGACACTCTTCCGTGGAACAAATCGACATTTGTGATCTCGACAAAATGGTGATAGACGTAAGCGTTATACTTCCAAGTTCCAAATATCATATATTTTAACACAAGAACTCGTAACAAATGAACTCGTAACAAATGATCTTTGAAACAATGTCGCTATAGGTTTACAAAAAGTTTTTTCCAGAGATTGCTGTCGGGTACAAGGATCCTCGTGTGAACAACGTTTGCATAGGCGACGGTACGAAACAGACAAATATATGTCATTCAAAGAGTGTTGCCAGATTTTGTCTTTTGAATTCGTATAGTCGTCTAACAGTCGTAAAGCATGTGTTGTTTTAGGTGTGGCGTTTATCAAGTCTCTTCCTCCGGGCACCTATGATGCTATTATACTTGATGCATTTCAGGGCATGGGTATGTCTTTTTTCACCGACAAACTATAAACAAAATAGTTATCAAACGAACTGTAAAAAGAAAGCTAAATTCACCTATGAATTTGAAACTTCAATGATGATGGGTCTTACCATTAAGAGAGGCTGAAGCTATTATTTGATGTGGGTATCAGGGGCTTATGCAACTCAGCTTTCAGATGAAGACTTCCTTGAATCAATAGCAAAGGCTCTGAAGCCCGGCGGAGTAATGTCGACTCCAGCAGACAGTGTCTGGCTAAAGAATTTCGACATGGAAGATACCATAGCTCTCTGTCGTAAAATCTTCAAGGGCTCTGTAAACTACGCTTGGACCTCTGTTCCTTCATATCCAAGGCAAACCAACCAAAACCATAGCTTTGATTTCCAAAGTTCTGTACTTTTGTTTCTGCAAAATCTTGATTTTTCTGATGGTTTCTGATCTAATTTCAGTGGGGTGATCGGCTTCATGCTCTGTTCAACCAACGGTCCTTCAGTCGACTTCAAACACCCGGTGAACCTGTTGGATTCAGAAAATTTTGGTGTTGCACAAGGACCCACAAAGTTCTACAACTCAGAGGTGGTTTCTTTTGCCCACATTTGTTCATAAGATTTGTTTCTGCACTTCACTTAGCTATGCTATGCATACTACCCCTTCTAACTTGGCTGTTTAATTCTGCTGTTTAGATGCATACTGCTGCGTTTTGTCTGCCTGCTTTCGCGAAGCTGGCGATGGGTCCCAAATATGCATGAGAAACTCGGGATTGTACGTATAATAACAAGTTATGCATGAGTGTTGTATTCTATCAATATGAGATGTCGTGTTTGTTGCTCAAAAGTATTTGCAATAGCCATGGATTTAGGAAAACAAAAGGCTGAGTTTAGCTATACTACAGTCTAGCAAATTCAGTGGTTTCTCACCTGTAATCTCAAAGTGAAAAAAGGAAACTGTTGTCAATTGAGATATTTCTAATAAAAATGAATATTTCATCTATCATAATGGGAGTTGTCTGATTTCAAGATCTTTTGGGTGCATAGACTTTATACAAAGATAATGAGGTAGAAAAAAATAGACCGCCAGAAACACTAGAACGCCAAGGTCGGCCTCTTCACCGACCGCTGGTCGACGAGGGCTAGCCCAGTATAACTGGCTTGCACACCACATGGAATACAGGGTAGCTACAGCTACGATAAGCTTTACCGACTGATACGATTGTTTCGAAATGGGCATTGCAGACTTCACTCTGTCTCATAAAGAAGCATGAGGGCATGCTAAATATTAATTAAAACTCAAATGGTATACTGAGTAAAGGAATATAATGAATATATTTGGTATTCACTAACCTGTTAATGTAAACAAAACCGCCAATTAAGCAAGTGCACAAGAATCCAACCACCACAACAGCATCTGGGTTGATTGGTGCTCGGTTCTCCCACCAACCAGTGCTCAATATCCATGTGTACATCGACGAATGCCCGTTTTCCTGCAAATTTGATGATACACATATAATAGTATAACCTAACTTGTTTGATTACATATGTTTCTGGACAATGTAAAACAGGCAAGAACACCCAACTCCAAATCTCCAACTTGAAGATTGCCAACCCCCACCTCCTCATATCTATCTCTCTTGCATAATAAACTACTTTATACAAACAATTTACATTTAATCCAGACGATACGACTTAAAGAAAGCTGAACATTTATAAACTAATTTATCAAAGAGAAGATATATCAGTTGTACTTCTCATCTCAACGTTCTTCAAGTAACTTGTTAAAACAGCAGAAATCTCAAACGTCATTAACCAGATAGTAATAACAAGGTGGATTTTCCCTTGCATTGTCCTAGGTAATAAGAAAACTTCTATTTTAACACAAGTCACATCCCTTTAGCAGCATTGTTATAGGAACCAAGAATATTTATATTAAAGAAAATGATTGAAGACAGTAGGCAATGGGGGTAAAGAACTTATAAAGGCAGAAAGGTTGGTGATGGGGCAATTTAAATTCTTGATGTAAAGTTTACCTCAAATAAATGGTCAAGGAAGAAGTGTGAAAAAGAACCAGCTGAAATCAACAACAAGCATTGCCTCCTATTAAGAGATACCTACATCATTAGAGCAAAATAAACAAGGATGAAGGTCAATTATTTCAAGACAATCTTATACAAGATTGACAATAAAGATGACAATCGAGTAAGGCACTTTTTCTTAGTTCAACAACATGTGGGGTGGGGGGATTCAATTTCTCTAATCTCTTGGTCGAGGATATATATCTTTACCAGTTGAATTATACTCAGCTTCGAGTAACGCACTTGCTATTAAAAGAAAGCAAGAGTATATTTCACATCACAATTTCAAACCATACAATAAAAGCAAATACCACATCGTTCTACAAATTTCATCATCATGCTAGCAATCAATCCAGCTTAAGAATCATCTCAAAATAGAGAGACATAAAACAGAATCAATCAGCAACAAATCAAACTATAAGAACAAGTGAAATTAGGGGGGGAAATGAAAGACCCAATTAGATCATCCACACCAATAATCCAATAATTGATTAAAAAATCTTCCCATATCATCAACAAGACTACTGTTCCAAGAAATCCGATGAACGAAAGGACGAACTCCTCGAGTGAAATTGACTCACCCCAAAGACGGAATCGAGAAGCCCCTTTTGAAGTAGAATAGAGGAGAGCCAAGAGTAGAAAATGCAGAGAGGGAGTCCGAGAATGAGGATGTAGAGGAAGGGATGGTGGATGGCGTCGGGAATTGAAGATCCGGAGAAACCGAGAAGGGAGGAGAGCCATTCGGAGAAGGAGCCGATGTCGGGGCCGAAGAAGGCATTGATGGTGTAAAAGAGGGTATGGTGGGGGCTGAATCTGCCGGCGGTGAGAGTCGTCAGAGCCATGCCGGAGCCCATGGCGTACAGCATGTGCGGCCCTGGTCCAGGCATGGTTCCGTTCCGACGATCGCTGTCGTCAGTACAGTACCCAAGTTTCCGATCAGCTAATGGAGCTGAGGAGAAGCCATTTAGTCCACTTTGACTTTCTTTCCAAGTCAATCTTTTAATTCAATGGTGACGATTTCATCCTCTGACTTTTCAGTTAATATGTTAAATAATTTTGTTACCATTTAAATTACTCGGGACCAAGTTGTATTTTTATATTTTATAAGCAATAAATCGTTAGTTTTTGTTTTATTTAAAAAATATAAAATTATTAGAATGCGAAAGTCCCACGTTAGTTAGATAAAAAAAAGAACATGTATATATAAGGGATGACAACTATATCCATTGGTATTGGGTGGAACCAAAAATAGAGGTATGTTGTTCCTAACAAGTGGTATCAGAGTTATGTCCGTAACTTATTTGTGTCGATAAAATCATCGAGTGTCGAACAAAGATATGATGAGTTTCAAAGATGTAGTCATGGGTAAAATCATCGAGTGTCGAACAAAGATACGATGAGTTTCAAAGATGTTCAACTCTATCGGACTGACAGGACCGAAATAAGAGTTAGATGGATAGATGATTATTGGAGGGGAGATTCGGCAGTACTTCATTCAAGGAAAATACAAATTCTCACATTATTTAGAAAAATGGAAGTTCATGGATATATAAATAAGGGACAATTGTTTTTTAGTACAACAAGTGGGGTATGAAGATTACATCTAGTGAAGGAGTATATATCAATTATATATCAAGATATGGTGAGCTTCAAAGATGTAGTCATGGGTGGAGATCTGTGGTTCAACTCTATCGGACTGACACGACCGGAATAAGAGTTAGATGAATAGATGATTATTTGAGGGGAGACTCGGCGGTACTTCATTCAAGAAAAATACAAATTCTCACCGTATTTAGAAAAATGGAAGATCATGGATATATAAATAAGGGACAGTTGTTTTTTTAGTACAACAAGTAGGGTATGGAGATTACATCTAGTGAAGGAGTATATATCAATTATTATTGAGTTATAGTCACTTTAACTATAAATACTAAATTGTTATAATTTTAAAGTATAACAACTAGATTCTTACCTACTAAAATTTAAAAACTAAAATGTTACTCCAAAATAATATTATAATGACCAAAAGTATCTAGCAAAATAGATTTAAAACTAAAATGGCTCTCACAATTAGGTTATCATCATTTTTTCCCTCACTTGAAGCATATGTCTAATAGAAATCATGGGGTTCCATCCTAAAATCAATTAGGATTCTATTTTTAGATCGAATATCCGTTTGGACGAGCTTTGATACCATATTATGATATCATGTGGTTTCATCTCAAAATCAATTGACGATGAAAAGAATAACACATGTTGTAAGTGAGGTCTGTCCATATTTTCAATATGAGATCTTCAACAATATGTCTAATGATTTGTCATTTTCTCTAATTACCATACGAAGAAGAAAAATGAAAAAAGAAAAAATCAATTAATAGTTTAATGATGCAGAGCTTGCCAAGATAATGGAGTGCCCATGTTCAAATCTTTGTGGATGCAAGATTTTGCCAAACCGAGCATAGCTCAATTGGCATAAGGTTGTGCCTGTGACTATGAGGTAATGGGTTCAATCATCGCTTTAATTAAAATATCGTTGCAAAAAAAAAAAAAATGAAAAGAAATAAACTAAATTAAACTAGTTCAATAATAGATTGGGGTGTGAGAGAATCGAATGGGTTCTTCCTAATAGCTCCGACACAATGATAACGGCAGGGTAAAGATGCATCTATGATACGGCTGAACTTAGTGGGATCCTGTCCCACAGATGCCTTTTGATAAGAACTTGGTTTCCATTTAGTTTGATTTAAGATATGTGTTTCAAAAAGAAAAAAAAAAATAATGAAATTTTATGCTGTTCCACGTGGGATCAGTGTGAGAGACACGAGCTCTGCCTCGTGTTTGACTTTCATCTAGCCTTTTGGGCTTTTGAATAATGGGCTGGGCTTTCTAGAAAACCCAAATTCTGAGCCCTATGACCCACGGCCCAACTTACCAGCTTCTCCAAATATCACCCTTGGCTACAATTTGCCAGTTTATAATTTTTATCATTATTACTCTTTTTTTCTTTTTTTTTTTTTCTATCACCAATAATACAAACAAAAGCCGTCCACTAGAGATATAGCTACTTTTTTTTTTTTTTTTTGTTCTTTTTGAAAATTAGTTTAGTTGGACACTTTTTATTTTAAATACACATTTAAAAAGGTCAATATTCCAACTACCAAATAACTTCAAATATCCAACATAGAAATTCCGAAAACAAAATAATAATAATAATAATAATAATAATACAAAAGAAACAGAAATACAAAATAGTGAATATAAGTTAATGCCAGCGAAATATGATTCCGTAAGTGGGACCCCACATTCTCTAATCATCGCCTCATTTCTGATGCCAGCTAACCCCCGGGCCCCACCCTTTCTGTACTGTCTTATTCTGTCCGCGAAGCACCAGATCATACCCCTCCACAACGGCTCTAAAAAAAAATCCCGTTTTCCATTTTCTTTTCCAATAATAATTACTCTTTTAAGTGCTCTCTCTCCCTGTCACGCATCTGTAGCTTTCGGATAATCCAACCACCGGCTAACAACCGCTGGGCCCCACCACTTTACCGGCAATCTCCGGTCACCCACTGTTTCTTTTCTTTCTTCCTTCTATATATCTCTGAAAGCCCTGATCTCTCGCTCTCTCTACGACCATGGGAGACCGCGACGGAGCTTTCAAAGAATTGGAACCCATCGGAGAAATCGACGGCGGCGATGCTCTTTTGGCCTCTACACGGTATAGTTGTTTTTGTTTCCCTTGCTTAGGACCTCGCCGGTCGTCTCCCGATGACCTCTCTTGGTGGGAACGGGCGAAGGAAAAGGCAACAGCGACGAAGTTCGACGGCGACGATCATTGGTGGAGCGGTGGACTCAGATCGCTCAAGAAGCTTCGTGAATGGTCCGAGATCGTCGCCGGTCCGAGATGGAAGACGTTCATTCGTCGGTTCAACCGGAACCGCCCCGCCGCCGTGAAGCTTGGGAAATTCCAATATGATCCAATCAGTTACGCTTTGAATTTCGACGAGGGACATAACGGTGGTGATGTGGATTTCGAAGGGGAGGAATTCAATGGTGGGTTTCAAAACTTCTCCGATCGGTTCGCTGCCGTTCCGGCGCCGGTGAAGTCGTCGTCTTCGGCTGCAGCGACCGGGTAGGGCACGGCTGAGGCGGCGGCGGTCTTTTTCTTTCTTTTCCTGGTGAAGTTGAACGGGCGGTTTCCGTCCGGTGGTAGGAAAAACGTATCTTTTTTCAACTGATGAGCTGGAAGTTGACCGTTTGCAATGAATTAGAGACGGCGCCAATGGCGACGTTACGCGTGTTCAATTAAAAGATATAGTTTACTTGTGGTGAAGGCGACGTGTAGCAAAAGGATTGGTGTTCATATTCTTATAGTTGATATAATTTTGTTTACTTTTTTTTAATTAAATTTGTATAATTCAAATTTTCAAATAGAGTTTTATTTATATAAATTTTATTATCGTTAAATATGTATATATATGAGTGCAATATTACAAGTTTAGTTTTGAATTTTTGTGTTTGTGTCAAACTAAACTGAGGTCATATTATATTAAAAAAAAAATCAATTTTATGTTTAATAGATTTATTGAACGTGAGAGGTTGGGGACTAGTAAAATATTTTAAATATCTCTTTATTTTCTTGATAAAAAATGAGAGAAAAGTTACAGTATTAATAGGCAAAATAATGCCTTGACAAAAAGGAATCAAATGAGGAATAAAAGAAGTCAAGATTACATCAATTATATCTAAAAACAATAAAGAAAAATATTACAGAATAATTTACAATTAATACATATAATGATAATTAATATCTCCCCTTAAACGGTTGTCGAGCTAGGCATGAGTTTGGATCTCAAGAATAGTAGACGATAGTGGTAAGAGACGTTGGTGAGTAGTGGGGATGAACTTCAAATCAAGATCTTAGCGAACAACTCGTTCTCGTACAAAGTGAAAATCGATCTCTACGTGTTTCGTACGACCATGAAACACAAGGTTACGAGCACGTTCGATAGCAGACAAAAGTTGTCAAAGCCAAGATAACTCAGTGACAGTAGTAGTAAGTGGAGCATCAATCAATCGAGTTACCAACCCAATCTAAGTCGGAGTACACATGAAGTTGCAGAAAATTATAAACACCCTTTTGAAATAGAATCCCAGAGGCTAAGGAGCCATTAACATACCGTAGTACCCGTTTGGCAGTCACAAGTTGGGAGTCAGATGGGGAATGCAAATGCTACTAACAGCGAATGTAATGTCAGGACGAGTACAGGTTAAGTAGTGTAAGGCCCCAACAACACTTTTATAATTGCGAGCATCATCAGAGGAACAAGGGAGAGAGATTGGAGTATTACAGGATTTAGCAGCAATCATACCAAAACGATGTAATACATCACGAGCATATTTGATCTGATTAACAAAAATATCAACAGAAGTATAACTAATCTCTAATCCAATAAAGTATCGTAAAGTGCCAAGATCAGTCATGTCAAAGCGAAGTCGCGATTGAGAAATCAAATGAGCAATATAGAAAGAACTATTTCCAGTAATAATGATATCATCCACATATAGAACTAAGTGATGGTACCGTCAAAACGCCTCACAAAAAGAGAAGAGTCAGCATGAGAAGTCACAAATCCAAGAGTCAATGAGATGTGAAACAATCGAACCAAGCACGAGGCACTTGCTTTAAACTATACAAAGATTTTAAAAGCCTGCAAACATGAGTGAGACGTGTAGAATCAACAAACCCTTGAGGTTGTTGTATATAAACCTCCTCTTGCAACTCACCATGTAGAAAAACGTTTTTAACATCCAACTGGCGAAGTTCCCAACAAAACTGCGCAGCCAAGGACAAAATGATACGGACTGTGGGCTTTTTGACAACCAGACTAAAGGTTTCTTTATAGTTAATATCCTCCTCTTGATGATAGCTTTTGGCAACAAGGTGTGCCTTGTAGCGGGCGATACTACCGTTAGGATTCCGTTTAATTCGATACACTCATTTACAACCAATGGCATGTTTACCAGGAGGTAGAGGTGTGATATTCCAAGTGCCCTGTTTGACTAAGGCTACAAATTCATCATCCATAGCATTTCTCCAAACATGTAGTTTAGAGGCTTTAGTAAAAGAGGAAGGTTCATCAAAATTATCAATGGATAAGGTAGCGTGGAATGCCTTCCGTTTGGAGATACCAAATTTACCACATGTTTGCATCGTATGAAAATTATGAACAAGAGAAGCACTCGTGAAGGGAAACAGAATAATCATAAGTGGTTATAGGAACATGTTGACTTAGGATAGTGTGGGTAATGGATGTAGGAAAAATGGGAAAGATAGGTGAAGTTGAAGCACGTGTGGGCGAAGGTGAAGAGGTAGTGGGTTGTGACAGAGGTAAGGTAGGTAAAGGAAACAGGGAAAATAGGAGTTGATAAAGAGAAAGATTAAAAGGGGAAGAAGAGAGGAAGTTGGAATAGCAAAAGGGAAGATGGACTCATCAAATATAACATGACGAGAAATATAGAGATGACCAATGCTCATGTTGTAATTAACATAAGTAACCTTTGTAATCAATAGAGTATCCAAGGAAGACACATTGAGAGGTTTTGGGTTCCAATTTATGCGACGTGCAAGGTTTTAAAAGAGGTTAACAAGCACAACCAAAAGTCTTAAGATGAGAATAATTAGGTGGACGACCAAAAAAGTAGTTCAAAAGGGGATTTGTGACCAAGAGTGAGTGAGAAAAAAACGATTGATAAGGAAGACAGCAGTAGCAAAGGCAAAAGGCTAAAATTTGAGGGGAAAGAAAGATTTAGACATAAGAGTAAGAGCAACCTCAACTACATAGCGATGTTTGCGTTCAACAACTCCATTTTGTTTGGGTGTGTAGACACAATATTTTTTTATGAAGAATATCATGAGCACGAAGAGAAGAGTCAAGGTTGTGATTAATAAACTCACCCCCACCATCCGTACGAAGTATTTTAATGCGTGAAGATAAAAAAAAAATTCAACCAAAGGTTTAAAAGCCTGAAAAATAGTAAACACGCCAGATTTAAGCACAATAGGATAAATTCAAGTATACTTAGACATATCATCAACAAAGGAATCATAATATTTAAAATCATTGATTGAAGTTTCAGGGACGGGACCCCATACATCACTATGAATCAACTTAAGAGGAAATAGAGAGACGTGATTTGAAACGAAAAAAATGAAGTTTATGCATTTTTCCATGATGACAATGTTCACAAACACATTTTGTTGTGTTACAAGAAGTTAACTTCATAGAATGAAGAACAAAATTTAAAATATGATCACTTGGATGACCCAAATCGATTGTGCCAAACAGAATGAGAGGTATACATTCCAACATGAGCAACATCGACATGCGATGGTGTAGAATTGGGGTTGGATGAGATATAAATTATTGACACTAAGGCCTTGGAAATGGATATTGTCTGAAGACTTGTCCTAGATAAAAAAAAAATGTTAGAATCAAAGACAATTCTTCTGCAATTATTATCAACGCATAAACGATGAACAAATAATAAATTGGAATAAATGTTAGGAACATGAAGAAGATTGTTAGAGGGATAGAGATGATGAAGGGGTTTTAAGAATGTCACAACCAGAATGAGTAATGGGAAGGGATTGACAACTGCCAACAATAATTTGTTCATCTACACAATAATCACATGTAATAGATAAGTGACTTATATTAGAAGTGACATGTGTGTTGCAACCCAAGTCGGTTAGCCACGACGAGTTTGAGGAATTCACATTTACAAAAAAAAATTGTAGTTACCATGACAGCCAACTAAGCTTGAGGATGACGTCCTTGAAAATTGTAATTCATTCTGTTAAAGCAGTCAAGAGCACTAAGCACTATGGCCATCACATAAACAAATTTGGCACACATCACTGTTGACCGAGAAATTTCGGCCAATCAGTGGTCGCCACATGTCTTCATCACGGCTGGTGGATCAGATAGACTTGACCGAGCAAATTCGGTCACACCGCAATTGGGCTCGAAATCGGATCGGTTCAGAAAAGTTATTCGAAAGACAATTTGGCCCAAAGGCCAAGCCCATTGGGCTCAAAATTCAAAAGCCCATTGGATCCAGGCCCAAGCCCACCAGACCCATGAGAACTCTATAAATAGAGAGCTCATTCTTCATTTTCAAGGTTCAGAAAATTTATACTCCTAAGAGCTCAGAGAGAATTCCCAAACAACGAAGACTCCCTGAATCTTTGGAAGACTGAACAATCCTTCAACATCGAGAACAAGCTGTGAAGCCCTCGATTCAAATTCAACATCAAGAACAAGCTGCGAAGCCCTCGATCCAAATTCAACATCGAGAACAAGCTGCGAAACCCTCGATCCAAATTCAACATCGAGAACAAGCTGCAAAGCCCTCGATCCAAATTCAACGTCGAGAACAAGCTGTGAAGCACTCAAGATACATTTACATTTGAGAGAGAAAGAATCAGAGGATAAACATTAGAGATTGTAATCCATTACGCACTGATACATACAGTACAAATACAAATTCAAATTTCATTTACACGTGTCGAATTTCCATCCGTCGTTCGAAATCTCGTGTGAACATTGGATCAAATAAACTTAACCGATCAATTTGGGTCATAATCGCAATTGGGCTCAAAATCGAATCGGGCCAGAAAGACTATTTAAATAGCAATTCGGCCCAAAGCACAAAAGCTCATTGGGCCCAAGCCCATTGGATCCAAGCTCAAGCCCATTAGGATCCAGACCCAAGCCCATTAGGCCCATGAGAAACTCTATAAATAGAGAGTTCATCCTTCATTTGCAAGGTTCAGAAAATTTCTACTCCTAAGAGCTTAGAGAGAATTCTCAAGCAACGAAGACTCCCTGAATCTTTGGAAGACTGAACGATCATCCAACATCGAGAACAAGCTGTGAAGCCCTCGATACAAATCCAACATCGAGAACAAGCTGCGAAGCCCTCGATCCAAATTCAACATCGAGAACAAGCTACGAAGCCCTCGATCCAAATTCAACATCGAGAACAAGCTGCAAAGCCCTCGATCCAAATTCAACATCGAGAACAAGCTGCGAAGCCCTCGATCCAAATTCAACATCGAGAACAAGCTGCGAAGCCCTCGATCCAAATTCAACATCGAGAACAAGCTGCAAAGCTCTCGATCCAAATTCAACGTCGAGAACAAGCTGCGAAGCCCTCGAGATACATTTACATTTGAGAGAGAAAGAATCAGAGGATAAACATTAGAGATTGTAATCCACTACGCACTAATACATACAATACAAATACAAATTCAAATTTCATTTACACGTGTCGAATTTCCATCCGCCGTTCGAAATCTCGTGTGAACAATCACGTTGAGTCCCCAAATCAGAAGAAGAAGGTCTGGAAGGTTGAGTCGGTAGAGAAAGGAAGCCCAAAAATCCACGGCCTCAGCCATTATTTCCCGAAGAATAAGATTTACCACGATTTTTTTTACCACCTTTCCCATTATATCCTCTGCCATGTCCAACGTTAGAATTGAAATTATGATTATGTGACTGAGGATATTGAGAATTTGCAAGAATGGCAGTTGGTTGTGTGAAAGTATTATCACGTTTGACCTGTTTTCCCGAGAAACCTCCTCAGATACAAGAAGAACGTGAAACTCTTCGAATGAAGTTGGCTGAGATCGAGTGTGCATAGATGTTCGGAAAGTGTTAAATTCAACCGAAAGACTATTTAAGGCATATATAATCAGATCTTCATCATCAACAACAACAAATACATTAACTAATTTATCCTTGAGTTCCTCGATACGTTGAATAAACAAATCAATTGATTCAGTTGATTTCTTGAAAATTGACTGCAAATCAGACTTCAAATCGGTAACATTAGTACGATAATTTGAAGAATAATACTTAACTAGAGTCTCCCAAACTTGTTTCGAAGTATCACAACCGGCAAGGGTGATCGTTGGATTTTTTTTTTTTTTTTTTTTTTTTTTTTTTTTTTTTTTTTTGTTTGTTTGTTTGTTTGTTTGTTGTTGTTGAAAACAAACAACTTTCATAAATCAAGAAGCAGAGTATGAAAAAGTAGTGAAAGTTGAAGTCAACCCTCCTGAAGAACCCACAAGGATAAAAGCTTGAGCTGCTACATTATGAGCTACCCGGTTGGGTCCTCCCAAGATGAAGAACCCACAAGGATAAATTTTTTGTTGTTGTTGTTGAAAACAAACAACTTTCATAAATCAATAAACTAGGTATGAGAAAGTAGTAAAAGTTGAAGTCAACCCTCCCAAGATGAAGAACCCACAAGGATAAAAGCTTGAGCTACATTATGAAAGTCAAGATGAAGAACCCACAAGGATAAAAGCTTGAGCTACATTATGAAAAACTTGAGCGACTACATTATGAGCTACCCGATTACCCAGTTATTATTTGTATCCATTAAGTCATTTTAATTTAATTTATTTTTATTAATAAGTGATATAAATCTCATATATATTTTTAGATAGGATGTTTTTTTTTTTTTTGACAACATGTTGGATGAGGGATTGAACTTAGGAGCTCATGGTCACTGGGCGATACATCATGCCGATGAACTATGCTTTTGTTGGCAATTTTAGATATGATGGTTAAAATCAATGACTCTTATCTTTTTTTTTTTATAGAATTTTGTAATGGCTACAATCATAGTTAATTATTATTAAGGATTAAATTTTATTTTTATTAATAAGTGATATAAATCTCATATACATTTTTTGCAAAAATATTTAATTAATGCAAGGTGGGGATTGAACCCCTAACCTTAAAGCCAATGACACAACTTTATACTAATTATGGTATGCTCAATTTGACTACAATCAATTATTGTATAATTAAGCCACAATTAAATTTTTTAATGAAATAATTCAAACAATTTTAATCAATTTTCATATTATTTTTCAAAATTACTGCTTTCATCGACTTCACATTGATATTTACATCTCAATAGTGTCTTAGTTTTGTGATTTGGTGATTAAAAATTGTCAATTATAGTATAATTAAGCTACAATTAAAGTTTCATAAACTAATTCAAACCATTTCCATCAATTTTCATAAAAGTTTTTCGAAATTTTCATCCACATTCATTTTCGTAAGAGTAATATTTGGCTGCTAGTTGGACTAAAGTCGAGCTCAGTCCGACACCGGGCTCAACTATAGGTTGCCACCCGTTATTTTTATTTATTTATTTTTATTTTTAAAGAATACTTTCCTTCTTTTTTTTTTTCAATTTATATATATATATATATATATATAACTTTCAACCTTCTTTTTGAGTGAATTTTTGTTTTTCACTCAAGTGTGGAGTAAGCGAGGAGTTTAGAGTTTAAAATTTTAGTATTTAGGAATTACTATTTAGGGTTTAGTATTTTTCTTAAATGTTAATAAATTTAAAATATTAAACTCAAAATGTTAAATATTAAACTCTACTTTAAACTTTAAATATTAAACTTTAAATTGAAAGGAAAATATATTTTAAAAAAAAATAGAGAAAAAAAAATTATTGACGTGCCACAGTAGCCCAGTATGTTCAAATTGATAGAACTTTGAATCATTTAATTCAAAAACAGTTCTCAAAATAAAATTACCAAAACATTTTAACACACAAAAAAAAAAAAAAAAAAAAAAAAAAACCGAATTTCATACTCAGTAATTGGAAACCATCTTGTTTATGCTGTGAGTGCAAAATCCAAATGAAGAATGCTAAGTTTACAGAGAGACGATCATCATTTTAAACTGAAATTGAAGAACACTTTGAAAACTCTTCTCTCTCTCAGAATTCCGATGAAGATTTCAGACAAATTCCGGCTTCCATTGATTGTTCGAGCTGCTCGGAATCGGCAACCCACTCTTCTTCGACCATTGCCAAATCTTCGACACCGAGAAACTTTCCCCTTTACTTCTCCCACTGATTTTCTTTCCTTCCATTTCTCCATTTTCATGGTTTAATTTCTCCTTCATCACCTGCAAATCTGAATCTCCAACAACGTATTGGTAAGTTCCCATTGAGTAACATCTTCTCTCGTTTAGGTTACTGCTCTCCCCTTTCTCTTCTATTTCTTCTTCGTCTTCTTCTTCTTCTTCTTCTTCTTCTTCGTTGTTTACTTTCTTGAACTTCCCGAGTCTCACGGAGAAGACTCTCTTTTCCCCTGCAGATTCCTCCATTGTTGTTACTGCGTTTTCTTGCCCTAAAATCTCGTTGAAATTAGGGTTTTCGAGGGGTAAATTAGAGCCCGAAAGTAGGGAGGCTCTGCAGAGAGGGCAAGTGGAATTCGAGAGCAGCCATGTGTCTATGCAATTGATGTGAAAAGCATGGCTGCAGATTGGGAGCAATCTCAGCCTGTCGTGATCGGAAAATTCGTAGAGACAAACGGCGCAATCGAACGGCTCTTTCAAACCCATAATTTCTTTGTACAAGAACACTGGCAAAGCGTCGATGAAGGATTGATCCAGGCCCGAATCGTGCAGGCGAAAGAGCTGCTGGAGCTGTCTTTGGAGTGTGTGTGATCCAGGCCTTTCTGGGTATCGATTGGAATGGTGGTAGATTGATGGGGAAGATCTTTTTAGCAGAAATCGAACGAGCAAATGGAGTAAACCAGAGATGAAGAAGATGACTGCTAGAATTACTATAACTAGAAGAAGAATTGGGCTGATGCTGCTGAAAGAAGATGATGATGACGATGATGGTGTTGAATCATTTGATTGTGGATCAGTGCCACCATCAAAAGGCGAAAGAGGAGATGGGTATATCAGATTACCATCTTTTTGCTTCATTTCATTTGAAAATCTTGACATCTCAGGAGATATAATACTCAATAATGGATGATACTTTCTGCTTTTTGAGTGAAAAAAGTCGAAAGAGAATGTTAAGCTGAAGGAGGTTTCATGGTAGTGGTACCTACCTACCATCTGGTGCAGAAAATGAAGGAAGCCATTAAAAAACTGAGAGAGTCTTTGGCTGGTGAAGATGGGGTCTGCAGATTTCTATTGTTTATGCACCACAGAAGAAGAAGAAGAGGAAGAGGGTTGGGATTTGATTGGTTTTCTCTATTTTTTAGTGTGAAAGCCAAGGTGGGTGAGGCTGAGATTGGCCATCAAAGTGGCAGTTGAGCCCTACAGTGATCGTAACAACCAAAGCTCCAACAAGACATGAAGAAGACTAGAGAATCTCATACATTTTAACAAAACAACTCCCAATTTTGAAGGCCCATTTTCTACCAAACTATCACAAGGTACAACTTTCTTTCACCTACTCTCAACAAAAACCTGATATTTGAGAGTCCTTTTCTTTATTCTGTTTCCTTGTATGTCAAAGATTTTGGTTAGAAAAGGAAAAATGGTAGAAAAATGGGGAATGAGTGAGTTGAGACTTGAGAGGTCCACCATTAAAATAGCAACTTGATTGCGCATAGGAGCCTGTATTATTCTCTTTATGTATAAGAAACAATAAAATTATCTACCTTCAATGATGATTTTTCCCCTGTCTAATAGCCTGCTAACCACAACATTCTTTCCACTAATGGGTGACTGGAGTTGGATTGGACACCATCATTAACTGAGAAAAGATGAATCTAAAGTCAAACAGGTGAAAATGTTTACTTCCATTTCCCTGTGATATATATGAGACAAAGTCAAAAACTAACAAAGAAATGACCCTAAAGGGATAATTGGAGAGAATAGAAAATGAATAGGTTGCAAAGAAGAGAGTGACCAGACCAGAGAAAGAGAGAGGTGGGCAGAGCAGAGACTTGAAAGTATCGTATAGAACAGAAGAATTTTGATTGATGTGTCACTAAAACTCAAGCAATATGACAAAGGAATAAAAATGAAGGGCTTTGAGAAATGGGTGATATGTGCCATGTGGGGTCTTTCTTTGCTGCCTTTTCCTTGCACGCAAGGCTTCAAAAATACCCTCTTTGATTATGACCATTCAAAACACCCATCACCATGCGTCTTCTGTAATACTCTTGTCTCTATTTGCCCACATAGATATAAAAAGAAAAAAATAGTCAAAATTACAAACTTAATCTAACATCTCGATACTAGTGTAAAAGCTTTTGGTAGACGTAGAACCCTAAAGTCAAATTATACTAACCATCTTAGGTTGACCTAGTGGTCAATAAAGACCATGAGAATAATATAGGGCTTAGAGGGAATGAGTTCAAGTCAGGATGGTCTCCTACCTAGGATTTAATACCGTTTGTAGGGTCAGACAGTTGTCTTATAAGATTAGTCGAGGTGCGTGTAAGCTTGTCTGGACACTCACGAATATGAAAAAAAGAAGTTAAATTATACCGAACAATATCAAGAGACCCATTTAAGAAAATATCTGCATATATGTGTATACTAGAGAGTGAGGGGATATAGTTTAGTCCAGAAGGTTTTGTTTGTTTCTGGGGATACTTCAATTTGTTCTCCCCACCTTTGGCAGAACTTTTGGCTTTTCTATGGACTTGATGGTAGAAATCTCGTGAGAATTAATAGGTCAAACTTACCTTATTTCAAAGAAATTATTTTCTTTTGTTTGTTTCATTTGAAAAGAAAAGATCATTATGGTATAGAAGTATAATGATTTGGACGTGACCATTAATGCCTTGCAATCTGGTCTTTTTGGTGTTCAACCTTTTTTACCTTTTTCGAAACTTTTTTTTTTGGTGTTCATGCTATTTCATAATGAAATGATCTGTATTAAAATATTGTATCTTGGTATTCATGCTGTTTCATAATCAATTTATATATATATATTAACAATATGTGGAATGAAGAATTTGAACGTGTGACCTTTGGTTTAAAGTGTATGTTTTATGTCAGTTGAACTATGATCATTTCTTAATAAGAACCATCCAAACTTCTTTTATTGATTAGTTTGAATTTGAATAATATGAAATTTTGCCAAAATTTCAAAGTAGGGTGATTTTTATTTCTCTCTGTCACGCAATGACAAAAATATCGATATCGATATCGGAAGTTCAATTTTACGGACATATCCATGGATATATCGGTGAAATATCGATATCGACGGATAATTCTGTAAATCAATTTTTTCAAAATAATTATTTAAATTAATAATTAAGTTTATTTTACTTTCAAACTAAGTTATAGATCTTATTATTAGTATTTATATCCATATTGTGATTAATAGATGATATATTTTTTTTTTAATGTTTTACGGGTATTTATAAAAGATATTAGAGATATCTATTTATCCTTAATATCTATATCGAACCGTTCGATTTACGGATATATTGACATATCTACAGATATTTTCATCCTTGCGTGTCACGTACATGATATCTCCCACTTTGTTTTGTTTTAATCTTAGTTTCAATTGCTGTCCTTATTTCTTCATTATTTGATTAAAGTTATGACTACCTGGGTTGCCATTGAGGCCAATAAAAAAAGAAGCAAAAAAGAGCTTAGAGAGTTTTGAGTTCAAACTATGGTGGTCAAAAGACCAATTTGTTAACGTCTCCCGAGCCTTTTTTTTAACAACATAATAACATCGAGCCATTGTTACAGGTTGGACTACTAACTTGTTTCTTTATTTTTGGTAACAATCAAGAATTGTTTTCCCTCCTTGCATCAAAAAGAAAAACTAAAACACAAGCTTCTAATTGAAAAGAAAAAAAAAATTGAACAGTTCTAAATAGATGTATAATATGAATACCTTTACTATTTGCAGAAATATAACGTCTCATTCTAGAATTTCAATTTTTTTTTTTTTTTTTTTGACAATGTGAGAGGATCAAATTTATGATCTTTTGGTCACTAGTTCATACATCATCTCAATTGAACTATGCTCGTGTTGGTTAAAATTTCATTTTTTTTTTTTTAAGTACGGAGTATGGAGATTTGAATTTCTAACTTAAGGAAGATAGTATATGTTAATTATTGTGGAGTGCTCGATTTGACATGATATCTCCAACTAAAACATAACTAAAACATATTTTCAGTCTTCATTTTCTTAGAAGAAATAGTACTCATTATTTTGAGATATGGGACAAAATTGATTTAAAACTAAAATTGTAATATCACATTTTCCCAAAATAATGTGGTTAATGATGAGCTGAAGGATATTGATTTCAAATTGGCCTTTTACCATAATTCTTCTACATATATTTTAGTCCCTAATATTTTTGGTGTTTTCTCAATTTAGTCTTTATTATTTAAATGGATTCAAATTAGTTTGTGTTTTAACATTTTTAATTTAGTTCTCGTAAATATTAAAATTGGTTGATGTGATAGTGAGAAAAAAAATATCGAAAACTTGAAATTTCTATAAATTCTTAGAAATTTAGAGAAAAAAAGAAATTTTCTTATCTTAGATAACATTTTTTATCCTCTAAATTTTAGTCAATTCACCAAATATTATGGCACATAAGTTTGTCATCCGTCAATTTTTTTTCTTTCTTGCAAAGATATTTTAATTAAAGCGTCGAATGACCTCTTAGGCAAAAAAACAATCTTATGTCAATTGAGCTATGTTCGATTTGGATGTCATCAATCCATTTTAACATTCGTCAATGGTGAAAGATTGAATTAAAAAATATTAAAATATAAGAAACTAAATTGAAAGCTTCAAACTTTTTAAACAGTAAGAAATAAATTGAAAAAAATACTCAAACATTAAAGTCTTAGTACATATTTGATATTAGTCATGTTTTTATTACTATTATTTGCAAGGATTCTACCAATGACTATTTTTTTTTTTTTTTTTTTTTTTTTCTTTTATTTATCATCATCAACCAATTTTAACATTCACCAATTTTTGTTTTTTTTTTTTCGTGCTTATTGTCTCAACACATATTAGTCATCCTCGACGGTTGGACCTAGTAAACTCTTGCTCATTAAATCATGTTCAAATTTAAAGCGTAATCATTTTTTTTTATAAATACCACATATATCATATATATACTTTGAGTTAAAAATAAAATTGAAAACATAAAATTTACTTTAAATAACTAAATTTATTCGTTAAAGTAGACATAGATCGACAGTAATTGACATGTATACTACCTTACTTTAGATTGGATGCTCAAATTCTCATACCCCATTTATTATACTTAAGAAAAAGATTAAATTTATTCAAATTTAAAAGAAAAAAAATATATCAATTTATATCTCTAAATTTTGTATTTTTTTTTAAACCAATGACCTCTTAGTCAAAGGCTCAAACTTGGGACAATTGAACTAGACTCGATTTGACTAAATTTTGCAAGTTGATTCAACTAAAATCATAAACTAATAATTGTATCATTTAAAATTTTAAGGCCCTATTTGATAACTGTTTTATTTTTAAAATTAGGCTTATAAATACTATTTCTACTTATAAGTTTCATTGTTTTGTTATTTCCTTTCTACAGATATTAAAAAAAAAAAAAAAAAAAAAAAAAAAAAAAAAAAAAAAAATTAAAATTTGAAGGAAAAAAAAAACATAATTTTTTTTTTCTTGAAATTTACTCCGAATTTAAGAAAGGTGAAAATCATAGTAAAGATATTTAGAAGAAAAAACCTAAATTTCAAAAATGTAAAATTAAATACGAAATAGTTATCAAACAATGCCCTAAACTTACATAATCGAATTCATTTAGATTCTTGGTTAATGATTCATTACTATTTTCACTTACTCCATTTGAAATCAATTAAAAGTCAAATAAATAAAATTATTCTCCCAAATTCCTATTAAGGTAGGAAGAAAAATTATTAAAATATTAGAAAAGCAAAGTAGAATCCATGACATTAATTTAACATACATACAAACCATTGTCAACATTTCAACATAATCTACTTGTGTACTTTCACTGACATGAAAACCATACATAATTTTACAGCCTAATTGTAAATTAACAAAACAAACCAGCAATATCATTTCATTACAAACAACAAGCCATCTAATGAAACATTTCAATTCCATCTTTTTCTTATGGCTGAATGAAGGATAATGTGAATCTAGTAAGGCTTCTAGAGATCAACATGACCAGCAATATCATTGTCACTAGAATCGCTTTCCTCATCGCTTACATCTTCGTCTTCTTCACTCTCATCATCTTCCACAGTCGAATTCGCCACATTTTCCCGTTTCGCGTAACGTTCACAGTACTCTGTCAGTCCAAACAACACACTAACAATATGCACTTCCATTCGCGTCTCGTAAAATTTTAGATTGAAATCTTATCTCTATCTCAAAATATTACACTTCTCAAGATCTTGTTCTCATCCTAGTCTTGTACTTCCTTATATTTTATTTTGTTTCCTCAACTATGCATAGAAATTCATTTTTAGTCCTAGACATTCACTTGCTATATAGCATTTAGCAACAATCCTAACTATTTGTTATATAATTTCCAAAATATATTCGTACCTTTGACTTTTTGATCGTACTCGCTTCTATCTTTTAACATTAAAGACGCTGCATCACCATTAAGGGGGTCTGAAGGATTAGGATAGAGCAAAAGCTGTGGAAGGAAAACTTCAAAAACATTCAATAGGTCTGAAAATGGAAGTATGCAACAGAAAAGAAGTAAAGAAAAAAAAAAAAACTTGTTAGTCAGCATTCATGTCAAATTTTGAGCTTGAATAAGTAAAATGAAAGTTGGTCTAAAGTTACCAAACATTGGACTCCAGGCTTGGTTAATCACATCCAGGCATACAGAACCAGATCTGCAAGTAGAAAGAAGTTTTAAAATCATCAGAAAACTTCCACCTTATAAAAATAAGAATCAGTAATGAACCAGAGTGAAAACATAACGATCTTAAAGAAGTTGAGGGCCATAATATGTGAGGTCTAGTTTGCTCACAGTTCATCAACATTTGGATGATATATCTTGTTCACAAACCCAATAGAAGGGGACTTGTATGGATAAGCGTCGGGAAGTTCAACGTGGATCTTCCAAACTCCGCCTTCATACAAGCCTGTCATTGTTGCAGGCATTTTATATATTAGAATCTTCAAGGAATGACAGATAAACTTTCAAGAAGGTTTGAAGCAAATAAACTGTTGATGGGATGTATATGAAGTAAACATGAGAACTTCCATCTGAATCTTAAGTCACCATAAAAGTCAAATATTCCAAGACTTGTGGGTTATGAAGCCTATATAAAGTTCAAGGATGATGCTATGAAACTATGAAAATAAACATTCTACACGAGACTAATTTAAGAGTTGAAACGGTTGGGGCCAAAAGCATTTATGCATAATCATTAAACTAACGATCTCAAGAATGAGATCGAAAAAATCACTTGGAACCTGCAGTATACTACTCAGCACCAGCCCTACCCATTGGAGCAATTGGAAATACATTGTAAATTGTAAAAGAAGCAGAAGCATGAGAATGGGGAATACTTTCTTTTGGACCGTTGAATTCGACATTAAATTCACTGAGCCCATCGTCTACCGTCTCCACTTTGTAATCACTCATCATCCTGGATTTAGCATATGAGAATTGCAGCAAAGAAATAATAATCAATACCTTCTCAACAAAATGTTTCAGAAAAAAAATCTCCAGTGCATGATAGAGCCATTCATTATTGCAGTATATAGTGAATTACCACAAAGTTTTCTCCCATTAACCACAATAAACTAACAAACTCTGTAAATGATTCAATCATGTCAATTGTCATCTAAAACATCAATTACATGCAATTTTTATTTTCCCATGTGGATTTCAAGATAAGATACAATTCCTATTTCTGCTGATTTAAAAACATATGTAACTATTTTTTCTTCTCCAGCTGATGCATAGGATATAAGATGAAAATTTAGTAGATTACTACTCCATATTTATGCCTAAACTAAGTTCCCTAAAATCCTCCAACTTCAAAATGGTAGGTCAGAGAGCCAAAGGCAAGCAAACTATTCCTCAATTTCTCTTGCAATTCATCAAGGGAAAATAGTTTCAGCATTTTTATCTATCTGTTAAAAAATTCTAGAAAAAGAACTTTGGCATTAGCACCAACACCAAATACTTTCAAGTTTGAAGGTCATTGAACTTTAACAATACTTGGGACATATTTAGAATGGCTTTCTAAGTGCGAATTTTTTAAGCATTTAGAAAGTCATTCCAACCAGACCCTTAGATTTTCCCCTCTTGTTCCCACTATTGCATACCCGAAAAATCCTAGATTCCACTATAATTTCTCATTGCTCAAGCTCAAAGTTTTGTAAGAAACCGAGCTTTCATTGAGAAAAAAATGAAAGAATAAACAAGAGCATACAAAAAACATCGAGACAAAAAAAAATCCCCAAGAACTTACAAAAAGGGACTTCAATCCAACAAAATCAAACTAAGACCATAATTACAAGAAGGCCTAGTGACCGACTCCCACAACGAGACATTAAACCTAATCACCTCCCAAACCTCGTCACAGGACCACTGCACCTCTCTAAAAATCATGTTATTTCTCTCAATTCCAGCCCCCCCACAAAATAGCAAAGAAGCTAGTGTGCCACAAAACTGTGTCTTTCTCTCGAAAAGGCGAACTCAGGAGCACCTCCTCAATCATAGAAAAACCGTCATGATTCCAAACCCAACAAAAGTCAAAAGCTTTCAACCATCTAGCCCAGAGGGGCAGGACAAACTGACAGCCCCACAACAAATGATGAAGGCCCTCAGCATGACGCCTACGCAAAATGCACCACTGAGGGCACAACACCAGAGAAGAATGCGTCTGAACATGGTCCAAAGTGTTGACTCTCCTGTGTAAAACCTGTCACACAAAAAATTTAACCTTCCTATGGACTCTCAAGCTCAGGTATTAGCACCTTCATGATAGTTTTTCATAAATTTCTTGTAGTCAATATCATCGTACAAACATATCAACATGCAAGAACTAGAGAGCAATTGTTACAGCAATTGAGACAGAAACTAATGAGAAAACTTTACTAGTCAATCATTATGAATAAGCAACTCACAATTTCATGACATCCATATCTCTCCGCTTGTTTGGAGACGACATTTTGAATTCCAACACGTCAAAAATTTCAAAAGAAAGCCTGCCAAAAATTGCTCAATAGCATCACTTCTCTAATCAGACAAGTAAACAAACTATAGCATCATATTCTCTCACCCATATGCTTCCCCAGAAGCCAAACATTTGCATCAACCAAATGAAGCAAATTATTGAGACAGCCTTAAATACAAGAATTCCATAGAGATCTACTATTATAAACAAACAAAAAAAAAACATGATAATCACGGGGCTGTATTATGCAACTATAGTTGCCAAATGCATCCACAGAAACAAATAAAGCAAACTTACAGTAACTTTTTTATAAAAAAATTGAAATAAATCATCTAATAACAAAGCCTTACAAGAAACTAGATCCCCTTTTCCATTAAGATCTAAATTAGACAGGCAGATCAGAATTCAATCTTCAACATCCATAAACAACAAAAGATAATATTTAAAGTTGTCTGATAGATGACTCCAATGCCTCAACAAAACCAAGACTCAAAGGGTATAATCCATCATCCAAAATAAAGTTCCTAAACAAATAGCTCCTTGTTTAACTTATTAGACAAAAAGAAAAAGGACAAAATCAACAACAACAAATAAAGAAATAAGCCTTTTTTCTCCTCCCCCACTTAACCAAACAGAAGCATTACACCAGAAATCCAACCAAACAAGAAGGAAACAATTTTATACAGAAATCCCAGAGTTAAGCTCCTTGAATATGGTTTAAAACAGGTCTTGTTTGAAGATCCATGTCCTGCCCACTTGACCCAATATTGATTTTTGATTGAAAATGGTTATTTTCCGCTAAGAAAATGACTCTTGAGTAAAGGGATGGGGAAGTTTCTTACAAGGGCAGCTTTGCAATGGCGTGAAAATCGCAGCTCAATGAAGAAAGCTCAGAGCAGAAGGGCAAAACTCTGGAATGACAAAGAAGAAAGGATTCATCGGCAACAGAGAACAAGTACAGAAATGGGAGAGGAGTAATAAATTTTCCATTATTGACAATTTTTTATAAGAAAAGTCGGATAAAATATTGGTTTTAGAATTTTATTAAATGATTGAATTGAAGTTTTGTTCTTGAAAATTTAAATATATTGTACATTAAAATTGCTGTCGATTAATTATACTAAAAAAAAAAAAAAAATTGTTGTCAATTGCATTGAAAAATAAAACGAGTTGGCAACGAAGTGGCCTTTACTTTCAATTTCAATATGTATGTATTTAATTTGTTTTTATTGTACATTGAAAACAATATTAGTTAAAACAATTTTTTTCATATTTAAAATTACTTCCAAATTTAAAATTTAAACAGAGCTATTTAATCACTCAAAATTGTTTTTGATGTTTAGTGTTACACTTTTAAACGTGATTTTCATACAATTAAAATTAATTTTGAATGATTGAAAGTGATTATTTTTAACGATTTCAAAATCACTTCCAAATTGTCTTAAGAAAATTTAACTAACTCTATTTTGGCCAAGCCGAGCATACGATAAGATATTAATTATCATCTTAAAGTGCGATGATTTGATCTTCATCTCCAACTAGTTAAGACATCTACTCTAAATCAGTGAAATGTTCAAATCCTCTCCAACTCACACACATGCACCCACTCAAGCACATACTTTTCCACGACACAAAAAAAAAATGGAAAGATATCTAAAATGGATCACAAAGACTAAAATGATATTTTTATCTAAATTCTTTTATGTTATTTGTATTGAAAAAGATTTGAAATGAATGTAATAAAAATATTGTTTAAACTCATGCACGAAAAGAAAATGTTTATTAATATAGACTTTTAGTCTTTGTTTATTAATAAAAATAAAAATACAACAAGATTAAGTAATTTACCTCAAAAATATATGAAATCTTGCCAAATTCAATTTTCTATTTTTTAAAAAAAAAAATAATAAATAAAACATGTATGAAATAACTTAAATTTTCAAATTATTTATGTGATAACTGTTGAGCTTCAAACACATAACTTAAGCCCAAAATATCTCAGATTGACACCTATTTTCTGTGTGAGATGGAGAATGCTCCACGTTACTTTTCTCATGCAACCAAACAAATTCAAACCCTAATTTCTCATCAATTTAGACAAATATAAAGGAAAAAGTTTGAGAGAGGTTGAAGCTCGTTTGTTTTGTTGAAGAAGATGATCGAAGGTAAAGAAGAAAAAGATTGATCGAAGGTAAAGAAGAAAAAGATGATCGAAGGTAAAGAAGAAAAAGATGAATATGTTGATGAAGAAGAGTAAGGTTAACAGCTATATCACATAGCTTCGGTAATCTTCTATTGTTTTATTCAAACTTCTTTTATGGAGATTTTACAGAGGTGACTTAAGATAAGTCTTTATCTCTTACTAACTCTTTGACTATCTCTTTCCCCTAACTCTCCGTCCAATTTCTTGTAATATATATGGACTTTACAAAGGACTTTATGAAGAACACATTTCTGTTTTAGAGTAAGGAATTTAATAAAATAAAAGCTTCATTCTCATCTCCCACTTTATCTCCCATGTGCTTGATGATGTTTTTATTTTCAACTCATTTAGATTTTCCATCATGGATTTGTTTGCATTCATCTTGTATGTAAAGAACTTTTCTCTTAAATAGGTCTTGTTTGGTAAATCTTTTGAGAGATATAACTCAGCAAGCTTAGTCCGCATTGCATATGTTGTCTCTTGATCAATAACTTGTCTTAGAACACAGTCATGTAGATTTAGGATCAATGTACCATGGGTTGTTACTTTTATTGTTTCCATTTCTTCTTCTGTGATAGATTTAGGAAGTTTAGTAAGATCTTGGATTGCTTTCAATGTCTTTTGTTGTCCAACCTTGATCTTGGCTTTCCATAGTTCGAAATCTGATCTGTCATCAAACTTCTCAATGTCATATTTTGCAATTGACATGTGTTTGCTTGAATCTTTAATCTTTTTGTCTTTCTTAATTATCAAGAATCTGAATCTTTCTTCTTCTTGCAAGTTCTGATGCCAATTTGTTAGGCTGAAATGGGATTCAAACACTGAACTTAAGCCCAAAATACCTCAGATGGACACCTCTTTTTCTGTGTGAGATGGAGAATGCTCCACGTTGCTTTTCTCATGCAACAAAACAAGTTCAAACCCTAATTTCTCATCAGTTTAGGCAAATGTAAAGGAAAAAGTTTGAGAGAGGCCGAAGCTCTGCCGGTTTGTTTTGTTGAAGAAGATGATCGAAGGTAAAGAAGAAGATGAATCTGTTGATGACGAAGATGAAGGTTACCATATATATCACATAGCCTCAGTAATCTTCTATGGTTTTATTCAAGCTTCTTTTATGGAGATTTTATAGAGGTGACTTTAGATAAGTCTTTATCTCTTACTAACTCTCTGACTATTTCTTTTTTCTATCTCTAGTCCAATTTCTTGTAATATATATGGATTTTATAAAAAAAATTTATGAAGAACACATTTCTGTTTTAGAACGTAACAGATTTATTGTTATTTTTACAATAACAAACCACGAAATTCATTTGAAAATTCTTAATAAATAAATAAAATACTCAAAATCTTACTCAACCAAACAAATTGAAAGATATCTAATTGATTAGATGGTAGGTATTGCAAATTTGTTAAGACAACCATTAAAGTGTCTTTATTATTTAGTAAAAAAAAAACGTCTTTATTATTTATTTATTTTTTTCTATGAGGTTGTAAGTTTGAATTTTTATTTATATAATTATGATATAATATTCTAAAAGAAAATTAAAAAGTATGGATTACAAATGTTAAATATCAGTCCATTGCATTTTGTGTCACTTTATAAATTCCATCTTTTATAGCAAAAAGTTTTTAACTTATATTTTTTAGATTCAATTTTCATTTTCAACCATGACCAATAATACTAGCTTGAGGTTTCTTCTTTTATAGTAATTTTGAATAAATAATAATAATAATAAAATCATGACATTTACCTTCTCCTAGAGTTTGTTTGTTTGTTTTTTTTTTTTTTTTTTTTTTTTTTTGATAAAATCTCCTAGAGTTTGTTAATCTATATAACCTCATTTTTAATATTATTTTAAGATGAATTTAATGATTAAAATGTTAATATTAAAGCAACTCAGTTATAATTGCTAATAACTCAACTAATTATAATATAAGTTATTTTATAATGGTTGAAAATTTGTAACATCCCTCCCTCCTAAAAAGGAAGAAAAAAAAATGTAGTCCACCTTTGTTGAACATATTAAAGAGATAATGGCTAAAAATAAAAAAAGGTATATTAATTAATGCGAGGATGGAACCCATGACCTCTTAGTCACGGCACAACCGTATGCCAATTGAGCTATGCTCGATTTGGCCACATGATTACCTCAAATATTTTTTCTTCGTATTTTTTATGACTTTGTCCAAATGTCGTTTCATTTTTTTTCCCTTTTTTTTTAATCTTCATCTTTTTTGCTTTATTTATTTTATATTTTTTACTAGTTAACTAAATTTGGAGATCACAACTATTTCTTTTTTGATTTATTGTTTTTTAAACTCCATTTTTTTTTTTAACATTTTCTAGTAAAAGTTTGTATTAATTTTTTTTTGTTTATATATAAAATTTATACTAATTAAGTATACAGTTGATGAATTGTAGCTAAATAACACTTATTGTTAAAAAACTCACCATTGTGCTAAAATGCTAAGTATAACCAAAATGAAAATTGACTACTAAATAAAATCAATTCAATATATTAAATAACAAAAAATAATTTAGATCACATGGTTTAGATTTATTATTATTTTTTAGGAGAATTTAGAATCAATTTACTAATTAAACTTAATTGAATTAATTTTTACTGATTAATGGAAACTAAATAAAATGTAAAAACTAACTAGATGGAATTGAATGTTATGAAATTTAATTATATAGAAATAATTTAATAATTAGACATGGTTAATATAAAATACTTTGTTAGAATATTAATATAAAATAATTAATAACTTAAATTAATTTATTATTTATTTGAGTTAACTTTATTTGATTATTAATCCATATTTATAATGAAATAAAATTCATATTTTCAAAAGTAATTACACAAAATAAACAAATATATAATCTATTTTCATAAATCACACCTATATCATTTATTTTCATAATAAATATTTGATGACATTTTCATGCAGAACCAAACACAGACATATCATCCTCAAACGTCTTTTATTCTCAAGTATCTACAAATCTTTAAACCAAACAACCCTTAAGGCCACATGAACGACCAAACCTGCTTTAGAGCTAAAATTGGGAGAAGAGTTAAGACTAAGCTAAGTAAAAATATGTTAGTTATACACCCTAGTAGATCAGGCCAACAAGAGCATAACTCAACTTACATGATGGATGACTAGTTACCAAGAGGTCTTAGGTTCGATCTCCCACTCTCACTCCACATGTTGTCGAAAAAGGAAAAAGAAAAAAAAAAATCTAGTTGACAAGCAAATTAGTAGTGAAGCTCAATGTGGTTCAATCTTCAAATGATGCAGTTCTTGAGATAAGTCTGGTTCTTATGACTGCAATTTATGAACTGTACACTTATATGTACTTGTACTCGAATTTGAGCTACACAATTACCTCCCTGCCAGAAATCAACTATAATAGTATTCAAAGCTCTTTACCAACTATACATATTTACCAACACAAATATATAATAAATACTCCACAATGTTACAACGAATAACTGATGCCTGGTTCCATTGTCCACCAGATTGACAGGAAACAAAATTAAAGAAAAATAAACAAATTTACATAACAGAATAGCCTTGGAGTTGAAGATAAGAAAAAAAGAGAAAATTCATATCATATGACTCTGACTCATTGTCAAGCCTCATCCTGCAATTTGAGAATGGTTTCAAGAGCACAAACTTTCAATCTCAAATGCAATATATAATGAGCCGTCTTAGCAAAGAGAAGTTCCCGTTGCAACCCTCGGCCACCGGGCACCACCCACCGGAGCTTCTGCACTTTCCGACGAACATCTCGTTCTTCTCTCCTCTTCCTCTTCAAGCTCAAATCAGCCACATTGTGATGACAAGAGGAACTGGAAGTAGCCATCAAATCCGGTGAAGCCATTAGAAGAAACTGACAACAATACAAAAGGGCAATGAAGGGAGTAGAAAAGAGATGACTATGGGAATGGGTTTGAGTTTTGGATATATAAGAGAAGTTCAGTTGGGTGGTGGGGTTTTGAGTTTTGTGGAGAAATGAAGTTTCAGGTGGGGGATTTGTGATTCCATGTGGACAAATAGTTGAAAAATATTGTATGGGTGTGGAGAAGGGTTCGGTACACGTGTCAGACAGTGATTGGATGAAAAATCATGGCCACTAGTTTGTTTGCCAGAAATTGACAGACAACTGACACTGCACTCCCAGAATGCCGACAGCTGTCGTCCTTCGGCTCATGTGCTATCCAATTCCTTGAAGAGAAGGGAAGTGGGATTATGCCCTGTTGGGTTACACATGAAAGAATGTAAAAAGAAAAACAAATGAATCAATTCAGAACATTGCAGAATAACTAAAAATTAGAATTCTTATCAGCATTTCATTCGCTTCCTAGATTTTATTGCCACTAGAATCATCAAACCACATGTGATAAACAAACAGCATGGGATCTAGCAGAGATATGGCAGAGCAACATAAGTGATAGATCTAAAACAATTCCAACTTCTAGATTCTAGACGAAAACAGAGATTTCATCGATAAATCATAGTTAAATTATTGTTCGGTCAGGAAAGGTCTTTCTAATAATACAATGTACCATATTTACTTTCATCTATACAAATACACCTGCAGACTGGAATTGACCAACTGAGAGACAAATTCCATTCAATGCTGAAAGCAATTAGAGAAACATATAAAGCCACTCAAAGGACTAGCAGATGAGAACATGTGGAGAAGAAGATATGCACTATCCATCCCCAATTATTTCAAACCAGGTGGAAGAGAAGGTTGAGAAGATTAGGGGAGAAGCAGGGTCCTACCTCATAATGAGACATTCCCATTTGTTGAGTCCAAAGAAGATGCAGTGACAGATCTCGAGTTGAAATCTCATAATAAAGTATATTTCTTGGGCACGGTCTTGAGTCTTGACATGAAAATGAAATGTAGGAATTGCATATCTACAGCCACAACTTCAATGCTGCCAAATAGAAACCATGTGGAATCGACAGAGAACGGAAGAAAGGAAGTAAAACATCCACATGTATAGCTCTCCCTTTCCCTTATCTCTATTTAATGCAGAGTGCCAAATAACTATGTCATATGCTCAGCATAAAGGAGAGAAGAAGACAATTAGAATAAGTGAGCTCCTCCATCAGATTTCAGCCCTTTTGTGTAAACAACAGGAGCAAATATATAATATATGGATGCTCATCGAAATAAGATCAAGATATTGAGAATATACCCAATAATTTTCTTTTATAATTTCAATGTTCCAACATAATAGTATAATATCATACCAAGATTTATATCTTTGACGGCAACACAACTATGCCCCATGAATGAATACACCATAGATAATACACGTGCTTTCATTATTTCGAGTATATGTAAATATTGTCACCAAATCACTGAATAACATGTCATTATACCTAAAGAAAGATTGGAGGACATCAATCTTTCATTGTTACTGAAATCTCTCGATGTAAAACAAGATGCTGAAAAGAAAACCATAGAGAGCAGCAGAACATGGATGTTTTAACTTGATCGCCAGGGATTATCTCCATAGTAGAAAGCTGTGCCAACCATCAGTGCTACTGTAGCACCTTGGACAACCACACGAGCTCTCATTAGCATCTGCCCCAATTGAGAGTTTCCTTGTCTAAAGCTGATTAATCCAGCAGTGAGAACTCCAGCAGTGACAAATGCACCTGAATATTAAATTATATCAAAACAGAAACCAAAAGAGGAAAACACATAGCACTAAAATGAATTAACACCCATTGACTCTCTTAAGCAATTTCACTCATGTACAGCATTAAAATGAAACTCTTTTGTGCTATAGTATTGATGAAGGAAAATCCCCCACTTCCTCCAATCTGCTTAAAATTTCCATGCTCGTTGAACCATAATTGAAAAACCACCAGTCTAACCAAAGACAAAGCTTAAAAATCAATGAATTCCTTTAGAATTACCTTCAAAATACTTCTTCAATTTACTTTGGCTCCAATTTTCGATACGTTTAATTCATTTTCGTTAGTTTAAGTAACAACATAAAGGCCTATGAGTACAATAGCGACCAATAGATATTCACTAAGAATCTGTAATTATAATCCCCTATTTCATTGAGGATTGCCAGACATCTCCAAATCGGCCGGAAGCTCTATAATAAAGAAAAATCTCAAATACCCATAATTCAGCACGTCCAATACAACCCACTGACAGAATTCAAAAGGGAAAAATGGTATCCAAAGACACTAAGTATCTGTAATTATAATCCCCTATTTCATTGAGGATAGCCAGACATCTCCAAATCGGCCGGAAGCTCTATAATAAAGAAAATTCTCAAATACCCACAATTCAGCACGTCCAATACAACCCACTGACAGAATTCAAAAGGGAAAAATGGTATCCAAAGAAATTGAAGAAGTATCAATACTAAGGAGGAAGAAGTTGGAGTAATTACCGACGGGGACCAGAGGGTTCCTAGCGCGCTTCTTCTCTACGAAGAATTCGTCCAAATTGGGTTCATCTGAGCTCATTTTTGGGAATTGTGATGCCGATTTCAGGTTGATTGATGTGGGAAGAGAGATGAATCTTAATCAAAAACAGGAAAACGCAGAGAATTATTAAGCAACCAACAAAGAATGAATTGGTTTGGACGAAGGAAGAAGAAGTAGACGCCTGGCCTTGCCTTCCTCCTCTCGTACAAGTTCGACCGGGTGTGGATGTAAATCGGGCACGAATCAGCGGGTCGGGGGCCCATTCACCTATTTAAATCATGCAAAATTTTGAAAAATTTAAGATGAATAGAGCAAAATTAGAAATTAATGCTAAATTATATATATGTATGTTTGAATTAAGTATTTGTTTTAAAAATACTTTTATTCTTTCAAAATTACGACGTGACGATGACCTAGAACGACATAGTAATAACTGAGTCGTTTGCCTGAATTAAGTTTGAAAGAACGACGTGACGATGACCAAGAACGACATAGTAATAACTGAGTCGTTTGCCTGAATTAAGTTTGAAAGAACGATGTTTCGTCACGTCGATTTTTTTTATTCAACATTTGAATGAAGTTCTACTTCAAAGTTAATATTGTAATTTTTGAAAGAATATGAATATTTTTATAATTTAGGGAAAACATAAATAATATTTTTATAATCATTAACAAACTTATAAATGTTATATTCATTAAAAACGAATCGAAATAAGAATAAATTAAATCTTGTTTGGACAATTTTGTTTTGGTTTGAAAAGAAGAGTAGTTTATTTTAATTTGTTTGGTTAAATTATAAATTTAGTCAACAAACTTTTATGTCTGCGTTTAATAAGTCTTTAAACATTATAAATTATTTATTAAGTCCAAACTTTTAATTTTGTTTGTAGTTCAATTAGACTTGTATTGAGTAAATCCCTTAACATATTATATATTTTCCTTTGAAAAAAAATTATATATTTTTAAAAATTAATAAATCTATTAAACAAAATTGAATTTTGCAGAACATTAAATTTTAATTTTGTATCAAATAATAAATTCGACCAATTATACATAAAATTAAAAGTTGAAAGATATATTGGTAACGTCTACAAAAATTGGATTCTTGTTCTCGGTTACCTAATTTCAAGAACAAGATTAAGTGTAAAAAAAAACATAGTTCAATTAGTATAATGTATGAAGTATACACAAACATTTGAATCCACATCCCGCTTGTTGTAAATTAAAAAAAAAAAAAAAAAAAAAAACCTCATTACCTGTTATTTTATTGGTAAACATGACCTAATAATTCCTTTATTAAAGGATTGAAAGAACCATTTTCACGTAAAAAAATGTTAGAAATATAGTGTTTAAAATTTTAAAATTGAAAGATTCTATTACTTCATAATGTAATGTTCACATGGAAGGAATCATGCAATTGACCATTTTTTTTTCTTTCTGACGAGCGTAAAATTCAAACCTCTGATCTCTTGGTCGAGACTACATACTTTTATGTATGTTATGCAGATGACAACTATTTGGAAGCTTTACAAACTGGGTCTATGCAGTCCCAGCAGGGGTAGCAAAATTCACACAATCCTCATTCCAGCTTTACATTCTATAGCTTCATTATGCAGGCACAATAACCCCGCATACGACAATTAGGTCCCGACCCAAAATCGTCAACAGTTACTCGAGAAACCACACCATACTGTAAGAGACTTTGGCTAATTTTCATCGCATTATCAATGGTAAAAGTGTCAATGATAGAGTGCAATTGATGAACTGAGAAAGCTACCGAATTCGCCTAACCGACTACTAATATCACTTAAAAAACTTCCAAGAGCTGAGAAGTCAATACAATGCAATTTTAACACTTGAATTCATTCTATCCTTCATTCTAATCCTTCTGAACATCTACCTCCTACGGTTCGTAGTAAACTCAACGTCATGAAGAAGGAAAGCATACACATACTCAGCAGGGGGGAAAACGGAGTACGACGTAATCAAGTATACCTAATTTTCAATCTGAAGTTAGGTCTTGAGATCGTTAGACATAGCTGAGGGTACACAGTGTGTTGCCAGAATATCTGAAGTGGCTACTTTGGCTGTACTTGTACGGAGGACAGCTATCTGGAACATTGCAGCAAACAAACAATGAGACTCCAGATATCATTAGAAAAAATGGAGAAGATAATCGTTAAGAAAGAAGGGAGGGATAGAACCTGTTGGTATTCTAAATCGAACTTCAAAAACTCATCGTCACAACTTTCGACCATGTTAGCCAAGCTCTTGAGGTTCTTCACAGGTTTACCATTGAAAGCAAGAACCTATAATGCACAAAGATGATCGAGCACCATTATTACTTGCAATTAAAATGACATCCTCCTGAAGGCTATTTGATATAATCCAAACCTGGGTGTTAACGATGTCTTCATATCCAATGTTGATATCAGCCACGAGTACCTGCAAGAAATTTACAAGATAAAAAGAGAAAAGGTTGAGAAGTTAAAAGTCAGAGCAAAATACACAGACATTATATAGAGAGAACCTGAAGTAAAGAGAAGAGAGTAAAAGAGAGAACCTGAGAAACCACTACTAGCTGCTCATCAGGTGATTGTTGCATTGAATGCAATAGTTTGTCCAAAAGTTTGACTGGAGCTTCATATTCATAATCCTTTCCGTACTATAATTCCAAGCATTTTCACAAAGTTCAGTATCATAGTGTATGCAAACTTAACATCAAATCAGTAAATGACTTCAAATCGCAATTTTTTTTAGGGATTATATGTATCACAACTCGTAAAAGAGAACATCTATGAATTAAGAGGGATGTTAGTGATCTCAACTCAAATTTATTCCCTTTCATACTATGCTCTCACTATTCAGTATTCACTACTGACTTGAAATTCTTTGCTTAAACACTTGGGATCGTTCCATAAATGTGTACTATAACAGCAAAAGTAAATTGGCTCCAACAACTTCTTTAAAACAATGTTTCAAAATGTTCATATACTCGGTGGTCAAAACAGGGCTTTTCCTTCAACTCAACAGAACTAATCACCTTGTGCTAAATAGAATCCTGATGTCTATTTAGCCTGTAAAGCCCCTTCACGGAGCAGGACAATATTTCTTTTTCCTATACTTCCAATGCTAAGCCTCCCTTTTCCTTCAACAGGATAGTAATCCTCCAAACTAACTCAACGAAAGACACCCTCCAAATCAGCTCCCTTCCAAAAGAAATCCCCGATAAACTCATCCAATTCCTTAGCAAATTCAAGAGAACTGGCCACATAAGAGTGAATCATCCTACACAGGATATCCAAGCTTCTTTTCATTTATTGACCTATCTTGTTAATAATATCTCATCAATCCAATTACAAATTGATAGGAACCAGGAATTGCAACGGAAATGAATAGAAAATATTATTCTTTTCATTTATTGACCTATCTTGTTAATAATATCTCATCAATCCAATTACAAATTGATAGGAACCAGGAATTGCAACGGAAATGAATAGAAAATATTATTGAAATAGTAAAGAAAAATACGATTCTAAAGCACTTTGTGAGATCTGGACTCTCCCAGAAAACTTCTCTCCATATTCTGCCCACCTCCAAACCCTCCTAACAACTCACCCTACGTATAACATGCTAACCAACTCCTATTGATGACAAATATCTCCTCCTAATATCCTAATAATATCCCTAATATTTCCCTATTAATATTCCTACCACGAATAATAAACAATAAGGAAACTTCCCACGTGACAGCCTTATACAAGCTGGAGGTTTCCTACTCAGTAGACAACCAATTTTGGTAAATTCAAAATGCAGGGCCACATCAAAGAAATTTCAATCCACTTTGTCATACACTTTCTCAAAGTCTATCTTGAAAACAAAGCCTCTTTTGTTGTTTCTTCTACATTCATCTATTGTTTCATTAGTAATCAAGATGGGGTCTATGGTTTCACGACCTTCAATGAAAGCTGCTTGAGAAACTGAATGGTACATTCATTCTACAAATGAAATGTTCTTTGAATCACTGAAGAATGAAGGACCTTATAATGCCCTTTGTTTAGGAAGCTCTATTTTAAGCTTAGAGTTTAGAGACAAAGCTTATAGGCCTAAAATCCGACACATCAAGACAGCTATGGTGTCCTTGAGGATGCTGCTGCTACAAGTTTCAATGTTTTATTTACAGTGCACTCACAATAGAATAATGAAATAGTACAAACAAAGCAGGTAAAAACTGAGCTAGCTGACAATAAGAGTAAGAGAATCATTTTTTTTTTGAAAAAAATAGCTGACAATAAGAGTAAGAGAATCATGCCTAACACATTATTGCTATAACCATTCAACTTCAAAATTCTATGTATTTTTTGTTCAACAAACTCCCAACATTTAATATCCTTTTAACATCCATCATGTAAATTCTAAAAAAGGTAAAAGAGAAAATAATCAAGAAAAAAAGCCAGCTAAAGCCTTGTCATAGATATTGGGGGGAGGGGGAAAGTATGTTGGGTAACAAACCTCAGAACGTAGATAAGGAACGGAAACAGTGCTAAAAACAAATCCTGCAATAATGTAATAAGAAGGGGGTTTGCCCTCATTATGTGCAGGAATGAACCTTCTGTAAGTTGCAAGCTGGTAGTTGAAACTGAGTATCTCAGAGTTGCGCAGAACTTTTATCGTTGCACTATCACCAGTATATTTTTGGGAGACAAGGTAACTGAAACCTATACGCTCACCATGCCGGAAAGGAACTGCAACATAATGACAGAGAGTGTGGACTGTGGGCTATCAAATAAATAAGAACAGGGATCTACATAACTCTTTTTCCAAAATAAGAACTTGTAAAGACACAGAAGCAACAATCTAAGGATTAGATTCTGCCATGCAATTGAATTAAACTCGCAAATCAGTGTTTTCTAAGGGCACCAGGCATATTGAGTGTCAATAGCCTCTGGATATTAAGCGCTATGCAAGATGCCCAAAAAAAGGCAGGTTCAGTGAAGTAAGGTGAAAAGAATAGAAACCGTATGAAAAATATTGTATAATAAAGCATTACATTATATAATATTTTCTAAAGAAAAGAAATGAGATAAGAGATTTTCTAAAGAAATAGGCATCCAACATTTTTCTTTCTTAGTATTTAAAAGAAGAAGAGAAAAAACAACAATGCGGAAGGCTTCCTTTTTTTAAAATGTTGCTACAAATAACAGTACTCGGCAATTATGCTTTAACCTAGTTCAGCCTTCTACCATAGGGGAGCTTTTTGCTCAACTCATTGGTGGTTTACCCTCCATGAAGAAAGTCAAAGTGCTGGAGGCCTGTAGAATATCTTAGCTTTGGGAATTATAGCTAGAAAGAAACAAGTAAAATTTTGTGGGGAAGGGAAGTGATTTTTTCTAAACGGAGGAGGTTTCTATTTCTCTGACTTTGTCTTGATGTACTTTGGAATGGACATTGTAATCACTCACCCTCCCATATTGCTAATCAGAAGATATTTTGTAATCCTATTGGTTAGGTTAGTATATGTGAATATACTCTATCTACCTTTCTTTGTACTTTTAGTAATTTTAGTGAATATAAATATAATTGTTCCTTTCTCAGAAAAAGAATCTTCATGAGAAGGCCTTTATATGTATATATTTTTTGAGAAGGGAAACAGGCCTTTATATGTATATAGGTATATTTTGCTAATCTTGTCAGTGTTAATGGAAGTAATCCAAAGATGTAATTACTATTATTCAAGAAGAGGCTAAATAAGTCGAAAGAGGGTTGCCACTTCGAGGATGATGCTTTTACATTGTGTAAAAATGATAAGACATACATTTACCTGTTCCATCATTTGCAATATCAACCCCATCAAAGCTGAGAATAATATCTCCTGGCTTCAAAACTTTGGATTCTGGGCCGGTGGGATCGATACGCCTAATACGGACACCCTTCTGATCTTGTTTCATACCCATAGCCTCACGAAGATCAGGATTTTCCATTTTCTGCCACTCAAGACCAAGAATTGGAAACCCTGGCATCCAAGAAATGTTATTACTTTAAGTAAAGAACCAAGTAAATCATAATAAAGACCAATGCCAATCAATGACTATAACTTAAATGGACCAGTCTGAACTTCACCCCACTCCAAGTGCCCAAATACCTGTATATGCTCCATTCTTCTCGTAATCCCGTATAAAATGCAAGATAACTGGTGTTGGTATGACATAACCTATATTTTCTGCATCGTCATGCTTGAGTGACTGAAATGCAATGCCTACACAGTTGCCTTTATCATTAAAGGCAGGCCCACCAGAATTACCAGAGTTTATAGCAGCATCTATCTACAGTAGAGAATAGTTGAAGTAAAGCATTAGCCATAATATCCCTATTCCTAAAAAACTACATAGCGCAAATATGGTCTAGTCTCAAAAGCTCAAAACCTGTAGACCCAGAAGCTCGGTAGACCCGTGAACATACGACAGGATCTCTATCCGCGACACAACCCCACTTGTAACAGAAATTGTATCACCTCCAATTGGGTAACCAACAACAGTTACAGCATCTTGAAGTGCAGGTAATTCCCCAAATTCTACCGGTGAAACTCCCACCCAAAACTCGTCATCATCAACGGTAAGCATGGCTGCAACACATCAGAATACTCAATGCTTTGAGTTCACAACAAAATAAATGAATGGAACAAAAAATGTGGGCAAGTACAAGACAGTGAGATAAATGGTAGGTAAGCCCATAATTACATGGATCCCATTCCCGATCCACTTGCATCATTCATCTTTAATTAAGAGATCTAACATCTAAAGTTACCAAGTTTAGTGTACATAACATATCTTCGAGCATTTCCTAAATCAACATGCATGATAACCTTGAGCCAACAAAGAAATGACTAATATTCTCAACTCTAGCAACAATAAAATCTTGAATAACCGAATGCATGATAAAGTTAGCATCTATCAATTGAAAATAGGTCGAAGATAATCTAGGGTGAAGATTTCACCTTCATATTCCATTCCAAACATCATGAATTGAATAAAAACCCAAAGACAATGAAGAAGAAGAAGAAAGCGGTCAATGATTACCGATATCGCATTCAGTTCCGATCGCAAGTACAGTAGCCAAGTACTTCGTATCCGACCCACGCTTCTTAAGCTTAACCTGGGTATGATGCTCGACGGAATGAGCATTAGTGAGCACCCTCCTTCCACCAATCACAAATCCACTACTACTCGAGCTATATTGCCTCTTTCTCTGCCAAGGAAGCGAGAAATTTGGCTCCGTGTGCACACAGAACACCTTCACCACAGCGTCCATCGCCGGCATGACTCTCGCCATGCCCGGCCACTCGGGTTGAACCCGTTCAGAAACGACATTAAGCGGCAAAACGTCGCCAGAAGCTGTAAATTCACCATTTTCGACGCCGCGAGGGCCACGTCTAGAGGGAGAGAGTTGCGGGAACTTGTCGGGATTTTCCACATGCTTAGAGAGCTTCTTGGGCCTCCCACGGCGGTTCTGGTGGTGTTTGGAAGTGGAGGCCGGTTCCATGAGCTCGACGTTGCCGACTGAGAAAACATCGTCCATGGAAATCGAAACACTGGTGGCAGAGGCGGTGGTCGGCGGAGGAAAATCTAGGGCCTCCGCCTTCGAAGATTTGGGCTTACGGCCTCTTTTACGTTTGTTGTCACCCATCTCCGACGAGTTGAATCGGAGAGATTGAGGGTTTATCGGACGGGAAAAATGGGTTTTCGAATTTCGTTGTTCCGCTGAACCCTGAAATTCAGAACAGCCAAAATGTGGATCGGAGAGCGCTAAATGCTAATGGCTCCTCTGTTTATTACTCATTTTATAACTTCCAAAATTATACATCAACTTTCTAACCTTTTTTTTTTTTCTTTTACTTAAAACAAAATTTCATTTTCATTTTCATTTTCATTTTATTTTTTTATGGGAGATTCATACCTCCGACCTAGGGATGTGCATCGATCAATTCAAATCGATTTTGGGCCGAAATCGATGTCGAACTAATCCAATCGATTTCAGATTGCGAGAAATGAGTTTTTTTTTGCTTCCGACTGATGGTACAAATCGACATACATTTTCTTTTCTTTTCCGTTTCAAGCAACAACTAAGGGAGAGAGGCGTGAGGGTGGGGAGCACAAAAAAGAAAAGTAGAAAGGAACCAATAATTAGAAACCTTAAATTAAAAATGAATAAAAGAATTCATTCATTTTAATAAAATTGTTGTTAGTGAGTTGGGTCGGCTCTTTTTTCGAATTATGTTGCTCACACTACTTTGACCTCATAATCGAGGGCATATGTCTTAACCAATTGAATTACGTTAATGTTGAGTGCGTTGTTTTTTAAAGTCATTGTAGCTTGTTGATACCAAAATTTAGTATAAACGGTAGATTTGAAATTTAGAAGAACGAGTCGTGACCTACGAGATAAATGAGATGAGAGGCCTTACACCGGTGTGGTACTAACCACAGGGACTCCGACACTCAAGTTAGCTTGAAGGAAAAATCTTGTGGAATATGGAAAGTATTAGTTTAGAATGTAAAAAAATCACTTACCCTTATCATCCTTCAATTTTCTCTTATATAGGTCTTCTATATGATCGTTGCTTGACTCTTTTAGTATTAAAACATGTAATGATTGTGATTATAACTCCAGAGCCATAATGAATATGTAACCGCCCATTAAGGGGCAGTTTTCTTCAAAGTCGGTCGACCCCAAGGGGTCAGACTTTTCATCTTCCTATTGGCCCATATGGGCCAGTTTCTACTGCCTTGAGTCGATCCTTCCTTTGGGGTCGGCATTTTGTTGCCGTCGAGCCGACCCTTGACGGGTTGGGCCTCAATCTTGTTGAGCTTTTTGACCCTTTTGTCTAGGGTCAAGTGATTTTACCTATAACATATCTCATAATTGTCAAACATCCTAACAAAATGTTGTGTTTCTTGGGCTAATGTACATGCATATAATTTCATGTTTTAAATTGCGTTTTATCCTTCAGAAGAGTAAATAACTTGGTATTGTCATTCAGAAGAGTAAATAACTTGGTATTGTTGTGGCAACTTTAAAAAGGTGTAAAATTTGTACAAACTATTTGAATTAGAGTTGCATATTCCCTTCAATGGTGGAAAGTGGTGATTCTTATAGGTATATTTGAGAGTTCATTACAGTATTTTAATTAATGCGATGATTGAACTCATAATCTTTTAGTCAGTGACATAACTTTTTGTTTGCAATCAGTAGTTGATCAAAGGGTTCTATACATTTCATTAATGTTTGAATATGGGTAAGATTCATATTATTTGGAGGTTGGAATTCAATTAATTATCCCTTAATTGACCATATTTTCATTCTTTTAGAATACCATATCACAAATATGGAGCACGAGATTTAAAATGTAGTTTTTTTTAGAGAGTAGAGATGCCTTGAACGAACATAATTATGTACAAATAATTATTTAAATATTTAGGCAATAAAAAAAAATAATAACACTTTATAAATCTTGTTACTAATTAGTAATAAATCTCTCCATTGTCAACATTTTTATCTTTTAATTTATAAAGAGGTAAATAAAGTTAAGAAAGACATAACTCAATGTCTTGACATGTATTTTCTCTTTGAAGTATGAGAGTCGATACTCATAACTTAATTTATTGTACTAAAATAAAAATAGGCAAACAAACTAGACGATTTAAACGTACCTTAGTGAATAAGATATATAATGTGATTTTAAATGTGATTGTTTAGTGAAAAAGAAAAAGAAAAAAAAACTCCGTGAAAGAAACAGAAATCTCGTAAGCTTTGGGCCTCTGGCTGCAAGCCTGAAAGTAACTACGTTTGGCCCAATTATGTCAACTCAACAGCCCATAAACGAGCCCAACAATCAATAATCAGCATTTAGTCAAGCCGGAGGCCCATTCAAAATTAACAAAGATTATATATATATATACATACACACATATGGTGTTTGCATAAATAGAAACGCGACGAAAATATCGGTAAATATAGCAAAATATAAATATTTTGCAAATATAGCAAAAATTAATGACTCACTGATGAAAATTGACAACTATAAGTGATTATCACTGATAAAAATTTACTGCTATTAGTTGATTATCACTCGTAAAAATTGTCATATTTACAAATATCTTCAAAATTTGTTATATCAGCTAATTAAAAAAATCTTAAATTGATACTTGGTGTAAATTCTCAAAAAAAATAACACTTATCATATCTTTTTTTTCTTACTAAATATTTGCAAATCTTACCTATCCTTTTATCTTGCGATAACTCGAATGTTCATTTGTAATTGGTAATTTTGAAAAAAGTTCAAACATATTTTTTATTTAAAAAATAGCCAAATACTAGAATCTAAAACGATTTTCTGAACTAAAATACTCTCCAAACCCTAAACCCTAAACTATAAAATTCAAAACCTTAAACCCTACAAATAAGGTAAAAATCAATTTCAGTTTGGGTCATTTTTTCAATAAAAAAACTTAAAGGAACTCCTCAAATAATCTTTCTTAAATGTCATTCTTGAAAGATCGATTTTGAAAAAAAGACAAAAAAGAAATTTATTGAAAAAATGACCAAAAGATAAATCAAATTTTACATTATTTGTACGGTCTAGGATGAAATATTTATGGATTAAAAAAAAAAAAATCAGTGTTTAGGATTTTGAGGAGTATTTTAGTCCCTCACATTATTTTGGTCATTTTTCAAATAAAAATCATGTTTGAACTTTTTTTTAAACAACCAATTAAAAACGGACATTCTTCAAGTTTTTAAAAACGAACATTCTTCAAGTTTTTTTTTTTTTTTTAAGCAAGCTTATAAAAATATTTTGAGTTTCTTGGTTTTGTTATATATCATTTAGAATGTTTTCAAAACCCAGGCAAGATTTGAAAAGTAAAAAAAAGTAGTTTTAAAATTTGTTTTTGTTTTTAGAATTAAAACTTGTTTTTGTTTTTAGAATTAGACTAAGAATTTAAAAGTTTGTAAAACTATTACAAAGAAATGGTAAAAAAAAAAACACCATTTCTAAAAACCAAAAAACAAAAATGAAAAGAAACCTTATTTATTTATTTATTATTATTATTATTATTATTATATTTTTTTTTAAAAGTTAATAACAGTATAATGAGTAAAAATAATGTAGGAACATTTTGATTCGACAGTCTAATTTTTTATTTTTTTTAATTATATTCGGAGTAACTAACCTCTTAGTTCATATATTATACCAGTTGAAGATGATGATGATTTTTTTTTTTTTATTGATTATGAAAATTAATATATGCAGGTAAAATGAAAAGAAAATCCTCTATTGTAGTAGAATCAAAATCTTAACGATTGACTAACAGTGGTTTTACTTTTCACCTTTACATTGCATATATCCAATTCTAGAATCAAAATCTTCTTCGCATTCGTTATGTCTTTTATGGTTATTAAAATATATTTTTAAAAAAATCGTGTTTAACATTTATCATGCATATTTAATTTTTCAGGTGGATTTTAAAAAAAATAAATAGGTGTAAAATCGAGCCTCTCACATAAAATTAATAGGAATCATGGTACAAAATATATATATATATATATATATATATATTATTTGAACTGGAATTTCTTAAAATATTATTTTAAGTTGAACAAATGTTAAGTCAGTGACCAAACTGCCAAAGCGAGCATGGCTCAGCGGCATATGTATGTGTTGACGACCAAGAGGTCTGTGGTTCGAATCCCTCCACCCCCAATGTACTAAAAAAAAAAAGATATGACAATTTCTATCGCTGACCACCTCAGCTTTTTATCAATTTTTTGTGCAAAAGTAAACTCTATGGGAGTCAGACAAGGCCAATTAGAAGAGGCCGAAAGAGACCAACCTCGTGAGGTCGGCCAACGCACAAGATGGCCGACCCCAAGAAACACTCATAGGGATTGACTATGACTCGAAGGACCATCCTCATGAGGGACTAAAGGGTTGACACCCACAAATGATATCTACGACTCTTTCAAATCATCAATAATTGAGACCAGTTTCCAACTAGAGTTCAGGTCCGTTACTATTTTCCTTTTATTCAAATATCTCGTAAATTCCAGCAGAATTCTCGACCCAACTAAACGATGATTTTGTTTATATTACCAAACTCCGTATAAATAAAAGTGATACAAAGATACGAAAAGATAGGTCTAAAATACTACTAATCTACTATCTAAACTATCTACAAACTCATACCTAACTTAAGCGTCGAAGTGTAGACTTAACTGCACTTGCAAAGTTCTCTTGTTTTGCAAAGTGATTTGTTTCATTTTCTCTTTTCATCCAAATTTCGGAAATCCTAAACCCTAAACCCTAAAACCCTAAACCGTATGACAATTTTTTTTAATCTAAAACAAATTAGGGAAAGTAAATTACCCCTTTTTGAATAGAAAATCATGAGGTTCAGACAAATTTCTGTAAGTTACTGTGAGAGTTAAACAAAACAAGGAGCTGTATTTCTGCAAAAGCAGAAAAGTGATAGAAGACAGTCCATGAAAACACACAGAAAAGGCAGCTCAGAAAGATTTGGCTTATACTAGATAAAAACATTCTCTGCAGTTTGCAAAAGCAGATTCCTTGCCCTTTCTAACCTAATTTTGGTCATTGTTTATTGGTACTTTTGTGTAATATAACAACAGTTCCAGCACAAGAATACAAACCTAAATTCTGGGGTTGTGTCTTTTGTTAGACCTACAAATGCTTATGGTAAAACCACCCAACCAAAAATATTTCAACTTTGAAAAGCACTTGTGGTTGTTTGTGGCACCAATATTATTTGAAGATCTTCCAAAGTGTTTATTAACTTAATGTGCTGTTTGGTACAAGGTCAGAGAATGTTCAATGCCCTTGATTAGGGGCCTACGTACCCACTTATATGTACCTAATGCTACTCCAATTTCGATTTCATAATTTGAAAATATATCGAGTTAAACTTAAATTATAAATTTGGTCTCATGATTTAAGGTAAGAAATGGTTCTAGTCTCTAGTGTCGGGTTAAACTTCAAAATATTTTTTTAATAACATCTGAGCATTCAAACATTTGATCTCTTGGTCGAAAATATATGCATTCAGAGTAGAGCTATGCTCATGTTGACATGTTGTTCCTAATTTATTTTACCCATTACAAAAAAGAAGTTTGTGTCAAATCGAGCATAGCTCAATTGACATAAAGTTGTACCATTCATTCAATCCCCCCCCCCCCCGCATTAATTAAATACCTTTGCACTATGGTAAGAACAAAGATGATTTGTGAAGTCCCCTCACCAAACCATAGGGGACCGACAAATTGAAAGTTTTAAACCTACGAAAGCTAAATTGAAACGTTTTAAACCATAACAATCAAAATGAAATTTTGTCCAAAACATAAAGACCAAATTATTCTAATTTTAACTCAAGTTAACTATTGTTTTATATGTCAACCTTCAGTAGTAATTAATATATTTTTTTTTTTTTTATGTTCAAATTTTCATATCCTATATTTGTTGTACTAATTAATTAAAAAAGCTATATGTATTTTCTCTTTATTTTGTTCTTACTTTAAAATGCTATATGTATTTTATCGAACGAGCATAGCTCAATTGACATAAAATTGTGCTCTTGACTAAGAGGTCATGAGTTCAATAATCGCATTAATTAAAATACATTTGCAAAAAAAAAAAAAAAAAATTATGTTCGAGACCGGACCATTTTTGTTAAACAAAAAAACATACTAATTTTTGTTCAATCCCTCCATCCCACATTAATTTAGTCAAACCGAGCATAACTCAATTGACCTAAGGTTGAGCTCGTGATTAAGAGGTTATAGGTTGAATCCTCGCATTAATTAAAATATCATCGAAAAAAAATAAAAAAAAAAAGAAAAAAAGAAAACTCGAGTTTTTATTCATGTAGTCCTTATGCTTTAAAAAGATTCATGAATGTTCCCATCTTTTCATTAAAGTTCTGAAAAATAGTTATTAAACTGTTCATCCAGAAAAAAACTAGAAAATGGAACATTGAAACAGTGAAATTCAATGTACTTGCAGGATCTAATAATATAAGCAGAAGGGTTGGGATTTGGGTGTCAAATTGTGCAATGATAATCAACTTTTAATGAGATCTTAATAGAGATTAGTTAGTTGGTAATGTAAGAACATAATATAAATATAAGAGATTAAGGGAGATATTGGAGAAGACAGAAAATCAGACAAGAGTGTTGGTTGAGTGGAGTTTAGCATCTGTTTTTTTAATGAATGTTTGTTTGTTGGTTCCCAATGCATGCTACAACTTGCCAAACCAACCTTGTTTTTGGGTCCCTCATTTATCCCATCTCACTGTGACATTGTGTTGGTCCACTGTTAAAAAAGATATCAACAATTGGTCATGGAAGCATCACTTTACTTGTAAAAAGTGATCGACAATAATATTTAAATTTATACACCGACAAATTGCACAAGCTACCGTCGAACTATAAAGTTTGTTACGATCACACTCTTGAAATTTGATCAATTATCTCTCGTAGTAATTTGTTAAGTATTTCAATCAGCTCTTTCTGTTATTTGTTGTGTTAAATTATTGCTTAATATAACTTCGTGCGACTTCACATATGTGACTCGCACGTAAATAGGAAACGATAAACTTGTCATTGGCGGATTTGGAAGGTTTTAGAAAAGAAAAGTCGATAGATGACGTTTTTTCTTGTTCAGACCTATTTTCTTCTAAAAGTTTGTGAAGTAAACAATATTAAACATTTTTGGAGTCGTGATGTCAAGAAAAATATTTTTATACTTACGTGAGTCATACATGTGAAACTCAATTAAACGATAATTTAACGGAATGAACTAGTTGCAACACTTAACAAACTACATCAGAGTGATCGATTTATCAATTTAAAAATTTAAAAGTGTGATTATAACATATATCTCATAGCTTAAAAGTTTAAAAGTGTAATTCCAACAAGAGCCTAGCTCAACTGACATGATGACTAGAGACCAAGAGTCTCTAAGTTTGATCCCCTATCCTCCTATATTGTAAAAAAAAAAAAAAAAAAAAAAAACAATGGTCGGTGCGATTTTACTATTTATAAACATTTTAGGGTTTCGTTTTTTAATTTTTATTCAAATAAAAAACAGAAAGTAAGTGATTCCAATTTATGATCTTAGAAAAAAGTTACTAGTATTTAAGTAGTTGAATTATTTTTTGATTGGTTGGAGTTAAATAATAGATAATATAGTATTATTATGAAAATATAAAAATTCATATTGTCGCCCTAACATGACTAAACCAAACAAATACAAGTTTATAGGGTTTGACTCTTATTTTGGTTTTCTAATTCATATTTAATCTACCATAAACACAATTTTAAGTGGGGTTCACATATGCTTTTTTTTCTTTAAAAAAAAAAACATATATAGAATAAGAATAAGATGACAAACACTATAATGAATATTTAAGCAAAGATTAAGAATATAGATTAAAATAAAAATGGTTAGTTTCACTAATTTTATTGGCACGTCTTTTATATAAGTACAAGCCAACATGAACATAGTTCAACTAGTATAATCTATAAACACCATATCAATGATTCTATCTTTCATTTGAAAAAAAATAGGTACTTAAAAAAAAAAAACTCTCAAATTACTAAAAGAAATTGAGATTTAAAAATTATAGAACTTAATTATAAGAGAAATTACACCACATGTCAATTTAGAGTAAAACAAAAAAAATATATAACATTTTTTTAAAAAAAAATTGACAATTTTTATCGCTGATAACAGATTAATAACGATCAGTGATAACTACTCATATACTTTTTTTTTTTAATAGGATTTTGTCAATGACTATCACTTGATAGACTGACTATCAATGATAGTCATTTTATTATTGACTATTTTTTTTTTTTTTATCATATTTGTAAAATATTTTATACTTTATTATATTTGTCATTATTTTGAACTTGATTGCTACCACTAAACTTAATTTCAAATTTCCACTAAAGAGATTTTTTTTTTTAGAAATCCATGAAGGTATATTGATGTTCACATTCATTGAACACTAAAAATACACTAAAAATATAAAAGGTAGATATTTATCTCAATGAAAGAAAAGGTAGATATATAATATAAAATTCAACCAAAGTTAGAAAACATATAAGTTCCCTTACATGTTGCAAGATTAAAAAAAGACAAATATAAATAACCTTATCCAAATTAAAATGGAAACCAATTAAAAAGTTTGAATGTCTTGAAATGTTTCTCATGTACATCCCATGAAAAAAAAAAAAAAAAAAAAAAAAATCCTGATGTTGGCAGTTACATAGATATAGATATAAGATAATTTTTTTTTTTTTTTTTTGAAAAATATAGATATAAGATAATTGATGTCACATTGTGCATTAGTGTTTTTCCATTAAAGGAATTTGGTCAACTTATAAAAGGTAAAAAAGTGTGAAGGTAATAAAGACATGAATAACTGCAATGTTTCATGGTCAACTGGCAAAGGACTGTCCCCCCTTTAAAATAAATAAATAAATTATTGAACAAAAAAAAAACAATATGGTAAACTTTAAAAGAGAAAAAAAAGTTTTAGAGCAATAAATAATTTAAATTTATACTGTATCATATCATGTAGCTAAAAAAAATATATATAAAAAAAGTTAAATAAATTTTTTAACTATTTCATATATTAAGGGCATGTTTAATAAGGTTTCCTTTTCCGATTCTCGTTTTTCAATTTTTGAAAAACAAATTTATTTAATAACTATTCACGTTTCTTGTTTCTAAATTTGGAACAACATTTCAAAAAATAAAAAATAGTTATCAAACAAGTTTCTGTTTCTGTATTTTTTTTTTTCTACTTTCTTTAAAAAAAAACAAGAAATAAAAGTAGTTATTAAACATGTTCTTGTTTCTAATTCTAAAAAAAAAAGAAACAAGAAACGAGAACATTATCAGACGGATTCTAAATTTTCATACCTCACAACTTTGTATTTTTTTTAATAAATTACTCGTAGAAAATATCATCTATCTTTTCTTTTAATTAACTAACTTATCAATTAATCTAGTAGGTAACATTTTTTCTTACGACAACAATGATTATAACAACATAGCACATCAAATTACTAATTATGTTCGTTCGAATTCTTAAGAGACCATGATATTTTTAGGTGACTTTTAGAGTTAAATAGATATGATACTCTAAGTCTCTACGGGTGTCCGTTTGAGATGAAGAACATTGTATTTTAAAAAAAAAAAAATAGATATGAGAAACATTTTTCTCAATTTTCTTATGATTTTAGTGCGACTGCACATACTTAGGGGTGTTTAGGGACACCAACTTAGCATTGGTTGGACTGAGTTATTATAACCAACGTTTGACCCATCAACTATTATAACCCACAGAAAATAAAGTAACTATACCAACATAAATAGTATTCATTACTCACAGACTATCATAACCTAACTACGTACCATTATAATAATTCAGCCAACGCTCCAAACAACACAAACTATTGATATTTGTTAAAAAAAAAATATAATTAAAAGAAACTTTATTTTATCATTACTAAAAAGGAAAAAAAAAAACAAAACGCCTTTTCTTTTCAAAGTGAAGTGACGCATTTCCCCTTGACTGAAAGTACCAAATTACCCAAAGGACCAAACGCACCGTTTGACAGGCATTTGTTTCCCCTTGAATGAAAGTACCAAATTACCCAAAGGACCAAACGCACCGTTTGACAGGCATTTGGACAGGCTATAAAAGAGGTCGGTAGTAAGCCATCTATTCTCGAATTCGATCTTCTTCTTCTTCTTCTTCTTCTTCATCCTCCGCCGCCATAGTTCCCAATTCTTCTTAGAGAGAGAAACAGATTACCAGTAGAGAGAGAAACTTTACAAAACAAAACAAAATCCGATGGGAAATTGCCAAGCCGTCGACACAGCTTCTCTAATCATCCAACACCCAAATGGAAAACTCGACCGATTTTACTGCCCGGTTAACGCCGGCGAGGTCATGAAGTCAAATCCCGGCCACTACGTCGCCCTTCTCATCTCCACCAAACTCTGCTCATCGGAAACCACCGAAAGAAACCACCGCCGCCGTGATAACGACACCAATTTCAACTCGGTCCGATTGACCCGAATCAAGCTTCTCAAGCCCACCGATTCGCTCGTTCTCGGCCAAATTTACCGCCTCGTCACAACCCAAGGTCTGTTTAATTCCTTAATTCTTTGTTTCGTTTGATTAATTAATCTGATTTTGAAGATGGGTTCTTAATTTTGCGATGTGGGTTTAGATGTTTTGCAGGGTTTGAAAGCCAAACAGGAAGCCAAATTGAAGAGAAATTTGGAGATGGGATCTGAAGGGGAAATTAATCAGGTGGGTTAATTTCATTTCATTTTTTTTAATCCCTGTTTGGATTTTTGAAAATTGGAATCTGATTTTTTTTCTTTTTTTTCTTCTTCTTCAGGTGATGAAAAATGAAAGAAACAAAGTGAAAAATAATTCTAATTCAACCTTGGCAAAATCGAGAGGCTGGCAACCTTCTCTGCATAGCATTTCTGAAGCTGGAAGTTGAGGATTTATCATTTATGATTAAGAAATATAATAATGAAAAGAAATTTGTACTTTTTATTTTCTTCTGTAATTTTAGAGTGATATTTTTGTGCATACCAAAGGATTCCGGAGTAGTTAGCTTAGAAACCGAACAAAAAAAAAAAAAAAAAAAAAAGCTGAGATATGAAATGTTGTAGTTGGAATTTCATTTGAGAAATTGAAATTGGGTTTGGAAGATTGAAATAATTCCTACTTGTTCTTTGTGGTTTGATGAGCATTTCCTATTTTTTGTTTTCTCCCTTCTTCTTTTTTTGCAACGGTATTTTAATTAAAGCGAGGATTGAACCCATGACCTTATAGTCACGGGCACAACCTTATGCCAATTGGACTATGCTCGGTTTGACAATGTTTTCTCCCTTCTTACCTTCATGAAAATGAAAAAAAAAAAAAAAATGTGTATGTGAACTATTAACTTAATGAAGGTGTCGTCAAAAGATAGGAGGTTCGAATCTTTCATCGACTCAGAATTTGATATATTTTGTATTTTTTTTTTAATCAAGATGATAAGGACCTTTTTTTTTCTCTCTCTTTGGATATCTAATATTCATTTTATTATTAGGATATGAACATAGATGATTCAATGTCAACATAACTAAATTAGTTTAAGTTTATAGGTTTTTTTTTCGGATGTCTAATATTCATTTTGTTGTTACTTGATATAAACATAGATGATTCAATGTGAGCATAACTAAATTGGTCTAAGTTTATAGGTTCTATAACTTTAAATCACCCATTTAAACTAAAATATATATTCACGGAAGTATACATAAAGAACATTTAGAGTAAAATAATTAAAATATAACACTTTTTTTAATTTGCAAATATGGATTTTTTTTTTTTTTTTTTTAAACACAAATAGCTTTCTTTTCGTGATAGTCATCAATGACTATCAGTGATAGCGCTACTGATATAGACTATCAGTGATAACATAACTACAAATATACAGTCTATCAGTGACTATCACTGATTTTTTATTATATTTATAAAATATTTTATATTTGATTATATTTACCATTATTTTGGACATATTGTTATTTTATAACATAGTCTTATTCCTACTATTGTTAATCTAATAAAATATTAATTTTATTTGCATCATGAAAGATTATAGGTTTTTATAGTAATTAAGTTGTTTAATAACATTTTTTTAAAAAAAAAATTATGAATCTATTAAAAGTCTAATTAAATTTGCTAATTGATATATAATTCCAGGTCAAAAGTTGAATCTCTGTATTTAAAAAAAAGAAAAGAAAAAAAAAACTATTTTTTGTTCTTCAAATAAGCTAGGTTTTTAAAACGAAGTAAATTACTAGGCAGAGTAAATGGTTTGCCATAAAAGGGAAGGACAAAACGTTACAATCTTTTTAGAAGAATAAAAATAAAAAATTAAGCTCCCTTTATAGCAATTTTGTTTTTAGTTTTTGGTTTTTGAAAATTAAACTTATAAATTACTTTCATATTTGTTAAGGAAACATCACAATTTTTAGTCAAATTCTAAAAACAAAAGCTGTTCTTGAAAGTTTTTTTTTTTTTTTTTCAAATTTTTGCTTAGATTTTAGAAACACTTGAAAAGATAGATAACACAACCAATGAATTCTTAGGTTAATGTTTTGTTTATAGGCTAATTTTAAAAAACCAAAAACTAAATTGTTATAAAACGGGGCCTAAAGGAATATGAAACATAATATTTATTATATATGCAATTTTTAAAACCAGATTGAGTGAAAAATAGAAATAGTTAGAGAAATCAGGATTGAGTACACATTTCAAATTCAAAGTGAAGAGAAGAAGATAATGAGATTGAGATGGGTTCATGATATCCACATACCATTATTCAATTCAATGTTCTGCTTTTCAGCAAAGAAAAACATGGGACCATTCCATTTCCAACGTTGGACATGGACAACCCAACCCCCTCTTTTTCTAATTAAACAACATTCATAATTACACTTTGAATGTCGTCTTAGAATGTTTATTCCCTTTTGCACCCCCACACCCCGACCTCCTCGATTATCCGCTGCCCTACCGGCCACACCATACTCACGTTAGGTAGTTGCTAATAAAACTGTTAACCACATTGTTTCAGCCTCTTTGAATAATTTCTCCATGTCAATAGTAACTTAAGCGTGATAGTAATAGTATCGAATCCATTTTAAACCTAAAACCCATTTCGATTTACTTTTGGTAATTTTAGGGACTTATGTTTGTATTTTCCTATTAAATCACCAACCCAAAAACTAACACCCCCTCTCTTCTCGGATTTTTTTTCACAGATGACCCCCCTTGGGTTTCGTAATGTTTTTGGACTCCACCTCGAAAATAATTTTTTTGCTCTTTTGTTGACGTCATCAGCATTTCGCTTCGCTAGCACGAGCATGATCGAAAAATTCGGTAACACCCTTTTGTTGAGCACGAAGATACCATAGTCGCCTCCCTTGCGATCGTGCTCAGCGAAGGATATTACTTTTTCGTCGCGATAGTTCTCAGCAAACGCGTGCTCGTGCTCAACAAAAGTAAAAAAACATGCGTTTTAAAAAATTGAGTCATTTCGCATTAATTGAAGAGAAAATGACATTACATGGTTTCAAACTCAAGACCTTCTGCTTTAATACCATGTTAAATCACTAAACAATCTAAAAATTTAAGTTGATGGGTTACGATAAATCTAATTATATCAATACTACAACCGAAAAAGCTAAAATAGAAGACATTTAAAAGAACATCGACACAAGAGACGAGACCAATAGGTAGCATGTCTGGTTTTGATGATGATGGGTAAAAGATTAGGGTTGGGAAAGTTGAATGGATGTGGGGCATATAGTGTTTGAGATTGTTTAAGCAAAGGAAAGAATGTAAAAAGGGGATGAGATTTTGACCAAAAATGGAATTGATTGCAATGACATGAGAGGCATTGAGAGTGGAAGAAGGGAGAGAGAGTTGTGTGTGGTCTTTTTGCTTGTCTTTCTGTGCCATGCACACACCAGCATGCTCAATTCCAATCACTATGCATATTCTCAAAGACAAAGCAACATGTTGCCTTTTGCTTTTGTTTTGTAGCCTACACTTTCAATTCATTGATTAGGCCTTATCATGCTTCAAATGTGGACAAAATATTGGAATCACTTTACCTATGTGTGCATTCATATTCATATTCATAACATTTCATCATCATCAATTTTCTCTTTGAATCATATTTACTCTTTTGCCACTCTCTCTATCATACTTTAACTCGAAAATTTCTTCACTTGAGTCAATTTAGATGATTATATGCTGTATGGTTTAATCTAGTATGCTAAGAAGTTGCACTCTTGCAAATGAGAGAATAATTGTAATTTACACAACTTTAGGTAGCATAAGAAGTTCAAGAGATGACCATATTATTGATGTGAGTGCAATCAAAAGTCGGGGTATTTGTACAGATGACTAGGGGTGTACATGGGTTGGGTTGGGTTTGGAGATTTTTCAACCCAACCCGAAAATAGGTTCAACCCGCGAACCGAACCGAAAAATTCGGTTTTTTAATTTTGCAACCCAACCCAATCCATATTAAAAAAAAATCCAACCCAACCCGAAAAGTTGGGTTGGGTTGGGTTGGGTTTGGCGGGTTGCGGGTTTTTTGTACACCCCTACGGATGACTCTCCGCTCGGAGAGCGTAAGGTTTTTTAACCTTTTCTTGAAAATTTATGTTTTTTTACCTTCTCGTGATAAACAAGTGCACTCTCCTGTGAAAAGTCATTTGTACCATTCGCTTAGCACGAGAGCACTATAGTTGTCTCCTCGTGATCGTGTTCAGCCAAGAATACTATAGACTTTGTGCACTTGTTTATCACGAGAGAAGGTAAAAAAAACATAAATTTTAAAAAATCGGGTTATAAAACCTTATGCCCGAGAGGAGGATCATTTGTACAAATACCTATCAAAAGTGACTAGCTCAGTAGTTAAAAAGTAAATAAAGATGTTAAGCTTGTGAGTATTGACATTACTGTTGTTTTGAAATACTTGAGAAAATGTTAAAAAGTAAATTTTCATCTGACTTAAATTTGAAGTATGCAAAATCATTGTCTTAATATAGAGAGTGGGAATTTATGGGTTGTTTTTACAATTTTTAATTTGAGTTTTTAAAAAAGAATTAGATTTGCCAAAAAAGTAAGAACTTTTGAACGATAAATTTGTAAACGTGAATTATTTTGAATTGATGGGTCAAAGAATTTAAAATGATAAATTTGAAAAAGATATTCAATCATATTATAAAAAAGAATTGGCTCAAGTTCATATAGACTAGAGCAAATAATTTATACCTAGAAATAGTCATGTTATATAATAATAATATGAATCAATTGGTAAAAAAGATTCATTTGACCATATTTTTTAAAAAAATATATATAAAAAGAAGTTGATTCATGATACAATCAAATCACACAATGAAAAAATAAATACACATACATATGTTTCTATTACTAATGATCTAGGTTAGGAAACTAGTTAGTATTTAGTCTCTATTCTCTTAGTTTTCTTATACGCTTTGGAAGATTAGAGTTGTATAAATTCATCGCATTTGAATGAAATATTAAGAGAAAAATTGAGAGAAACATATTGTTTCGTCAGTTTCTTATGCTTACATTTTTTGTTTTTTTGAATATTACAGGAATAGGAGATTCGAATTATTCAGTTTCTTATGCTTACATTTTTTGTTTTTTTGAATATTACAGGAATAGGAGATTCAAATCAGAGACATCTTAATTATTGTTAACGCATACACATACACATGTATGTTGAGCCACGTTCGGTTTAACTTTATCTTTATTATGCTTTCATAAATAACATAAGAGGAGCTTGAGCATTAAGAGAGTATAATTCTTCAATATTTGGCAACCCCATTCCCATACAATGATTACTATTGAATCCAACTTGCCCTTTGCTTGCTTTCAAAGAAAGAAACTCACAACTCTCTTTCAAGTACTCACTTTTCAAGAGATTGGCATCTTTTTAAGGTTTAATATTTATTTATTTTGTATTATTTTCTTTTTTACTTTGGGTTTTGGAATTTTTTTACTCCAAAGTTTGATTAATATTTTGTTTCACAAGAAATGATCCTCTTTTAACGAAAATGATTGTGAATGAAAAATTTGGAGATATTTAGTCCTACTATTTTTTCCTTTTTCTATTGAAAATCTTATGGTACCAAGTGTCATATTATCATTAAGTTAACTGATTGATGATATAAATTTACTCTTAAAAATATATCTTGCACAAAATTTGTTTTTGAAAATAATAATAAGACTCCAATCAGGGTGGTTTATGACTGGACTAATAAAATAGTTTGTGACTGGACTAATAAAATACCGTCTCAACACAGAAATGCGGAATGGAAGGCTGGGAAAAAAGTTTGGCTTTATTTCAATGAAAAATGACTAAGAAAATTGCATTTTTGTAATGGTGATGCAAGTGTCCATTGATAGAGAATATAAATAGATATGTATATGATCGTAAGACGAGATTCGTGTATTCAGTCAAATTGCACTAATGCAATTCATTCGCCCTACAAGAAGAGAGAACGATTCAAATTTTTGAGTATGTTTGAGAGTGATTTTAAAATTGTTAAAAATACTTATATCATATTTAAATTAAAAAATTAAAAAAATTAGAAAAAAAAAAAAAAAAATATATTTGGTTAAGTGGAGTTTTGGTTTTGTTCGAGTGTTTTATATATATGGGATGGGATGCTGTCTTACGGAACCTACTAAACGACATGCCGGCTTGTTGAAAGTTGAGATTACCTCTATTTAATAATTTCTGAATTTGAACTTTTTCGAATTTTCATTAATTTTAAACATATTTAACAAAATATATATATATAAAAGTTTACAAACTTGCCAAACCGAGCATAACTCAATTGACATAGGGTTGTGCTAGTGACCACAAGGTCATGGGTTCAATCCCCACATTAATTAAACTATCGTTGCAAAAAAAAAATACACGATTGGCTAAATTTATAATTTAACATATTTTTATGGGCTGGTTGCACAAATAGCAATCAGGCCCAAACTAATTGCAAATTTAGCAAACTTTAAAATGTTTTGCAAATATGACAAAAAAATTTGTTTCTATCACTGATAGACTTTATTATATCACTGATAGACTTCTATCAGTGATAGACTATTATCACTGATAGACTATTATCACTGACAAAAATCTATAAAAAGCGGAGGTGATTAGCAATAGACTTCTATCAGTCATAAGATATCAGCGATAGAAATTGTTATATCCGCAAAATTTTTAAAAACATGCTATATTTGCAAACAATAAGTCTTAAATTGTCATTTACTACAATTTCCCTATTTTTATTATAGATCGGTGAATATTAAAATCATAACCCCATTTTCTATTAACATTTATTTATTTTTTGAAAAATATTTATAATAATTATTTTGACTTTGTTTATAACCATTTTATTTTAAAATATTGAATTTTTTTTCTCACCATTCTTTTATAATAATTTTCATCTTTAGTAAAATTAGAATTTCCAACTAAATTTAAAAAGTAAAAATAAATTTTTTAAAATTATATATATATTTTTTAATTTTCAAAACATGACTTCATTTTTTTAGAACATTCTAGGAGGTGAAGTGAAAGAAGTGTTTATAAGTTTAATTTTTAAAAATTATATTTATTTTTTCGTTTTTGAAAATTGTGTTTATTTAGGTAGTGAAGAGAGAGAGCATCATCTTGCACCGGTGGGCTAGGCCCACGGACCTCCGATGCCTAAGTTAGAGAGGTCTGAGCGTAGGTAGGAGAAGTTAGAGAGTGTTCAAGTAGAGTTACCTTCATCCCCTTTCCCGGTTGAACAGGAGGGGTATTATAGCGGAGGACGGTTCGCTGGCTTTCGGATGAACGCCTGGACCGGAACGAACGTCGTGGGTCAACCGGAGTTGGGCCCATGCGCCTGGTGATAATTGCGGTGCCCGTCATTCTCCGATTCACGAGAGGGTTGGGGGCGCCTGCAGCGCCGCTTCTTCTGTTAGTCGTAGTAGGTCATCGCGTCAGTCACATCTCGTGCTAGTCGCGAGGAATGACGTCGGCTATCTTCGGTCAGATGTGGTAAGCGTTGCTTACCGAAGCTCCGGAGTCATCCTTTGGTGGATGAATTCTCTAGATTCGGCCATAAACCCTAAACCCTAAACCCCACTCCTCGGGATGCGGTTATGATGTCAGCGAGTGGCGTGAGGTTGAAGTTGCCCGTAACAATTTTTAAGAATTATATGTTTGTTTTTTGTTTTTGAAAATTGTGTTTGTTTGCCCGATATTAATGTCTTTATTATGGTTTTCACATTTGATAAAGAAATGTTGAATATTCTCTGCACAATTTAAAAAATAAAAACTATTTTTTTTTAATATTTTCAAATTTGACTCAAATTTTAGAATTATTTTTAAAAGTAGAAATATATATAAAAGTAGAACAAATTCATATATAAAAGTAGTATTTATAAATTTAATTTTTAAAAATAGAAAATAAAAAATCAAATAAATATCTAAGCAAGGTCTCAATTAAAGGCTAAATTAGTAATACACCATTCAAATGATGGGCGGAAGAAGTTATATTAAGCTATGTTCTGATTGGCTCGAAGAGACCATATGCTAATATGAAAGATAAATATAAGTGCTATATTATCAAAAATTTAGTTTGGAAGATGAAGAAGAAAAACGTAAATAGAAGCATAGTAACATGGACAAAAAAAAAACACAAGATTCTGAGAAATGACAGAGAAATTAAGGGCACTTGGTCTTGTTGGCATGTGTGGTCATAGTGGTGTAGCAAGTGCCGCACACTTCACGATTCCCTGAAGTCCCCGGCGGCACGCACTTGCACCGCGCGCAGCACGTCCCGCACGCTCTTATGCACCGGTTCGGCCTCGAATGCGCGCCACACCGCCGCTTGCACTCCCATCCACAATCTATATTATTCTGCATCACTCTTCTCTTTGGCCCTCTCACCGCCACCACTACTTCACCATCATCTCCCATCTCCATCATCCATTTTTCTCCAGAGTATCCGTTAGAAGATATCTAAAATCGAACATAGCTCAATAAATAAGATACTTATTATTATCATCTCGTAAGATTTGATTTCTCAATAATTATAAAAAAAAAAATCGAATTGATAAAACTTAGACCTCGTTTGATAACTATTTTTTTTTTTTAATTTTCTGGTTTTGAAATTTATATACGTTTGTTTTCTCTTAATTTCTTTATTATTGTTTTCACTTTTCTTAGATGAAAGCTTTGGATTTCTGATTCTAAAAATATATAAATTGTTATGGGCAATTTCAGCCTCGTATCACCGGCTGACGTCACACCCACTCTCTAAGAAGTGGAGGTCACCATACTAAGCCTCGGACGAACCATCCACTAGAGGCCGACCCCGGAACCTCGGTGAATGAAGCTTACTACAACTGACGAAGGCAGACTATCGTCAGACCACCCCTCGATTAGCACGAGATGTGACCGACAAGACAGTCTGTCACGACTGACGAAGAGGCGACACAACAGCGCCCCCAACTCTCTCGAGAATCGGGGAACGGCGGTTGCCTCCATTATGACAAGGCTCGTGGACCCAACCCCCGTTGGTCCGCACCCCTCTCACCCCAGTCTAAACACCCACCCAAAGGCCAGGTGATCGGGTCGCTCAGGAAACACTCCCTCGCCGTCAACTATAAATACCCTTCTTGTTCAAAAGGAAGGGATGACGAAATAAACGGATAACACTACCCTAAACTCTATCCACTACTCATACTGATGCTCAGACCTCCCTGGCTTAAACATCGGAGCCGTGTGAGCCTAACCTCACACCGATGCAAGTTTACTCTTCTCCCCTTCTTGCAGGTGCTTCGTGGACCCGCCGGCCGCCGCACAGGGCGGACTACACGGAGGCGCAAAAAAATCTAAAATTCTGCATCAATATAAACTATATATATTTCTTTTAGTTTTTAAAATTTTACTTGTATTCTTAACAAAAACAAATGAGGTGGAAACAAATAGTTATGGAGTCATATACAATACAATTTATTTTTTTAGGCGAAATAGGAAAGATTAAAAAAAATATAGAAATGTATTTTCCATATTAGGGTAATTGGAAATTTTGGAGGAAAGAAAGAGAAGTTTACCTGTGAAAGGAAGAGGAAGACCAAAACTCCAAGAACAAGAAGAAGGAAACGAACCGCCATGGATTTCCAAAACGTTTATGTATCAGAGACATATAAATATATATATATATATATATATTGTTATATATGCAGTGACTACTCATAAATTTCAACAACTCCCATGCCAAATGCCACTTTGAAGCTGATTCTAATTTAACTCTTGAATTAAATGTGGTTGTCATTTACCAAAAATGTTCATTCAAAATCATTCATCTTTCAAATGGTGTATTTTGACTTATTCACTTTTAACTTTTGTTTATTTATTTCGATGTTTTTCTTTTATATTTAGAGAAATTGTAACAGATGTTAAAAATATAGCATGTTTGTAAAATTTTTGCAGATATGACAATTTCTATCGCTGATATCTTATGACTGATAGAAGTCGTTCATCACCTCAGTTTTTATAGATTTTTGTCAGTGATAATAGTCTATCGATAGAAACAAATTCATTGTTTTGGTGGGGGAATAGTTTTTGAAATGAAGAAAGAAAGAGAAAAATGAGGAGGATTAAAGTGAAGAGAGTGAGCTGGTATTTGGCTTGAATATTCTGTGTTCCACTGTTTTGAAAAAAACGACAATAAATTCACTGTGTTTTACTTGGGAATTGAATTCCGACATGTCGGGTTGAGACAAAGCTACCTCTCACATCTCTCTCCCTCCAATTTTCATATTTTGAATCTTTTTAATCTATGTAGGTAATTGTGGAGCTTTTGGTTGAGTTTTTGAAGTTTTTATTTTTACCTCTCAAATGGGTTTAGGGTTAATATATGTTTGGAATTTTGTAGATGGATTTGATTCAAATTCAAATCAAGAAAATATCTCTATAAGACATGTGAATATTGGGATGGATGGAAAAAGAAAAGAAAAAAAAAAAAGTTGAAGCAACTCTTTCTCCTAAATGACTTTTAGTTGTGTGGTTGCATAAGTAGAATTTTTTTTTACAACAAATAAAAAAGTCAAATTATAGAAAATATTCATAAACGTTGAGTCTTGTTTTAATAATATACTCTTAAATTTAAAAAGTTTAAAAAATATTTCTCACCATTCACAAACTATTAGAGAATAATTTATCTTAGGAAAATATTTAGTATTTATCTAATTTTATGTTATTTAAATTAAGCCTAGCAAATGTTATATATATATATATATATATATATATATATATATATATATATATATATATATATATATTCTCATATTCTAAATGAAAAGATAGGGATAAATAGTTGTTTTGACTTAAATGTTCAAAAATACTTTGGATAAATCTTTCAAAAAGGAGAAAGATCGATTTCAAACTTTGTTTTCATTTGGTGTTCTTTTGCACGTAGTCTTTACAAGTAAAGTTCAAGGATATTATTGAAACAAGACTCATAGTTCAGAGATATTTTCTATAATTTAGGGGTAGTTAAAATAATCCATGGTTAAAATAATATGTGAATAGTAAAATATATTTAAGTCGGTGAATTGACTTTATGTACCCTGGTTATTAGGGGCATATAGATTTTAAGTAGGGTGTACATGGATTGGGTTGGGTTTCGTGGGTTGCGGGTTTTTTTAACACCCCTAATTTTAAGGAGGAAGCCGCCACAATGTGACTTACAATTTTGCATTATTGATGTAAGAGATTTAATTGCAAAAATATTTTGATTTTGTATCTAATGGTTAGTAGGGACATATAGATTTTAAGATCTACGTTATCCGAACATCTTTAAAGAAACGTCACATTATGACTGTCTCATTGAATAATTTTTCATAATAGTGAAGAAAAAAAGAACTCTTATAAGCCAAATTCCTTTTTCACCTTCCTTATCTTTCTAAAAATAATAGAGAAATTATATGACTGACAGTTTTGAACCATTAAATGCACAAGAGAGTAAATAAATATAAAAGTACACCGACTTTGTATCTAGTGAGTTATAATAACCCTTCACACCAAACTTTAAGTTGGTGACCCAAACACCCCATTTCAAGGATTATGACTTCTCTCGACGCACAAAAAACGTCGGAAAAAGCAATAAAATCGTCGAGAGAACTTCTTTCGACAATTTTCTTTGTTTACCGTCGAGAAAAGTACAATCCGTTGAGAGAATCACTCCTTTCGACCAGTTTGGAAAATCATCCAAACAACCTTTGTGGCCTAAATAAAAGTGTTATTCATTTAGCTTCAATAAAAGTACAAGTTGCAGTTAGGTATTTAGAATGGTTTTCAGAAAAAATAAATATGGAAGAAATCTTTTGAATAATTTTCTTTTATGGGAAGATTAATTTTTAAAATTTTCACTTATCAACAAAGAGAAGCCAAACATCAACAAATTGACATATGAAGATTGCTAATGTCAATATTAAAAAAATTAAAAAATACATATAGTTGGTATTTTGGTAAGATATTATTTCATCTTGATTTGTCTTCAAAATTTAATGAGATTATGGGCAACAATTAAATAATATTGAGATGTTCTAAAAAAAAACCATCCCATCCCAAGCCTTGTCTCTCCATATCCGGGGTGTTGCCAAGAATAACTAACCTTAGTTACTTCCATTTTTAGAATGGAATATTATACAAAAAAAAAAAACTAAAATTGAAAATGTTACTCTTTCCTTTATGAAATTTTGTTATTTATTTTTTAAAACTTTAGTTAAATATATGTTGATTTGTTTTTATTTAAATAAATAATTTTTTTAAAATATATATATATATATATTTTGCAGAGATATTTTAATTGATGTGTGGATTAAACTCATGACCTCTTAGTCAAGACGCAACTTTATTCCAATTGACCTAGGCTCGATTTGACTTTTTTTTTTCTTTTTTTTTTCTTTTTTTTTTTTTCTTTTTTGAAATATGGCTTAAAGAATTCAAGTGTTTAATTTATTTAAAAAATGTGAAATCATAATAAAAAAATGACAAGAAAATAAACCCAACTTTCAAAACATAAAACTAAAACAAAATTGTTATAGGATTGAGTCTTATTGGGTCTTATTAGTTATTATGGAGAATTTGTACGGATGACCCTTCTCTTGGAGGATGACCCTTCTCTTGGAGGCGTGAGTTTTTATAATCCGATTTTTGAAAACTTGTGTTTTTTTACCTTCTCTCGTGATAAGGAAGTACAAAAAGTTTGTAGTACCCTTCACCGAGCACGATCATGAGGAGACAACTATAGTATTTTCGTGCTAAGCGAAATGTACAAATGACTTTTCACAGGAGATGACACTTCACTTATCACGAGAGAATGTCAAAAAACATAAAATTAAAATAAAAAAAAAAAAAAAAAAAAAACTTACGCTGCTCGAAGAGAGGGTCCATCCGTACAAATACCCCTAATTATTATCATCAACTTTTATACCACTCAATATTTACCTCAACCAACCTATGTGGTTTCAATACATGTTCTAGTTCAATAATACACATATACTAGATATATCACATTCATCATCGGTTAAATAATTGAAATGATAAAATAGTGAAAAAATGACCAAAATAATTACTTTAAAAAAAATGATCAAAATAGAACTAATGCACTTTAAAATTCAATCGATTTAAACCAACCAAAAGCTTACAAAACGAAAAGTGCATTAAAGAAGATGTTTGGTATATTTATATTTCAATTACCAAACCAATGAACATGCCACATTATAAAATTAGCCAACCTAAAATTAGAGACATGCATGCAAATTTATAATATATTATTATTAACTTTTTTTTTTTTTTTTTTTTGAGAGACAGACAGATGAGATCTAAATTAAAAGTGGGAAATTTCGGAAAATCAAAAATAGAAAGTTGGCAGAAAAACCACATAATCTTGGCAACAAAATAGCAAAGTCCCTTCACAAAAATTTGAATATGTAAATATAAAAGAAAAGGTGTTGATAACCGAAAGCTCCAAAAAGTTCTCTTGTCCAATCGGGACCATTTTATCTGTGGATCCATTTTTTTCTGAGATTTTGTAACCCAAATTCATTCATTTTGGTTGTTTTTTTCTTTAGTTTATTGCTTCCTTCCTCTTCTAATTCTTCATTGCCCTCCATCGGAAGTGGCTTCCCCATTGAGGAATAGATAAGGAGGAAGCTAACTTTTCTTCCTCTTCTTCCCTTTCCCTCCACCATGGCTATCCCTAATTTACTTTTCTTCCTTCTCCTCTCCATCCCCTTCTTCCCCGTCGACTCCAAACTCACCCTCGGTTATTACCAAAAGACGTGTCCCAACTTCGAGAAGATCATCCGCGAGACCGTCACCTCTAAGCAAATCGATAGCCCTGTCACCGCCGCCGGAACCCTCCGCCTCTTCTTCCATGACTGCATGGTCGATGGCTGCGACGCCTCCGTCCTCATTTCCTCCAATACCTTCAATAAAGCCGAGCGCGAGGCCGACATCAACCACTCCCTCTCCGGTGACGCCTTTGACGTCGTCGTCCATGCCAAGACCAACCTCGAACTTTCCTGCCCTGGCATTGTCTCTTGTTCAGACATCTTAGCACAGGTGATCATGTCAACGGTTTAGTTCAGAAGGATAACCATTTGGTTTTTGAAAACTTGTGTTTGTTCTATTGTACCGTTTCTTTAATAATTTTTAAAAACTATTTTTTCAATTTTCAAAATTTGCTTCGATTTTGAAAATATTGTAAAAAGTAATAACATAACCAAAAAAAACATATTATAGTGAATCAAATGACAACCGTATTTTGATTGTATAACACAAAAGGTAAATTTTTCCAAACTGTTTTTAACTGTATTTTGTATTTACTTACATATTATAGTCAATATTGATCTGGTTGTTTTAAAAGCTACAGCAATCTGAAACTAAACCTTAATAATTTACCTCGATCGTGTTTACAGGCGACTCGGGACCTGGTGGTGATGGTGGGAGGCCCATTCTACAACGTGAAACTAGGTCGAAAAGATGGGCTAATTTCAAAAGTAGAAAACGTGGAAGGAAACCTCCCAAAAGTGGATCACACGGTAGACCAACTCATAACTTTCTTCACATCAAAAGGCTTCACCATCCAAGAACTCGTCGCCCTCTCCGGCGGCCACACGATCGGGTTCTCCCACTGCAAGGAGTTCTCCGACCGCCTCTTCAACTTCAGTCCGGCCTGTCCGACCGACCCCGACATCTACCCTAAATTCGCCGACAAACTCAAGTCCATGTGCGCAAATTTCAAAGCAGACAACGCCATGTCAGCATTCAACGACGTCATGACACCTGGCAAATTCGACAACATGTACTTCCAGAACCTGGGACGTGGCCTCGGCTTATTGGCTACTGACAATGCCCTCGTTAAAGATCCTAGGACCAGGCCGTTTGTCGAACTTTATGCCGTGAATCAGACGGCGTTTTTTAAAGACTTTGCTCACGGTATGGAGAAACTCAGCGTTTACGGCGTTAAGATGGGACGGAAAGGGGAGGTTCGACGAAGGTGTGATCTCTTCAATTCAATTCAGACATAAACAAAACAGAGACAAATTCATCAATTTTATTATACTTTAATTTGTGTGTGTGTTAGATAATTTGGATTGTTTTTTATTTTATTTTATTTTTTTACTTGTTTCTTTCCAAAATAAACAAAACAAAAAGGAAGAAGGAAAGAAAAAGTATTTTTTTTTTTTTTTTTTTTTTGAACTTCTTTAACTTCTTATTTATTTTTATTTTTTATTTTTGGAAATTTGTGTTTCGTTTGATTTGGATTTCCTTCTTAAGATGAACAATTGTGATGGTTGTAGTATAAGGAATTATACAGTGCTTTTTATGGTATTATATGAATATTTCCCATATCTTTATTTATTTGTTTATTTATTTATTTGTTTGTTATATTTTAGTTCTAGATTATGTAAGATTTTAGAATCTGCCATTCCACGTGCGGCTTGTCCATTATATTTTACATAAATTTTTGTTTAAAGTTTCAAAATAAAATTAAAAAAAAAAAAAAAAAAATCTTTGACAGATTCTACAAGTTGACTACCTAAAATATTATTGACTAACATAACGTGTTTCGTCTAGAGATGTCTATTTGTCCTGTCCGACTCCGCCCCGTCCCGCCCTGAATGGGACGTCCGCCTAGAGATGTCCATTTGTCCCGCCCCGACTCTGCCCAGCCCTGAATGGGACGGAGAATCCCCGATTACACGGGGAATGGAGCAGGGAGCGGGGAATTTTTTTTGCCCCATTAGCTAAACGGGGCGGGGCGGGTAATAGCATACCCGCTCCGCCCCGTATACTTTTATATATATACATATATACATTATTCATCTAAAAAATTAACTACACACTTCTTTTTTTATCTAAAAAAAAATACACATTTTATCAATAAAGTTTAAAAAAAGCACACATCTTACAAATAAAGTTTATGAAATTAAATATATATAATATTAATCAACTTAACAAATACCCAAATTTAAAAAAAGTGGATAAGAATAAATTATAAAAGTAAATTATTCGCGGGAAAAATTACTCGCGGAGAATATCCGTTACCCGCGAATTTTTCGCGGGGAATACTCGCCCCGTCCCCGTGAAATTAAACGGAAAATTTCGCGGGGACGGGTAATGAAATAGGGGACGGAGACGGGAGCGGGGAAGGCATTACCCGGCCCCGCCCCGCCCCATGGACATCTCTAGTTCCGCCCGGTCGATTTTTTGAAAAATTAGAATAAAAAAGTTCACAAGTAATTTTTTTTTTTTTTTTTTTTTTTAGCAAAATGTACCTAATTCATGCACTTATGAAGAAAGATTATAAATTTTTGAGTATCTTCTTTGTAACGAATTAGAAGATTTGAATTAAATGATATTTTGTATAAGGCTATTGATTATTTGTAAAGTTGCGAATAACTCAACAGACATATATGTTCGAGGTCGACCAAGAAATGGTATAAAGATTTATGGTCGACAAGTTATAGAGATTTGTCATTTTACATGTTGAATTCAAAAAATTCTACCTTTTCGCATCGAGACTTGCACCTCAGTAAACTGCACTGAGGCGTCTCTACACTTCGTGTAATGATTGGATTAATAATATTAGTTTGCATCATACTTCAAAAATATAAAGGTTTAATTGTAACTATTTTATTACTACTCTTCTAAGGCAGACTTTAAAAGCATTGAAGACAAAAATTTATAATATATGTCAGTCTCCCTTTAGAATTTTTGTTTGACAGGGTGTTCTTTTTTATACTTTCTCTATATGACTATTAGCAACACTTGGTCATATCAATTTGGGACTTACGCCTCATACCGTCGCGAGACTTACGCTTCACCTCTTCGAGAGGAAAATCATACATAACTATGAAGAACTACATAGTAATTATGATTGTGCATCAAAATCAATTATCAAAAATCTTGAAATGTTTTTAAAAAGCATCACTTACTTACAGAAAAAGCATCCCAAAATGAAGACATTGGCATAGCATTTACTACTTTTGTAGAAATAAAAGGGATGGTGATATAAAAAATAAAAATAAAAAGGATTAGAGGCTTTCATAAATACATTTATATTCACAGAATTAAGGGTTCTTCGTGGAGTACTTCAACAAGGGACAAGACTGATCTTCGGATCCCTTCCTTGGCCGGGCACCCGTTCTCTTCGTACATTTCGAACAGAGCTTGCCATGAGTGTAAAGAAGACAGTTGAGATCAAACTTGAGATGATTTGGGATCCTTTGGTTGAGATGAAGATATGTTTTGTTCCTGTCCGCCACATCCGGGACCCAACCGATGAACTTCGAAATCTCAAAGACCTGCAAACATGTTGGAGAATCAAAATCTTGCAATGGCCTTAAAAGAAAAAGGATCACAAACTCGTCAGAAACAAGAATTCAATTACAACTTTACTCACATGGGTGTCTACTGGAAAATCATCTTTCTGAAGATTGAACATCAAAACACAAGCCACCTGTCAATTATAACTTGTTTGATTACTGATTCAGTCATAATACTAGGCAATCAAGATGCAGACCCAACACAATCTAGTTTATAATCTAGAGAAAAATACCCCCCAAGTTTTAAGTATAATTTCAATTTGGTCCCTAGATTTCAAAATGTTACACTTTTACCAATATTTTTTAGTCTAGTTACTATTTAATTTGAAAATGTATATCTCATAATTATTTTAAATTAATTAACCGCAAGTTAACAACAAAGGTCAAAAGTGAGCATTAGTGAAAACTCACGGGCAAAAGTGTAAAATCTCGAATAAGGACCAAATAGAAATGAAACTCAAAACTCGTGGGTAAAAATGTAACATTTAGAAACCTACGGACTAAATGGAAACCTGGTAAAAATGTAACATTTTGAAACTTAGGGACCAAATAAAAACTATGCTCAAAAGTTGGGAGACTAAAAACATTTTCCCCTATAATCTACGATGCCATAACATTTTGGAATTTTATGAACAATATAAGCCATAGATAGCCACAACAGAGTGCTACGAATAAAGATTTTGCAGTAGTCGTAGAAGCCTTCAACAAGGATCCCAAAAGATACATGTGTGGGGTATAGCTCCATGTACAACAAGATCTAAAAAATTAAACTCAAATTAGAGTGTGAAGGCTTGTTTATATAGAAACAATACCGTTTTGGGACCAATGCCTTTGAAAGTAGAAAGCTCTGCCTTTATTTCATCGATGGATAAATTGTGCAAGTACTCCATGCATAATTTACCTCTTCTCTTTGACAAAGAACTCAATATGTTTTTAATGCAAGAGGATTTTGTAGGTGCTAATCCTCCACATCTTATTGCATCCTCTATGCATTTGGATTCGGCTGAAAGAACCTACAGCAAAATGTGAGTACATAAAATACATTGTCCATAGGAGATATGAATGTTGCCCTTAAACTATAAGAAAAATTTTGATATGATCAGAATTCTTTTTCTCTAAGTACAACTGGGTATGAAGATTTGAACCTCCGACTTCAAATGAAGGAGAACATGTCAATTACCGCCGAGCTACGCTCACTTTGGCGATACGATCAGAAAATAGAAAAGCATAAGGGCAGGATTGAAACATAGTTATAGTTTAAAGACCAAAACTATAATCTAACCTTCCATTTTTTAATAAAACTGATGTGAGGTCTTTCATAACTGATAACACAATCAAAACTAATAAAACTTATGGCCCAGCAACAGTTTTTTTTTTCTTTTTTTCGCAGAGTATTTAATTAATGCGGGTGGGGATCCAACCCCCGACCTCTTAGTCAAGGGCACAACTTTATATCAATTGACCCAGGAACAGTTCAAATATGAGAGATACCTACCAATTTCTGCATCATGAAAAGCTTCATTTCAATCAGTTGTCCATCTCGAAAATGATAGTCAAAATTTACAGAAGGTAGCATTGACAATACAGATAACTTAAGAAGACAAGTAGCAATACATCTCAAGTATTGTGTAACAAACATTCACTAAACAAGAACTAAGAGCATCCAGTTTCAATATCCTAAATCATGTTCATCAATTATCCATTGCAGAAAAAAATCAACAGTATACTGTATAATCAACACCAAGAACATTTTCTTCCAACATAAAAAAACAGCCAAAATCCGATAATAAGAGCTGTAAGCCATTCAAATAAAGCAAAAAAAAAAAGACTCACATCTTCCCAGGTAGCAAAAGCAGACTTGAGAGAAGCAAAAGCCTTCTCAGAATTAGCCTCCGTAGTGTTCTGCGAGAGCACAGTCCTCACCAATCCATCCAAAACGCTCTCCTTCTCATTGACGGGCTCCGATTTCACATTATCCTGTGGCTCACCGCCGCCGTCCACGACGGAGCAGCACTCGCTCAGCTTCTCCCTCTCCTTCCGATACTTAACAAACTCTCGAGGGAAACCATGAAGATTCAACAGATCATCTCTTACGGACAAACATTCGTCTGAAGTGGGCGAAGAATGAGCCGGAAATGGGTCACCGGTCGAGCAATTGAAGCCATTAACAGTTCTGATTGATTTTGCTCGAGGTCCATTCGAGTGAGAATCGGCCACTGGCTCTGGTTTTTGAAGACGCCTCTTCTTACAGGTCGTCTTCTTCATCACGCTGTGCGTTTTCGTAGTTGATCCGTTCTCTAACGTATGGAGCCCTTTGTGGGCTTTTTGTACGAATGGCCCAAATTTCACGGCCCAAACGATGTTTGACCCAAATTTTGAAAATAATAAATTATAATATTTTGCTAACTTCCATAGTGCTCTCGGGCTCGCGCTCTCCCTCCCTCGTGCTTTTACCGCAAAAGAGAGAGTGAGAGAAGTTTTATCTTGTGCTCGCTATTGAATAATGGTTGACTACTCTACAACTTAGGAGGTAGGTGAACATTGTCCATCAAACTCCTAAGTTGTAGAGTAGTCAACACATTCTTCTTCAATACTCGCCTCGCACTCTTAACGCAAATCAGAGAGAGAAAAAGTTTGTCGACATCGTTCTGCCTTGTGCGAGGGATAAGAGAATGATTAGGGAGCTATCGTCGTTTAGCTTTGTGTCTGTCGTTGACAAGGTGTTGCAATTATGGGCGTGTACCATCCACCAGTGAAAAGATAACTTTGTTGTTGTTGGCGCCAGTGATAATCCAAGAAAAAGAACGACGACACGACAACATCTGCAAATCCTAGGGAGAGAGTCGTAAGAGATCAGAAGAAGTTTGTTTTGTTTTAACTCAAGTGCAATGAGTTACTTTCACTATAATGTTGATAATGTTGAGGCAAGCAAAAAGTTATATATTATTTGTTACGGGCTACTTCGGTCTCGCGTCACCCGTTGACGTCACACTCGTTCCCCAAAGAGCGGGGGTCACCGCACTAGGACTCGGACGAATCGTCCCCAGGGGTCGACCCCGGAGCTTCGGTGAATGAAGCTCCCCAAAGCTAACGAAGGCAAGTTGTCATCACGCCACTCCTCGAGTGGTACGAGATGTGATTGATAAGACAACCTGCCACGACTGACGAAGAGGCGGCACAGCACGCGCCCCCCATCCTCTCTAGAATCGGGGAACGACGGTTGTCGCAATCATGACAAAGCGCGTGGACCCAACCCCGGTTGGTCCGCGTCCCCTCGCCCCGGTCCAGGCATTCGTTCGAAGGCCAAGGAACCGGGCCACTTGAGGAGTCTTTCCTCACCACCCGCTATAAATACCCTTCCCCTTCGAAAGGAAGGGGGATCAGAAATACGGGTAACTCTACCCTAAACTCTCTCTCTACTCCTACTTATGCTCAGATCTCTCTAACTTAACCATCGGAGACCCGTGGGTCAAGCCCACTGGTGCAAGTTTACTTTTTCCTCTGTGTACAGGTCCAAAGCGTGCCCGACCAACACCATCGCGCGACGGAGTACGACGGAAAGAGAAAATCCAAAATTCTGCATCAACATTATTAATTTGAAAAAATGTGGCATATTTCATTTCGCCCTAAATTTTTGGGTCCTCTTACCGTTATCTTCTTTTTCATTATGGGTTTCTGGAACGGCCCAACTAAATTCGAGATCTAAATGTTGGTCCCAATTTGGTAAAAGGGCAACGACTTTGACTTTTTATTCCAATTAATTTATTTATTTGTTAAATTTTAATTGTCCCAAATATAATATAATAGAGGTAATTGGATGCATATTATCAACTTGACTGGACGAGATGGTCAACTACATTATTATAAATTTTAATAATGTCATCGTGAAATATTCTTTAGTCTCATTATATAAAGCAAGTAAAATACAATCATTTTTCCTTATTAAATATTTTCCTACTAGTCATCTCTTATTTTCCCCCTATTTTTAAAGTTTGATTTTCTTATAACTTAGCAGTAAAATTTGTTCTTTAGTAAATGTAATTTTATTCTGTATGGAAAGTTTGTGGAAAAATATCAATTTTTTCCATAATCTTCACCAAAATTTTCAAATTTTACCATAATATTTAATTATTTATTGTAAACTTTCAATTTACATCAAACAGAAACTTAAAATTTAAACTTAGATAACTGTTAGGAAGATCTATCTTAAACTTTAAAAAAATACTACAATTTTTACATTTTTTTTTTTTAAAAAAAATAGAGAATATTAAAAAAAAAAAGTATTACATGCGAGTTCAAAGAATTATACAACATATGAATAGTACAAAATTAATAAGATTTTTAAAAAAACGACAATAATCAAAATTCAAAACGACCGAAATAGCTTATGACTTTTCACCATCAGTAAAACGATCGAAATTAAAAAAAAAAAAAAAAATGGTCCCCGAAATATAGGTAATATTAATTCTCAAGGGAGTAGTAGGGGAAACGTTTTTTGGAAATTTGTACGAATGATCTTAAATTTTCATCACTTCGAAGGATTGACTCAGATTTTAAAAATTAGTCAAATTGCCTATCCGCTGACATCGTCAACCATTTTTTTAATATTATTTTGTTTGCTCTCACTCTTGTGAGCGCTCCACTTTATAACTGAAATTTTCTAGCCTCTCATGAGCATGAACGAAAAAAATAATCAACAAGAACTATTATAAAGATAGTTGATGATATTCGTAATTTGACCAATTTTTAAAATTCGAATCAATCTTTCGGTACTGAAAATTTAAGGTTATGTTTACAAATATTTCAACTTTTTAATTAGAAAAAAATAATAAAATTTTGAACATAATTTCTTGTGAATTTGTCACATGATAATGATATAATGTGACATGGACATATATTGTATAAAAATGTCTTTGGGTTTTGTCCGCTTGTTTCCCGAGAGAGTTGAATGAGAACTCGAAAGAAAGAAATAATAATAATAATAATAATAATAATAATAATGATAAAAAAAAAAGTTTGACTGTGGAAATTAGAATCTTATTTTGTATGGTACGATTCGTGCTGTCACCAATAGAATGTAAACGCCTAATCCTTGATCGCCACGATCTTTAGTCAACACCTCACCAAACCTTTTTTTATTTTATTTTTTATTTTCTGATTACGTTTCTATAATCTTATTACATATAAATGGAGTTTAATGGTAGAAATTTTTTCTCCCCATTTTGTCATTCATTTTTGTTTTCTTTTTAAAAAAAATTTGAGATTATGGTTGTACTTTTGTATTCCACCAAAAAAAAATCATGTACATCTCTTGGTATTCCATCCATTTTAAATTTAAGTAAAATTGAATTTTACATCATTTTTCCTTTTTTTTTTTGAATACATTGGAGATGGAGAGATTCGAACTACAGAATCGTGGTCGTCAACTCATACATATGCCAGCTGAGCTATGCTCGCTTTGACACATCATTTTTTCTATTAACTCTCAAGTTAACTTTTAGTATTCATCCACTTGATTGTCCATTTAACTCTTCAAAATGACTCTTGGTGACCCTCACTTTATGAAACCAACATTCATTGTCAGTATAAATATATTTTTCATCAATCAAACAATTAACGAACGAGACGATTCTTCCTCAACAATGTGCCGTAGATATTTTTATTTTTGTTAGTTCCACAGTTTCGTAGTATATTTCATTTTAGTGTATTCTTTTTTCTGTTATGTTATTTTTATTACACGATTACGAGGGACGGGAGAAATATGACTGAATTGGGAGGAGACGACGTTGATTTAATCAAAATAGAATAAAAAAAAATTCCTCATTTTGCCCTTCATTTTTGTTGTGTTATTTTTATGGTTGTACTTTTGTATTCCAACACCAAAAACGTGATCTGTTTGTGATTTTGGGTTCTTCAATTTTAAATTGTGTATCAATAAATATCCAACTTTAACGTAGGTTATCATGTAGTTTTTTCTTTTCTTATTATATATTTTTTTAAAGAAAATTAAATATGAAAAGATTATAATTAAACAATTTATTTATAAATATTATATAACATGTTTTGATTTTTTTTAAAAAAATCTATTTTATTAATTTTATGTTTTCAACTTTAAAATAAAATGACAAAATTTCACATCATGTGTTATTTACTATGCATATTAAAAGTCTTCATGACAAAATCATAATCTAATGGAAGATTTGAACTCCAATAAAGTGTTGTCTCCATCTTTTATTTAGCTTAATTATACCTCATGGCTCATGTGCATGTGAGATTATGAAATTGTGTTAATTGTTTCTAATATCTTCTTCTACTCTTTTTTTTTTTTTTTTTTTAGTTAATTGTTGAGGACTCCACGTTAAAACCTCATGTATCAATTTAAAGTAAAATATTAAAGATTTACAAACTTGACAATTTTTATTAGTGAAAGCTACTCCGACAGTTTATCATTGGCTATTACTGATTTTGGTTGCTATTTATGCAACCATCATCAGAAAAATTGAGAAACTAATAAAATTTAGTAATAATTTTTGTATTGAATATTAAACTAAACTAAAAATAAAATCTTAATGTTTAAAAAATAGACATGAAATTACATCTCAACCCTCACCATATACTCGTTGCATTTGCAAATTAGCCTAAAACTACACCACAATTTGTAGAAAATGCTGGAAAATAGAATACTACACAATTAATACAAAATCCTATGAATAAATAATAAATAAAATGCCCAATTCCAAATATCTTGAGAACGTTCCTCCTTTTTGACATCAATAAATTACTATACAACAATTACATCCTACAAATAAAATTCACTTCAAAAAAATAAATGAAAATCAAAACTTAGTGGTATTTGTAGAGTACCGGTTCAAGCCAGTACCAGCCCGACCGGTCCAACTGAGTCCACCGGTATCGAGCCCACGTCGGCCGGGTTCAATCTCAATCGAACCATTGCCGCCGGTTCTCATCATCTGCAAAATCCTCTTGGCTTTCTCCCTCGCTCTCTCGCTTCCCCTTTCTTCAACCTCTCTGAGAACCTCCACCGCGCCGGCCTCCTTCGCCAATCCTCTGAATCGGAATCCTCCTTGACTCAGTGCGTAAAGCGCCACCACACAATTCTCCCGAGTCGACTCCGATTCCATCTCCTTCTCCTTCAACATTCCGACCAAACACCCCACCGCATTCGCATCCAGCATCGCCGATCTCCCGTCCGCACCGACCGCGATATTGCACAGAATCAGCAGTATTCGGCTCGCAGAGCCTTCGATCTTCGTCAACGAAAGCAGAATCGGAACGGCGCCGAGTTTCACTAGTTTGACTCGATTGCTAGGGTTTAGAGTCAAATGGTATAGACAAAGCGCTGAATCGTTCCTCGTCCTCTCGCTTTCCGATCTGAGCGTGTTCATCAACACCGGTAACGCGCCGAGTATTCCAATCGCCATTTTGTTCTCGTCGTCTAACGATAGACTGAACAAAGCACCGGCGGCGTGTTCTTGCGATTCGATGGATCCGCCGTCTAAAACGTCGATTAATGGCGGAACGAATCCTCCCCGTACGATCTTCAATTTGTTCGATTTCTCGAGAGAGAGATTCACGACGGAAGCCACGGCGTTGATTTGGAGATTTGTAGATCGGGATGAAATCAGAGGAAGTAAAGCGGCGAGTAATTCCTTCGTGCATAACAAAGCCCTAATCGATTCGTTGGATTTGGTTAATTTTCTCAAGGAAATCACTCCTTCTTGTTGCTCGAATTCATCAACGCTTCTCAATTTCGAGATCAGACGAGATTCCTCTTCTGAATTTGCAGAATAATATAAATCTCCTCTGTGATTCGGCTCTCCATATGAAGAAGAAGAAGAAGAATAAGAAGAGGGTTGCATTTTGAAGGGCAAAATAGTACTTTGACGAACGACCTCCTCCGTCTGCGGCAGCGAGTTGAGTTGAAATCGGTTAACTCGAAGCCCAACCTCCGTCGTGGCGTGAACTGCAGCAACTCCCGGCGGTTTATCAGCGACGCCTCTCAACAACTCGCTATCAGAAACCTCAAATCGATTCTCGTGCTTTTCCTTCTCCATTAATTGACGAACAATCATCTCAATCGACCTATAATCCGGCGATTGTGGGTGTTCGATTCCATTACTATCGCACCATTTGAGAATAGTGAATTTCATGTTTCTGTTGGTAATAACAGAGGAGAAATCCGCGATGGATCCATCTTCAAGCGTGGGAGAAAACCCCAAATCTTGACAAACTTGAACAGAGAGGCGCTCGAAGGTGTGACCGGAAGAGACGACAACAGGGTCCGCCATTAACGACTTGGAAATTCCACAGAGGTATTCTTCTGGATAGTCTTTTGGGGGTTCGGATTTGTTGTTGTCTGAGGAAGATCGGTGGTGGAAGATTGAGAGTTTCAATCTGTGATTGCCATGGCCAACCATTTCTTAGTGAAGAACAGGAGAAAGGATTTGAGAGAGAAAGAAATTGGGTGATTGGAATTGAAATTGGGGAGTTTGATTTTATGGAAAATGTCTGCGCGGAGAGAGAAGAAAATTAAAAAAATTGCGAGGCTGGGATGAAGACTGGGTCGGATTGGGACTGGAAATGGGAGTTTTGACTTTGTGAAGACAGATCGGTGGTGAGCTAAGTCTTCCCTTCAGCGTTGAGAATCAACTTCCCGCCGGCCGCCGCGGCGGCATTTACCAGGCCTCCCTGCCGTTAAATTTTGAGATTTTTTTATTTATTTATTTCTTCTAATTACTTTATTGTTTTTCTATTATGTCATTCTCAATTTTTTTAAAAAAAGATTGTGTCTTTATCGGTTTATAGTCACTATGTCTATTTATATCCACAATTAATCCCTAGATTGTTTTTTATTCACTCAAAAGCTTAGATTTTCTCTCTCAATATTTTGTTTAGCTCTAAGCCAAACAGAATGTATAAACAAGACCATTTGTAAGTAAAAAATCGATGGAAATCGATGTCGGTTCAGGTTGAAATCGAGTCAGTTTGACGGTTTCGATTTGAAAATAATGACAATCGAATTTTTTGGTCGGTTTCAGTTTTTTGCAAGGTCAAACCTAAAATATCTGAATTGACCGAGAATGTATTAATACACATTTCCTCTAAATCCCATGTTTGATCTCTGAGAAACATTCATTCTATTTGTTTATATTTTGTAAGCATTTCTCCAACCAACCAACAATCAAATCAATGCTAGCCCAAGCCTACACCTGCGCCTACCTAGTTATCCAAACGATAAACGGTCAGATCGAACCGATTAATTTAGCAGTTATGAATCTACGCGGTTCAATTTCGATTTCATTTCACTTGTATAATTTGGCGGTTCGAGTTGATCTTTAAATCGAGTCAATCTGAACCGTTTACACTCCTATTAACAACAATAAATAAATTTGAAGGTATCAAATGAGCATAACTCAATACTAATTGATGAATGTAATTTGATTGAGAGTTAAAAAAAAAAAAATTGCAAAGGTATTTAATTAATTCGAAAATTGAACCATGACATCTTAATTAATGGCACAATCTTATGTCAATTGAGATATGCTCGGTTTGACAAAAGAAACAATTAGAATTTATTTTTTTATTTTTATTTTTTTAAGTCTAGCCCCTACTAAACATTTAGCTTTTTTGGGAGTTAAAATCCTCATATGCTATTGGTTTATATATATATATATATATATATATATTTTTTTTAATGGGACCCATCCAAATGATGCTGGCGTAAGCTCGTTTACGTATTATGTGCCTGCACTACACATACACTACATTTTTTTCCGCCTTATTTTTTTTTTTATTTTTTTTTTTTTTGTATTAGTTAATATATATATATATATATATATATATATATATATATGTTTGTGTGGAAGGTTCCAATAATTATTATTTTTAAATATTATTTTGGAAATTCGTACTCCCGTTACCGTTAAATGTTACGATATCGTTGGCAATAACCATCATGTTTTATTTAAAAAATATTTAACTAATTAAATACATTTTTTAAAACGATCTTAATTTGTTTTCTACCCGTGTCTAAGATATTTTCAGAAAAGTAATTTCACTCGAAATGATGTTAATTGGTCTTGTAAAAAATATATATATATATATATATATATTTTTTGCAAACTTATTTTAATTAACTAGGATTAAATTGCTGATCTCCTAACAAATAACACAATTTTATGTCAATTGAGTTATGCTCGATTTAACATCTTGTAAAGAATATGTGAATTGTGAACGTGGTTTTATTTTGAAAATTATATCTTTCGACCAAGTTCTATTTAAAATAATAATAAAAAAAAGGATATATACTTTTTTTTAATTCAACAATTCTTGGTGGGATTCAACCCCTCACATTTAGGATTATAATTGATGTCTCATCCGTTGAACTATGTGTTGATACCAAAATTTGGCGATCATAATTGATGTCTAACCTTTGACCTCATAGATGAAGGTACAATTTTACAATATTTGTAGTGGGAGATTCTTAACTTTTGACTTCACGAACGAAGGTACAATTTTGTGTCGGTTGAACTTTGTTCATGCGGGCAAGAAAATTGCAACATGAACACAACTCCATGGAAACTGACACATCTACTACTTCCTTTGAGTTTGTGATGTGAAAACCCTAGCCAATTAGAATTAGAAACGCTTTGGGTATATATGAACCCATAATTCTCAAATGCTAAAACTCCCAAATCTATTCGATTTCAACACTAAGGATTTGTTAGACACAGATTGCCTTAAAATCAAGGCTCTCGAGACAAAAAATAAGTTTTTAGCTCAAGAGTCGAACACTTCACAATATAGGATGATCAATCCTACTTGAATGTTTTTGGTATGCAATTCAAGTCATGAATTGCAAAATAGATCAAGAAGCTCTCCTGACTAACTTGAAAAAAAAAGGTTCAAAGCTTAATATTTCAATTGATCATAATCTTTCGTGTACAACCTAACGGTGAATTAATTTTAATAGTCTCCCAAAACCCTATAATCCACATCATCCATCATAGCCAAAATTACTAAAATGCTCCTATTTAATGTCATAAAATGGTGTGATAACTATAAATCCTAAATTGAGAAAAAAAAATTAGATTAATGGAGAAAAAAAAAAGTATATATGAAACATTGTATAGAGTGTGTGGTGCTGCTGTTGGAGATACTCAACCAAGTTTTTTTTTAATATTATTTTTTCGAATAGTACCAAGTCTAACTTAAGAGCGACAACTTGGTATTAGTTTAATCTTTAATTTTATGTATTAATTTAATTGGAGGATTCATTCCTGTCTTATTTTTAATTTCAGACAGATATTGTAAGAAAATTCCTACGCCACGTTTTCATCCCACCATGTATGTATTTTTTTCAAATTAATAACTATTCCAACGTTTTTAAAATAATATAAATTTTCTCCACTTATTATTATGTTAGTTAATCTAAAAATAGAGAAAGAAAGAAGAGTCTTCTTGCTCCTAAAGTTTTGGAGGGTGGTAAAATTTTACTATTATTAATAAGTAGTTTTATCGAGTTTCTCGATCACTATTTTTTTAGTTATTACTATTCTTAAATAGTTGCTATTTTTAGCATTAAAAATATATATATTTAAAGTTGAGTCCTTATTAAAGGAAGATGTGATACATTTGAAAATTGAGTAAGATAAAGTCAGGATCTGCTGGCTGTGATTATTGGGAAGCAGTTGAGAGTGACTATGAATCACAAAACCCTAAACCCTAAACGGAGAAGGTCACCATGCTTTATTTAAAGAGTAAAATTTGGTTGCTGCCTGGGCTACAAGTATCTTTTGCAGCCCAGCCACTTCTCATGATTTGATTGGCTAATATTTAAATCATTTTTAAATAATAAAAAAATCTTTCACGCCGTTTATTGTGAGTAACTTTCCTGGTGTGTTATATAGACACATAAATTTTCAAGTGGGTTTAAGAGGAAGTGAAGGAAAGAGTGGGAAATTTCACGGTTGGATATGGATTCATCTGAGGTTGGTAAAGGGGAAGGTAGATTGGATTTTCTTTTTTATAAGAAAAAATCCAAAAAAAAAAAATGATAACAATTTTTTTTTTATTTGCCTAGAGATATCGTTTAGAGTATTACAAATCTTACTGCCTCAAAAAATAGTTAACTAAAAAAAGAAAAAAAATACTTATTGTAGAGTAAGGAAGAGAGAGTGGGAGATGAAATTGAAAACAAAGGTCAGATAAAAATGGAGGAAAGAGAGAAGATAAGAGAAGTTGTTTATCTGACGAAAAAGAAAGAGAAAGTTACGGAAGAAAAAAATCTAAGTAAACGGGGGCGTGAATGAGTTTTTTTTATTTAAAAAATAATCAAAATATTCAACAAATCAAATTGTGACACGTGTTGGGCTGCAAAAATACTTGTAGGGTTTGACCAGATTAAGTATTTTAGGGTTTGACCAGATTAAGTAATTTTTTTTTTATTTCTAGAAGGAATAACGTGATGGAACATGAATTAGCCCCGTGGAGGGCTCTTCGTCAGTCAGATTTATGGCTTAGTGAATTTCTGAAATGATTATTGACCATTATAGAAAATGAGACCCCGATTGGGAGGCTCAGTGTTCTATAGCCCAAGTGGTAGCTACTTGTTCTTAATAAAATTGGATTTTTGTTTAAAAAATAAAAATCCAATTTTATAATAATAAAAATATTAATAATAAACCAATAAACTTCAAATTGATTTTCAAAATATAATTAAAAAATAATCTTTGTTCGAGGGGAGAAGAATATTGGAGCGTGCGATAGGTAATTGCGCTGCCATAAAAAAATATCCCACAATGTGTGATATGTTGAAAGTGAAATTCAAAGGAATGCTCGAAATGATACTTTATTCGAGGGGATGATTGTTAAAAATGCTAACAAAGTCTCACATTGGTTAAGAAAATGATTTATCCATGGTATATAAGTGAGGTCTCCATTGGTGTCAAACCGAGCATAGCTCAATTGACATTCAATTGACATAAAATTGTGCCTTTGACTAAGTGATATCTCCATTGGTATGAGGTTTTTTTTTTGTTTGAAACAAAAAATAATGTCACGACACTTTAAGTAGAGAATATCATACCAATATTTGATTGTCGTTATAAAATGCAATCCTCTCACCCATATAAATATCGGATTTGGTTTGGTCAGCTGAGAATCATTGGCTGAATTTGAAACAAAATCAAAGGCCAATATGAGCCAAAAAAAAATAAAAATAAAAAAATAAAAATAAAAATAATGAGGTTTAATGGTTGGCATTATCCATTGATTTGGACTTAGCTAAACTATAAGCTGTTTTAATCAATTACAAGCTTCAACATCAATAATTTTATTTTAAGTTATTTTTAATTAATGCAGTGTATGCACATTTAAGAAATTTAAGAAGCATAAGGCGTGGACATTTGCTATGACTTCTATCTGCTAAACAAGATTATTGTACATTAAACATCATTTTTGACTTAATACAAATATATTCTAACTAACATCGGTAATATATTCTAACTAACATGAGTCTAGCTCAACCGACTGACATGATGTATGAACTATGAGTTAGAGGTCTCAAGTTGGATTATCCCTCTCCATATATTATAAAATAAATAAAAAAAAATACAAATATACTCTAATATTTTCTTCATTCTTTTGTTTTTTTTGTTTGTTCTGTTTTTATGTTATAAAAAAAATTCAAATAATCACTCACCACATGTTAAAAAAAGCGTTCTTTATTTTTAAGAATATAAAAAAATAATATATATATATATATATTTTGTCCATGTGATACTATTAATGGGGTAGAAATCTTCAATAATCTCACATTCTACCGTTTATAATAATAAAAAAATGCAATATTTTTTATTCTTCCTACTAAATAATTCTTGTATGTGTTAAATTTATTTTAAAAATGTTAATTAAGTTTTCACATATTTACTTAATATGTCTTCAGGATATATTTGATGCTTATTAGGGAATTACTATATTAAGAAACTAGTTAGAGTTTAGTTAGTATTGAGTTAGTTTTATTTTCATATATGTTTTAGAAATTAGGTTTTAGTATTTGTTTTTGTATAAATACAATCTTTTCTAAGTGAAATACAAGAGAAAAATTAATAGAAACATTGTGTTTTAGCATGGTATCAAAACATCGATCTTGAGAAGCTCGATCGAACAAAAACGTTAGGGTGGCGACGATTCCGCCGCTGCCGCCCAACTTTGTTCCTTCCGATGGTGAAGTGAGTTCGCCCAACGTTATTCCTCTCTGATATTGCATTTGGTGTGTCTAGATTCTCTTCAAAAGATGAAGATGTAGATGTTGAAGATGAAAAAAAAAAAAAAAAATCGGAATTCCACGATTTGGTCTAGATCGGAAGGTTTCGTCGGTGTTCCACCGCTGGCGCGTCGCCGCCATAGGCTCTTTGAGATCGGGCGGAGCTCCGGCGAAGATCTGAGCGTACGCCGCTTGTTTTTGGGCCTCGAAACTATCTACTTTCAAGTTTCTAATTTGGTTAGATATTTTTTTAACCTTCTTCCTTTATTATTTAGATTAAGATTATTGTAAATGTGAATTTTAGATTCAGATTATTGTAAATCGGAAAGAAAGAAAGAAAAAGAAAGGAGAGATTGAAGAAGAAGAAAAAAAATGAAATTTGGGGCAGCCGCCCAAATCAAATCAAATGAATGAAAAAAAAAAAAATATGAATGTTGTTGTTCCGTCCGAAAATGAAAAAAACAAAAAAAAAATGAGTTTTGGTGACTCGAAACCAACACACATGACCGTGTGTATGATGACGAAGGGAACACTGAGGCGAAAACCTCTCATTCGAATTACGGAAGGTCGGAATACTGAGGTAGAAATTCTTGGTCCTCTCCTTCAACAACAACCATGAGATTTAATCTGCAATGAAGAGCACCAGCAACAACAACCATGAGATTTAATCTGCAATGAAGAGCACCAGCCCGCGTTCGGAGGCTCGCAGATTTTTTTTTTCTGATATTGCGTGGTCAAAGCGATGATGCGAAGCCCGCAAAAATTTAAAGATGTCATGTTGGCATCGACCTGAAGATTGGAGCACCAACCCGCGTTTGGAGGCTCTTGGAAGATTAAAGATGCAATGACCATCGTCTTGACGTTTGCAACACCAACTCGCGTTCGGAGGCTGCAGATTTTTTTTTTTACCATAATATTTTATCTCATTCCTACTTTATTTTCAAGTTAGGCATTTGTGATCTTTCATCCTCAAACTTGAGGAAGGGTATTAGGGAATTACTATGTTAGAAAACTAGTTAGGGTTTAGTTAGTTTTCTTTTCATATATGTTTAGAAATTAAGTTTAGTATTTGTTTTTGTATAAATACAACCTTTTCTAAGTGAAATACAACAGAAAAAATTAATAGAAAACATTGTGTTTAATTTATTGTGTTTTAGCAATGCTCACGATATATTTTACAAACCATAATCGTGTAGTATCTAGTAGAAATATTAAAATTTTAATTAGATTTAGAACAACATATATTAGGGCCTTAAAAAAAAAGGTCTATTAGGGCTTAGTTTTCATACCAACATTTAATTTTGCATACCTTTTATTTTTTGTTTTAAAGAAAACAATTTTAAAAATAAATTAACTTTTGTTTTTAATTTTCACAAACGGAACGGTCATATGTCAGGTCGTGAGTTCAAATTCTCATATCCGTTATTCTTAAAAAAAAATGAAAAATATATGTAAATGACCGTTTTTTTTTTACCCCATATAAAATATGCCAAAAAAAAAAACAATTGAAGAATTGAAAGAACTAAAAAAAAAAAAAAATTGGACTCTCTCTCCCCTCACATATTTGATATTTCTTCCCATTTTTTTTGGGGTTGATTCTAAAAATAAAAAAATCTCTATATGGTGTAATTATGGTATTAAATTTTCGTCGATATTTCCATCTACATTTTCACATATCCATAGGTTCAACATCGACATGAGAGGTGAATCAACATTTTCATCATACCGTACAAAATCGATCAAATGTTAAAAAAACAACCACAAAATACAACCTATAAATATAATATTATAATTAATTATTTAAAAGTACAAAATGTTTATTTATTAATTTAAATATTTTTTTTATTTTTTTATTTTTAAAAATCTTTCATAAATATCTGACATTTCTATAAAATTGAGACATTTAAATCCTTGGGTGTAATTTACCGTGGTTTCTAATGTTAATATTTTCAATTTCCTTAAATATGTATGGATAGGCAAGGGCCTACTTAAAGCCCACGTTTTGTTTTTTGGTGGGCCTTTAGGCCCACATTTCAAATGGGCCAAAGAAGGACGGCCCCCAATGCCCAATCAAGAGACACCACCCCCAAGAGGAGAGATGAAATTGCGAGTTTCATTTTATTACTTTCATTTGTTTTTTTGTTTTGCAAATTACAAAGTAAGGTAATGATATTTTTAGAACAAATCATACTTTACTTTATATAAATTTTCAACTTTAAAAATGTAAAAAAAAAATAATAATAAATAATTAAAAGGTTGAACACTTAAAAGACAACATGGGTGAAATATTGGGTCTAACTAAACATCGAGAGTGCAGGTAGATCAGAGAAAAGGAGTCTGAGATATATTGAAATTGACCTGAAACCAAATAGGTTGAAGGCGACCGGGGTTAGAGCCCAATTAACCATATTTAGGGTCCAAATGGTCCCTAGAGAAAACAAGCTCCGAACCAAAAGCCCATGGCATAGGGTCGGCCCGTGGCCGACTCTGCCTCCACATGCCTTGCTAGTTTGGGGACGACCTAAACAAGTTTGGTTCAATCCCTTTCGGTCCAATGTAAAGGGAAAGACCAAAAATCCTAAATTGATCTCATATAAATAAATACATCATCACGACTCAAAAGAGGTAAGTCGAACAAAGTTTTTTCTCTCATAAATCTAAGCTTGTTACACTTTTTTCTGATTTCTAACTTAAGCATCGAAACGTGTGTGACAATCTACAAATTTTAATGGTGTGCAGTATTATTGTTTTGCATGTCACCTCTTTTTTTTAATCTACAAATTTTATTGTTGAAGTATATGAAAGTTAGATGAGACTTTTACCGACCTGATTTTGGCATCACGGAAACCATTTGGTTTTAATGTCAAACTTAATTTAGTAGGTAGCTTATATTTTGGAGAAAAAAAAAATCTAATCTAAAGAGTAAAGACACCATGAAGAAAAAAAAAAAAAAAAAAAAAAAAAAAAAAAAAAAAAAAAACTCATTTTTTTCAACTTTAATTTGATTTTGTAGCAAAGTGTTTTGTTGTGTAATATTTCAAAAAGTAAAAAACAAAAGCTTGTCTTTTTTTAGTTTTTAATAATCTTGTGCTCCGCTCTCACTCGCCCTTTAGATTCAAGCCTTTCTAATTTGGCTCTTTTTCTTTCTCCTCCTTTTTTCTTAACACTTCAATTTTATAAGTAAAGTTTAATCAGCCATCATCACAAACGAATCTTATCTTCTCTTACCTTTCATGTCAAATCATTTTAATAACCTCATTTTTGTTCTACAAAATAGAAGAACCTAATTTTGAAATTAAAATGTTAAAATCCAATTTTCAAAAATCAAAATTCTCTTCCAAACCCAATTTTTTTTAGCACATTAAATATGTAATATAAAAATAACCTCCGACCTTAAAAGAAAGAAGTACATGTTATTTACTAGTCAACTATGCTTACTTTGACCTTGAAAACTCGAATTTAAAACTAGTCATATTGCACAATATATTGAAAAAAAAAAAATATATTCATTTTTCTAAGATTATGTTGACGATTATGTTGACACATGTTAATCTCTATCTAAGCATGCACAAACCAAATTAATATAAGGTTCAAATTGATTAACCGAAAAATTAAGGTCCTGTTTGATAACCGTTTGATTTTTAGTTTTTAATTTTTGAAAATTAAGCCTATAAACAATATCATTCACCTATTAGTTCTTACCATGATTTTCATCTTTATTAAGGAAACCGTGGAGCTTTTAGCCAAATTCAAAAAACAAAACAAATTTTTTTAAAGCTACTTTTTTTTTTGTTTACGAAATTTGGCTTGAATTTTTAAAACACTCGTAAAAAATAGATAACATAATAAGAGAACATATAACTCATAGATGAATGTATTGTTTAGGCCCCTATTGATAACCATTTAGTTTTTAATTTAACAATACATCCGTATATGAATTCCTACAATAACTTTCATTTTTGCTAAGGAAGCATTGCAACTCTTAGCCAAATTCAAAAAACAAAAGTAAGTTTTTGAAAGCTTCTTTTTTTTTTTTCAAATTTTAACTTAAATTTTGGAAACACTTGAAAAGATGATAACACAACAAATAAATTTATAGGGAAATGTTTGTTTATAGACTTAATTTTTAAAAATCAAAATATATCAAACGGAACTTTATAGACTTAATTTTCAAAAATAAAAAAACTAAAAATTATCAAACATGCCTAAAAGATTAACATTTGACAGTCTCATATATATATATATATATACACACAGAGAGTTTAAAATGCCCTCTTGACCCTTCCATTTCAAATTATGAAAACATATTTTATGAAGTCAAAATTCCATAGGGAATTTAAAAAAAACATGACATTTTTGTATCCAACACAACTTTATGCGAAAATGTGAGCAGGCCATCAAAAAGAGAATCACTTCTGAAAAATTCTGAATATGTAATGAATATTGAAGCTGCTGGTCCTTAAAAAACAAAGAAATCATACCTTTTATTTATTATTATTTTTTTTTTTGCAAAAATAAAAATAAAAATATATATGCATGTGCGTTTCTCATCAAGAACAACGAAGAAATAAGACAGCTTTATCAGTAAAATTCAAAGGATAAAAAAGTTCTCCACTTTTGTCATTAACCGAATATACCAAGAAACCAAAGAGAAGACTTATCTTCCTCTCTCACTTTTTAACTTTTTCCCATCTCTCAAACACTTACCACTAAATCACTTTCCTAGGAAACAAACAGAAAAGAAGAAGAAAAAACCCTCAACAAAGATAAATTTCCTTCCCCTTTTGAAAGTAAATTTGAGGCCAAAAAAATAAAATAAAAAATACCCTTCTATATTAAAGTACCATCATTATTTCTTCTTTACTAATAAAATGGAATTCTTATCTTACAAAAATTTAAATCTTCTAGACTCCTAGCTAGCTACACAGAGAAAAAAAACACGACAAAAAAGAGAAATTAATCAGTAATAGTAGTCAACTACTAAAGTTGTTAACTTTCTCATTCAAATGATGAACTCATTTTTTCGAATTTCGTATTTAGCTTAATTGGTTAAAACACTATAAATAAATATCTTTTCGATAAGTAAAAACAAGAAAATATAGATTTACTCTAACTTATTAGGTTAAATTTTGAATCGATAAGTAAAAACAAGAAGATATAGATTTACTCTAAGCTATTAGGTTAAATTTTTGTTTCAATGATGATTTTATATGATGTTGGAGTAGTTCACCGAAAAATAAGATGATCGAAATTATAAAGAAACTCGATTTACTATAACCCACAAGCTTAAATTGTTGGGTTGAATGACGATAGATTATGTAAGTGTCGTCAATTTACTTAACTCATCAGCTTAAACTAGTTGACGGGTTGAATTAAAAACAAACTAGGACGATGGATCTTCGTGATTATCAAATGAAAATTTTGAATAAAAATATGAAAAATAAGAACAACAAACGTACGAGGTACGAGGATTGAATAGAGCATTTGTTGATGTAGATGCATGTTAATTTGAGTGGATCATGTATGTTATGTATGCATGTAAGTACACATATCATTTATATTCACATGTCATGATGATGATGGATGGCATCTTAATTATATAAGGCATGAGAGAGTAAATAATTGAAATTTGATAATCATGAGAACATACCATCATAATTGCAAACCCTAGAATCGAAAAAAAAGAAAAGTGCTTCTGAAACGTGGGGCGGCTGCTCTCTTGTGCTTCGAACAAAAACAGAAACACTGCTATTGATTATTGATTACATCTCATGATTCAACGTTATTGCTAAGTTTCTGCAAAACCCAGATGAATAATACAATAGATAGAAGAAAAAAAGAAATTGTGTATTTCTTTTTTAATATATGATCATAAAAATTATAAAAAAAATTAAAAAAACCAGATGGGGAGAATTAAGAGAAATAACTGTGTAATAATTCTTTAGCTAATTATGATCATAAAAGACACAAATTTAAAACCCCAGATGGGATTTATAAGTTTTAGCACAAAAAGACACAAACTTTAACAAATAAAAATAAAGATAAAACTACAAGTTGTAATCAACAATAATCATATGACAGAAAAGAAAGAAACTGAAGAAGAAAGAAAAAAACCCCATATAATTAAGGCAAGCTGGCAACCAAAACTTGATGTTTTTGATGTTTTTGATGTTTTTGATGTCGATGTTGATGTTGATGTTGTGTTTGAAGTTCGATCTATCAAATGAATGAAGGATCGAATCGGACCAAGATGCTTGATTCCCCAAAAGAGCAAGCTTTGTGAGAGAAGTAGAGAGGATCTCTTTTAAGAAAGAAAGATCCTTTCTTCAATACTCATATGATGGAGAAGAAAATTAGGGTTTTTTCTTTTTGGTGAAGAGGAGAAAAGAAATAACCCTTCATTTTGTTGTTGAGGATGATGATGGTGGTGGGTTTTTGGGATTGATTAATTTTGAAAGAAGGGTTTGGAGAGAGAAAAAATGGTGGTGAGGGTGTAATGATGATGGAGGAGGAGGAAGAAGAAGAGGGTATCATCATGATGATGATTTTTGTTGGGTGTTTCCTTTCAAAGGTTGGAGAAAAATCCAAGGCCTTTGGTGCCATGATGATCTCTCTTAATGAACACAAAGAAAGAAAGAAAGATAGAGAGAAAGAGAGATAGAGAAAGAGATATTGATTATTAACCCTTGCCCCTCCATGTCTACACTTTTTTCTCTCTCTCAATGAGAGAGAGAAATTATTAACATAAAGGAAAATGGAGTGGAAGCTTTTTGTTGCCTTCTCTCTCTTTCTTAGGAGGGCATGTTTCTTTCAAATAAAGGAAATGTATCAAACTTTCAATTTTGATGACAAGCGAGCAAGTATTGTAACGCTCTTCGATAAATTATTTGGAGAGGTCGCTACTGTAATAATGTGATTGGTGTAGTTCTGCCGCGTTAAATGCGTGTGAGAGACATTGTAAAAGTATTTCTTTTTGGTATCCAATAATTATTAGAGGCGTATATACATATTGTTAGACCAACATCTAACGATTATTAAGAGACAACTACATTGTGAAGACTTATTGAATAGTTTATCCTCTTTTATCTCTCACTTCATTTCTACTTGAAATTATTTGAGAGGGTGAAATAAAATTGTAACCGAGGTCAATTAAGAGTAAAATAATTTAAAATATAGCATTTAAAAAAAAAAAAATAGCAAATATAACAATTTCTATCGTTGATAGTAATCTATCACAGATAGTAGTCTATCACCTCAGTTTTTTTTTTTATAGAATTTTGTCAGTAACTATCACTGATAGTAGTCTATAGTGATAGCCATATATCAACGATAGCAGTCTATCAATGATAGTCACTAATTTTTTTGCCATATTTGCAAAATATTTTAAATTTTACTATATTTGTCATTATTTTGGGTTTGATTTTTGTTTATGCAACTAACCCTCTATATATATATATATATATATAAGAGTTAGAATAATAATCTCTCCTTGGATGTGATAGGAGGTTGAAATAATGTGGCTAGTAGTTTTATATTGGTTAAATCGTACAAAATACTCCTGAACTTTAAGATGAGTTTAATTATGGCATATTGTACTTTGAAAAGTTTCATTTTAACCTTTAACCTTTGAACTTTGAAATTGTTTTAAAAAAAAACACTCAATTGAAATAATGTAGTGATGTGTAAGGATTGAAAGATGTACGTGACATCATTTACATTTAATTTTAACTATATAGAAGAATTAAGATCGTTGTTACCATTCTTTTCAACTCAAAAGACATCATTGGTGACATTTTAGGGTTTAGGGTTATGATTTTTTTTTGACAACATGTGGGGATGAAGAGTTGAATCTAGGATCTCATAGTCACTAGTCGATACATCATGTCAATTGAGCTATGTTTTTATTGTCACGTTTAGGATTTACTCACTAGTTGTCACGTCAATTTATAAGAATAGTGTTGATTATGATGCTTCGCATGTCTTCCAATTTTTACACATAAATTTCTACGTCAATTTTCATCAATCATTTTAATGTAAAAATTCTTCCAGAATTTTCAAAAACAATTTTAAAGTTTAAAGAATAAAAAAAATGCAAGTCTTTTGAAAATTTAGATGCACATGAACATAGCTCAACCAACATAAGGTAGGACATATGTCTTATCCAATTGAGTTATCCTCAAGTTCAGATTACAAAACACGTCTATATTTTCTAATTAAAAAACTAAACAACTTATTACTCAAGGGTTTATTTTTAAACCTTAAAAATAAAATAGTTATTATAAAACAAGAATATAAGAGAAAGAAAAGAAGTGGAGATGGAAGAGCAAATGGAATGGCAGCTAAGCTCTGCAAATGTGTGTCATGGGTCTTAGAGAGAATATGCATAATCTTTGGGATTCACCAAAGCTTCCATTTTTTTCCCTTTAAAAAGGGAAGCTTGGGAGAATATATATATATATATATATATATATATATATATATATATATATATATAATTTAAATTTTAGTTCATTGGTTGTTTAATTTATACTGATTATTTTAATTGATGGTAATAAAAATTAAAAGCCCTAAAAGGCTGTTTGTGACTGTATCTTGTATAGATAAAATCCCTTATTTGAGAGCTTTATTGGGTTTTGTTAAAGAGGGAATATTTTTGCAGTTGTTTGTATTAAAAATCCACTAAACAAATACCACACAGAAATCATAGTCCATCTTCAAAAATAATCCAACAATACAAACCACAAAACCTCTTTTCAACCCTTTTTCTATTTTTAATGATATATGTTAGATAAGTGCTTTTTAAAGTATGATTTTTCACTTGTTTTTTAAGATTTAGTGGCCTGTTTTCTTTAAAAATGATGGGAAATTTGAATTTTTTTTTTCTCCTTATGAGTGTCGACTTACGCACACCTCGACTATTCTCACGAGAGAGATCGCCTGACCCTACAATATTTGGCTGCCAAGGAAACTCCGTAGGAAATTAATTCCTAAATAGATGACCACCAAAGATTGAACCCATTCCCTCTAGAAGGACATTGAAATCTCAAGACCTTTTATCACCACTAGGTCAATCTTTAATGGCCGGATGTTTGAGACATGCGACAAAGAGAGATAAATGTTTTATAAAGAAAAAAGTAGTTAGAAAGAGAGTTGTGTCAATACGAACATAGTTCATCTGACATGTAAACTCGACGAAGAAGGCCGAATGTTTCAACCCCACCTGACCGAATGTTTCAACCCCACCTTATATATTATAAAAAAAAAAAAATAGAAAGACAGATGTCTACAAATATTTAGTTAAATTATTAAAAATGCTCCTAAATTATATGATTGGTTTCAATCATACCTTATCTTTAAAGATGTCATTTTGACAATTGAAATTAGAAGTTTGTTTTAAAAAAAATCTTTCAAAGTTTTGGTGTCAAATTGGTGGATAGAAAAATTGGTGCCTTCTCATGTAGGACACTTTTGAAATTTATAATCATTTTAAAAATCAATTATATTTCTATTAATATTTAGAAAAAAAAAAAAAAAAAATACCTCCCAAAATTATTTAGAATCACTTTGCACTAACTTCGAGTTTGGTGAATTGAGTTATTATAATTCAGTCTACGTTTGACCCACCGATTATTATAACACACAATCAATAAAGTAACTATACTGACTTCAATAGTATTTATTGTTCACAACTATTATAACTAACAGATTATTATAATACTACTCGACGCCCTAAACAGTCTCTTAAATCCAAACTCGCTTAATCATTCTAAACATCCTTATTTTAAAATTGAGTTTAGGAAAAGAAATGCTAGTGGCGGCAAAAATCACTTTAAACATGGTCTTATTTACCCTACTCCATCCTTGTGAATAAATAGGAATAATCCCATTTATTCTTTTAAGAATTTGGATGTGTAGTGAAATAATAATAGTATATGAAAATAAGGAAATAATGGTACAATTTTTTTTTAAAAAAAAAGTGAAAATTTGTAGAAAGTGGATGAATGTGCTAGTTTGTCCCCGTGGAAGTGGTAGTTTCGAGGGGTTTGGGAGAATAAACAGACTGAGTGTACTGAAAAATTACCTGAACTGAAAATTGGCAGCAAAATTTCTTTCTTTTTTCTATCCAAAGTCATTGATCAATTTGAGAATAATGATTCGGTCTTCATGGGGACAATCAATTAGATTCCCATCAAAACCCTTATTTCTTTCTTCTTCTACGTGTCATTTCCTAACACAACCCTTATCTACCATACAACATTCATCCCATTTATTATATTTTTAACACTACATAGTAAATCATCCCTAAATGTAGGATGTTTGGATATAAGCCCTCGTGATTTTAGTTTTAGGGTTGTCTCTTACTTATATAAGTCGTCGTGATATTAATAGAGATGTTTCTTACTTATATATTCAAGTTTTGTTTCTTACTAATGTAGGATGTTTGGTCGCACACCTAACAATTCTTCTCTCGAATAAAATATCACATAATTTCTCTTCAAATAATCATCTCATGACTTCGAGTACATTACGTTTTATCCAAGCTAACTCATCTCCAAAGTACACTACTATCTAATAGAGCTCAACTACGTATCACAAATAGCTAGTTTTTTTTTTACCTTTCTTGTAGCTCACTACATGTTTGTTTGTCACTTGAAGATTGCACATGCACTTGCACACAAACATGGTTAATTCTGGACTATGACTTTGCTACTGCTTGTTAAAGACAAGTGACCCCCCCGTACATTTCCACAATGGATGATATTGTGTCCACTTTGAGTATAAACTCACCGTACTCTTATTGCTTTGAAAGCTTTCACCCAAAATGTCTTGTACATGTACTAATGAAGATGTTGTCTTTCGTTTATATATATACACAGGGGCGGACCTCTTTGGGGACTAGGGGACCATGGCCCCCCCAAATATTTGATTTTTTTTTATATATATGTAGGTAAAATAATGCCTTAAAATATATAATATTAATAATGTATACAATTTGGCCCGCTCAAAGTAAAAGAAAAGACAGGTTGTTGCAGTAGCAAGCTTGTATGTTATGCATTTTTGTGTTCTTGAGTTCGACACTTAGCTTATGCATATTTTATTTTTTCTGGACTACATACATAACTAATTTCTTAAATATATTTTTTATTTTCAATATAAATGATAAAGACACTCCAATTGAATTATTTAAGTCATTATAATTTTAAATGTCCAAATTTATTTAAATACTTTGAACACATCTTAAACTTAATTAATTCTTTCTATTAGTTTATTTTCTAGTTTTTCCTAAAGTAATTTAGTCTATATTACCCGCTTCTATAAATTTTGAAAAAATATTCACATTAAATTGTATTCTTAATTATTTTTTTCAAAGTGTCAATAAGTTTTTGAACTTTCAATTTTGTGCTTAATAAATCCACGAACTTTAAAAAGTGTTCAATATATTTTTCAACTTTCAATTTTGTATCTAATATGTTATCGGATTTTCAAGTTTAAGTGTAATAGATCCTTATCTTATTTGACATTTTAAAAAATTCAGGGATTCAATAGAAACAAAATTAAATTATATGATGATACTTAAGTTTATTTGAATATTTTAGTTAGGAACTCTTTGGTATACTTACACATTCTTATCACTAATAACTTTTTTTTAAGATGAACATAATGTGGGAGCGTGAATTCAAATCTCGAATTTTTTGTGATAATTTTTTTTTTATATAGTATAAATTTTTGGCCCCCCAAACATTAATGTCTGGATCCGCCCCTGTATATACACCACGTCATTCTCCTTTCTTAGCCAATATAAGACTTAAGTCGTGCTCCCAACAACTCTTGGAACACAAAGTTGATGGTGATGTTATTATTTTAAGATCTAACGTAGTTTGATGAATTACTCTTAAAGTAAAAATGTACATCAAAATAGTATTGGTTGATTAGAGTTACTTAAGCTTCGTTTATATATAAGTTTACATCAAATAACTTTTTGAGACATTATCGACTACATCGAAAAACACTTTTTATCATGCCCTTCAAATAGTTGGTTATTGATATTATTGAAAGTAATTACTACCCCTATAAACCCTAATCAACGTAATCACTTCAATAGTTGGTTGACCTTTGTCAAGGTCACATCTCACCCACTTAAACAAACCCTTTTTCTTTTCACTTTCTAGCTCAAAGAAAATGGCAACAACAAAATCATCAAGCCATCAAAGGCCCAAATTAAACTTAATAAGTTTTGATACAAATCAAATCGAAACATTACAAAAAAGATATCACAAATTTCAAAACTTATATAATTACACATATATTAAAAATAAAAAAGAAAAAGAAAAAAAAGAAGAAGCAAACAAAGTCCAAAGTCGAAGATGATAGAAAAGAATAAAATCCCCATAGCCCCCACAAAACGTTGTTTGTTTATGTAGCCAATAAAACCAGCCAAGCCAAAATGTTTTGAAATTAATAGCTAGAGGAAGTGAACATTGTGGGCCCTATTTGGCCCATCTTTTTTCATGATTCCTCACCTTAATGCTGCTGTCTCTAGGTGGCGAGGCCCCCACTACTACTATGCAACATTATAAAATGGTTTTTTTTTTTAATTATAAAAAAAATACTCCTGAACTTTGCTCGATGACCTAAAACGTTGTTCGTTTTTTTAATTGTTCGTATATTATTGTCTGCTATATGACAATGATCTAGAACGATGTATTAGTTGTTGGAAGTATTTTATTTATTATTATTATTTTTTTTTCTTCATTTTTTGTCGTTGTCTGAACCACTTCACTCTCACTAGTAAATATGAGGGAATGGTTGCAGACGTGTCAAAAATCTGTTCATAAACTTCTCCTAATAGATGTGTTCTCTTATAAAAGGGAACCAATTCTTCGAGTAAAAATCATCAGAGAAGAACGGTACAATTCTTCCTAAGTGATTTCTTTACTTTACCACCATTCTTTAATTATGTTTTGAGTTTTGATTATTTTGGGCATACAAGCGATCGGGGATTCATAAGATAGCTTAGCTACACACAAGCAGCTATTTTGAAGGATTGTTGTATCTTCGGAGTAGAGTGTCATCCAACTCACTGTAGTGGGGGCACATCTTCTCTATGGACAACGTTTATCAACGTGCCACAATCCACAAATTACACGGGCTATATTTTTATCCTTTAATTTGTTGTAGTTTTATTGAATTAAGTAATATTTATTATGTCAGAAATTTCTATTCCCTAAAATTATTTTCAATATTAGTGAGTGAGACGGTGGTTTAGATTAAGTTTGAAAGAATGATATTTTCGCTAAGTCGATTTTTTCATCCAACCTTCTAATAGATTTCTACTTTCAAAATAATTTTGAATGGTTTATGAAATGTCAAGGATAGTATAGTATTGTAACTTTTAAAAGAACTTTGGATATTTTTTAAACAATGGACAACGTTATGAAAGAATAAATTCTCTCTATAATTAAAAAAAAAAAAACACTAAGTTCTAAATAAAAAAATAGCCTCAACTTGGTTTTTTTTTTTTTTTTTTAAACACTAAATTCTAAATAAATAAATAAATAAAAAGGAAGGGAGAGAAAAATGAAGAAAAAAATATATTTTTAATTAAAAATAGGACTATTTTGTTAGGACTTAAAAAAAAACGAGACGAAGGGACTACAAACAACCAACCAAATCTAAACCTCAGAAATATAATTTTATCTTGGAGACGCAAATACTACCAAACTTAAAGTGAGTAATTTTTGCTATAATAAAATTTTGAAAGAATAGAGTTATTTTTAAAATAAATGAAAAAGTTTAAACAAATTTTATTTATTTATAATTTAGGCATTAAAAATAAAAAAGAATAGTAAGGTTGAGTTTGTCTGTGGCGGAATGACCTGTTTGGTTCAAAAAGTTGGGTTTGTCATCATTACTTGGTAGAAAGTGTGGCTTCTCTGCACTGTCCTTTGTGGCACTATATATGATTCCATTTTTAACAACTCCTTTTCCTTATTACCATTAAACTTTAAATCATAAGTCTTTCACATTTTGAAATGGTCTCTTTTGAAATCTTTCATCTCTTAAACTTGCCACTATCCCATATTTCTACTTTAAAAAAATGTTCTAATATGCTTTAAATTTTGAATTTTGTGGGTTTCAAAAGAACTAAAAAGAAAAAATTGAATTTTATGTTGATTAGATATAAATCGGTAAACTATATTTTATTGAAGAATTATGGAAAGATTTAGACATAGTGTTGTCCTCCTTTTTCCGCGCTCCTTCGTGTGACGGTGTTCTCCGGATGAATCGGGTACTTGTACAGAGAGGAAAAGGTAAACTTGCACCGGTGTGGGGCTAGACCCACGACACTCTGATGCTTAAGTGAGAGGGTCTGAGCATAAGTAAGAACGGTAGTGTGTAGAGAGATGGGTAAAGTTACCCGTTTATGGTATTGTGTTGCGTTATATCGCGTCCCTCCCCCTCCTGGAACAAGAAGGGTATTTATAGGTGACAGAGTAAGGAGAGGTCCTCATGTGGTTCTGCTAGCTTTGCCATCACGCCAATTCCCAAGCTAGAGTGGGGAGGAGCGGACCGACCGGAGTCGACTGCTCTCCTTGTCATGATGGTGATAACCGTCGTCCCCCGACTCCCAAGGAAATTGGGGGCATTGTTGTCCTGTCCTTCGCCAGGTGATTCAGGGATGTCCCTTCCATCACATCTCACGCTGATCGAGTGACAGTCTGACAACAGCGGATTCTCGAGTGGGCTGCTAAGCCCGGACCCTCGGAGACTCTAGGGTCGACCCCCTAGAGTGATGATTTGCTTGATGCGGGCGTTGTGGCTTCGGCTTCCTAGGGGAGCGCGTCGTGATGTCAGTGGCTGACCTCATGCTGAGGTAGCCCGTAACACATAGTAATAAAATTGTCAATTCCAACATAACTTAACGTATAAAACATTTATTATTACCTAAAAAAAGTGTTGATGGTTTAATCTTCCACTTTTCACACATGTTGAATTGAAAATAAATGCGGTACAAACTTAAGGGTTTATTAGAGTATTTTTTTTTTAATAATTTAAGTCATTGAGCTTTAGTATGTAACAATTTAGTCTCTACCGTAAAAAAAAAACCATCAAAATTGAATGTCGATCTTTATTATTTTGCGATTTAGACTTTGTAGTCTATAAACACATTGAGTCTTTGATTAGGTGGGAGAATTGAACCTGTGACCTCTTAGTAACTAGGTTTACATTATGTCAGTTGAGTTATGCTCAAGTTAACCCCTAATTAGGGTATTGATCAACCTATGTAAGAAATCTTATTAAATCTTAACAATAACTTTTCACAATATGGATTAAATCGTCCAAATTTATAAAATGTAAGGACTAAATTGTTACATACTAAAGTTCGGAGACTAAATTGTGCAAAATCGAAAGTACATGAACTAAATTGTTATTTCCATGAAAGTTAGACTAACGTGATAAAAGAAAAAAATAAAAATATGGCAGGAACCGTTTGATTCTCTAAGCAAGCAGGATGAGGAAAAAAAGTAGCCTACAAAAGGAAGGGCACGCTTTCCTGTACAATTCATGAACGATAACGAAGCCAAGCTGTATAAAGGCGAGCAACCCAGTTCAGAGCGCGAGGCCGGGAGAGCTTCCTGCAAAAGAGATAAGAAAAGGCTTAGCAGAGGAGATCACAAGGCTTCTTTCGGCAGTTGAGGATCGCTTTGTGGTCGACTCCACTCACTACTTTTTAGCGGGAATGGATAAGTTGTAATAAGAGAGCAAAGTTGTTTGTTTTCAAGTAAAGCTCCCTATCCTTTCTGTTTTTAGGTTTAACATAATTGGCAATTAATATGGGATAATGAGAACACAATCAGTATTTTTTTATTTTATTTTTCATTTGGAATTAGTATATAAAAACAAGAAAAATTGTAACAAATGTCAATTTAGAGTAAAATAATTAAAAATATAACACTTTTTAAAAAAAATTGCGGATATGACAATTTCTATCGCTGATAGTATGGTCTCGTTGATAGAAGTTTTTTTTTTTATAGAATTTTGTCAGTGATAATAGTCTATCAGTAGTCATAAAATTTATCAGTGATAGCCACTGAGTTTTTGACATATTTAACAAATGTTTTAAACTTTCTTAAATTTACAATTATTTTAAGTCTATTGTTGTGCAACCAACCCAAAAAAACAAAGTCGATATAAAAAAAAAGAAAAAATAGTTATAAGAATGTTTAAGGATTAGCCGGTTGGGTTTTGTGGCGTTGTGGGCCCGGATTGGAGTATTGGGCTTTTAATGGACCAACTAGTTGGGCTTGTAAGTGGGCCGAGACGGAAAAGCCCAATTGACAACATATTGGACGACAGGTCGTTAAGATACCTGAAGAAGAAACACGCTGCTGAAGCGAGGCCGAAGAGCGCGGGAAGATGGTGAGTATAGTCTCATTCTCTCTGGGGACTTTTATCAAACAGTTTGCAGCTCTTTCGAAGCGAACGCCGTTCAGTTTTCCGATCAGAACCAGCGTCAAGCAACTCACCGTCACCTGCAATACTCCGAGATGCCTCCATTTCGACACCCTAACTTCCCGCCAAAAAGACCAGGTTCATCTCTTCGTCGACGCTCTTCTCCAATGGAACGAGGTAGTTTGGTTTTATCTTCTCTCTCTTACGCTGGTTTCATTTCCTGAAAATTTATCGGTATTTCTTGTTGTTAGATTTAATTTGATGGTCGTATTGTTGAATTCGAGTAGAAAATGAATCTTACGGCTGTTACGGAAGTAAGCGAAGTGATGGAAAGGCATGTTGAGGATTCTCTCGCGATTGTACCACCGATTCGGAATCTGTACTTGTCGCATTGTACGACGGTTGCTTGCGATAATATTAAACTTGTTGATGTTGGGACGGGGGCTGGGCTTCCTGGATTGATTTTAGCTATTGCTTGCCCAGGTGAACATAATCCATTACTATCATACTATGATGATGATAATACATTATGTACGTGATGGATTATTCTGTGATGTAATGAACATTGCTTGCTCCATTTTCCTTTCTTTTCTTTTGGGGTTTAATTTGGGCAATATTTGGATGGACTAGAATGGGAAGTAACGTTGATGGAGTCTATGAATAAACGGTGTCTTTTCCTTGAGCATGCGGTGGATCATACCGGTTTGACAAATGTTCAAGTTGTGCGGGGAAGAGCAGAGGTACGTTGACATTTAGCCGTTAAGGTTTGATTCTCTTGTCTTGATTAGTTCATTACTTAGTTATTTAGTATCAATTTTATCAAATAGTGGACAAAATTTCTTGGGGTATGGACTTATGGTAAAGAGATTTGCATATTCACCAGTTCCTCAAGGGTAGAGCTGACAGCAGTCTCGATTTCATCATTAAATTCTGTATCATGAGAGTTCCCCTTGAGATCAATTTGTATTTCATATAAAGTATTTGATTTATTTGTTGAGAGAGAAGGGGAAGAACACGTCTCATGGCTCCTCAAACTTTATTTGTTTAATATTGAATGTGGCAATGATATATCCTGATGTAGGACAGAATTTGGGACATGATCTTTGCTTACGAGAGAAATTTGATGTAGCAGTGGCTAGAGCTGTTGCAGAAATGAGAACTTTAGGTACCATCTAAATTTGAAATATTTAACTTCTACGAATCTTCAAGACATTTGTTGTTTTACTTTTATTTATTATTTTTCTTTGATATCTTTTCTTTCAGCTGAATACTGTCTTCCTATGGTTCGTGTTGGGGGTTTGTTTTTGGCTGCCAAGGGTCATGATCCTCATGTATGTTCTCTATCCATTAACATTCTGAACGTCCAGTCTCTGATTGTCCTATTTTATTGGGACTGCATGCACTTCGTTACCATCATGTTGTTATTGTTTTTTTGAGGTGGAGGCATTTGATGTGAAAAAAACCGATCCACTTCAATTAATTATTTGCAGTTTCTTGTTTTACGTTCTATATTTGAAAGTAGTCCTTGTTAACAAATTACTATGCATAACAGGATATTAATTTTTAGATGGTCAGTCTGAAGTATACATATAGATGCTACACAATATTGTAATGAATGATATAAATATAAAGTGGACCTTCCACCCCGGCCCTTGTTTGTTCCTGGTTCTTTTTCAATATAGTCCCTTGATGTTTCTTATCAAAAAAAAAAATTATGAAGTGGACCTTGTGTTTTTCTTACTACCATATTTAAATATACTCCTTTTGAATTATGCCAGACCTCTTGTATACTTCGTGATAATGATGCAATGAAGAATCTTGTTTTTAGTCGTGGAGATTTCTCTGAACTGAATTATTTAGAGTTGGAATATATCTGCTTCATTATGAGAAAGTTTATTTGCTTAATTGGTATTCCTTTGGATTCTAATTTTAAATTATTTTGTTAAAGTTTGTTTCCCCCCCCGCCCCCTTTTTTTTGTTGCATGGATTATTCATTCTAAAAAAATCGTATTGACAGGAAGAAGTCACAAATGCAGAAAAGGCAATTGAAATGATGGGTGCTTCCTTACTGCAAATATGCCCAGGTGTGCTTGTCATGGTACTTCTATTGGTCTTCTTGCATTGTCATAATCTCATGTGTACATTAACAAAGTCAACAGATTTGTGTGTTCTTCAGGATTTCTCTATAGTACAGAGGTCTCTTCCTGAAAAGACACTCCTACGTTTAGCCTGTAGCTAGTTGGTTTTCTCGATGCTTCTACTTAGTTATTTCAATTTGAACTTGAACTGCAAGAAATTTTCTGACGCTGGCATTTTCTGCTACCATATCTATATGAACGTGATGTATAACTCTTAACAAGATTTTCCATTGAATATTTGGAATTTGCACCCACTCCAGTGAATTTTGTTAAACTTACTTTGTTTTATTGCCTTATGTTTTGTTTGCAAGAATTGGAATCTTTGTTCTAGTGTTTGGTTTGACTGGATTTGCTTTAATCCTTAGATATGGCCTATGGATTGTTAGTCTAATTTGCACGCGAAACTTAATAAATTGTAAAATTCTTGTGGAAAAATCTTCTCGAGCAAAATTTGATTTAGAATTATTTTCTCAACTACCATACTGGATAATTTTATTTATAGTTTGATCCATGAAGTAATACCACCTTATGTTTTAACTTTAACTTTACCCCCTTTCTCTATGATGGAAATATTGTCTAATGGGTCCCCCTTTTAACTTATGCAGTTGAATCACATAGTCCATATGGGCAGCGAACTGCCGTTGTTTGTTTAAAAGAACGGCACACTCCGAGGAAGTATCCACGTGATCCAGGTACACCAGCAAAAGCCCCATTATAGATTATCTGGGCGTTTAGTTTGGTTTTAATTCAGGTGTCCTTCTCAATTCTCAACATAAACCAGTTTATTATGCAAAATGCTTCAAGAATGCGAGTCTGTGACTATCACCTGAAGATAGGCACCTTGTAATTTGTTGTGCATATCAAATATCATTTCACCCCGAATATTTCTTATATGGCATTTGGTTATTAAATTAGTATCAAGCATTTTTTCCTTCAACGCCCATTTAGCATTTTTTACTTTCATCATCCCTTTCTTTCTCTACATCGACATATCTAACTCCACCCTCAAAAAGGAAGGGATGATGAAAGTAATACCATTCTCAATCTCATCTAGCTAAAAAATTGTCCAAAATCTAACTAATAAAATTCCTGAAATCTGGCCACAAAAACGCTACCAAACTACAAAACACTCGATCCCTCTAAAAAAAACCAAGCGGGCAAAGAAATGTTTAACCCCATACCAAAATGTCCAAATCCAATAAAAGAATTAGCCCAACACAAAAAAATTAGCATTCACAAAACTATCTCATTATTTTCTTAAAAAAACCATCTGTTGGTCCAATTTTGTTTCGATGTTGATGCTCTCAACGTGAACCAGCTGTTTACTGTGCATAATACTTCAAGAATTTGCCTTTCTCACCATCACACTGTTGTTTGATGTGCATAACAAATATTGTTCCACCCCGAAATCATCATGGGTTGGCCTAGTGGTCAATAAGGGCCTTAAAAATAATAATGGGTTGTGCTTCATTGGTTTTTGTTTGGAGGAGTCTTCTTCCCCTATCTATGATATGTTCTTGTCTAATAAAAAAAAAAATATTGGGTTTATAGGGAATGGGTTCAAACCATGTTGGCCACCTACTTAGAATTTAATATCTTACGAAAATGTAGTAGGGTCAGACGGTTGTCCCGTCAGATTAGTCGAGGTGCGCGCAAGATAGCCTGGACACTAACAAATGTCAAAAAAAAAAAAAACGACGGTCATTATTTCATTTAGAGAGTATCTAAAATATATTGCTAAAAAAAAGTGTGGTATATGAATCATTTGCCATTTGCTTGCCAAAATCCTTGCTGAGGAATGAGGAGTTGCTTTTGGGAATACTTTATAGGTAAAGACTTCTGATCAATAATAAGATAGACATGGACGTTTCTTATTCTTCCTCATAGCTTTCCATGGATGCATGCTGTAAATTGATTTGCCATCTAATCTTCTCTCTTATGTCAAGTTATCTGTTCTTGCACTGCACCAAGGACAAAGGAATAAACCTTGCTGAACCCAACCTGGAAAGATTCGCCTGGTGGAAAAGGTTGATAAACCGTGTCGCCAGGTATAAAGATTAAAGGACATAGGCTGTACTTCCAATTGCTAGATTAACTTGATTTGAGTTTTAAGTATATAATAAAACTGATTAATTAATAGAAACTTGGATGCATTGTCTTATTCGATGATGATTTTTAGCTAAACAGCCAAGTTTGGAATTAATTTACACCACATCATCTTTAGTCAAAAGTTACCAAGTTATTGTTGGAGATAACCTTGTTTATTTCAAACTGCATGCAAATATCTTCTAGGTTTAGGGGACAGGTTTTGTATGGAAGAATCGTGTCCGTCCATTTATCTTATATTGTTTTTTTAGACTTTTGTGTTGATCACTTTTTGGTGAATGATTAAATAAGATATATATATATATATATAAAATGTGTGAGTATTTCATTTCAGTCCTTGCATTCCAAGCTATTCAATTTTAGTTTATACATTGTAGCTGAATTGCATTTTCCCCATGGATTAGTGTTACTGTTGGTGTTCAATTTAGAAATATTTTAGGTCTAGTTTGATAATCATTTGATTTTTGATTTTTGGTTTTTGAGAATTGTGCTTGTTTTCTTACTATTTCTTTACCGTGGTCATCTTTCTTAAGAAAACATTAAAATTCAAAACCAAATTCCATAAAAAAAACAAATTTTTAAAAACCATTTTTTTTAGTTTTCAAAATTTAATTTGGATTTTGAAAACACTTGTAAAAGGTAGTAACAAAACAAAGAAACCCATAGGTGGGAAGAATGTTTATAGGCTTCATTTTTAAAAACTTAAAACTAAAAATCAAATGGTTATCAAACGGTACTTTGTTTTTTTTTTTTTTGTAAGTGTCCAGACCAGCTGCCTAACCCTACAACATTTGAATGGCAAGGAAACCATAGGAAATTAATTTCTAGGTAGGTGGCCACTAAGGATTGAACCTATTTCCTCTGGGACGACTTTAATAGTCCCAAGGTCCTTCATGACAACTAGGCGAACTCTTGATGGTTACCAAATAGTGTTGTAGTTTTTTCTAGATGTGGATCCATTTCATTACTTAGTCAAATAGTAAACTTTTTGGGTTTTGTTTAATTTAATTCACTTGGGTGACGATGCAGATGTATGCTACAAAATGTAGTAGACATGTATCAAGTTAGAAGGTTATAATTTTTTAATTTTTATTGTTTTCAAGTTCAAGAATTGTATAGTTTTGGATTTAAATTTTTAAAGGGAAGGAATTGGCTCGCCGAGCTATGCTCGTATTAGCGGGTGGAAGGTTATGAGTTAATTGGTCTAAAGAAGAGTTCCTTTAGACGACTACTTTCTGTTTTCAGAAAACAAATAAAGGGTGGAAAACCAAAGGGGAATTAGGTTGGTATGTGAAAAATGACCGTTTCCTAACCTCTCCCGACTTGTAAATATGTAATATGCTCAGTAATAGGTAAAGTCTTTGAAGCTTTGTTTTTATAACATATTGTTTCGTGTGAAGATATTTTCAGTAGATCTTTACTATATTTGGCTGCCACGTTTGCATAGTATAATAATAACCATTGTTAATTTTCTTTAAAAAAAAAAGCCTTTGATAATTGATGTTAGCTCCTCTTTTTCAATTATTAAAGATATATAATGGTCCGACCTTATATTATATATATATATTCACTAGTCCCTTCTATGGTCTTAAATATTATGTACTTCTAAATTTGAAAGTCAGAGTTTGATGTGAACATTTTGTTTAATTGTATGGTAATTGGTAAATTCTCTATTTTGTTTTTATTTTTTAATTTTTTTTTGGATAAAGATGGTAGATGCTGAAAAAGTTGACACTTGTAAGAATAAGATTATTATATGCATGAATGTCAGCATTAGTAATTTAATCATGGTCCATGCCCTATATTATTTGTTTTTACCAATAGAGCCCCACAATCCAACTAATTCTTGTTTGTAAAGAGCTTATTTGCATAATTTTATTTTTTTATCAATCCCACTTCGAGAAGGAAGGTATGATTGAAGGGAAAAAAGTGTTAAAAAGATGTTGCAAAAGAAGGGTCATTTGGCTTTCCTTTCTTTTTTGTCTTTTTTTTCCTTCCTCAATTTCCACACCCACCCCCCAAAAGAATGGTGAGTGAGGCAAAGAAGAGTTTAACAATAAATTTCCAATTGATGGAGCGCATATCACAAATGCGGAAGCGATTTGGATCAATGACACTCTAATTTCATCAATTTAGTCAAACAAAAAACATGCTCAAAGCTGGAAAAATAGAGAAATAAGAACACATACCTTTGTTGTTCAAATTCTCTAAATTTGTTGCTTGTTTCTCTTCACGAACTCTTTGAGAACTACCTTTAGTGTAGTCTCGATTATCTTCGGGCCTTGCAATGGGTTGTGGGACCTACTAGTGAGAGAAAATTTGGGAGAGAGGAGAATTTGGGAGAGAGGAGGAAGGTCTTTAACAAAGGGATAATGGAGAAGATTGTCTAACCTTCATCAATCCTCTCCATCACACAACCATCCTCCATTTATAGGCATTCTCATGCAACAACAAGGTTGCTCCTCAAGGGATGAGTTTAGTTATCAAACTAGATGTCCAAAATTTGTGAATTCTTACATTAGGTGAATCATAATCTACTTCAAAACTCAAAAAAAAAAAAATTAAAAAAAATTAAAAATAATTCACAATTAATTTTAAATAAATTAAATAATAATATTAATTAATTAAAAAAGAACATATTTTCTATGAATTGAGCTATGCTTATATTTAACATATAAAAAAGAGAATTAAATGACGAACTTGAGACTTTTTTGGGTCGATGTTTTTGGGCAAGTTGCATATAATCATTCCCATTGTTATAGGTTTCATTGAAAAGAATAATAATTATTGTTCTTTTATTGATTAATATAACCTTTTGTTTGGTTTTTTAGCATTTTATTGTATTTAGTGTACCATGTTATGACTTATGACGAAACATGTTCCCATAACTTTTAATTGGATGGACCCATCGATTAAATCTGATTTGACATTTAGTTTCAACTTTTTCAAAGTATTTCTTTTCCTAAATTATTGCAACCGAAGATGGTGGATTAATTTAGGTCTAAATTTTATTTTATTCTACATCTATTCTACTTGTGTATTAATGATGTTTTTAAATTGTTAAGGTCTTGAGTTTCTTTATTTTACTTTCTAGAAGTGTTTAAAATTGAAGTCAAGTTTTGAAAATTAAAAAAATAATTTTTATTTTTGAATTTTAATTAAGAATTTTAATGATTGTTTAAAAAATGTGAAATTTATGGTAAAGTATTTGTGACAAAACAAGCCATTTGTTTTAAGAAAACTAAAAATGAAATGATTTTCAAATGTGGCTTAAATGACTTGTTTTCCTTTGAACTTATGATTAATCATTATTCATTACAATTAATTTTCATAAAACAGACCTGTATTTGATTCTTTTGTTTACTGATGTATACCTTTAGAATTAAATTATAAATTTATTTTAAAATAATTGTTTTTCACTTGATTGAGTTTGTGCAAAGTAATTTATTGTATTTTGTTTCTAAAGCTTTTCTTTTCTTCTTTGTTCCACTTTTAGTTAAATTTTGGAAAACTAAATTAGCATGTTAGTTTCTTCATTGCCGCTCCATATCTATGACTAAAGAAAAATTAAACGAGTTTGATGATTTAATGAATTTTGTTTCAGAATTGTACTCATCACTTACCTTTTTAAAGTAATTTTTATATTTGCCAAACATCACAGTTAAGCTTTGCTTATATCAAAAACTACTAATGACAATTTATTCAACTTTACTCCATTTTAGATGCTTATCATATCATAATCGTGCAATATTCATAACCACAACAAAGAAAAAATAAGGAATATTTTTTAAGATAAAATTTTCCCATGAGTTATGTAACTTAAATAAGAAAACAAATAAAAATAGCCAAACCCTCTAAAATGTATAAAATGAAAATTGCATGAGAACAAAAAGTATCCAACATCGAAATAAAATATGGCACAAGTAGATATTTGGAGGCCAAATCGAGCATAGGACATAGTGCCCTCGATCATGAAGTCTGAGGTTCAAATCTCTCTTCTCCAAGTTGAACTAAATTATATATATATAGATTTATCTAAAATATATTTTAGATTTATCTCATTCATCCCCAGTTGATCTCAAATATTTATATTAATTCTTATAAATCATAAACCTATAAACTTACATTTTCATAATCTATTTTTTTAACATATAAACAAACATCATACTTATTCATACTTCTAAATCTCAAATTTATTTAAACTGTGTCAACAAGAACATAGTTCAACCGACATAATGTATAAAATAGTGACTAAGAAGTCTTAAGTTCAATCCTCCACTCCAATATGTTGTCGGGATAAAAAAAAATACATATCTAAACAATGAGTCAAGCATTCTATAAGGTAGCCCTTGTCCCCTAGTTTTTATGTAAGTTACACATGTCGAGTAGTCATGAAGTATGACCAACCAAACCTTCATAAACTGCAACATTATTAGACTCGAGTCCTCCAAAAATGCCATGGGATAGGATAACTACCTTATGATTTAATCGACACACTCAATATCTAACTTGCTATCAGGTCAACGCCTACCTAACCTAAATCATCAGGAAACAATTTTAATTCCACAATTTAAGCTTTGCTTAATTGAAATTTGTAAGACACAAAAGTGAATTAACATTTATCTAACTTTATTTCTTTCTATTGTCTTATCAAAACAAAAACAAAAAAAAAACAGAAGATAATATCCAATAAAATAATACTTTTGTGAGGCTATTCTTTAAACTTTAAAATGTATTTGATAATTTATAATTTATAAATCTAAACAGATTCGATAATTTTTAAAATGAAAGAATCTATTATGCATAAAATAGATTTAATAAGTCAATGAATTTTAAAAATGTTGATTCGGTAAAAGATTTATTGAATACAAATTTGAAAGTTGACACAAAATAAAAAATTTAGTCACCTATGAAATACAAAATTGAAAGTTAATAACAAACCTCAAAGTTTAAGAACTAAACTTATAATTTTACATATATTATAAATAAGTTAGGTTAGAAATTTAGTCTCTTAATTAACTTTTTAGAATTGTGTCGATTTGGTCTTGAACTTCCAATTTTGTGTCCAATTGGTCACAGAACTTTAGAGTTTGTTTGATATGCAATTTGAATTTTGTTTTATGTTTTTTAAGATTAATTGAATTTAATGAATATATATTTAATATGCAATCTCTGTTTCTTAATTTTATGATCTAAATAGTGAAAAATTATTAAAACAAACATTTTTTATACTTTTATCCATATTTTGAATTTAAAATTTGAAATTTAACTTATATTTAAAATGATTAAAACTTTAATAAATATAGTATTTTATGTTATAAACTCAATTTTTTTTTTTTGTCAAATTAAAATATTTATACTATTAACATATTATAAATTATATGATATTATAAAATAATAATTATACAAAATTTATAATATAAACATGTTCACGAAATAATTAATAAAAGTTTATATTCAAGCTAATATTTAATTGGCAACTACAAGTATCTTATCAAACGCCAAACCGAGCATAGCTCAATTGGTATAAGGTTGTGCTCGTGAATAAGAGGTCATGAGTTCAATCCTCGCATTAATTAAAATACCGTTGCAAAAAAAAGTATCTTATCAAACACCAATTAGTCAACTTTTAATTTTGTGTCTAATAAGTCCTTGACCTATTTACTAATTTTTAAAATTTACATACTAGACGTCCTTGACCTATTTACTAATTTTTAAAATTTACATACTAGACACGAAATTTAAAGTTTAGGGTCTCATTAAACATAAAATTCATTTTTTTTTTTTTTTTTTTTTTTAAGTTTATAGCCAAATAGACACAAACTTGGTAGTTTAAGGACTAAACTTGAAATTTAACCATATAAATAAGGAGAGAGACAATCTATTGTCCTATATTAAAAAGAGACTTCGACATTTGATCATTTAACCTATGTTAGGTGGGCAATCGTCGAGATGAGTCCAATTCCAGAGATAAAATTTGCAACTTATAAGTTATAAGATCTAAAGATAGTAATTATTTTCCTTTGCAAAAAAAGATAGTAATTCTTTTAAGCAAAATATATGTGATATATTCATCTAATTGAAATAATCTTTCAAACTTTTCACATCAATATTACTACTGTAGGGTAGGGGTCGAATCATCGACTTTTGAATGATAATTGGGGGCAGTCCATCGTCAACCAACTAATAGTCGGTTTTCGATTTATTTTTTTTCAAATAGAAAGAGGAGAGAAGACAACAACAACGAATGGAGAGGGAAGAGGGCAAAAGCAGCAACAACGTCAAATGGAAAAGGGAGAGAGCAGAAGCAGCGACAACGTCGAATGGAGAAGGGAGAGAGCGGAGGCAACGACAACGTCGAATGGGGAGGGCAAGGCAACGACAAGTCAAAGAATATAGAGAGTTGTGCATGTGGAGCGTGATTAAGCTTAAGCTTTAAGGTTTTGAATTGAAGAGAAGAGGGTCCCAAAAATGGCGTCGTTTCTCTTTTAAAAAATGAGTTTTTTTATTGTTATTATACTTTCAGTCAGCCGATTGGTTTTCGGTAGCCCGAGGAAATTGATAACTCTTCAAAAAATTATTAGAGGGTCAATTAAGGAAGATTTAGCCCTTATTTAGAGTACTTGTTGTTTTCATATGCTTATCCCCTTAAAAGTTATAAATTCTCTAGGAGAGCTTCTTGAGAGTCATTTTTCTAATTTATGAAGATTTATGCTTAAATTGAGGTAACTTATGTCTTTATTGATATTTAGAAGCTGATTTGTAAAAGTGCATCAATAAGACAGATTGAAGTACGAAAATTTGCCTGAAGTTCACACATGGGAAGACAACTCATTCAATGAGTTGTAAATTTTACCTCATATATCCGTACGTCCAACCAATTAGATGCTGCCAAATAAGGAAGAGCATCCACCTTTTGTTGGATATAGAATTTTTAGGATAGTTTTTAGAGTTTTTTACAACAAAAATAAGAAAATGGAGAGAAAACATGGAGAAAGTTGTTGATGGCTAAGGAGGAACCATTCCCAAGGAAGATGAGATGAGCATTTGGAAGGAGTTTGGTCAGGAATAGAGATGTCCATGAGGCGGGGCGGGGTCGGGTAATGCCTTCCCCGCCCCCGTCCCCGTCTCCCATTTCATTACCCGTCTCTGCGAAATTTTCCGTTAAATTTCGCGGAGACGGGGCGCGTATTCTCCGAGGGAATTCGCAGGTAACGGGTATTCCCACGGATTCGCGAATAATTTACTTTTTAATTTATTATTATCCATTTTTTTTTTTAAGTTTTGTTATTTGTTAAGTTGATTAATATTATATATATTTAATTCAATAAACGTAAGATGTGTGTTTTTTTGGAACTTTATTGGTAAGATGTATATTTTTTAGACAAAAAAAAAAAATGTGTAGTTAATTTTTTGATGAATAATATATATATGTATATATATAAGTATACGGGTCGGGGCGAGGCGGGTAAACGGGACAAAAAAGAATTCTTCGCTCCCTGCTCTATTCTCCGTGTAATCGGGGATTTTCCGTCCCATTCGGGGCGGGGCGGGGTCGGAGCGGGGCAAATGGACATCTCTAGTGAGGAAGACTCTTTTGGGCTGCTTCATTCATTTGTTAGCTTACCGCATGTTCTAATTCTTTTTAGTTGAGGATTAGGGGTGTTGCAGTAATTGATTCTTGTAATCTCTTGTTGGATTTAATTAAGAATGTTTGTTCTTCAAGTTATTGCATGATTTTGTTTGGCCAACCATTTCATGTATTGATTTCTTTAACTTTGGGAAAAGAATGGAAGTTTGAATACTCATTCTTATGTTTGCTCCTAGTTGAGTTAATTAGCTATTGCTTTAAAAAATTTGGGAAGATTCTGTGTAAAATGTTGTGTGATTAGATAGCCCAAAAGATTTTTCCCAACAAAATTACGCTATGCATAAATCTCCTAATCCGAACATGACTTCTCTGCTTATTTTCACCACTATTTTACCTTATTTCATATGCCTTTGATCGATCATTTATTCTGCTTTAGTAACTTTTATGCTATTGTTTTTAAGTTTTAAACTCACACTCAATATATTTGGTTACCATTACCGGTTGATTCACTTAGAGAACGTTATAACAATTAGAAATCTATCACTAATCCCTGTGGAGAACGATATAAATATACTTATCACTTGCTGCTAAATTGGGTACACTTGCACATTCGTAAGTGCTTTACATATTTTAAACACACTTTGCACAACAACATCGACCGACTGGCGGTTGATTTTGTTAAAACCCAAAACTGACTGTGACCAATGGTATCATAAAATCGAACGACAGACGTCGATTTGATCAATTTCGATTGGTCAGGTCTGTTTTTGGTCCAAATGTGTTCACTCTTATTAATTGATGTCTTTATCCACCAAATTATACCGAGTGTATTTTCGCATATACTAAGCACTCAATCATCTTTTTGTATTATAACTAATCTTCTTTCATATATGATAATCCAAAAGCAAACCTCTTCCGATTTGCCATGTAAATCTCTCACTTCAAACCAAGCAACACTTTCCAAAAACACAAAACAAAACAAAAATGCACTAAACTCTTTCATAATATATACACAAATCCCTCAAAAAAACCCAATCCCCCAAAAAAGAAAATCCACAAATGTCTCATTCTAAACAAGAGGAACACAAATCTGCCACGCCTTAATATCACAATCCAAACCACCACTATAAACTACAAACGACCTATCGTTTTGGTTGCACCGATCAACCGCCGCCGCCAAACACTTCACCGGACCGTTATGCCCTTCCAAAACCCTCAAACAGACATAATTTCCGGCGACGGCCCTTTTCCAAATTCTGATCGTCTTGTCCGCAGAGCCACTGCAGACCAAATCCAAAACCACAGCCAAACACAAAATGGCCTTCGAATGTCCTCTCAATACACCCACCAATTCCATTAACCCACCCTCTTCCTCCTTCTCCCAAACCAGAACCGACCTGTCGCAGGCGCCGGAAAATAAAACCGACCCATCTCCGGCGACGGCTAAGGCATTAATTCCCGAGCTGTGCTTCTCAAGTGTTTGGACCAAAAAATGCCTTTTCCCATCTGGGTTTTTCCTCCACACTTTGATCCTCTTGTCCGTCGATCCGGTGTACACGTCGCCGTCGCCGCCGATTGCGACGGCGTTAATGGCGTCGTCGTGAGCTCCGGCGACGGATTCCAAGCATTTGAAATCGGAAGTCCGCCAGATTTTGAGGGTCCGATCCCAAGAGACGGAATAGAGAAGCGATTCGTCGTTTGACAGAGTAAGAGCAGAAACCGTATCGACATGATGAACCCAGGTGCATTTCTTGTGCCGTCGGATCTGGACCTGGTTATTGGGCGTCAGAAGCCTGGCCGTCCGATCGCCGAACGTCGGGAGCGTGGCCAAGCGCGTGTACTTTTGGTGGTGGTGTTGATCTAAATCGTTAGAAGAGATTTTCCAAACTCGAATTTTGTGGTCTTGATGGGCACTGTAAAGTTTGTCAGATGAAACCACTAGCGATTTCACTGCGCCATGTCCGGCTGTAACCAAATTGTTATGAAAATCTTCATGGTTTTGTTCGGATTCTTGTGATGGGTTTCGTTTCCATGATCGGATTTCCTTGTCGGAGGAACCAGAGTAGAGGAATTTTCCGGCCAGAGTTAGAGAAGAGATGTAAGAAGAATGGCCCCTGAGAGTGGCAAGACATGAAGAAGAAGACGAAGAAGAAGAAGAAAAAGAGTAGGATTGGTCGGAATAAATGTCGGAATTGTGAAAAGTTTGATGGTGTTTTTCCATAATTCCCATTTAGAAGCACTGATTGTTCAAGGCGGATGATGACTTGGGGCAACTTTTTATAGATGTTTTTTTTTTTGGTTGGCAAAAATCAATTAATAAAACTTGGAGTTGTATTAATTAAAATTTTAAATGCCAAAGTGAACATATCTCAATTATGAGTATATCTCACCTATAATTGGCATGAATTAACTTCTTTGAAGTTGGATATTCAAATAGTCATACACTATTTATTTGTTGTACTCAAAAATAAAAATAAAATTAAAAAAATTAAAATCTTAAAGTGACACCATATCTCAATTAGTATAAAACATATACTCTTGACCAAACCATATTTCAACTAGCATAAAATATATATTTTTGACCAAAATGTTAGACCTTTTGAATCTTTCACCCTACATATTGTCAACAAAAAATTAAAGAATTGAAACTTTGAACTAACAATTGTATTCATTTAAACTCTAAACTTTCATAAATAAACCAATTTAAATCATCCATTATAATGATTTATAACTATTTTCACTTGATTCCATTTAAAATTAGCTCAAAATCTTAATAAAAAAATATATGAAAATAAATAATAATAACAAAAGTAGCAAGAAAAATTATTGAGTAATTCTTTAGAAATAAGTAGAAAAAAAATAGAAGAAACAGTAAACCACTAATTTAATATAAAAAAAAAAAAGGTACTATCCATTTGATTCCAATATTTTTCTCTAATTCTTTAAAAATATGTAGAAAAAAATAGAAGAAATAATAAACCATTAATTTAATAAAATAAAATAAAACGATACTATTCATCTGATTCTAATATTTCTCTCTAATATTGCATCAATCTTATTAACTTCTAATAGAGAGTCTAAATTGATTCAAAGGTTAGTGTTTAAAGTGATAGAAGTATTAGTTCCCAAAGTTCAGATATATAAATTAATTTTATTCCTTTTCTTTCTGTTGGCAAAAAGAGGGAAAGACAAGAAATGGACCACTTGGTTTCTCCCTGTATAATTTTGGTGAACATGAAACGTAGGAAATGGTTCTAAAGAGTCTTTAATCGACCCTCTTGTTACGATAAATTAATAACAAAGAATAAGTAAACGCAAAAAAAGAACGACACAGATTTACGTGGTTCACTAACGTCGTGTTAGCTACGTCCACGGACAGAAGGGAGAGCAGTATTATTACGAAGTATGAGAGATTACAAAATGAACAGATAGGGGCGGCTGAAGTCATTAGAAGGTTTATATATGACACCCATACCAACTAGTCGTAGAAGGTCTCATAACAGATTCAAGACCAACACTTTTATTTCTAGTTTTTTTTCTCTCTCTATCCACCATGCATAGAGAGCTTGCTTTTCAAATTTGACATCATCCCATTTGGATATGTTATTTCTCTACCAACCAATTGACGAACCAGATTCTTTACAGACAAGCCAAAAATTTGGATCAAAAGCTTTATAACATGAAATCCGAGATGGGTTCAATCCATTTTGGCTAACAAATCAACTGATAGGCTTATAGAAATCACAATTATATTGACAGTGACGGCTTCTGGGACCTCCTCATGAACCAAAAATCAGCTTCTTCCAAGAAAACAGACAACTCCAATTTCCTTAAAACTAGCAATTCAATTAATCAGGACTTTAATCTCAGATTAAGTTGCTAATCTCTTTTGTTCTTTTCTGTTTTTGTGCCCTCCTAATTAAAAGTATAAGACAACTCGATGTAATCAGGGTCCATATTTGATGGGGATTTTTTTTTTGGTTATTTGGGTTTTTCTCTTTAATCTGGTAAGATTTGATGGGAAAGAGGGGCATTAATATTCCACATACAATTAAAAAAATTGAGAGGAAATGAGGAGGAAAGGTTTGGAACTGAAAGGGATATTTTTCTCTCACAATATTTTGATGTCTTTTCTGGTAGGATTTGGGGATGATTCTTTACTTCTCCACCCACTAAAGTAAAACTGATGATAATAATATTTCTTTTAAAAAAAACCCCATAGCCATAGTCTAACAAATATGACGACTATTAAATTACCGATGAATCCAAAAGTTTGAGCTTACTTTTGGGTTGATCGGTGAGGTGATTTAACATCATGGTTAAAACATATATCTTCTACCAATAGGTTAAAAGTTCGAGTCTCTACCTCTATATGATTCTTTACTTCTCCACCAACTAAAGTAAAACGGATGATAATAATTTTTTTTTTTTTTAAACACCCATAACCTATAATCTAAATCAATGTACAAATATGACCACTCTTAAATTACTAATCAACCCAAAAGTTTGAGCTTAAGTTTTTGGGTAAATTGGTGATTTAACGTCAGGGTGGTTAAGGCATAAACCTTCTGCCAAGAGGTCCAACATTGAATCTCTACCTCTACATGTTTGAATTTCAAAAAATAGTAATAATAAATTATACAAATATAGTATGTGTTTTTTTGGAACGCGTATCTTTATAACTTGGCAGCCCTAAAAGGCTAAAATGCAAGTGTTCATGAAATCATTGAGATTGTTTGGGAAAAATAGTTTTTTTCCCCCAAAAAATACCAACTTCTCACAACCTGATGAAAGTTCCCCCAATTCTGGCTTATTTTGGACAAAAATATTCCTCCTTTACCCCCTCTTCCATTCTGGTTCTTTGTTTCTTCATATTCCCTTTCTGTAGAAAAGCTAGTTTCTCTCAAAATTTGAAAATATCTTTTGATATGAGTAGAAGAATTCAATTCACAGCAGAGTTTGTGAAATCTTGAAGGTATAATAATGTTTCTTCCTCCACTTTTGTTATTAAAAGGAAAATAGGTCAATTTAATGACATACATTTGAACAAGAATAACATGAGGAAAAAAAAACTAAGGGGGAAAAGGATATCATAATTTTTTATCCTTGAAAATTTGGACTTGGGTCTTAGAAAATTGATAGAAAGATATTTTTATACTGCTTCAATTTTTCTTTTCTAATTTTCTACGCGGGCATATTGGAATAATCCTAGAAATCTCGACTCTAGTCCAATGATATTGACCAATTCATTAATTAAGAGATATTTGTCCCCAAAACCTTGACTTTAGCTTAAATGATAATGGATTTATCCACTAATAACAGTTTTACAGGCAAAAGTTCACACCGTAAAAAACATATTATTCGAGATTCGACTTTTATCTTTGTCAGAGGAAGCGAAATATCCTTTTTGAAGTGGAGAACCTTCAAGTTTAAGACTTTCTCTATGCTCCCAAGTGAAAGAAACACCATCCAACTCCAATATGTGGCAAAAGGGCATGGTAAAGTTGGTAACATTGGCAAAAAGGTGAGGGTAAAAGTAAAAAAGCAAGATGGTAAGAAGTTGGCATACTTTCAGACACAGAGTGGTAATATTTTGACATAAAAAGGAAGAAGAAAGATGAATAATAGAGAAGAAGAGGATGTGAATAGAGGAAAGCACATGGGTCAAGCTTGTAACTTTCCAAGAGATTGCATTTTGGCCCTTTTGAGCTGCCCCCTCAAGTGCTCCACTGAATGGGAAATTGTTAGATGTTTTTGGTAAGAAGATCCCTTTTTGAACAGCTGCTCTCTCTGTATGTCTGCAAAAGGACACTCCCCATTGCTTCCTTTGAACCCTTAATTTGCTTCCAGGTGTTTGGCTCCTCTTCTCTTAGAGTATTCTTTCATTTTTCATGGTTCCCCTTGATTTCTTCCCCTTCCTTGAGTACCTATCATTTATGCTTCTTTTCAAGGTTAGGCTTTAGTTTCATCACCTATGCCTTTGGGTTTAGATTAATTTCATCTTTTTCATTCATGAATCTGATCATTTTTAAGTTTTTGTTTAGTAGAAGGAGAACAACAATCTTTACTTTTAAACTATACCATGAAGAAACTATATCTTCAATTAAAATTTTCAAATCATATGTTAAACTACATCTCTATATCTTATAGAATTTCTGGACAAATCCGTTTGTAAACTTGAAGGACTCCTAATTATTAAATAAATGAAAATGGGTCCCAAGAAATCTCTGAATATTCATTCTTTACGATGAGTTAAACATCTAGTAGGCAATTGAGCTAAGAAAAGAATAGATACAACTAGGAGAGTATGCCAATATGATCTTAATGAGGTGTGGGGCATTGCATCTAACATTTGTTGGGCTTCCGTCTTCGAAGGCTTTGCTCCTTCCTCTCGGTAAAGTTGTTGTAGTGTGTTACCGGTCATCTCGATACTCAAAAGATTATGAGACTTTTGCCCCACTCTAATTTCCTCGTCTCCACGGGAGAGCTCACCTGAATTCCAAGTCTTTTTAGTACTACTTTTCTCATCAATATACCGAACTTAGAGTGAAGAAGAATTGTGGCTTGAGGTAGTAGTATGTTTAAGGGTTGGGTTGTTCGCCACGCACCCCCCCCCCCCTTCCATTCTTCAAACCCCTTTTATTTCCTTGGCAACTCATTTAGCAATTTCTTTACGCTTTTCATTTTAGTGATTGACTACTACATCTAGAAACAGTATTGATCCCAAGAGACTAAGTAATATTTGTTGTTCATTGGACACCAATATGTTCGTTTACCACGTTCAACACAAAATCATAAATAAGCTCTACCAAGGATTGCAGAGTGCTTCTTACTCAAATTCTTAGGCTAGGGTCAGCCATCTGCTTGGTATTACACAAACTATCGCAATACTTTTCGAATAGGCTCACCAAGTCAGGTCGGGGTGTTTTCTTGTTTTCTTCTTTATCAAACCCTCTACGGTCTCTAGATAATGAGAGATGTTTTTCAAAAAGCGTAGAAATTGATATTCAAGGCCCTAAAATTTCATGGATAAAGCCACTTGACAAATTATTGGAATTCACGGTTGAAAATCGATCATAGATTTTACTTGGGAAATTCTTATGGGAAAAAAATATAAGTAGCGAAGAAAACTTCACTATGATTAAATATATATATATATATATATATATAATAGAACTACAGCTACCAAAATTACGCGTAAACAAATCCCAAATTACATCAACTCTGACCCTACACTATCAACCTAGACTTTAAATTTTCTCACTTAAACAGTTGCACTACAAACTTTCAAGTTAAGGCAAGAATTCGGATACTTGTCCACAATATTAGCAATTCTCACCGGCAAAAGAAAATGACTAATCAAAAAATATTAAATTAATTAAAAAATCTAGATCGTTCCAATGGTGTTTGTTGGATGAATTATTAACATTTTATCAAATGTCTCCTCCCTATCTTTTCAAAAAGATGCATCATGAATGGATTTGGACATATATGAGTAATGTGATCCTTTCAGGTATCCATCTTTAAACCTAGGAAATTATGTGAAAGTACAAAACAAAAGACATAAAAATGTCTAGGAAATTGACATACCACCCTATTTGCTCTTTGAAAATCCTTTTCACTTATTTTTCACTCATTTTCCCTTTTGACTGATTTCACAAACTCATAAAACCATGTATAATACTTTTGTGATACATAACCAAAGTAGTCAACTATTCTATCTTCATTGTTGAATATACATATGCATAAACTCTTGCATAATAAACATGCATATATAAATAATTTACTTATTATATTTAAATATAGTGTTAGGATAACGAGTCCCCACATTTTTATAATAGTATGACATTGTCCATCTTGGACTTAGCTTATATGATTTTGCTTTTGGATTCACCTAAAAGACATCATCATCATATTGATAGAACTATTATCCTTTCTTATAGACCAAAAATCTTCATCAATTCTAATTTATGTCAAGTTAGCTAATTTGAACATAGCTCAAGTGGTTAAGGCATATGTTTTCGACCAAGAGGTCAGAGGTTCAGATCCCCCACCTCCTATGTGGTTGAACTCAAAAATATATATATGTGTGTGCGCGTGCATGTGTGAAGTTATATTCACATATCTACCCCATGATTTTGGTATCCTAAAATCAAAGATTTGTGAATAGTAGTTTGTATCTATACAAGAACGCTAACTTTCACCTAATCACTATCTTAAAAACAGTTCTCCAAACGAACTGAACAGTTTGAGACATTAAAACTAAATTTGAACTTTTATCAAGTATGGATGTGGCATAGAACTATTCATAAACTTTTCAAAGCAAAGCATGTTATGAATTATAGTGGGAAATTAGTAAGAAAACAAACTCAAAACATCAATATTGGTCACCACCCCACCAACAACAAGCTTACATAATTCCCATGACCTAATTACACTAAAAACCCAATTTGGGAAAACCCTAATCCTTCATTAAATTCCCAATTTGCTAACAAGTTGTATGATACATTTATCCAAACAGATATGGGACAAAAATTGCACGCATCAGCATTCTGCTAACAGGATGGTTGTTATTATATTTTTTTCGTAACATAGAATAAATTAAGCTAAAGAAATGATTGGAAAATAACAAAATGATGAGATGATCTAATTTTTCTTTAGAATACGATATGGAAATAATGGGATTTTTAGTTTAGATTTGATTACCAGACAATTCCCAATTGGTTACAGCTTGGAATCCCTATCCAAATTCTGAATGTTGGTCCCATACATGACAGTGGCGATGTAGTCAGCAACCTTTAATCAAAATTTGCATCAAATCCTTCGATTTCCTGTCAGATTTTGAAGAAAAAATGGCTCAGAAATTGAAAAAATCGATTTGAATTACTCTCGCGATAATTCAGATTTCTAAATGCAGATAAAATGTTTGGTTCTAAATAGAAAGAGAAATCAGTACAATTTGTAAACATTGAGAAACAGAGAAACTCACATGGAAATTGGCGAAAATTTACTTCGAACTTTGCTCGATCTGTAATCAATTATGAAACCTTTCACATGGGGTGAAGAAGATGAAGATCGGCAAATGTTGTTTGTTTTCGCTATTTTTCCCGCAACCGGGAAATTTTCGTACCAAAATTTTGAAATAACACCTTTTTCACAATTACCCTCATTTTCACGGCTGTTTTTTTTTAATATCGTAATTTTTTAAAAAAAATATAAAAATATTGTATGGTTGAAAGTATTTTTTAAAATATTATTGTTTTAATGGGGGAAAGACGACCTCTCCACGCGAGCGTAGATGTAAAAGCAGATCGTCTTTTTGAAAAGACGATGAAGACGACCTCTCCACGCGAGCGTAGATGCAAAAGAAGATAGTCTTTTGAAAAGACGATTTTCATCCACCTGGAACAAGATCGACATTTGCTCCGTGGGGAGATCTTCTTTCCTATTAAAACAACAATATTTTTAAAAATACTTTCAAACATACAATATTTCTATAAAAAAAATTAAAATTTACCCTATTAAAAAAAACAGCACATTTTCACTGTAAAAAAAAATTACATTAGAGTCATGGCTTAATTAAGAGTAATGACTCGAATTCAAACTTTAGAGGTAAAAAATATTTCAACTACTAAATTTTGGCTTTAAAAGTGAGGATGTAAAGATAAAAAATGTAAGTTTTATTAGTCATAACTTAATGATTAAGATATTTGTACCTTTTTTTTTACAAATTCAAGGTTCAATCTTTCTTTTATGAACTAAAAAAATGTTTAGAATTAATATAATTGCTCCTGTAGTTTACTATCAAACGTCCATCATAGTATAAGGTCGATAATTTAAATCTAAAAATTATAAGGTATCACAAACAAAATATCTCATAAGTCATAACATATAAGTCACTAACGAAATATCTGTCACATGGACGTAGAAGATCCCAAAATAACTTTTAGATTATAATGTTTTTGACACTAAGCATGTAGCTCTCCATGAGGCACACAGATCACACTTCTAGGCAAACTTTTGGTGCTATTGCACCCATTTTTCCTTAATCAAATGGTTAACATGGTATTGTTAAAAAAACGATTCGAAGGATAGGAACCGAGTGAATGTTAAAAATGAAACAATAAGGTAATTAATTATATCTTTGTACCCAAAAAAAACATTTACTGACTGCAAGAGAAGCCTTATATCCTCATATATATTTTTTAGCCTTGAGAAAATTGGAAGCTAACAATTGTTTGCCTCATTTTAACTCAACGATTCATCGGTTAAACCGATCCATTTAAGTCAATTTAAACATAACTTAACTAGTCAAAACATCACTTAACGTTCTTTAAAGATCAAATGTCTAAAACGACAAATCCAAGATACTACATGAAATTAACAATGATCCCTTCAACAATAGCACGAGAAGAAAAGGCTTTTTTTATAACAGCATATAGTTTTAAGCGTTGAGGAAATTTGATGCAACAATTGTTCGTCTCATTTCAATCCAACATTTCTCTAACATTTCTCTTCGTCTAAGCCAGTTCGAACACAATTTAACTAATCAAAACATCAATAACCTTCACGAAAGATTAAAAGTTCAAATCATTAAAAAAAACGTCCCTAAACTGACTGCTTTTGACCTATTCCATTAACCATTGCCATCTATTTTCTCTCAACTTCTCCAAACTTAATTTTCCCAACATAGTTCAGCAGGGAAAAAAATCCTGTGGTACTTCAGAAATCATATGGCATGAAGCAAGTGGAAGAAACAGATAGCGAGAGTACCAGAAGACCATCCAGAATCGATAAGCCAACTTTCTCTGATAGGAATTTTTCTTTGCAATCATTTACTTTCACAAGAATTGCATCCAGAAACCTAGGATGATGTCGACAGACAAGCAAGAACATAAGATTTATGTATATAATTCTGGTTCCAATTATAAATCACTTTTCAACGAAGGCGAAATCGCGCATTTCATTGAATACTGTAGAGGAAAGGAAATAATAGCTACAATAAATACGAACATGGTGAGAAAGAAAGAAAGAAAAAATAAAAACTACCAGCTATGTTAGGCTTGTTTTCATTTCAAGATAATACAAACAAACATGAACACCTATTGGAATTGTTTTGCACTTTCAAAGATGATGACCTCTTCATAGGTTGGTGCAGCATTAAGAAAATGCAACCAAGAAAAGGTCAAATTCTTTTCTTTTTTTTGAGTAATTGCAGTAGAAACAGCGCTTAATCGAGGTAAGCTTATTAAATATTTCGAGCACCAAACAACAAAGCGCATCAAGATATTTGTATGGGTTTCTCCACTGCTTCAGAATACCATGATTTCCAAGCTTCCACGTAATGGGAGAAAAGTTCTTTTAAGGCTGAGCGATTCCAAGAATAAACACCACAGGATTAGAGTTTGTATCAAGTTCGAAGATCATCTTAAAAATTCCAAACTTGTCATCCAGAAACCTAGAAGAATCGTGCTGAAGTATGATTGAATAAACAGAGTTTGAACATTCAACCAATTGGTCATTTAGATCCACTGACATTTCAAAATAAAGCAGCACTTTGTTCAACTGTGTGTGTGTTTTAATTAGGGGATTTACCTTGGTTGTGATACTGAGGGCGGAATGTTGAGGAAAGGCTTTCCCAGTCATGAGTTCGCTTCACATTGTTATTGTCTGAGACGCCAACTTTAGCTACTGTTACAGGAGCAAATGGTCCAAATTGATAGCTCTTGGAAGATCGTTCACATTCCTGATCCTGACTGTTCTGGCTATCCTCTTGTGACGAATTCTCACACTGCGCTAGCTGCTTTTGCGTGTTGAGGCAATGATTTAAACCCTGATAGGCTGAATTTTCAACCTTAGTCTTCTTATAACTCACATTTGTTACGTCAGTTCCAAATGCCCTTTTTCTGGACTCTGGAAGAACGGTAGGCTCATTCTTTACTTTACCCCTCACTCCCAACCACCTAAACGCAGGCTTTCTTGTGTCAGCTGTATGGGTCTGCATATGATTTCAACAAATTTCAAACTTGTGCCAAAAAAACCAAAAACAAACAAACACAGCTCAATGTCTAATATCTTTAAGGTTGAGAGTACCAAGATTTAAATGTTGACATCTATTGGAAATGTAGACATCTGAATCATATTCTAATAGAAAAGTCAATGAAAACATCGATAAAATGTGGAAAATAAGCATTTCAGCTATATTAGATAAGTTCAAATTTCTCATTATTAATATTGTGTCCACAATGGTGATATCTTGTTGATTTATTGTTATATTTCAACGATTTTCAATGGTATAATGAAAATTTTGATTCAACACTTATGTCGATGTCAAATTCATAGACATGATTTCATATCGACACGTTGATAGAAATTTAATAACCTGGATAGTAATACAAAAATGCCTTACCTTTTCAATCAAATTCATGGAAGACAGCACATTCGCAATGTCATATAGCCGCCTTACCTTTGCTGCATATATAATTAAAAAATGTGTTATTATCAAGCCTTTCCCAGATCACATTCTAAAATTAACAGAAAGGTTTAGGATTCCTTACTTCTCATAATTGATGAATTGTGGCCATCTCCTAATAAGAGCTTTGCAGCTTCATCAAGGGAAATCATATTCACCTGTATGGCCAAAATTATTCGATCAATCAACAGAGCTCGCACAGAGGATCATCCACAAACAAGTAAAAGATAGGTAGGGTCATTTTTTCACTCACATGACCACAAAGAAATAGCTTAACAAAATTTTGAGTCAGGAGCGCCAATGACTTTTCCCTTCTATTGTCTGCAGATGCTAAAAGAAAGTGTAAGAGAACCAGATTGTGGAAGGCACCCAAACCCAACTTTTGTTTTAGTACAACAAACATCGAGATGGAAATTTAAACATCCGCCCAAGAGAAAGAGTAAATATCTTAACTGAAACATGCTCATGTTGGCAGAGAGCAGCCAACTTAACTGAAAATAGGCAGATGATGGGCAACTTCCAAAGATAATAAGGCCTAATTGAAGAACTAAGGAAAATGCATACCGGCTTTTAACGACGATGAAGATGATTTGGGCACGGCAGCAGTTGAGTTCTGGCTTCCATTTGGATTGGAAAACCGTTCATCGTCATCGTCATCATCCGAGACCTAAATGTAACCAAATGTAAGACGAGGAAATTCCAAATCGCAACCAATACGCACGGGAAGAAATAGAGGGAAACAAGGGAGTGGGAGCTGTAAATAAACACTAATTAGCTTACTTTTGCATAATCGTTACCATCAGATGCACTGAAATTATCCTTCAAGCCTTCTTCCTATATCAAACAATTTAAAATCAAGTCAGAAATTAAATCAACCCAGCTCCATTTATTCCCTATGAAAAAGCGATTCAACCTACTTTAAGATCTTGTAAAGCCTTAGGGATTGCCCCAAACCCATTCCAACTGTACTGATTCTTCGCCTTTCTCGATAGAACCTAAATTACATGGAAGAAAACACAAGCTTAAATTATACGCGGAAACACCAAAACCCTCAGATTTCAGAGAAAAAAAAAGAACAAAATCCTACCCCGACGCTCTCCAATACATTCACAATATCATAGATCCGCCGCCTTTCCACACCTGCAAACACCAAAAAACCCCGATTTAACACAAAATAACCACAGCCAAAGAATTAAACCCTTGATACTACAAATTCGAATTCGAATTAAACCTAATCGCGATGCGGCATCATCAAGTCCAATCGAATGGACTCCATCGTGGTTATACAAGCTCAAAAAACTGCACAACAACAAATAAAACAAATAAAAAGCTAGAAATCACCAAGCAAAAAGGCATCGATTACACAGAGAACAAAACTACCATACTTTGAGCATAAAAGACCAAGTGATTTCTGTTTCCTACTGTAAGTATGGTGCCTGGAAGAAGAAGAATCCGGTAACGCAGAAGAGGATGGGAGAGCCGTCATCAAGTCGCCGTCGTCGCCGCCGTAGATCTAGAAAGGAGTGAAGAAAAAGATGCGGGAAGTGAGGATGGAAATTGGAGGGAAGAGAGAAATGAGAGAGGGAGAGAGAGAGAGAGAGAGTGAATAAGGACCGTTGAGATTAAGAAGAGAGAGATATAGAGAGAGAAAGAAGAGTTTTTTTTAGAGATGAGGGCGGGGGCGGGTCTTTCGTAATTTTTGAAATAAATTCAGTGAGTATTGGATGCACTGGATTATTTTTTCTGTTTCGAATATTTTTGAATAAGCGGGAACTTCAATCTTTTACGCGCCTCCGCCTTACGTGTATTCGGATTTCGATTTTTTTTTTTTTCCTCATTTTGGAATAGGTCAAAATACTTACCCGACGCCTTGCGATGCTATGTTCAACACGCTTTGATGCGTAGGTTAAAATGATGTAGAGGTAGTATTGTGTACCTTGATAATGGAATGAATTTCGGTATTTATATAGTTCATCGTCATCTCTTGGCATATATGTTCTTAACACGGCAACAAAGATTTTGTTGGTGGCAGCGGGCACATCTGCTTGGTTAGGACGAAGCTCAATGAGCTTTCAAACCTTCGAGCTCATCTCCTCAGCTCGATAAGCATTTTCTGAAGGATTTTGTGTGAGATGACTTCAAGGGAGTCCACATGACTTGATGACCATGTAGGCCTCCTAATCTTACCCCTAACATTATATGTTCGAGAAAAGTAGAATAAATCAATCGATATTATATTTTTAATTATATTTATTGAGGTTGCGAGCAAGGATGAAAATATCGATATCCATGTTGATATCGGTATTTCAATTTTATGGATATATCCATGGATATATCAATAAAATACTGATATCCATTAATATTTTTATAAATCAACTGTTATTTTTACTTTCAATCTAAGCAATAGATCTGATTAGTAGTATATAGATTTATATTAAATTTAATATATGATATTTTTGATGTTTTATGGGTATTTATAAAAGATATCAGATATCCATTACCCCTTAATACTTATATCGAACTCTCCGATTTACGAATATTTTCATCCTTTGTTGTGAGGTTATACATTGATGATGTTTCAAGTATTTATGTAGTTAGCTAAGGGTTCCAAGAGATGCGTGGGATAAAAATTCATTTCAAACTAAGATTTAATTTTCATAAAACAATGTAATTTGAAAAGGTAGACCAAAAAAAAATCAGTTTGAATGTAATATATACGATGTTTGTTATATTATAAACTTGCATGTTTGAAAATCTTATTAATGATAAAGGCATTTCTTTTGTACGATTTGTTTATATGATTGTGGTTAAAAAGTGATTCAACTTGCCTAATAGTCATATGTTGACATTTGTCTTAAGATAAATATTTATATTTGATTTTTCAATAATGTATGTAATTACATATTTTAAGAAGATAATCAAACTCGAACTTGGGTTCTTAAGAGTTTTTTTTTCTCCTCATAATATAACATCACAAATATACCGACGAGAGTTTGTACATACAACATTTCGAAGGATATAAGGATACTTCATAATACAAATTACCTTATATAATGGTCTCGAACACTATTGGGTAACCAGCAGACGCACAAGACAAGATTTAACACACTCAATATTAGAGATGTCTATTTGCCCCGCCCCGAATGGGACGGAGAATCCCAGATTACACGGGGAATGGGGCAGGGAGCGGAATTTTTTTTTGCCCCGTTAACTAAACGGGGCGGGGCGGGTAATAGCATACATGTCCCGCCCCGTATACTTTTATATATATACATATATATTATTCATAAAAAAAATTAACTACACACCATTTTTTTAATCTAAAAAAATACACATCTTACCAATAAAGTTCCAAAAAAACACACATCTTACAAATAAAATTTATGGAATTAAATATATATAATATTAATCAACTTAACAAATAACAAAACTTAAGAAAAATGGATAAGAATAAATAAAAAAAAGTAAATTATTCTCGGGAAAAATTATCCGCGGGGAATATCCGTTACCCGCAAATTTTCTGCGGAGAATACCCGCCCCGTCCCCGCAAAATTAAACGGGTAATTTCACAGGGACGGATAATGAAATGGGAGACGGGGGCGGGGAAGACATTACCCGGCCCCGCCCCGCCCCATGGACATCTCTACTCAATATAGACCTATAGACCCAAAGATAGGTCAAAGAGAGATGTGAGGATGACACCCGGCTCTAAGAATAACTAGTTCGTAAACAAAGAGTTTGAAACAATTGACAAGTTTGATGATCAATTCAACTTGCTTATTTATAGGTTTACAACCAAATCGAACACTCTCACTCGGCTTCTACGACATTCGACTTAGGTTTCAAAAACTAGAAAAGTCGACTTATATGACCCAAAGAAAACCCTAAACCATTTAATTAAGCTAAACATGATAAAGTCCAAAATTAATCAAAATTAGAACAAGTTTGTAATGCATTTATAAGATATCATCTCGTTGATACATTTATAGAAAGATGACCACAGTCAATAAGAACCTAATAAAATTGTCAAATGCACCGATCATTCGATTAATTTGTTCTTATACAACTTTACAAATCAAATTAATTTACACAAAAGAGCATTTTACTTATACATGACATGGACTTAAGTTTATACTTCATACATACCTCACTTTAATACGCCTATTTTTATATAGCAATTTACATTTATCCAACACATCTACAAACTCAACTATATTTGATAGAACAACAAAGGGAGGGAGATCAGAGACTCGAACAAAATGAACAAATATTTTAAATTTGGAATGCATACTCAAACAAAATGAACAAATAATGTGCATATCCATTGCACTGAAAATGACATGGCGGCAATTATTGCCCTTTCTTTATGGGAATTTTTGTTTTTGTTTTTAAAAAACAATTATTTTTACATGTTTAAAGGACTTTTCATTGTACTGTCCCTTTTTCTTTTAGGAAACGTTTCATTATATTGTCAAGAAACATTCTCATTTTTCATCATGTCATAAAAAAACTTCTCATTTCTACATTATATTGTCAACAAACCACTTGTAAGGTATCGCCTTTACGATATATTGATAAAAGAGGAAGAAATGCTCTAAGGCAATACAAAATATCTCCCCAACCGACTCGGTGAGGATGATAATCTCTCCCCTTCCGCAATACTTCCAAAACAAAACAAACATGAAAATGCAATAGCTAAACGACTACGTAAATAGTCCAATTTTTTTACAACTATTTCTTCTTTTGTTATCAATATATCGTAAGGGCAATACCTTACACCACCCTGATAGAATGATGAATCCTACTTGAATGTTCTTGACCAAACTCAAGACATGAATTGTAAAATGATCAATAAACTCTTGACTAAACTTGAAAGAAAAAGCTCAAAAGCTTAAATTAATTCATGATCGGATCTCTTCAAAACAACTTAATAGCAAGGCTCCATATAACCTTTCAACTAAATGTCACACCATCGGCCATAGCAAAAGACTAAAATACTCCTACCTAACATCTTGAAAGGATAAAATTGGAAATCAGTAAAATTACATAAACTTTAGGTGTGAATCATAATTTGAAGTACTTCGCAGTTAATACCATTTATTGTTAATACAACAATTTTCTTAGCTAAATTTGGTATTGCATTTAACAGAACTATTACATACCACATTTTGGGTTCTAGGTCATCGTAGTTATGGAGTCTAATATCATATTCGAAAGCAGACAACTTTATATTTCTAGTAAATACAGTGGATCTGTTTAGAATGACTTTTTAAGTGTTTAAAAAGTTTTTAAGCACTTAGAAAGTCATTAACAGACCCAATATCAAAGGAGTTAAATACAGCCACAAACCAAAACGGGATAAGTAAAACTCCACACAGACGATCAACATAGCAACAACTATGGAAAGAATAATTGCCATAAGAACCTGAATTAAATTGCCTCGACTGCTGCAGAATACAACCTAGATAGTGTTCTTTGATCCTAGGAATGGCAAAAAGAACTCAGTCCTTTAAAAGTTCTAACAATTGAATATGAGATATTACAATGTATATCTACATGTTTGTCAACAAGGATGCTCTTTTTCTTTGGGCAAGAGTCAATGTGGATGTTGAGAGTGAAACACGTAAATTTAGGCTTGTTTGATACCGCTTTCGATTTCCGTTTTCTGTTTTTAAGAACTGTGTTCGGTTCCACACAATTTCTTTAGCATGTTTTTCACCTTCTTAAAAACAAATTTAAATTCTTAGCCAAATTTCAAAAACAAAAATGACCTTTTTTTTGTTTTCAAAATTTGGCTAGATTTGAAAATGTTTTAAAACATATATAGTAAAACTAAGAATATTAGGTCGAATATCCTTTGGAAAGCGATTGCGTTTGGTTTCCCTTCCTTTTCCCTTGAATATTAGGTGTTTTGGTGGGGAGGGTGAAATGTCTATTTTTGGGAGGATTGGTGGTGGGAGAGAAACCCCTTCAGGAGTTGTTCCCTCAATTGTACCATTTGTCGAGTAAGAAGTTGCATTGTGTGGCTTCTATTTTACCTTCCTCCGATCCTCTTTCTTCTTTATCTTTGGATTTCAAGCATCTTCTTTTTGATACAAAAACGCTTGATGTTGTGGGCCTTCTTACTATCGTTCAGGAGCAGGTTGTGCTTTGTGGGGGAAGGGACTTAAGAGTGTGGAACTCGGATCACTCTAGGGGTTTCTCCTGCAATTCCTTTTTTTGGTTGTTATCTAACCCTTCCTCGCCTCAAACTGACTTTATTTTTTTCCTCTATCTGGAAGGTTGAAATCCTTAGGAAGGTTAAATTTTTTGTTTGGCAGGTTTTACATGGGAGAGTTAACACTATGGATCGTGTTTAGAGACATTCTTCCAGGTTAAAACCCTAAACCCTAACTGTATATCTTTGTCGGTTTGCTTATTATGTCTATCAGATGCAGAATCTCTTCAACATATATTTTTTTATTGTTCCTTTGCAAGGCTTTTTTTGGAGGAAATTGTATAAGGTTTTCGGACTCCATTGGGTTCTTGATATCTCTTTCAAAGCAAACGTTCTTCAATTGCTCATTGACCCCTCCATGGGGCCAAAACCTAAACTCTTGTGGACCAATGCGATCAAAGCTATTATTTTTTAGTTATGGTTCGAAAGAAATCAACGGGCGTTCCAGAACAAAAGTCGTCATTGGCTAGATTGTTATGAAGCAACCCGCCTGAAAGTTTCCTCTTGGTGTTTTCTTTCTAAATCTTTTGCCTTTTTTATCTTTTCAAGATCTTTATCTTAATTGGTCAATTGTTGTTCATCCTTTCTAAGATCTTTTATTTTACTTTTGTTTTTTGTTTTCTTCCCTCCTTCTTGGAGTTTCTTTGTATCTTGAGCATTAGTCCCTTATCATATTATGAATGAAAAGTTTTGTGTCCTGTTTAAAAAAAAAATAGAATTTTTAGGGAGGTGAAGCGGTCTTGTGATGCGGTTTGGGAGGTGGCTAGATTTAACGCTTCCTTGTGGGCATCGGTCACTAGGCCTTTTTGTAATTATGGTATTGGTTTGATTTTGTTGGATTGGAGTCCCTTCTTGTAGTTTTGGGACTTTGTTTGTTGGGCTTTGTTTTTGTTTGTTCTTCTATTTTTCATACTTCTCAATGAAAGTTCGGTTTCTTACCCAAAAAAAAACAATGGTGGAAGTAGTGTTTCTAAGCTTAATTTTCAAAAATAGAAAACCACAAACAAAATATTATCAAACGGGAGCTTGTTTAGAATATGATGTCAGAATCAACCAATGTTCATAAGGCAGACAGTAATTGAATGATATAAAACAGAACCATGTCAATGCTGTCAAGTAAAGAATTCAACACACAAACAAGTAAAATTCAACTAAATATGCATGTGTTTTAGATTAATATTAGCATGTGTTCATGCAATCTTACATGTTTAATGTGAAGACTTCGGCATCTGACTGTTCTGGTAGTCGCCACATTATCATGTCGGAGTACGTCCAGTCGCTCAGTGAGTATCAGCAAGGATATCTATCAAAGAAGAATATTTCCTGATCAAATGATTAGAACTTATGGTTAAATTAATCAAATTAATCATATTTTTATTGTAAAACTGATCTAGTCCTGATATAAGATAGCAACTAGAAACCAACCTTGAAGCAAATGAACTCCAGTGAACACTTGTACCTGCTGCTTTGAATCTACACATGAAATCTCTAATGAAAGTACATTGTTCAGTGATGGAAGACTTTAAGATATCAACTTCACTCCATCTCTTAACCAGGGCTTCACAGGGACTAACTTGCCCATTCTCCAGTCGAACACTTCCGGATTCATAAGTGTAGATCAAAATCTTGTTTGACATCTTCGGCAAAAATGAGGTTCTGAAGTGACCAGCTTCACAACAAGATTGAATGAGGGCACTGGAACTCACATCATTCATAACCCATACTGGCTTCATAGCTTAAATTTGCGAGGAAGACGGCCACATTTGCTCTGCAATCTCAAAATCTCATTTGCAAAAGCTTGATTACCCGTCAGCAAAAGCCCATTGAGAACTCGATTGAAAGTGAACTTTCGAGGGAGAAATCCTCTATCAATCATCTCAAGCAGAAGCTTCCCAGCAACCACTAAATCTTCAGATTTTTTCCTCACAAACATTGCACTGATCATAACATTATACGTATCCAAATTTGGTAAACAACCCCCCTGTCCCATCTTCTCAAACACATTCAATCCCTTTTCTATATCACCAGCATCACAAAAATACCTAATGATAACATTGTATGTCTGAACATTTGGCTCACACCCATCAGTTTTCATTCTCTCCATAAATTCCATAGCCTTTTCCATATTGCTCGCATGACACAATCCTCTTATAACCACGTTATAAGTGGTCAAATTTGGCACATAACCCTTTTTCATCATCTCCTCAAACAACAATACTGCATTCTCCACACTATCTTTCTTACACAAAACCTGAATCATAGCATTGTAAGTTGCTGTTGAAGGAAGGACCCCTTTGTGAACCATTTCATCGAAAACCTTACGAGCCCTTTTGATTTCACCCTCAACACCAAACCCATGAACCATAGTAGTATAAGTAACAACATCAATTTCAACTTCCCTCTCTTTCATTTGCAAAAAGAAATCCCAAGCTTCCTTAATCTGACCAGCTCTAAAATACCCTTTTAAAAGTATATTGTAAGTAGTAATAGTTGGAGTCAAACCTCTTTCCACCATCTCCTTCAAAACCTCTAGGGCTTTCGGTGTACGCTTAATCAAGCACCACCCATTTGCAATTATGTTATAACTAACAACATCAGCCCTAAATTTTCCTCTCAAAACCTTAAACAGGTGGTTGTAAGCCATTTCTACACGTTTAGACTTACAAAGAATATCGAGAATGGTGTTGAAAGAATGCAGGTTCTGAAGACAGCCATACTCCCGCATTGACAAGAAAACCTTGATTGCTCTGTCGGGTTTTCCAGCGCCGACGAACCTCTCAGCTATAATTGCGAAGGTTTTCGAACTGGGTCCAATCCGGCGAGTTCGCATTCGAGCTACAAGATCCCATTGGGTCTTGTAATCGCGCATACGGCCTGCAATGTCGATGGCATGGTCGAAGGAAGACGAAGAATGGGCATATGATGGATGGTACTCAAGGTGTTTGAAGAATTGCAGCGCTTTCGGTCCATGGAACCATAGGCGCTTGAGAACCTTGTCGACAAGTTCAGGCGTAAATTGAACTTGTAATCCATGGAGGGCTCCCCTCAAGCTTTTTGGATCAGAATTGAGGACAAGATTGGCGATATCCGTGGCGGCGGCGGCGGCGGTGTCTAGGGCGGAGCTAGATTGGGTGGTGAAGTTGCGAGATGAGAGAAACAAGCTGCGTTTTGGTGGGTAAAGATGGAGAAAAACTGCCTTCGCCTTCGTCTTGTTTACTCTTCGATTAATGTTTCTTTGAAACATAGCGAAAATGGTAGACTTGCAGACGATTGAAACATAATTTTCCCACTTCCCCCTAATTTTCCCTCGTATTTTCTCTCTGCCCAAACAGAAAATAATAATAATATAATAAAGTAAAAAAAAATAACGCTTTAACGCTTTAATTAATGTAGTTTTAAATTTGTAATAATTTAGACTTTAATGTCTTTCAAATTTGTAACCATTTAAAAAAATTTAATCAAAATTAAGTATTTTAATTTTTAAATAAATCAAAACTAACGGTTAACTTTATTACATAACGATATCGTTTTTATAGCTTATAAACACATTCGAGCTCCTTATTACTTTATCCATCCTTACTTTATCCATCAATATGTGTAAGAAGTCTAATTAAATCTTAACAATATCTTTATCGATAATTTCTAAATCGTTACAAATTTATAGTAGGACTGAATTGTTGTCAGGCCATCAAGGTACTCGACTATTGGAGCTTTGTTTGTTTGTTATTATCTCATCCTCGATGTGGCATTGAAGAAACACTCGAGTTTTTTGGTATCCACGACAATTAACGTGTGATCCAGTGAGTCGGGCGCACGATCTGATGGCAATCCTAAATGACAACTCTATGTCTTAATTTTTTTTTTTTTTTTTTTTTTTTACAACTTGTAGGAGTAGGGATTGAACCTAGGACCTCATGGTCACTAGGCGATACATCGTTGAGCTATGCTCTTGTTGTGTTAATTTGTTTATTTATGTTTATGGTTCGTGTACTAAAAACAAAAGTGAATAAATTGTTATCCTATTAAAGTTAAAAGGACTAAATTATAATAAAAAAAATTAAAAGAATTAAATTATTATAAAATACAAATTAGACTAAATCGTTACAAAATAAAGTTTTAACTCGAAAAAATCTCTCTTCGCTATCATTTTGGGGGGTTGGGCTTTAACCTGAAAGTGGGCTTTTTGTGTAAATTGGCCCATGAATTTGAACAAACAAAGACGGAAGAGCCGATATTGAAAGTTTTAATTTTGATTCTTTTAAAAGTTTGGGCGGGCAGGAGCCGGAGCCTCCGAGTCTGGTGGGGGCGAAACGAACAGAAAGCGCATGTTAGCGACGCCCACAATTTGAAGTTTGAGTTACAAGGAAGGAAGAGCGCAAGAAGGGCGCCATAGAGTCGGAGAAGATTCAATGAGTTCGAAAGAGAATTGTAGAAACGAGCTTCGTACTGCAATTCGGCAGCTCAGTGATCGTTGTCTCTACTCTGCTTCTAAATGGTACACTTCCCATAGCCCTAAAATTTCTCTGTCTTGATGCTTCTGATCTGTTTTTTCTGCTCAATCTTGCTTCAACTGCTCAAATGCTGGTTGATGTGATTAATTTTGATCTGGGTCTCGGTTTTCTTAAAGTTTAGCTGTTTGTGTTACATGGTTTCTGAGAAAGCTTTGGAGAAGGACGAATTCGTGATTTTGAATCGTTTCTTTGTTTACTTAATGAATGCTCTACTAACCCATATATTTTATATATGTTAAATTTTTAATTGTAACCGTCGTAATTGATCAATGTTCAAGTTTTGGTATCTTGTTTTTAATTAATCTGCAAGCTCTTGTAATAATTGATCTCCGTATTTTGTAATACGGCTAAAAGATTTCATTGGAGTTTTGAAATGCATTTGTCTTCACAGGGCAGCAGAGCAATTGGTGGGTATTGAACAAGATCCAGCTAAGTTCACACCTTCAAACACCAGGTTTCAGCGTGGAAGTTCGAGTATTCGTCGGAGATTTCACACAAATGAGGGCTGTTCAACCCCAATTGCTGGCATGTCTTATGTTTCTACTCCAGCGATGGAGGAGGATGAGATTGTGGATGGTGATTTTTACCTTCTGGCCAAGTCGTACTTCGATTGTCGTGAGTACAAGAGGGCTGCTCATGTTCTTCGAGAGCAAAATGGAAAGAAATCCGTGTTCTTGCGGCTGTATGCTCTTTATCTGGTTCGTTAATCCTTACCATCTATAATTTTCTTTGTGATTTTAAGTTTCTGTTATATATTTTCATAAAGTAAACAGACTTGATGGATGATGAATACAAGATAGGCTAAAGTCTAGTTCACTTGATTGCATCAGTCCATACATACTCAGTTGCCATGATATCCACTATATGGTTAAATCTTGTTCTGTTGACATATTGGCCAGTTTTTTAGTTCAGTTTAGTTAGAAACTTGGAAATCAAGTGGAGGAATGTAAGACAGAATGTTTCTTCACCTGAAAGAAGTATTGATGAAGGACGCCTTGCTTAGTCTATTTCTATACATAAGTAGCTATAGTTTTCTAAAGAAAAATGGTATTTTTTTTTTTCCAGTGCCCTACTCTAATATCCTTCTGAATATATATGCTTAATCATGACTTGGATCAGATCGATTGCAAGGTTTTCATTACTTGAAAATTTCCTTTTAAAGTCGTACGTTTTCAAGAGTTTTATCCGAAAACACTTGAATTTGATAGTATAAGGAGAATTTCATGTTTCTGAACTTCCATTTTAAGTTAGAATAGAACAACAATCATAGTTTGTATGGTTATACACAAGGATATTTGAGGTAAAGCTCTAACTGAATTGTTATTGAAATTCATTGAGTGTGTTATGTAAATTCAAATGCTCAATCAGGAATGAAATGTATAATAACATATTCATCTAAGCAATCGAAGTCTATAATACAGATACACCATATCGAAATCTTTACTTACAAGAGGTCATGATGTTAATCTTGATTTAAAACAATTATCACATTTAACTCACTAATGTCAATTAAGTAATAGTGATCTTTCCCATGTTATTTTTCATTTGAGACTTCACCTAGATTTTCAACTTAATTGCAGTGCACATATTTAAATTGTTACTTGTAAGTATTCTTGAGCACGTTAGCTAAGACCATGTGGAAAGTCATCAGGTACTTCCGATTTGAGCTTTTATTTGGAGAAGAGACATTATAAACCAGTCATTGTCTCATTGAACGTGTTCTTATGGTTCCATTGTCCATGTTTGTTAATAATTAATAGCCATTAAGGAAATTGATACATGAAGCATGTAAAATGTCTGTGACAACTTTCTCTATATAGAACCTGTATCTTTCATTTGCATTTAGTAAATGATAAAGAGTCCATTTTGAGATAAGTTGCTAAAAAAACTTATTTGATGTAATTCTAGAAACAAAAGTTTGAAAATAGGTGGTGGAAGACATAAGTTAGATATGCTTTCTATACTGGCTATTCGTATACAATGATTACTAATATTTCCTTTTGTTGGGTCTAGTGGCTTAATTTATGTATTTGATTGATAAAAATGAAGACCAATTAGAAACACAATAGAAATTTTTTCAAAACTTTTTTTAATAATAAAAAACAATGGATATTGTATTTTTCAAAATTGATTTGGAAGTAATTTCAAATTGAGTGTACACCCTGGTCCTTAAACATGGCTTGAGTTTTTATTTTCATCACTATAGTTTATGGGCTTTCATCTGAATTACATTAAAAGCAATCACTTTTTTGGAAAACGGGGTGGGGGGAGACTGTCATGAAATTCTTGTGTTTAAGTACTGTACTGCTTTTTGTGGCTTTTCTTCCATTTTTTTTAATGAATGTTTTGACGTCGCTTGCTTTAATGTGCTATATACTTGCACATCTATGATCTATGCTCTTTGTTTTTTTCCTCCTCCACTTTGTGGTTCTCTTTTTCTTCAACTTAAAGCCCTTGCACTAGCTGACAACTCACGTCTTGCTTCGTGTAGGCCGGTGAAAAGCGGAAAGAAGAAGAGGTAGTAGAACTTGAGGGATCATTGGGTAAGAGCGATGCTGTAAATCAAGAATTGGTTTCACTGGAAAGGGAATTATCAACCCTCCGAAAAAATGGCACAATTGACCCGTTCGGACTGTACTTGTATGGACTCATACTCAAACAGAAAGGCAGTGAAAGTCTTGCACGCACAGCTCTTGTGGAATCAGTGAACAACTACCCTTGGAACTGGAGTGCGTGGTCAGAGCTGCAAACGTTGTGCACTACCATTGACATATTGAACAGCCTTCATCTCAATAACCATTGGATGAAGGACTTTTTTCTTGCCAGTGCTTACCAAGAACTTAGGATGCATAATGAATCCTTGGTAAAGTATGAGAACTTACAAGGTACTTTTAGTTTTAGTAATTACATACAAGCTCAAATTGCAAAAGCCCAATATAGTTTGAGGGAGTTTGATCAAGTTGAGGCAATATTTGAAGAACTTCTTAGGAATGATCCGTATCGGGTGGAAGACATGGATATGTATTCAAATGTGCTCTATGCAAAGGAATGCTTCTCTGCCTTGAGCTACCTTGCTCATAGAGTTTTCATGACAGATAAGTATAGACCTGAATCTTGCTGCATTATTGGAAATTACTATAGTTTGAAAGGACAGCACGAGAAGTCAGTTGTGTATTTTAGAAGAGCACTCAAATTAAACAAAAACTATTTATCTGCTTGGACTCTGATGGGACACGAATTTGTGGAGATGAAGAACATTCCTGCTGCTATTGATGCCTATCGACGGGCTGTAGATATAAATTCATGTGATTATCGAGCTTGGTATGGGTTAGGGCAAGCTTATGAAATGATGGGCATGCCTTTTTATGCTCTCCATTACTTCAAGAAATCTGTATTTTTGCAGCCAAACGATTCCAGGTTGTGGATTGCCATGGCTCAGTGTTATGAAAGTGAACAGCTACGAATGCTGGAGGAGGCAATCAAGTGTTACAGAAGAGCTGCAAATTGTAACGACAGAGAAGCAATTGCCCTGCACCAGTTGGCTAAACTGCATTCTGAGTTGGGGCAGTCTGAAGAGGCAGCATTCTACTACAAAAAGGATTTAGAAAGAATGGAAGCTGAAGAGAGGGAAGGACCGAATATGGTTGAAGCTCTGCTTTTTCTTGCTACATATTATAAAGCACAAAAGAAATTTGATGAAGCAGAAGTATATTGTACACGGCTTTTGGATTACACTGGTCCGGTGAGTATTATTGGTTTTGCGCGTTTGACGTTTACTCTTTCTTGGCCAACATGTAATTCAAGTCTCACTCAACAAGCATTTTCTTTTTGGTGTCTGTCATTGCAGGAGAAGGAAACAGCTAAGAATTTACTCAGAGGAATGAGATTAGCACAATCTAGCTTTCCATCTATGGATGTTGAGCTTTTCCCTCCCTAAGTTTTCCCCATTGCAACACCTGATTTTCTAACCTCTTTTTCCTATATTCGGAAACAAATACAGGTCGGTCCATATCGAACAATATATACTGCAAAGTGTTTGGCCTAGCGATCTTCATTTCTTCGAAGTTCCAACATCAAGGTTCGGTGTCTTCACTATTCAATGTTTTATCCAACTGTATTGCTCTTACTCTTACTCTCTTGCTCAGCCCACCCTAGGCTGGCTGTGCATTCTGAAGTGCTCAGTAGAAAGAGCATTTCATGCCTTGTGCAATCTGTTTTCTGTTGTATCATTGTCGATTAATTCGTGTAGCCGGAAGTTAGAAACCGTTCTAATTATTATTTCAAACTGCATTTTTTGTGATCATTTTAATGTGCAATACAAGAAGTAGCGCAATTTATCCTCATTGGGAAAGAATGGTGCAATAGGTAACGATAGGAATCACTGATCAACTTTTTTTTGTCCTTTTTTCTCTATTCTTTTTTTAGTTCAATCATTGCATATGTGAGATTCAACTATTGATTTTTGGGATGGTAATGACTAGTTTATCTATTGAGCTACGCTCATCTTTGGATAATCCAATTTAAATTTGAGTTAGGAAAGTCGGACTTTGATTTTTTGAGCTTCGTTGGATTGTTGATTTATTGTTAAAAGAATTAAACTCTTATGAATTCAATTGATATATATATATATATAGGTTTTTTAAAGAATAGGTTGTATGCTATATGCATATTCATTTTGCAGAAATGGGAGCAAATGAAGACACAAAAGGTCATATGTATGTAACAATTTAACCTTATGTTGGAAAATATTTCAATACTCTACCTACAGAAGTATGGGAAAACTTGAACTCAAAAAAATAAAAATAATAGTAATAATAAAATTGTACATATATAGTATTGGAAGACTCTATACTGCATACTAGCTGCATATTTGAACATTACATATCGATAATGAAAATGATGCGAACACAATTTCTTAGAATATGTTTGGATTTTGAATGATTTTCAAGTGCTTAATTTTTTTTTATTTTTTTTTACACTTCAAAACATTTTTTTAAGCATTTAGAAAAGTCATTCTACCGAACATGTGATTCCACAAAACGCTAAGCCACCTGCTTCCGGTGGAAGAACTGGAAAAGTGGGTTACCGAAGATAATTATGAATGAATGAATATCCATCTTTAATGGAAATCATGCTACAGAGAATGTATTTACTAGGAGTGAGTTCTTTCAGATATTCTAATCTATCAAATTCCGTTCGAGCGACAATATGTTCCATTGAGATCCATCCAAATTTAAAAATTGAACCTGTAACCACTTAATTACTAGGTCGTACATCATGTTAGTTGAGCTAGGTCCATCACTGTTGACATATCTTTGTATGTATGACTTGGTTCGAAGTTCTACTGAGATCCATCCAAATTTGAAAATTGAACCTGTAACCTCTTAATTACTAGGTCGTACATTGTGTCAGTTGAGCAGTTGAGCTAGGCCCATCACTGTTGACATATCTTCGTATGTATGACTTGAACACGGTAAGTTTGATCAATTTAAATGAATCCACACACCCAAGATTCAGAAACCCCAAACACGGTAAGAAATCAGTTAATTTATGTATCCATCAACATAAACCATCGAACGAGCAAAGATCTGCATCAGACTTTCACAATAACTGAAATCAAATTTGGGTTCAGTACAGTTTTATTTCATCAAACCCCTGTTTTTTCAAAAACTTTCTCAGAACAATAAAAGCAAACGTAACAGCAGCATAGTTTTACAGCCACCAACCAACCAACCAACAATCCAAATTCGAATCTATATTCAAACTAATGTGTAGTTCATTCATGTAGCATCTTAGTTTCGACTTGGGTCAGTGAAAAAGTCGTTGATCTTTGGCATAATTTGTGGGGACTTGTTGCGGACAAATTTCCTCAGGAAATGCTCGGTATACTTCTCTCCCTCAGCAAAGTTATCCAGGACTCCAGCGGCTCTATTCTCCTTGGTCACTCTGATTTGCATAGGATCACAAACAACGTATACTAATGAGGTTATAAAACTTAATTAAGAATAAAAAAAGAGTTAATTTCGATGAAGCTCTATACTTTAACCATTTTTTCTTATTTTTATTTTCGTGAAAATGTATCGAATTTTCATTCAGAATAAATGAAAGAATAACAGGACATACAAAAATATAAGCCTAAAAAAGAAACCCCTAAAAGAAGGTACTCTCCAATCAAGCATATATATATATATATATATATATATATATATATATATATATATATATATATATTTTTTTATATCCGCAAGTGTACGGGCCAGCTTACACACACTATGACTCATCTCACGGGACAACCCGGGCCAGCTTACGTGCACTATGACTCATCTCACGGGACAACTGTTTGATCCTATAACATTTGGTTGCCAAGAAAATTTATTGAAAATTAATTCTCTCTAGGAGGACTTTAATAGTCCTAAGGCCCTTCATAACTATAGGATGGTTATCAAGGAAGCTATGCTTTAACAAGTATTTAAATTGTATTTACACCCCGTTTCACGGAAAGCCAACTATCTGATTCCATTCTTCACAGGGCACACTGATACAACCCATGAAATATTAAAACAAATAAGAAGTATTGGAGAAAGACTAATCACTCACTCCGAATTTCTTGTTGAATTTCATTGGCAAATCTTGACAGTTTCAGTTTTCCTCATTAAGGAATTGCATAACTACACCTTATATCATCTCAGTTAGGTCTACTGTTTTTTTTTTTTTTTTTTTTGAGTGGGTAAGAAACCGAACTTTTAAGAAGAATGAAATAATAGAAGCAAACAAGCCCAACATACAAAGTCCCATAAGTACCCGAAGAAGTAACCGAAGGGACTCCAAAAGTCCCATAAGTACCCGAAGAAGTAACCGAAGGGACTCCAAAAGTCCCATAAGTACCCGAGGGACTCCAAATCCAACAAAATCAAACCAAAATCATAATCACAAAAAGGCTTCGTGACCGACAAATTCAACAAAATCAAACCAAAACCATAATCACAAAAAGGCTTAGGGAGCGACGCCTATAAAGAGGGATTAAACCTAGCCACTCCCAAACATCATCATTTCTATCTCTCTAAAAATTTAATTGTTTCTCTCCATCAGAACCCCACGAAATAGAAAAAAACTAGCATGTAAACAAAAATTTGCCCTAATAATCTGAATTCGTTTCAGGTCTACTGTCTATGTTGCAGATAACTGCTAAAAGAAAAACCTAACATTCCTTCAATGGTTATGCCGTAGCAATCAACAAATGCACAAAAAAAAGTGGGTAAATTCGTTTTTGTAGTAGATTATACATTATTATACATGCATCATAATCAGAAAAAATCCGCACATCATCCTATTCGAACTAATCAAAATTTATTCTACTCATCTTCAAATCCAGTATATGAGAATATCCAGATTAAACAACAAAACGAAATCAAACTTAAAACACAAAAGGAAAGTTTTAAAAAAGAGAAAACTCGGAAATACCTGACTTCGGGATTGATGCAGATGTTCCGGACTAACGAGAATCCGCAGATTCCGACGGCCACTCCTAACGCCGCGAATAGTGGGTAAACCTAAAAGGAATTCAGATTATTAGACGGACATCAATCAATGAACAAAGAGAATCGGAAAATTAATTAGACGGCGGATCGGAATGATACCTCAGGCCTCAGCCATCGACTAAGGTTGGAAGAAGCCATTGATGAATCTCGGCGGATCGAAGAAACTGAGACGCGACTGAATCGGAGAGTTGTGGGGAGAAGGAGAAGGAGATGAGAAATTCGGAATTATATATTTATTTATTTATTTTTATATAAATTTATACTCGAAGCTAATTGGCTGCTAGGGTACGGCTTTTTTACCGGCCATTCGGCCAATTATAATTTGACAAGTGGACAAATGCTCGAGTTCCGTTGCGCCAAGGACTAAATTTTCGAACTAGAATTATATTTAAAATGATGAAAATATTAATAAATAAAATATTTCATATTATAAACTTAAATGATAAAAATATTAATAAATAAAATATTTCATATTATAAACTTCATCATATTTTTTTTTTTTTTTTTTTTTTTTTTGTTAAATATGATTACATTTTAGATGATAATATATGCGTTCAATTATATTTAAATTGAGGTCTCTCTCTTCTCAATTTCAATGAATTTGTTGAAATTTTAACATTATGTAATTTTAAAATTTTAATAATATTGAGGAAAAAAAAAGTGATACTAAAAGACACTAAAAAAAAATGTTTAAATGAGAAGTGAAATAACCTTAAGGGACCGTTTGTCTAACTGAGTTAAGGAAGTAAGTTTACTCTCCGTTTGACCTATAGAGTTGTGAAACTAAGATAAAAAAATATTAACTCTCCAGACTTCAACCATTACTATGAAAGGCTGTCCCATTTTGCAAGGCAACACATTTCTTTTTATCGGTCTCACGATATTTTTAATTATTAAAAAAAAAACATAATTTAAACAAAATGTTTAAAATGACTAAAAATGCAATTCAATAGGTTGTTCAATCAAAATTGGTACTTAAACAAAATTCAAAATGTATTCCTACTATGAAGAGAAATAAAAACATCAGCTTGTTTGAATCCGTTTAAATTAATCGATTAAAATATTTCAAATTCACATGTATTATTTAACACACTATTGTACGACTCTATTTTATTTCAAAACAATCCAAATTGGAAAATTATAGAACGATTTGTACAACAACAAAAAACAGCTAAAATAAGTCCATCTCTACTTCTTTTGAAAGGTTCCAAGTTCAAATATTTCACTTTAAATACAAATATGTAGAGTGTGTTTGATAACGTTCCCGTTTATTGTTTCTTGTTTATTGTATTTTGAGAACTAGAATCAAAAACATGTTTGATGACTGCTCTTGTTTTTTGAAAAAAAAAAACAAAAAACATAAAAATATTTTGTTTGATAACTATTTTTTTTCTCTATGTTTTTCTTTTTTATAATTTAAATAGAATTTAATTTTCATAATCTGAAAAACAATTATCCAAAGTTTACATAATCTAATACAAATAAGTCTCGATGCAAAATTAAAAACAACGATAAAATTATATTTATTCTTCAAATGTTGTCCAAATTTGACATGTAATGTCATCTCCCACTCATCATTTTATCTTAAATGAAATCGATCCAACTCAATTATATAACTCTATAAATATCGTGGTTGTAAAATATTAAGGTGAAACTAAAGACATGTTTTAGTGAGCAAAATTTATATTTGAAAGTTTCTAACGAGTTCCAGTGTATTAAAAATTAAAATTATATATAAAAATGATGCACAATAAGAAAAAAAAAACTGTTATGCCTAAGTTTTGACCAACAAAACAACATCAAATTCCTTGAATTTTTAGTAATTAAAATGTTATAAAAGAAACGGAACAAAGAAAAACAATATTTTGTAATTTTCAAAATTTGCCAATTTTTTGGAAACGTTTTTCAAGATCTAGAAACAACAAAATACGAGAACAATTATCAAACAAGTACGACTGTTTCAAAAAAAAAATTATCAACCAAATATGCATCTTATAAAATGAGAAACGAGAACAAGAAACATGAACGTTATCAAACGGGCCGTAATTTTCTCTCTCTATATGTTTGTCAATTATCATGTAAGCATGAATATATCTATGGAAGAAATTGGCACGACTTTTGGACAAGTCTACTTTCTCATGGAAATTTTGACAAAGAAATAGCACATTCCAATCCTTCAATTTCTGTAATCAGTCGGTATAACCTACCAAGAGAAAATGCTCCATAATTACTCCCAACAAAACAACATCAAATTCCAAGAATTTATTTATTGTATTATCTCTCACACTTTTTCCATATTCAAACTCTTAAAACAAGAATAGGAGATTAATATACATGATATAAAGTCGCTAATAATATATATATATATTTTTTTGCACCTCAACTAATCTCACGGGACATACCACCCACCTGATCCTACAACATTTAGCTGTCAAGGAAACCCGCACAATATAAATTCACTAATACTGTTATCCATCATTGAACATTCCACTACAAAAAAGTATACTTTTCCCTACGTTGGAAATGGGGAAAATCAGGAGTCAATTACCACGTCCATTGCAGATCCTTGATGTAGTTTTCACCGATGCAACAAACCATAAGAACAGCTATCATCATCAACAATTGGCAATAAATTTTCGATGCAGTTCAGTAACCTTCTGAATATCAACTTGTTGATCTAAACTTTACGAGCACGGTCACGCCAAGAACCTTGTTGTTTTGCAATTATCTATATTGAGTGGTTCCAAAAGATAGGACTGGCTATCATACTTCCATTCAATACCAAAAGTCGTCAAATAAAGAAGGATGAAAGATGCAGAATTACCTTCTCACTCAATAGATTTGTTCCCAGACCGCCATCACATGACTCCTTCGACTTTTCGTTCTCCAGCTCAAGCTCGTCATCGGTTGTACTTAATAACTGACCCACTGGTGCTCCAAACATGGCCTCGTCATGAGCAGCTTTGATTTGCTCCTCTTTTCTAGCCTAAAATAACAATAAATGAATTCCACCATTAATATGAGAGAGCCAAACAAGTAAAGAGATTGGTAGCAGCGTAAGGTAAGGCACAACCTCAATTGCAGAAAATCGAAAGCTTTGTCCAATATGCTTCACTAATGTTACATCATCTTCTGCAGCTGTAGGTAGCATGAAGCCATATAAGGAGATCCAATTTACCCAATAATATTATAAGAGTGCCCATCCGAGGCCATTGGCAACCAAAATGCTAGAGAAGAAAAATCAACTTACGATATGACATTTGAAATACAAATTTACCACTTAACATGGTGCTGTGAGTGAATTTTGGTGGCACACCCAAACGATACTTGGAGGCTTTTAAGGCAAAAAGTTCTCTAGTAGGCCTTCTGGATACTTGGTTAGATATTCCCATGGTTAGGAAGGTTGGTAAACATGGTTATATGAAGCTATTTCTAGGTGCACAAAGTACGTTTGGTTGGGCTCTTCTGACTAGACAAAGACCTTTTAAAGGATTATGATCGTCGGGGCTCTTTTATAGGTCGCCAAGTTAGAAATCAACAATGAAACATTCAAGGGTACGTAATGGTTAGATGGTATGTTCTCTCTAAAAAACATACCTGCCCTTTTTTTAACCCTTGATGTTAATTTAATATATAAGGAAAGGTTTCTAGTTTAAATAAAATCACACAATTAGCAACTCGATCAATTGCAAATAGAAATCAATTACAAACTTCAAATACGTTGAAAAGTAAAAAGTAGAAAATGTCCGGTTCAACATTTTGGAAAGAAAAAAAATGCCCCTGAAATTAAGAAATTTCATTCTAATCTTTTATTCAATACTTACACACATCTTTCCTTCATTTTCTTATGTATCTAATCCAATTTTTTTGGAAGGCTTTCTTTTTCAAAATGAAAATCCTCAAGCAAGGTTGCGACCAGCAGTAGGAAACAAAGAAACTATCATTAGAACAAGCACAATACGAAATATGATCAGAAGTCCCTCTAATATCAAGTTCAACAAGGTTATAAAACTCCAATTTCCATTAATTAAAAAAAATGTTACAAGAGAATTTATACAAAAGTTCCAAAGGAAAGCTTTAAGGATTAGCCTCTAGCCAGAAGGAAAACATGTGTGCAAAATAGCATCGCAAGCAAGCTACTATGCATTCAAGTGACAGGAGTCGGACATGCATGCACAGCTTGGATATCACATGCTAAGAGTTATTATGATCTTATATTTAAGGAAGGGGATTGCAAGCCAATCAAGGATTGTTTTCTGCCAAGAAGTACTTTTTTTAAGATACGACGTCATGGGCAGAGCAAACAAGCAAGAGACAGAAGGTTTGGAAACCAATGTAATAATGCAGGCATGTGAGTGAGGTTGACGATGTTATCAATCTTGGATGCTTTTGTGTTTCTTGTTAGTTGTTGCTTGTACATACACCGAGTTTGTGAAACCATGGAAGATGGAGGCAGGAAGTAAAAGAATAATGAATAAATTTAATTCTCTTCATTTTTGCATGAGGAAAGAGGGGACCTAAGAGAATCAAAATTCTACACAGCATGAGTTGACATGAACTTACTCAGGAGAAAAGTAAAAATGCACGTGGCAGTTGGTATGTGGTCGACAATTCACAATTTGTTTTTGATAAGGTACAAGCTTTCATTGAGAAAAAATGAAAGAAATATTGCTAATGTACCGACAATTCACAATTGAGATAATACTAATTTTATTATTTAAAACAAATATTGCTTGAAGTTAAATAATGATATGTACATACATGTCCAGCACCAAATATATAATGACAAATAAAAACTGTCTTCCCAATGATTATTTTCAGAAAGCAATTTGAGTTTCGGTTAACAAATCGACTACATTGATTCGAAAAGGAATTAGAAGATTAATAGCTAAACTTTATACCTTCAATTTCTTCATCATCAAGAGGAGCATCCTTGTTGAACTCAAATCTTTCCCAACCTGGGCCTGTGCCTTTCGTATCATCCATTCTAGCTGCATTTTGAATATGAAGAGTCAGATTCAATAGTTATCAAATGGCAATTTTTGCTTGTGTGCTAGAGTCCCCATTACAATTAGGAAGGAGTGAGAAAATGGAAACGGGAAGTTAATCCATTCTTTAGTAACCCCAGCTCAGAGTGTAAATTGCTTCAGCTCACTAAGACTTTTTATATAAAGACATGTAGCTCCGTGTAATCCCTTGCAAACACAAAGTATTATTTATCAATTGATAAATTACCAGTTTCAGCAAGTTGTAGATTCATCTTTGCTTTGACTCTTTCGGCTGAAGACTGGTGGCAAACAAAACAAAGCTTTACATCAATTTCCACTTAAAAGAATAGCATGGCTGAATTGTGCAGAGAGATGCCATAGGTGGGGAGGCTAAAGTAACAATCTCACGTTTCTGGTCAATTCACCATTAAAGAATACCATCTGCTGGAGACCAAACTCTTCTAGCACAATTTATCAAAGAATAATGGCAAATTACACCCTCAAATTAGCCTATTTTTATAAATCACTCTCTCATGTTTTAAAGAGTGCAGACATCTTGGTATATTTAACAGAAGGGTTCGAATTTATTCTAGCATTTATCACATCGAAAAGGAAAGATGCAAAAATGATGACAGAATCCATCATGTGTACCTTGTAGTTGTAGGAATCACTTGGAATAATATAAAAGTGTTGTTTCAAATTATTAGTTGCTTATACACAAAAATAAAGCATGAGCAAAATCAATGGCAGCGAAAATTCTAGAACAGTTAAATGATGCCGAAACCAATGACAAACTGAAGATAAACAGCACTTTGATGAAAAGCAGAAATATGCATAGAAATTGATTCAGTTGCTAACAATGAAATATGCAATCCTAAGAAGTTCGAAGCATACCATCTTGTCATATCCTTCAATTAATCTTGAGTAATCAACACTTTCAACTTTACGGTCTTTTTGTTTTCCCCCTCCGTTACTTCCATTGACGTCCGACCACTTCCTCTCTCGCGACGAGCTTCTACTCCGCCGCCGCCGCCTGTCCCTATCTGAATCACTCCTAGACCTACTTCTCCTCCTCCTCTCTCTATCTCTATCCCTATACTTATCCCCGTATCTATCTCGGCTCCTACTTCGCCGCCTCGAATGCGAATGTCTCTCCCTCTCTTTACTCAAAGACCTTCGTCTAGGGCTCGATTTCCGACGCTCTCTCTCCAAAGCCCTAGGACGCTTCTCCTCCACATCGGGAGAGCTTAATTTCTTCTTCTTGAGCTTGTTCTGAATGGCCTCGAGCTGCGCTTGCTTCTCGAACCCGGAGACCTTGGAAGGGCTGGAGGCTTTAACAAAAGAACTGAGGAAGGAAGACGACGAAGGCAGAGCGGAGCCCTTGGATGCGGCGGAGATTACATCGTTGCTGGAGTCGGAGGCGGAGAAACCGAGACCTCGTTTGAACCTTGCTGCGCCTTCTCCTTTACGAGTGAGCTCATCGTAGTACGCCGCTGCTTTCGATTCCTCCATTGCAGCTCCAAATTTGGCTTCTGTGCTTGAGAGTGAAGATGTGAAACGCTAGAGATTTGGGAGCAGTGGCCTGAGAATCAGAGGGAATGACGATTGATGAAACAGGTCGGAGTTGTTGCTCCATTTCCGATGAAGTTGAACATCGTAACTGGATCCTGCAAATTGCAAATTGATGTTTGCATTTTGCAAAGATCTTTAAAAATGACTTTATTTATTTTATTTTATATTTGCAAAGGAAAATGGATAATTCAAAGAAAACAAAAACTAAAGACTTGTTTTTTTTTTTTTTTTTTGAAAGTATAAAAATGACTTAATTTTATTTCTAAAGAAGATTAGATTTAATTATATGGTCTAATTTTAGTTTGGTCAATTGTTAAAAAAAATATATATAGTTTGGTTTAATTATAAGTTTTTAAGATGTGTGTTCATTATCATTAACGTTTTAGGTCATTAAACTTTCAATTTTGTGAATAGAGCTCTAAACTTTAAAAAATGTATAATATATCCTTGCACTTTCAATTTTGTGTTCAATAGATCCTTACAATTTTCAAATTTGTAACTTAAGGGAAGCTATGTTTGTCTGGTCTTTGTGGCTCTCTTACTTGGTTGCAGGTCTGGAGGTTGTTATTTTCGTCGAAGTAGGGGGAAAACGAGTGGAAGGAGCCATTTAAACCTGCTTCGAGCTTATAAGGACCTGTGTGGAGGCTTGCCCACACACACGCAAGGGTCGAATGGTTAAACTTGGCATCTGATTCTTCTCTGCATCTGAATGAATTGTTTTCTGTGAAGTTTGGTTTCCTTTGACATTGAGGTTGGGAGTCATCCTTCTACTTCGGCATGTAGGGGGATTTTGAGTGATCTTATGAGTGATGGTGTTCGACATGTAGGGGGATTTTGAGCGATCTGATGAGTGATGGTGTATTGTTTTCTGCTGGCCTGCCTTTGTTGAGTTTCCTTGCCAAGGTGGGACATGTTGCTTGGAGGGTGTTGGGTCGTAACCACGACCTATGAGCTACGCTTTTTGTTGTTGTTTTTGCCTTTTCGCTCATGCTCGTCTGTGGTCTTTTGAGTTGGTTGTTGTCCTTTGTGGTTTTAGCTCCCAGTCAGTCTGTGGGTTTGGAGCGTCGTGTTTTGTTTTGTTGCCCTGCCTTCCCTCGAGCTGTGAGGTCCCCTCTTGGGATTTTCGATTTTTTGGGTTGGGTTCCCTGATTTTTCGGTGGGTGTTATGTTCTTGTTACTTTGGTGTCCTTTGACCTCAAGTTTTGAGGTCTCATTTTGCTGAGTAATACCTACCTTTGCAAAAAAAAATCAAAAATCATGACCTCTTCGACATTTTTTAAAATACACGAACCTGCTAAACACAAAGTTGAAAGTTATTAAACACTTTTTAACACAAACTTCAAAGTTCACATACTAATCTTATAATTTAACCTTTCAGTTTAATTAACAAGATATCATTAACTTTAAATGGTAACAAAAAAAAAAAAGTAGAAAAAAAAATATTTATCGAGAGAAAAAAATGACATCCCAAGAGGCTCGAACATAAAACCTCTTGATACCATATCAACCCAAAAATTTAAGCTCATGGGTTAAAGTAGAACACAAACCTCCTGATACCATGTTAAATCACCAATTTAACCCTAAAGCTTAAGTTGATGGTTAAGATAATTTTGCAAGTGTCAAGTGTTATATATACAAATTCAACCTATAACCCAAACGTTCCCTGCGAGAGTCCAACAACCATTATTATCAAATAGGGTACTACTCTTCTATATCATACGTTGCCAAGGAGATGAAACACATGGATAAGAAATGAGCAAGGGGCCTCTTCCTCCATTGTTCCTTCGCATCTAAGTATTGGGTCAGGATCCTTAACACTTTCGGGTGGTCGATGGTTTTGCCGAATAATATGATTGATTTGTTGGCATCTATTTTTCTTCATCACCCTTTTCGTGGTGACGGGAAGACCATCTGGTTGGCAATCAATAGAGTGTTCCTTTGGTTCTTATGGGGCGAACGGAACACTCGTATTTTCCAGGATGTTTTCTCATCTTTTGATAGGTTTATGGACAGTATCGTGTTCAATGCGTTATATTGGTGTAAATGTAAACCGCCTTTTTCCAGTTTCAGTCTATCTTATTTGATAGCTAATTGGATTTCTTTCTTGTAATTCACCTATTGGTGCTCGAGCTTATGCTCCTTTCATTCATCAATGAATTTGTTTCTTCTCAAAAAAAAAAAAAAAATGAGCAAGGGGCAACAAAGAATAAAAGATCAAATCATAAAATCATTGAATAAGAAAAACCTGTTCATTCACACCTCTGAACAAGATACATAAGTACGTATCCAAGGCAATTTCCATTAGAATAGTTGAAATGTTCTGCAGTAAATAGCTGAACTTGTATGAATAATACCCTTCATAACTATAACCATAGAAATTTATGTCCCAACAGAAAGTACACCTATTCTCTTCACAAGAAAGATGAGGTATAAACTGAAGCGTCAAAATCAATATAAGAACCTGATCATACAAAATTCCTAGACAAATGAAATTTGAACTTGCAGATATTCCATGGCTCGAAAATTCAAATCAGGCAGTCTCGTCATTGGTAGTGTCGTCGTTGGTTTTCTGCAGAAAAAGAAACCATAGCCCTTTCAGCCCTCAAGAGGTATCATGATGCAAACATTTTGCAGAAGAATTTATAATCTTGAATATGCTAACAAACATTATTAGAGAATGATGTGTTGAACTAGATCAATGATGGCAAAACTGAGAAACCATGGAACCAGACAGAAAATAGGCATTGTATCAGCTTTTTCCTAGACAGGAATACAAGCCACAAGAACATGAAATCCAGTTCTTTTATATTATCACCAGAAATCCTCAAATAAGTAGCTAAAAGTCGAGGTTGCCTACACTTTTGAAAGTCTTGTCTAACATATGAATAAGAATGTGTAGTCTTGTATGATTCCCCATATGAAAAGATTGTATGCAAATTTGTTTGACTTTCAACATTGTTGATATAATTTCTCATAACAAAATTGCCCCTATAGCTCAGTGGTAGAGCGTCAGTCTTGTAAACTGAAGGTCTGTAGTTCGATCCTGCATGGGGGCAAATTTGGGACTTTTATTTTTCAAGCATTATTTAAGGGAAAAAATCTATTTTTACCCCTAAACTTGCTTTATATCAATTTTCACCCAAACTTCTAATTGGATCCTAAACTTAGATAAACGTTACATTTTTTATCCTCTAGTCAATTCTTGATAATCCATCTACTATATGGTTATGAAAGGATTAGAATTATATTGAATACTAAGATTCATCTCACAACCATATATTAACTTTTACATGTGTCAACTTACCACACAAACACAGCTGTGCAAACTCAAATCTTAATACTTTTTTTTTATATTTGCGAGTGTCCGGACTAGCTAGCGCGCACCTCGACTAATCTCACGGGATAACCGTCTGACTACATTTGGTTGTCAAAAAAACTAGTAGGATATTAATTTTTAGGTAGGTGGCCACAATGACTTGACCATATATTAACTCTTACATGTGTCAACTTACCACACAAACACAACTATGCAAACTCAATTCTACAATTCAGACTACACAAATTTAGTCCCATCAACTTAGTGAGAAGAAGATCGTTTCAATCGTTCAAGTATTCATATTAGACTGAAAGTTCAAGTGGTTGTGGTCACCTACCCCGTAATTATTTCCTTGACAACCCCAAATATAGTAAGGACAGGCGGTTGGCCGTGAGATTAGTCTAGGTGCACGCAAACTAGCCCGGACACTCAAAGATAGGAAAAAAAAAAAAATATATATATATATATATATTAAGATTAGACTCATTAGTTACGCCCTACATGTAGATTAGAACGAAATATACAGAACATTACACCGTAATCGTAAGTGCAAAACTGCATTTCTAATGCACTTCAAAATATTCCTCACACCCTCTCCCAATTCCTACATTTGATTTGCAATAATCTCGAAATGTTGGCTCAAACCCAACATTGAAATTCAGTCCGAATTAACAAAAACGCGATAAATTGAGTATGAACCAAAAGCTAAACAATATTGGGGTTGATAAAAAAGAGCGAAATTATGCATAATAAGCTATAGATTAGGGGTTGGATCAAGAAAAACATAAAGCGAAGGAGAGGAATAATACAGATTGAGCTTTGTGCCAAGACAATCCTCTGTAGACGTTGACTGAGAAGGTAGCAGTTAGGTAAATGGTGGCGACACCGAGACCGGCCGTTAAGGCCTTGAACGCCCAATCGCCCGCTTTACTCGCTGCTCCCATTTTCCGTTCTCCGCCGCTCGAACTTTCAGCTAAGCTTTGATCGTCAGTCGTCTCGTCACCGACCTCAGTGCGAGCTTGATTTGCTTAGAGATGCAAATGAACCCTTTCAGCGACGTCGTTTCGGTTCTCAAAGGAAGGGTTTCATCCCGTCTTCATTTTATTTATTTATTATTATTTTTTAATCTCTCTCTCACATTCACATCTCAGCCGTCTCTCCCAAGTCCCAACTGCCCAGCCACCGTTAAAAAAAATGCCATAGTTCACTCTATCTCTAATTCGGGATGCTGATTAAATTAAAATAATCGATTATTATAATAGTTTGTGAATTGTAAATAGGAAATATTATTCAAGTTAATGAGTTTATTGATGGTAGATTATAATAATTAGACTGACATCCAACTTGAAATTGATGTCTCAAACAGGGGCGGACCTCTGAAGGGACTAGGGGGGCCACGGCCCCCCCCCAAATTTTTTGATTTTCTTATACTTGTAGGCAAAAATAATGCCTTAAATATATACTGTTGTTCTTAAATACATTTTGGCCCCCTCTAAATTAATAAAATCTTATTCTGCTGCAGTGGTCATTGGGTATAATTTATATTTTGTTGTGCCTGAGTTCGAAACTCAACCATAACAATAATTTATTTGTTTTACATTTCTTCCATATATGTATGTTTTTTTAAAAAGAAATTGTTCTCTTTTAATATTTTGTTTATATATATTTAAAAATATATAAATTTCATTCTTAAAAATAATTAAGAACTATTTTTTTTAGTATTAGTTTATTTATTAACATTTTCAAGAGTAATTTAGACTATATTAACCTCCCTTTTATAAATTTTGTAAACAAATTCATGTTATATTGTGTTTTTTTTTTTTAATATTTTTTTAAAAAAATGTCTAATAAATCTTTGAACTTTGAACTTTGTGTTTAATAGATCACTAACTTCAAAAAGGGTTCAATATATTTTTTAACTTTCAATTTTGTATTTAATTGGTCCTCAAATTTTCAAGTTTAAGTGTGATATATCCTTGTATTTATTTGACATTTTTTAAAATCTAGGAATTCATTAGAAACAAAATTGAAAGTATACGGATGTATTAAAAACTTTTTAGAGTTTAGGGACTCAATTTTTTTTTTTTTTTTTTTTTTTAATATAGAGATGAGCAAAATTATATGATGGTATTAAGTTTATTTAAACTTAGTACGGAAGTCTTTGATACACTAACATATGTTTATCATAACTTTTTTTGAATGTCAACATAACTTGAGAGTGTGAATTCGAACCTATGGATTTTTGGCAATCTGTTTTTAATATTTATATACTCTAATTTTTTGGCCCCCCAAACATCAATGTCTGGATCCGCCCCCGGTCTCAAACACGCCTTAAATTTTTTAAATTTTTGTCTATTATGTACCTAAATTTTCAAAGATTTCTAATAAGTCTTCAAACTTTGACTTGTGTCTAACATCAACAAGCCGTCTTAGCTCAGTGGTAGAGCGCGTGGCTTTTAACCACGTGGTCGTGGGTTCGATCCCCACAGACGGCGAGAATGTATAATTGTCTTGTTTGAATGGATCTAAATAAAGATTTAAGACACAAAATTGAAAGTTTGAAGTCGTTCGAACTAGTACTTATGAACTAGGAAGCACATACACTCCACTATAGAAACGGACACGTGTCTGACGCCTCAAAATTGGTGTCCTATTATAAAATTATTGTTTTTAGTGTAGAAACGGACACATACATATATTATCTAAAAATAATATATAAAATACAACGTATCGTATCCTACATTTTTTGAAATTGGCGTTTCGCCGTGTCCGTGCTTCTTAGCTTATGAAACAAGTGTCAAGTGTCCTATTTAATTTGATTATTTTGCTTCTTCTTTTTTTGAAGACATGTAGAGAGAGATTCGAACTTGAAACATCTGGCTGATAGTTCATACATCAATCAATACCTATGCTCATGTGCCACAAGCAAGCACGGAAATGTAGAGAATTCTAAAATCTTAAACTATCACATTCTTCCCTAAGACAAAACATGACATTCAACTTCTCCCCAAGATTGAAAAGCTACAGACATTCTAACCTCATAGATTGGACTTGTATGCTCAAAAAGCATATCAGAAAAATCAAAACACCAAGAAAAGGACCAGCTGGGAATCACCTAAAAGAGGATTTTATCCAGAAGGAATTGGAGAAAGATGCAAGCTTGGCCTTTAGCTTCAATGGCAGTTCCTTTCAACTTTGGACCATTGGAATTTAGAATCTCTCTTTTCCTTTCCATTCAGTCCTTGCAATATTATAACAGCAGCACGTTCTAGTAGACGTCGTGATAAGGTACAGAGGAACGAACAACTCGGGGGAAAAAATATTACAGAGAAATAAATACCATGTGAAAATTGGAATATAATTAACCAACCTTTCCCAAGGGAAAGAAAAATGCCAAGATTTCAAGTTTTTAATATAGTAATGAAGGGAAGGATATAAAGATTACATAAATATTCATAAGTTAAGTGGGCATATAGCGCCCATATGGTACTTGCTCATGGCCTGTGGAACTTGCTTGGAAAAACATTTCACTTGCTTAGCAACCAATACTTTCTTGCTAAGCAGCCCATTCAGGTTTGTTTGTTTCTTTTTTTTTGTTGCAGCTGGTTTTATTTCTCAAGCAACAATTATGAATTTCAGGACAGCCAGAGTTCTATCACCGCCACTTCTTCTCAGACAAAGATATAAGCTGCAGAAACACAATTTCAGGATTACATTAGTAAATAAGGTAGTTTTAACTTTTGACATCACACCTCCTCTCATTTATCATTACATGAAACATGTTGAAATGGCATATAAGAAGGTGCAAAGATCCCAAATGACATAACAATGAGTTTCATCAAGTTATAAAATTGATTTTTTTAAGGGTGAAAAGATCCCAAATGGCAAGCTTTAAGAACCGAGTTTTCATTGAGAAAAAATGAAAGAATACAAGGACATCCAAAAAAAGAACCAAACGCACAAACCGAAACCAAACACAATGGACCAGCATGTTAGCTAAAGCTAATATAACAAAGGGTGGAAACTACAACAAAGACGGGTTAGCAATAAAATGCCAACATTTTTTTGATAAACAAGTCAAAGTAGGAGGCTATAGCCTACGGCAGGATGGTTGTTTTAGGACATGTTTGAGAGTGATTCGAAACACGACTTTAATAATTCAAAATCAATTTTGATTGTATGAAAATCGCATTTAGAAGTGTAAAATAAAAAATCAAATTGATTTTGAATGATTAAAGACATGTTTCAGGGTGATTTTGAACATGACAAAAGTGATTTTAGTTATTTCAAAATCACTCTCAAACACGTACTTGGATCATTGGAGCTCCTCATAGTAAGTGAAGTTAAAGTGAAATCTTATAGGTGATTTAATGGACTACTATCTATTTATATGAGTTTCTATAGCTTATGAAGACAATCCAACGAGAATTCAAAGATTCAGGAGGAAACACAAGGCATCAGAGTCAAGAAACATGTCCAAATATGCCCCTGTCACTAATGAGAGGTTTCTCAATATTTTGGGTTGTCAGCTCCTCTAAGTGTAAATTTAATAAGAGTTTATGGTTTTCAAAAGCAGGGAGGGTTTCCAAAAGTCATCGTTGCATATCAAGGATTCAATATCAAATCAACAAAAACGACAACCATATGCTGGAATCATAACAAAAGAAGAAATAATTTGAACTTTCGGGATAAAAGTATGGAACACGAACAACAAGCTATGTAGCACATGATATGCATTTCTTACCATAATTTTTCTAGTTGCCTAAATGAGATAAGGTATGCTACTACCAGCTATGCCGGTGAATACTTGAACTTAAAATCTCTTCCAATTACTAAATATGAATTCTCCCAGCGAATTTTAATGTCATAATAGGCTATTAGTAATTTGTAAGAACAGATGCATCCGTAAAACTTAATCCGGAGAAATGGCCTGAGAGGCAAGCAGTGTGGCAAAATAAAGTTCACAGACCATTACTTGAATGAGATAGTGCAGTTTAACTGATTATAATAACTCCTAACATGCAAGTAAAATAGATGTATCACCAATCTAGACTAGACAAGAAAACACCTCTCTTTCAGAAAGACCAATGTTTATGCCCTCACCCAGTACCAGAGTAGGCAAGTAACTAATTCCAGATGCTTTGAAACAAATCAGAAGGGTATACCAGCATGTTAAAGTAGATATATAACTAACCTGCCGAGCAACCTGTGCTAACCGACGGTTGTCTCGAGATGATTCCGTCATTAAGTTAAACTTGTCTGATTCCGATGATACACTTTGTTTATCCTTCATCCTTTTCTTTGATATGATTTCATCAACTGATGATTTACCATCAGGGCTGCTCAAAGGTTCCTTCTTTCGCTTTCTTTGGAATGTATACTTGAGAACTTTATTATTTGAATTTTGACTAGGAATCTCATCAAGTACATCAGAATTTTTAATATCCAGGCTAACTGATGACTCCTTAACTGGATCAATGTCTATTTTACAAGCGGAAGTCTCCAAATTCTCCCCACATAAACTTTCCTGGCCAGTGAAGTCAGATTTACCAACAACTGCTTTATCACAGTCTGCCATGTTCCTAAGAGGACAATCATTTATTACTGCTCCATCTCCCTCACTGACGTCAGGACATCCTGAAGGTGTTGACATTTCATTTATTTCAGATAGTATGGGGGTTGAGAGCAAAACTAAACCATTCTGACCATCAATTTCCTTTTTTGACAGATATTTCCCTGAATCATCGTTATCTGCTGAAAGACTTTCTGAGCAATGAAGATCAGGTGATTTGCATTGCTTAGTCATGTCATCAAGAACGGGTAAAGGTTTCTTCTTGTTGTACCTAGTAGCTCGTTTTCTTTTTCGGCGGAGGGATTTAATAATTGGTATTTGAGTATCCCTGCTTAATAGCTTAGGCAATGCCTTGTTCTCGTTACAATTCTTCCTTTCTTCATAGACATTGTCAGCCTTGGTAATGTTTGTTTTACACATAAGTCTACCCTCTTCTTCATCTCTATTGAACACCCTATTCTTGTTATCTTCAGCTTGTCCAGTCAGACACACTTTCCCATCAAACAATTTTCTTTCAAATGCACGTACTCTCTGAGTGCAGCCATTTCTGTAAAGCTCGGGTTCTTTACTTCTCATGACCATGGAGGCAAAATCTCTATGAACTTGGCCATTATCCATCTGCGAGTCATTCTTACTTTCAGGCCAACTGTCAAGACATGTCCCATTCAAAGTTGAACTATTGTTACACGGTGCAATCCTCTCATGTGAGTTTGGCAAGTCCTCTCGAGATGCAACATTACTGGCCAAGTTTTGCTTATCTAGGGGCTCTACTTTTTTGTTCCTGACATGTTCCAATTCATCTTGAACTTCCTGCAACTGAGCTCTAAGTTCCCTTACTATGTCCTCAGCTTCCTCAAGCTGGGCTTCAAGCTCTTCAATCTTTTTCTTTTGATTTAAAGACACCACCTCTGCCTCGCTGGCCTGCAAACATGGCATATTTCAGCTCCACACTTGTTCACAAAAAATAGATAAGCACAAGAAGGAACTGAAGTGTCTTTTTTTCGGTTATGTTGAGAAAGATACAACTATTGAGAACTTCAATCAAGCACTATTAAACTGAACTAACAACTAATCAATCTGAGCTAGATTGGTTTGACATTTAATTATGTAGCTCTACAAAAGTAGTATGATATCTCAGTTTAGATCCACCTCCGTCCTAAATGTGAAAGTGATTGATCATGATCATTAAAGCTATAACCTTGAAAAATCCACAAGGAGAAAACAGTTATCTCTTGTGACATGTCTGGATGCAGATTCATAAAGAATTTTAACAAATAGAAAAGAGTTCAATTGGCAAATCAAAGAGGATTTCACATGAGTTATAAATATTCTGTCCAACTTCCACATCAAAAATTTAAATAACTAAGTGATGAAATGAAACCCTTAATTCATGAGCAAAACATCATGTGCATACTTGATTAAAAAATGTTCGGTGGTGTTTTGCAACTGCCAACTTAAATTGTTTACTACGCAATAGTTGATTCAAGCAACGAACAGCCAGCAAATAACAACAACTGATTGAATGTCTGATTTAAAAAAGCGCTACAAATGATGCAAACACTAACAACTTTTTAAGCATTATGAAAGAACAATTCCCATTACCCAACATCAAAGATTACCAACAAGCATAAAGATCGAAATTTCCCCATCTCAAAACATGATCGGAAGAACACAAAGCAATTCTAAACAAGAACAGGGCAAGAAAAACCAACCCCATTTACCCAAAAGCATCAATCATACCTTAGAATCCAACATTTGTTTAAGCCTAAGCAGAACCCGAAACGCCTCATCTTTAGTCACGGACAACTCCTGCTGGAACCGAATAGAGTTCCTCTCCGAAACCATAATACGCGCCGCCGCTTCCTTGGCCGTATTGAGGATTATATCGGCGTAAGCCTTCTTCAGAGCCGTCAATTTCTGAAAACAAACAAAACCCATTACACAAAATCAAAAGCGGCAACAACCCACAACAAAAAAACTTCAACAAGATCAAAATCATCCTCGCTCACACATTCCCCCAAAAAATCAACAAATCCCAAAACAAAAAAAGAAAGAAAATGAAGTTGGTTAAAGCGGCGGGCGAGGGCAGACTGAATGGAATTAGAGTCGAATCATAACGATTTCAAAAAAGGGAAATTTTACCTCTGAATCTTCCATTGTTAATCAGTGAGGCGAAGGGATTTTTTTCTTCTAAGGAAGAAACGAGGAAGAAGAAGAAGAATAAGGGGAGATGGAGGAGGTTTGTTCTGTTTTCCTTTCCCCCTTCCCTTTGCTTTTTACATCAGCTGTCTGTTACGAACTGAAAGACTAAAGTCCAACCCTAATTACCATTTTACCCTTGTTACCCTTTCGTAATTACACCACCTGCCACTTCAGTAGCTAACTGCAACGACGCCGGTGTTTAATTTCTCACTCGCGGGAGAATGGAGTGGTCCCCACTCTGTGGAATGCTGACGTGGTCGTATTGTGGCTGACAGATTTGACACGCGTTTTAATGCATGCTGTGGTTGGATCACAGTGCGTCTGATTGACAGCTGGACGGTTCTGATTTCGGGTCTATCCTGTGTAGCGAATAGAGTAGACAATCTTTTTTATTTTATTTTTTTATTTTAGATGATTCAAAATAGATAAAAATTATTTTTCGCCCTAAACTTTATTTGTTATTTGTAATAATAGTTTAATAGTCATATAGTTTAAAATTTGTACCCATTAAGTTTCTATTATGAATGTTGTAAAAAAAAAAAAAAAAAAAAAAAAAAATCTAAAAAAATTTAAGTGTCAATTTTTATTATTTAACGAGTTAAATCTTTGTGGTTTATAAATATTTTTTTAATCAATTTTTTTTTAAAATAATCAAACTTAAGCCGTCTTTGGTTACCAAACACATGAAATGAGAAAAAATTCTGAAAATATGATTCTCCCAATGAATCGTTAAATTAAGGATATCATTCCTGCTGTCTCCTTGATGAAAAAGACAGTTGTGATGAGGTCGACTCTTATATTATTGAAAAAAAATTTAATCAATTTATTGATCAACATGGAAGAAATCTAATTAAATATTAACAATAGTTTTCACGACCGTGCGACTAACTAGATCGTTATATATTAAAATTTAGAAATTGATTAAGATTAAATTATTTTTTTTAAAGACTTACAATATTTTTAACCTTAAAAAAACAAAAAACAAAAAACCGTTTTTTTAATATAATTATTTTTGGGTGTTTAGGAATGTGTGTTGGCAACCTCAAATATTGACGAAAGTGGACCGGCTCATGGGGCTCGCGGCGTCTAACGAAAAATACCTAATTTTGAACGACATGTCGTTGAACCTCGTGCGACGAGACGTTGACTGTTGATCCACTGGATTAGTATAACGTAGCAATGGAGCATGCTTGGGTGGTCATTGGTTGGGACAGAGACTCCTCATAAATTCATAAATTAGAGAGAAAAAAAAAATGGAAATTCAAATGAATTTTGAACCAAAGTTTTATTATGTGATGGAATGTAGCGGTGTTGGCAATTTAGCTTGGATCGAATTTAGGTTAAAAGGTAATGTTGAACTAATATATAGTAGAAAAAATTACAAAACTAAATGGATCAAATTTAAAAATTATTATCTAAATTAAATCAACTGGCAAATGTGTGTAGTTCAAATCAATCCATCGAACTAACTCAATACTACAATGTTGATCACTCCAAGTCGAGATGTGTATGCACAGTGAGTTGACGCTACATGTTTTGTAGCGTCGTGATGTTGTGGCGTTTTTCACATAAATCTACCTATTTTCGTTGGGTTTGTAGGAGAGTGGAATGTTGAGACTCATGCGGCAACTTAGTTTATAGAAGTGTGGATCTACATTATAAGTCAAGGTAACTATTGTTGTGGTTTCTTGAAGTGTGATTTGTAGCGTGAGTGTGGTGGTTGTTAGCGCAAGAATCTGGCTCCTCCCCTTAGACCAGAATGTGCGGCCGACGGTACTCTGACGCAGACCTACAAAGAGAAAACAGAGGTAAACTTGCATCGGTGAGGGGCTCGACCCAACACGCTCTGATGCTTAAGTCGGTCAGAGAGTAATGGGAAGGTCGAACAGTAGAGTTGTGATAGTGCATTAACCAGGAGTGGAGAATCTCAGTTGCCTCATAAAGAAGAGTGATGTTTCCTTATATTGTGGGTAAATGACGCATGAGGTGCACGTGTCTGTTGAGGTCAGTCATCCTTCTCATGATGATGAGGGGACTAATGCCGTTTGTCAGACCGAGCACCTGGGACAACATCGGTTGGTCACCACGTGTCTGTAGTGACGGTGATTGTATGATTGTCTGGGCGCCGCCTTGGATGTGACTATCCCGTCAGTTGTGTCCCTCTTGGGGCTGATGTCATGCTGACCTCACCCTCTTGAAATCCTCCTACAACCGTGGCCATTTGTAGTCCTCGTTATAGTAAAACTTGAAGTTGCAAAATACTGGACGTAGTATCGAGTTTTGGGCGAACCAATATATTTTTCGGTGTTGTGTTATCTTTCTCTACTTTATTTACCTAATGTGTTATTTTACTTGATTTGTTTAAAAATATCACGTCAACTTTTGTTAGTTGCAGTATAGAAATTTTGGATGGAGAGATCAAAATCGTACTAAACCCTAACCGTCAAGGGTTAAAATGTCGTCAAACCGAGCATAGCTCAATTGGCATCAGGTTGTGCCCGTGACTAAGAGGTCATATGTTCAATCCTCAAATTAATTCAAATACGTTTGAAGAAAAGAAAAAACCACGCGTTTACTCCAAAAAAAAAAAAATATATATATATATATATATAATACTCTAGTTATGTAATTACCTTTTTAATGGTAAGAATTTGATAAATAATCAAATTAAAGCAGATGGGCTAGTAATTTGAATGTTGTTTTCTTCGACTCAAATTCAAAAGACTTCGCCTTGTTTGTATTTGATTTTTTATTTTATTTTTTGAATTATTTGGTTGTGTTATCTATCTTTTTAAGTTTTCTAAAATTCAAGCCAAAAATTGAAAAAAAAAAAAAAATTCTTTAAAAAATTTGCCTTTATTTTTTGAATTTGACTAAAAGTTGTAATGTTTCCTTAACAAAAATGAAATTCATTGTAGAAATTTACCTGTAGATGTATGATTTATAGGCTTAATTTTAAAAAACAAAAAAGAAAAAATCAAATAATTATCGAACGGGATCTTCAGTTTTTGTTTTTATTTTAAAAACAGAGTAAATTCAATAGTTATTTAAACTAATTGAGTATTTTTTTTTTTTGAGGCAGTATATACTATATAGTTATGAAAATTGATTACCATAACATCCTAAAAATAAAAGAAAATTCCGTTGCAAAAAAATAAAATAAAAGAAAATTAATGACCGTAAATAGAAAGTTCTATTTAAATGGGAAATAGGTATAAATCATATCAAAAATTCAGTTGGCCCATAATATATACTTTATAGCTTATACCTTGTCTGGAAAACATTCCCACTTCCCAAATTATCATAATTAAAATAAAACTCACCAATCAAAAAGTTAGTTAAAAAAAAAAAGAAAAAAGAAAAAGTCAAGATATCCCAATTTTGTCTATTTTTTTAATTATCCCGCCACTTTCCCTAAGAACCCGGGTCGGTTCGGTTAACCCGACTAACCCGTACCCGAATCAAATCAGAGGTTTTGATTTCAGCTATCATCTCCGTCAATTAGCAAATCGGAGAAATCTCTTCTGAAAATTAATTCACTGGTTTTTTTTATCTCAATCTGTTCTTCGTTGTTCGTTAATTGCTCTCAATCTCGTCTTTGAAGGAAAACGATTACGACTGGTAAATTTGCAATTCGTTTATTTCATCTACTCACGCAGCTAATGAGAAGAACTAGTTTCTTTGTAATGGCGTTCTCACCGGATTTGTCCGTGCCGGAACATTTTCGAACTTCTACGATGTTTCAGAAACGGTATTTAGAGTCTCAACAACTTCAATTTCTCTCCAAACTTTTCAATTTCAGTGTTCGCCGGAGATTTTTCTCAGACGACTGAAATTGGAAAGTTTGGATGGCGAAACCAAAGGATCTCGTTCTTGGAAATCCTTCGGTAATTGTTGAGTAGGGAAAGTACAGCTATGACGTTGAAGGATTGTCCCGGAGATAACAACATATAGTTATATTGTCGAAACATTTGGAAATTTGGGTAAGCTCGAGAAAGTTACTTTGCTGCATTTGCCTGATATATCATCCTACAATGTCTTAATATAGGCACAAGCAAAATCAGGGTTTAAGCAGATGCAAGCAGCAGGATGTGTGCCAAATGAATCCACTTACAGTATTCTGTTGAAATTTATATGGGAAGCGTGGGAGGTATGATGATGTTCGTTGTTCAAGAGTTTTTTCTTGAAATGAAAGGGAGCAGTGTTGAGCCAGATGCATCTACTTACAACATTCTCATACGAGTATTTGGAGAGGGTGGATACTTCAAGGAGGTTGTAACTCTGTTTCATGATTTGGTGGAAGAGAAGATTGACCCAAATATGGAGACATGAGGGGTTGATATTTGGTTGTGGAAAGGGATGGTTGCACGAGGATGCCAAGAAAATTTTACTTCACATGAATGAGAAAGGAATGGTTCCAAACTTCCAAGTTCTAAAGCATATAGTGGACTGATTTAAGCATACGAACATGCTGCATTGTATGATGAAGCTCTTGTTGCCTTTACCACAATGAACGAAGTGGGAAGTAAGTCAACCGTCGATACCTACAATTTGCTAATTTACAGATTTGCTAGAGGCGAACTCTACAAGGGGTTTGAAGCAATCTTGTTGAGAACGAGACAATCCGACATTTGAAGGAATGCAAAGTCATTCAGTGGTATTATTGAAGGTTATAGGCAAAGTTGTCAGTTTGAAGAAGCTATAAAGGCCTTTGTTGAGATGGAAAAGGTGAGATGTGAACCTGCTGAGCAGACCCTGGAGGCAGTTTTAGGTGTTTATTGCCTTGCAGATCTTGTTGATGGGAGCAAGAAGCAGTTTCATGAAATTAAAGCTTCAGGAATATTGCCTAGTGTATCGTGTTACTGCATGATGCTGGTCGTTTATGCCAAGAATGGCAGGTAACAATTACGTTGTACATATATATAAATTTGTCTATGAAAGTTATGTTCATTATCAACTTATGTTTTCTTAATTTATTTCAACTGTACAGGCTACTTTTCTATTAAAACAATTTGTGCTCAAGATTCAGTCTAGTTGGTTAGAATTTTATTTTATCTAGAAATCTGTCAGGCATTGGAGGTTAGTTACTTAGAATGTGTGTAGTTATATGAGATGGTTGGAGCTTGTTAGAGTTTTTCAGTGGGAATTGTTAGTGGCCAATAGTTACAAATAAGAGGAGAGGGCGGGGAGGGGGGAGAGGTGGGCTCAAGAGAGAGGTATTCAAGTTTCATAAATTAAACACTTACATTTGAATTTTGGTATAAATAACTTTTATTATTTTGTTCTCTCTCCCAGCTCTAGAAATTATATTCATAGCCTTAATATGATCTTGGGAACTTGGAGATTGCACCACACCAAGTCAGCTTTGGTGTATGACATATAAAATTAGCATATGAGACTACCAGTTATAGGTTGTGATACATTATGGAAATGAAAGACGAGCTAATTTATTAATGGGGTGTAGATCTTTGTTCTCCCGTAGATCTGCACTGTCACATTCATATTAGTATTCCTGGTCGATAGTTCCTCTTAATTTTTAATATTGTAGACTAATAAATGCCAAAGTTTAGATAAACATCCTTTACTTTTCCTTTTTCTTTGAATGTTGTAATGTCCTCAAAATAGTTTGATTTGCCTCTAACATTCTTCTTCCTTAAAATCCCTCATTTCATGCAACATGTTTATGACCCTGGCATGTTTATTTGCCTTGCGTAAGAAAGAAATTCATTGCATGGACATGGACCATGAAGACAATGGTCGTCTTGTTTTTTTTTTTTTTTTTTTTTTTTATATCTGTGAGTGCCCGAGTCAACTTACGCGCACCTCGACTAATCTCACGGGACAACCGTCTGACCCTACAAGATTTGGTCATTTATAGATGTACATCAAGTTAGAGTTATAGGGAAGAGTTTGTCGGTTGACATTAGCTTGTTTACTTTTACCTTGTATGAGCATCATGTTTTCTTCAGTTTTGACATTTTTGTTTGATTATTTCCCCAGCAATTATCACTAATTTATTATCATGGACAATTTGAAGTAATATATGGTTTGACATCTTATAGTTCTAAAGTTCTCACTTCATTAAATTTAATTTTTGAACCTTCGATCTTCTGGTTGATTGAATTCACAAATACTTTATTTTAATGATCTCTTTTACATCTCAGAGTCCATTCTTTCCCGGTGGGGTAATGCCTATGAATTATTCAATGAGATGATTAAAAACAGGGTAACTACTAACTAGTATTCATCGAGTCATTGGCCAGATGATCAAGGGAGATTACGATGATGGTTCTAATTGGCAGATGGTTGAGTATGTTTTTGACAAACTTAACATTGAAGGGTATAGATTGGGAATGAGATTTCACATTACACTGCTAGAAGCACTTTGGTGGCTTGGTCAGAAAGTGCACAGGTATGATAGGAATTGTTTTCTCTACCATGCTGGACTAGCGATACCTGTGGGGCATGTTTGTATATGATTTTGAAATGATTAAAATCATTTTTGTCATGTTAAAAAACACTCTGAAACATGGCTTTAATATTTCGAAATCAATTTAATGTTTTGTGTTACACTTTTAAAAGCGATTTTCATACCATCAAAATTGACTTATTTAAAGCATGTTTTGAACATGACAAAAGTGATTTGAACCCATCTCAAAATCACTCTCAAATATACTCGTAGTTAAGTTAATACTAATCCGTATGTGTGGCCTTTCTACAGAACGTGGGAAGGGATGTACAACAATATCACTTTGGGTTAACAAAATGAATGAAATGCTTATGGATGGGGAGGATCTCCCTCAGCTTGCAGCTGTTGTAGTTGGGTAAGCTTCATTTATCTTGCAATCAATTTAATCAAGGTTAACTTTTTTGAATTGAAGTGTCATGCATAGTTGGAGGCATACATGATTATATGTAAAAGGGCGTTCCATAGTTCAGTAGAAGCAAATCTTCTCCTTTGGAACTTCTTGGACTTGACTAATTTTGTGAAGCTAAAAAGTGCACGTAGCGTAGCTAATATGCTGGTTAGAAAAGGCTCTCTTTAGCTTGGCATCCCAAATTGCACTGAAATATCTGGACATTGTTAATGCAATTAAAGTAGATTTAGGTTTTTAAGTAGTTCTTTATAAGACACTGTCCGAGTATGCTTGATTTTAAACGAGAAGCGAATGGAAGCCAACCATGAATTTCTGACCATTGGTGATAGTATTGTTCTACTTGTTAACCATCATGGGTTGGTCTAGTGGTCAATAATAATGCCCTTTAAAGAGAATGAGTTCAATTCATGGTGCTCACCTACTTAAGAATTAATTTCTTACGAATTTTCTTGGCAACCAAATGTTGTAGGGTCAGGCGGTTGTTTCGTGAGATTAGTCGAGGTGCGCGTAACTTGGCTCGGACACTAACGGATATTAAAAAATAAAAAATAAAAAATTATAACTCTACTTGTTAGAGTACCTGAACTGCTTTTCTTTAATTAGATATTTTGTTGCTTTAAATTTTTTTTTAATCATGGGATTTTACTTGCCTTGTTTTACTTTTTCAAGGGTTCATTGATTGTTTGTCAACCGTGTATTTTCAAATTTTCAGATGGGGGTGGTTGGAGAAAACTCAACAACACAAAACTTGCCTTTCGCAAAGGTTGTCTATTCATTCCTGCAGGATAATGAGAAATTATTATCCTAAATAATTCCCCATTAATTCTCCTCGAGGATATCCAGATCGATCTGGTATAAACAATGACAATACAAAGATGTTGATTCTAAATCAAGTAACGAGGCGGGGAACCGAGCTTCTGATCTTAGTTGTTTGAATGAAATACAAGGTTGAAGAACATCTAGAGGTGTTTGGGGCGCCAACTTGGAGTTGTTGGGTAGACTGATTTATTATAATTCAGTCCACGTTTGGTCTATCGACTAATATAACCCACGGTCAATAAAGTAAGACACTTACTTCAATAGTATTTTACTATTCACAAACTATTATAATTACTGGACTGTTTTAACCCACCATATCAAATACCAGCCCTTTGACTTTGGAAATAACTTACCAAATGATAGAATCACAACATTTGGTGGCAAAGCTTTCTTGCAACATGGCTTGCGATTATTCACTTACAAAGCCAATTTGATCTTGATCCAAGGAAGAAGATGCATGCTAAAGGAAGAAAGAGGTCAGTGTTTTTGTTCTTCAAGTTAAACTTTTCTTTTCAATATGCGCTTGATAAATTTATTTACGCTTTATTTTATATATTTTTTGAAATTTTAACCATAATTTCAAGTTACAAAAATATGAAACATAAACACAATCAAAATGATCAAATAAAAACAATTCTCCTTCAAATTTTTAAAAATTATGTAAAAAATGATAAAATAAAATAGCATATAAATTAGGGTTGGTTGCACAAATAGCAATCAGGCCCAAACTAATTGCAAATTTAGCAAACTTTAAAATGTTTTGCAAATATGGCAAAAAAATCCGTTTCTATCACTGATAGACTTTATTATATCACTGATAGACTTCTATCAGTGATAGACTATTATCTCTGATAGACTATTATCACTGACAAAAATCTATAAAAAACTGAGGTGATCAGCGATAGACTTCTATCAGTCATAAGATATCAGCGATAGAAATTGCTATATCCGCAAATTTTTTAAAAACATGCTATATTTGCAAACAATAAGTCTTAAATTGTCATTTACTACAATTTCTCTATAAATTATAGGTCCAGAAATTATAAATTACGTGGGCTTGCATAATATTTCTTAAGACAATAGCCCAACGAAGCAAGAGATGAATCAATAAAATAGGTACCCAAAAATTAGAAAATCATTTTATCTTAATTCTTTTTAATAAAAAAAAACATTGTCATCTCAGTTTTGTGAGATTCTGTAACAAACAATTGACAACATAGATCAAAATGCTACCAAACACAAACTTCATGAGTTAAAACGTCCAATTTAAAAACTCATGAACTAAAATGCTATCAAACTCAAATTTGAAAGATAAAAATATAGGTCATGTTTGGGCAATTTTGATTTTGTTTTTATGTTTTCTGATTAGTGAGTCCAACGAATATGCCTTTGGTATGTCATCCAGATTCTGTTTTTTAAAATTGTTTTCGGATTATATGATCCAAACAATGTAAATTCTAAAAACATCTTTTTTTTTTTTTTCTTTTTTTCAATGTATCTAGATTTTTAATTTTTAATTTTAAAATGCAAAATTATATTTAAAAGAACAAAAGTTTTAAAACATATATGAAATCAATTTATTTTTGTTAATTTAAAATATGTATAATATATTATATTGTTAAAAAAATTAAACACATTTAAAAAAATTAGTTAAATTGAAATAAATTTCATTGATTTCCTTGTTTTCATATCAAGTATCATCAACAACCAAACGAGCCCATATTTTTCCAACTTAGGCGTGAATCAATGGAGAGATTTATTATTTGGAATTGTCAGAACTGTGGACTAGAAAAGTGGCTTCGCTTATTTTTTTTAGTGATTCTTTCATACTATTTTAAGATATGAAAGGGAAGAAAGTAGGAAAGATCCTTTGATATTTTGCATAATAAAAGTACTTTGATGGGAAGTTCCTCTCTCACGCTTGCCCACACACACATTTCCTTAAGATGCTTCTTTTTTCATTTTCTTTCATCTTCACTTTTTCCCTTAAGATATGATTTTGACTAGAGAGATCACTTAGATTTTTTTTTTTCCTTACTTTTCTTACATCCTTGATTGGATGGATGTATTTTTTTTTTTTGGTAAAAAATCAATTTATACTCTAAAAATTTGGAAGTTATATCAATTTAAAACTTAAACTTTCACATCAATGCTTGTATGAATACTATCTTTCGTGCACATGCACAATTTTGTCAATTTAGATTATTGTCAGTGATTTATAACTATTTTCATTTGATTCTATTTAAAATCAACTCAAAATCACCTAAAAAAAATTAAAAACCCTACCAAAGTTGCTAGACAAATTATCCAGTAATTATTTTAAAAAAAGTTGAGAAAATTTGAGAAGGACGAGAAGATGAAAAAATCGTCCATATGAATGAAAAATCGTCCATATCTATTTGATTTCAACATTTCTCTCTAATTTACATTAACCTCTGCATTTAAGGAAGCGTTATACAAGTGTGAAAGTTGTGCATCGATTTAAAAAAATGAAATTCCGACCGAGTGTCTAATTTGATTCACTTATGAGATTTTAGAGTTTTAATTATACAATTATTAGTTGATGCATATATTTTTATTTTATTTAGTTCAAAAATTGTGGGGTGGGGAATCTATTTTTATGCATATGATTTAGTTAAATTCTTTAAGACATTGAAAAAATATTCAATGAGATGGTTATCTGTAATAACCGTTAGATACAAGTTCGAAATTTATTTGTCTCTGGATAATTGTTCATTTGAAATGAAGTTGTTTAATTCTCTCTTCGTTTTAGTCCCTCAAATAATTTCTCCAAGACCCTTAAATCCGTTATTGTCACATGTGTAGATGTGGCCTAGAGAAGATATCTTTGTGCCATGTGTAAAGTTGTTAACATTTAATCATGACGTATACATTAGGAGAGATTTAACCTAACTATAAAGTTGAGGGACTAAACAAACTATGGCAGACCATTAATAACTCTAAAATTATTATGAAACCAAATTGAAATCAAACACCGGACTAAAATTGTAATTTAACTTCAATTTAATTTCTATCGAAAACTTTATCAATCAGTACGGATTACGGATTTTGCGTATTGTACGTGATTAAGACCAATCCTAGAAATTTTAATCCTATGACCTATCATCCATCTATACCATCTTCACACTCTAAATGCCTTATATACTAAGAAATAACATGATAAGTCGATTAGAAAAAGATGATGGAAAAGGAGAAAAAAAAAACGTTGAAAAAGGAATATGAAAAAGAAGATAGATGTGAAAGGACTCGCAGGCTTACCATATATATTTTTGTCTTTATTTTGCCAATTGTCATACATGGTCGGAGCTATTAATTTTCACAAGAATCCGCCCAATTTTAGCTTCAAACTTTTTATTTATTTATTCTTTAGTTCGATGATATTATGTCTTAAACAATTGAGCTATGTAGTTTAAATTCTTTTAACATATAAAATTGTTAGATGCAATAATCTGGATCCTCCCTTCAGGTTGGCCTTCAAAATACAACAAAGTGACAAGCTGGACTTATAGAAGAAATCAAAGAGAAAAAACTTGCACCGGTGTGGGGCTCGGTCCAACACGCTTCGCTGCTTAAGTTATTTAGAGGGTCGTGGGAAGCCGACCAAAAGTGGAGTTAACAAATATTGCGTAGCTTCTTATGAGGTTATGATTTCTTTATACTTTGATTTGCATCGAGCTTGCTGTCAATAGCGCATGACAGTTAGGGGACGTTTGGTGTCCGAAGATACTCATTAAGAGGTCGATGGGCATGTTACCATCTTTAGTCTTCGGCCCTGCCTGGTCGGCCATAACCAACCGTCTTGGCGATGCGACGTTTTGGTGGGCGTTTTGGGTACTATGAGCGGCGCCCTTGAAGTGACTGGGTGGAGGCAAATTATAAAAGTTAAAGGAGATTTGGATAATTGTATAATAATACTTTTCTAGTGATTGAGTAGTAGAAATTCCCTACTCACCACCATTAGGAGCTTGTTTGGAACGATTTTCTAAGTACTAAAAAAAATATTTTTAAGCACTTAGAAAGTCATTCCAAACCAACCATAAATCTTTATAGGTGTTTATTTTTTGAAAAAGACATCTCTCTTCATTTCTATGACAAAAACTTAACGTGTAGTATGAATTTTTCACTACTCAGTCAACAGGAAAGTATTGTTTGTAATTCTCTCATCCTTTCTTCTTCGCTCCGTCTCGTGTTTTTCGTAGAATTGAGGTAATAGGTCATGTAGGAGAAAGAAGGGTAAGGGTAGTGATCGTTCGTGAGTGATGAATTATTGATAACCAATGGTGGGTGAACCCCACAAGACCTTATCTTGATTTATCCTCCAAGAAGCACCCCACCATTAAAGCTTAAGATTACTAAAAGTAGTACCAACATTAAAGAAGATAATGTGAGAGAAATAAAAAAAGAAAAAAAGAGAGCTTATTTTCTTCTCTTATTGGTTTTGAATAGACAAAAAACGAATATGCTTGGCCAACGGTTCATAATAAAAATGTACAAAAAGGTTGGTTTTATTTGGCGTTTTGTGATGCAAAAGACATGGCCAACAACACTCAACCATGTTTTTGTTTTTCCTGCGGCTCTCCGTCGTGGGTGGACTTAGTGGATTATATTATATATACACCTTTCAAATCTCACTTATTATTTCTTCACTTTTATGTTAACGGTCTAAAATTGCGGTAGCTTTTAAAATAATTGATAACATATGTGCTTTTAGTAAAATCAGTTGTCATATGAAGCCAATTAGTGTTTGGTAAATTTTATTTTTAAATATAAAAAAACAGGCCACAATATTAGGTAAATTCAAATGAAATTTATGTGGTTTCGTTATAATGATGTAAATAGACACATATTATTTTAATTATTTATATGTTGATGTCCATGAATTATTATAAGTTTGTTATTTAAATTTTTTATAGATTAAATTAAAAATTATATTTTGTGGTTACTTAAATTATACAATAAAATTTTAGGAAAAATAATTATTATATAAAATTGTAATGGAGATTTCTGTTGTGCTCTCCGTTCATAACTATTTTAAAATTCAGTATCTCTATCGTCACTCCCTCCATTTCAAAACTACCTGAAAAAAAGAAAAAGAAAAAAAAAAGTCAATTTAAAAATATTTTGATTCAATTTTTTGAAATATTTGAGATGTATTACATGAAAATATAATATATATATATATATGAAAGGGTATAGTGATGATTTTGAAAAATCGTTAAAAAGAGGGTCGGATTATTGGAGAATCTAAAATCATAAGCTACTATTTAAGATATTTTGAAAATCAAAGAATTTAAAAAGTAATTTTACATCAATTTTATAAAAACAATTGTATTAACAAACACAAAAAACAGTTGTATTTTTTCAAAAATCACTTTTGTTTGTTCCCACCGCAATCTCAAACGCAACCTAAATCACCAATCAACACTATAACTATGGTTCGATCTTCTAACCCTGTAATTGTTGACTCGAAAAAAATAAAATCCATTAATTTTTGTTTGGATAAAAAATATTTTTGATCTCTGAACTTTCATCAAAATAACAATTTAGTCTACATATTTTAAAAGTTGTAACGATTTAATTTCTATTGTGAAATTTATTCTTAACATTTAATAAGATTTCTTATATCGGTAGGTTGATAAACTAATTGGGGCACAATATATTTATAAGCTACAAAATTTAAATCGTTAAATAATAAAAATTGACATTTATTTTTAAATTTGTAAAAGTATATCATTACATGATTAAAAATAATTAAAAGTGGATCATTATTGACACATATTTTAGAACAAACTTTACTTACTCGCCAATGAGTGGGACGTAGGAGCTCATTTTTTAGTTTCTCATTCTTAGTTTACTTTTAGTAATTTATAGGATTTTTTATATTAATAATGTAGTTTAAATCAATTATTACAGTAGTTTTCAAAGTATTTACAAAATTAGGGTACCTAAATCGTGTATCATGGACACGAGTTCACTAAATCGTGTCCATGGTACACGGTTTATGGCGAAACTCGTGTACCATGGACACGATTTTCATGACGTGTCAACTGTTGGTTGGATGCTTATGACATATGTTACCATGTTAGATGAAACTCGTGTACCATGTACACGAGTTTTGTAAGCAACTCGCGTACATAGTACACGAGTTTGGTTATATATATTCAAAATTTTAAGCGAGCGAGGTGGTCATAACTCGTGTTCATGATACGCGATTTACATAGAAATCTTGTCCATGGTACACGAGTTACCCCCTTACATCGTGTTTGATGGACACGAGTTAACCCCTAAATCGTGTACCATGGACACAATTTAGCAAACTCGTGTCCATGACACACGATTTAGGTACCCTAGTTTTATAAATACTTTAAAACTACCCTATTTCTGTATTAATTTATTTAAACTACATTATTCATATAAAAAATCCTAATTCATAAGTCAAATATACTTATTTATTTTAATGTAATATAAATAATTAATCGACGAATGTTGAAATGTAAATAATTAATAGAAAGTATTTGATGTGAGTATAGGTAGTTTTTTCTTTCATATTTTTTTTTTTGCAAAGCATTTTAATTAATGTGAGGATTGAACTTATGCCTTTATAGTCAAGGACACAACCTTATGTTAATTGAGATATGCTCGATTTTACAAAAATTTCAACGATATTTTAATTAATGCGAAATTGAACACATGATCTCTTAGTTAAGGACAATATGCAAAAGCTAAGTGTCTAACACAAAAATGTCTAACATGCACACTTGCCACTACAACAAGCTACCTTTTCATTTTTTCCCTCATATTTTAAAGATTTATTAGTCTTTTTTTACCTCGAAAATACATTACTAGACATTTTGATTAGTAGATGATAGATGAAAATGAATATAAATTTATGTTAAATAATTAACTTATTAGTCTAGAACTAAGTTGATAGCTTCACTATAGCTCAATTATATTGATTAATGTATATATCTTCTACGAAGAGTTTAAACCGTTAAAGTTTAAAAGTTTGATTCTTCAACCTATATGTTATTGAAAAAAAAAAAAAAAAAAAAAGTTTACAAACTAAAATATAATATGCAAAAGTTTGGACTAAAATAAAATACGGGTATGTTCAAGTAACTAAAATAGAATAATAAAGATTAAATTATAAGTTTAGTCTTTACATTTATTAGTTTGTATCTAATAATTTTTTCAAAAAAAAAAAAAATGTATCTAATATATTCCTAAACTTTAAAAATTGTCTAATAATTTTCTAAACTTTCAATTTTGTGTCTAAATATCTCTGATTTTTTAAAGTGTCTAATATGTACTTGAACTTTCAATATTGCATCTAGTAGATCCCCACGTATTTAAATTTTTTAAAAATTAATTAATCTATCAATACATTTTTTTTTTCCATAGAATCCTAAACACTTAAAATTGTGTCTAATAGATTCCTAATTTTTTTTTAAATAAATATAATAGGTCAATAACCTATTATACACAAAATTAATAAGAAAATTGTAACAGATGTCAATTTAGAGTAAAATAATTAAAAATATAGCATTTTTTTTAAAAAAATTGCAAATATGACAATTTTTATCCCCGATAGTATGGTCTATCGCTGATACTAGTTTATCCCCTAAATTTTTTATAGAATTTTGTCAGTGATAGTAGTCTATCACTAATACAAATCTATTCGTGATAGTCATATATCAATGATAAAGTCTATCAGTAATAGCTACTGATTTTTTATCGTATTTGTAAAATATTTTAAATTTTGCTAAATTTGCAATTATTTTGAGTATGCCCCAATTAATAATTAGATAACTATTAAACATAAATTCCAACCAACAAACGTAAAAAAAAATATACAAACTAAACTAAAACTAAGGGGAGATGCAAGAATAGCAATAATAATAATAATAATAATAATAATGTGAAACTGAACCTAACTCAATTGACCTAAAGTTGTGTCATTGACCAAAATGTGATAGGTTCAATTCCTCACCGTGCATTAATTAAATACTTTGCAAAAAAAAAAAAAAAAAAAATAAGAAATTACATTTGTAGCATGTTTAATCTTTGCATATATGTAAAAAAAATTTAGGCTAAACCCAAACACAAAAAAATGAAAGCCCAATTATTATAACTTGAAAAGTCAAAAATATCTTCCCCTAATAGTCGAGAGAAGTAATCACGTGTTAATCACTAACCTAAATACACCCCTAGTAACCTAAATACACCCCTAGTAGTTGATGAATGATACAATATAAATCAGTTCTAATGAATACACCAAATATAAGGTATATATCAATTGTGACTATACACAAAATATAAGATTTATTAATTGTACAACTAATTTATCAAAACGAAATCATGAGTATATCAATCTATTTAACTTTGTGAGTATATCAACAACCAGTCTATCACACATCAACTACTAGTATATCACATGGAGTGTAACTAAATATAAGGTAAATCAGTTGTATAACTGAGAATATAAAGTAAATCAATTGTATAACTGATACACTAAATATAAGATAAATCAGTTGTATAACTCATACACCAAATATAAGATATATTAGTTGTGACTCATACACAAAAAAAAAAATAAAAAAATAAGGTATATTAATTGTACAATTGATACATCAAATATAAGTTATACAAGTTGTTACTGATGCACCAAATATAAATTTTTTTTTTTTTTTCAACTACTAATACACCAAATATGAGGTAAAACAGTTGTATAATTGATACACCAAATATAAAAATTAGAAATACTAGAAAAAACGAAAAAAATAAAAATTAAATTTTTTACTATATTTATCAATTCTATTTACAATTAACCTAGTTTATTTTGATATCTATTACAATTTTTTTTTTGAAATTTAAGCATATAAAAAATCAAAAGTAAGATTCTCCAACTTTTTGAATATATGTGGTAAAAACCCAAACAATATAAAAAAGTGGTTGTCACCCAAATATATATATTTTTTAAAACAACAAATGGGCATAGGTTCATTGAAGGTGGTTGGGTTTTTGAATTGACAAGTTGGGTGTTGACTACACTTGAATTGGTAAAAGTAAAGGGCAAAAATGTGAGTAAAATTGTAAAATAAATGGTTGTGCTTTGTTTCTACATGTGATGTGATATTGTTTTTTAATGCTCTTGTCCCACATATCTCACCTTGGGCTTTGTGTATGGATTTCAACCATATATTGTTTGATTTTGATACCTCCAATTGCCCATTCTTGCTTTTCTTTTTCCCTATCTTTTTACATTCCTAGGTTTTTTTTTCTCTCCTTTTAAAAATCTCATCCAAACATCTTTATTTCAATATATGTATATATATTTTTTTTCCAAAACCGATGATAGTTCAATTGACATAAAATTGTGTCATTGACTAAGAAGTCATGAGTTCAATCCCCACATTAATCAATTACCTGCTTTACTTTCGTTGATCTTGTTCAACTACATTCAATTATAAAAAACCACTTCATTTTATGTGATTAATGGACATCTTTTCGTTCATAAAATAGTTAGTTCGATAACAACTGAAATTATAATATTTGAAATTGTTATGGGCTACCTCAGTGTGAGGTAAGCACCGTCATAACAATGATGTCACAAGATCGAACCCCCGAAGATATCATCAGACGTATGTGAGGCGAATGACCGACCCCTCGACAGATGACCTCAGGCCATTCCCATATCGACTGTTGTCATGTCGTCAGCGCCTCCATATCGGGATGACGAGTGAACCGATAGGACACTCATACCTTATCCCACAAGGCAGTAGTATAACAGTCCCCCTCAATCTGTCTCGGATCGAGGGGATCAAAGATCCTCATCATAAGGATAAGTACAAACTGACAGTGATTGGTCAACACTTACTCTCCGAAATCTCAGATCCTAATGATGAGGAAGGACGGGTCGACCAGATCGACCCTCAATCTCACACCTATAAAACATGACTGTAAGGGTATGTACGAGGTACGCAATCTTACGTTATCCAACTCACACTATAACGAGTCCTCACTCGATTGCTCCTACTAGAACTCTCTGACTTAAGCATCAGAGCCATGTGGGTCTAACCCCACACCGATGCAAGTTTCTCATTCTCCTTTGTGCAGGTACCAACTAACTCCGGCTACAACAAGTAACGACGGAGCGCACCAGAGAGAAAGTGAGTCCAGAACCTTGCGCTAACAGAAGTATTTCTTATTTATCATCTTATTTAACTAATGTCTTCCTCATCTTTACACAGAGAAGAAATATATTTTTCTTCAAGTGTGGTTCTTTCTTTTCTTTTTTTCGATTTTTACTAGAAGTTGCATATGTCGTGAATGTTTCACATTATGAAAATAGTCTATGTTTGTGAATTTTTGAGTGACTCAAAGTTTTGTCACAAATTAAAATATTGACTTATACCTAACTACTTAAATATTTATTCCATAAATCATTGAATTGATGTCATCAACTTAATGTACCGAAAGAAACGAGGGAAATAAAAACAAACAAGTCACTTAAGTATTTAATACTATATTAAATATTGGAAACTTGCACTTCAATATCTACGTGGATTAATAATAATCTTATATTTTCATGTCTTAATAATTAATCTATTTTTCTAAAATTAATTTTTTTACTTTACATTATGGTAGATGTTTACTTATTTTTTTTTTTATACAAGTCATCACGTCTTATTAATTTATTAAAAAATTATCCCAAAAAAAAAATATTAAATTAAAAGTTATTCAGTAACGTTTTTTTTTTTTTTTTTTTTTTTTTTTAAGAAATTCAAGTATTTGATATCGGTTGTTATTTCTTATTTTTTCTTTTATCTTAAAAAATATAAATACAATCATTATATTATCATTTTAAAAAACTAATTTTCTTGGCAAACCGAATATAGTTGGTATAATATTGTGCTTTTAACTTAGAGATCATGAGTTCAATACTCCCTTACAAATATGACAATTTTTATACTAAGATAGTCACTCAATGACCTATGATAGTTACTGACACTGACATACTTCTGTTTTTTTTTTATAGAATTTCATCAATAGTTATGGGGAGTACATCGTCCATACCACTCTCTTTGAATGGATGACACGTGCCGAAATAGTATAAAAAAATAATATATTTAATAGAGTGGGTCTTAGTCAAACAACTATTTCACCACGTGTCATCCACTTAAAGGCAGTGGTATGGAAAAACTCCATACCACCGATGTACTAGAAATTCTCCCATAGTTATGAGTGACAACAGTTTATTAGCGACATTTTGTTTTTTAATCATATTTACAAAAGAGTAAAACTTGGTTGCTGCCTGGGCTACAAGTATTTTTGCGCCCAGCCATCTCTCATGATTTGATTGACTAATATTTAAATCATTTTTAAATAATAAAAAAATCTTTCACGCCGTTTATTGTCAGTAACTTTCATTTTCTTATTCCAGCAAATTAACAATTTTTTCTATTTTCTCTCTCTTCACTTCTCTACACTCCAATTTTAAGGCCATGAAATTTCAATTGGGATTATTTGAAATTTGCAGGATTGATTATGTGTTATATAGACATAAATTTTCAAGTGGGTTTTAGAGAAAATGAAGGAAAGAGTGGGAAATTTCACGGTTGGATATGGATTATCTGAGATTGGTAAAGGGGAAGGTAGATTGGATTTAACAATTTTTTTTTATTTGTCTAGAGATATCCTTTAGAATATTACAAATCTTACTGCCTTAAAAAATAGTTAACAAAAAAAAGGAAAAAAAATACTTATTGTAGAGTAAGGAAGAGAGAGTGAGAGATGAAATTGAAAACAAAGGTCATGACAGATAGAAATGGAGGAAAGAGAGAGAAAATATGAGAAGTTGTTTATGGGACGAAGAAGAAAGGGAAAGTTACGGAAGAAAAAAATCTAAATAAACGGGGTGAAAAGTTTTTTTTATTTAAAAAATAATATAAATATTCAGCAAATCAAATCGTGACACGTGTTGGGCTGCAAAGTGTTGGGCGGCAAAAGATATTTGTAGCCCAGGCGGTAAGCAAGTTTTACTCTTTACAAAATATTTTATATTTTATTCGGTTATTTATCCAAACACGGCTTTTTTTTTTAAAGCATGGTAATTGTTTTTTTAATTAAAAAAAAAAACTGACAACCAACCAGAGGATGCCACGTATTGCATTATACAGTTCATTTCCACAGTCACCCCATGATTGTCATCGCCGCACTATATATATAAGACGGAAGCAAACTTCAGCGCACCACTTGTCTTCTCTTCTCTTAATTTCGGTGGGTTTTTCTTTTCCTTTTCTTCTTTAGCATTGTGCCGATGACGACCGCCCTTGCCGGCGGTGACGCCGCCGTCACCAAGGAGATCATGTTGTTTGGAGTCAGAGTCGTGGTGGACCCGATGAGGAAGAGCGTCAGTATGAACAATCTCTCTCAGTACGACCATCCTCCTGATGCCTCCATTGATGATAACGCCGGCAACACTAAGACTAAGGAAGATTCCCCTGCCGGTTACGCTTCTGCCGACGATGCCGTTCCTAATTCCAGTGCGAATCGCGACCGCGAACGCAAGCGAGGTTCGATTTTTCTTTGCTCTGTAATTGTAGGAAGATTTAATATAATCGAGTGATTTTGAGATACTATTTGCAGTGAGGAGGATGCGTATGAGTAGTTCTGTAAATTACTGACACTCACTCGATTGGATCTTTTGGGAAATTTTGATAATCGGCGGTTTTTCACTAGATAAATTGAGATTTTTTTTTATTTATTATTCTGTATTTGGAGTTCTTAATTTTGGGGTTTATGTTTGTGTGTGGATGGTTTTCAGGAGTACCGTGGACGGAGGAAGAGCACAAACTTTTCTTGCTGGGATTGCAGCAAGTGGGGAAAGGGGATTGGAGAGGAATTTCGAGGAATTTTGTTAAGTCTCGAACCCCAACTCAGGTGGCTAGCCACGCTCAGAAATACTTTCTGCGCCGAAGCAACCTTAATCGTCGCCGCCGTAGATCCAGCCTCTTTGATATCACCACGGATACGGTAACTATCATCTTTACTAAATTTATAACTTCTGTTTGGATGGATTGGTTTTCAAGTATTTTGCATTCTGTTGTTTGATTCTGTAGGGTTGCAACCTTAGATTTTCAGTTGAAATAGTGAATTGAATTCATTTGGATAGGCGAATTAGGATTTTAGTCAACGGATTTATGAGTTTATTTATCCGGTGGTAGATAGTGAATTTTCAGGACTTATCCCCTTTCTGGATTTGTTTTCCTGTTCTTGCTTTTTTAACCCACATTGAAAAAGAAAACAACCAATTTCTTATAGCAAAGGAGAAATTATTCGAGGTGGCTGCCACAAAGTGGCTGATGGTTTTGCACGGATGGACGTATGAGAAAGAAATTGTAATAGTACTTCGATTTTGTATCCAATGCTTATTAGGGGCAGACAAATCGTTGAATAGTTTGTCGTAGGAAAGGGATGGGCAAAGCCGAACAATTCGATATGATGAATAGTTTTGGGGTTCTAATAATAGAATACTTCAATAAGTGTAAGTTGGAATCGATCTTTACTTATAATTCCTTTTCTGGGTTCATTAGGTAAATGCTGCTGCTGAGGAAGACCAAATTCAACTTCAAGATAATTCCTCCCAATTTCAATCCTTATTACCTCCTCCACCACCAGAAACTTGCAACATAAATGGATATCATCATGTGATGCCCACTTTTCCTTTATCTGTTTTCCCTGCAGTCCTACCTATGCCAATTCCAATGGAAAACCTGGAGAATGATACAACATCAAAGCAGGTTCATCCTCTTGCTGCTGAAATTTCAACCACGCCTGAAATTAACTTGAATTTGATGTCGACATTCAATTCTGGAGTTCTTTCTCTTAACCTTGCTTTGCCTTCGGGCTCGGCCATTTCGTCAATAAATCACCCTGCTTTCCAAGGAATTTCGAGTATGAGCAGCGGAGATAACATTATCAGTGTTGTTTAAATTCACTTTGTTGGCATGAATGGTATGTTATATTAATCTGAAGACGAAGCGATTAGGCGACTAACTAAAGTTGTTTGTTGTAGTTGTACATCCCCTCTCCCCAGAAAGAAAATAAAAAAGAGTGAGAGAACTGCCATGCCTTGTTGTTTTCTTTGTTTATTATGTCATTACCTTTGGATTCTTCTGTCATTTGGTGTTTGCTTGTATAACTGAACCTAACAAGCAGTCTCTGCTCTCTACTGTTTAATGATAAAGTCTCAGTTTCGTCGGTATCGTTTTTGTGGCCGTCGTGTGTTTTGAGTAAGAAAAATATCAAGTTTGATCAGGGGTGGTGTTTAGCTACCTCATATTTCTCCATCTTTGATTAGATTAGGTTGGTGAATCTTGTGATTGAGGATAGCATTTGATCCTCTATTGTGGGTCAAGGTGTGGTTGTACCTGTCGTTTTACTTATATGTGATATTTCTCATACTTGTCCCGATGCCAGATTTTATCTAATATATCTTATTTGTAGATTGTCGATCATAGCTCAACTAGTTATAACATATATCTTCATCAAAGAGGTAATGTTATGGAAAAATATATATCCTCGACAAAGAGGTCAAAGGTTTGAATCTCGGCTCAAGACATAAAAACTATATTGGTTTTCTTTCCATTGGTACATTGTCTGTGATTAACAAATGCATTAATATTTCAGGAAACATTTATTCTTCTTCAAGTCCAATAGTCTTCTTGTTTGGTTTCTTTTTGTGGACTCTATATTTGTTTTGCCTTTAGCCCAAGTAACAGCCAAACTTATCTACATATGGGGATAAGGTTAACAAATTGGGTTGAATTGGTTTAAATTCATGTGAGTTTTTTTTTAAAAAATAGTTTGGACTGATATGAATCAATTTAGCACGAGACTCTCGTTTAGCGAAAGTCCAGCATAATTCAATTGGTTAACACATATATCTTTGATAAATACGTATAAGTTTTAATCCACTATGGAGATTTGAACTATAGACCTCTTGGCAATACATACATGTGTCAGTATTTATTGTTACTCATCTTTGACAATCACTAACATTTCTCGATATTTTAGTTTTTTTTTTTTTTTTTAATAATTGATCATAGTCATCGAAGTATTATAGATAGATGATTCAATATAATCTAAATATTACATTAATTGGATTGGATTGAGTTTGGTTTAAAACCATCCCATGTTCTTGTTCCTAGTTGTGGAATTTGGACTATGGATGTTGAAGTCCAAACATCAAATTAGCATCTTAATTATATTGTGATTCAAAGTTTTTTTTGGTAAGAGTAAAACTTGGTTGCTGTCTGGGCTACAAGTATCTTTTGCAGCCCAGCCACCTTTCATGATTTGATTGGCTAATATTCAAATCATTTTTAAATAATAAAAAAATATTTCACGCCGTTTATTGTCAGTAACTTTTCTTTTCTTATTCCAGGTTAACAAATTTTCTTTCTCTCTCTTCATTTCTCTACACTCCAATTTCAGGCCATAAAATTTCAATTGGAGTTATTTGAAATTTGCAGGACTGATTGTGTGTTATATAGACATAAATTTTCAAGTGGGTTTTTAGAGGAAGTGAAGGAAAGAGTGAGAAATTTCACGGTTGGATTCATCTGAGGTTGGTAAAGGGAAGGTAGATTGGATTTTTTTTTAAAGAAAAATCCCCCCAAAAAAAATGATAACAATTTTTTTTTTATTTGTCTAGAGATATCCTTTAGAGTATTGCAAATCTTAATGCGTTAAAAAATAGTTAACAAAAAAAAAAAAAAATACTTATTGTAGAGTAAGGAAAATAGAGTGAGAGATGAAATTGAAAACAAAGGTCATGGAAGATAGAAATGAAGGAAAGAGAGAAAATAGGAGGAGTTGTTTATGTGACGAAGAAGAAAGGGAAAGTTACGGAAGAAAAAAATCTAAGTAAACGGGCGTGAATGGTTTTTTTTATTTAAAAAATAATATAAATATGCAGTCAATCAAATCGTGACACGTATGGGCTGCAAAAGATACTTGTAGCTCGGGCTGTAAGCAAGTTTTACTCTTTTGGTAAATATTGTCATTTAATTTGTCATCTTTGACTATAAATATTCTTGAATGGCGAGAATATTTTTATGCCATCTACTTGATTAAAATTTGTTCTATCAAAAAAAAAATGTTAATATAAAACAAACATATATCATTAACTTAATGTTCTATTAACATGTTCGGACATACCAACATATCACTTGAACATGCAATTGAGAAGAAATGATTCTTATTTATGAGTTAGACATTTCTCGGTTGTTGGACAAATTAAATTATATGGGTCGAGCAACATCTAATTTTGAGTGACATGTTCACGTATTCAAATATATAATTGATGTTAAATGAAATAAAATCTGACTTGATTTAGAAAATGTTTGCCAAAATTGACTTGAAATTGAAATTTAATGTTTCTGACCTGTGCATATCATTTCAATTTTTTTTAAATGTAAAATTATGTTTTTATCTTTCTTTAAAAAAAATTCAAAGCTAATAAAAAATATTTCTCCCCTCTCCTCCAACAAATTTCACGAATCAACTCCTCCTTCGAAGCACCCTAATCAAACTCTCTTGCTAATCACGAATTTAATATCCAACAAACAATTCTTAATCCGATTTCGTCAACCAACAAATTCTTACTAATCACGGATTTAATATCCAACCAATCCTCTTTAATTCTAATCTTAATATTTTGTTTTACTTAACAATTAAACTAAAAAAAATATTTTGATAAATATTTTTAATTAAAGTTTTATAGGAAAATTGTGATTATTTTTTATTAAGTTTTTCTTCATAATTAATAAAAAAAAATAAAAATCAACCGAGAAGAAGAGATAGATGAGGGAGGATATTTTTTCTTTTTAAGGAAGATCAATAACTTTGTTAGGAGAGAAAGAGATGAGATATTTTTTTTAATGAGGGGCACATCCAAAATTTCAGAAATTGAAAAAGTGGATTGATGTCAAAATTATATAGAAACATTAAAAATTTTATTTGAGGTCAATTTTGATAAACCTTTTCGAAATTAGGTTAGATTTTTCAATTACTCTACGTATAAGTAACAAGTGAGAAAAATTGAAGTGACAAGACATAAAAACTTGAAAGAGATCGTAAGAGTCTATTTGGTAGGCAGATTTTTCAATTACCCCTCGTATAAGTAACGAGTGAGAAAAATTGAAATGACAAGACATAAAAAGTTGAAAGGAATTGTAAGAGTGTTTGGTAGGCACTCCGTATTCAGTTTTATGTTTTTAGATTCCCTAAATTCAGCAAGTTGAGAGGGATAGTAAGAGTCATAGGCAATTCGTATTCAATTTTATGTTTTTAGATTCCTTGAATCCAACACGTATTGAATTTTATGTTTTTAGATTCCCTGAATTAAGCCCGTTGAAAGGGATGATGATGATGAAAAAAAAAAAGTTATGATCCATGTAAAAGACTAAAAAGTTCAAACAACGTGGATCTTCTTCTTCTTCTTCTTCTTCTTCTTCTTCTTCTTCTTCTTCTTCTTCTTCTTCTTCTGGCGACAAGCCCTTCCACCAGAATGCCAAAGATGAACAACGTGGATGCAGAAACAACCACATCTACTCCAACCCAAAGTCTAAAATTCCTAAACAAAGCAGTCCAGAACTCAGTTATCCACACAACCCTAAACTACACAACCCAACAACTAGAAAACGTCAAAAAAAGTCTTCAAAGTCCTCCCCATCTTCGCCTGCACAATCGTCCTCCCGAACTCTCCACCTTCTCCGTTGAACAAGCCTCCACAATGAACACCCAAATCGAATATAATTGTTAAACTGGATTTCAATCATGCTACAAGTTCGGGAATAAAAAAACCATTTTACAAATTTACCATATTTGCAAAAAAAATTCAAAAATTGCTATATCTAAAAAATTGGAACCCTAAATTGACAGATGCTACAATTTTCTTAAATTATATAATATTGGAAATTCAACCCATGATCTCTACATAAAAAAATACGACTTTATGCTGATTAAACTATGTTCAGTTTGACACCATAATATTTAATCGATAACTACAACTAGTCTTATAAACTTATCATTAAAATGTTATGAAGACACATTTTGTAAAATTAAAATTTATGTTTCCACCAACCATTCTTAGAGAATCGAGTGTTAGTGTGGGACACGGAAACCGGTTCCATGCGGATTCGGTGGGGTCCACTTGGCGATCCTGATTACATTATTTCCATCCATTATTGCTTCCTTCTGGCCCCATATATCTTTTTATTTTATTTTCTTTCAAAAGAATAAACTTATTCTCCTCTCAAAAAAAAAAAATAAAATAATATTCTATTTCAATTTTTAGAGGCGAACAAGAGTCTAGTTCAACGACACGATGTATCGTCTACCAAACACACCTATCATAAAAAAACTAACTACTCTTGCTCGCATTTTAGTGGCTATTAAGTGGGTATAGTCATCCCACAATTATACATTGCTCAACGGAGAGTTGAGTACGAGTGTCGTCATTCGAAACTAGAAAGAGGAAATCCATAGCTACATTAAAATATTTTATTAGTGCTACTTGCTGAGTGGAGTGGGCGAAAGCTAAAGCATTGTTGGAGGGAATTTGCTTAGCGCTGAAACAAACTTAACTTCATGTTAGTCGGAAGTTGACTCCAAAATAGTGTGTACTCTTCTAACAGAACGAGATCATCACTATATGAGATTGAACCAACTATTGAGCACTTAAAAAACATTTTCAAAACACAGGAGATGAAAGGTTTTCTCCTAACTCCAATAGAAGGAAATAAAGTTGTTCATCATTTAGCAACTCGTGCGCGTCGAAATAGACATACTGGAGTTTGGTTAGAGGATGTTACCCTCCATGGACGCAAAAAGCATCATTCACTAAAGAAACGGGCTTAACTACATGTTGGGTAGAAGTCGACTCCAAAATAGTGTGGAATCTTCTAACGGACCGAGACCAGCACCACAATAAGATTGAACCAATTATTGAGCACCTCAAAAACCTTTTTCCAAAACATATAAGATAGAAGACTTTCTCCTAACCTCCAAAGAAAAAAAAATATTCATCATACGCATAATTGATCAAATATTTCAAATATAGCATAAAAGTGAGATCCTTCATACTTTGTTGCCCTGTTACATTACAATCAACTAAAGTGTTTTATTATAAACAAAATATTATCTCTCTTTTTTTTAAAAAAATGAATATTAATTATCTCTTTTATTTTAATTTTTGTGATTTTTCTTAGAATTGAAATTTTTATTTAAATAATTTTGTTGCTTTCTAGTACTACTTTCTTATTCTAAATGTTGAATAATCAATTTTTATTTTTATTTATATGAATAATGAATATTACAAGGAAATTAATTCACAATATTAATTTTTTAAAATAGTTTCTTAAGTAAAATATTAATGAAAGTTAAAAATGTTATTAAAACGAATATAAATATTTATTGAAGACACATGCAAAAATATGACAATAATTAAAGTCATGGTATCTAATTCTCCTGCGCATTAATTTGCAAACTTTATATTTTGTTTAATTAAGGACCGATAGTGTACTTTTCTTTTCTTGAATAGCTAGCTTTTTATTTTTATTAAAGAAAAAAAAAAAAAAAAAAAAAAAAAAAAAAAAAAAAAAAAAAAAAAGTAGTAAGGATTCTCAACCAAAGAGGATGCCATATTGCTATGGTTGCTGAAAACTTGGACAACACTCAAAAGTTAAGTATCTCTTTTAAGACTTTCCATTTAAATTATGTTTAGAATTTAAACACATCTAAAAAAGAAAGAAAAAAAAAATTAACACTTAAATTAGAACATAGCTTTTATTTTTTTATTTGTTATTATTTTTGTTAAGTTGAACGAAAATGTTGCCGAATTATTTTCAAGTGAAACAAGCTCCCTCAAAATATTGTGAGTGAGATTCGTTCATCTTTCTAATATATGATCTTCAACATGTTCCCCCAAGCTCCTTAAAATGGTGCGTTCATCATTCTTGGTTATCATTCTTGGGTGGTATCTTATTTTTTAATCGAATACCCCGTTTTGTTTTCATGTAAATGCAACGAAACCAATTGACAATGGAAGGAGTAACTTATATATCGTGAGTGAGCTTCATCTTTCCAACGTGAGATCATCAACAATGCATTTTGTTTTTCTTTTTGAATTAAACATGTATATTTGAGATTTTAATCTCGGACATTATAGACGATGATACATGTTTTAACCAGTTGAACTATACTAAAATACACCGAGCCTTGTGTTGTGTTGGAGTTGGTGCATATCGTAGATCAGAACTCAAATTAGATAAGAACATAAACATAGTGATATTACAATCTATCATATAAATTACAATTTGTTGAAGCAAACAAATAACTATTTATAAAAATTTATTTTGATTTAAAATGACATTTAATTAGGATAAACTTTGATTGTAGTATAAGGCATCAAAACGTAGTTAGTTTAGAGCAGATGAGGCTCTACGAAGGCGAGTTTTAGCAATTGAATACGATTTCTTCATCGCCGATTCATCAAAATCCTTCCTGTTCTTATGAACTTTCTCAATGTATTCAGACGCCCAACCATCCACATTCGCCTCATCAAAACCGCTCTCTTCGTGAATCACAAACGAACCAGAGGAAGAAGAAGAAGAAGAAGAAGAATACCTCGGCGATCCATTGCCGATTTGGAATCCGCCTCCGCCCGGCTTCATCACATAGATCGGCTTCGCTCGGCTCTGCGGCTCCTGCAGCCGTCTGCTTCCGGGAATAAGAGGCGTTGCCTGCGGATTTCCGCCCGATCGCCGCCTCATCGGGGTAGATCTGCTGGCGGTTGTTGTTGCTTCATTCGTCGTCTTGGCGAAGGAAATAGAGCTGGAAAGCTTGATTAAATTGGCTACCAACAACATGGATTTCTCACAGAGCGATTCGGTGGATCTTGATCTTTCTTTACCGATCATAGCTGATCTTAATGTTGATAATTGGAATGAAGAAACAGAGATGAAATTGTGTTGTATTTATATTGGTAGAAGGGAGATTCCATTCCATGTTCAAAATTTCAAAGAAGAATTGAGGACTTTTTGCAAATGGATAGATCCCTTTCTCACTTGTGCTGAGGACAAGAAGAAGGAAGAAGAATCCATGGGAGACTAAGATATTTAGTTAGCTTAATCATAACTTAATAACATAATGCATATCATTTTTTTTTCAGATAGCTTTTCTGCCACGTGGCGTTATATATTTCGTCGTCCTACTTGAGAGAATTTCTAGTACACCCGTTAGGAAAAAACTCCATACCACTGTCTTTAAAAAAAATGACACGTGGGGAAATAGTTTAAAAAAATAATATATTTAATAGTGTGGGTCCCAGTTAAACAATTATCTCGCCACGTGTCATTTTTTTTTTAAGGCAATGGTATGAAGTTTTTCCATACCACGGATGTATTAGAAATTCTCCCTACCAAACTTTTTATTATAAACTATTTTCAACTAAAAACGTATTTGCATATATTGGGTTTGTTTGATAATTACTCCCATTCATTTCCTTGATAACTATTTGATTTTTTTTTTTAAAGTTAGAATTTAGTTAGTTTCATATATGTTTTGGAAATTAAGTTTAATATTTGTTTTTGTATAAATACATCATTTTCTTTTTTTTTCTTTTTTTCATGGTTCAGTCAAATAAACAAAACTCAAACTAAAAATGATACACACCAAAATTCAAATGCCAAAACAAGTGTAGTTTAGAGATAGAGATCAAATATCAAACCAAAAATGTGTTGTGACGCTTTCAGATCTGGAACACGAGCGGCGGTGGCGACTCCTTCACCTCCAGCATTTGAGCGGCGAAAACTTCAAATTACCACGAACGACGGCGAACATCTACATCTTCATCTGAGCAGAATGTAGACACACCAAATGCAATATCGGAGAGAAATACGGCCTCTAGCGTTTTTGTTTGATCGAATTTATAAAGATCAACAAAGACTAACTAAATACTAACTAAACAGTAACTAGTTTCCTAACATAGTAATTCTCTAATACATATAAAGAAATTATGAGAAAATAAACCTAAAGAAACATAGTAATTCTCTAATACATATAAAGAAATTAGGAGAAAATAAACCTAAATTTAACAAAACGGTTATCATAGCGGGCCTTCTTTTTTTAATTCTGTTTTTGAAATTTAAGCTTTTTTTTTTTCCTCCTAATTTATTTATTATGAATTTCATTGAAATTTGTAGTAAAATTGACTAAAACAACCAAATTAATTTTTTTTAGTTTTCAAAATTCGGTGTTTTGGTGACACAGTCATTATCGACTGAGAAACAAAATCAATGCCTTTAAATTAGAAGATGAAGAGATCGGTGATTTTTGTTTTTTGTTTTTTTTTAAAGATATTTAATTAATACGAAAGGAAGGGATTGTACCCCTGACTTCTCCGTCAACGACACAACTTTATGCCAATTGAGTTGCTCGGTTTGACGGCTTGATTTTTTTACAACATTGGTAGGGAGTAGATAACAAAACAAACAAAGTTACAAGGTTTAAGTAGTGTTCATAGACTTAACTTTTAAAAACTAAAAACCAAATGATTATTAAATGGGATCTTACATTTTTTTTTTTTTTGCCCGCATGAACATAATTCAACTGTCGTAATGTATGAAATAGTGGTCAGTAGAGGTTCAATCCTCCACCCACATGTTGTGAGTTCTTTTAGTACGCATATGTTAGATTCGGTACATACATATTTATGAATTTTGAACGTGATTTCAATTTAATTTTAATAACTTTCTTATTATTTTTATTTTTTTTGTAAACACCTTAGGGGTGAGACAATGGTTTGACTAGTTAACTCTTAAAGAAAATTATTTTAAAAGTTATTGCAATCCCAAACGGAACCTAATTTGCTTCATAAAACAAACTAATTCAGATCTAAAACTAAAATTTACCAAACCTTAATTTGTTTCATAAAATAAATTATTTTTTTAAAACTATACTTGCTAGCAATTATTTTAAGAGTTACACCAATCTTAAAAATAAAAAAAAAATGGAGCCACCTAAATTGTGGAGTGTACTAAATTTTGAATAGTGTGATTTAAAAAGAAAAAATAGTAAATACATTAAATAATACAATTCATTGTCATTTAAGAGAAAACTTATTATTTTTTTAAAGGAAAATTAATTTATTAGATTTAAAGTTTGAATACAAAAATGATCACGAGTTAAGATAAATACAATTGTCCTGTTCTATGAATGTAGATTATTTTTCTAGAAACGGACATAAATAATATTCTAAAGACGATAATGTTCTATTCAACATGATATTCTAAAATCTTCCTTATAATTATAGGAGATGTTCTTTATAAGCTTACAATAAAATAAGTAAATAACCAAGTTAATCTAGAATATTGATGGAGTATTAGTTAATCGTATTAGTTAATCTCAAATTAAGAACTAAACTAATATTAACTAATTATCCTAATTATCTAACATTTCAATGTAAAGTCTAGAAGAAAAAGTCAAACCAAGTCTAGTTTAACTGTCATAAAGTTGTGCCTTCTACTAATTAAATTTTCGCATTAATTAAATATCTTTGTGGGGAAAAAATATTTTTTTTATATTAATAATGTACTTTAAATAACTTATTATAAAAATAGGATAATTTTTCAAAGTATTTACAAAACTAGGGTACCTAAATCGTGTACCATTGACACGATTTTCCTAAATCGTGTCGATGATACACAATTTAGGGCATAACTCGTGTTCATGGTACACGATTTAGGGAGTAACTCGTGTACCATGGACACGATTTACATGACGTGTCAACCTAATTCGTGTACCATGTACACGAGTTACCTCCTAAATCGTGTACCATGGACACGAGTTACATGTGACGTGGCAGATCGTAACTCGTGTCCATGGTACACGAGTTACCCCTACGTCGTGTATCATGGACACGAGTTACACAATTACTTCTAAATTGTGTACCATAGACACGATTTAGGGAAATCGTGTCCATATATTCTCTTTTCTCTTTTCTTTTCCTAGTCTTTTCCTCCTCGCAACATAAGAAACTACTTTTGATCCTTGAACTTTAATGTAAGTAACGATTTAGTCTATGTACTTTCAATCTTGTAACACTTTAGTCCTTGTACTTTCAAAATTGTAACGATTTAGTCTCTATGATGAAAAATATAGTTAAGATTTAATGATATTTCTTACATAGACAGATTAAGACACTAATTATGGACCAAATGTGCTTATAAGTCATAGAGATTAAATTGTTACCTAATAAAAATCAACATTTAACTTTGATGAATTATTTTACAGAAATGATTAAATGGTTACAAATTTAAAAGTATATACTAAATTGTTACAAAATGATAAGTACACGAAATAAACTGTTACATACATAAGTCAAAAGACTAAGTTGTTACAAATTAAAGTTTAGAAGCTAAATTAGTTAACGGATAAAAAATGTTTTGTTTTAGTCAAATGGTTTAAGCATATGGCTTCCATTACGTTATATGTTCGAATTTTCATCGGTAAATATTGTGTTAAACTAAAAAAGAAGTTGCGGACATGAGCATAACTCAATCGATCCATTGTATTTGACTAGTTAAACTAAAAAAGAAGTTGCCGACATGAGCATAACTCAATCGATCCATTGTATTTGACTAAGAGATCACAAGTTAAATTTCGACACCCGGTGTCCTTAAAAAATATGTTATTTTGTTTATTTTTTCTCATGATCCTAGCTTTTTATTTTCTAAAGACTAAAAACCCTACTTCAAATTCAGCGCCCCTCCCCCTTCCCCTCCCTGTACTCACTCTCTCCCTCAAGTCTCTCTTTCCCTCACTCCTTCAGCTTCGACCACCCACGCCGTCGTCCAATCTCTCTCCAGCTCCGACCTTCGTCGCCTCCGCACGCCGTCGCCGCCATAGCCGCACGACGCTCCCTCTCCCTCTTCCCCTCTGTCTCCGCCGCCGCCTCTCCTCTCCGTCGCCTCTCTTCCGTCCGCCACTTTTTTGTTGGGTGAGCTTCGATTCTAATCTGAATCTCTTTCGATTTCGATTTAGTTAGTTTCAGATGTGCTATGTTCATCCCTGAAATTCAACACCCATTCCGTTACAGCGCCGAAATTGCGAGTTTTGAGGCTTTAGGCTTGCTGTCGTTTGACGACGTCACAGTTATCTTCGGTGGGTATTATACTAGGCTCTAATTTTCCTTCCAAATTCTTTCTAAATATTATAACTTTTGAATATCTGAGTTGGAAATTGTTTAATTGTCCAGAATTGTCTCAACCTTGGGAACCTCTGTTTTGGTGTTGAGACCAAGTTCGGGTTGGAACAATTTTAGCCTAGGAGTGACAGCGAGTCGAGTTTTGAGTAGTTAAACTTTATTTAACTTTTTGGTCAATTTTACAGAACCGTTACTAGTCTCAAAAGTAGTATTAAGCGTTGCAAATTATTGTAGGTTGAGACCAAGAATTTCGTAAGCGACTTTAATATTTGTTAAGCTTCGCTTAGGTAAGTGACCTTACTGCTCGTCAGCCTTCGGGCTAGGTTGAGAATTTTTACGATATTGTGTAGTTGACTGAATTGCATGATAATTTATAAATGAAGTGATGAGAATGTTATGTTATCATGTTGAGCATCTGAGAATTATATGATTGATGTTATGAAATTTCATGTTTTAACATGATGAGTATATATGTTGTGGGATCTCATCATTGCATGCCACATTTTCCAGTCAGGATAATTTAGTGACAATTATACCCATCCACTAGTCATGTTGGTACCTAGTAGACTGAAGCTTTGCTCCACTCTGGATGCCAACTAACCATCAGTAGGGGTGAGTCTCCAGAGGAGTCTACTAAACCGAGTAGTTGAGAGAGTTATGGTAGGACTGGGTTAATTGCTCACTCAGATGGCCATAACAGAAAATTACAATCAGGATTAGGTCCCACTAGTTAAAGTCTCAGTCAGTTCATGTTGCATGTGATTGCATAGCCTGACCCCAGTAGTGGGGTTACTTACAGAGTATTTTATTTAAAATACTCATTATTTTCTAAAACCTTTTTTTCAAGTAATATTAGGGACGTATTGGGCGCTTGACGATGTGATTAGTTGATGATGTCATGGGATACGTGGAGTGAGAGCTTCCGCTTTCATTGATTGTTTTATTAATTAATTGAGTCAATCCAACGGTTTCGCTATAGATTAGAACAAATAGTTTGGTTTTAAATTTTATTTTGAAGGAACTTATTGAATTGCTTTTTATGTTTTCTTGGGATCCCGAATTAAAAGTATTGGTTGATTTTGAACAGTTATATTTTTGCTTTTCATCTTTCCAACATAGAGTTTTAAATTATTTATTGAGTTTTATGATGTCATGCTCTTAGTAACGGCCCTACGTGATGTCATAAAAAGTCGGGTCGTTACAGAAAGGGAGCGTGTTGTTGTTTGGTACCTGGTTAGGTTTCATGTTTACTCGTGGGCGTCGGTGACGCTGTTATGTTGCTTGATTGTATCCCCTTCTTTTAGTGGGATTTCCTTTCGTGGGCTTGGTTCTTTTTTTTTGTGTATGCCCTTGTATAAATGAAAGCTCGGTACCTTATTAAAAAAAATATATGTGTGTCGTCTGAATTGATGAATTTGCTTACAGTTGCTAGAGATTCGGGTGGATTCAATAAACCCCATCCATGTCTTCTCTTCTAGAACTTGAAAACTCATCTCCCAATATTTTCATACCTGAAGAATGGTCTGAGGCTGCAGAGTCCATAGTTTTTGATTCTCCCACTTCGCTGCCTCCTGTTGTTCTTATATGTGGTGCCAAAAACTGTGGCAAAAGTACTTTCTCACGCCACCTTCTCAATGTTTTCCTTCAAAGGTGATCTTTATTCTTTATTCTTCTTTCAAGTATTGATGATTTCAAAATTCAAAAGTGGAGATGTATGTGGTGTTTGGGTACCTCTCTATTTCCATTCCACAAGTTGCCATGTTTTTTCACAATGAGTTTTCTTTTACTTTTGTTTGCAGGTATAAAAAAGTGGTTTACCTGGATTCAGATGTTGGACAGCCTGAGTTTACTCCACCGGGTTTTCTGTCCCTCACCGTGGTCGACAAACAAACCTCAGGTAATTTTGATGGTCCTTTGCGATGTTGATAGATTCTCGCATATTGAATTTCATTAAATTTTCCACACCCCTTGACTGAAGTAGTTTTTTTCTTACTTTTTAAATTAGATTTGTCAACTCCATGCCTAAAGACGCCAGAGAGGTAAAGTGTGTTGAATTCATTATTTTTCTATAAATATTATAATTTGCTAGCCGAGTCTGTTATTAAATTTCTGTAACTCTGTTGAAGATCTTTGAAGTAAAAACCCATTCTAAATTTTTTACCAAGGATTCTTGTACTGTATCTTAGTGCCCTTTCCTATTTTTTTAAGTTTTGAAGAATTCTATTTTCTAACTCTGTGGTTTTTCTGATTCTTTCTCTTAGATGTTTTTTCTTTGGTGACATTTCCTCTAAAAGAGATCCAACAGCATACTTAAGTTATGCTAGTACCTTGTACGATTATTACCGCAAAGAGTACCGTTCTTTTAACAAGACTGAAGACCTTGCGAAGATTGAATTGCCTCTTATCGTAAATACACCTGGTTGGGTGAAAGGTATCCTACTCTTTTGAGTTCTATATGTGGCTTAAACAACACTTTTCCTGGTTTAAGTGCTCTGAAAATAGTATTGGACTAGTTGCATATTAATGTTGACCTTTTTTCCCAGGCATTGGTTATGAGATATTGGTAGATATGTTAAAATACATTGCTCCATCACATGTACTCAAAATAAATATATCTGTTGAGAGTAAGAACCTTCCTGCTGGGGAATTTTGGCTAGAAGAGGAGGAAGATTATGGGACGACCAATCTAATAGAAATACGTTCTGCTCGGCAAGATGCTTTTAATAGATCGTAAGTACTTTGCTATCTTTAATTTCAAAAGAATTATTTATGCAGGTTAATGGTTGGTTTTCGTTCTCTCATCCCGATTGTGATCCTGTTGTCTTAAATTTTCCTTCTATCCCTTCCGGAATCTCTTTTCGCACAAGTGTTGGTGACTGTTATTATTATTATCATTTTTATAATCTCACGTCCATTTTAGTGTCTACACATTGTCTTTTCTATTGTATTCGTGGTCTGCTGTAGCTAATTGCTCCAACCTCATCTTGAACAAAGTCACAAAGTTATTGTTATGTTATGTTGTTGCACAAAAACTTGTGTTGTTTGATACATTATGCACATTTCCTTTCAGACAATGTACTTGAAAGTACAATATTTCTTACATCTCTTCCTTCCTCGTGTTAGGATACTAGTACAAAAGGATGCAAGTCTCATGCGAGAATTGCGTTTAATGGCTTATTTTAGACAGTGCTTTCCTAGAGATTGCAATATTACCACAATTAAGGAGCTTGCACATGCACTGGCTTCTCACCCTCCTTATCAAGTTCCAATATCAAGCATTAAGATTAGACACCTACACAGTCAGGTTGGTGAGAAAATCAATTTTACCAAATTTCTTTCTTCTTTCTTCCTTCAATTTTTCTACAACATCATACCAGTATTAATCGTGTCTTCATTTATCCACTCAGGTCCCGAGCGATCAGATATTCTATTGTGTGAATGCAACAATCGTTGGCTTAGCTATATGCTCAAAAAATTCTGAAAATCTATCATGGTGTGTTGGTCTTGGTAGGTTACTTCTATTTCATTGTGTCATCAATATTTTTGAGTTATCTGGCTTGTTTTAGGCCTTAAATTCATTCCCCAAGAATACCATGTGTAGTTTAGTTTGATGCTCTAACTAATGTCTCATGGAACAGGAATTGTTAGAGGCATTGATACATGTAAAGGTCTGCTGTATGTTATTACACCCGTCCCCCATGGCACTTTGGAAAAGGTTGACCTCTTCTTGCAGGGTTTTATTCAAATTCCTTCTTGTTTGTTGCAGGTAATAGATCCTTTTGAGAATTATTTCTTGTTTCTTCTTTTCATAGTCCATATCGTGCCAGCCAAGTGTATCTTGTTGATTATTATTATTGTTATCATTGTTCTTGTTTCTTCTTATCATTTTTTTGTTTAGAGTCTCAATTAGTTGGTTGAGTTACATAGACCCCGTTTGATAACCATTTGGTTTTTTATTTTTTGTTTTTAAAAATTAAGCTTATAAACACCACTCCCTTCTATTTTTACTAAAAAAAAAAAACTTCTACCTAAAAGTTTCTTTGTTTTGTTATCTATTTTTTTTACAAATGTTTTCAAAATTCAAGCCAAATTTTGAAAACTCACTCTGTTTGATAACCATTTAGTTTTTGAAAATTAAGCCTATAAACAATAATATTTAGTTTTTGAAAATTAAGCCTATAAACAATACCAGAATAACTCCAAATGGGTTCCCTTGTTGTGTTTTCTATCTTTTACAAGTGTTTTCAAAATCCAAGCCAAATTTGAAAACTGAAAAAATAGCTTTCAAAAATTTGTTTTTGTTTTTGGAATTTTGCCAAGAATTCTAATGTTTCCTTGACAAAAATGAAAATCGTTCTAGGAAATTGGGAGAAAACAAACAAAATTTTCAAAAATCAAATGGTTATCCGAGGGGGTTTAAAAACGTTGTTTTTGGAATTTGGTATTTGGCTAAGAATTCAAATCTTTCCTTAAGAAAGATGAAAACCACTGTAATGTAAAGAAGTTGTGAGAAAACAATCACAATTTTCAAAAACCAAATGGTATCATTCCTTTTCATATATACTATCCGAACCGGGCGTATCATTCCTTTTCATATCTACTATCCGAACCGGGCATAATTTTTCATGTCTACTATCCGATGGTATCGTTCTTTTGCCTTTTTGGAATGAACTATCTTCCTATCTGGCTTACGAGAAATTGATTGTTCTGTGGATTGTATGCAAAAGTAAAATGTTGCTTTCAGCTGTGAATGATAAAATGATGCCAAGGAAACCCAAGGATTTACAAATTATATATGATCTGAACGTGGATGAGTCGAGTCTTTAGAGAGAAGGAGATGAAGTTTGAGAGGTGGTTAGGTAACACCTCATTGTAGTTGTCGGTACTAGACCTTTTTGTAATTATGGTCTTGGTTTGAACAATCAAACGTTGGCCTAGTGGTCATGAATGATCTTGTGACTATTAAAGCTCTCTTAGAGGGAATGAGTTCAATCCTTTGTGGGACAGCCAAATGTTGTAAGGTCAGATGGTTTGTCTTGTGAGATTAGTCAAAAGTGCGCGTAAGCTGGTCTGGATATACTCACGAATAAAAAAAAAAAAATTATGGTCTTTGTTTGATCTTGTTGGATTGGAGTCTTTTTTGTAATTTGTTTTGAGTATGCACAATTATTTATATTTGGCAAGTGATAGTTCCGGATTAATGTCTCTATCTTTAAGTGTTATATTTTGTTTTAAGTTTTAATTCTTATTTTTCTGTGCAATTTTGTTCCAGGTTAAGGGATGCATGTCTCCTTACATGTCTGCAAACATTCTACCCACGAGCTAGCCGCATGTACATATTTAAAGCATTAGATTTTTTTGTTTTACAGGTTCATTCTCTGTAAATATATTTATCAAGAAATATGCGACAATCACCTGCCATTTTTGCTTATTTAGACATGTGAAATTTATATTCTCAAGAAAGAGATCGGAAAATTAAATCAGGTGTCAATTTATGGGTAAAATAATTGTAAATATAACACATTTTGAATACATTTGTAAATATGGTAATTTTTATCCGTGATAGTTACGGATAGCAGTCAGCTTGTTATTAGCTATAGCCCTTGAAAAATAATTGTCATATTTACAATTTTTTTCAAAATGTGCTATATTTGCAATTATTTTAGTGAACCAGCCCTCTGTATTTTGTAAGTAATAATTATTTTTATTATGTGTATTTAAATTTGATTAAATGTAAGTTTTTAATGATTCTCTTTAGGTACAAAAGTTTGTTATCCTATCAAAATTATTTTTTCTAAATAGTACCGTAAATAACCAAATTGATTATAATGTCGACTTTTTTATTTAACAACATTAAAGCCAATCTAAACATATAACAGATTGGAACATATATCTCAAAATTGGATGCTTCAATTTCCACCACTAAAAAGAATGAAAAAAAAAGTTCTAAGGTTAAAAATGACTGATTTATTTTCATTTTAATAATGGTATAATTATATGGATAATTATTAAAATGATCCAACATATTATAAAATTTATTTTAGAACAAAAAATTAGTTGGTAATAAACCAGCCAGAGAATATTCATAAAAGTTGAGAAGAATTAGAATCTATCTACTTATAAGTTATACAACAAAGTAACCAGTTCAATACATGTGTTAAATTTTGATAATATCATTTCACTAAAAATATGTTTTTTTTTTCATGAGTATTGTTTATTTGCCCATATGAGTATAGCTCAACCGACATATTATACAGACTAATAACAAAGAAGTCGACCCTTCACCCCCACATGTTGTAAAAAGAAGAGAATGTTGCTTATTTATTTAATATTTCTTTGTGTATAAAATTGCCTCATTTATCTATACCTTAAACCCGCACAAGCTAGAGTAAACTAAATCCAGGGTTTTTTCCCAGATAACCTCTCCTCGAATTTTTGAAAACGTATGTTTTTTTTACCTTTGTTGAGCACGAGCACGCGTTTGCTGAGAACGATCTCGAGAAAAAAGTTTGCAATACCCTTCGTTGAGCACAATCGCGAGGAGGCGACTACAGTATCCTCGTGCGATCGTGTTCGTGTTCAGCAAAGCGAAGTGTTGACGACATTAGCAAAAAGGCAAAAAAACATTATTTCCGAGGTGGGGGTCCAAAAACATTACGGAGTCCAATGGGGGTGATATGTGAAAATACCGAACTAAATGCATAAAGTTATTCAAAATTTATTAAAATTTTCATGAGATATATTAAAAAACAAATGAGAGAAAGAAAGCAAAAGGGTGAGAATTGTAATTTGATCCTAGTTGAGATGATATGATGTTTGTGAATTGGTTGGAAAGAGCAGGAATGAATGGCCGTTATTACAGGTAAATGGTCATGAAAGACAACCTCAATTGCCTCCAAAAAATTAGGAGATAAATTCTAATAAGGCTGACCTTCCTAACTTAGCTCATAACCTCTTGCTTTGTCACCTCTCTTTGGGAAAACAACCACTCCAAACACAAACACAAACAGAGAGAATTAGAGATAGTAAAAAGAGGAGAGGAAAAGCAAAAAAAAAAAAAAAAGAAAAAAGGTCATGATCTAGGTCTGGTCCATTGGTCCATCCCACCAAGGTCATGATCTTTTCATCTCTATAGAAATTTCAGGATTTTTAAAAATCTTTATTTTTTTTTTTTGAACTTTCCTTGTTCCGAAACAGGGGATTTTGAAGATCGTAAGGCCATGGCAAAGCGTTCTTTCACTCGTTATGTAGAACAGGAGATGGGAGTGTTCCCACATTTCGTAGTTTGTGCAGTCCTCGAATGGGTTCTCATAATTTTGCTTTTCATTGATGGGTTTCTTGCATTTTTAGCCAACGAATTCGCCAAGTTCTTCGAGTTGCGAGTTCCGTGTCTGTTCTGCACGAGAATCGACCACGTTCTAGTTCACAAAAATGCAGATTTCTACTACAATAATTCCATTTGTGAAAGCCACAAGAAGGACATTTCATCTCTTGCATATTGCCACAACCACAAGAAACTCTCCGACATTCGAAAGATGTGTGAGGTCTGTCTTCTCTCTTTCGCAACCGAAAAGGAATCCGATTGCAATACCTACAAATCGCTCGTTGGGATATTGCACAAGGATCTCGAATGTTTTGTCGACGAAGATAATCGTCAAGTTGTGACCGTGCCGATGGGGAAGAAAGATGAGGGTTTTCAAGTGGAGATGGAGGGTGATTATTGTTGTTGTTCTTGTTGTGGGGAGTCATTGAAGGTTAAATCATCCAATTCAAAAGGGAAAAATGGGACTACCTTTTCACAAGCTCCTTCTCCACGAGCCTCATTTGCCACTATGAGAAATGAGGAGAAAACTAGCTTGGAATTGCCACACATTCGTTATACTGAACTCAAATTGTTGTCTGAAAGCGAAGCGGAATTGGTTGATGACGACGACGGTATACATGGAAGAAATCTTGATGGTCATCCATGTAAGTCGAGTTTATTGAATTTAGAGTCGTTCAAACAACCCTATCAATCCAACTCAATCTACCCATAAATTTTTTATTTGTTTGAATCTAACTTATTATAGGCATATATTTGTTTTAATTTTGATGTTGATTTGATTGGAGTGCAGTTAAGGAGGATGTGAAAGCTGTTAAAATGCCATTGTTACCTGAAGTTGAGGATGGACAAGAAACTTTGAGGACCCCCGTTTTTGGTAGAGGAAACAAATTTTTCGGTATCCCACTTACGGATTCTGCTAATAACAGTCCGAGGTGGGCTATTAGGAACTCGAGAAAATCGCCACTCGAAAGATCAGAGATTGCAGCAGAGACTTATGAGGCAACAGATATGTTGGGGCCAGGAGACAATGATTCCATTTTGAATTGCTTGAAAAGACAAGTTCGAATCGATCGAAAATCGCTCATGGAGTTGTACATGGAACTGGACGAGGAGAGAAGCGCTTCAGCTGTGGCGGCGAACAACGCAATGGCAATGATTACTCGCTTACAAGCCGAGAAGGCAGCGGTTCAGATGGAAGCTTTACAGTACCAAAGAATGATGGAAGAACAGGCAGAGTATGACCAGGAAGCCTTACAAGCTACAAATGATTTGCTTGCTAAGAGAGAGGAAGAAATCAAGGCTTTGGAGGCTGAAATTGAAGCTTACAGGGAAAAATATGGATATCTTGAGGAAGGTAGTTTTAGGATGTCTGAAGATGAGATATCTGATGAAGATTACCAAGAAATCAAGTCACAAGCATATTTATCGTCTGATGAGAAATCTGAATGTAATACACCTTTTAGTCACAATTTCGATGTGACGATTTTACCCTCTACGGCGTTGAAGATTGCAGGAGAAAATAGTAAAGTAGAAAGTGCAAACAATCGTGGGTTAGCTTTGCCATTCTCCCAAGGGAAGGCCGAGGGAGAAGACCAAAATACTCCGTTTAGTCACAACAAGGAAAATTTAAACAATTTAGACGTGACGATTTTACCCTCCGCGACGTTGGAGATTGCAGAAGAAAATAGTAAAGTAGAAAGTACAAACAATCATGGGTTAACTTTGCCATTCACTCCAGAGAAAGCTGAGGGAGAAGAGCAAAAACCCTCAACTTTGAAGATTGCAAATAGCAAAGAAGAAAGTACAAGTACAAACAATCATGAGGTAAATTTGTCATTCTCCCAAGGGAAAGCTGAGGGAGAAGAGGAAAATACTCCTTTTAGTCACAAGGAAAATTTAAACAATTTAGACGTGACGATTTTACCCTCCGCGGCGTTGGAAATTGCAGAAGAAAATAGTAAAGTAGAAAGTACAAACAATCATGGGTTAACTTTGTCATTCTCCCCCGGGGAAGTTGAGGGAGAAGAGCAAACACGCTCGTCATCGAAGATTGCAGAAGAAAATAGCAAAGAAGAAAGTACAAGTACAAACAATCATGGGGTAAATTTGCCATTCTCCCAAGGAAAAGTTGAGGAAGAAGAGCAAAATACTCCTTTTAATCACAAGGAAAATTTAAACAATTTAGACGTGACGATTTTACCCTCCGCGACGTTGGAGATTGCAGAAGAAAATAGTAAAGTAGAAAGTACAAACAATCATGGGTTAACTTTGCCATTCTCTCCAGAGAAAGCTGAGGGAGAAGAGCAAAAACCCTCAACTTTGAAGATTGCAGAAGAAAATAGCAAAGAAGAAAGTACAAGTACAAACAATCATGAGGTAAATTTGTCATTCTCCCAAGGGAAAGCTGAGGGAGAAGAGCAAAAAGAACCACCGACAAACCTTCTCCCTCAAAAAGAACCACTGACAAACTTCAAAGGAAAAGCATATCTTTTAGGCCGCTTGACAAAGACAAGGCACGTAAGCAAAGATGATGGAGTTTTTTCCCAGCAACCAAGCTCTGGCAGTATGAATAAAGTAGGTGAAGAATATACAGGTATTGTGTTATATCAACAATGGACATGAAAATTTATAGGAGAAAATTGATTGATTTCCATTTCTAATCTGGCAGGAGAGGAAAAAACTTCTCCAGTGAACCAACAGCTCTCTCATCTTAACCAGATAGTGAGCGCACTCAAAGCAGATGGCGGATTCTCCAAGCAAAAAGGAGACAGATATTTAGCTGAGATTTCTAACAATTTAAGGAAACTTAACAACCTTGTCGACAAGAACACTGATTCTTAACTTCCCATATTGGTAAATATTACTCAGTAATTATAGATAGGTTTCAACTATAGAGAGTTTGAGTTTTAGGTGGGTGTTTTCTTTCCTTGCAGTTTCTTTTCTTTCTAGGATGTACATAGTGTTGTATAAAGCTTCATGAAGCTCTGCAGCTGCTAATTTCCTCCATAGCAGTAAGACACTTGCTTTCTCTAATAATACTTTTGTAAGCTTCGACCAACAAACTCAGGGTACAATGACGTTTGATTTTGAATTTGCAGGTATTGAGCTAAAAAATATCCGGCTGTCGGCGATGGATGTAGAAGCCAGGCCTTGTGTTTTTGTTTGTTTGTTTTGTTTTGTTTTTTTTATTTTGTTTTTTTGCTTCTCCCATCAAATTCAGAAGTGTGGAAATGGTGTTAAAGAAAGTGCTTTTGGATTTACATATCAAAAGCCAAAGAACAAGGGAAAGAAAAAGGCCAATATTCCTTCTTTTTGAGGGCATAGCTGGATCAATGATAGAACAGAACCTCAAGGGAAACAAGAAAGGCAAGGCGTTTGGTTAGCTTTCATCCCATTTACAATATGAGACAGTTGTTAGTGTTGTATGATGCGAGAGTTTATTTAAAGTTATAATCCCCTCCCCTAAATGTCTTTTTCAAGTTTATTAAAATGACAGCAATATGCAAGGAATTTTGATTGGTATCATCCCATGTACTAATTGGAAACTTGGAAGGGGAAGAGGCCAATCTTTTTTTTTTAATGCAGATAGATATCTTATTCTTTGTCATTAATTGATCTAGCAAGAAGGAATTTCAACTAACAATGCTTTGTCACTTTTGTCCTTGTCCTTGGCCATCAAATTTTGAACAAAAGAAGCCTAATATTGACTAGGGTCACAACCAACCCAACCCAAGGGTCCCATCCTCCCACCAAATTAAATAACAATGCAAAACTAAGGCATAATTTTTCCAACTTCCAGAAAGAGCCAAAATTAATAGTTGAATCTTCAAAATAAGGAGCTATAAATAAAGATGCACATGTATCGGTCAAAGAAGAATGTGCATCCAATATCAAACATAAAAGCTGTGGGCCTGCCATTACTATCATTTTCAGCTAAGTAATAACTCATATGACCAACTGAAGAAAGAAACTTTACAACATAGAAAGTTAAAAGAAAAGGAGGGTGGGGTAAGGAGCTCTCTCCTTGGTCCGTCCAATGTCCAGACCTCACATGCTAGGTTGTACAAAATCAGGTGGTGAAGTGAAAGCTCTACAATAAGTAGAACCCCATCTTAGAACAAGAAACAAAAATGCCTAATTTAGTCTTAATCTTGTAAAATACCCTTTGCTAATAATGAATCACAGACCATTTGACTGACATAAATATGAACATGTAGTTTCATTCACTTCTTTGCAGGGAATAGAGAGATTAATCTAAATAGGAAGAGTAGTAAAATTGGAAAAGAATATGTAGAGAATTGGGTCATTGAGCTCTAAAAACAGGGTTATTCTATCACTAAACCTCAATAATTGCAACAAAAATTGTTCAGTAAACAGCTTGTAAGAGATCCCTAAACAAATTGTAGGGAATATTTGGTATTGCTGGTGTGTTTCTTATCATAACCAATGTACAAGTATTAGGATGGGCGGTCTGTTTTACCTTTCTTAAACTCTAATATGCCAAATTTATTGGATGTCCCAGCTGAGTTTTGGACATCTACTTCTCAATCAGCTCTTTGTACGGATGTTTTGAACAATAGAATATACAGCTTTTGGTCCATTGAGAAATATAAGAAACCACCTACTGAATGAGTCACAAAAGACCCAAAACTTGTCCCCACGATGCAGTGCCAGGCCGGACCATAAACCCCATCAAATTCCTGCAAAATCACAAGCAAGCAAACCAAGAAAAGTTATTAGCTAATCCTTCTAAAAACTTCCAGATTGTACATATAAATCCATAAAACTAATTAGTAATTACCCTTTTGAGAGATAAAGCAAGAGTTTTGGAAGTGAACTTCTCCATACTATCATGAGTCTTTCTTGCACAATCCACAGCATGGATCTGCATAGCAGGTGGCATATCAACAGAGACCAGTTTCACCCCATTTTTTGCAAAAATGTCGGCCAATTCAACTTGGGAACCAGCAAAGGAACTTCTTCTTCCACCCTTTCGAAGTAAAGAAACTGTTGGTCTCAAACTTTCAAGACGATGGCCCTTTAGAGGCTCTTTCAAATCCTTGTCCTTCACCACAAGACAGAGACCTTTCCCATCATTAGCTTCCTCCTTCTTCTCATCAAAAAACTTCTTCGTACCCAAATCTTTACAAATCTTACCCAATTTTTCATCCCCACCAGAAGCAAATTTCTGGAGATGGGGTTTTGATTTGACCAAAGCTGGAGGTGGGTTTGATTTTTTTTTTGGTTTTTGAGAAGAAACAGTAGTTAGACTGAGAAGTTTGGAAAATGGGATGTGGTTGGACAAGGGAGGAGAGGGATTTAGAGCAGCAGCAGCCATGGATGAATCAAGTTTTGAAGGTATGGAATGATTAGCCATGGAAGCAGAGGAAGAAAAAGCTCTGAAATGGGGTTTAAGAGGAGGAGAATCAGGGTCAGGAGGGGCTAAAATGCGCAGATGGTTGGTGGGTTTCGCCATTGGAGGACTGAGAGAGAACTGGAAAAGGAATTTGGAGAAGAGAAGAAGGAGGAGAAATATTTGACGAAGAATTTGGGGAATTGTGCTTTTGAGAGATGGGAAGCCATTTTTGGGTAAGAAATGAGATGGGGACTTGTGTCTTCTGTCTGTGAAATTTTGTGCTGTGTTCTAACGTGCGCTTGATGTGGACGTCGAGGAGAGGTCTGTGACGTTCGTTAGATGACTGACGTGTTTGACTGATAATTTAATTATTTCTGCTTTTTGTCTTTTAGATTAGACCAGAATTAATAAAAAAAAAAAAAATAATAAAAAAAAAACAATAATTCTTGTCTTGTGTTAAAGTGAGTTTTGAAATTTTGAATTTTAAAAAAAAATACTCGTTGAAATTTAAAGAACAAGCTAGTTTCATCATTAAATAAAGACCAGTGTATTAATTAACACTTAATTAAATGATTAATTCGTCATCTACTCTAATCACATTTTCCGTGCGAGATTTTGTCACGAGCAATTGGCATTGATGAATGATGACATTCCATATAATAAATTTGAGCTATATGTTAGATATTTGTTTAATCAAATGATTTTTTTTTTTATTTTTTTAGTACGATGGAGAAAATAAAATAAACGTAAAGAAACAGTGTCTCTAATGACGATGTCATTCATTTAAATTGGGTGTTCTTTGATCTAAATTTTATTGATATTCGTCTTTCGTGCATGAGTAGCTAAGTTGTGAGCGGCATTATATTGTTACATCATCTAGGTGCAAAGAGGAAATCTTCCACAAGGCTCTTCCATTGATGTGCTCGAAATCCATTTACAATAAATTGTAGCTCGTCGTTAAATTGATCTCTTCCCTAAAAATACTTTCCAAAGTTTATGGCTACATTTAGTAATTTTGAACTAAACTCAAAAATCGAGAAGATTAGAAAAGACTAGGGCTAGAGATAGACGACTCATGAAGTAGTCGGGCTGTGATAGGAGCTTGAAGTCCATAAGGTAGGCTCAAGGTCCATGAAACTCATGAGGAGGGTCGGCCAATAAGGACGCTCAGTGAAGGAAACACATGTCGTTTGGTTGATCAAAATCGGTACAATCAAAAGGAGTCAATCAACGTTACAAATACGAAACAGTACACAAAGGAAATTGGATATAAGTTCCCAACGGTCAAAATCATGAGAGTCGATAAGGCTACCCCTCGAGTGTAACGAATGAAAGTAAACAAATCGTTTGATTGCCCAGGAAATAATTGGACGGTTACCAAACGACATGGTTATATAAGCGACAGTGGATCATCGTCAAAGGTATGCACATTTGACTAACTGAATATTACTACTAGTTAGAACTTAGTTTATCAAGAAATCTAACTTGAGCGTCGGAATGTACGTGCTCAACACCACGACGAAGACGAAGGTTCAAATTAACGATTTTTTTTTACTTCGATTTGAAATTATCAATAAATGATCCATTTATTTTACTGAAATTTATGAATCTCATATAAATTTTGTAATTACTACTCGTACAGTGTTGTACTGTTGTTGCGTATTTTTCACTCCTATAGATATGGTATGTGGTCAGAGAGCCACTATGCACCCATGGGCCAGAGCAGAGCCCAAGGCTTTATTTCAGCCCAATCGCTGTTCAAAAAATCCACATCCTGATGACCTTGGGCCATATTGGGCCTCACTTTAGATCAAGAAGTCCATCTAATGCCGCGTTTGGTGGGGTTTCTTTACGGTTGACTTAAAAATTTGTACCGAAATGATATTTGACCCGATTTTTCACAAGAAGGTTTTGTAACCTTCCCCTTGTGCCAACAAACATTTTTTGAATTTTTTTTTTCCTCTGACTCCAACTCATGTTTTTCCTCGCACTCTCGCCCTGCTACGCCCTCCCTTCAACACCTAATTTAGTCCAACAACAGACGAATGCTACTGAAACAAAGATGAACTTTTCTCGTGAAAACGAGAGTCAATAATTGTAATGTTTTAAGCAAACTTCAATCATGAAAATTAGATAAATACATTGAAACCAGTGAAAACAATGCAACAAAGAGAAGAAATCAAGATAAAAAAATTAGGACATAAAACTTTTAAACTTTCATGAGTTTTAACGATGTTGGTCTGTCAGTTTTAAAAGAATCGAAAGAGGGGGCAGAGCGACCGTCGAGGAAGGAAGAAGGTAGGGGGAGGGGGCGAGAACTAAACATGTGAGCGGGAGAGGGAGGAAGATCTTCCACACACACAAAAAAAAAAAAAAAAAATTAGGTCAAATCCCTTCCAAAAATAAATAAATAGGTCAAATACAATTTAAGCTATTTGATTTATTTATTATTATTTTTGGACAATAACAAGGACAAGAAAAACAAACCAAGAGGAAGCATCCAAATACTCCAATTGAAGAACTTGCATAAGAATGCTTGGGCCAATCTTCAATCAAGATAAAGCAGCTCAAAATTCTTGTCACCATTATATACACTTATAAAGTTATTAAATAAAATCATTGGTAAAAACTAATTATTGATTTTTTCAATTTAGCTTAACACTATTAATTAAAAAAAAAAATATACATATATTTTTTTATTTTTTTTTGAGAAAAAATAATAAATACATATCTAAACCACATAAAACAAAGCTTATTTCCACATTTTAAAATTTTCTATTAACACATTTAGATGTGTTCATACTTCATATCTAATGAAAAATATGGAAGCCATCATAATTAATCAATTTATTTTTAGTTGGTTAGATACACTAATAGTAAAGCATTTGATTATTATTTTTCTCCAAAAATGTTTAGGGGTCCACATTTTTTTAACCCCATTTCTTATCTAATTCCTAAAAACTATATAACAAATAATGTAGAATTAAAATAAATAATAAAAAAAAAAAAGTCAAACCGCTCATTTATTTTTTTACAAAGATATTTAATTAATGCAGGGATTAAACTCATGACCTCTTAATCAAGAACACAACTTTATGTCAATGGTTTGACAAACAAACATAGCTCAATTGACATAATGTTGTGCAACTACGAGGTCAGGGGTTAAATTTCTCATCCCGCATTAATTAAATATTCTTTTGTAAAAAAAAAAAAAAAACATCATCTCACACAATTAGATTGCTATTTTTTTTAGAATAAAACAAGAAAATCGCATAGAGAATTAATGATATTGATGCCAAAGTCAGATGGCTTCATTGTTCTCGTCCCATGAAATGCTCCGTTTAATTTATTGGATCAAGGCAGAAAATTTTATGAAGAAATTTGTGGGGAACAAGTTTTCAAGAGAAATTATTTTTCGTTTATGAATTTTATGATTTTTAATTTTAATTAAATAGACCATCTTTTTTAGACAAATATTATTTAAATTATTATTTTTTTAGACAACACATAGGAGTGAGGGAACCAACCTAAGACCTCTTGGTCACTAATTTATATAATAGGTTAGTTGAACTATGTTTATATTGACATTTAAATTATTAATTACTAATGAAAAATGATCATTTAAATATATATATATTTTTTTATTTTTTTATAAATAAAATAATATTTCATAAAAGTTTAAATTTAGAGTTTATAATATATATTAAAAATAAAAAAATCGATTCAAAATCAAGAAACAGGACGAGGGAAAAAGGATTTCCTGTACTCGTTTTCGAAATTTTGTTTCTTCTTTGTTCTTCCTGTTTCTCGTTTCTTGTTTAAACGGATTTTTTTTTTTTTTTTAGAAAAAAAAAAGCAAAAACCTAGAAAATTAGAGAGATGGCCTTGTGACTGTCCACAAAAGAAGAAAGGTGTGAGATAAGCCTGCACAAGAATATTCCCACTTATTATTATTTACTTTTTAAAGAATAACTTTATTATTGTATACTTTATAACTATTTTTCTCATTATTTATTGTTACAAAACCAACACAATCATTTGAGTTTTAAATATGCCAAATGACAACCACATCCAACAAAACAATACCTTATTAGTTTTTCCAACCATTTTTTCCAAACAACCCTTTTCTACCCACCATTTTTTAATATATATATATAAAAATATCAATTTAAAATAAAATAATAAAAAATTTAGTTTTTTTTTTTTTTTTTTTTTTTTGCAAACATGACATTTCTTTAATAATAGTAATTTAGTAGTCTATCAATTTTTTATAAAATTTTATCAGTAATAGTCATATATCAACGATAGCAGTCTATCCATGATAACTATTAATTTTTTTTATATTTGTAAAATATTTAAAATTTTGCTAAATTTTTCATTATCTTAGGTTTGTTGTTTATGGAATCAACCCTCTATATATATATATAATAATAATAATAATTTTAAATATATTAGCCTTTAGCAACAAGATTTTCTAATACTAGCAATGTTAAAATTCTTTACTCAATATTGTTCTTGTCATTATCTTTTTGGGGTTTTCTTATTCATTCCAACTTATGCTATTTATTATATTGATTCAAAGGGATTTTGTATCATACTTTCTTATCTAAATTATTTATTCAAAGCTCTTGTTGTATTGTCCGCCCCCACCCTCTTAAAAAAAATAATAATAAAACCTATCTATTTATGGAATAATTATTTGAAACATAAATTCTTTTATTATCCAAACCAAACAATTATTGATAATTTTTTTTTTATCGAAAAAATATACCTTAACCAGTTAGTTATGTTAGGTTAATGATTTCAAACTATTTTCATAGGGATTAATTTATTTATCATTAAATTTTTTTATTCAATCATATAAAATTTTAAACTTTAAAGACATGTTTGATTCATAATTTTATAAGATTATCCAACATGGATTAAACTAGAATAATTCAAACTCTCTACTTCAAAATCAAGACTGAAACTATTATCATTCATATTTTATTCTTAGGTTTAGATGGACAAGTGAATTTGACCTAAAAATCATATTTTCATGAAATTAAACCGATGGTTTAAAGTGAAAGAGTTTTTTTTTTTTTTTTTTTAAGTTCAACAATTGCAAAGTAGGAAATCAAACCATACACCTTTATAATCGAGTCTATAAGTGAAAGAGGTTAACTCTTGAAAAAAATGAAAAGATAAGAATATACATCCTATAAGGATAAAAATATGGATAACAAGAGTAATGACTTTTTTTAATTGGCAGCTTTGAAAAAAGGAAAAACATATTTTTTATTTGAAAAATGGTCAAATAGAATCTAAAATGAAGGTCTTACTAAAATAAACTACAAACCCTAAATATTAAACACTAAGAGGGCGTTTGAGGCACCAACTTGGATGAACTGAGTTATTATAGTCCAGTCTACGTTTGACCCACTAACTATTATAACGCACAGTCAATAAAGTAACCATAATGACTTCAATTATTTACTATGAGCAAATTACCTTAATGGTTCTCCAGATTTGAGTTTGGTAGTACTTGAGTCCCTAATTTAAAATCCAACAATTATACCTCTAGTTTTGAATTTAGTTCATTTTTTGATTTCTGTTAAGTCCTAGCAGAATTCTGACGACACCTATTTTTAATTAATATTTTTTTTTCTTCAATTTTTTTTATAATTTTTTTTTTAAAATTAAAAATAGGTGTCTCAGCATTATGTTAGGACTTAACATAATTTTGGACGGAGGAACAAAAACAAACCAAATTCAAACCTCAGCTGTATAATTGTTGGATTTAAAATTTTAGGGACTGAAGGCTACCAAACTCAAACCTGAGGGACCATTAGGGTAATTTGCCCATTTATTATTCACAACTATTATAGTCACATACTATTATAACCACCCCCGATTATAATAATCCATTCAACGCCCCAAACAATCCCAAACTCTAAAACCCCAAATCCTAAACCCTACAAATAAAGTAAAATTTTGATTTCTGTTTGAGTTTTTTTTCTTTCTTTCAAAATATCCTTAAGTTACAAGAAAATATTCACCCATATATTTGTAAATCAAAGAAATATATTCGGGTATCAATAAATAAGAGGATTTTTTTTTTTTTTTTTTTAAAACATGTGGGGAGGAGATTCAAACTTGAAACCTCTTGCTCAGAGTTTATACATTATGTATTTTGAGCTAGGCTAATGTTGACAATAAATAAGAGGGTTAAAGTATAAATATTCAAGATCAATAGATATACTAATAGCAATATAAATATAGATATTAGTAACAATATCTACGACTTAATTTAGAAGTAAAAAATAATTAATTATTAACTCGAATATTTTTTTTTTTTTTTTTTTTTTTTTAGAAATATATATTTCATCCGTGTGTCATTAAAATGATATATATACTGATATTTTATGGATATATTCGTAAAATTGATTTCTATTTTTTTTTTGATGTGAAAGTAATTCACCAAACGGCAGAAAAAAGAAGCAAGAGGGGGCTTAGAAGGCAACAAAACAAAAAGAAAAGAAAGTGGAGAATTGAAAGCGACGAGGATGAGCCGTTGAGAAATGGTTCCCTTTGGAACACTGTCGATAGACAGATAGCTGACTGAGACCCATTCCGTCTCCTCTCCTCTCCTCTCTCATTTTCAAATTCTTATCGGAAGATTCGATTCATTTTCCTCTTTTTTCCGTTGGAAAATCCATCGTCTTTCTAAAGTTTTCATCATTAAAACCCCATTATATTCTATTCTCATGTTCCTCCAAAGTATTTCGTCTTCAACCTTCTCCAATTCCGTCCTTACGCGGTTTTATTCCACCTTCTGGACTTGAATTCTTTCCCCCTTTTCTTATTTTTCAATCTTAAACCCCATTTTGAGTGTTGGGTCTCTTTCGATTTGCAGATTTGAAATCGATTTCTGTTTTGAATCGCCTAACTGATCATTTGGGTTTTCTCAGTCCCGAAAAAGAAAGAAGAAGATTCTTCTTCTTTCTTTGTTTTTTGAAGGATTTGGGGATTTGGGGGTGGGGGATTTTTGTCTGTAAATCCCCGCCTTCATACCGAAGATGAAGAGAGCGAAATCGGACAAAGTCGATATGATCGTCTCTTTAACGAGACAGAGATCGATTCAAATACTTTTATTCATTGGGGTTTTGTATCTCATTCTAGTTTCTTTAGAAATTCCTCTTGTTTTCAGAGCTGGGTCCGGCGTAGTTTCTCAAGATTCTTTGTCTCGGCCTGCTCCGCTTCAGAGCGAGGAAGATTTGGAAGAAAGAGAAGCCCCATCTCGCCCTTTGGAAAACATCTCCAGAAATTCCTTACAGCCGACTCCGAGTCGACTCACTCAGTTCAATAAAATCATCTCTGGTTTGGCCTTGGATTCGGGGGCTTTCCAATCGGGGAGTCAAGATGCGGTTTCGGAGTTTTATAGGTCTGCAAAGATTGCTTCCGAGGTTGGGAAGAGGTTCTTGGACGAGCTTGAATCTGGAAAGATTCAGCATATAACGAAGAAAAAGGCTGAAAAGGGATCAAACACCTCTTGCCCACATTCGATATCTTTATCTGGGCCTGAATTTTTGGCTCATGGTGGAGTTATGATGCTGCCTTGTGGACTCACATTGGGATCGCATGTAACGCTTGTGGGTAAGCCTAGAGTGGCACATTCAGGTAATGATCCTCAGATAACTATGGTGAGAAATGGGGAAGAATCTGGGAAGGTTTCACAGTTTATAATGGAGTTGCAGGGCTTGAACACTGTGGAGGGTGAAGACCCTCCGAGGATTTTGCATTTCAATCCAAGGTTGAAAGGGGATTGGAGTGGGAGGCCAGTGATTGAACTGAACACATGTTACAGGATGCAGTGGGGCTCGGCGCTTCGCTGCGAAGGCTTGAAGTCCAAGGCCAATGAAGAGACAGGTAAATGACTATGATGAATTTAACAAAGTATAGTGAATATTGGCATCTTTCATAGTTTTATAGCTGGTTAGAGCCTTGGATTTTACTGACTTCATATGAGTGAAACATTGTTATTTTGTATGAGTTTGATCTTTTGATTATATTTATTTAACTTGGAATGCTGATGAATTGTGATCCCTTGACTCCCAATTTTATCTTCCGTTTGTTTTTAGACCTGTTTGGAATGACTTTCTAAATGCTTAAAACACTTTTCTTCCTCACTTCAAAATGTTTGGAAAGTCATTCCAAATAGGTCCTTAGTCTGTATATTTCTCAACAGAGTATCGAAATGTTCTGCTTAGTTGAAAATGAGAGCATTATGAATAAGAATGCTGAATCTATATACAGTGTACTATGGCTGCAGTAATTTGAGTAATTCTTAAGATTTCCACAGTTGATGGGCAGGTGAAGTGTGAAAAGTGGATTAGAGATGACGAAGGGCACTCGGAGCAGTCGAAGGCGACATGGTGGGTGAACCGACTCATTGGTAGAACAAAAAGAATGGATATAGAATGGCCTTATCCTTTTGCTGAGGACAGGCTCTTTGTTCTAACACTTAGTGCAGGATTTGAAGGTTACCATGTGAATGTTGATGGGAAACATGTCATTTCTTTCCCTTATCGTACTGTGAGTATTATACTTTAGAAATGATGAATGCCTTTGTCAAAAGCTTTTTTTCCTTCTCTAATGGTTGATTTTTATACTATAGGGATTTGCCCTCGAAGATGCCACTGGACTATCTGCCATCGGGGACATAGATGTTCAGTCCGTGTTGGCTGCTTCTTTGCCAAGAACACATCCTAGTTTTGCTCCTCAGCAGCACCTCGAGATGTCGAGAAGGTGGCAAGCTCCTCCTCTTCCTGATGGAAAGGTAGATCTTTTTATCGGTATCCTTTCTGCTGGCAACCATTTTGCTGAACGGATGGCAGTAAGGAAGTCTTGGATGCAGCATAAACTTGTAATGTCGTCCAAGATTGTAGCTCGGTTTTTTGTAGCACTTGTAAGTGAACAATTCTTTTTCGTTCAAGCCAGGTTAATCCGCATTGTTATATTGATATAACTGTTCCGAGTTCATATTTATGCAGCATGCAAGAAAGGAAGTAAATGTTGAGTTGAAGAAAGAAGCTGAGTTTTTCGGTGATATAGTCTTAGTGCCTTACATGGATAACTACGATCTTGTGGTTTTGAAAACTGTGGCCATCTGTGAATATGGGGTGAGTTTTTGAACTAATATGATGATGATGAAATATTGATTGATACCAAGAAAGGTTATCTTGTGACTAATCCTGTGAGTTCTATCTTTTACATAGGTTCGTGCTGTGCCTGCAAAATATATTATGAAATGCGACGACGATACGTTTGTAAAAGTAGATTCGGTTATGAATGAAATTAAGAAAGTAGCCCAAGAGGGGAGTGTGTACATTGGCAACATAAATTACTATCATAAGCCTTTGCGCTATGGAAAATGGGCTGTCACGTATGAGGTAAATTTCGCATAGCCTTTGCATATCCAGATGATTAATTCTATTGTTCTTGTCAATGTATTTGCAAAGACATGTTTTCTGACATGTTTGGAAGGACTTTCTAAGTACTTAAAAAAGTCAAATTCATTCCAAACAAGCCTATCTTTTGTCGTTGATCAAAGTAGTTGAGTTTTCAAGTTATCATAAAAGACCTTTTCGTTGCTACATGAATGCCATTTACAGACTCGTTTATCTCTCCCTTCTCTAATGGTGGTGGGTGGTTTCAGGAATGGCCAGAAGAAGATTATCCGCCTTACGCAAATGGACCGGGCTACATCGTGTCATCCGACATTGCTCACTTTGTCGTATCGAACTTCGAGAGACGTAATTTAAGGGTAACGTTTGCTTTAACATCAGTTCAAATCCAGCTTTCTTTTGCATAAAACTTGAGAGTTATTGTTTTGAACAGTTATTTAAGATGGAAGACGTGAGTATGGGGATGTGGGTGGAGCAATTCAACAGCACAAAAGCAGTGAAATATGTGCATAGTTTCAAATACTGCCAATTTGGATGCATAGAAGAATATTACACAGCCCATTATCAATCTCCCAGGCAGATGATTTGCCTTTGGAATAAATTACAGAGGCAAGTGAAGCCAGAGTGTTGCAATATGAGATAATGAACATGAGAACTTACAGCAGTCAAACGCCATTTTTGACTGTTTGTTTCTGCCTTGTATATTGTCTCAAGCCTCGGTTTTAGGTAATTTTTAGCTTCTGTAGAAAGGAAATATCTCTTTTTTTCACCCTCTAATATCAATTCATTATTTCTTGAGCTCTCTCTCTCATATTCTATTTTGTTTTATGAAGCTGAAAACACTGCAAAATACAATGGCAGATGGGAAATTAATGGTAAAATCATATTATGGTTAAATCAATAATTTAAGTACATGTTTCTGAGTGATTTTGAAATGGTTAAAATCACTTTTGTCAAGTTCAAAATCATTTATTTAATCATTCAAAAGTGATTAAAATCAATTTAGTGTTTGATTTTACATTTTTACATGTAATTTTTATAGCATTAAAATTGATAAATCATTTTTAAATATGCCTTAAGTCAATGATCGGTGCTGTATATAGTTGGTTAAGCATAGTTTAATTAATGAGATATTTATTACTTCATTAAGGTTTAAAGTTTCCATTTCACACTCCACACTTATTGATTTTTTTAAAACTTTTTTTTTTTTTTTTTTTTTTTTTTTTTTTTTTTTTTTAACTACATCATAATCATTAAGGTAACTATTTGGTTTTTATTTTTAAAAATCAAGGTTATAAACACTACTCCATTTGTAATATTATCTAAGTTTTTTACTAATGTTTTCAAGTTCCAAGACAAGTTATGAAAATTAAAAAAAAAAAAAAAATTATTTTTAGAATTTAGCTATGAATTCAAATGTTTCTTTAGAAAAGGTGAAAATTATTTTAAAGAAAATTAAAAAAATAAGTACGATTCTAAAAAAAATAAAATCAAATTGGGTACCAAACGAAGTCTTTTAACTCTTGAGTGACAATTTTATCAACTCTGAATCAACGGGCCGTTTGGCCCAATGAATGAAGGGAGTTGAAGTTTTTTAGTCTGTGGAGTTAGTTATTTGTGTTTGGGACAAAGAGTTGTTTAGTCCAGAATTCTGAAGTGTGTTGTTATTGAGGTAGAGAGTTGTTGAACCTAGAGTTGTGAAGTATGCGCTTATTTCAGCTGTTTTCTTCTACAATTTTTTTTTCTACAAACTTTCAAAATTTCATTATTAAAAAATTCTCTCAATTCCAATAAATTCTAAAAATGAAATTCTTTAGTGTTATTTTATCTATCTTTTACAAATTTAACAAAAATAATTTTGAGCCCTCACATTTTTGTGAGGACTCATCCATTTTTTTTTAAACAATGTATGTATATTTTATAAACTTCTTAAAAAAAAAAAAAAGTACATAAGTATAGTCTTATCCGGACTCATGTGTCAAATACATTTTTCTTCACCTAAGAATGCGATTTTTATTTTTTATTTTTATGTATCTTTCACAAATTTCATTTCTTTAAGATAACAAAAATAATTTTGACCACAATATTTCACATTCTCTTTTCAATATCACTTACATTAATTATTCATTTTAGTACAAGAGTGTGTTAAAGATTACATGTGAATCCATTAATTTAAACGGATCTAATTAAGCTTATGTTTTTTTTCAAATTACATGTGAATCCACTAATTTAAACTTTTTTTTTCCCTCCAATACTATCTTTTGAATTTATTTGAATTTAGTTTAAGTACCAATTTTGGTTGACAACCTAATTTATATTTAAAATATAAAAAAATAGAGTAATTTTGACCCCAAATTTTTCTCGAACAAATTCTTAGGCCAAACACTCGGCATATGTATGATTTGATGACCAAGAGGTCTTTGGTTCGAAACTTCCTACCCCCAATGTACTCAAAAAAAAAAAAAAAAATCTAAAAATAAGTTGAACAAAATCTTAAAACAGAACTCACAATGCTCAACCACACATTCAATTTGATTATCTGAAAATATTTAGAAAAATGAAGAGACTATAATTTATAATGGAAAAAAAAAAAAAAAAAAAAAAAAAAAACTCCAACCTGTTGTACAAAAATATTCAATAATGGCTGCTAAAATTTAAGGCCAAAAAAGTCTGGAGAATGAAAGAGGATCTAAAGCAATCACTTTCAGAAAAGGCACTTTCCCTGCAATTTGACAACACTTTTTTTCTTTTTCTTTTTGTGACCCAAAATTCTGAGTAATTTCCATAAACTCGACGACGTCATCATGTCAATTTCTTCCACCGACACCATTTGCTGCCGACTCAGACTCTTCTTTGTTTTATAGCTTGTGACCTAAACTCAAATGTAAAAGCAATTTTTAGATACCTAATAGTAATACCTGATCATTGTCAAACTTGGAGTATTCGTTAGTTCATTAGTTGGGTCAGGCCGTCTGTCACGTTGAGATTAGTCGAGGGACCCCACATCATTTTTAAAAGAACCATTTCTTACCGAAACAAAATTGGAAGGGAAACACGGGAAAGCTTTTTGTATGACCTATTTAGACCCTACAAATAAACAACACAATAGATTAACAAAGAAAAATCATAATATTTCTAAAGAAAACAAAATTGAAAGAGAAGCACCAGATAATATTTGATACTCCTTCCCTTCCATTTATTGCATGTCATTTCAGCATGATATCCATAAAGATAAAATTATAGTGTGAACAACCGAAGTATGATACTCTCAGTTGTCTACTTAGTAATTACAAATAAACAACTTGATAGATTAATAAAGAAAAATCATAGGAATAATAAACAACTTGATAGATTAACAAAGAAAAATCATAGGAAAAATTACTTTTATGGTCCCTAAATTTTCAAAAACATACCATTTTATTCGCACAGTTTTGAGAAAAAAAGGTTTTAACTCAGAGAGCAAACACAAAACTCAGGAACAAAAAAGTAAGGGCATGTTTGATAACGTTTCCGTTTTTCATTTTTTAAGAAACAAACTTGTTTGATAACTGTTCCCGTTTCTTGTTTCTAAATTTTGAGAAATGTTTCCAAAAAATGGGCAAATTTTGAGAAACTACAAAATATTGTTTCTCTTTGTTCCGTTTTTATTATTCTTATTCCGTTCCTTTAATGACATAAACTACATCGTGGCTTGATGGTTAAAGGGGGCCCAGAAGATACTTCTTCCCATCAATTCCTCGGTTCAAAGCATTATTTTTTTTTTATATTTTATCTATTAATTGTGCAGTATTGCATTTTTTTTTGTTTTGAACCCTTAAATCAATTAGAAGTTCGCAAATATAAATTTTACTTACTAAAATATACATTTACTCTCACTTTACTATTTTAAAACCACGACATTTACAGAGCTATATAATTTTTTTTTGATATCAGTGAGTGTCCAGGCCAGCTTACGCGCACCTCGACTATTCTCACGAGACCCTACAACATTTGGCTGTCAAGGAAACCCGTAGAAAATTAATTCCTAAGTAGGTGGCCACTAAGGATTGAACCCATTCCCTCTTAGAGGACATTGAAGTCTCAAGACTCTTTATGACCACTAGGTCAACCCTCGATGATTTACAGAGCTATATAATTGAGTTGGATTCGAGCCAACATCATTTAAAGCAGAATGACTTGAATGAGAGAAAGCATTGCAAATCAAATTTGGACAATTCAAATTTGGACAACATTTGAGAGATAAAAATAATTTTGTATCGGGATTTAATAGTATTAGCTAATGTAAATTTTTTATAAGTACTTTTTATATATATTTTAACGAGTGTTATATTTTTTATATTATATATCTAAATTCTATTTAAACTATTAAAAAAAACAAGAAACAAGAAACAGTTATCAAACAAGTTTTTGTTTCTATTTTTTTTCTTCAAGAAACAAGACATAGGAGTAGTTATCAAACAAGTTTATGTTTCTAATTCTCAAAAAATAAGAACCAAGAAACAGAAAACAAGAAACAAGAAACAAACCGGAACGTTATTAAACGTGCCCTAATTTTTCCAAAATCATAATACGTGATGATAATCAAACTTGGAGTAGTAGTTAGTAGGGCCACAGCCACGCCATTTCTTACAGAAACAAAATTGGAAGGGAAACACTTTCATTTGGGTCCACTGCTTCATGCTTCTTCTTGGTTACAAATGCCAGTATCCAATTTGTGCACGCTATATCCAACTTTTTCTCACTTCTCTTTCTATCTCACTCTCTAAAATCTAAAAAAAATCTAAATGCTTCTCCTCTTCAACAGTCTAAAGACCATAAGCTCTGCTCAGGGACATCTTCACCACAACACCACTACTACAGGGATGTGGATGGGGGCGGCATCGATGGCGGGTTCGTGGGTAGCTGCTGGTCCAACCATTGCAAGCTTCATGTTTGCTTGGGCCATGATTCGACAATATTGCCCACCAGCAGTTCTTCACTTCTTCAAAACATACTGGCGCAGACTCATGAATTACTTTCATCCTTACATACAGATCTCAGTCCATGAATTTGCCGGCGAACGCCTCAAGCGTAGTGAAGCTTTCATTGCTATTGAATCATATCTCAGCAAGAACTCATCCAACACTGCCAAAAGACTCAAAGCTGAGATAGGGAAAGATAGCACCAACTTGGTGTTCAGTATTGATGATCATGAAAAGGTGACTGATGAATTTCAAGGAGTGAAAGTATGGTGGGTTTTGAACCGAACAGGCTCGAGAAACAATTCTGAGAATTCGTATCCTAATCCTGATAGGAGATATTATTCACTCAATTTCCACAAGAGCCACAGAAGTTTAATTACAGAACCATATTTGAAGCATGTTTTGAGTGAAGGGAAAGAAATCCAAGTGAGAAACAGGCAGAGGAAGCTCTATACGAATGGTTCTGGTGGAAGATGGAGTTATAGCCACACTATGTGGAGCCACATAGTATTTGAGCACCCTGCAACATTTGACACAATAGCAATGGAAGCAGAGAAAAAACAGGAGATTATAGATGATTTGCTGACCTTTACTAGCAGCAAGGATTTTTATGCTCGAATTGGGAAGGCGTGGAAACGCGGGTATCTTTTATACGGTCCGCCGGGGACAGGGAAGTCAACTATGGTTGCTGCAATGGCCAATCTACTAAATTATGATATTTATGACTTGGAACTCACTGCAGTGAAGAACAACACAGAGCTTAGGAAGCTTTTGATTGAGACGACGAGTAAATCGATAATTGTGATTGAGGACATCGACTGCTCACTCGATCTTACAGGGCAAAGGAAGAAGAAGAAAGAAGAAAAGTCCAAGGACGATGAGAAAGAAAAACCCTCCAGGGAATCTTCCGATAAAGAAGATGAAACCAGCAGCAAAGTCACTCTCTCTGGATTGTTGAACTTCATTGATGGAATATGGTCAGCCTGTGGTGGGGAAAGACTTATCGTCTTCACGACCAATTATGTGGAGAAGCTTGATCCAGCCCTCATTAGAACTGGTCGGATGGACAAACATATCGAGCTTTCTTATTGCAGCTTTGAATCATTCCTAGTGCTGGCGAAAAATTACCTGATTCTTGAAACTCATCTGCTATTTGATCAAATCAAAGATCTAATCGAAGTTGTCAAAATTACACCTGCCGACGTTGCAGAGAACCTCATGCCCAAGTCTCCAAAAGATGACCCTGAGAAACGTCTGCACAAATTGATTCAAACTCTAGAAGGGGTAAAGGAAGCAGCAATCATTAAGGAATCTCAAGAAGTAAATACAGCGGGTTCAACCACAACTGATCTTCAGTCGCAAACTGAAGGCTCATCTTCAAGTTAAATTTAGCACTTTCTGTCTAGTGCTTGTTAGGCTGATCTACAAGTTGAATTTAGCACTTCCTTTTATGATGGCCGATAGTTAAAATTTATGCTAATCAACTAGTCCATGTTAGTCTATGTATCATGCCATTCAAAATATTTTAGCTCTCCTGTTTAAAAATGGTATGAAATTCTCTTGGTGGATAAAATGTTCTTAATTATTAGTTAATAACATAAGTATAACTTAGTGGTTAAGACATCTCGACCATCTCTGACAAGTTGTAGGTTCAAATCTTCTTTTAGTCTCCAAGTTCATTCAATTTTGGTCTATGCTCTCTTTCGAATGTTTGATTTTAACTAAGCCTACAAATTTATTGTTTCTTTATTATTAATTTTTCATAAATTAAAAATCTAGTATGATATGTTATTTCGAATGTTGAGTGAATGACAAGTATTTAAAGATGCCTTTTTTTTTAACCTTAACTATTGGATTTTAAAATGACTTTGAATATTTGTTTAAATCAAAATAAATTTTATTTGAAATTGTAGAGACAAAAATAGAATAAATATAAACAAAAAAAATTAAGTTCAAATAAGTATACAAGTTTAAGGACTAGATAGGATTTAAACCTAATAATTGACAGTAGACATTGAAGAGAATTCATTGATAATTGATAGGTAGTGATTTTTGCTATATTGTAATTGTGGAAAAAAAATTATATATCAAGTTTGTTTATAAATTTTGCACTTATGGAAATTGACCATCACCCATTGGCCATTTCTAATACGAAAATACCTTCACCCATTTCTAATATGAAAATATCCTTGAACTATATTTATGTCAATCAATATATAAATTAAAATAGCATTATATATCATCAAATACTTAAAATTTAGCTATATTTATGTCAATCAATACATAAATTAAAATAACATGATAAACATCGAATACTTAAAATCAAAGTTTAAGAAGCTCAATTATTGACAACAAGAGCATAACTTAACTGACATGATGTATCGATATCGGCTAGTGACTAAGAGATCTTAAGTTCAATCCCCCACCCCACATTTCATAAAAAAACGAAGCTCAATTGTTAAAGTTCAATAAATGTAATCCTATGTTGCCAGAATAAAATGAATTCAGAAAGAAAGCAGAGCACTAACCAGAGTTACCCCGAAATGGAAAAAACTTGATGTCAGCCCTTCATTATCTCTGTATCAACAGCTTCTCATCTCTGCCACTGCCACATAAAGGCAATTAAGAAATATGCAATGCAAGGAAAAGGAAATAACTCTGAACCAGAGTTTTTTCCACAAAGAAATTGGCCCTTTGTATTAAAATATTTAAAATATTGTCTAATCAGCTAGTATAGTCAGCAATTTAACAACAAAATCATTTTATCTTTAGTCAACTAACGGTCAAAATAGTTCAAAGATCATTTTTAATCATTTCTCAAACTTCAAATTTAAAACCACAAGATTCAAATAGACACAAACTTCAAACTTAAAGAACCAAAAATGTATTTTGCCCAAAAACAACAATTCTCTTCAATTTAAACGACCCACCAGGCCGCCGTCGCGGCCTCTCAGAAATTTCTAGCAGACTTTGTACCCCACACTTCTCCATCTCCACCCTTTATTTTAAACAATTGAATATTTTCTATCAAGTTAACGTCATCATGTACATGTCACGACTCCCTCGTCATCCACCAAATCACACCAACTTCTCCAATAAACATACTCTAGTCCTGGTCCTTTCCGCCGGCCAGGAGTCATCAATACAAATTCTCTTATCTAAGCACAGTATCCTAATACTGTTTCTCTTTTGAATTAAATAATTAAATAATTAAATTATCCGGGCTCGTCGCTTGAAGAAAAATGTTAATTTATAGTTTGTGACCTAAAATCAAATGTGAAATCAATTTGGACGGTAGCTAATTATAGAGTGCACTTCATTTCCTTTCAAACGCATCCAGGTTTGAAATTTCAGGTCACATGGGTGGGCCAATGCCACTCCCGTTGCCTGCCTAGTCATTAAAAGTAAAGATGGATCATAAAAGGCAAAAGCTGACAATCGTCAAAGCTTGCAGTCTAAGTTGGGACCCCTGCCACCCATTTCTTACTAAGAAAAGTTTGGTCAATTATTTTTATTTTTATTTTAATTCGTGAGTGTCGAACCAACTTGAGCGCACCTCGACTAATCTCACAGGATAATTGTTTGACCCTACTACATTAAGTTTCCAAGGAAACTTGTACGATATTAATTCTAGGTAGTTGGTCAAGATGATTTGAACGCATTCCCTCTAAACCTTTTATTATTCTCAAGGTCTTTTTATTGATCACTAGGCCAATCCATAATGGTTACATCTTCCCTCACTTATAAATACTCGTTTCCATTGTCTACACACCATCTCCACTCTTTCTCACTTGCCTTTCAATTTCACTCTGTCACAAATGTATCTCCTTTTCAGTAGTCTAAAGAACATAAGCTCCGCTCACGACCAGCTTCACCAGAACACCACCACAACGATGTGGATGGGAGCAGCATCAATGGCGGGGTGGTGGGCAGCTGCTGGTCCAACCATAGCAAGCTTCATGTTTATGTGGGCTATGATTCAACAATCTTGCCCACAAGCAGTTCGTCATTTCTTTAAAAAATACTCACCAAGACTGAAGAACTACTTCCATCCTTACATACAAATCTCAGTCCATGAATATGCTGGTGAACGCCTCATGCGTAGTGAAGCTTTCATGGCGGTTGAGTCATGTCTCAGCAAGAATTCATCCAAAAGTGCCAGACGACTCAAAGCTGAGATAGGAAAAGATAGCACCAACTTGGTGTTGAGTATGGATGATCATGAAAAGGTGATGGATGAATTTCAAGGAGTAAAAGTAATGGTGGGTTTTAAACACGACAGGTTCACCAACAAATTCTGACAATTCATATCCAAATCCTGATAGGAGATACTATACACTCACTTTTCATAAGAGGTACAGAGATTTAATTACAGAAGCATACTTGAAGCATGTCTTGAGTGAAGGGAAAGAAATCAGAGTGAGAAACAGGCAGAGGAAACTCTTCACGAATGGTTCTGGTGGTAGATGGAGTTACAGCCACACCATGTGGAGCCACATAGTATTTGAGCACCCTGCAACGTTTGACACAATAGCAATGAAGGCAGAGAAAAAGCAGGAGATTATAGATGACTTGCTGACCTTCACTAGCAGCAAGGATTTTTATGCTCGAATTGGGAAGGCTTGGAAACGCGGGTATCTTCTATATGGTCCGCCAGGGACAGGGAAGTCAACTATGATTGCTGCAATGGCCAATCTACTAAACTATGATATTTATGACTTGGAACTCACTGCGGTGAAGAACAACACAGAGCTTCGGAAGCTTTTGATTGAGACGACAAGTAAGTCGATAATTGTGATTGAGGACATTGACTGCTCACTTGATCTTACAGGGCAGAGGAAGAAGAAAGAAGAAAAGTCCAAAGACGATGAGAAAGAAAAACCCTCCAAGGAATCTTCCAACAAAGAAGATGAAACCAGCAGCAAAGTCACTCTCTCTGGATTGTTGAACTTCATTGATGGAATATGGTCAGCCTGTGGTGGGGAAAGACTAATTGTTTTCACTACCAATTATGTGGAGAAGCTTGATCCAGCCCTCATTAGAACGGGCCGGATGGACAAACATATTGAGCTTTCTTATTGCAGCTTCGAGGCATTCCAAGTGCTTGCAAAAAATTACTTGAATTTAGAGACTCATCTGCTATTTGATCAAATTAAAGAATTGATCGGAGATGTCAAAATTACACCTGCAGACGTTGCAGAGAACCTCATGCCCAAGTCTCCAAAAGATGACCATGAGAAACTTCTTCGCAAATTGATCCAGAGTCTAGAAGGGGTAAAGGAAGCAGCAATCATGAGGGAATCTCAAGAAGTAAATCCTGCTGGTTTAACCAACTGATCTTTAATGATAAACTAAAGGTCCGTCTCCAAGTTGAATTTAGCACTCTCTGCTTTGTGTTTGTTAGGTTGGATTTTGGGGTGGGGGAACTTGATGAGAATAAAAATAGGTATTTTCTTTTATAACAGCTGATGATGCTACCATCATTTAGAATTCTAAAATCATCAGAAACAAAATCCATTAAATTGTACACTTGAACTGCAGCCAAAGCATCCGGATAAAAAATAACTAGAACCAAATCAGTATATTTTCATATTTTTGAAGGAGAGACATTTTTCACCATAAAAGATAATTGAAAAATCAAACAGCCATTTCAATTCCAGTATTAGGTGCACACTGATTGAATTAATAACAAAACCTTGCAGAAGAAAGAATGGACAAATTGCCTAAAGAAATCACAACAAAATATGTTTTACTCTCGACAGAAAATTCAAAATATGAAACACTAGGAGCAGCAAAATGCTTATAAAATGGCTTTGGAACTTGGTTGATCGTCCATATAACTGATATAAGAGTTTTTGTCACAAATTCATCCATATGGGTAAGGTTTTCAGCAGAAAAGACATTAAAGATTAATTCAGCTGTTTGACATCATTGATCATAGTGTTCCGGTCCATAAACTCCAATCTCGTATTTTTTTTTTTTTATATGTGTGAGTGTCTGGGCTAACTTGCGCGCACCTCGACTAATCTCACGGGACAACTGGCTGACCCTACTAGATTTGGTTTTCAAGGGAACTCGTAGAATATTAAATCCTAGGTAGATGACTATCATGATTTGAATCCATTACCTCTTAACTCTTTATTATTTTCAGGCCTTTATTGACCACTAGGTCAACCCACAATAGTTACTCTAAGGCCTAAGCTCATATTTTCTTCAAGAATGTAATGTTTCTCAAATAAAACCTAAACCCCATTTTACCTGCCCTGGCCAATTGTTCAAGTGGCTGTTCGTCTCTTCTGCAGCCATCTCCAAATACGTTGGATTGCCTGATATCCTGATCGCCATTATCATCGATCATCCAAATGTAGAACTCTCAGGGTTAGGACACTTCGATCCTGATTCAGAGAACTCTATCAGTAATGAAAATGAACACTATTGCTATTTCTAACAACTCTAATTCTTCAGCATCTTAAACCTAAAAACAAGACAAATTCAACAAGACATGGTCTAAATTGGTAATACAAAGAGATCAAAATCATTCACAATTGGTAACACAAATTTCGAATTCGAAAAGCGTAAGAATTATTGGCCAATTTAGAGTTCACCTGATCGCCGGCGTCCTGCGCGGTTTGTTGCGACCAAGCAACCGGCCGGACGTCTAGGAAGGTCGAAGGTTTGATGAGCGGTTTCCTATCCATCGTCGCCTCCGTCGCCTCTTGCTGAATTTCCTCTCATTTTGCTACCATAGTTAGAAATTTCCCTTCCCTCCGACGATGTCTCTCATTTTGCCGCCAAATTATTTTTTGGCTTCTCTTATAGAAGAAACCAAAGGCTAAAATAAATACATCACAGTCCCTCGTTTTTTTAGGCTTTTCTATTTAGTCCATAATCTTTTCAAATTTTCAGTTTTACCCTCTATGTATTCAAAAATTTCAATTAAATCCTTATCTTAAAATTTTCAATTTGGTTAATTGATGAGTCGGATTTCGTTGATGGTCGAACTTGGATTTCATGTGTTAAGTAACATTTGAATGACATATTTACGTAGTTAAATAATGTTAATAAAATAATAATTTAGTCGATCATTTTATGTGAAATTCTCTAATTGATAAATTTTATTAGATAAATTATTAAATTGAAAATTTTAAAAGATAGTGAACTAAAGTGAAAATTAACTATATAGATAGTATTTGTCGCTCTATTAAATCTGGTCTTATTTTTTTTTAATTTTTTTTTAATAAGGTGGAGGTGGGAATGGAAAAAAAAAATACTTTGTTTTGTTGACCGAGAAATTTCGGCCAATCAGCGGTCGCCACGTGTCTTCATCTTGGCCGACGGATCGAATAAACTTAACCGAGGAAATTCGGTCATAGCTCAATTGGGCTCGAAATCGAATCGGACTAAAAAGTTATTTAAATGGCAATTTGGCCCTAAGCCCAAAAATCCATTGGGCCCAGAACCCAAAAGTCCATTAGACCCAAGCCCATTGGATCCAAGCCCAAGCCCATTGGATCCCGGCCCAAGCCCACCCCACCAGGCCCATGAAAACTCTATGAATAGAGAGCTCATTCTTCATTTTCAAGGTTCAGAAAATTTCTACTCCTAAGAGCTCAGAGAGAATTCTCAAGCAACGAAGACTCCCTGAATCCTTGGAAGACTGAACGATCATCCAACGAGAACAAGTTGCGAAGCCCTCGATACAAATCCTTCAACATCGAGAACGATACAAATCCTTCAACATCGAGAACAAGCTGCGAAGCCCTCGATCAAAATTCAACATTGAGAACAAGCTGCGAAGCCCACACCCAAATTCAACATCGAGAACAAGCTGCGAAGCCCTCGATCCAAATTCAACATCGAGAACAAGCTGCGAAGCCCTCAATCCAAATTCAACATCGAGAACAAGCTGTGAAGCCCTCAATCCAAATCCAACATCGAGAACAAGCTGCAAAGCTCTCGATCCAAATTCAACATCGAGAACAAGCTGCAAAGCCCTCGATCCAAATTCAACATCGAGAACAAGCTGCAAAGCTCTCGATTCAAATTCAACATCGAGAACAAGCTGCAAAGCCCTCGAAACAAATCCAACATCGAGAACAAGCTGCGAAGCCCTCGAGATACATTTACATTTGAGAGAGAAAGAATCAGAGGATCAAACATTAGAAATTGTAATCCACTACGCACTGATACATACAATTAAATACAAATTCAAATTTCATTTACACGTGTCGAATTTCCGTCCGTCGTTCGAAATCTCGTGTGAACAATAGGAATTAAAATTTAAATCATAAAAAAAAAAAAAAAAAAAAAAAAAAAAAAATTACTTGCAAACATTTGAGCCCAATATATAGAGTTAGAATTGAACTTAAGATATCTTAGGTCCCGTTTGTCATTGTGTTGGGAGAAGTAAAAATCGATTGTTGGAGAATTTTAACCGTGTAAGTTGTTTGGTAAATCTGATTATTTATTAATTTATGTAAAATCAATTTTCAATTTACTTTAAAAAATCAGTACATACTAAGCTTTTGGATTCTGGTTCCCTAAAAATATGTCATATTCTCGAACTCTATTTTAAAATTTTCAAATTCATCCTTCAATTTTTTTTTATTTTTTTCTTCCATGTTTATGTTATACCAACGAAATAAAAATCGATTTAAGTTTTTTTAACAATTATTTTTTCTAAACTTTTATCAAATAATTAAAATTGAACAAAGTTATTTGACATTTAAATCATATAAATATTAAAAAAATCATTTTATAATAAATTTAAATATTAAACATCAATATAAATATAATTGAAATAATATGTTCACTTTAATAATTATAGCTAAATCGTAGTAATTTAGTATTAATTTAGTATTAATTTAATTTTTGGAGTTTAAAGTTAGAATTTACCAAACACTAATTTACTTCTCGTTATAGCTGATTTTTTCAAAAGTAAAGTTAACAACAATCATTTTAAAAGCTACCGCAATCTTAAACGGAGTCTTTAGTCATTATTCGGTACATCAGTTAAGTTATGTTCTTGTTGAATGATGGATTGAACCAATAAATTAAAAATGAATTGAATTAGAAGAACTAATAAAACTTTAAGATTATAAAACTATATCTCCCTCATGCCTTCAGCCTCGGTTCAACCTTTCTTTTAATCGATTTTTTTTTTTTGTTTTTTTTTTTTTTTTGTTTTTTTTGTTATAAGTGAATTGTTCAAACTTTCTTTTATATAAATATATAAAAAGAAACTGAAACTTGAAATAATAATTCGATTATTTTGTTTCATAATAATTATAGATTTTTTATTAAATTAAATTACTTAACATTTTTTTAATAGAACTAATTTACCTACATTTTAAAATATTTGTATTAATTTTTATTTATATTTGACATGAACTAATTTACTCCATAATGGATTGGCAAATAAATATGTCTAAAACTGTATTTTTCCCCATCGAAAAAAAATCAAAATGAACTAATAAAAGACTTATCAAGTGAACGAAAGAATAGTCTGTTTACTTCCGAATCCGACAAACACGTTCACATTTATTCTTAAAAAAACTAATTTTCTCAATAGTAATGGATATTAGGTAATCTAATGACGTAACTAATTTAGATATTTAAAAAGAAAATAATCAATTTATACTTTTTTTTTTTACTTTGGATACAACTCTAAATTAATGATGCTATCAATTTAAACTCCGAACTTTTGTAACCGTATCAATTTACACATTTTATTAAAATTTTATTTTAAAAACGTTAATTTAGACACGTAGAAACTTATAACTTTAGTAATTAAACCCCTAAACTTTGAATCAATTATATGAAAGTTTAGGAGTTTAATTGATAAATTATAAGTCTACATACGTGTGAAAATTAACATTTTTTTAAGAAATGATGTAAATTGATATACTTACGAAAATCCAGAGTTTAAATTGATAAAATCATTGACTTAGCGTTTTAATTAATACCACGTTGAAAGAGTAAAAATTACCTTAAAAAAACTAACGACATAATGGATATTAGGTAATCTAATGATGTAACTAATTTAGATATTTAAAATGAAATAATCAATTTATACCTTTAAACTTTGAATTTTGTATCAATTAAAATCTTAAAATAATGATGGTATCAATTTACACATTTTGTTAGAATTTTATTTTAAAAACGTTAATTTAAATACGTTGAGACTCATAACAATTAAACTTCTAAATTTTGATAAGTGAGTTAATTATATGAAAATTTAGGAGTTTAATCAACAAATTATAAGTCTACACATGTAGGAAACTAACATTTTTCTAAGGGAGCGTCACTTACCAAATTTTAAGGTTTAAATTGATACAATCATTAGAGTTTTAATTAATACAACCTCTAACATTTTAGGGTTTAAATGGATACAATCCGAAAGTTTACAAAAAAAATAATAATAATAATAATAATAATAATAATAATAATAAATAATGATGTAATGGATATTAGGTAATCTAATGAGGTAACTGATTAACCTTTAAAAATAGAAGCGCTTTAAACAAATTCTTTCAAAAAAAAAAAAAAATAGAAGCGCTTAGTTTTCTTCTTCACTATGTCCAAAAATTCCAACTCATCATTTCTTCTTTCTTCCTCCCTCTGTTCCCATGGATTCCACTTCCAGAAGCCGGAAGAAAAATGGAACCTCAAATTCCGATGACTCTGACGGCGGATGCAACAACAAGGTGGTCGTCAGAAGGAGGCCGCCGACGATAACAGAGCTTTTGACATCCACAAGCTCTACACTCGCGACGATCATGTTCGCGTGGACGATCATCCGCCAATATTGCCCTCACAACCTTCGTCATTATCTCCATAAATTTTTAGGCAAAATCATCGATTATGTCTATCCTTATCCATACGTTCGAATCTCAATCTACGAATTCGTCGGCGAACGCCTCACTCGAAGCAGCGCCTTCGCCGCGGTTGAAGCTTATCTGAGCACTAAACTTTCCGACGACGCGAGAAGACTCAAAGCCGATGTAGGTGAAATCAAGAACAATTTCTCACTGAGTATGGATGAGTACGAAAGAGTCACCGATGAGTATGAAGACGCCGAAGTCTGGTGGACTTTGAGCAAAATCTCCGGATCGACGAAGAAATCCACCTCTATGTATCCAGAGCCCGATCGGAGATTCTACCAACTCAAATTTCACAAGAAACATCGAGAACTTGTAATCGAATCGTATTTGAAGCATGTATTGAAAGGAGGGAGAGAAATCAAAGTGAATCAAAGGCAAAGGAAGTTGTACACTAATGGAACCGGAAATCGGTGGCTAATTCACCGGCAATCGACGATGTGGAGCGAAGTTTACTTCGAGCATCCGGCAAGTTTTGACACAATCGGCATGGATCCAGAGAAAAAACAAGAGATCATAGAAGATTTACTGACATTTAGTGAAAGCAAGGATTATTATGCTCGAATCGGCAAGGCGTGGAAACGAGGTTACCTTCTGTATGGCCCGCCAGGGACAGGGAAATCGACGATGATCGCCGCCATGGCGAATTTGTTGAACTACGACGTTTACGATTTGGAATTAACGGCGGTGAAGGACAATACAGAGCTTCGAAAGCTTCTAATTGAGACGAAGAGTAAATCGATAATTGTAATTGAAGATATCGATTGTTCACTCGAACTCACCGGACAAAGGAAAATCAAGAAGGAAGGAGGCTCGAAGGAGGAGGAGAAAGAGAAAGAAAAGCAAATTAAAGAACCTTTGAAGAAAGAAGATGAAGATATCAAAAGTAGAGTGACTCTGTCTGGATTGTTGAATTTCATCGACGGAATTTGGTCGGCGTGCGGCGGAGAGAGGTTGATCGTCTTCACGACAAATCACGTGGAGAAGCTTGATCCGGCCTTGATTCGAAGGGGTCGAATGGACAAACACATCGAACTTTCTTATTGTAGCTTTGAAGCTTTCAAAGTGTTGGCGAAGAACTACTTGAATGTTGAAACACATGAGCTTTTTGGAGAGATTCAAGAGCTTATCAAAGATGTGAAAATTACTCCGGCGGATGTTGCAGAGAATCTCATGCCAAAGTCACGGCAAGAAGTGGCTGAGAATTCGCTTCGTAGGTTAATTGGAAGCCTGGAAGAGCTAAAGAGAGCGACAGAGATGGAGAAAGAAAAGGAAGCAAAAAAGGCAGAAAATTCAAAAGTGTCTCTAGAGCCAGTCAAGAGGGAAACTTTAGAGTGATGACTGATTGGTCTCCATTTTGTCTCAGACTTTATATATCACATTGTAATGAACTATTAGGTAATAAAGAAAAAAAAATAGCCAAAGCATCTATCTCCCGACGCAATGTGTGTCGGGAATTCTTTTCTCCTAAGGTCGTCGGGCTAAAACTTCTCCCGACGCAGTATGTATGTGTAGGGAGAAAAGAATTTCCGATGCAAGGAATGCTTAGAAAATAATAATGGGTCGACATAACTGATGTGTGTCGCGATAAATTCTCAGCATTTTTTGCGTCAGAGAAAACCTTTGTCGATGAAATATTAGTTTTTCCCGACGCAATTGTGCGCTTGAAAAAGTAAAAAATGATGTAGTGTAACCAATTGAGCTATACTCAGATTAACAAGTTAGATCCCAACACAGATGTGTAGTTAATAGCAAACCTACAACTAATGATATGGGAGAAGATGAAATATGATCACTATTTAAGCGTTTATTAATGAGATAATCTCACACTAAAAATGTTATGGAAGCACCATATCCTTAAAATAAGTAAAATGTATTTTCTATGCTACTAAGTAAATCGTAATTTTGCCAACATGAAGTCCTTCCTTAGCAGACTTTGGTCACAATCCATGACCTCTTAGTCACAGCCACAACCTTATGTCAATTGAGTTATGTTCGGTTTGGCTACAATCTTGGCTTTTGCACCCTCCAAAATCAAAAGTTGTTTAAATGTATATAGAAATAAAATAAAAAATTACGCGGAAAATATTCCTTAGCAATAACAAAGATATTAAATTTATGTCGACATGTGAATATTTTTATTGACATTTCCACATGTTCATGAATTCCACATCGATACAGAGGTGAATCGACATTTTTTATTATATTGTAAAAAATCGATGAGATATTAACAAAAATAACACCAAAATATAATTTAGGGTGAATATAATATTGACAATAAGTAATTTAGCTCGTTTAAATAGAGTAAAAAATTTATGCAAATGTATATAATTAGTGCGGAGATTGAACTCATGACATGCTAGTCAAACCCACCATCTTACGTAAATTTTCATAAAAAAACTATGTTATCGACATTTTATGATATTTCCTTCTACATTTTTTTACTTGGTAATAACTTTTTTTATATATATAAATATATATATTATAAAAAATAATATATATTTTTTTTCGTACGAAAATACAAATCTGATGGAAAAAAAAAACAGAAACCTGCACAAAATCATGCGATTCTTCAACGAATTTTTACTTTTTTTTTACTTTATTTATCTTTGGCTACCATTCTTCAACCTTTTTCCATCATCTTCTTCTTCCTCCCTTCTCTTCACTAATTCCATGGATTCCTCGCAGAAGAAGAACAGAACTTCAAAATCTCACCGCCGCGGCAATGCCATCGTCAGAACCACCTGGCCGCCGACGATCATGGAGCTTTTGGCATCCACAAGCTCTACGCTCGCTACAATCATGTTCGCCTGGAAGATCCTCCGCCAGTACTGCCCTCACAGTCGATCCTTATCCCTACATTCAAATCGCAATCTACGAATTCTCCGGCGCACGCCTCAATCAAAGCAAAGCCTTCACTGCGATTGAAGCTTATCTCGGCAGTAAACTTTCAGACGACGCCAAAAGACTCAAAGCTGTTGCAGGTGTAAGCAAGAACAACTTCTCATTAAGTATGACGACTACGAAACGGTTATGGACGAGTATGAAGACGCAGAAGTTTGGTGGACTTTGAGCAAAATCGCCGGATCATCAAAGAGCTCCACCTCGGATCCCGATCGGAGATTCTACCAACTCAAATTTCACAAGAAGCATCGACAACTTGTTAAGCAATCGTATTTGACTCATGTATTGAAGGAAGGGGGGGAAATTAAAGTGAATTGTAGGCAGAGGAAGCTGTACACTAATGGAATCGGAACTCGGTATTTTCAGGAATGGCTCGAAGTAAACTTCGAGCATCCGTCGAATTTTGACACAATCGCCATGAATCCAGAGAAAAAACAAGAGATTATAGAAGATTTGCTGACATTTAGCAGAAGCAAGGATTATTATGCTCGAATCGGCAAGGCGTGGAAGCGAAGTTACCTTTTGTATGGTCCGCCGGGTACGGGGAAATCGACGATGATCGCCGCCATGGCCAATTTGCTGAACTATAACATTTACGATATTGAGTTAACCTCGGTGAAGGACAATACAGAGCTTCGGAAGGTTCTAATTGAGACGACGAATAAATCGATAATTGTAATGGAAGATATTGATTGTTCACTCGAAGTCACGCGGCATAGGAAAATCAAGAAGAAAGCTCGAAAGATGATAAGGAAAAAGTACATTCCATGAAAAGCAAAGTGACATTGTCTGGATTGTTGAATTTCATCGACGGACTTTGGTCGGGCGTGTGGTGGAGAGAGGCTGATCCTTTTCACGACAAATCACATGGAGAAGCTTGATCCGACCTTGATTCGAAGGGGTCGAATGGACAAACACATCGAACTTTCATATTGTAGCTTTGAAGCTTTCAAAGTGTTGGTGAAGAACTACTTAAATGTTGAAACACATGAGCTTTTTGGAGAGATTCAAGAGCTTATCTTGTGAAAATTACACCGGCGGATGTTGCAGAGAATCTCGTGACAAAGTCGCGGTAAGAAGGTGTTGAGAATTCTCTTCGTAGATTAATTGGAAGCCTCGAAGAGCTAAAGAGAGCGGCTAAGGAGGTGGAGAATAAAAAGAAAGCGAAAAAAATAGAAGAATAAAAAGACTAGTCTTCAAAGACCATCAATGATGATTCTTTCTTCTTTTTTTAGTTCAACAATTGCAGGACGATGATCAATCATTTTGGATGATAATAGTGTTATATCCACCTAACTGTAAGTGAATTATTTGTTAGTTTTACCTCTTAAGTTTTATTTTTAGTTATCACTTGTAGTTGTAGTAGACTTGACAAATCTTCAAGCTGGTTCGAAGAATGGCTGCTGTTTCTCCTGAGATACCTTCAGATTTGAATTCAAGTTACAGAACCTTATACATTCTGTAGCTTCCAGAACAACAATTACAAACTTGGCAAACAAAAATCTATCCCAAAATACCAAACAAAAAACTATCTCACAACTAAGTTAAAATAAGCTCAGAACAATGGAGGAAACCAAAAAAAAAATAGTTCTTTTCAATAGTAATTGGACCTTTAACATGCAGTGCCCTTCCATATCAACCATGTAATCAGCCACAACTCATGAGCAGCAGCAGCACATAAGTGAGTAGGAGGACCACCAGGCTGCTCCATGAGTTTGCCGACCGACTTGCACGAGATGGAGGGGACGGCGTTGGACCGGAGCTTCCAACCGTTGATGTTACGTTTTCCAACGAGCAAGTGTATTTACAACGACTAGGTGGGACGACCCTGTAAACTCCACTGCTTGTTAGAATGTAAATGTCCTTGTCATTGTCCTCGCCGAATGAGAAGACATAACCCAAGGCTGGAAGAGAGCTTCCTGGAGTGGAACTGCAAGGTATAGGAGAATCAGGTGCACAACTGAAAGGAATCTCATTTGTGGTAAAGTTCCCACTGATTTCTGGGTTTTCAGCTCCAGCCCATATAGCAGAAGCATACAAATCTCCATACAAGTACCTGCTCAAAAACAACACAGAGACTGGCTTAAAATGATTCTTTCTTCCCCCCATCGATATTTGCATCTTCCTGAACATTCATTTCAGCATATGTACGTACCTTCCATACATACACGGATCGGTCTTAGATCGATAGAAATAACCCCCTGTTATTGATGCAGAACCTACATTCTTGCTTATTGCAGAATGGCTGTAGCCCATCACTGGGAAGATTGGATTTATGGAATCTACAGGTGTAGATCCTCCAGGGGCTGAATTTGTAACAAACAAAAGAGGACCCTCGTAAACACGCCAGCCATAGTTTCCGCCCTTCGTGATGATGTCCACCTCTTCATATTTATCCTGTAAGAACAGGTAGAGCGATTTGAAGTGTTGTTCATACAGAGTAGCTAATAAACTATAAACATTCTAATGTAAAAGGTATTGGAGGTTATCAAGATGCCACTACTCATAACTCTGTTCCCGGAGAAATTACAGGTTTGTTCAAACTCTAGTTGAAACTTGAACTGCCACAACATCCATTTCAGAACAGAATTGTAAGAGTGATATTCGAACCTGTCCAACATCTCCACACATGAAGTAGGAAGGTCTTTCTGAATCGAAACTGCAGCGCCAAGGATTTCTCAATCCATAAGCCCATATCTCCGGCTGCGCTCCTTGATCTTCCACAAATGGGTTATCTTTAGGAATAGAATAGTTTCCCCATAGATCAAGTTTATCGATATCTTCTGGACCTGTACATACAAATATGAGAACAGTACAAGGGGAATTATATACTCGAATTTATCGGAGAATAGTCGGGATGAAGATGAGATGAACAAATAAATTAAAAAGGTCCGACTCCACCAACTGCAGTGGGCAGAATGCAGAGAGAACAACTTTAACCATACATGAATCCCTGCCTTGAGCAGTGAATTCGAGTCATTTGCTAATAAAGGCAATTCAAAACTGGTAGATTTTAAGCGCCTCTTAAACTCAAGACATGGTTGGTTTTGTGCATGAAAACACATCTCTTGCCCCTTTTCTTTCTTCAAAGGAAGATGAGAAGGAAGAACATGGAGGACGTTATTAAAAAATTGGACAAAAATCAATTTATACCCCTAAATTTTGGGAGTTGTATCAATTTAAACCCTAAACTTTGAGAAGTGTATCAATTTACACCTTATGTTAGATTTTATTTGAAAAACGTTAATTTAAACACGTGAAGACTTATAATTTTAGCAATTAAACCCCTAAACTTTCATAAACTTTCATAAGTGAATCAATTGTATAAGTGAATCAATTGTATGAAAGTTTAGGGGTTTAATTGATACAATCATTAGTTTAGGATTTTAATTGATACAATCTCCACAGTTTAAGGGTATAAAATGATTTTTGGCCTAAGAAATTGATCAAAGATGTACGGAAAACCAAAACTTCTCAATGGAAGTACAGTAAAAATTTAAGACTTACTTGGAAAGTTATTGATATCAAGCCTCATAATTTTCCCAAGCAATGACTTCTTGTTCTGGGAAAAATTGTAAGGATCACCTTGACCGCCACCGTCTCCCATCATGAAGTAAAGATAACCATCTGGCCCGAAGAGTATCTGTCCTCCATGATGAGCAGTAAATGGAAGACCAATCGTGATTATTCTTCTTACTTCTGATGGCTTTGCAGTTGTTGCCTGAAAATAAGAATTGGCATTCCTTAAGATCCCATAAGTTAAAACCCAGGAAGCATACAAAAATATGTGAAGTGTTTAGAGATTTGTACCAATGAAGGCTGGGATGCACTACCGTTAACAGTGTACTCTGCGACAACACTTTGATGCTGACATGGTTGGGATCCACTATCAGGTGGTAGTTTTGAAGGATCACAATTAACGTCGGAATTACAAGAACATCTTCCAGAGCACCCTGGCCACTTAACCTTGTCACAATTGAAAGAAGCAAAGAATCTTCCATTTTGTGCAAAGTTTGGATGAAATGCAAGGCCCATCATGCCAAATTGAGTATCTAAATTAACTTCATCGGTTAAATCTACAAACGGTTTAGATTCCTCAAGCCCCAACACTCCTCCTGACCCCATCTCGGGAATAGTTGCTAACCAAACCTTGCCCGCTTGGCTAGAGAAGAATGCACGGTTAGATCCATCAGGATGGGCCACCATATTCAGGTAAGATCCATTTCCAATTTTCTCAAGACATAAGCCATGTGGAGGAGGGCTAGGAGGTTCGGTGTTGTTAAGGGAAACAGGTTCACCAACAAAGCAGACTGATTCTTCAGTGGACGCTCCGCCAAAGGCATTGCAAAAGTCGGTTTTTGACTGCCAGAGATCTGAGAGCTTGCTAGTACTGGAGTTAGTAGGTACTCCAGCTCGACCCTGTAATGAAGGGGCAAATGGGGAGTTGGCTATGGTTACATTTTGGCATGTATCCCATACTGTAGAGCAGAAGTCAGTAGCAGTTTGGTTGGATTGTGGTGAATTTTCTGAAGTGGAGTTGCAGAGAAGAGGAACGGGCCTAGGCGTTGAATTGACTTTATATAGATCACCAGAAAATGGATCACACCTCTGAAGATATAATAAAAAGGATGAAAAAATTGGTAAAGCTCGAGATACGGATACTACAAGTAAAATAAATGCAAGATGATCATCTAACAAGTCCAAGGAGTCAACCATTTAAACTAATGTCCATATTAGGCTTAATAAGCTATGGTAAATCCTTATTTGTATACAAAAGTAGAAAAACTATATTCACAGTATTCATCCCAAAACCTTGATGTCCTTCCGCAGCCTCAAATGAATGGTATAATTGTGTACTTCCAAACTTGTTGAGGCTGTTTGATAATTATGGTAACATAAAAGTTACAAGTGTAATCAAAATCCAAGCCGAATTTTGAAACCAAAAAAAAAAAAAGTTAAGAGAGGTGAAAACCCTAGTAAAGAATATGTGAGGAAACAAGCACGATTTTCAAAAAGAGAAAACTAAACTAAAGATACGAAATCGTTATCAAACAAGATCTTAGTTACTATCACAACATGACAGAATTCTTACAGAACCTCCTCAAAAGCTTCAGGCAAACAGGACTTTTTATTCCAACTACAGTTAAAGAAAATACATAACAAAAAAGAACAATCACCAAGACTAGCCATATACTAAGCTAAAATATCCTAATCTAAAAGAAAGGGGAAATTTTCTGTTTTCTTTTGGGGATCAACAAGTCTTACCGCACAGACAATGGATTTGATAAGGGAAGCACAGGCAGGATCAGAAATGTCCATCCCTTGGAACTGTCTCTGTATAACCCCATCTTGTGTAGAATTGCAGCAAACACTCCCGTTATAAGGACAAAACTTCAATGTAGAGTTCAAAGTAAAGGGCGCCGCTACACCAATTAAACCAGAGAAAGATAAAAAAAAAATATCACAAGATGTCAACAAGAAACTAAAACACCAAAACAGAAAAAGGGTATTGAGATTCGAGACAGTAGAATTAGTAAAAAGTATTAAACCAAATAAAAGAGGAAAACAAAAACCTACTTGAATCAGAGCATAAGGGAAGTGAAACTGCAGGATGAACAAGCAGCAGCAGGCCACAGAGGAAGAAGATGCCCCCAATAAAACGCCCCATATCACCAAACAGATAAATGAAAGAGAGAAGAGAGAAATATATAGATAGAGAGAGACTTTCTTCAGTCCATCTCTCGGGATAAGCTCAAGAAAACCAGGGCATACGGTAGGAAGATTGTAAATAGGCCAACTAAAAAAGGGATGTCAGCATTTCAAGCTAAAAGAAAAGACTAAGGAAAATAATGAGAAAGCATAAGAAATTGGAGTAAACAACATGGTGTCCATGACTGAGTTCAAACTTTCATACCCTTTTCTCACTAGGAGAAACCCATCTGTATTTTCTATCTCTCTCTCTCTCTAACAGTTGGAATTTGTTTAATCCAGCTTCTGGAAGTAAACCCATTTTCAAATCCCGCTGTCTCTATCCAGAAATGATAAATTACAGATTCTATCACAAACCCTTCATCGAGATTTCGACAATGTTTCCATTCAACTCATACGAATAATAATAATAGAAGGCTATATAATATCAAATTCTCAAAGCTTCTTTTATTATGTATATCGAAGACCAAGGTTTAACAGGAAAAGTCTATGTCGTTGACTTTACCTGCCGAATTGAATAGGGTAGTTGAGAAATCCACTGGTTTTCAGCTCGAAATTCAATTCGGATATGGCTATCCGGTGAATTATTATGCATCGCCATTGTTCCACCCGATGTTTTCCGAACCAACTCCACCAAAAAGTGAACTGAAGGACCAAAAGTTTCAAATTGCGGAGGAACCCACTTCGATTTAATATTAGGGAAAATCCAGAACTTCAACGATCAGTTTCACATCAGGCGTGACGAATATGGTTTTGAATTGTCAAAAGAGACCATATTTTTTTTTTTTTTTTTTTTTTTGGGTTAAATGAACAAAAAAATACTTTTTAATTATGAGCCACTTCAAAATTTGAAAAGTTTCATTTTATTCTTTGAAGTTGTTTCAAAACAATCATTGAAGACTTTTACCAATAAATTCATGGACGAAAAATGTGTGTTTGTGTCGTTATGTGAACAAATCATAAACTAAAGAACAGAAAATTAGAGACGGAGAGTTGGAAAGAAGGAAGACTACAATAGATATGATTACATTACAGATGTCTTTATTTATATTTTCATGTATATGTTTGGATTTGTTCACATAAGAAAACAAAAAAAAAATTGTCTATAAATTTAGGGACAAAACCTACAAATGTTGTTTTGAAGGTTAAAATGGAACTTTTTGAAGTTCATATGTATAATTGAAACCAACTTAGTTCAGAGGTAATTTTGTTAATTTCACTTCTTTTTTTTTTTTTTTGACAATAATTATCATATATGGAGACTCGAAACTCCGACTCTCAAAGAAAGGAGCACAAACGAGCTAAGCCCATGTGGGCAATTACAGTTTGTGTTTGAAAAATAATAAATAAACATATGAAATTTAAAGAAAATAGTGATATAAATATAGATAATAGAAGAGTTTGACTTTGCCTCTCTCATTTTGGGATTTGAAAAACATCATGTGATTATTTGTCCATATGATTAGCAATGTTGTAATACTGCTTAATCTTCTTATTTATACAGCACGTTATTAGAAGTATCTTGATAATTAATTAGCAATTGTCCACATGCAATGGTTTCAGGTTAAACAAAAGAATCCAAATATTTTTTATATTTTGTAATTTGGACGGTTTGTACTATGACCCAGCAATTCTTTATTGAGCACCTAAAGAAGTTAGTGGCCTGTTCTTTAGTGCAAGTCCAAGTAAGAGATGATGATCAAATAATGGAATTAGACATAAATTCAAAGGTAAATAATTGCAGCTTGTCATGTCCAAACAAACAGTTGTGCGTACCTCGACTAATCTCACTCAAAAATCGTCCAATCCTACTATATTTGATTGATAAGAAAATTTATAGAATATTAAATTTTAAGTAGGTGCCACAATGATTCGAACTCATTCCCTCTAAGCACTTCATTATTCTCAAGGTCCGTCTTTATTAAGGATTAAGCCAACATAGGATGGTTTATCCTTTTGAAATAACTTTACTCATATACTTGAAAGCTAGTCAAACAGTTAAGTAAAGGTAAGATCATCTTGGAATCTATTCAGAGATAAAATCTGATGAACAATTTCCAATATTTCCAAAGTATAAAAATGTCTACATGACACAATATAAGGCCTAAGTTAATGCCCCTATCAAGAAATGCAGCAGTGCCACTAATGCAGGTATATGCTACCCACCCTTTGATTGCAGCAAAGCAAACCTTGAAGACAGAAGGCAATGATCGTACCCAAATTGTCCTCAGTTCTAGAGAAGTACAAGCCATTTGTTTCTCCTCCCTTTCGAATACACGTGCTGCCTCCGTTTCCCATATAAACCAATTCAACGTCTCATTCGTCAAGAGCGCCGAGGGCTTTCATGTCCTCCAAAAATGCCATATATGAGTCATCAATACTCTGTTTCTTTGGGGCGGATGATGAGCTGATTAACTCTGGCTTCCCTACAATAGGAGCTGCGGGCAGGGACGGTGCTGCTGCAGGGGATGGAGAAGGCTTCGGTTTCGCTTTTGGAGCTGCAATCTCTCTTCTCACTCTTACGGATGCAGGAACCTGAATAAGTGGCAGGATATAAGTTTGGAATGTCAGAGTAAGTTGATATGTTTCTGAGGTTAGAGCAGAATAAGATAAATTGTACAGTAAAGCTTTCTAATTCCCAAATGCCATGGATCAAAGCTACATGTTGGTTCAGGTAGAAGTAGAACTGCTTATGTTCTATATACTGCTATTTTTTTCTTTTATATATCCGTGAGTGTTCAGACCAGCTTACGTGCCTCGACTATTCTCACGGGACAACTGTCTGACCCTACTACATTTGGTTGTCAAGGAAACTCGTAGGATGTCTAGGTAAGTGGCCACATAGTTTGAATTCATTCCCTCTAAGCCCTTTATTATTTACAAGTCATTGACCACCAGGATTATGGTGGTTTATATACTATTTTACAGACCACTTGTAGAATAATATTACAATATAGGCAAAAACATCTCGACGCATAAATGACATGTCTAGCAACAACATCATAAATTTATCCTACTTCCATGCTCAGGTAGCTAGAACACTTGTCAAGGGGGAGCTACAAGAGCATTCCCTTGACCAGGCCCCAATTCGCTCACCTTTTATAATACATTTCAAAAGGTGGACCTTCTTCTAAATGTTCTTCGCTAATAATGAAGTTATTAAGAAACTTACTTATGTTGGGTTGAAGGTCAAAGTTTCAAGCTAGGAAAGCACACAGCCAAACTATGAAAAATATAATCAGTTTAAGTAGCTGGCTAATTAAAAATTATAGCTATCTTCTTGAAATATATTTCCTTGGCATCCTTAGCATATAGTATCCCTTCCCCTGAGAGCTTGCCAGCCATATACAACAGCTTCCAGCTTGGAATATTTTATATTAAACTCGCTCATGAAGGACAAGTTTGTGATAATAACTAATAAGCAATAGCGATGGTGTACCCTAACACATTCCAGCATCAATGACTGCAAATTTTAAGATCAAATTGCACCAGATTAACATATTAAGTCTACTTACCATTGCTGTAAGTTCTGGAGTGTGCTGAGCGAGTGGGCGCTTAACAACAGTAGACGCAGCAGATTTAACATACGAGGGCTTTTGAGGGACATGTGCCATATGTGCATAATGGTCGTCTTCATGAAAAGTGGGAGGAGGACCAGGAGGAAGAGGTGGTCTCATCATGGGTGGAGGTCCAAGGGGAGGCCCAAATGGGGGCCCTGCCATTAATGGGACCATCATTCCAGGCGGGAGTGGGAGTCCAGGCGCAGATAATGTTGGCCGCATATCTGGCGGAGGTGGAGGTGGGGGAAATCGAGATATTCCGGGGGGTAATACATCAGGCTGCAAGGTTGGTATCAATGAAGGCCCAGGTACTGGAGGAGGTCTTGGAGGTGGAGGTGGAGGAACAAGTTTAGAAATGTCTTTAGTCACTGATGAATTATTTGTCTCCTCATCACCTGATACACCTTCAGACTGATCACTTGCTGGCTTTGGTGGCATCCCAGGTGGGGGAGGAGGTGGCGGGAGAGTAGCAGGTACCTAAATGAATGAGACCAATAAGAATGTTAGCTTGCTAACAGTGATTATTAATAAGTACTACGGTTTCTGTAATTAAATATATACAACATGCATATAGCTTTTTTCTCCGCCCAGACAAGTAAACTAAAGAAACCAGGAGCGAGGCTTGTATAACTTATCTCAATTCTCAGTGTAGTCAGCCTCAGCCTCAGCCACTTTCAGTTTCATTCCATGTTAAGGAGAAGTTAAACATAGAAATTACCTGAGCTGGCCCTTTGGAGGTTGAATCATCCAAAAATGCAGGCTGACTTCTCTCCTTTTCACCTTCACTGATTCCAGGAGGGTGCATCATAGTAGACTGCTGCAGAGATGGAGGCAGCAAAAAGGAAGGGCGACCCGCAACTAGTTCCCTTGGTGGAGGTCCAGGAGGTGGTGGAGGCAACGGTGGCAAACCCAAGTTTGATGCTACAGGCTTAGGTGGTAATGGAGGTGGAGGAGGTAGAGGTAAAGAATCAGGTAGAGCAGGACCATCAGCAGAACCCATTTTAGCAGAGTCTGGCAAAGGAGGGGGTGGGGGAGGTGGAGGTACAGCCAAGGGAACATCCTCTGGCTCCATGTTTGAGGATGATGCAATATCACTTGTAGAAGCTTCAGATAGAGGAACTCTTGGTCCTAAAGTTGGTATTCAGACAAAAATTTAGTGAAACATAGAAATATAAAAACACCCATGTAAATTTCTGCTTTACTACAAGATTGAAGAGGAAGTTAACTTACCAATTGATGATTTAAACATTGGAGGCTTCCCAGGTGGTGGAGCTCCAGTGGGATTTAGTGTGGGGTGGTGGTAAACAGAGTCCTGAAGTGGCAGAAAAGTATCAAATATAAATGATAAATCCAGAAATGCAATATAAGGAAAAACAAGAATGGCCAGATAATCAATTAGAGTTTGCTCACTTCAGGATTCGGATGTTTTGCTCTCTCTTCTTCCTCTTCAGTTGTTCGTCTCCTTGGAGGTCCCAAATGACTGGCCAGAAGACAAATTACAGAGCCTGAATTAAACCCTAGTATATTTCCAAAAGGGAAAAATGATTTAACTGCATGAAGAGCAACACACTAATGGGCAAGAGAGCCTTTCGTACCTGAACATAACTGGGGCCTCGCCCTTGTCCTTCATTTTATCTTCATATTCCTGTCCAAGAGAGAATGGCAAAATGATTGCTGGGATCAAAGCTTGCTGTCAATGTGCAAACTAAAGGAAAACCACGTAGTTGAATATACTGAATGCTTAGCTCGCATAATAGTTATAACTTATAACATACCCAGTGAATGCAAGAACACAAGACCATAGGTGAAAGTGTGAAACAGGAAATACTTGAATAAAATTAACATGAGTGTGTGTGTGTGTTTTAAATAATCATCATTACAGGGGACCAGCTTCTCATTGACAATGACAATTATGTCTCACATCTTAGTGATAAAATAACTTTTATTGATGAGATTTCTCGAGAAGTTATTATATACAAAATTACCTTCCTCTTCTTTATTACAAGATTAAGAGTATCCTCTAACTGTCTTTTCTTGTGCTTTCTAGCTTTATCAAGGGCACCATCGGCCTCTGCACAAAACATCAGAGAGACAAAAAAGATGAAATGAGAAAGCTTGTACTCTAAAAAGATAAAAGGAAAAATAGAAAACTCTAGTCAGTAAAATTATCTGTCACAATCATAGATAAAATTTGAAAATCAAATCCAACTCCAAACACCTTGATGCTGCTCACGAAGAATCAAGATAATAAAATAGGCCTCTCAAATCAACAAAGAAAACTGAAGAACCCATCTGGGATTAAGTGAATAAAGATTGCAACTTACTCATCATTTCCAGCTTTTGAATTTGATCCTTGATTGCATCAGGATCTTTCTTCAAAATCCCCACCTCCCTTACCTTCTTTCTTTCTTTCTTATTCTGGTAGGCACACATAACAGCTGTTATTAGAGGTTATTGATTTTAATCCAATCTTGGACAGACACAGCACAAAAACACTAATAACCATAAGAGGGCCAAAAGTAAAGGGATTTACATGATTCACAAAAAGATTTAGTTTTTTCCTAATATGTACAAATAACTTCAATCTCCAAAGTTCTAAATTCTTAAATTCCTAAAAATGCACAAAGCTTAAATTCAATGTCATGATTACCAATAATCTATCCAAAATCTGATCTTACTACCAACTACCCTTTCCCACCTTTGAACACGAAATTATTCTCATAGGAGTCTAATAAGAAGCTATACAAGTCCAAGGGGATCTGCTTCTTCAAGATAGATTCCTAGATATGAACCATCCATATCACCAATCAGTGAACTTATTATTTCGAAAAAAAAGATCCTCCATAATTATTTAGACTCAAGGGCTGTGGCTTTCAAGCTAATATCCAGGCCCCGAAACTCCAATGGCAAATTGACAGTTTTCCAATGAATAGGAGTTTGGAACCCGAATCCCTCTAGGAGCTCCTCCTACAATTCCTTTTTCTGGTTGTTGTCGGTCTCTTCCCCGCCCCAACTGATTCTGCTTTTTCCTCTATCTTAAAGGTTAAAATTCCTAGGAAGATTTTTTTTTTGTGACAGATTTTACATGGGAGTGTTAACACTATGAACCGCGTTCAAAGACATTCTTCTTTGGTGTTGTTTCCGCAATGGTGCATTTTGTGTAGACATCAAGTTGAGGATCTTCATCACTTGTTGCGGGGTTGTCAGTTTGTTCAATCCCTTTGAGCGCGGTGGCTGAATTCGTTTGGGTTCAATTTGGCGTGGAATGATGATTGTTGCGCTATGATTGAGGAGGTGCTCATTGGTTTGCCGTTTCGGGAGAAGGACAAAGTTTTGTGGCATGCTAATTTTTGTGTTATTTTGTGGGGTGTTTGGATTGAGAGAAACAATAAGATTTTTAGAGAGGTGGAGCGGTCTTGTGACGAAATTTGGGAGGTGGCTAGGTTTAATGCTTTTGTGTGGGCATCGGTCACTAGGCCTTTATGTAATTATGGTCTTGGTTTGATTTCGTTGGATTAGAGTCCCTTTTGTTAGTTTTTCCATAACTTCTTTTGTTGGGCTTGTTTTTTTGTATGACCTTCTTTATTATTTCATTCTTCTCAATGAAAGTTAGTTATTACCCAAAACAAAAAATGAATAAGATGGTAATCTTCTTCTTTACGTACTTCTTACCACAGGAAAACCCCAATAAGCTTCTCAATTTCGTTAATAATAACGAAAGATCCTTTTCAAATGAAATATAAATGAGGTGAGAACGTTAGAGATAGCAACTTTGATCAAGTTCAACTGCATCCTATTCCTTGATCATCTGTTAATTAATAATAACGTCCGTGTCAACTTCTATTTAGTCCCCATCTTAAGAATGCAACAGTTCGGGGTCTCCAAAAACACACTGATTCCTAAAGGAAAATTGGCAGGGTAGCTAAGCCAAAGACAAGTTTGTAATATCTCACTAATCTAATCTAAAACCCTCAATCTAAATTCAGGCACAACCCTTCAGAGTTGGATTATGGAAGACTATAAATAAAAAATAAAAAAAACCCAGGTCCCTAAATGCATCCAAACGAGCCATTATACCTTATTTCAGTGTAAGATTAATCGTATCAAACATTTCATGTATATAAAAAGCCAATAAGTAAATTGTCTCATCGAAATATACATAAATCACAGCACTGTGGCAAGCAATACTAAAACATGAAGGAAAATGAGGTTCGAGGATGGCAGCCATGAGATAAATTGGTGTAACAAAGGGTCGTAGAAACAATTACCCGTTTCAATTCCTTCTTGCGAAGCTCCTTTCGGTAAGCATCCGTAGGGTTCATCACCTTACCTCCTTTGGTCGTCTTCATCTTTGCTTTCCTCCTTCTCTCGCAAACTCTATCCCTTCAGAATCGCTTTTCTTCTTCTTCTTCTTCTTCTTGAATTGGTAGTTTCGCTGTTCTTCGTTCGGATACGAAAAATCTCGAGGGGGAAAACCAGAAATTTGGGCGGCAGAGAGAGAGGGGCTCAGGCGTCAATTGAAGCTCGCTCTCTCTCTCTCCTCACCATCCCGAATTGCGTTTTATAAAACTAAAACGACTCGTCGTCTTCGCCAATTTGCGACATGTCGTCGTAATATGGGTTCATAAAAATAAAAAAATAAAAAAATTAATCCATTTTTTTACGAGAAATTGTAGTAAATGACAATTTAAGACTTATTGTTTGCAAATATAGCATGTTTTTAAAATTTTTGCAGATATAGCAATTTTTATCGTCTTATGACTGATAGAAGTCTATCGCTGATCACCTCAGCTTTTTATAGATTTTTGTCAGTGATAATAGTCTATCAGAGATAATAGTCTATCACTGATAGAAGTCTATCAGTGATATAATAAAGTCTATCAGTGATAGAAACGGGTTTTTTTGCCATATTTGCAAAACATTTTAAAGTTTGCTAAATTTGCAATTAGTTTGGGCCTGATTGCTATTTGTGCAACCAGCCCTTTCTTTACCCTAAACTTTACCAAACTTTACCATGTATACCAATTAAAAATTTTTATTTCATTAAGGTGGGTTTGGATTGATGGAGATTGGAAGCTTTACCATGTATACCAAATACTCATTTAATATTTTGTATTTCATTCCAATTTTTTTTTTTTTCAAAAAGTATTTAATTAATGTGATAATTAAAATTTGTCCACTTACTAAAGAGCACAATGGTATTAAATTGAATATTGTCCAGTACAAGTGCTATTTTTTTTTTTTTTGTCAAACCATATCTCAATTGGCATAAGGTTGTATTTTTTACTAAGAGATCATGGGTTCAATCCTCGCATTATCGTTGCAAAAAAAAACTAAATTTTTAACTCTTTCATTGGGTCGGGTGTTTGAGCGGGGTCGGGTGTTTAATTTTGTCGGACGAAGCGGATATTCCCCACAAGAAATTTGTGGAGATCGAATATATGTTTTTTTTACTGAATAATGAGGATGTAGTTATTCTACCTGCATCAGTTTTTTTTTTTTTTTTTTTTTTTTTATGAATATTATCTCCCTCTAGCAAAAAAAAAAAAAAAAAAAAAAAATTGGGTCGAAGCCCTTACAATAGATTAAGTAGTTGTAAATTATTACATATGTAGTTTTTTTTTTTTTTTGACAACATATTGGGGGCAGGAGAATCAAAACTGTGACCTCATAGTCACATAGTTATACATTATGTCGATTGAGTTATGTTCATGTTGACTATTTTGTACTCAAATGAAATTTATTTCATAAATAATGAAATAATTTTTTTTTTTTGCAAAGATATTTAATTAATGCGAGAATCGAATTCATGACCTCTTAGTTAAGAGCACGACTTTATACCAATTGAGTTATGCTCGATTTGGCTCGATGAAATAACTTGGTCACACTACAACTTGTAAATAGCCTTGTCTCCATAAATTACAACAAAATGACATAGTCTCTTGTACAACATGTAAAGTGGAACCAACATTCAAAAGTTTTCTTAGACACACATAACTCTCGTATGAGATCCTCTCCTCATTTATTTATTTCCTACGTGAGTGTAACCTTTTGTTTTACTATAATACTAAAAAATAAAAAAATAAAATACAAAGCTAATCTTGATGGGCCATTTCTTCTCTTGTATTGGGCCATCGTGCTATGGACTTTATACGGTCCTTTTATGGGCCTCCAGAGATTATACATTTTTCTCGACCCAATAACTATACACTTATTCATTATTATTGTTATTATTACTGTCCGAAGTTTGGATGCGATAACATTTAGATCTCTAAGATTTCAAAATCAACAATTTTTTCTTGAAATTTACATTTTTTTTTTTTTGTATTTTTTGTCTCCGTCAATTTTTCGATTAATTACTAATCAATTTTTTTTTTATTAAAATAATATATTTTTTTCTTTTTTAAATTTATTAAATAAATAAAGAAACATTTTAAATATTTTGTTTCTTCCCTCCTCTTTCTCCTTCCTCTTCTCATCTTCTTCATCCTGCCCATCCTATGGCTGGCCGTTTCTTCTTGTTTTTCCCCTCTTTCCCCAATCACCTCTTATTCCTCTTTCTCATTCTTCTTCCTCTCCCTATCATTCTTTCCAATATTAAAAAAATGAAAAAAACATGATCTAGAACGAACTTAGATCTGAGTTCATTCCAGATCTGAAATGACATTTGAATCAGTACACCAAATGTCGATTTGAAGAAAGCAGTGACGAAGATCCCTACAAATTATCAGAATTAATGTTGAAAACTGCCTATGGAACACTAAATTTCAGCATTCCTTTCGTCTACAACCGGAGACCTCGAGATGACACTTCTCTATTTTATTTTTGCTTTAATTTCGTCGAGATTAAAAAGTATACTTAGATTTTGTTGTGAGAGAAATGAGTATTGTCTTACATTTTTAATATAAAGTATGATTTCTATGAATTTGATTCAAACTTCATTTGGTTTGGAATGAACCTAGATATTGATCTGTTTTTTTTTAAAAAAAAAAATTAAACATTGAAAAGAATGGGAGAAAGAGGAAGATAGGAAAAAGAAAGGAAAATAAAAACAAGAAGAGGTGGTAGGCGGCGACGAGCAGAGGAGGGCGACAACGACTATAGGTAGGATGAAGAGGAGAGAAGAGAAAAAAAAAAATGTCACGTCAACCTTTCGTTACTAATTAAGAGAAAAATTGACGGAGAGACAAAAAAACGCATCAAATGCAAACAAATAGTTGAGTTTGAAACTTTAGGGACCCAACTACTAAACTCAAACCTCAGGAACCATTAATGTAATTTTCTCTTATTATTATATAATTTTTTTTAGTACAGTTATTTTATTTTATTTTTTTAAAACATGTGGGATGGAGAATCAAATTCGTGATCTTTTAATCATTAAGTCGCATATTATATCGGTTGAGTTATGTTACTATTGACACTTATTCGACTTTCCTAATAAAATATCAATTTTGTTTTATGAACTAAAATACATTTTTTTGTAATCGTAATTAAGAGTAGGGGATTAAAAACAAAACAGTTGATAGATTCTTTTCTTTATGCCAATTAGAGTCAATTTTGTAGAGAACTAAAATAGAATTTAAATCTTAATATTATGTGATTTAAGTGCAATTCCCTAAATTAATATATATTTATTGCATAGAGCTATTGTTTTTTTTTTTTTTTTTTTTTTTTTGAAAAAAAGAGGAAGGTCTTCGTAAACAAATAATAATGATAATAATAAGTACTAAAAAAATGATAATATTCTTTGAAAAAAAGATGATAATAATAAAAGTAGGCCGAAAGACATCTATTTTGACAATGATAAAGTTTTATTTCTTCTTTTAATACGAATGCTGCTTTCTTTTTTGAGACAGCTTTAATATGAACATATTGACCTTCCTTTCCATATGAAGTTCGATTTTACAAATAAAAAAAAAATGAAGTTCGATTTTACCACAAAAAGTAAATTGCTAAATAAAAATTATATTAATTAAAAACTATAAGATTGTATGATTTAATTATATACTTATTAGTACGATTGGGCGAATACTTTTTTTTTCCCTATTTAGAGAGAGGACTTTAAGTTCATAGGAAGAGCCGTACGAGGCAACTCATGTATGGTTCGGGAGTCGAGCCCCAGCACATGGACTTAGGTCAACAATTATTTAATAGTCAGTCATCAATTGGAAGCGGGCAAGATGGTAATGAATTGCGATTGGTCCAAACCTTCGACCAACGACTTATCGCGACTCGCCCAGAGTGGCCTTACATACTCAGACCTTATTCACACAACGAAGAAAGGTCGAATGGAAGGGAGCAGTCAACTAGTTGCTTCTTGGCCACGCCCCTGCAACTATATATATATATATATATATTCAGCTTAAGTGCACATGGTTGGGTGGGTGGAGTTAGGATTTGAACTCTTAAAAAAAGTACCTTCTAAGTTCTAATTGAGAGAATAAATCATAATCGATTGAGTTTTAGCTCAAGAAGCTCAAGTTGACATATATATATATATATATATATATATATATATTAATAAATTTTATCATGGTATGGTTAACCTAACCATTACCGTTGGCAATTAGCTTTGAAAAAAAAATTATAAAAAAAATCAACAAGTAGGATAAGAGATTCAAATTTATGGTCGAGAGTGCATATGCCTTAACCAATTGAGTTATACTTAAATTTTTTTACAGTCCATAATTTTTCAAACATCTCGTATTTCCGGTAAGTGAACTATGCTTTAAGATTATCAATCATTGTCATTAATGAATATTTAATAATAAAAAAATTACATAGACACGTTATATTCATTTACTTTATATGAGTCATTTAGTGCACATGTTAGACTTTGAGTGCAAGTTTTAGCTTCGTAAGCCTAACTCATATTCAAAGTGTGGGTTTGTCAATCTCAAATTTAGCTTGGCAGATATATGTGTTTGAATAGTAACCCACTATTCAAGGGGATATTTGGCCAGATGACCTTAAATTAAGGTTCATTTGAGAAATTGACCCGCAATTTTAAAAAGTAGTCAAAATGACATTTTGCTGACATCACTCTCGCTTGGATTTCTCTCGCTCTCGTTCACGAGAACGAGAACGAGAAATTTTTAGTTATAAAATGGAGCCCGCAAAAGAACGAGAGCGAGAGCGAGAGCGATGTCAGCAAAAGGTCATTTTGACTACTTTTTAAAATTACGGGTTAATCTCTCAAATGAACTTTAATTTAAAGTCATCTGGCCAAATATCTCCTTTTCAAGCTCCCACACAAACAACTTTTCTCAACTCACGTTTCATAGATTCGACTTCAAACCCTTTTTTTCAAACATTTCTTTTAAACTCCAGATTTACTAAACCCTAAGTCCCCGAGTTTAAGATGTCAAACTCATGCCTCAAACAATTTCATACATACAAACATCTGAACGTCTGTTGAATAAGTACAATATATGATATTATGAAAGCACACAAACACGTATAAAAGTCTACGAACGAAAATAAGGTTTAAACCCGAGTAAAGAAACGAAAGAAACGCAAAAAGTAGCTAGGAGAGGGTCCTCCAACTTTATAAAGAGAAGGCGTGAAAGGAAGGGTAGGAGAAGGGCACATGGCTTCATGATGGTGCCTAACATGGGCCTCTTTTTTTAATTTGTTGTGAGAGTATTAGTAGCCCTAACTATTCATTCATGCATGCCATGCCAGGGTTAAAGTATCCTATGTTCATCTTCAAAACATCACCTTTTCAATCATCATCATTATTATTTTCCTTTCTCCTTTTGCCCTTTTGGCCATATATATTAATATTTCTTACAAATTCACTTTGCAATCTGCCCCCTCCCCCTCTTAACATGCTTTTGTACTCCTTTTCCTTGGAAGTATTATATTACTATTGAGATCGAGCTTAAATTATTGTACATCTTAAATAATTTTTCGCCAACGAATGAAAGAACATACAACTTTTAGATGATGCTTATCTAAACCAAAAAGAAAAATCCCGTTTAATCTTACGATTCGATGACGTATTGAATTTCAGTAAATATTAATCTTTCGATTTTTTTTTCATACATTTTATTTCCTTTCTACTTTTCCCTTTGGGCCATATACTAATATTTTTAGTCTTAAATTTCACGTCTCTCCTCTAATTATTATTCTTCATTCCCTCTTCAATCTGCCCTCTCTCCTCCTCTAGACATGTTTTTGTACCTATTTTCTTTGGAAGTATTATATTACTATTGCGATCGAACTTAAATTATTGTATATTTTAAATAATTTCTTGTCAACGAATGAAAGAACACACAACTTTTAGATGATGCTCACCTAAATCAAAAAGAAAAATCTCGTTTAATCTTACGATTCAATGACGTATTGAATTTCAATAAATATTAATCTTTCGATTCTTTTTCATACATCTTATTTCCTTTCTCATTTTCCCTTTTGGCCATATATTAATATTTTTTCAATCCTAAATTTCACCTCTCTTCTCTAATTATTATTTCATTCCTTCTACCTTACAAGTTCACTTTGCAATTTGCCCTCCCTCCCCCTCTTAACATGCTTTTGTACTCCTTTTCCTTGGAAGTATTATATTACTATTGACATCGAGCTTAAATTATTGTACATCTTAAATAACTTTTCGCCAACGAATGAAAGAACACACAACTTTTAGATGATGCTCACCTAAACCAAAAAGAAAAACCTAGTTTAATCTTACGATTCGATGACGTATTGAATTTCAATAAATAATAATCTTTCGATTCTTTTTCATACATTTTATTTCCTTTCTCTCTTCTCTACTTATTATTCCTCATTTCCTCTACCTTACAAATTCACTTTGCAATCTTCCCTCCCTCCCTCCCCCACTAGTCATGTTTTTGTACATTTTTTCCTTGGAAGTATTATATTACTATTGCGATCGAGCTTAAATTATTGTACATTTTAAATAACTTTTTGCCAACGAATGAAAGAACACACAACTTTTAGATGATACTCACCTAAACCAAAAAGGAAAAACTCGTTTAATCTTACGATTCCATGACGTGTTGAATTTCAGTAAATATTAATCTTTTGATTGCTTTTTCATACATTTTGTTTCCTTTCTCATTTTCCCTTGGCTATATACTAATATTTTTTTCAATCCTAAATTCCATCTCTCTTCCCTCTACCTTACAAATATACTTTGCAATCTGCTCTCCCTCTCTGTTTTTGTACATTTTTTCTTTGGAAGTATTATATTACTATTGCGATCGAGCTTAAATTATTGTACATTTTAAACAACTTTTCGCCAACAAATGAAAACACACACAACTTTTAGACGATGCTCACCTAAACCAAAAAGCAAAAACCCATTTAATCTTACGATGACAATGAAGTATTAAATTTCAATAAATATATACTAATTCTTGAATTATTTTTTCATACATCTGAAATTTAGTCTCTCAACTTTGAAATTGTCTTATAAATCCTTAACTTTGTGTAATATAATGTTTCCTGGTTATTATAATTGTTTTAAAATTTATGAATCTATTAGCTGCAGAATTGAAAAGTCAATGTCTTAACGTACATTTAGTTAAATCTTATGACATATTAAACACAAAATTAAAAGCTCGGGAATGAACACAACTTTAAAAGATTAGTTTTTTTCTTATTTTCTTTCACTCTATCTTCTTCAAAAACTTTCTGCTAGGGAAAAGGTCAAAAGGAAATAGCATATCATCTCTTTCTCTTAGTGTAAAACAGAGAGAAAAGTTGAGGGGGACCAGAAGATGTCTTCTTTTATTTACATTGCACCACATGGCACTCCCATTTCTTTAAGACTTTTCCACAATTTTCATATTTGCTTCTCATTATTTAAACCTATAAACCTATAACCCCTCTATCTATCCATACTCTTCATATATTAAATAAGTTTCTTTTAATTTCAAAACATTTGTATTCGCGTGGGCATAATTCAACCGTAATTGGTATAGTCCGGAGTTCAAATCTTCATCCTCTCCCATTTGTTATAATAAAATAATAATAAAAAAAAATATTTGTATTCTTATGTATAACAAACATACGAGGCCAACATGAACATAACTCAATCGACATAATGTATGAAACTATAAGCAAAATGTCTCAAGTTCGAATTTTCTTCCTCACATGTTGTTAAAAAAAAAACATACAAGAAATAACAATCTTAATGTCAGTCAAAGATTTTTTTTTCCGCTAACGAGGATGAGGAATACATTCCCGCCTCGGTCTCTAACCCTGCATCTCCACCCCAATATTTTTTAAAATAATATATATATATATATATATATATATATATGAAAATCTAACACAAAATAACAGCAAATCTAGCATAATCTAAAAGTATTTGCAAATATGACACAATTTTTCTATCACTAATAGACTATAACGGTGATAGAGGTCTATCGTTGATAGACTATAAAAATGGTCTCAATAATAGGGTATATAACTTATAGACAAAAAATGGTCTATCAATGTCGGATAAACTATAATTTTTTTTCTCCATATTTACAATTTTTTTCTAAATGTGTTATATATTTGCAAATAGAAAAATTGAAATGGATGTTTCAATTTTCCTATGTGTAATATATATATATATATATATATATATATATAATAAACTATAAATTTAAGCTTTAATTTTGTTTTTATTATGAAATTCAATCATTTTCCCTCCATGTAAAAAAAAAATGCCATTAGAAATTAACAATTTAAATATAAAATTTTAAAATATTTATTTTACTTAATCAAGACAAAGAAAATAAAAACAATAATAAACAAAGATCAATTTTCCACAGTAAATTCAATTCCTACAAAATTAAATGGAGAAGGAGTCATTTCCGTCCTCGCCCTCTGAACATCCTTGGACTATATACTTGTTTATCTAAAACAAGTATGGTTGAAGAATTGTAGCATGAAGGTTATATCACCAAAATAGAACAATAATATATATGAAAAAATTGCCTTAATGGTCCCTCGGGTTTGAGTTTGGTAGCACTTGGGTTCCCAATGTTTCAAATCCAACGACTATATCTGAGGTTTGAATTTGGTTCGTTTTTTGTCTTCCGTCAAATTTTCTGTTAAGTTTGAATGCTGACGGTACACCTATTTTTAATTACAATTTTTTTTTCTTTATTTATTATAAGACTATTTTTTTTAAAAACAAATATTTTTAATTAAAAATAGATGCCGTCAGCATTATGTTAGGACTTAACAAAAAAATTTGACGGGAGGACAAAACGAACCAAATTCAAACTTCAGGATATAATTGTTAGATTTGAAATCTTGGGGATTCAAGTGCTACCAAACCCAAACCTGGTGGACTATGAGGGTAATTTTCCTTATATTATTTGGAAGAGATATATTTTTTGCTTTTTAAAAGAAAGAATTATTTTATTTGAATGAAGTTATTTTGAGAAATCATATAGTAACTAGTTGAAAGAAAGGAAGAACAAATAATAGTGCAAGAAAAAGGAAAGAGGTATTATTTTGAAGTTTTTGTTTGGTTGTGACAAAATTAAATGAGTTGGGAAAAAGGATAGCCTCATTATTTTGTTGACTTTGGCTTTGGAATCTCTTTTTAAAAAAAATCAACTAAATTGGCTTGATGATCAAGAAAATACAAGCTTCAAAGTCTTTAATTTCTAATTTCATTGACCAAGCTAAGTCTCCACCTACCTCTCCACCCCCTTTCTAGAACCCCTATGGTCTTCATTTGCTCAATGTTTTAGACTCTTTCATACTCTTCACATTTTTTTTCTTATGAGAATCAAACATGTGTTTTCTTACACCATATAGTTTTTTTTTTTTTTTTTTTTTTTTGGAAATTATTAGTTTCAATAATCTTAATTACTATAATTCAACATCAATTTTGGCAGCATAATTCGGCTAACATGATGTATGATTAGTGACCAAGAGGTTCTAGATCTCCCACTCCCACATATTGTAAAAAAAAAAATCAATATCAATTTTGTTTTGTGGTACTGACTGGTATGAATTCTAGATTTTGAGTCTATTTATAACAACTAGTTAATTTTGTCTCGATGTAGTAATAGTAATAACCAAAGTTTTAAATATTGATGTCAATGAAAATGTTGATATCCTCATGTCGATGTTTAACCCATGAAAATATAGAAATGTTGATATGTTGACGAAAATTTAATTAACAATCCAGTCAAATTTTAGTTCTACTAATAGCGAGGGATGTACATTTGCTGGCTATTGTATTTAGGCCAACTATTTACCTAATTTCAACTAAAAAAAGAGTTATAAAACGTGTTTGGGGCACGAACTTAAAATTTGATGGACTCTGGTTTTATAACACAATATATATTTGGTTCACCGACTATTATAACTCACAGTCAATAACACAATTTATATTTGGTTCACCGACTATTATAACTCACACTCAATAAAGTAACTATACCGATCTTCAATAGTATTTACAATATTCACAACTATTTAATTTAAATTGAAATGGTTCAAACTTCAACGTATTCTCTATTAGCTATTTCAAACATCAAATTAATATACTCAAAATCATTTTAAAATTTAAACAAATATTTAGGTTAATATGAAATTATGGAGTTTAATTATGTTTTCAGTAGGCGCCAAAATGTAATGGACAAAACTGCCCATATAAGAATTTGATAATAATAATAATAATAATAATAATAATAATTTGTATATAATTGAGTTGTTTTTAGGTTAGGCAAAATCAAATTAGTCAATGCTCCTTACCTTAATCCCTCAGCTGGTGAACAACTTCAACAATTATTGTCTTTAAATCTTGACCTTCCATCAACCTCACCAACAAAAAATTACAAGATCGACGGCTGAGATTGACTCTATGCTTAAATACTATATAATTTAATTTGGCCCCCAAACGTTTTTTTTTAAGGAGAATTTTGGCCCCCAAACTATAGCTTCTGAGGTTTTGTTACAAAGCTAGAACAACATGATTTTTTATTTTTAGTATAATTTGTGGGGCAGAGATTTCTCACGATTAAGGGTACATCTCGTATCAATTCAGTTAGGCTCGATTTGACGACAATATAAAAAAATTAATATTAATTGTTACGATTTAATTAACTAGGTAGAATTTATATATATATAAACATCAACGATTGAATATAATTAAAATATTAATTGAAAGTAATAAACATTATTAATTAAAACAAATAATAATAATATATATTTTTTTTCTGTCATGAATAAAAAATTTACCTAATTATAAAAAGGGTTGGTTGCACAAATAGCAATCAGGCCCAAACTAATTGCAAATTTAGCAAACTTTAAAATGTTTTGCAAATATGGCAAAAAATTTCGTTTCTATCACTGATAGACTTTATCATATCACTGATAGACTTCTATCAGTGACAGACTATTATCACTGACAAAAATCTATAAAAAGCTGAGATGATAAGCGATAGACTTCTATCAGTCATAGAAATTGCCATATCCACAATTTTTTTAAAAACATGCTATATTTTTAATTATTTTATTCTAAATTGACACCTATTACAATTTTCCCTTATAAAAATAGTAATTTCATTTTTTTTTTTGTAAAAAAAAATCTACTCAACACTAATAAAATATGACTTGTTATTTTATTTATTTATTATTTATAAATAATTTAATTTTAAAAAGTAAATAAAAAAAAGAAGGTAAGGTAGTTAAATCGTGTACCATGGACAGGATTTAAGACCTACACCTGCCACCTCAAATTAACATATAAATAGTGTCCATGACACACGAGTTACCTTAAAAATCGTGTACCATGTACACGATTTACCCTGGAAATTGACAAGTCACCTTAGAAATCGTGTCCATGGTACACGATTTAGCATACTCTTGTCCATGATAATTAAAGCTCATTCGAGGGATTGACGCTCAATTTTAAAAATTAGTTAAAATGACCTTTTGCCGACATCACTCTCGCTGAGATTTCTCTCGCTCTCGCTCTCGTTCTTTTGCGGGCTCCATTTTATAACTAAAAATTTCTCGTTCTCGTGAACGAGAGCGAGAGTGATGTCAGCAAAAAGTCATTTTGACTACTTTTTAAATTTGCGGGACAATCTCTCAAATGGGTCTTAATTTAAGGTCACCTCGCCAAATATCTCATTTAACTACCTTACTTTTCTAAATACTTTTAGAACTACCCTATTTTTATAATTACTTTTTAAAACTACATAGTTCAAAATGATAAAATTTAATTTTCTTATTGAGTCGTCACAATCGCTATCTTCATTTGTAATTTAAGATTGAAAAAAAAAAAAAAATTGAATTTCAACCAATAATCCATTTTTTTTAAATACTTATTTCAAGCAGGTAAAAGAAAATAGAAAAAAAAAATATATATATATTAAATGCAACCATACTTTTTTTAATGCAAAATTGTGAATGGATAAAGACCATAAGAAATTAGAGGATTTTAGGAGCGGAGATCGTATTATTATTATTTTTTTTAAAATTTTTTTGTTGGAGATCGTATTATTTTAATGAAACTTCTTATGATTGGAAAACTCAATTATATTACTTTAATTACTCCAAATCATAATTCGTCGTCTTCCTAATTTACCCTTTTCAACCATTATTATAATAATTAGCGATCATTACCATGAATTTTTCAAAATAAAATACCTTCTATTTTCTCAACCGACCCCGCGTTTTCTTTTTCTCCCCTCCATTTCTCTCCTCCCCGATAACTACCTGCCTCGCCGTCGCCGTCGTCGCCGGCGACTGTATCTTCACGCTGACGACCTTAGGGGACTCGAAGTTTCACCAGAGATCGAGGACGAGGAACTGTTTCTTCTGATTCTTGTTTGAGTATGGGAAATTGTAACGCGTGTGTGAGACCGGAGACTACAGAAGACGAGAAGTCGGTGAATCGGAAGAAGAATGATAAAGAACGGAAATCATCGAATCCGTATTCTCGAGATTCTGTTGCTAGGTCACCGGCTCCGCTTAGGGTTTTGAAAGATGTGATGCCGCTCAGTCACCGGACGCGAATCAGCGATAAGTATATACTCGGGCTTGAACTCGGCCGTGGAGAGTTCGGGATCACGTACCTGTGTACGGATAGAGAGACGAAGGAGGCTTTGGCTTGTAAATCGATTTCGAAGAGGAAGCTGAGAACGGCGGTGGATATCGAGGATGTGAGACGAGAGGTTGCGATAATGTCGAATTTGCCTGAGCATCCGAATATAGTGAAGCTGAAAGCGACCTACGAGGATAACGAGAATGTTCATTTGGTTATGGAGCTCTGTGAGGGAGGTGAGCTTTTCGATCGGATTGTAGCTAGAGGACACTACACCGAGCGCGCGGCGGCGAACGTCGTTAGAACAATCGCTGAAGTGGTGAGGATGTGCCACGCTAATGGAGTTGTGCACAGAGATTTGAAGCCTGAGAACTTTTTGTTTGCGAACAAGAAGGAGCATTCGCCTCTCAAAGCGATTGATTTTGGTCTTTCGGTGTTTTTCAAGCCTGGTAACTTCGTTGGATTTGATTCAATTTTCGTTTAAGTTTCTTTGTTTCCATTTTCCTCAAGAATTTGATTGATTTTGTTGTTGAATCTTTCTATTTTAATGGAATTTTAGGGGAGAAGTTTTCGGAGATAGTGGGGAGTCCATACTACATGGCGCCAGAAGTATTGAAAAGAAACTATGGACCAGAGGTTGATATTTGGAGTGCTGGTGTGATATTATATATTTTATTGTGCGGGGTTCCTCCATTCTGGGCTGGTAATATGGGTTTCTTTGCTAATTTTAGACCTCTCCAAAATCTAAGTTAATTTTATTTCAAGTTGTTTAATTGTTACTATTTTGGGAATCTGTTATTAGAGACTGAACAAGGAGTAGCTCTGGCAATTTTGAGGAGCGTACTTGATTTTAAGAGGGAACCATGGCCACGGATTTCGGAGAGTGCTAAAAGCCTTGTCCGGCAGATGTTGGAGCCAGATCCTAAAAAGCGCTTAACTGCTCAGCAGGTGCTTGGTAAGTAGCTCGGCTGTTTATATTCAGACATTTAGTTAAGTGCTTATGAGTTATGAACTTATGACTATGAAGTTGCAACTATCTCTCTTTCTCACTGAATCTAGAATCGGGGTTTAAGAAACCCAGCTTTCATTTAGGAAAATGGAAGAATAAAAAAGGGCATACAAAAGAACCGAGCCCAACAAAAAGTTCATAAAGAGCTTACAAAAAGGGACTTCAATCCAACAAAATCAAATCATGACCATAATTACAAAAAAGTCATAGTGACCATCGCCCACAAGAGGCATTAAACCTAACCACCTCAACGTCGTCAAAAAACCGCTCCATATCTCTAAAAATCCTGTTATAATCGAGGTTTGGTTTATATTTCACCCTGGATATTTTACAATTTAGTTGAGTGCCCGAAACTGAGAAATATGTGGCGATCTTTCAATTAGATCAGTTCTTATGAGTTATGAAGACTCAGTGTAGCTGCAATTAGCTAGATCCCTAGATCAAATGGTGAAATATATGGTTTTTTTTACCCCCTTTTCCAACAAAAAGTGATTCCAAGTGTACTGCATCGTATTTCACAGCATATCTCAAAATTATCATACAGGTCATTTTTTAAGCATAGCATACTGAATCGCATCAGCATTGAAGTTATCAGCTTAAATACAGGATCCCTATGTGTGGGTTTCTGGACAGTTGAATTCTGTAGTTACTTTTTCTCTTGGCTGTTATCATTGGTTTCAATTACTAGTTAAATTTCAGTATCATTATTGAGATATTGGCAGTTCAACTTAGTGCTTGAAGTAATAAAGTTTTGCAATTTTACCATTATAGTCGCATTTAATAGAAAAGCATTGTGAAGATGTTGGTATGTTGAGTGACTTGGAACAACATTTTGAGAACATGATAAATTATCTTCTCTTATTTACCATGAAATTTAATCGGTTCGTTTTATAACTGTTCTCTAACATATGTGATGTAAATATATTGCAAAGTATCGTTAGACATGCTCCTTTACTCTATTGACAAAATTAATGCATTGCTAAGTGTTAATGGTTAGGCGATTTAGCGACCAAAAAAGTAATTTACTGCTGCCTTCTCTTTTCAATGATAAGTTCCTGTCTTGGGTTAACTCTTCATTTCTGAAATGCTTCTTAATTAGTTGTATGTGGGTGGGTGTTGTCAAGGGCTGACTTTTTCAATTCTGGGTACTGTTTGGTTGATTGAGCAGACAGATAAAGTTGGTTTAATGTTTGTGGTGCCCCAATCAAATTTACGAGCAGAAACTAGAAATCAATATTGATTCAGTGGTGGAGCTATGAATCAGTCTGGCACCTGTCTAGTCCGTATTGTCTTTGAACATGATACATTTGGCTTCCTTTGATGTCATGTCAGACATCTCTATTATTTGAAGATTAAAGAATCTGTTTCTATGTATTTTTCCTGGAGATAAATATTTGCTTCATGATTATGATTAGTGTACTCCAATCTTGCTTTATCATCATGTTCAATATCCTCCTCTTCTCTTTCTAAAATAATTTTCCTTTAAGTTGGAAGTTCGGTTTCTGACTGAATTATCCAACCATAACAAACATGTCATTTAGCAAAACAAGGTAACTTAACACCATCTTATACTCCTTGGACCATTCCATACCCCTTCCCATGTGCATACTGCATAGAGCGGGGGTAGAGAGAGAGAATACATGTCGAACCTAGCTTTGGTTTTTCTCTTTCGTCTTTTTTAATTCTGGATGTTGAACATCAATAATGAATCTTTTAATAAACTTTCCGCAGCATGTGTTCAATTTTTGTTATCTTCTTACTGCTCTCTCATCAAAATTGCAGATCATCCTTGGTTACAAAATGCAAAGAAAGCTCCAAATGTTCCACTAGGGGATATCGTAAGGATGAGACTCAAGCAGTTCTCTGTTATGAATAGATTCAAAAAGAGAGCCCTAAGGGTAAGCCTGGAGTATCAACAAAACATTATACATTTACCTTAATGTTCAGATCCTCACCTCACATTGGTGAAACCAAAAAAAAAAAAAAAAAAAATTACTGAATGGTATTACAGTGATGGAATTCATGTTAACTAAGGAGATACCTAAACTTCTAAAATGTGTAGGTGATAGCAGAACACTTGTCTGTTGAAGAAGTTGAAGTGATCAGAGATATGTTTTCTTTGATGGACACCGACAATGATGGGAAAGTATCTTTTGAGGAACTGAAGGCAGGGCTAAAAAAGGTCGGCTCACAATTGGCTGAGCCCGAGATGAAAATGCTCATGGAAGTGGTAAATTTCTATGTCCTCAAATTCAGACTGAAAGTCTGCTTTATGGTTTCACGTTTACCCCTGATTATGCTTCCAATTATTTTCCTGATCTTGTGTTTCCAAAATCCAAATCGCAATGTTCTTCTCCATGTTATTTCCTAATAAATAGTTGGAATAGGAATTCATGTCAACCGTTTTTATCTTCAATCATTTTACTTCTGCTTGAATTGAAGTTGAAGAATTATGTTGGTATTACATGGTATGAATTATGTTGATTGGATCGTCTGTTTTTGACAGGCTGATGTTGATGGTAATGGTGTACTGGATTATGGAGAGTTTGTAGCAGTTACAATACACCTGCAGAGGATGGAAAATGACGAGCATTTTCGCAGAGCATTCAAGTTTTTCGATAAAAATGAAAGTGGGTTCATTGAATTAGATGAGCTACGGGAAGCCTTAGCGGATGAAGCAGGTGAAACAGACAGTGATGTGCTGAATGAAATCATGCGCGAGGTTGACACAGACAAGGTGAGACTTTCTAGTCCACTCATTTTCTGTCCCTCGACTCTTCTCCCATGAACCCAAAAGAAAAGCAGTCTAGGCCCCCCCATTTGATTACCCATTTAGTTTTTTAAAATTAGGCTTCTTTTCACACAATTATTGTATTTATTTACAATAGTTTTCATCTTTTTTAGGGAAACATTATCCAAATTCTAAAAACAAAACAAGTTTTTAAAAACTTTTTTTTTAGTTTTCAAAACTTAGCTTGAATTTTGAAAATACTTGTAAAAGGTAGATAACAAAACAAAAGAACTCATAAGTAAGAAGTAGTGTTTATAGACTTACCAAATAGTTATCAAACGGAGCCCTACTACTCCATTATACTGCTGCACAACTTGATATTCGTTGAAAAGCTCAAGAAGGGATGAAATGCTGTAATTGTGTTTGTACATTTTGAAATGTGGTCCATTAGCTCTCTCTTCTAGTCCGTAAATTCAGTGTTTACTTTTAACTCTTTTCCTAATAGAGCTTGTTTCAATTTCTTGAAAAACCAATAACTTTCAGGACGGACAAATAAGTTACGACGAGTTCGTTGCAATGATGAAAACCGGAACGGATTGGCGAAAGGCATCAAGGCAGTATTCTAGAGAGAGGTTCAAGAGTTTGAGTCTTAACCTAATGAAAGACGGATCATTACAACTTCATGACGGGCTCACCGGACAAGCCGTAGTCGTGTGAAGTGAATTCATTTGCTGATGTTGTTTTTGTCTATCCTGCCGAGTGTAGTGTTTCCATTCCATTTATCTCAAACCAACGCCTGCAATAGCTATAGAATAGCATGAGAAGTTTCATACGTCAAGATTCAGAATGAGCTTCCTCAATGTGCTGCCTGCCATTACCTTATACTTTACTTTAACCCTCCCGAGTTGCAGAGAAGAAGCACACCACCATTGGAACAAGAACTTGCAGCTTCTCTTGGAGAGGTAGAGTAAATAAATAGACATTTTATTCCTGAAATCCTCTTTTACTTGTATATTTTTTTTTTCTTTTTTTTTTTTACATTATTTGCTTGTGATGATTTAGTGGGCCTTCATAACTTTGAAGGAAGGGTGAAAAGAAAAAAACACTAAAGAGAAAGAAGATGATGGTGGAATTGCTTGTTGGGATTTGAGTTTGAGGAAATTTAATGGTTTCTGTTTGTACAGATTGGGAACACTCCAAATTTCTGCTCTTTTAGATGATAGCATTAGATTCATGTATTTTCTATAATTGAGTTTTTGGCATTCAAAACCAAAATTTGGAACTTTGTTCTAAGAATAGAATAGAATGTCACACTTGTTTGAATTCATTGGTTCTTTGTCGGTATATTAAAGAAGTAAAGGTAATTGTTTGTGACCGGAAATGAGTTCAGACCATGTGGCCATTCAGACCATGGTGGCCACCTACTATAAATTTATTATTCTTTGAGTTCTCTTGACAATCAAATGTAGTAGGACCAGATGGTCGTACCGTGAGATTAGTCGAGGTACGTATAAGTTGTGTCATAAATACTCACGGATACAACGTAGTGGTTGATGTTAGGTAAGTTTGTTAGGTGAGTTAATGTATATAATGTTGATTGAAATCAATCGAATTAATGATTATTTTTATTCAAAGTTTTGTTTATTTCAATCACTCTCAATAGGTGCCCACCGACTGAAACTTGTGGATGTTTTTCCCTTCCTACTTTGTGCCACAAATTTTTCTAGCAAATAATAGTGTTTTTTTTTTGTTCAATTTCACTAGATCTCAAATCATGATGGAAATTTGTTACAACTTTTCATGTTATTTTTCCAAACTAAAAGGATATAAAATTAAATTTGATATCTATTTCATAAAAATAAAAATCAACCTAATCTCACTCAATCAAATTGCAACCATATATTATTTTATCTTCATGCACTCTCTTTACATAAAGTTATTTGAAAAAGCGACAATTATAGGTGAAACGTGTTTTTCAAACAATAATAACTATTGACCTTAGGTTACGTGAGAGAAAATACAATTATTTTTTTCTTTAATCTTTATGTTTTTTACAATCTTATAATTTAAATCCAACCTTTAATTAATTATTAGATCATACATGATTTCCTTAGAGAAAAAAAATTCGACTTTCCAATTTTATTACAATCATTATTATTACACAAAACTTTCCATTTTGTAGTGGATACCAAAGAGAGAAAAAAAATGATACTTTCCATTTTGTTTAAAAAATGCAATTGAAAATTTAAAAATTGTCCCTTCTATCTTTCATAAATGTTGTAAAACTATTTAAAATGTTGAACGGGTCAATATGAGCATAACTCAACCGACATAATGGATGAACATGTGATCAAGAGGTCAGATATTCGAATTTCCAATCTCACATGTTGTAAAAAAAAATAATTCATCGTCACGCCATGACGATGACCTATGGCGATGACTAAGAAGTGAGACGCTTGTCTGAATTAAGTTTGATATTTCATAACCGTTTCAAAATTATCTTCTTAGAATGTTGGGGTGAGGTCAACATGAACATAACAGCTGAATTATTGACTAAAAGATCAGAGGTTCGAATTTTTCACCAAAAAAAAAAATGTTGGACGAAAAATCATTGTGGCGTCGTGACGGTGACTGAGAAGTGAGATGTTTGTCTAAATTAACTTTGAAAGAACGACATTCCGCCTTATCTACTATTTGTCCAACATTCTAACGAAATTCTACTCCAATGTTAGTTTGAAAATGTTTATGAAAGATGAAGAATAATATTGTAATTTTTAAAACTCAAGCTGTATTTTATAATTTCGAAAAGATTTATTGTTTTTTTTAAAATGAAGTTAAATCAACAGAATCCGGGTCGGGTTGCCGACGCCCCGGTGTAAAACGGATTCGGGTGCAAACTAGAATCCGAATCCACATTGTGGTGGGTCCCACGAGTCAATATTCTTTACTTACATGAATTCTTTCCAAATAACCGTCAGATTCGGAGCTGGATTCTCTTTTCCGTTAACACATCCGACGGTCACTTTTCCTTCTTCCCAACTTCCGGCGAGAAATCAAAAACCGAACAAGAACAAGAAGAAGAACAGAGAAAGAAAGAGCGACGAATTCCCTCCATTTTTGTTTTCTTTCTTTCTTTCTTTCTTTCTTTTTTACAGAGAATCAGAGCTATGGGGAAAGATTACTACAACATACTGAAAGTGAGCCGAAGCGCTAGCGATGAAGATTTGAAGAGAGCTTACAAGCGATTAGCATTGTTTTGGCATCCAGACAAGAACCCTTCAAACAAGCAAGAAGCTGAAGCCAAGTTCAAACAAATTTCTGAAGCTTATGATGTTCTTAGCGATCCTCAGAAGCGTCAGATCTACGACCTTTACGGTGAGGAAACCCTCAAGTCCGGCAAGATTCCGCCGCCCACGCCTCAAGCTTCCTCCTCCTCCTCCTCTGCGTATTCTCCGGTTTACCAGCAGTTTCAACGGCAGCAACCCAATACTTCGACGTTCAAGTTTAAACCTAGGAACGCGGATGATATTTATGCCGAATTTTTCGGATCGGAGGGCGGTGGCGGTGGCGGTGGCGGTGGCAATGTCGATGGGGGAGGCAAGAGCGGAGGGGTTAGGGATGCGTTTAATAGGTTTCAGAATAAGATGGAGAATGGGAGTGGTGGTGCTCAGGGGAGGAAGGCTGCTGCAATTGAGAATACGTTGCCTTGTAGCTTGGAGGAGCTCTACAAAGGCGCCAAAAAGAAGATGAGGATTTCGAGGAATGTGTATGATGTTTCTGGGTATGTGACTTTTCGATTTCCCTCTTTCGAATTTCAATTGAATGCTGTATTGTTTTGGTTCTTATGGAAGTTTGCATGTTTAGTTTGATATTTGGGTCATTCTTCATTGCATGCCCTCTCTTGTGGATTGTATTTGGTAACTGAGTTGTTTGGATTAGGGCCTGTGTATTTGTTGACCCTTTTTCCTTTTCTATGGAATTCTATCACAAAGAAGATTGAAGAATTTGTATGTGAATTTGACGGAATCCCATGTCAATTATTCATGCTTGCAGTATAGCTCATCAGAGCTTAATACGATAAAAAATGTCTACTTCTGATTGTCCTTTAGCCCTCTTCTCGTTCTATTTGAATTACTTGATTTATTCATAGTTGACTTCTTGGTAGCCTGACAGACCTTGTGCAATGGGTTATTGGTTACCAAGAAAGCATTTTTCCCCCGATGAATAACCAAACTTTCATTGAGAAGAAATGAAAGAATACAACGACATACAGACAGAAAAGGGAGCCCACAAAAAAGGGGAAAACTAAAGAAAGGGCCTCCAATTCGAGCAAAATAAAACCTAACAAATAGTTACAAAATGGTTTAGCCATGGAAGTCTACGGAGATACATTGAACCTTGCTGAGCTTTTTGAGCACTTTGATTAAAAGAATTGGTCGGTTTTATAATATGTATTCTGTTTACCCCCATCAAAAAGCTCTTGCTTGGTTTTAACTTCATAACTCTTGAGCCTAATAGATTTCATGACAATAACAATGTTATAAGAAGTTATTGTCGCTTACACCTCTCTTTGGGGCAAGACACAAATTTTTAGTCTCGAAGCTTATGCCTTTGGATCATAGCCTCTTGTGGAAGAAGCTTGTGCTTCCTTAAGAACACATTGAGGCTTGGAGGTTTTGAGTCCTTATGCCTTGTATAATGGTTAGAAGAATAGTATTAATTCATTGCCTACCTTCCTTCTACCACGAAGGAGTAGAATAGAAGTATGCTAAAGGCAAAATTTTAAAGAACAAACCAATACTATTAAGAATGATGCTGTAGAATCTTTGTTTAAGAAACCAATCGTGTGAGTTTTTTCTATTGATTTCACTAATTATTATGTCTAATAATACTTGATTATACATTACTGTGATTTTTGTTATGTTAATTTTTTTATTTAAAAAAAAAAAAAAAAAAAAAAAAAAAAAATCAAGTTGAGGCTTATGTCTCCCCGCTTCTTCAGAAAAAGAAAGTCTCAAGGCTGCCTTCGGCCTTTGAAAGTGTTGGGTGATAGTCATCTTGTATACTTTTAAGGTGCACTTTCTTCAGGGTTCAAAATTAAATCCTTGTTATTTCCACATCTCCAACATTGTTTTCTTGTAATTTTCCATACAAGGCTGATTTGGGGCATAAAAGATATCGGCTGTTTTTATAAAGATAAATTTTCTAGCTTTAACATATTGCACGCATTTATTTGACCGTATCTATATTCAGTCTAAGGCATATGAAGGCAAGGCATTGTAATGAGTCTGGAGTATTCATACAAGTTCTTGAACAATTTTGTGTATTCTTTTTGCCTTGGTGGCCTTGCAATTGTCTCACATGCATACTTCAGGAAAGGGTATCCCCATTGACTTCTCCCTTCTTCGACAGCAATGTCGTTCGTTTGCCTTCAGCTCCATTCTAATGTAGTTAATCTGAAACTCAGATGGTTATGAATCTTATTGAAACCAATACTTGGATGTGGTGGTTTCTTAGTAATGTTTGTCAGGCTGAAATATGATAGTTTTTTATCCTATTGTGAAAGAATTTGCCTTATGGTTTATATCTTAACTGACGTCGATCAATTCTTTTGCAGCAAGTTCCGGACAGTTGAAGAGATATTGACAATCGATATAAAACCAGGATGGAAGAAGGGGACGAAGATTACTTTTCCTCAGAAGGGAAATCAGGAGCCTGGCATCATTCCAGCAGATCTTATATTTGTAGTTGATGAGAAACCACATGCTATATACCGGAGGGATGTGAATGATGTAGTGGTGAACCACGAAATAACGCTGCTGGAATCGCTCACAGGTAAAACTCTTGAACTTATTTCTCTGGATGGAAGGAATCTCATGATCCCTATAACAGATATTGTGAAACCTGGTGATGAGATGGTTGTGCCAAATGAAGGGATGCCAATCTCAAAGGAACCAGGGAAGAAGGGAAACTTGAGAATCAAGTTTGATGTGAAGTATCCACCTAGGCTTACAACTGAACAGAAGTCTGATCTGATAAGAGTTCTTGGTGTAGTTTCATAGCATACCACACTCACTTGGGGAAAAAGGGCTGCCCATATTATTAACACATAGATAGCTTATTATTCCCTGTAAATATAAACTCTGAACGATGTCGATCTTGAAGAATGTGAAATCTTGGTAAGTTTTCCTTTGTTTTGAGGGGGGATATTTGCTTGCAAATGAAATTTTTGGTATCTGGCAGGCATAGAGGAGGGATTAGAAGATCAGTATATATTATTTATGGGGTATATCAACTCTGATGATTTTTGACAGAGTAGTGTTTTCTTTTCCCTCTTAGAGGGAAATTTGTTTTTACTCTGTACTTGGTTGTGAGACAATTTTAATCTCATTAAATTGAACTCCAAATTTGAATAAGTGGTGAAATTAATGTCCTGTCATGGCTAAACTAAGAGTTGTCTTTGTGAGGGTTGGTTTTATGGTTGTCATAGGTATTTTTTGGTGGTTGTTCTATTAGTATTTATGGTTGAGTTGGGATTTTTGTGGGATTTGTGTAGCTTGATTTTAGATGTCTAATTGTTATCAATTCTTTATCTTGGTTTAAAGAGGTCGATTTCACCACTTATTCAATCTTAAGGTTGTTCAATTCGATGAAATTGAGACTTGGTTGTTAAAATTGACCTCTTTTATTGTTCAGAAAGAGTTGTCCTTGTGTTTTTAAATTTTTGGGAATGTAGAATATATCCAATTTGAAGTATAATTGGATGGTTTTATGTACTCAGATTCTGAATGATTATAATGACCCCATCATTATTTCCACTTTGTATATTTTTATTTTGATTGTCCTTATCATTACTAACTCCATAGTCCATGATGTATGGGACAAATTGAGCCGTGATAACGAGTTATTAATGTATGAACTATTGATCAAAAAAGTTAGATGTTTGAATTTCTCATCCGTATGTTATAAAAAAACAATAAAATTGAAGAATTTAGGCTCAACTTTATTATGATTTTTTCATTATTTAGCTAAATTCATAAAACAGAGAAGCTACCAAAATGGTGATATAATGTTATTATAGATAGTTATGTTATAATGTAGCATAGTAATTGTTTTTAAACTACTCTGTTCTAATTGATTTAAAATTTTGTGTTTGTAAAGAATTTTAGTGAATAAATATGAGATATTTTGTAATCCCATATAGATAATAATAGATATTTCTCATCTTCAAATGAGCCAGCCCATTTGAATTTTCTATGTTCTTTCTCTATTGTAACTTTCTTATGGCCCAAATTTATTTTTGTATAATAATTTTATAATTTAGAGGCCACATGAAATTTGGTATACAAAATGTAAATGAGGAATATAAAAGGTGATTACTTATTGTGGGGAATATTGAATTAACATTGTGGTGTCAGGTCAGTGCAATAAGTTTGTGTGTGGTTTTGGAGGATCAAAAAACATCCATTAATGACATGTTTTGGTCCCCAATTGCCTAATGACTCCCAATTGGAGGACCACTCCCACACATAAAACCTCTTCTTTTTTAGGATATTCACATAAAAAAAAAAGCTCTTATTCTCAAATGTTGGATAAGAATTATTTATGTATCTTTTCTCATACTTGATATGAAAATTAAGTTTAGTTTTAGATGGTATATATAACCATCCTATTCTAAATGAAAATCAAAAGGAAACAATTGATTTGTCATGGTATCAGAGCGAAGGTCCTAAGAACCTCTTAACATACAAAAACACTAATGGCGGCTGTCACTGTCGCCGCCGCCCAATTTCGTCCCTCGCCGATATTTGTCTAAGATAGATAAATTTCCTAATAAAAATCTTAAGAGATTACCCTCTTTAAATACGTTGTAAAATCAATATGAATGTACTAGATGGTATGTGCGGCATTAGAATCATGCCGATCAAAACACCAGAAGATTAAATAAGTAGATTTACTTGTACTTTCGATCGACAAAAAACAAGCCATAAAGTGGGTGGTCCGGTGGCGCTCGCCGTCCTCACTCGCAATGAGGCAAATTTATCTCCGTCATTTATTATATGAAACTTTGGTTGTACATTAACCTGACAAATGGACATAGTTCAACGGTAATGGAGATGTACTCTTTACTTCAAGATCATCAAATCTAGATATTCCACATTTGTTCTACTGAAAAAAAACATTTTGACCTGAACATATGTCAAAAACCAGTGGGTCAAAAGCAGCTCCAAAACAGTCTTTTGTCTTCCAAGGTTAGACAAAGTCCAACTGTGCCTGTTTTTGTGGGTGAGTTTCAGCAATTGTAAGAAGGAATTGACATTATAGATAGAACAATAAAAGCCAGTCAAAAACTGCAGCTCTTCACAGTTAATTAATAATGTCTCCTTTTACCAAAACAAGGATTGTTCCAATAAAAAAAAGCTGTTATGCTTCTTCTATTCATTGAGATTAGCCATCAATTCATGTGCTCTCTCATCTTTTTCTGCTACACCAAACAGTACTTCACCATATCAGATAAGGCAGTGATCAGTATTATTCTATTTCATGAGTCTCACCCTATCCTTAAATGCTGCTGTTATTACTAAAAAAAACATTTTTAGTCCCTAAAGTTTCATGAAAGTAACGAACTTTAGTCTATAAACTTTGATATGTAACAATTTAATCCTTATCGTTAAAAATTCCATCGTCCATTGGCATTGGTAAACCACACACTACATCTTTTATTCATATTCAATCTTCCACTTTCATCGCTCGTAGTAGCTCTATTCCTTAATGCTATCTTCTTCTTAGTCTCGTTTGGCGCTATATACCTTATTTGCTTTGCTTCTCTTATGTGTCCATGAACATTAGTTCGAGTCTACGCCCATCTTTCTGAGTTCTTAGAGGGTTCTGCGAGACCAAAACAGGAGGTTTAGTGTGAGTCCACAAAAGGAGAGTCCTTTTTAAATTTGGGATCTAATGACAAATAAAAACTGTCATCAACTATTCGATGATACTTTTTTTCTGTCTTCATAACTGCTATTGTCTTTACTGAGTACATGTGTAGGTGCTTCTGTCAAAAGCAGTGAGCTTTAAATTCAACACTTTGAAATCAGCAGGACCCATTTCTCTCTATCTCCTCATCTCTTATGAGTTTGGAACATGGGGTTTGATATTGTTTCATAAATGGAAGGGGTTAGGGTGTAGCAGGCTGCAGAGCACTTAAGAGGAAAAAAGAAAAAGAAGAGACATTGCTATGAAAACAGCACATGTGAGGTGTTTACTCCCAGCCTAGCCATGATCTCTTACATATCCAAATTTCTCTCTCTAAAACCTTTGAAAGATACCTCTCAATAATGGATAAGAGCATTGTCATCCACATATTCAACAAACCCACTCCCCACACAACACTTCTTTACTAATTCAAAGCTCGTGAAATTTGATGGTTAAGACTAGGGATGCGAACGGGGCGGGGTCGGGGATGCACTCTCCGTCTCCGCGGAAATTTTTCATCCCCAACCCCGTCCCGTTTTTCGTTTCCAGAAGTCGGGGTCGGGGTCGGAGAATCCCCGTTCGAAGATCGGGTCCCCGCGATGAAAAAATCTCCATTTTTTTTTTTTTGAAAAAAATAAATAAATATTTATAAATATATTAAAATTGTGTATTAATTCTTGTTAAAAATAGTATTATTATTGTTTTATTTATTTAAAATTAATTATAAAAAAAAATATTTAACATTTTTATTATAAATTTAGTTAAAAAATTATTATATTATAAATTAATTTTTAATATATATATATATATATATAAAGGACTGGTTGCACAAACAGCAATCAGGTCTAAAATAATTACAAATTTAGCAAAGTTTAAAATCTTTTGCAAATATGGTAAAAAACCAGTGGCTATCACTGATAGACTTTAGGACTATTTGATAGACTTCTATCACTGATAGACTATTATCACACTCCTATCAGCGATAAACTTTTTTTTAATAGCGATAGACCATACTATCAGTGATAGAAATTGTCATATCTGCAAATTTTTTTAAAAGTGTTATATTTTTAATTATTTTACTCTAAATTCACATCTGTTACAATTTTCCTATATATATATATATAAACGGTAATTTAATTATTTTAAAAAATAATATATAAAATATTACTATTTTATATAAATATAATATATATTATATATATTTTTTTAAAAAAATTAATAAAAATTATTTGGGGCGGGTTCGGAATCGGAGACTCGAATAAAATCTCCGATTTGACTCCGTACCCGGTAAAATCGGGGATTCTTCGATCCGATTGGGTCGGAGATTCGACCCCACGGGAAATTTTGTCATCCTTAGTTAAGACATATATCATATATTAAAAAGTCAGAAGTTCGAATTTCTCTTTGCGATCCGGGATGTTGTTGAACTAAAATCAAAAAAGTATTTTGTTCCATTAATTCACTTTTGTTTTGTGTGTTTATCACTTTCTTCACTCAATGAGCTTCAATTTGATTGATTAATTACCTGTCTTCTATATATATATATATTATATGTTGCAATTCATTGATTGATTGGAAACAAAATGATTGATATGAGACTGTTTCCCCTTGTGTTGGTTGTATTTCTTTTTGGTGAATGAATCTCAAGGGCCTCAATCATTTTCTTGCTGCCATTTTCATTACAAAACCTTAAAAATGTGTATATACATAATATAATATAAAGTATGAGTGAAAGGGTCTAAGGTAAATTTTGTAACCTAAATTAAATTATAATATTTTGGTATGGTGGTCCAAATATATGTTCAAAGTATCAACCTGGAAAGTTGCAAGTTCAAGCTTCATCAACCACTCAATATATAGAAATCTAATAATAGAATTAATATATATATATATATTCCAAATAGATGTCTTTTGATTTTTTTAACATTTTTTTTTATCAAGTCTAGAAGATATGGGAGTTTCTAGTTATTCAGCCAATATTGATTTATAAATTATGAGTAATATTAATATAATACCATCTCAAATGAGAAAATAATTAGTAAATTGAGTAGGAATTGATGACATTTGGCAACAAGAGAGAAACATTTTATTTTATGATATCTATAAAAGAGATTGGAATATATATATTAACAAAGAGATTGGAATATTACTTTAAAGAGAGAGTTTGTTGCATGCTACTTTCTATAATTTATCTAGCAAACTATTTTATTTTTGTCCTATCATACTAAATCAACCAATATTGGTGCAATAGACACATCATGACATTCATTTAATTTACAACATTATTATTATTATTATTATTATTATTTTTTTTTTTTTTTTAAATACATTGGAGGTGGGGTATTCGAACTACAAACTCGTTGGTCGACAACACATACATATGCTAACTGAGTCATGCTCGTTTTGACATTTACAACATAACGTTAACAACAATAAATAAAGTGTAGAAGCCAATAAGAGCATAACTCAACCTAACGATTAGAGATCAAGAGGTCCTAGATTCGATCCCCACCTCCACATGTTGTCAAAAATAAAAAATAAAAAATAATACTATGTAGAAGCCAGCAAGAACATAATTCAACCTAACAACTAGATAGCAAGAGGTTCTAAGTTGATTCTCACCCCCACATATTGTCAAAAATAATAATAATAAATAAATATTGTGTAAAAAAAAAATTCAAAATTTAATGACAAAACTAGAACTTTTCAAGTCCAAAAATTAAATAGACAACTATCACTAAAGTTAGACTATAACCCTAAAATTTACCCAACTATAATTTTCTAGAACATAATAAATAACCAAACATGGCATAAAGAGAGAAAAAAAAAAACATGTTGATGAACAAATGGAAATTGATGTGAGAATGACAAAAAAAAAAAAAAAAAAAAAAAAAAAAGAATTTTTTTAGGATTAGTTTATATTATGGTTTTACCTTTATAAATAATTTTTAATGCTGATGTACGCGACATCGTTTTCTAAATAATACTGATGTGACAGATAATAAATGGAAGAAGTATCATTCATATTTTTATACTACTAGAATTTTTTTCAAGAAAAATAAGAGTTTTAGTATTAAAAGGTCGAGATAGTGAAGAAAAGTCCCATCAAAAGATTCTCTTCTCTTAGAGGAAATTAGGAAATAAAAAGTAGAGATGTGGTGGGCATATTAGTGCTACGGCATAGTACAAATGTGCATGTGGGATTGATGAAGAAATCAAATAAAAACTTAGGCTACTTTTTGGCCTTTTTGGTTGTCAATAATTTGCATTTGATACACTAAAAAACAAAGCAACATATATAATCACCTTATGATTCTCCCTTTACTTTCCCCACATGCTCATGCCCCTTTCTCACCTTTCTAATTCCCTTTTCCTTCCTTTACATCTTAATCCAATCCCATCAATTCTTTCTTGTTTTAACCTTTGTTTTACTATGGATCTATGTGTTTTTTCAATGTGTCAAGTTATTTACGAGTGAACTCTAAAATGAGCTATTATTACCAATTCAGTGAATATTATATCTTTTCATTTCAAAATAATATGCTTTGAGGCTACTTGACATAAAATCATGTGTTTCGATCTTTGTCGCACTTACATGTCTTAAAACTAACTTTCACACTATGAAACTCATTAACTATATTTACAAATAACGTTTACTTCGTTGAAACTTTGTTACTTATTAACTAGTAAGGAAGTTTGTAAGCTTTAATCATTTGTAAGAATCAAAATGAAACTTTTTTTTTTTTTTTAGTATAATCAAAATGGAACTTTATAGGTCTAGAAACAAAAATAAACCAAAACTAAAGTAATTATATGGACTATTATTGCAATATTTAACTTATGTTTGTGCGTGTTTTGTACGCACCTTGACTATTCTCACGGAACAATCATCTGACCCTACTTCATATGGTGGTCAATGTAAAATTGTAAAATTTTGAAGTTGATAATCTTTTTTTTTCTACGCGGAGGAGGTCGTAGGCGGGCGGAGTCTGGAGGAGGTCGTAGGCAGACGGCGAGCGGAGGAGGTCGTAGACGGACGAAGGTGGCGGGCGAAGGAAGAGGTCGTAGGCGGGCGGCGGGTGAAGGAGGTCGTCCGGTGGTGGCGGGAGGAGGGGTCGGCGGTGGTGGCACTGGCCAGCGGAGATCGGAGGAGGTCGTAGGCGGGCGGAGGAGGCGAGTGGAGGAGGTCGGCGGTGGTGGCGGGAGGAGGGGTCGGCGGTGGCCAGCAGACATCGGAAGAGGTGACAGACAACAATCGTGGGTGGAGAAAATTTAAAAGAGTAGTGTGGGGGTATTTTGGTCATTTTAATACTATATGAAAATTAGATAGGTTTTAAATTAAACACTCAATAACATTTTTTTTAAAAATTAATATTAAGTGTTTTCTTCATAAATTATTTCAAAAACTCATTTCTAAAAAAAAAAAAATGGATGGTTACCCAACATTTCAATTTATTTTAAAATGATTTTTTTTAAAAATTAAATACTTAATTACAAATTTTAAAATATACTAAATTTGGATGAAATCATTAGAAAATTAAAGTATATCAATTGAAACTAAATAGATACCCCAATTAATTAAAATATCAATTGTGCTCTATCTTTATTATTATTTTTTAAAAAGTTCAATATTCCATCCTTAAAATTGGAATGTGATCGCTTTCATAAATATCTCATCTGGTATTTTATAAAACGATGACAAGGAGTTTAATTTTTTTTAAAATAATAATAATAATAATAAACAAATTAATTAATTAATTATTATTTTTTTTTTAGAAAAAAAAAAAAACCGTCGTGGGCTACCACTAATCATTCCAATCAACCAAAGACGTTAGCTTCATTTTTAAGTTGTAAATTGTAATGTAATTCCGAAAGAAAGAATAAAAAATTAGGTTAAATTAGTAGTCTCCAAATTTTAAATTTTGTGTTCATTAGTGTGTAATAGGTCGATAATAAATTTAATTTTTAAAAAAATTAATTCAGCTAATCTTATGCTTAATAGAACTCTAAATTTTATGCTTAATAGAACTCTAAATTTTTAATTTTGTGTTTAGTATATCTGTCAATTTTAAAAAAATTAAAATTTTAATTTTATTTTAAAAATTTAGGGACTAAATACATAAAATCTCAAAATTTAAAGACTAAACTTGTTATTTAACAACAAAAATATATATATATTAACATATTAGTACTCAATTGTTTTTGTTTCAAATTTATAAATTATACAATAGCAAATAAGCTACAACATTTTTTTTTTTTTTTTTTTTTTACATATTTATCTATTTTTTTTCGTTTTAATTCAATAACAAAATACGTGTGAAGGATTCGAACCTTTAACTTTTTGGTCGAGTGTTGATTGCTCGACGCAATTAGTTGAACTATATATTTTGATTGTCATATAATTTATTTTTTAAAATTCTTTAATCTCATGGATTATGTAAATTTATTATGCATAAATATAGTCTAATCTTTCGTGTGAGATGAATTCAACAAAGATTTAAAAAAAAAAAAATCAAATTTGAAACATAAAATATAGTCCTAGTGTTAAAATAAAAAATAAAAAAATGATGTATCGACTAGTAATCAAGAGGTCATAAGTTTAATTTCTCACTACAAATATCGTGAAAAAAGAAAAATAAAATAATAATAATATATAGCGACTCACACGAGACATAAATGATGATTTGACAAATATTTGGAGAAATTGATAGGAGCACTCCTTTGTAGCCGTAGGGGAGTGAGTGTACATAACAAATTGAAATTTCCGATTGCCACCCGGGAAGCAAGGTGGAGATAGTAATACTTACTGTCACGTGGTCGCTTCCACGGATTTTTTCCCTCTCATTTTCAATTTAGTTAAATTATCAAAAAAAAAAAAAATTAATTATGTAGACGGAGTTTTGTTCTATTCTCTAATATTTTGAATCGATAAAATAGTATTTTTCATGATTTTTTAATATTTCAGTATCTATGTTTTCATCTTTTTTATGTCACTTATGTCGCACGGTAACGAATTAGAATTTAAACGTTCACACTAAAATGATTTATTTTTTAAACGGAATCAATAGTTCAAGAGTATTTCTTTTTTATAATTTAGCCTTTCTAATTTTTATAGATTAAATGGTACAAAATCTTCTTAACTTTTGGGTATAGTAGATTTTGGGCAGAAATCAATTTAGGGAGGGTGTAAATTGAAAGGCTATAAAAGGTCGTAAATGATATTTTTGAGTTAAAATGAATAATAGCATCAATTGTTTTTTTTAATAATATGCTTGTGGGGTAGGGATCGAACATGTGACCTCTTGGTCTCTAACTTATACAATATACCGGTTGAATTATGTTCATGTTGACAAAGGATAACATCGCTTTTAATCTCTTCTCAATAAAAAAAAAATAATAATAATCTAACATCTTATACAATTAAATTTGAGTTGTACATATGTTATGTAGGTTTCCCATTTTTATATATTAGTTACCATACCAGCTTTTTTACATGATTTTGAAAAGTATCTCCAATGATTTTTTTATAAAAATTTCAAAGTTCAAGAATTAGACTGAATTTTTTTAAAATATAGAGGTATAATTGAAATATATTAGTTACCATACCATCTTTTTTACATCATTTTGTTATTTGTATAATTTAACAAGTCTGAGAATATATGATATTTTTTAGTTGCTTTTAATAAATTGTTTATTTCAATTCATTTTATGTTTTTAGTGTTCAACCATTCCAATGATAATTGGTGTTTTGATACCTTTATTTCAATTTAATTATTTCACTAAAGGATAAAGGATGGATGCATAATATTACATTCCATTAAAAAAAAAGTATAATATTACATTGAAATATATATTTATCATATGTAATGGATAATATATGGAGTATTTGATGAATAACATACTCAATAGGGAAATTTGTCCATATAAAGTAATAGATATGGGAAGGGTTTGGGATCAAACAAATGAAAATATAGAATATAAAAAAGGGCAAAATGCACTTTTGGTCCCTGAAGTTTGAGATTCACGTCTATTTGGTCCCTCACGTTTCAAAACAGACACTTTGGTCCCTCAGGTTTACAAAATGATTCTAAATGGTCTCTAACTTAACTTTAACCTAATTGAATTATGATCGGTTATATCTTATATGGTGACGTGAATGTGTTGACATGTCAATTTTATTTGATTAGTTGGAAATAACTTGAAAAATAATCTTATTTTATTTAAAAATAAAAAATAAACCGTTCAATCAAATCCCTAAATCGAAACCATAATTTTCCCTAAATCGAAACCATAATTTCATTCAATTTCATTTCCCGGTTTAGATTTCAGAACTATTCTCTAAATCGAAAACTGTTGATACATTGCAGAGTTTAATTTCGTACTCGGTCCCAAACAATGATAGGTCATTTCACACTTCATTTTCATTTTCTTGCAGAGGTAAAATCTTTATTTGTCTTTTGTCATTGTTAATTCTGTCATTGCTCCTAAAAAAACGTAAATACTTGATTTAATTTGGGTTATATAATTGTCATTATTTCGTTGGGATTGGGTTTTAATTTCTCAATACTCTTTCAAATTTTTTTTTTTAAGGACTATTCGCTATCAAACTCCAAATTACGACTGACCTTATCGTCTGTGTATTAAACCAAACCTTGTGGCCGACAAGGGGTTTCCCACTTTGGGACAGTGGAAAGGAAGGAGAATGAGTTTGATTGAAATCAACTCAGGTTTTTTTTTTTTTTTTTTTTTAATAATTTCAGATTATTTCCAACTAATCAAATAAAATTGTCATGTCAACACATTCACATAAGCACATAACGGTTGATCATAATTCCGTTAAGTTAAAGTGAAGTCAGGGATTTAGAATCATTTTGCAAACCTAGAGGGGTTATTATCAAGAATAACCCTCCTCCCAAACTTTTTATCAAGACTAGCATCGTTTTTTGCATTTCTCGGTGCAATCCTGGTCAGGATCGAGCACCGAGATTTCCATTTACAAAAATAATTGATAAGAAAAAAAAAAAAAAAAAAAAAAAAAAAGCTCAATCATGGTTAGCCCTGGCCAGGATCCAGCACCGAGATTTACATTTAAAAATAAATCTCATAATTTAGTGGGATCTGGCTAAGATTGTTGACTTTATTTTTTTTAAATGGACCAAAAATTATAGAGGAGAATTTGAATTAAAAAAAAACGTAAAGATTTGGTTGCAATCTTGAGATTTTTTTGTCTATCTATATATTTTGAAATTTTCTTAACAAACCATCCCGATAAAAACGTGGATAATTGGTAAACAGATGGAAAAACTTAGAATGAATGTATTTATAAAAAAAAACGTACCTGTAAAAAAAACGAGCTTATAAAAATAAGAATGTTAAATTAATTAGTGTCTGTGTATTTCAAAGTTGATCTAAAATTCATATCCAGTGTTCTTAAAAATTCTCATTGTTGTTTTGGAAGAATGTTTTATAAGGAAAAACACATATAAAACATTATTTTTTTTTGCAACTGTATTTTAATTAATGTGAAACCTATAACCTCTTAGTCAAGGGCACAACCTTATATCAAAGGAGCATAGCTCAACTGACATATGTGCGACTTGATGACCAAGAGGTCTGTGAAAAAAAAAAAAAACACAACCTTATGCCAATTGAGAGGATGGTATTTCAAAAGATACCTAAATATTTTCGACATTATTTGAAAAAATATTTAGATTTGAAGTTAAAAAAAAAAAAAAAATGCAATCCTCGCCAATCTTAGTTGCAATCTTGGTCAATTTAAAAAAATTAAAAAAAAAAAAAAAATCTTTGTGCTATCCTGACCATGATTCACGGAGAAATGCTAACATTGATAATGGCAAAAAAAATCTCTGTGCTCGATCCTGGCTAGGATTCACGGAGAAATGCTAAAATTGATAGTGGCAAAAGAACAAAATTTTTGTGCTCTGGCCAGGATTCACCCAGAAATGCTAAAATTGATAGTGGCTTAATGAAACACTAAAGTGTTTGTTTTGAAATGTCAGGGATCAAATAAACATCAATCTCAAACTTCTGAGACCAAAAATATATTTTGTCCTATAAAAAATAAATAAATAATGGTTCGAATTAGGAGCCATAATCAAGGAGAAAAATAGATAAAAGACAGCGAAACCGACATAAAATAAATTTAATTTTTAAAATATTTAGATTAAATTATATCTCTTATTTTTAGTTTACATCATTACAAATTAAATTTTTAATTTATAAACAGATTTAATAGAAATTTATACGACGCTAGGAATAAAAAAATAATACATTAACACGACATAGTTCAACTAACTTAAAATACGAATTGACAACAGAGTATAGCTCAATTCAACTAACTTAAAATACGAATTGACAACAAGAATATAGCTCAACTGACATGATGTATCGACTTGTGACTATGAGATTCGGTTCAATCTCCCATCCCATGTTGTCAAAAAAAAAAAAAATAATAAAAAAATAATACGAATTAATGATTAAGAGGTGTGAGACGTTAATTAAATGTATTTATATATATATAAATAAATAATTGTTAACAAATTTGTCTCAATTCCCATTTGAAAAAACAAAATACATTAAAGTCAGAATGAAATCTATGCACACTAAGACATTCTTAATACTCCATATGGTCTTTTTGGAATGCATTAAACAATAAGACATTCTTCAAACTTATATTTATTTTATTAACTTAATAAAGCCTAAAATAATAGTAGTTTTAGCCAAATTTAAAAATATTTATAAATATGACATATCGCGAATAGATTATAAAAAAGGGAAAGAAAAAATCCAACCCTAAACTTTTAATTTCATCAAATTGAACCTCAAACTTGCATAAGTGTTGCAATGTAGACCTCAGGTTAACCTCCAGATCAACTCCAACCGCAACTGCACCAAATTCGTCCTCCCCTGCCCAATCGTCAAATGCAACAGAGTCCTCCCTTGTTCGTCCACCGAATCCACACCGCCCTCCAACTCAGCTTGCTCCGCTCCAGCACCTCCCTGGCTCGATGCATGACCCCTCTGCCACCACCTCGCCACCATGGTGGACCCACAAACATGACTTTGATTTCACCATTGATGAAGACATGCTTTCTCTCGGTGGTGAACCAGTCGGAGGGACACATGGTCGAAGCTGAAGGAAGAGTCTTTGATGGCACTGCTGAGGACGACGATATTGTGGATGAGGAAGGAGTCGTCGGTAGAGATGTCCATGGGGCGGGGCGGGGCCGGGTAATGCCTTCCCCGCCCCCGTCCCCGTCCCCCATTTCATTACCCGTCCCCGCGAAATTCCCCATTTAATTTTCCGGAGACGGGGCGGGTATTCCCCGCGGGGAATTCGCGAGTAACGGGTATTCCCCGCGGGTAATTTTCTCCGCGAATAATTTACTTTTTTTAATTTATTCTTATCTATTTTTTTTTAAGTTTTTCTATTTGTTAAGTTGATTAATATTATATATATTTAATTTCATAAACTTTATTTGTAAGATGTGTATTTTTTTGGAACTTTATTGGTAAAAAATGTATTTTTTAGATAAAAAAGAAGTGTGTAGTTAATTTTTTGATGAATAATGTATATATGTATATATATATAAAAGTATACGGGGCGGGCCGGGTAATCGGGGCGGGGTGGGTATGCTATTACCCGCCCCCGCCCCGTTTAGTTAATGGGCCAAAAAAAATTCCCCGCTCCCTGCCCCATTCTCCGTGTAATCGGGGATTCCCCGTCCCATTCGGGGCAGGGCGGGGCGGGGTCGGGGCGTGGCGGGGCAAATGGACATCTCTAGTCGGAGTAAGCAAAAGAATCAGGGAGATTAGAACACTTGTGCAAGTTTTGGGTTGAAATTGCTACAACCGACTGAGTTAAGGGTCTACATTCATTTTTTTTTCCTTTATAAAAATAGTTTATTGCTAATAGATTATAAAAATGTCCTGCGTGATACAGAGATTTATGACTGATAGACTATAAAAATGATATACCAGTGATTCAGTGATAGAGATTCATCTCTGAACAAAACGGTCTATCAGTGATAGACAAAAAATTAAAAAACATAATCATATCAAAATATTTATTTGTGTGACATATTTGTAGATATGACAACTAATTTTGCCATCTAATACAACTACACTTTATAACATGCATATCAATTTTTTTTTTAAATAACACAAAACAAAAACAATTTTTTTACATTATTTTTATAATAATAGTTATTTATTATTAATTTTGTTAAATTTATGAAAAAAGTTCTTCCTTGTGTGTGGTAGTGGTAAGCACATTTTTTTCTTTGAATATTGATAAAATATTGATATATTAAATTCTAAAAAATCATGGAATCAAACGTATTAATGAGATACTTGGGGCCGGATGTGTGCACGTATTGTTCTTGATTTTTGTAATAAAAATAAATTAATTAGACCGCGCCGGCCTCAGCCAACTAATTTAACAATAATAATAAATATTTAAAGTAACTCAAACAAAATTAATTAAAGGGTTAATCAAATATTAATATTAATAAATTAAATAAGAACTATATATTAAAATCAAATATAACAACTCTACGAAAAGGAATGTATTATAAGGGGATTTGCACCGATGACCCGCTCGCTCTCGGGCGTAATGACATTTGACCCCATGTTTAAAATGCATTTTTTTTTTTAAATTTCTAGATTGATCATAGTTTCCAATGAAAACATAATTTCATCCCTTCACACATCAATATTTAAATATATGTTAATATGTCACATATACAAATAATTAAACATATATTTAATATAATAAAAATTAACTCTGATGTTGTCAAACTGAACATAGCTCAATTGACATAAAGTTATGCCTTTGACTAAAAAGTCATGAGTTCAATCATTGCATTAATTAAAAAATCTTTTATGTGACGTACACAAATATTTGGACATATCTGAAAGATCTTTTCCGGGTTTGATCAACATTGAAAAATTAAGAATTTACTTTCAAATTGTTGTAAAAAAAAACCAGAAAACAAATCGTTGCACCGTGGATTGCCACTGCCTTGAAAGCAATTTCGACACGACCTAGATGTGAATCGTGTTCGCCGGTTACTCCCCAAGATTAACGCAACACCCTATCTCGAACGTCCACTCGTTAGATATGGGTTGGAACCAAGATATAAACTTTTGTTCAGAGTTTTGGAATTTTAAAAAACCATTGAGGTTCAAGAGGTGTACTCAATTGCTATACAAATACTGAAGAAGAAAGTCGTTTTTAAGAAGACCCAAAATGATTCAAAACCAAGAGTTACAAATCTTCAAAAAGAATTACGAAATCATTTAAATCTCAAAATCGATTCACCATAAATTTAATTCGGTAACAAAAAATTAATGACAAATTTTTAAGCTAAAGATAAGTCATTTCCAACATGAAATCTTCTTAGATCAAGACGAATTAAAGCAAAGGTGGCTACAATTGATGATGACTTTTTTCAATTTTAGAGAATTGAAGAAGATGACATAGGTCTCTTTTTCTTTCTGCATTGACCAAATTTTTACAAATCATAGCTTATACGATTTAGCCGTGGTTATGATACACGATTTCACTACCTATTTTTATAAATAATTTGTGAACTATACTATTTGTAATTATTTTTTAAAAAATACATTAAAAAAAAAAAATCCCTTGTAATGATAAAAGTGAGTTGGAAAAAATAAATAAAAAAGGTGAAAAATTAATGTATAAGATTAAAGTAAAAATAAGAGTAATGGTAAAGTAATTAAATAAAAGATGTAGAAGGTTTATTGAAATAAAAACAAAACAAAACATGATAGTGAGGTGAGTACTAAGAAAGTTCTGTTCTTCCTAAACCAACTTTTGTAAGGAAGATCTTTATCACTATACTAAATTGCACATAACGTACAAATTCATTTAAAGTTTTTTTTTTTTTTTTTTTTTTTTTTTTTTTTTGATTACAAATATTTTTTAAGTATAGCTCAACGACATGATGTATCATTACTGATCACGAAGTCTTAGATTCAATCTCCACCTCAACATGTTGTTTAAAAAAAAAAATTACATATATTTACTATTCATTTTCATGTACTTAATATGAGTTTCATGTTTAAATTAGTTCTAGTCTTCCGCTCATAGATTTTTGGTATAAAATTGAATTTACATTTTAATTTCTTTGCAAAATTCGGGTAATTTTTCTTTGGTTTAAATATCATTTTGGTTCCCGTATCTTAGAGTTTCTTCCATTTTAGTTTCAATACATTCAAATATCAAAATTTAGTCCATGCATTTTTAATAAATCTTAAAATTAGTTTTTTTTTTTTTTTTTTTTTTATCAAAACTGGTTAAATAATACTAATATTTTTCATGTAAAAAAATATACTAAATATGTTCCAAAAAAATATATATATATATATTTTTTTTTTGACAATTGGGGTGGAGGATTGAACTTAGGATCTCATGGTCACTAGGCGATACATAATGCCGTTGAACTATGCTCTTGACTATGCTCCAAAAATTATAGAGTCGCAATTAGTAGAAATTATTATTAATTTTTTTTATGGAAAAAATTACAATAAACTAAGACAGAGGCTGATTATAAGATCTATTAAAAGTACTTAGAACTAAAATTGAACAAATTTAAAAAATACATAGACCAAAATGATATTTTAAACTTTTTTCTTTTTTGAGTTTAACAAATGTAGAGGCAAAGATTCTCGAATTTTAGTTTACACATTCTTGCTTAGTTTGTATCCGGAGCATCTAGAGAGAAAGTGAGAAACGTATTCACATAATTACTAATGATGTACATGGGGTAGGGCGCGAATGAGGATGGCTTCCCGCTCCACGCGGATAGAATGAACATATCTAATAATTACGATATTCTTTGTTGATGCAACTCTTGATTCAAAGGGTGCTAGAAAATTTCAGATACTATTATGAATACTCATTCCATTAATTGTGGGTCAAATCAACATTGTTTTAAAAATGATATGGAGACTACCAACATTAAATATATATATATATATATATATATATATATATAAATAAAGCAAAAATCATAGAGTGATGTGAACAAAAAGAGTATGGTACGTGTGCAAAAGAGAAAAAAAGATGAGAGTATGGTAATCATGTAGTACTAGAATTTTTTCTAAAGAGTGGTAAGTTGCTCACTAATTTCGAGTGTTTAGAACTATGAAGTTGCTAGTCTTTCAATGGTTTAACCTCCGACCTTAAACAAACAAGAAAGAAAGGAAATTGGTGCTTTTGGCATCCAAATATCATACTATCCAAGTTGTGAGATTTCCTCATTTCAAAAGAAAAAAAAAGTTGTGAGATTTGTTTTTCATGGAAATGGGATTTGCTAATGGCAACCCTTTAAAGCAAGTAATGTGTATTATTGAGTAGTAGTAGTAAATAAACTTTTGGAGTTTTTCTTTTTTTCATTTCCTCTTTTTGGCGCAGAGACAAAATGAAAGGATCGGACTGTAAGTAACTGACTCTCCCACTGCTCCAAAAGCAAAACGCTTTCTTTCTTCATTTTCTGTGCTTTGTGGGAACTTCACGTTGGTGGGTTGTCCTCATTTTCGCTTCCAACTGCTATCCTCTAATCAAAATCAACTCTTTCGCATTTGGGTGTACGTTTTTTGTTCAGTTGTGTTCATATTCTTGGAGCTCTTCTTGCTATTTCTCTGATGAATAAGAATTTGAATGTGTTTGTAACAGAGAATTAGTAAAAGGAAGATATGGGGGAGAAACCTGAAGTGTTGGAGGCTGTGTTGAAGGAAGCTGTGGATTTGGTAACAGATCTGAGCATTTTGTAACCCTTTTGGTTGTTTTGCTGTTTGTTTAACTTGCCTTCTTCTTCTTAATTGCAGGAAAATATACCCATTGATGAAGTTCTTGAAAACTTGAGATGTAGCAAAGAGGGTCTTACCAGTGAAGCTGCTGAGGAACGGCTGAAGATTTTTGGCCACAACAAGCTTGAGGAAAAGAAGGTAATGCCTTCCACTTACAATAAGCATTGTGTTTTTTGGGTTATTCTGGGGTTAACTCTGTTAATTTGCTCTGAATTTTACGTTTTGTGTGCTTTCAGGAAAGCAAATTTTTGAAGTTTTTGGGGTTTATGTGGAATCCTCTATCATGGGTTATGGAAGCTGCTGCAATTATGGCTATTGCACTTGCTAATGGAGGAGTAAATGCCCAGCTTCATGGATTGTTATTTATGTTTCTTTCATATCTTCTTTGCTGTTCATTGTTCTGAGTACTATTTACTCACTTGTAGGGAAAGCCTCCTGACTGGCAAGATTTTGTGGGTATCATTACCTTGCTTATCATCAACTCGACAATCAGTTTTATTGAGGAAAACAATGCAGGAAACGCTGCAGCTGCTCTCATGGCTCGTCTTGCTCCCAAAGCCAAGGTATCAGAGATGGATTATTCTTGTGTGTGCTGCTACATATTTGCTGGACTTGTTGGCTTAATTCATCTTTGTCTTTGAGGTGCTTCAAGTTTAGTGGAACCACAATTTGAGGTGATATGTACTTGAATTTCTGTGTTTGGATTTTGGTTTTCTGTTGAAGGTTCTTCGAGATGGAAGGTGGAGCGAGCAAGATTCTTCCATTTTAGTTCCTGGTGACATAATCAGTGTTAAACTTGGGGACATTATTCCAGCTGATGCACGTCTTCTGGATGGGGATCCTCTAAAAATTGACCAGGTTGGTAACCAACAATGATATCTGGAGATTGTAACCTGATTTCTCACACACCCCATTACCCTGCACTCTTCAGGTTGTAACTTTCTATCTATCTCTGTACTAAGTTTGGCTTTGGGCTTTGTAGTCTGCGCTTACAGGTGAATCTCTCCCTGTAACGAAAGGTCCTGGTGACGGCGTGTACTCTGGTTCTACTTGCAAACAAGGAGAGATTGAAGCTGTGGTCATTGCTACTGGTGTCCATACCTTTTTTGGTAAAGCTGCGCATCTTGTTGACACCACCAATCAAGTGGGACACTTCCAAAAGGCAAGAAGATGAGTCATTGTATTATTTGATCCTCGGTTCATGTGATTTCTTTCTTTTAACTGTCTTATTTTTTTTTTTACTGTTGCTCTGTTTGTAGGTCTTGACTGCCATAGGGAATTTCTGCATATGTTCCATTGCTGTGGGAATGGTAATAGAGATCATTGTAATGTACCCAATTCAGGACCGTGAGTATCGTCCTGGAATCGATAACCTACTTGTGCTATTGATTGGAGGAATTCCCATAGCCATGCCTACAGTTCTCTCTGTGACAATGGCTATTGGTTCTCATAGGTTATCCCAACAGGTTGGTTTAGTTATTTTGAAGGCTTCCTTTTGAATGTTGTCCGACATATGAGTTATGGAATAAAATTGGGATCATTTGATGTTGATTTCAGGGTGCTATCACAAAGAGGATGACCGCTATTGAAGAAATGGCAGGCATGGATGTGCTTTGCAGTGATAAGACAGGAACCCTGACATTGAACAAGTTAACTGTTGACAAAAATCTTGTTGAGGTTTGGCAGGCGCTTCTTGCTTGATAATGAGATATTTCTTCCACCCAGGAGCATTTGTATTGTTTGTTTCTAATTCTGTGTATGAATATAACTTTAGGTTTTCACTAAAGGGATAGATGCAGACACTGTGGTTCTAATGGCTGCTCGAGCATCAAGAACTGAAAATCAAGATGCTATAGATACTGCTATTGTTGGGATGCTAGCTGATCCAAAGGAGGTAAGTCATCAATATCTGAAACCCTCTACGCTTTCAAAATGGCTATTGAAATGTTTAAATGTTCATTGCATCTTCCTTGCTTTCAAAGGCACGTGCAGGCATTCAAGAAGTACATTTCCTTCCTTTCAATCCTACTGATAAACGAACAGCATTGACTTATATTGACCATGAGGGCAAGATGCACAGAGTCAGTAAAGGTGCTCCAGAACAGGTAAAATGGCTGCTCTGTTTGAACTTGTGGAAATATTGTCTTTGTTTTAACTGAGAACAGATTACTGAATATAGGTTCCTGTTTTAACTATCACATTTAGATTCTAAATCTTGCATACAACAAGTCGGAGATTGAGAGAAAAGTTCATGCAGTGATTGATAAATTTGCTGAACGAGGTTTGCGTTCACTTGCTGTAGCATACCAGGTCAGTGAATAACTGGTTTTAGATTTGTTGATCTCTTGGTTATACGACCACTATGCATCTTTTTTAGCCCAGTGGTTGAATCATTGTTGTTTATGTCCTCTATTTGATTTATATCAGGAAGTTCCAGAAGGAAGGAAAGAGAGTGCTGGAGGTCCTTGGCAATTCATGGGCCTCTTGCCTTTGTTTGACCCACCACGGCACGATAGTGCAGAGACAATAAGGAGAGCTTTAAATCTTGGTGTAAATGTGAAAATGATTACCGGTACGTTTGACGTTTTACCCTGTTCGTGTACATTCTTCCTGGTAAAAATGCCCTTCGTGTATGGAATGTCACTGATTTTCTCATGTGTTTCTGACTGGGGTTTGCTTAACATTGGCCACATAATTTCTTTCTGTTAAGCTCATTGAATTTATCAAACTTTTTGGTTCCTTTACCTTGCTTCTTTTATTAGGAGATCAACTGGCTATAGGAAAGGAAACGGGACGTCGATTGGGGATGGGAACCAACATGTATCCATCATCTGCTCTGCTAGGACAGGATAAGGATGAGTCCATTGCTTCTTTACCTGTTGATGACCTTATAGAAAAAGCAGATGGTTTTGCTGGTGTATTCCCTGGTATCGTTTTCAATAATTGTCTCAAATTGTTAGTTTGGGGAACCAAAAAAAATGGTTTTTGTCCTTGCATATGCATCACCGTGATATTTTTTCTGTTTCAGAGCACAAATACGAGATTGTAAAACGCTTGCAAGCTATGAAACATATCTGTGGGATGACTGGTGATGGAGTGAATGATGCTCCTGCACTTAAGAAAGCAGACATAGGTATAGCTGTTGCTGATGCAACTGATGCTGCTCGGAGTGCTTCTGATATTGTTCTTACTGAGCCTGGTCTCAGTGTTATCATCAGTGCCGTTTTGACCAGTCGAGCGATATTTCAAAGGATGAAGAATTACACGGTAACGTGTGGTTCGACCAAAATGTGATATTTTGTGTTGGCTATGAGATCTTATTTGTTGGTACAAGTGCATTTGAGATCATTTCGACTCATGTTTAATTTTTTTTCTATGTCAGATTTATGCGGTTTCCATCACAATACGTATTGTGGTAAGTTATTGTTAGGATGTATATTGATATTATATGTATGATCTCTGTTCTCTTCGGCCATGTACTGAATAACAAATTATGTTATTTTTATAATCATAAATTCATATAATTTTTCTAACACGTGTTACTGATGTTTGTTGCAGCTTGGTTTCATGTTGCTGGCCCTCATTTGGAAATTTGATTTCCCACCATTTATGGTGCTTATCATTGCTATACTTAACGATGGTTCGTTCAAAATTCCTCTAGTTGATCTGCTGATTATTTGAAGTTCATTTATTTCACTCTTTCGACTGTTTATGGAGACTCACCAGCATTATTAATGTGTAGGCACAATCATGACAATATCAAAGGATAGGGTTAAACCATCTCCTCTGCCAGATAGTTGGAAGCTGGCTGAAATTTTTACTACTGGCATTGTTCTTGGTAGTTACTTGGCAATGATGACGGTCATATTTTTTTGGGCGTCGTATAAAACTAACTTTTTCCCTGTAAGATAATCCAACTTCCTTCATACTAATAAATTATTTGAAATAGGGTTAATTTTTCAACGATTATGAAACGATGAGGCACTATTATCTGTTAATGATGGGTTCAAATGATAGATTGTTTTTGGTTGTGTTCTGTAATCAATTGACTACTTTAGCTTGTTAGTAGTTACTGCAGTTCTTCTGATTTATGCTGATCTGTCACATTTTGTGAAAATTTCAGAAAGTCTTTGGGGTACCAACCCTTGAAAAAACAGCTCATGATGACTTCCGGAAGCTAGCCTCAGCTATATATCTGCAAGTGAGCACTATCAGTCAGGCCCTTATTTTTGTTACGCGATCTCGGAGCTGGTCCTACGTCGAGCGTCCTGGGCTACTTCTTGTAGTGGCTTTTGTGCTTGCTCAACTGGTAAGGCGAAATTTGTTTGAATTGTTTCACCTGTATTTTCAATTATACTTTGGAAGAAAACGCTAAGTTTGAGTTTGGATCTATTGATGATGAACAGGTTGCCACTCTGATTGCTGTCTATGCTAATTGGAGTTTTGCTGCCATTGAAGGAATTGGTTGGGGTTGGGCTGGTGTAATTTGGCTTTATAACATCATCTTTTATTTTCCTCTTGATCCCATAAAGTTTGCTATTCGATATGCTTTGAGTGGGAAGGCTTGGGACCTCATGCTTGAGCAAAGGGTATTAATTTGCACTGTTTCCTGCATTTAATCTATCAAACTTCAAAGCTATGCATCAATTGGTTTATTCACTTGTATTTTTTATAGGTTGCTTTCACAAGACAAAAGGATTTCGGTAAGGAACAACGTGAGCTTCAATGGGCACACGCACAAAGAACGCTGCACGGTTTGCAACCGCCTGATACTAAGATGTTCACTGAACGGACCCATTTCACAGAACTCAATCACATGGCTGAAGAAGCCAAAAGGAGAGCTGAAATTGCTAGGTATGCTGCAAATGCTCATGAGTTGGTAGTTTGCTACTTTTATCGTTTTCTTGGAAACTCTAACATCATCCTTGATTTGACATTTATCTGTATTTGAAACTGTGAGCTAGTTTAAGTTATCATTCTGCTATTTCCAATTTGGCTTCATTTCATAAATCTTGCAGATTGAGGGAACTCCATACACTGAAAGGTCATGTAGAATCAGTGGTGAGATTGAAGGGTCTCGACATCGAAACGATTCAACAAGCGTACACTGTGTGAGTGAGGGGAGGCCTAATACTGTAAAATACTGTCTTGTAGTTGTTGTATTCTGACTGCTGGCATTAAGATATGCAATTGGCATATGCTATTTGCAAGTTAAAGAAAGATGAAACAACATTTTACACCTGTACTTGCCTTTTGTTTTGTTAGCATGTTAGAGGACTGTCGTTTTCGACGCGTTTCTGTGTTGTATTAGTCTTTCTTTCTATTGCTGGACTTGGCATATCCTGTAATGCAACCGCACCCCCAAGAGGAAGTTCTTATGAAATGATGTCATTTATTTATGTTCATTCCAAACTTTCTGGAACTTGTTTTTCTACTGGATTCTCAATTCTCATGGTGTTTTTCATCAATTCCTACTGTGAAGGATAACTGAACCAAACATAATGTCTACCCAACATCCTTAAATTGCCTACTGAAACATGAAGACACACCAAAACAACTGACAATTCTATTGTTGACATCATGTTGCCTTTTTGTCCCTCTGCTTCTGTTAAAACAGTTGATACTATGAAGGTAGTTTTGGATCAACAAGGATTACGTTAGAATCTTTGACACGAAATTCTTTGTACCTATACCATTTTGCACAAGCTAAAAAGTAGACAAAATTTAGAACTTGTAACCCAGCTCCTAGGCAGTAGAAAGAAATAATCCAATCTTCCTTTCAAGTTATCAACCGGCAACATTACCTCAACGGACATAATGTATGAATAACTGTCCTAATTGATCTTTTATGAGCTAAATGTCTTCTTGTGTCTTCAACAAAAGCAAAAAGAAGCATGACGACAATGTTAAGTGCCATGCCAATGACCAATTATTCAATGAGGCCGTCACAATATGACTACCTCTTTAAAACCGTCAGATGCTGATCTTAAAATTTGTCTGCCCCTAATAATCATTTGATAGAAAATCGTACTACTTTTGAAATTTCTCTCTTTCATCCAATGATGCAAAACTGTCAGCCACATTGTGACAGCCTCCTCAAATAATTTCTCCATGCCAATACCCATCCTTTGTAGAAGAGTTCCGCCACTTCGTTTTCCAGTGAATCTAGAGAAAAGTTGGTACTAGGGTTCTGTCAGATCATTGTAAAGATGATGCATGAGGCTGCCGGGGTCTTGAAACCATGGTGGCCAACGAGATGACGAAAGGAAACCAAAGATTAAGGATCTATCCAATAATTCTGTCTTTAGTCTTTTTTTTTTTTAACATAAAGTTTAATGGAGAATCAACACTAGAGTGAGAGAGAGGGAGAGAGAGAGAGTACAAGAAAGGAAGAAACAATGGCAAATTCTAAGTCTTGTAATGGCCAAAGTAAGTAGCAGAAAGGAATGCTCCAATCAAGGTTGTCAAGCTGCTGGTTCCATTAAAGGAGCTCTCAAATCTCATTTGTTGATAAATAAAGTTGTTGGCTTAGGCCTATATATAAACTAACCAAATCACTTTGAGTAATTAATCAAATAACTTAAGTGAATTAACATAGAAGTTTAATCATTTTAAATAGATTGCCCAAACCATTAGAAGAACCAAGCCATTCTTTCAAGAGATGGTAATCCAATAGTTTCAAGTGTTTAAGGGTGGAACTTTTGAAATAAAAAGTAGTTCAAATTGAAGAAAAATATTTAGAACTTGAAGATTACGGGCCTGTTTGGAATGACTTTCTAAGTGTTTACTTCCAAACGGTAGAATTACAACTAGTTTTACAGGCAAATACATGTTCCTCTCTCCTAAATCACACTAAGGGTTACTAACATCAAGATCTTTGCTACCAAACTCTTTGTACCTATACCACTTTGCACAAACTAAAAAGTAGATCAAATTTAAGATTTGCAATCCAGCATCTAGACAGTAGAAATTATCCAACCTTCCTTTGTTAAGATCTTCAGCCAACCAATCTCCATTGGCATTTCCCTCCTTTGTTTTCTCATGAACCACTGAAATCAACAAACTGCCCAAATAGCTAGATAGTGCATGGCCAACAAACAAGAAAGATCCTCCAATGCTTCTCATGTTCTCTGGGACTTGCTTGTAATAGAATTCAATATAAGCAATAGAAGTGAAAGCTTCAGAAATGCCTATCAAGAAGAACTGAGGTATCAACCACAAACCAGACATTGAAGAAATGTCACCTCTTCCAAATTCTTTCCCAATTGGTTTCTCAAGAGCTAAATGTCTTCTCTTGCCCTCAACAAAAGCAGAGAGAAACAGGGTTGCAATGTTGAGTGCCAAGCCAACACTCATCTTTTGAAGAAGAGTTATGCCGCTGTCTTTTCCGGTGAGTTTTCGGAGAGCCGGTACGAGAATTCTGTCGTAGATTGGTACCCAGATGGTGATGCCGATCATTGTAAAGATGTAGAAGGAGGCTGCCGGAATCTTGAAACCGGAGGGGCCAAGATGGCGATCGGATTGAAGAGCTTGAAACACTCCATAAGTTTGATGGACTACAGGAATGTAGTAAATGATACTGGTGGACCATATGGGAATGATCCTTAGTATGCATTTCAGTTCTTCAACTTGCTGAATGCTGCAAAGCCGCCATGGATGAGCTGCTGATCCATCATGATTGATTTGGTCTCCATGAGTTATAATTGCAGCTTTGTCAAGGAACCTACCAAGAACAATAATGTAAAGGGATGTTGCTTGTGAAATCAAAATGGGTTGGTTAGTTCTTATTTTGGTTAAATTACAAGTTACTAACCTAAACTTTCATAACTTTATCTATCATTTTGTCCCTATACTTATTTCTAATAGTTACTAACCTAAATTTTCAATGCTGCCATTAATTGTTTTTTTTTTTTTTTTTGTAAGAAACCGAACTTTCATTGAGAAAAAAGAAAGAATATGCAAAGGCATACAAAAAAAAAACCCCCGACAAAAGTCTCAAACAAACTACAAAAAGGGACTACAATCCAACAAGATCAAACCAAGACCATAATTACAAAAAAGCCTAGTGACCAACGATTACAAAGAGGCGTTAAACCTAACCACCTCCCAGACCTCGTCACAAGACCGCTCCTTCTCTCTAAAAATCCTATTGTTTCTCTCAATTCAAATTCCAAACCCCCCACAAAATGACAAAGAAACTAGTATGCCACAAAACAGTGTCCTTCTCACGAAAAGGCGAACCCATGAGCACCTCCTCAATCGAATAATTTAACACTTCTATGACACTAACTTTGTATTATTTACGGATCATGTGATAGGTTGATTTTAGGTGTATTCCTTTCCTTACATACTACAGTCAACGTGTCACGTAAACATCAACCCAACAAAGTTAACAACATAGATTTATTGGACACAAAATTGAAAGTTTAAGGTACGGAGACTAAATATACACAAACTCGAAAGTTCATAACCAATAGTATAATTTAACCCGATCTTACTTTGAAATGCTTTTTGATTACCTGAACTGCTTGCTATGACAAAGCTTGGAGTTAATGGAGTTGGTTGGAACATAGTTGAAAAGAGAAGCAATTGGTTGTTCAACTTCAGGCAGCTTCTTCAAGTTTCTCTTCTTAAATGAGACCACAAAAACTTTGACAAGACTTGTCAAAGGATTGCCAAATGGTTTGACTCTGACATAAATTCTGGTCCCAATGAAGAAGAAAAAACAGGAAAAGAACATACAAAATGCAGGAATGGCGAAACCCCAAGCCCAGCTGATATCAGATTGAACATAAACAATGGCTGTAAGAGAGATCATCACAGAAAAAGTGTAGGTGAAATAGTACCAATTGAAGAAACTATTGACTCCTCTTTTGCCTGATTCTGTATTGGGGTTAAATTGGTCGGCTCCAAATGCTAGATTACAGGGCCTGATGCCGCCGGCTCCGATCACCAGAAATCCGAGTCCGCTGATCAGAAAGGTCATCTGCCATGGCGTTGGGCCGTCGCAGTCGCTGGCACCGCCCGCCGATTGGCTGCACTGCGGCGGATGCAGACTTTGGATTGCAGCAGTTAGTGTCATTGTTGTCATCCCCTGCAGCAGTTAGTTAAATGGTACCATCAAGTTTAGTGCAAGTTAGAGTCTAGTTTAATGGATAAGTATAAGACAGTTTCTTTTATTACTATCTCAAAGTTGGATGCTTTCATTTTCAACCTTAACATTATTTAACAAGCACGTTTACTATATTTTTTAAGATTTTTTTTGTCTTTTCAAGTTCAACGGAAGTAGAAGATCGAACCATCGACCTTTACAATGATAAAAGTTATTATAAGTTATTTGTAATTAAATATTTTGAATTAGGAAGCAGTTTTGTAACTACCTCCCATCACATCCCAACATATTCTTTGCAGTTTGTGTAACTACTCAGAAGACATGAGTTCATCTTTCAGAAAAAGAAAAAAACACAAAAAGATACTCAGATAAACAAAAGGGGTTTTGGTATTAGCATTTGGACGATCTTAGGCTGTAAAACAAGGGAATTTTTCGTCTTGTCGTCTTACTCGGGGGGTTTTCGTAGATTCTACTGCGCTACAAGGGTCAATAGATAGTAATTGATGTCTTTATCTAGCTATGCTCGGATTGGTAAACCAAACTAGACGTTAAACTTTAGTCGTTCCGAAATGAAAAAGCTCCAAGTTTATAGAGAATCAATATGAGAAGAGAGTGAGAGAGAGTTACAAGAAGTGAAGCAAGAGAGGCAAAACCAAGAGTGTAGTAACGGCCAAAGTAAGTGTCAGAAAGGAAAGCTCCAATCAAAGTGGCAAAGTTGCAAGTTCCACTAAACAGGTTCACAACATTGGTTGCAGTTATGGCTTTCATGTGGAACACAACTGTGAAGTAAACCAGCAGATTTGATGCAGTCCCTACTGTTCCCAATTTCTCAAATATCTCATTCCCTGTAACACGTTTAGTTCAACTAGTTAAGACACGATACATTTTATCGTAAATTTTCAAATCAAGACACGGATCAGAGATCAAACCTATAATGAAGGGCATGGCTCTGATCCCTCGATACTCGATCTTTCGATGCTGATCGTCGTCATCACAAACTACTGCATCACTATTTTCACCCTTCTCCATAGCTTCCAATATCTTATTTTCTTAGGGTAATTGCCCTTTTTATAAGTATTAATTGATAGGGAAGTGAATGTGATCTTGCTGAAGTTTGTAAGTGGTTTGCCTTTTGCATTGTGGGCTATAAGTGGGGGACATTTTGTTGTATCAAATTAGATGAGATAGAAAGCAATTTCAATGATTGCCTAAAAATTGCTTCTCTTAATCTAAGCCACACCTTTTGGTTTTTTCCAACATTCTTTTAAATTATAATAAATAAGGCTTTGATCACTATTAATAGTTGTTGGAATGATATCACCATAATGAAATCCCATTCATATGCAAAACAGAAAGGTAACTGTGAAAGAAAGTGTGAACCATTTTCTTATTTGACACCAAATATCTGATATTTTGTTTTGAAGGTCGATTTGATTGCGTTCGTTTTCTCACTATTTATTTACTATGGTTTTAATCTTTCTTAAAACATTGTAAAAGATGGATAACAAAACAAAGAATTCATTGGTGGAAGTAGTCTTTATAGGCTTAATTTTCAAAAACCAAATGGTTGTTTCTACTATCATATTTTGTATGGTTGTAATCTTTTTTTTTTTTTTGCGAGGACAATAAAGAAACTGAAATACCGAATTTAATTTGTAGTCACTAACTCATCGTTCTTGTCAATATGAGCATAAGTAGATAAAACATCAATTACCATTTCAAAAGTCTATAGTTCGCCTCCACACTCTTGCAATTGTTGAACTTGAAAAAACTAGTTGCTCTTTCATTTCTAAATACCTAACTTATTATAGAATTCACCTTTCTTAGGAATGCATTTCATTAATTTATGGTTTGTTTGGAATGACTTTCTAAATGCTTAAAATTTCTGTTTTTGCACTCAAAACACTTTTGTAAGGACTTAAAAAGTTATTCCAAACAAGTCCTTATTGGCGTCAAGTGATCAACCTTTAGGTTGTACCGTACTTGTATGAGCTTTTTCGCTTATTTAACAAGATATGTATGCTACTTCTTACATTTCAGAGGAAAAATATTAACTTTTAAGCAACTTTTAAGCAAATTTCATCTTTTTTTTCTTTCTCTATTTAATCGCAAATAGTCTAAATTGATTCATCTAGTTTAAGAGTTTAATTAATACAATATAAGTCTCCACACGTGTGAACTAACGTTTTTTAAACAAAATCTAACATAGGGTGTAAATTGATATATTTATGAAAATTGAGTTTAATTGATACAATTATTAGTTTAGGGTCTTAATTGATACCACTACTGATTTAGAGTTTTAATTGATACAACTTTTAAGAGTATAAATTGATTTTTTTTTCTTCTTCTTCTTATCAACAGCCCACCGAGAGGATTTTAGGTTAATCTGAGCCTAACTCAACTACTTAAAACATATATCAATCTCTTGTTAGCCGACCACATATCATATTAGGAGGAAAATGAAAGATAATGTTATAGACAAATTTGATAATGTTATAGACAAATTTTTTTTACCGAAAATATCATTTCTTAATTTTTACCCCTAAATTTGTCTTGGTGTATAAATTTTCATCCTATTTTTTAATTTCATAAAATTGGACAATAAACTTAGGCAAGTGTTGAGTCAATTTCCACCAATTCACCGACTAATATTTTAAAAAAAATAGTGTAAATTTTTTTCTAAGTTCATAATTTCAATAAAATCAAGTTTTGCACCACATTAAGTTTGATAAATGGCTAAATTAACGGTTGAACAACAAAGTCAAAATTCACAAATTTCAATAAATAAAAAAATAAAAAAAATAAAAAAACTGCTCTAATGTTGTTTTCTCTAAAATTTTATCGTTTTGTTATTATATATATATGATTCATGAAATACATATGATAATATATTTTTTAACTATCTTTCAAACCAAAATTCATTAGAGGGTTTAAATTGTAACAATTTTTAAAGTTTTAGGTTAAAATTGCAACACTTATCTAAATTTAAAATACAATTTGATGAAATTGAAAGTTTAGGGTAAAAATTGATACAAACTTGACAAGTTCAGGAGTAAATTTTGATTTTTCTCTTTTTTTTTTTAATATGATAAATATGGATGTGACGATTTGAACCTTTGACCTCAAAGAAAGAAAATCTGACCTCACAAGTTATGTCGGTTGTGGTTTGAATCTCCCTATCTCCAATGTACTAAAAAAAAAAAAAGTTATGCTCATGTTCGATATTAAAGCATATGTCTTCGTGTACATATATCATTGTTCCTCAAATCCATATACATGTATTAAAAATTCAGAGACGAAATAGACACAAAATTAAAACTAAACTTATTGCTTTGGTTGTATATAAATTAATTAACTGCAATACGAAAACAAAATTCTAATTTCAATTTACAAAATCCTATGCTGAATTCGCCATGGCGCGCACCTTCATCAACATTCTTCATCCTTCCTCTCCTTCTCCGGCAACTCAATCCGATGAACATCCTCCATCGATTTCAGTTTATTATCATAACTCGTCACAGATCGGCTTGCGAAGAAGACGAAGTACAGTAGATTCACAGTTCCAACAATGGCGATCGTGTAATAGTAGTAATCGAGCCTATTCTGGTTTAGGTCATGGCCTCCTATCCATGGCGATTTCGAAGTTTTCGCGGTCACAATGTGTATCAGATTAACTATTAAAGAGCTTAAATAGCTCGCAACAGATAGCGTGAGGAAGAAGATGGCTCCTGCAACAGTTCTCATATGCTCTGGCATATGCATTGTGAAGAACTCCATTATCGCTACCAAACCAAATGCTTGCATTAAACCAGTTAGAGCATGCTGCGGTAACAGGTACGCGAAACTTGTTGGTGAAATGAACGATCCGTTTTTCAAAGCGGATTCTCTTCGATATTTCTCGACGATTCCGGAGACGATCATACACAGAATCGACAAGACGATCCCTATGATGATTCTCTGTTTTATTGTGAGTCTTCTCTCTTTTCCGGTGATTTTCTTTGCTAATTTTATGAAAACTCGCTCGTAGATTATTATCCATATAGATAGGGTAATCATACCGGCTAAGTTCATCCATCCGGGGGGGAATTTGAAATGTGGTCCGATTGATCTGTTTGATTGCAGAGCTTGAAGAATTCCAAATGTGTTCGGTTGATCGAATACTATGAAACATCCAATTCCTGTTATCCAAACGGGAATGATTGAAACTAGGCATTTGAATCCTTCCACTTGCTGTAAACTGCACAATCTCCATGGATTCTTAGGTTTCCCTTGTTCATCTAATTCCTCGTCTGGATTCACTATAATCGCAGCTCTATCCAGCCATTTCAACCTCTCTGTATGAAGAAGCTTTTCCTCGTATGAAGAATCCGGCAATGGTGGATCATAAAAAGAGTAAGAAGAAACAGGATGTCTTCGTTTTCTACAGGCAGCGATCATAACCCTAGCCATATCGGAGAAGATGCTTCCTCGGGGCTCGGAGATGATGTAAGTATGGCGCCCGCACAAGAAAATGGAGACGGAGAAGAAGTAACAGATGGTGGGAATGGCGAAACCAAGGGTCCAACTTACATTGGTCTGAACATAAACGACGGCAGTGAGGGCTATAAGTAGAGCAATGCTGAAAGAGAGATACCACCAGTTAAAGAAGCTTTCTAATTGTGATTTCCCCTTTTCTGTACTGCTGTCGAATTGATCGGCTCCGAATGCGACGTTGCAGGGACGAATGCCACCGGCTCCGATCGATAACAGACCGAGACCAGCGAATAGAACAAGGAGCTGCCAAAGATGTGGCTGTTGGCAATGATCTGAATCTTCAGCATTGCAAGGAGAAGGTCTCAGCTGGTGGAAAGCTGCCGTGAGAGTAACAACCCCCATTCCCTTTTCAAGACAAGTTGGAATTGGAATCAAAAGAATTGACACAATGTTCATGAATTCAAGAAGGGAAAAGTTGAAAATTGAAAAAGAAAGTTACCAAGAATGATGCAATGGAGCCGTAGAGGAGGGTGCGATAGCGGCCGAGACAAGAATCGGCAACGAAAGCACCGGCTAAAGTAGCAACATTGCAGGTACCACTCCAAATGTTAACGACATTAACCGCAAAAATACCATTCACATTGTATTTTGTGCTCAGATACACAGTGATATTCGATATCAAACTCATGGATGACAACTTCTCAAGCGACTCATTCCCTTCAAAACAACAAGAGGAAGATCCATTCGGATTAGTGGCAGTAGATCAAAAAACCAAGAATGAAAGCAAGGAAATTAGGAAAATACAAATGACTTTCTAATGAAAACTTTTGAGTTACTCTATACAGGACGATACCTACTGGTGTGTAAGTAAGTATTGTTTGTTACCGATAATGTATTTGACGGCGCGCCACCCTCCTGGAGGGCGGCGAGGGGGCGGAGGAGGCCGGTGGAGCGATGAAGGAGAAGAGGGAAGTGCAGATTCTAGTTCCATGGCGGGCGGCTGAGTGTAAGAGAGGATAGAAGGAGGATTCTTAAAGGGAAATTAGCAGCGATGGAAATGGTCCTAAATTGAACTGGTTGATGAGAGGACTGTTAGGATGACCAACTTTTTATGCTGCTGCTGCATTGATCCTATTTTCACGTCTTCCGCCCCCAACTGCTTGATTTTTTTTCTCATCCACAATAATTCTACGGTTATACCTTTTCTTAATTTCTATTTTATTTGTTTCTCTAAATTTTTATAATTTGATGTTACTTTTATTTGGTTCGTATTAGTTTATTAACAGACATTCAGAATAGCACAAAAAAAGAAAAGAAATGGAGATGCGGGGTATCGATCCCCGTACCTCTCGCATGCTAAGCGAGCGCTCTACCATCTGAGCTACATCCCCAATTTGATTTTGGTTAAATATTTTAAATTATATGTATTAGGAATGCTCAAAATGCTTTGTTTTCTAATTCTAAAGGCAAATGACATGCTTTTCCGTATACTAATCGATAAGGTGACATTCCTAAAGAAGTTTTATATGCTGTCCTATAGTGTCCCGAAGAGAAAAGGGTTTATTGGGTATACTCTCTTTCTCTTGTTACCAGATGTAAGTTAAATAAATGACTCTTATCCATTGCCCTGTTCTATTTTGATAGAATAAGGCCAGTGGATGTCAATAGCTCAATTTTTAAGTTGAACTTCATGAGGAGCATTATTTTGACATTCATTATCCCTCATGTGCTAAAATTCATACCATCATACAAGTCGATGTAGCGGTCGGGTTGTCTCACATCCCTCCCACTGCGTTGAGGCTCTCTCAAGTCTTGAGAAGGACCAGCCTGATCAACAACTTTTGTTGATCCCTCTATAGCTTCCCGGTCACACAAAACTATTTTGCTTAGACTTTTAATTTTATGTCTAATAGATCATAAACTTTTAAAATATTTGTCCTTAATGTCAGATAAGATTTCTGACATATTAAAAAAAAAAATTTAATTGATCTATTAGATATAAAATTAAATTTTATGTCTAATAAGATTCTAAACTTTTACTTTCCTCACTACATAGATAAGAATGATCCATATTTCATCAGTGTCTTAAAAAGTATAGATTTTTCATGAACTAGCTTCTAGCCTAAAAGTAGTGTCCATTTACAATTATATCCTTTAGTAGGGGATTTGTACGGATGACTCGCCCCTTAGGTGCGTAATGCCATTTGACCCACAAATTTAAAATGTAAGTTTTTTTGACGTTTTGTTGATGTCATCAATATTATCAATTACGTGAAAAGTCTATAGTGCCTTTGTGCTCGTCCCTCCCTAAATTCGTGATTCTCCCCATTGCAATCGCGAACGTTCACGATTTTTCTTTTCTACGAATTGCGATGACCATTTACTTTCTAGAGAAAAAAATCGCGTTTTTGGAAAATTGCGAGGGAGAACGAAAATCGCGAGCGAAATAGTACGAATAACTTTTCACACAATTGGTAGTGTTGATGACATCAACAAAAAGATAAAAAAAGGTTTGCGTTTTAAAAATTAGGTCATTTGGCATTATACCTTAAGGGTTATCCGTGCAAAAACCCCTCCTTTGATACAAGCCACGTGTTGTTAAAGACAAAAAAAAAAAATAAATCAACATTTCAAAAATTGAACAAACCCATCACATTCATTCCCTACCAAATTCCCACATTTGTTGGCATTCGTTACCATGACCTATTTCCATTTTTGTTGTGCTCATCACATTAATTCCCTAAAAAAAAAGTGCATGGTTTGTTTTCAAATTCGAAATAAATTTTGAACCTATGAAAATCACGTTTAAAAGTATAAAACTCTACGAGAAATGCGTTTAAAAGTATAAAACTCTACAAGAAATTATACCAAATATCAATTTAGAGTAAAATAATTAAACATATAGACTTTTTAAAAAGATTTGTAAATGCATGTAAACATTTTTATCATTGATAGTAGTCTATCCGTTCTTCACCTCTTCTCTCTTTCCCCTTCCTATCTCCTTCTCCACAAACCCTATTCTCTCTCACTCTTTCTCTTCCGAGAAATATTTTTTTTAAAAATATATATAATACTCTTACTTTGAGATAATGTTTTGCACATTATTTTCAAATAATGGTTAAAAAACCCAAGGGGAAAATGGTTATAAAATTGTATCCAAATGATTCATTATCTCATGGTTCAAACAAATTATTCAAATTATCCTTCAACGAATAATAGTTAAAATTGGGTATTGGAATGCTAATTAGTCTTAGTAATAAATACGAGTCTCCTGACAATTAAAAAAATCAATGTACTTTAAATAATACATGTCATATTTTTCACAAGTATAGATTTTTTCTTTGAAGTTTTCATAAAAAATACAAGTTTTCGATAATTTTTTTATAATGCATACAACTTTTTTTCTTCTGCGCGGTGGGAGGTGACAGAGGGCGTGCTCGTACGGTTCAAAGAAGGGTATGACCACCATCCGCGGCCTATTTTCGTTCTCTTCTCCGCCTGGGAAGGTGGATCAAGCAAAGCAGGAGCTCAAGTATTGTTATATTCCATCAAGAGAAAGGAGGCGTAACCTTTTCAAGAAGTACAAATTATGAAAATGATATTCTCTTTGTTATGAATTTTTTACTTCTTTTCAATAAATATATTTTAATATTACCACATCATTTTCATCAACAATAGTAAATTATTTAAATGTATATTTTACCTAGTTTCATGAGGGGTTCTACCATTCACAAAACAATCACTAGAAAATAAGTGGAAAAAGGAAAAAAAGAAAAATAAACGGTCCAATCTGAGGTTCACAACACTACACTCCAAACATTTGTTTCTGGTTCCAAGGCTTCCCAACCCTGCACCCCAAATACAGTTTTTTTATTCTCAGGGTACATAACCCTAGATAAACCCTCAGGAGTTCTGAACTCAAAAGATCGCGCCAAATACCTTTTAAAAGTTTCAAATATCTCTTCCACATTGTTGAATATTGTATTATATCAACATTGTAACATGTATTGATGTATTACATAAATTTAATTTAAGTTAATTACAAGGTTAGTCCTTGAACTTTTAGAGTTGTATCTAATAGATTCTTTATTAAAAAAAAAGTGGTTGATAAGTCTAAATTTTCAGTTTCGTTTCTAATAGATTATTTATTTTTAAAAAAGTTTAATAGTTTGACAACAAGAACATAACTCAACAACATTATCGACTAGGGATTATAAGGTCTTAAGTTCAATTCACACCCCCAACTCGATGTATTTATTTAACAATTATTGGCTAGTGACATAATTATGAAAGATTGTCAATTCAACCACATAAAATTGTGTCTTTACTATTAAAAATATATACGACAAAAACCATGGATATCCTAAGGATGTTTCCATTGCAAGCAATTTGCAACAAACACGTGTCCCCTGTTTATGGAGCGAAGTGATGATCGAGGGAAAAAGTTCCAAAATTAACTTTTGAATTTCTCGTTTGCGTTTCATTTGCACAACTCTCAATGCTCACTTTGAAAAAAAGCCTGCCCACTCTGCTCATAATCTCTCTCTCTCATCTCTTCAAATGATTATTCAGTTTAATAATGGCGCCTTCCTCGTCTACAAGCTTCCTTCGCACTCCAACCCTTCTCTTTTTTATCATCACAATGAAACCCTTTTCTTCATTCTTGTCTATCTCAACCTCAGCAACCTCAATCTGCAAGAATTTTCAAATGGGCATCTTGATTTTGGCTTTCTCATCGCTTTTACTTTCAACCCTTTTCAGCCATTGCTCTCTTGCTCTTACTCCTGATGGTATTTCCCATTTTTAGTTTTTCCCCTGTTCGAGTTCTGTAACTTTTTCCCTTTTTTTTCATATGGGTCTGCTGAAAAATGATGTTGTGTTGATGTTTTGCTGTACCTTGACGCTTTTTGATGCTGTGGCATGTTTTCTATTTCATTTGAATGATTTGATCAGTTTTCATCGCCATTTCCTTGTTCACTCTCATTGTTTTCGAAGCTAATGTCTGCATTTTTAAATTCTCACTGGCATCATAGGGCTAACGTTGTTGGAAATTCGAAGCGCTTTTAATGATAGCAAAAACCTTCTTGGTGATTGGGAAGCTTCTGATGAGTTTCCCTGCAAATGGACTGGTATCTCTTGTCACCCTGAGGACCAACGGGTCAGCTCAATGTATGCCACTTTCCATATTTTCCTTCTTTCTTGATTTTAGGATTGTGTTGTTTCTTCTTCTCCAAATTGATCTTTTCATTTTTGGTTTGGGATGTTTCAGTAACTTACCTTACATGCAACTAGGAGGGATAATTTCTCCCATCATTGGTAGACTCAGTAGATTACAGAGACTGTAAGTCCTGCAGCCATTTCTTCCCCCCACATTTTCTGACATGATGGCTAGAAGCTGAAGTTTAGAAACTTTGTGGTTTAAAGAGATTCCCATCTTACTTTTCCCTCATTATCTTTGAATGTTAACCAGGGCACTTCACCAAAATGGCTTACATGGTTATATTCCTAATGAAATCGCTAAATGTACTCAGCTCAGAGCTCTGTAAGTGAAGAGTGTTGTTACTACTATTTCCATACCATATATAAATACTCATCCGCATGCATTTTTTTACCATCTGCTTAGGTATTTGAGGTCTAATTATCTCCAAGGTGGCATACCATCGGATATTGGAAACCTTTCTGCTCTTACAATACTGTAAGTTTTTTTTCCTGAATGGTTTGGCATTTTTAAGTCTTTGTTTTGGGCTATTTGAGATTGTGATTAAGTCGACAAAAAACATGTAGTTGACTAATTTTATTGATATTGAAGCTCCGTGACAAATTGTTACCTGATCTTCTTTTGGCACTGTTCATTTGTACTGAGTTAATAAGATTGTGGACTTTTCATTTCATTATTATGTATTCTTTTAATATTGAGGTTCAAATTTAGGGATTTATCAAGCAATTCGTTGAAGGGTTCTATTCCATCATCCATTGGCCGTCTTTCACTTCTGCGCCATTTGTAAGTTGAATAGTAACTGTGGCAGAAGAAGAGTTCACTAAGATTTTTTAGCTGTGATTATATCATTGTTTTCATTTCATGCGCAGGAATTTGTCCACAAACTTTTTCTCTGGGGAAATTCCAGATTTTGGAATTCTTAGCACTTTTGGAAGCAATTCGTGAGTACTCAAAATCACATGTATTTTCCAAAATTTACATTCATACTAAGTTTTTGAATCATATATGAAAATGTGATATACTATATCTGGAAATTTGAACCTCCTAAAGGGTTAGAACTTTAGAATTGTGAACAAGGCTACTGCTATGCATCTTGGTTATATATCGTTAACTCTTCTATATATGGTTTTATATTATTCAAAAGAGACTTTCCAGTTTTCTTAGGAAATTCATGTGTCTTGTACCTTGCTGATCAGCACAGATGATTTCAGCTAACTTAACTAGCATGGGTCTGATCAAATACCAGTATAGACTATTTTTAGTAACTACGGATGATTCAGTGTTTATGTTTTTGTAAATGTGTAAATAATAGAGCTAGGATTTCTTTTTCCTCATCTCTGGAAGGAAACTAGCAATTTTATTATAAGAATATAGATGGACATAGAAGTGTTTAGGAACTTGGGGGTAAGAGCATCCTCCAAACCAGGTCAAGGGAGATTATAAATCAGCCTTCCAATTGGCATTGACAAAAAGAAGGTAGAATGATTACAAAATTCCTTATCTAGGGACACCGTTTGAAGCAGTAAATTGAAAAGATTTAGATACTGTTCTTCTCTTTCATACAGTCCAAAAACCTGAGTGTCGAACTTTGCTAACATTCCACTGGTGGACTATCACGCATAGGGACACTGCATACTGCATAAAATTCCAGGATGGAAATCCGAGGCATTCTGTTAGGTGCCTGTGAATATTAAAGTTTGGAGTGACTTCTGTTTGTCATCTTTAAGAACTACATTTTCTTCCTTCCTCTCTTGGATTGGAGGATCCTGGCATAATATTTTGGGATTCAGCAGCTCGTCTTCTTAGTTTGTTATATTGATAGTTAAACATGTATCTGCAGGTTCACTGGCAATCTAGATCTCTGTGGTCATCAAGTAAACAAGGCCTGCCGAACCTCGTTGGGATTCCCTGCAGTGTTGCCTCATGCTGAAAGTGATGAAGCTTCTGGTTAGCTTGCTGAAAAACGACATTTCAACTTGAATCACTTTTTATCGTCTTGTAAAACTTAAAAGTTCTTGCTTAAATATACTTGCTCATGATTTTCTGTAGTTCCTGGGAAAAGACCTTCACATTACATCAAAGGGGTATTAATTGGTGCAATGTCCACTATGGGTGCTGCACTTGTAGTGCTTGTTCCATTCTTGTGGATCCGTTGGCTATCAAAGAAGGAAAGGGCTGCCAAGAGATACACAGAAGTCAAAAAGCAAGTGGTTCATGAACCAAGTAATCCTCAGTTCTTGTTACTGATTTTGTTTCTTCTTTACTATTGTCCAACTGATGCTAAACCTCACTGTTCAACAGGCACAAAACTTATTACTTTTCACGGTGACCTACCATACCCATCATGTGAGATCATAGAAAAGCTGGAGTCACTAGATGAAGAAGATGTTGTCGGTTCAGGAGGATTTGGTGTCGTATACCGAATGGTCATGAATGATTGTGGAACATTTGCTGTGAAAAAGATTGATGGAAGCAGAAAAGGTTCAGAGCAAGTGTTTGAGAGAGAGTTGGAGGTTTTGGGTTGCATCAAACATATAAATCTGGTCAATTTGCGGGGATACTGTAGTATTCCAACTTCAAAACTTCTTATCTACGACTTTCTAGCAATGGGGAGCTTAGATGATTTCTTGCATGGTATGACATTAACATGGGTCCATCCTGAAAGATTTTGTGCCTCATTTATTCTTCCATCTTTCTTGAGTCATTCCTCTGGTTTAGTGCCAAGCGTTTTGATATAACATATGAATGCATATATAATGTCCTGTCAATATTATTAAAAATCTCGAGTCTCGACAGATTATTAATGTTTCCTTTTTTTTTTGTATTCCATGCAGAACAGGGACCAGAAAAAGAGCCTTTGGATTGGAGAGCTCGTCTAAGGATAGCATTGGGCTCTGCTAAGGGGATTGCATACTTACACCATGATTGTTGTCCAAAGATCGTGCATCGTGATATTAAATCGAGTAACATTCTACTTGATGAAAACTTGGAGCCCCATGTATCTGACTTTGGACTGGCCAAGCTTTTGGTTGATGATGATGCTCATGTCACAACTGTTGTTGCTGGAACATTTGGTTATTTGGCTCCAGGTTCTCATTTGTCCTTGTCTATGTGCTTAAACTTCTTCATTTGGAAGAAACGTTTATACGATAATTCAATGATTTGAAATATTTCCTTACATTGTTAAATGCCTGACTTTGTTAGTTCCTTGCAGAATACCTACAAAGTGGGAGAGCAACTGAAAAATCAGATGTTTATAGCTACGGAGTTTTATTACTGGAGCTGGTGACTGGGAAGAGACCAACCGATCCATCATTTGTAAAGAGAGGCTTAAATGTTGTTGGTTGGGTATGCTCTAAAAACTATTCTTGCTTTCTGCCCAAAACATTACTCTGCATGGTTCTAAAAACTTAAGATGTGGCATTTCTTTAGCAGAAATCTGGTTAAACAATAACTAAAATCACAGTGATAGAATCCATTAATTTCACTGTGATTTTAATGGATTAATTTGAACTCAATTTTGTTTGAAAAAAAAAAGTTTTTGCCATGTTCAAGCACAGCACATGTACAGATGCATACATTCACGTGCTTAATTTGTTTTCTTCTTCTGCCGTTGAAGTTTCACTGTTACAACATGATGATTCTTTGTAGATGCACACATTATTGGGAGAAAACAAAATGGATGAGATAGTTGACAAAAGGTGCAAGGATGTCGATGCCGATACTGTAGAAGCAATTCTTGAAATAGCAGCCAAATGCACGGATGCCGACCCAGACAATCGGCCATCAATGAGTCAAGTTTTGCAGTTTCTTGAGCAAGAAATCATGTCACCTTGTCCTAGTGATTTCTACGAGTCTCATTCTGATTATTCTTGAAACTTTCTGTACCACAAATGCTTATTTAGCCCCAGATCCGTGAATGTTCTGCAACTCACTTGCAGCACTTGAATATATCTCATCTCTCTCAATGAAATATGCAGATCATGGAGTTTGTCTTGACTGCTGGTAAGTTAAAGATAATGTATGGTTTTGTAGAAAGAAAGTTGTGTACCATAATGATTGATTTAATATTGAATGTTGAAGTTGTGACAAAAGGGTTCCTAAGTTTCAACTCCAAACGTTAAAAGTAAGTTGTAAGCCACCAAACTTTGCTACCTACTGCACTGACTTTCTGCTGTCTCCTTTTCCTCTAAATTTTACACAGTAGCTTTATATATATAACTAGACATTGCTGACAAATAAATGACAGGATTTTTCTTGACTGTTTCTTTACCTTAAAAAAAAAGTCAAATCTGTAACAGGGGCTGACAATCCTTCTGCAAGAGGATCGGTATCAAACTCCTGAACCTCTCTGTTCTTGTTCACTTCAAATAGTGAATTTAAATCCCATTTCTCTGATGCTTGATGATTTTTTTAGTAATTCTGATGATAAGGACAAGCACGATGGGAAACAGAGAAAGAGAGAGGCTGCTATTGTTTATTTATTTTTCCATTATTAATATGATTTAGCTTTTGAATTTTTTAACGTTTGATAAGTGGAAACGATACAGAAATGGAGTTGTCTCTTTATGGAAATGACCTTTGGACCTCTTCAAAGGCCAACTCTGCAACTGCTTCGAGTTTTTTTTTCTTTCCTTCTTTCAAAGTTCTGGCACTGTTCATACCTTTTCCCAAATCCCATTCCTCTCTAAATGGTGTCTTTGTCAGATTCACGTCTGAATTTTCATTGCATGCCATTAATATATTGACTATATTCTGTTTCTTATCTTTTTTTTATATCACAAACTTTGTTTTGCGGCTTTTGCCATACTCTCTGTTTCTCTCGGTTTCCACTATTTTGTCACCAAATATCCAAGATAGCGTGTGGTTGAGATAGAACTACAGACGCTTGGAGGTGGGTCGAGGGTAAATTCCGGTATGAGCCTGCAATTGAAGCCGATTCACCCCCACCTCCACCACCGTGGCCGCCGCCATTGCCACCGTCAATTACAAGCCCCATCGGCATCTCTGCTCCCTAACCATTCATTCATTTCTTTGCTGCCGAATTGCCATCTATTGAATGGAAAACGAGGGTTTTCAGCAGAAGAGTCTGTTAGGTCGCTGAGATTATTCAGCGATTGGAGAAGAAGACGAAGCGGTGGAATCGGTCGGAGTATTGTGGCATCCGGCATTGCTGGTGCATCGATTTCAGATGGGTCGAAACCAGAGAAAGGCTTTGTTTCTCCTCCACTCAGTGACATCCTTTGGCCTTCTGCAGGTTAGTGGCAAAAACAAAACCCCCCCTTCTGAATCATAATCTATGAGAATTTCTCCATGAAACCCATGTTGTAGAACTGAAATTCGAGATTGATGAAACAGGGGCATTTGCAGCAATGGCAATGCTGGGGAAACTGGATCAAATTCTAGCGCCCAAGGGCCTTTCTATGACAATTGCACCATTAGGAGCTGTTTGTGCTGTCCTGTTCGCAACACCTTCATCCCCTGGTGCTCGAGTACGAGTACTTGCCATTTCTCAAACTTCGAATCAAAATCTTCATATTTGTCTTTGCCGAATTAGGTTTGTTTGTTTTTTGGTGCAGAAGTACAATATGTTCATGGCTCAGATTGGGTGTGCGGCAATTGGGGTTTTGGCGTTTACTCTGTTGGGGCCGGGATGGCTAGCAAGAAGCTCTGCTCTTGCTGCATCCATGGCGTTTATGATCTATACTGGTTCAATGCACCCACCAGGTTATAAATTAAAATGAAGCCCCACTCAATTTGTTAGCCTCCGTTGTTGTTTGTTAATGTGTATTGATTTGATTTGATTGTATTTGTGAACAGCTGCAAGTTTGCCGTTACTGTTCATCGATGGAGCGAAGTTACAGCATCTGAATTTCTGGTACACTCTGTTTCCTGGTGCTGCTGGATGTATTCTCCTTTGCTTGATAGTAAGTTCTCTCTCTCTCTCATTTTTTATGTTCTGCTCTGTTTTCTTCCTCGTTAGGTGGTTCATAATTTTCTAGGAATCTTTTTAAATTCTCAATCTGTGTCTTGTGATATAAAAAATATCCAATTAGGTCTTTCGGTCAATTGTTTTTTAATTACAATTTGTTAACTTAAATAAAGTTGGGCATCATTAAACAATAATTTAATGATAAATCGAACTAACCTCAGACTTTTTGGTGAAGGTATGTGTTTTATGTCATTATTGCTCATGTTGGCAAAACAAAATGCCAACAAAATTCATTTCTTTTTTCTTTTTCATATGACTTAGTCACTTATTCAATTATGTAAATAAAACAATAATTCAATGCAACTCTATCTACCAGCCAACAAAAGCATAGCTCAACTGTCATGATGTGTCTATCTACCAAATTTATTATAACTTTTTGCCAAAGGTCCTAATTGTGAACTTTTAATAAATTAACAATAGGATTGAGAATTGTAAATGATCCAGGACAAAACTGAGAATTGCCTAAAAAAAACAAGGATCATTTGGTTAATTTAGTCTTCTATTTAAAGGAAATATATATATATATAGTAATAAGTAATGAGAAATAAGAAGAAATCGCCAAACCGACATGTGGGGTAGGAGAATTTGAATCTCTGACCTCTTGTACAAAGACATTTTTTTTAGTACAACAAATAGGATAGGAAGATTTGAACCTCCGACCTAGAGGGGATAAGTATGCCAGTAACCCATGAGCTATGCTCAATTTGACATATGTTTGAACGAGTAGTGCTATGTTCATGTTGACATTCCTAACTTATTTCCTAACATTATACTTATCTAGGTTTTGCGTTGTTATATTTATAACTTATCTCATTTCTATTCATCTAGATGAGTCACTTAATACACGAGTGTGACACATTTGACACGGACATGTATGGTCCTACGCGTTAAAACTTATTTCAATATATGATAATCTAAACATGTAGATTCAAATATTAGATCTATAACCAAACAAGAATAACAAGAGTGAACATTTCTGAATTGTATCATATGGGTATGTTTTTTTTTTGGCTGCAGCAAGAGCTAGTGGTGTACATGAAGGAGAAGTTCAAATTTTAAAGTCAGAAAGAAAACAACAGTGATACATTGAACAGCCATTATTGAAGGTCTCCCAAAGCTCATTTTTGTGGGTTTTGATTCAATGGACAGCCTTATGATCTGATGGAAATAATTCATTTCCCAACAAATATTTTGGTCCCATAATTCTTATCCAAGGACATTCTCCTCTGGACCCACACCATACCCAATTGCCTCTTCATTCTTATATTATAAGATGTAAATTTATCCTCCCTACTTTGTGCATTTTCAGCTTTCAAAAGTTTGTTTATTACTCGATCTCAACATTGAGTTATCGAATTATGATACGATAATATGTTCGGTTTAGTTGTCTGCTACATACACTAACTCCGTCGAAATTTATCTAATGTAATTCTCAAAAACAAGAATCGTTTTGAAAACGAAAGTTAGAATTGCGAAACTTGAAGTAGCTCGTCTGGCTAGATGATATGATGTTAAATTAGTATTGGTAATTAGGTGATTAAAATGAGCAAAACTTTTATCTGAACTATGGTTTTGTTTTTGTTAATTAGGTTTGAAACAATTGAATTTTTAGCCTAATTTCAAAAACAAAAATTACTTTTTTTTAGTTATAAAAAACAACACTTCAAAATATTTTATTAAAAAAAGCCATAGGTTGCACGTGGTAGTGGTATTTAATATTTACGAACTGAATTTTTAAAAACAAAAAATCAAATGATTATCCACTACGGAATCTTAATTAATAAGATTAGATTTCTTAATAAGATTTGAAGAAGCATATTCTTATTTGTGTGAAGCATATTCTTATTTGTGTGAGGCATCTTATATGATGTATTGAGAACGAAAAGAAATGCAAGTAGGCCAAATCAATTTTAGCAAGATGGGTGCAATTGCGTGGGTCCGTCGAGAGCTCTTATTTCGGTAGGATGTCGATCGTCCAGGGAGGAGTGGACAACCAACCTCCTCGAGGCTCAGACGATCAATGTGGGTATTGATTCAATTCCAATTTCTGGGGCATTCCCAGTGCAAGTAGAATCAGATAGTCTACAAGTTATTAAGCTTATTAGAGAAGAAAAAGAAGCAGATTCTCACCGAAGTGGGTTCGATCGTTGCTGAAATCAAACACAAGGTGTCTTTACGACATATTATCTCTTTTGACCATGTCTCGCGCTCTCAAAATGGAGCTACGCATTTTTTAGCTTCTCATTCCAGTGCTGAAGGTTTGTTGGAGGAGTGGGGAGATAGCCCATCTGAATGTCTGATGCTCTTTTGATTGATTCTTCAGTTCTCTAGTCTTGTTTTGTTATCATTTTGTTAAAAAAAAAAAAACCTCTTGAGGTTGGAATCTTGTTTTTATTTCAATGCCCTCAAAGCTACCACTTTTATTTTCTGTCTTTTTTTGGGTTCAAACTGTGAGGATTATAAGTTATGACCCACAAAAAATTATTCATTTTTTTAAATCGACTTAAAAATCTAGAATTTCAATTTTGGTTATCAAACTTTTATAAGATTTCACACTCAATTCTTATCTAAAAAGGTGATAGGGGTAGATATTGTAATTTATGGAAAGGGCAATTGAGAGGGAACAAGGAAAATATTGAGGTATTATTAGTCAATACTTTTCAATTGGTAAATACAAATTTATTTGGGAGATTGTTTGGTTGGTTGAGGTTATCCATCCTAAATATAATTTGTAAGCCAATCTCGATATAGTTTAGTTGTTAAAGTATCTCGAGTCATTTATAATATATTTTTTTTTTTAATATAGAAAAAAATATCTTTGTGATGGAGTTTTATGAACTCGTCTTATAAAAAAATTACTCAATGTGGTTATATCTTATGCAATTTCCTTCCGTTCTCAATTTTTAAAAATTAAAAATAAAATAAAACAAAACGTCTAATTTATATCGATTTAGTTTTAAAATATTGAACTAGTTAATTACCATTTTTTAAAAATAGAAAAAAACCACGTATTAGCTATCGGGTGCTACAATCACATCCTTAAATTTTCAAGTGGATCAATCAGCCTCTTAAACTTACGTGGTTGTTATAACTTATAGTATAGCTAAATGCTTAAAGCTTGCAAAATCTTTTATATGATATTTTTTTTCTTAAATCAAGTTTGCATCAGTCTAAAAACTATTTTTTTTCATGTTTAATATTATACTTTTCAAATTTTTTGAAGATAAAAAAAATATAAATTTGTAACAATTTATAATTAAGGGTTTGATTACAACCATCTTTATTGTTTATTGTTTAGATGTGATTTGTGCCTTTTGCAATATGTAAAGAGCTTCGTTGTGAAATTAGGATTTTTTTTTTTTTTTTTTTTTACAACAAAATTAGTCGATTTAATATGACCTAACAAACAAATGACAAAAATAGTAAATAGTTAAAAATAAATAAAGTAGTGTTATCCATCAAACAAATTTGATACACTGACGTAAAAATAAAAGTGTTAGGATGAAATTATCAACAATAGAGAAGCTAAAAAATTCAACAGCACTAAAAAATGAGTTCAAACCTCTCAATGGGCCGACCCCAAGAGTCGGCCCTAACCAATAAATAAGGAGGGTCGACCCTCTCACCTCACGAGAGGAACGTCGACCCCCTAGGTCCAAAATATTCGAATTCTACTCTCTAAATAATCTTAAATTCGATACTAACTTGATCGTCGGAGTGAATACCATTTTTCCTTATCAATAAAAAAAAATGTAATAAATATAGCTAAATTATTGTAGTATAAACCAAAGAATAATTAGATGAATTTCATCCACGCGTGTAGTTAAGCATCTAAATAATAGACTAAAAATGAAGACAATGTGTTATAAAAGAAATAAAAGAGAGATGAAAAGTAAATTTGGATTTGAAGAAAAATTGGGGACAAAGATGTGGAAATGACGTGGAGTGGAACCCAAAGAAACAGGGTACACGTGTGACTTCCTTATTTAATGGATGCGTCACCCTCACAAGCCCCACTCCTCCTTATCTTCTATAAAACCACTTACTTATTACATTGAGCCTCGAACCTAATTAAATGGATAAGACATACCAATTTAAAGATGAATGATTTAATCTCATCTTAAATTTAAAATGTCTATAATTTTGAATAAAAAAAATTATGTTTTTATCGTTATGCAGATCGCCTCAGAGCACAATATTGTTGATCCGTTTACAAAGTCCCTCACGACTAAAGTGTTCGAGGGGCAGTGAGTCTAGGACTGCGAGTTGTACAGTAGGACAGTGGGAGAAAAGTTATGGATGTATTTGATATTTCAGTTTTTCTCATCCAACATGTAATACTCCACTGACGTTTTAGTCCAAGTGGGAGTTTGTTTGGTTTTATGTCATAAAACTTGTGGTTTGTAAACTGAATGTATATTCTATTTTGCAATAAAGTTGTTATTGAGATTTATTCAATAAAGTTGTTATTGAATAAAGTGAATTGTGTTTACTTTTAACCTAACTTCAATAAACAAAGAACTCATGGCTATATGTTGTATACTTGAACTTCATGTGTGACATGATTGTGGATCAAGTTCAAGTAATAGCCATAACGTTCTATAGTATAGGGATAAGGCTAGATACCTTATCCTGGGGACACTATTGGACGCGGCCCGCTTTGCATAGTACAAACGACGTGATCCGAAATCGTTCATGTGGAGACATGCGAGTGGGGGCGTCCTGTGCAATGAGTTTGCATAAGACTGAATCGCGAAACAAGTCGCTCTTTCTTTATAACTTCGTTTACTGTAAAAACCGACTTTTTCATATGATGACCTAGGTAACTCGATCTGAATCCTGAGCACGCTATGAACTCCTGTTTATTTGAGCTTATCCTTTGACTTGTATGGGTGAGAGTGACCCGAGATCGCCGACTCAATAAGCCTACCATCTTGGGGATAAGACCGGGTAGGTAGCTGGGAACATAGTCCTGTAAGATGGAATTCACTCATATAAGATGGAATTCACTCATATAAGATGGAATTCACTCATACCCGCCTTGAGGGATTAGTAGAGAGGTTGTTCCCTTAAATGCTAACTTTACTGATGATGGTTATATTAAGAGGACAAAAATATATCTACGGTGAGGAGAGTGCAACCCTTGGACTTTAGTAGAGTCTCCGGGAGTTAACGAATGTTGGTTAGCTTGGCTAAAGAGTTTGGTCGGTTAATCTCGTATCGTTGAAACTCATGATATGATTTAAATATGGGATCGGTCTAAAACATGAATAGAAATTCATGTGTGATGATTCGGTTTAAGAAACCGAGATTAGTCTTATTATTTAATTAATATTTGATATTGAATTAAATAATAATATTAATTAATTAAAATTTATTTTGTTTATTAAAATTAATTATGAATTAATTTTAAAATGACAAAATATTAGAAGTGAGATTTATACAAGTTGAGTGGGTTTATCCAAGTTGTGAAGTGGATTGTGAATCACCAACCACATGCATAAACTCATCCATTGTGGAACACTTGATTCAAGACTAATCCACCCAATTTGAGGTGTCATGCTAAGCAAAAGGTTTGTTGCATGTGGATGACCTATCAATTGGATGAAGTTCAAATGGTTTGAGTTTGATGATGTTTTTTGAAAAATTTGAAGTTTTGATTGTGTGACAATTCTGTTGAAATTATAATCATCACATAGACCATTTTCTCCATCTCTTTCAAAGTTCTTCTCTTGTAAATGAGTCTCATCACTCCGTTGCTCGGCCCGAAGATAGCGGGACTATCAGAGGTGGTTCTCAAAGAGTTCGAGAGAAGCTTCAAGGGTTCGTGAGGAGATTCGAGCATCGGAATAGAAGAATTTAGAACTACAAAAGGTATGTGTTCTAATTTCTTTTATTTCCTAGTTTAGAGCATGTTTCATGTTTTGCTAAATTGATGAAATTAGAGTGTCAATGATCCGACTCGCTTCCGCTGCGCTACATGCGCTCCAACCTCACATATTATTAAGCAATCTAAAAGATGAAGAAACAACTAATTCCTCTTCTAAATTTATGAAAATTAGTAGAAATTTTGACTTCTTCCCATTTTGATTAAATTACTATATATTTTAGTTAAACAATTGTAAAGTGAATGTTGATATCATTTGTTACGGGCCACCTCATCGTGAAGCTGCGTGCGACGTCATGACGATGACGTTACCAAACCTCGAGCCCCGAGCTCATCATTAAAGCGCCAGAGAGACGGGTGGCCGACCCCTCGGACACCTACAATATCGGGCCACCCCCATACCGACTGTTGTCATGACGTCAACGCCCCACGTTGGGCAGACGAGTGAGCCGATCGGACACTTCTACCTTACCTAACAAGGCAGTGGTACAACAGTCCCCTCCAATCCGCCTAGGATCGGGGAGATCGAAGATCCTCATCATGAAGATAGGCATGGGTCAACGTTGATTGGTCCACGCCACCCCGCCGGAGATCCTGGATCTTCATGATGAGGAGAAGACGGGTTGACCTGATCCACCCACGATCTCCCACCTATAAGACATATTTGTAAGAGTATGTCTGAGGTACGTAACAGAGGCGTAACTCTACGCAATTCTCTACACAATATTACTCCAACTTATGATCGGATCTCTCTAACTTAAGCATCGGAGCCCCGTCGGCCTAGCTCCACACCGGTGCAAGTTTATCTTCTCCTCTTTGTGCAGGTGTCGATTACCCACGACGATCATAGTCTGACGACGGAACACAGTGTAAGGGAGAGGTCCAAAATCTTGCGCCACCATCATTTAACATTGACATGATTTTCTATTGACAAGATAATAGATATATTACCTACTAAATTATATTTATGAGTAAAATAATGAAATAAATATTTATAAAAAAATAAAATAATAAATAAATAGTTGGAAGTGGTGGGGTCGGGGCCTTGTTTTCTTGACTCTGATCTAGTCACGGATCGATTGCCAGGTGGTCAAGCAAGCATGTCCACGTCAGTGGGCCCGAGCACGATGGAGATTCCAAGACGAGGCTTTGGGGTTTTCTTTCTTTTTCTTTTTTAATTTATTGTTTTACCATAGTGCATTGGTTGTCCCCACTTCGATGCTGACGGTTGTGTCATTTTAACAACGCCAAATTATCAAAACTATTCTCCAACTATGAGTTGCGATTCATATCGATTCATATCGAGTGAACTAAATTATTATAATTTAATGTACGTTTGACTTACCGACTATTATAACTCGCAACCAATAAAGTAACTATATTGACAATAATATTTACTATTCACGACTATAATAACTCACTAAACGCCCTAAGTCATCCCTAAAATATTTATACTCTTGAACTATGAAAAACGTTTAAGGAGTGTCTTCAGAGTTAATAATACACCAAATTCTATTGTGAATAGTTATAATTGTGTGACATGAATAACAAAAAAAAATAAAAACGTATATGTCAGATGGATTAAAAAATCATGAAAATCTTATTTATCGATTCAAAAGATGAGAGAATAGAACAAAATCAGTAGATAATAAATCAATTGTCTACGTTTTCATAATTTTTTAACACCTCAGATACGTCTACATTTTCATTTTTTTTATGTCACATATGTACAAGTTAAAATTTAATTATTCACATAAGAATTTTGTCTTGTTAACATTTACGAACGTTTTTCATTGTTCATAACTATTTTTGAAACGTTTTTATATATTTTAGGGGTATTTTCGATAATTTAGCATTTTAATAAAATTCGTCTTTTGCAAACCCTTAAATCTGATAAGATTGTGCACACGTGGTTGTAATCTAGGGGAGTCCCTCAGTTCTTGGTATGAAGTTTTTTCATACCACTGTCTTTAAAAAAATGACACGTGGCGAAATATTTAAAAAAATAATATATTTAATAGTGTGGGTCCCAGTTAAACAACTATTTCGGCACGTCTCATTTTTTTTAAAGGCAGTGGTATGGAAAAACTCCATACCACCGATGTACTAGAAATTCTTTCGTTTCGGGCTTTCAAAGTCGGTAAATCCAAACCGGTTACCTCCGGTAATTACCTTACACGCGTCTCTCTCTCATTGGTTTTCATTTTGCCCTTTTCTACAGTCAACGGATAAGGTAGCTCTGGCGTTTCCCATCTGTCCTTTTCTAACCACCAATAGATCCCTGCCACGTACCCCCTTCTTTATTATTATTATTTTTTAATATATCCCCTAAACTTGGTTTAATATTTGATAATGATATTGCAAATTAAAATGTATATGATTTTCCTCATGTCATATCGAAAAATGGATCAATTCTAAGAGTATGGATTAGACATTGATTGAATTTCGATATCCATATTGACATCTTTTACATATAAATTCTCGAAAGAAAGAAAAAGAAAAATGTAGCAAAAATACGTCTAAGTTGTTTTGTTTTCATTAATTTGGGATCTATTTTAAAATAAGAGGTTGGTTGAACTCCGATCTTTTTCAAAGGTGTAGTGCAAATTGTCACGTATTTTGTATGGAAAAAGATTGAGAATATATTTGAAAAATGGAAAATTGTATCCGATGTCAATTTAGAGTAAAATAATTAAAAATATAACATTTTTTTAATTTTGTTGCAGATATGACAATTTCTATCACTAATAGTATGGTCTATCGCCGATAGAAGTCTGATAGTAGTCTATCACCTAAGTTCTTTATAGAATTTTAGTCTATCAGTGATAATAGTCATAGTCATATATCAACGATAGCTTCTATTATTGATAGTCACTAATTTTTTGTCATATTTGTAAAATGTTTTAAATTTTGCTAAATTTGTAATTATTTTGGGTCTGTCGCCGTTGTTGAAAGGATTATATTTAAGACGAAAGATTTTTGATTTGGATGGAATAATTTGACTAAACTCAAAAGTTTATGTGGGCATGTAAGTGGCAAATCAGCATCAATGGACCAGTACTATTTAATTATTGTTATTATTAGAAGAGTTTTTTCTTCTTCTTTCTTTTTAATTAAAAGAAATTGAAGGTTGAGAATGATCATTATGAAATATACATTGATTTGATTACATCTTCATCCATTATGTTTACAAGTCATTTTCTTAATGAAATTTTTTTGTCTTCCATGGAAACACAACTTCTTCCACTGCAAATAATAATGCCTCTCCAATCTCCACACAACATATATACATATTCTGATTTTTTCATCAACTCTACCAAATCACCAAATCACCATGTGACATGTCTCTTCTTTGTTTGATATGTAAGTTCGCTAATTCTAGACTACAAATTCGTTGATTTTACCATTTACTTTACAAGCTATATAAAGTTAGCTATCGTGTCACGTACTCAATCTGTTATGGATTGTTTGGGGCTGAGTGAGTTAAAATAGTTTGTGAATAGTAAATACGAACATCCTAGTGGCTTCTAACAGTCACGTACTCAATTCGTCAATGTAACTCATGATCTGATATGCACTCTCGGATGCGTCGGTTTTTAGGGGGATATGGTCGAAAGACCGACAATCTTGAATGAGGAACTCCATTATGTTTTTCTTCTTAGGAATCTCGTGACTCGAGTGTAGGGCGAATTCGTCCGATCGGTTTTTAGGGGGATCTGGTCGAAAGACCGGCGATCTTGAATGAAAAACTCCATTATGTTTTTCTTCCTAGGAATCTCGTGACCCGAGTGTAGGGCGAATCCGTCCGGTCGGTTTTTAGGGGGATCTGGTCGAAAGACCGACGATCTTGAATGAGAACCTCCATTTTGTTTTTCTTCCTAGGAATCTCGTGACCCGAGTGTAGGGTGAATCCGTCCGGTTTGCAACCCCTACTACATCTGCCTTTACGGCGAGGTCCGAAAGTGGAGAACGCATAACATTCTCTGGGCACATAGGATTAAACTCTAACCGGAGAGACTAAGGGAATGGAGCACCAACTTGGAATTGGGTGTACTGGATTATTATAACTCAGTCTATATTTGCCCATCGACTATTATAACTCACAGTTAATAAAGTAACTATACTGACTTCAATAGTTTTAATATTTACGGACTATTATAACTCACTTAACACCCCAAACAATCCCTTAATTCTAACTTTCTCCAAATGAAACTTGTAATTTAACATTTTTTTTTATAAGTGGTGAGTCAAACATCTCTCTTAAAAGCAATTCTTCAGGTATATTGGTGATTTGGTGGTTGTCACTATATCACTAGACTTGGATGATGGAGTGCAATGCTCAAAAGGTGATTTAAGAAAGGGGTAGGATCTTGAAGTTGACTGCCAACACCTTCAAAGAAAAAGAAAAAAGAACAATCTCCACCAGAACAAGAAACTTTATTAGTGACATGATTCTGTAAGCTACCCATTAATGGCATATGATAAAGTCAACTGCCTTTTCTTCATCACATTGCTTCAAAATGAAAAAAAAAATCAGCCCTCATTATGTTTGTGGAAGCACTTCTCCACAAAGCTACACCAACAAACAAAAAATTAGCCTTTTCTTCTCATCATTTTGCCTCCTTAGCCATTTGCTTCTTCTGATTTCCAACAACTTCAATACAGTGAAAAGAAAAGAATGACATTCAATTTTCTTGCAGAACCTTAATCTCTTCAAAAGTATCAAAACCATAGGGTGAATGAAAAAACATCCTTAAGAAGAGGAAACATAATTGAGAAGATGTTTATTTAATCACATTCAAAGGAACACAAGGATTATTTAACAATAAGAACCACCCTCAACCAAAACCTAAGGAGATTTACTTTTACAGGATGGATCGAAATCGACAGAGAAACTAAACCCGGCTCAGCTCGACATGTGGGCGTGAACTACCATTGCTTGGATTTATTACTTAGAATTACCAGAAACACAGGCTTTTGAGTAAAGAAGGCGGTACGGGAAAGCACAATACAGAGAAAAGGACTGACTAAGACCAGGACCAAAGGGCATTGTCTTCAATGGGGAATACAAAATTGCAAGAACTCGTGGGCGGGTCAGAGTAATCGACATCTTCGAGCTTTGGGAAGATGTAAGGAGGCAATAGATTCTTTCCCAAGTTGTCTTCTTCGTCTTGCGATAAGTCGGACTGATCGGGATCGAAAATATAGGAAGAATCTCCAGGCTCTAGGAGTGAAGAGTGAACTCCATCAGTGTAGTGTGGGCTATCTGAATCAAATATATCACTTTTGACTGAACTGATATCCTCTTGCTTACAACCCAGCTTTGAAGATTTGGAGACTTCATCCTCCAATTTTGAATCAGCAACCAAATTATGTGGTGGTTCTTCACCAAATTTGTCAACTTCAGATTCAGACAGTACACAGTTGCCCTTTTCTTTTTCTTTGTGTAGCAATTTGTCTGTTAGGAGAAGAATCTGCAATATCCATGTATTGTTTCTTAGTAATCATGATAACCCAACAGAGCTTAATCAATAATCAGCAATGGAAGTGAATTATAAGAACATTTTACCTCAGCTTTTAGTGAATCCTTCTCCTTGAGTAGGTTTTCATAGTCAACCTTGAGGCTTCCATAGCTGGATTGAAGAACATCATAGTCCTTCTCCAGCTGTTTGGTTTTCCACCGCGCTCGGCGATTTTGAAACCATATAGCAACCTGACGAGGCTGCAGCCCGAGGTCCTTCGCCAATTGAACTTTCCTATCCGGTTCAAGCTTGTTCTCGATCTCGAAACTTTTCTCGAGGAACCGGACCTGATCAACAGATAAACGTCTCTTTTTTTCAGGGTGATGAAAATAATCATCCAAGTCTTCATCCCCATTATCCTCACTATCGAATGGGCAAAAAAACGATCTATTCGATCCATTTCCTCCGCGAATATCTTCGAAACTCATCATGGTTCTTGAACCTACACCAGAACAATCTGTCATGAAGATCAATCCAGTTGGGCATGGATATAATCACACAGCTAACTAATGTGCCATTTACATCAGTCTTATAACATAATCTATGCAATTTTGCATAAAAAACACTAGATCATTATCACATCTCTTCATTCAATATGTATCAAAATGAAATCAATCTCACACATTCTTCTTCACAATTGAACAGCTAACAAACAAGCAGAAAACAAACTAAAACCAGAGATTAATGATCCAATTCAAACAGCCAATAGCATTTAAAATTCAACAGATACGGAACTTTTCTCAATCACAATCAAAACAAAACCCCAAAGGGTAACCAAGATCATAATTCCTAGTGAGAAGCATCAAAGAAATCAAACAAAAAGAAGCAAGAACTTAAAAGATCAAGAAAAAGGGGAGTACCAAGCAGAGAAGGGGAAGTAGAAGAAGAAGAAGACCCAGAAAGGAACAGAGCATTAAGAGGCTCAGAAGCAAAAGACCCTCTACGATTCTGAAGCAAAACACTATGGTTGGAAGAACCACCACCACCACTTATACTACCACCGTCGTCTCCGCCGCTGCCACCGTAGACTCTCCGACCCGCCATATGCCTAAAGACACAGAAATGATTCCCTGTTTCAAATTGCCATGAAGAAAACGGATACGATTATCCAGTGGGGCTGTAAAATTGGGGGGAAATTTAAGGCTTATGGCGAAAGAAGCTGGTGATTATGATTTCGGTGATGTGTGAAGTGTAGGAACAACGGCAGCTCACACCCATCACTCAGAAGAAGAAAGATTGTGATTCTTAAGGGAATTTTTTGTTTTTTTTTGTTTTTTCAAATTGAAATTGAAGATTGAGAGGAAATCGTTTCTGGGTTTGTAGGCTACTGATTTAGAAAAGAGATTCTTCTTCTTCTTTGCCTTCCCTTTTCTCCTCCCTCTGTTCTTCTTCGGAGGAAGAACTTGGTGGGCTTATAATGGCAGCAGCAGAAAGCTTCTGATAAATTCGTAGTTACCACAATACCCTTTGCTGGGTTTCAAGGTTAATAATAAGGCTAAATTATAAAAATATGACCTCTCAATTTTAACATTCTTTAAAAAATACCTTTTATCTTTTTAAAAATATGAATAGTCGACGTATTTGAATGTCGTTTTTTTGGATTAAATTCATGCAAGCATCTTAATTACCGTCACATTGTTCTAAGTCACTGTCACGTCAATTTTCTATCTAGAATTTAAACGAATTTCTACTCCATGTATATTTTTTGAAATATTTATGAAATATAGGAGGTAGTAGAGTGATATTTTAGAAACATATATCAAAGTGACAAAGTAAGCATGGTTCCGCTACATATGTATGTGTTGACGACCCAGATGCATGTGGTTCAAATGATTTTTTTTTTTTTTTTTTAATTTAGCCTAATAATAACAACTTTTATTAGTTCCTCTACCTCGCAACTAAGTCTTTTATTGCTTCATGTTCTCTTAAAATAATTATTGATCATAAGAATCCTACATCAAAACGTCTCGATTATTATTATAATATTTTTTTAAAAAAAATATAAATGAGTGATAGTGTCAACTTATATACCGTTCCACTAATATAAGATGAAAAAAGTAGACTTTCATGTGAAAGGGGATATTTGAACGCGCATTCAGCCTTTAGAGTAAGGGAGAGGACTTAACCATTGAATTATAGATCTAAATACATTCTTTCAAGATTTTATTTTAGTATCAAACAACTATTTGATGCAACGGTTGAGCGCATTCACTAGTCTACTCCAGAGTGGGGGTTCGATTTTGCACTTATGCATCTATTTAAAATGTGAACTAATGAGACCAACGGATCATAAGTTCGATTCTCCGACCCTAAATCCTTAAATTTAATTTGTAACATTTGCAACAACAATGAATATATATATATATATTTGATCTTTCAAAATAAATGAGATATATATAAAAGGAGATGAGAATAATTGTATTATTGTTTTATTGAAAATTAAGTGACTATAATTGTACTTGAAAAAAGAAAGTATATAAATATGAATGTCTGCTTGAAGGTGAATGTTAACTAATGTCAAAGGAGCTAACATGAGCTAGAGTGAATAATGGCATGAGAGAAGCAAACTGTTTCCCCAATAATATGTTTTGCCAACCAAACATTCAACCAAAATTAATAAAAATGAATCACAATATAGCATCTATACTTGAGTCTAGAAAGTATAACTAATATCTAAATCAATAACAAAATTAAAAAAAATAAAAAAATGAAATATATGGTAATCACCGAGTTTCAAAATAAGTCTAATTAGAAAAATCAAACGTTTGAACATAAGTTTAACAATAATTGATCGGAGGTTTAAATTTCCATACAATCCTACCTCATATTTATTATACTAATATATGTTGGAATGTCTTGAATCTGTTATGACCCGACTCGGTGCGGAGTTTCGCTAAAAGATGTCATATATAAATCTTCTAATAACTTTTGTCGTCCTTAGTCTATCATTGTTGTAATTCTCTCTGATTCGTAATATAACTATTTTTCTCCTTCTATCCGTAGACGTAGCTAACACAACATTAGTAAATCACGTTGTTCTTGTTATTGTTTTTTTTTTTTTTTTTTTAAATTTAAAATATGTATTTTGTAGGGATGTTATATTCTCACTAATATTTAGTTTTTTTTTTTTTTTTTGGTCAATGTTGTTTCAAGTTTAATAAATAGATCATTAATATCCTTACAATCTATATTGATGATTTGTTTTATTATTAAAATTGCATTGCTTGAATAAGGAAGAGTTTGTTACTTGTGTTCTTTGGTTAATTGATAATTCAATACTCCTAAATTCCATCAACCCATAGTTTCCCTTGATTTTAAAATATTATTTCTTTTCTAATTTAATTATATATCTTTTTTTTATACATCTGGTATTTTACTCATCCGATATTTTGGCTCGTTTATCAAACTAACCCGAATTTTAAAAATAAGGCAAATTGACCTTGACATCATCATTTATTTTTTTTAATATTATTCTTCTCCCTCTAGCTGCGGGTTCGGGCTGGTCTCGCTCTAGCTCTAGCTCCATTTCAAATCTGAAAATTTCAATATATGATTTTTTTTTTTCATATTTGAAAATTTTAGATTTTGTAGATTTTTCAAATCTGAAATGTTTTAGATCTGAAAAAATTATGGTTCTCGAATCGTCACGAGAGTGTTGTTGTCGATGGGAGTTGTCAGCCAGAGTTACCGACGATGAGTGAATAGAAAGGAAAAAAAATGTGATAGTGGGAAGAGAAAAAAATATATAAGAAGAATAAAATATGTTTAGAGGAGATTGAGGGAAAACGAGAGAGCTAGAAAATCAGCTAAAATATATATTTTAAAAATTGGTGATGTCAAAAAAAAAAAAAAGAAGAAAGAAAATAATAATAAAATAAAAAATTGCCTTATGTTTTTTTTTATAATTTTGATAGATTATATTGAAAAATTAAAGTTAAAAGAAAGTTTTATTTTTTGTATTGGTGTATTGCGAGCCTTGTTTATTAATAGTTTAATTAATAGTTTAAGTATCTTTACGTGTCATAGTTCAATTGTCATTTATTAAGAGGTCATGGATTCAATTCCGAACAAAATTTGTTTATAATTGCTGCATATTTTTTTAATTATAAAATTTCTACTCTTGGATTTTATAAAAAAATAAAATAAAAATAATAATAATAATAATAATAATAACAACAACATGATGTTTATAAAATTAAAGATAAATTATACATCACTCATTCACTCTAACTAGCATGTAAATGTCTTCCCTACCACACCAGCCTTTGTTTTGGTATCAATATTTAATTTATTTACTTGTTGAACAAAATATTTAATTTATTTGGTTTTTGAATTTGAAACATAATTAGTTTTCAATATAATTTATATCATTAAAATGAGAAATTAACTGTTAGCCAATTTGATATTATATTTTTACCATATACTAATAGATTTTCACAATTATATGAAAATAACCCTTCAAAAAAGATATAATTTGGAAGCATTAAATATCTATTTGTATCTACTCCATCAAACTAAAAATTCAAGTACAAGCATTGATGTGCTTAATTAGAAAGTAATTGCATGTGACACACATTAAAAAACTTCTTTATCATCTTATGGTCCCTATCATATTGTAATATCCAATGACATTTTGTGACAAAACTTGTATATTATCCTATTTGAAAACTATAGCCTTTCTTTTATCTTTTTTAATACATACTTTTTTCAATTTCCCAATTCAAAATTTACACCCAAATCAAGAAGCAAGAAGGTCATGTTGTTAATAATTAAGCAACATTTACCTTCTAATTAAATTGTAATGAAAGTTGTTAAAGGATTTTTTTTTTTTTTAATAAGAATCCAATAAAATATTTGTTGCCCTAACATCTCTGCATTGTCGACATAAACATAGTTCAACTGGTATAATGTATGAACTAGTGATCAGAATGTTATAAATTTGAATCTCTATTCTTACATGTTGTCAGGAAAAAAATATCCTTCCTTTAGATCAAATGAAAAAATATTGACCATCTAGGTTAACATGTGATTAAATAAAATTGTACATCTACAGAATAACAGGTAGATTAACCAACACAAACTCCTAGAACAATTTTTTTTTCTATGTCGAGAGATACGAGCATTTGATGAAACCAGTAAACTAATTTGCATCTAAATAGAAGTGTGAGTCAGGATAATCAAAAGGCTCGTGAAACTTGTTACCCACTTTTCCTCTCGATCCATAGCTCAACCTATATAATCATAGTTCAACGTAACTAATGAAGATATTAGTAGTCAAGGTTCGATTCTCTATCTCTCTCAGTTGTTTCGAGAAGAACGACGAGAGGGATAAAATGGGAAATGGAGGAATAAGAAGAGAGAGAAGATGGAGATGACAACGAGGCAAAGGAGGGAAAGGTGAGGCAGAAAACAAAGGAATCCTGTCCAATCAGTCGCTTTCTATGATTTGGCAGTGAGTTGTGGGCCCGAGTTCTTCATCTTTCATCTGAGTCACTCGTTTATGGGCCCCACCATTGGGCCACGTCATGTGCTTCTGGGTCCACCTGTCCCTTCCTTCCACATTTTAAATTGGCATCATCTCTCCACATTGGCTTAGTGGGCCCTCTCCCATCATCCCATTGGACAAATATATATATATTAATATATATAACTTTCACTCCAACCAAATTTATTCCATTTTAGATTGTAAATATATTGTTTAATTCTTAAATTTTTAAAAATAATTATTTTACTCATTTGTTTAAAAAATAAAAAAAATAATAGCTTTTCCATGATTATGTGTAATATAACGAGTTGATACTATTTTCTACCTCTGGAGTGGATGATTCAAATCTCTGACTTTTTTAATTATTAGTTAAGTTATCCTCGTATTGGCTATAACAAGTTGACGCTAACACAACATATATTGATCCAAATTAAATTCTTGTACTTCGTTTATTCTTTTATCTATTTTAGTGTTTGTCTCTTTTTGCATACATCCTCTCGATCAATCTAATTTTTGTATATGTTTATGTTTGCATATTAATACACATATTTAGAGGGGAAATTGTAACATATGTCAATTTAGAATAAAATAATTAAAAATATAGCATGTTTTTAAAAAATTTGCGGATATGGCAATTTCTATCACTATATCTTATGACTGATAGAAGTCTATCGCTGATCACCTCAGCTTTTTATAGATTTTTGTCAGTAATAATAGTCTATCAGTGATAATAGTCTATCACTGATAGAAGTCTATCAGTGATATGATAAAGTCGATCAGTGATAGAAACGAATTTTTTTGCCATATTTTCAAAACATTTTAAAGTTTGCTAAATTTGTAATTAGTTTGGGCCTATTTGTGCAACTAACCCTATTTAAAGTTATGTTATTGATCCTAAATTATAATTTGTTGATTAAATAATGAAATGTTTAAAATTACTATAAGCATATTTTAAATATAGGTTTATTTAAATGACCCTATGTTTTTGATTAATTCTAGGGGTTTTATTTAAATGACCCTATGTTTTTTTTTCCCTTTTCAAACCTCAATTTTCTTTTTATCATTTTCTAAAGACAATGTTCATAAATCATAATAATTATCAACAAAATGCAAAATTACAATATGACAAATAAAAAAATGTAGTGAAAATAGTATTTCCAAAGTTGGAAAAAAGGGCCACATTCATTCAACAATGACAGATATTTGTATTTTAAAATTCTCTCACAATTTGACAAATGCTTCTGCTTCTGCTTGAGGTTCATTGCATCCATTTCTTTCCTTATATGTTTATGTATATATAGTTTTATTTCCTTTAGTATTTTAAAAATCATATATGTGTTTTTTTTTTATCTGTTTTAAAAAAATAGAAAACCAAAAATTGTTTGATAATTGTTTTTTATTTTTTATTTTTAAAACATAAAAATTTAAATAAAATAATTCTTTTTTAAATAATGTTAATTTAAGGTAATGTAAAAAATGATTTTTCCAACGATAAAATGAATTTATTTTGTGATAGTTTAATATATTAGACAATTTTTAGTTGATGTTTATCAACTCTAAAGTCAGGAAAATAAAATATGTTAATTGGAGAGAGTGGATACGTATATTGGTGTAACATCAGAATAATATTAAAATATAATATACTATAAAAAATTTTTATTTAAATAAAATTATAATATATAATATTAATAATATTTGTATACTAAATAAATATTAATAATATATTTTTTTAAAGAATATATTAATAATATTAATAACAATTTTTATTGTAAAAAGTATTAATGACAATTTGATTTTAATTTTAATAAATAAATAAATATTTAAAGATAATTTCAATAATTATATCTAATTTACCACCATCTAAGTAAAGTTGAAAAAAAAAACCTGAATTTTGAAATTAAAAACTTGCTTTTGAAAACCTTCTTTTTTTTTTTAGTTTTTAAAAATTTGTTAATAAATGTAAAAACGTTTTAAAAAACTTAAAAACCAAAAACTCAACTAATTACCAAACCTGTTTTTTAAAATTTAAAAACCAAAAATTAAAAATAGGAATTGAATATGTTATCAAACGACCCATTAATTATAAAATTTGTTTCGGGAGTTATAAAAAAAAAGAAGGTAGATTTTGAAAATGTTTAGCATAAATTGATAATCATGTAAATAGTTAAGGTTTCTTTGATAATCATTTGGTTTTTTGTTTTTTGAAAATTAAGCTTATAAACATTATTTTCACCTATGAGTTCTTTGTTTTGTTGTCTACTTTCTAACAATGTTTTTAAAATTCAAACCAAGTTTTGAAAACTACAAAAACAAAAAACAAATTTTAAAATATCGTTTTGGTTTTCGAATTTGACTAAGAATTCAAACATTTATTTTTAGGAAAAGGTGAAAGCTATACTAAAGAATTTGGAAGGAAACAAACACAAATTTCAAAAAATAAAAAACGAAATGGTTGTCGAGATTTAAATTTTTACAACAATTTAACAAAAAAGGGATAACAAGAAGAATATCCATTTTTAAGTGGCAGTTTTGAACAAATGCCAAACTCTTTTTTTATTTGAAAATTTTTCAAAAGGTAAAAGTGCTCAAGGTGATGGCGGTCACTAAGGGGATGAAAGCGGTGATAGCTACTTGCCTAGATCAGTGTTGGAGCCCGATTGAAGTTGAATCAAACTCTCTTGAAGATTGCCTTCTTTTGAATGAGTCAATGGTGGATCTCACAGAAGTTACACTCATTTCATTGGGGAGACGCTCACTCTGAAATCAACAGCAGGGGTCGTCTCCTTTAAATACACGAACAGAGAGCGAAATCACATGACCCATCTTCTTGCTTCGAAGGCTATGGCCGAAGAAGTTTCTGGCCAGTGGGAAGATCCTGCTTCCATCGGTGTTCTTTCATTTTTGTCTTTCGGAAGTCCAAGGGACTTTATTCCTTAGTTTATTGTTACAATGTTGTTCAATTTTTTTTTTTTTTTAACAAATATTAGAATCTAAAATGATGCCTAGACTAAAATACCTTTACAAACTCTGAACACATAAACTCTAAACCCTAAAATCCATAAACCCTATAAATAAGGTCAATTTTGATTTCAGTTGGCCGTTTTTCAAAAGAAATTTTTTGGCCATTTCTTAAAACGGATCCCTAAAAAAACAACATTTATAAGGATTTTCACAAAGAAAAAACGTGATTTTTTAACGTGGGGTATTTTCACATCTCCCGTTTCCCTTCAGGTGTTGTAATGTCAATTGACTCGATTTTTTAAAATGTATGTTTTTTTTATCCTTGCTGAATGCTGAGCACAAACACATGTGTTTGTTGAGAGTGAGTAAAATTTTTTGCTAATACTCTTCATTGAGCACGACTGCGAGAGAGCGACTATAGTATCATTTTTTTTTTTTTTTGACGATACAAGAGAGGGATCCAAAAATATTACGAAACTCTTTGGGGTCATCTTTCAAAATATCCTTTTTAATATGTCATGGACTGTACCATATTGTTGGCCCATTAAGGTCTTGGAATCTGACAGGCCTTTTCGTCATCCGTCCATATCAATTGGGCCTTTTCTTTTCGCTAGCCCATTAAAATTTTTCTTCAATATTATGTATAAATTCCCTTTTCATTTTTTGAAGATTTTTTTTTTGAGGATTGAACCTAGGATCTTATGGTCATGAGTCGATACATCATGCCGCTATGCTCTTGTTGATAGAAAGTTAAATTTTGAATCTACTACGTGAAGTTATCATTTTCACTATTGAATTAAGCTTAAATTTACTTTAATATTGACTAATTTTGTAAAGTAACCGTATTAGATAAAATTAAAAAAAAATGGAAGAATTAGAGATAGAAATGAAATTCATCTAAAATTATGGGCTAATATATATTTGAATATTGAATGGTAATACCGAACTATTTTTTTTTTAGTTGATTGATCGTCTACTTTAGCCTACAATAAAATTGATGATATGTTTTATGTTCAATGGATTTGAAGTTGATGCTTCATCCCGAAAAGAGACATAAAACCACCATTCAATGATTTTTTTATTTTAGTAAGACAAATGTGGAGGACGAGAATTTGAACCTCAACCTCACAAAAAGAAATAGATGTCAATCACGTAAGTTGTGCTCATATTGACATCTAATGTGAACTCTTCATCTGAGGATTTAAACTAATTTTTAAGCAATCTTGTGACCTCTTATTTGAGAATCATGAAAAAATTGACACAACTATACACAACTATTCTTCGTATTATTTTAACAACCAAATTGTACTCAAATATACAATGTTAATATCAATAACTAAGTAGAGCAAATATACTCATATATTTTGTTACGTCAATATAAATATAACTCAAGTCGTTAAAATATTAAAACTTCAACTTAATTTGTTAAGATATTATAATTTCAACCAAAAGTTTGAATTAAAATAATAATAATAATTATTATTATTTGGGAGAGTATGATACCTAAAAAATAATTGACTTAATCCATTGAGGGAATACAAAAGGCCAAAAAAAACACCCCATCATCCACCAAAAGAGATGACTGCACAAAAAAAAATATTTACATGTTAGAGAGTGATTTTTGAACGGGTTGAAATCATTTTTGTCATGCTCAAAATTCTTTTGAAACATATTTTTTTCATTCAAAGTAAAATTTGATGGTATGAAGATCGTATTTAAAAATGTAAAACCAAATATTAAATTAATTTGAAATGATTAAAGACATGTTCTAGAGTGATTCTGAACATAATAAAAGTGATTTTAATCGATTTAGACTCACTCTCAAACATGCACTAAGACTATTTAATAGCTTCCCGACAAGGTCATGAAGTCGCAACATTTCTATATCTAAGACATTTAGAAAAAGAAACAATCCCCCAATCACTAAGGGGAGGGTGAGGAAGCCCAAAGAAATTACTCTTCTCATCCATTCCCTAATTCATAGCTTTCAGAATTTTGATAGACCATCTTTTACCAAAGACTTTGTAGCTAACACAAATAGGAGATTCGTACCCAATACCTCCACACACTAGAGAATCACTCGAGAAGGCATCCGTATTCATCTTCCAAGAATTTTGCAGAGGAGAATCCACTTGGGGTGACTCCAATGACTCTCGTATGTGTCAAGCTCCATGATCGGGATAACGTAAGTGTTTTTCAACCCATTTCAAGCAATCAGATCAACTAATTCATACATGATTTTGAGGTGCGAGATTCGAAGTTCCGACGTTTAAGTCAATGACATAATAACATCATGACAGCTAAGTTATGCTATTGAGTAATATATATATTTTTTTAATTCATAAATCTAATGAATTTTCAATTTAATATCTTATTGCTTCAAATTTTAAAATTGATTGGATACAGAAGCTTTCATGGAGAATTTCAATCTTAAAAAATCAGCTATTTTTATGGTTCTTAACTACACAAATATAAAAAGTTGCAGAGTTCTTTCCTGTTCAATCAGCTTCCTGCAACCCACCCAGCACCACCGATCCAACAAACAATCCGGCGGCTCCAAGCGCGAGTCCACCGCCGACCACCGCCTGCAACGCCACCAGCGTCGCCGAGTCATCGGGAATCAAAACAATCGCCGCCAACGCCGCAACCAGAATGGGAAGTGCAAGAGAGGCCAAGACCGACGGAGAAGAGCTCGCAATCTTCTCCAGCAAGCTCAAAAGCCCTAACTCCTCGGCTTTTGAGAAAACCCCCAATTTCTCAATCGAAGACAGCGTAAACCCTAACTCCTCTGCTTTCGACAGCAGCCCTGCTTTCTCGACGGTGCTAAGCACTTTCTTCGTCTCCAGCTTCTTGAACACGTCGACTTCGATATCCTCCGAGCTCTCGTAGAAGATTCCGGCTCCGAACCACTTCTTCTTCCAAGCGTCGTCGTATCTGTTCACCTGAATCCATCAATTTCCGATTAATTAGCCCTAGCGCCCAGACAAACGCGATTGAAATTTGAAAATGGAGGGAAAAGAGTTGGTTGCAGTACCTTATTCTGAGGGCCGACGGCGACGATGGTGAGGGGATTGGATCTGGAGGGAGGAAGGGGACGGGATCTGGAAACTGAGAAGCGGTTGGAGCGGAGGAGGAGGTTGGGAAGGAGAGCGGTGGAGGAAGATGGTGAAGTGACCGCCATTGTTGAAGGAATTTTGTTGTGGTTCAGTTCAGTTCAGCTTCAGCCAGGAATTACACTCTGGGAGATTGCAGTGTAATCTGATGTCCACTAATATCCACCAATCATATCTTCCATTGCTTTATCTTCAATTTTCATAATCTCTCTCTCTCATATCAAATAATTCTTAGTAACATTTTAATTAGTAACATTCAAAGTGGAAATTCCAACTAATTAGTTACTAATGTGTTATATAATTGATTTAAATTCGAGTTCATAATTTACTTAAAAAAAAAAAAAAAAAAAAAAATTATAGACAACCAATATGAGCACATAAAATATGGACTATTGATCAAGAGTTCATGAAAAATACAAAATTTGTTGATGCAAAAATTTGGACCCCTCGAAGGTGGGCTTCGGATGACCAAGCAAGTTACGTAGTCCAATGTCGACCTGCAAAGAGAGAAGACACTTGCACCGGTGTGGGGCTGGGCCCACGGTACTCAAATGCTTAAGGTAGAGTGAGAGTAGTGCGAGTTGGGTAACTTCAATGAAGGGTGAAGCTCCATATTTATAGGAGAGATGGGCTTTGGTCGTTGTGTCGACGCTTTCGGGAGAATAGGCGGCGTGTGTCAGGGAACGCTATATGCCTAGCCCGACATTTCGAGAGACTAGGGGCATGTGTCAGGGGACGCCATACGCCTACCCCAACATTTCGGGAGACTAGGGGCGTGTGTCAAGGAACGTCATACGCCTAGCTCGCCATTTCGGGAGACTAGGGGGCGTGTGTGACCGAGTAGAGGGTCAATTGGCCGAGCTGAGGAGCTAAGGAGCAAGCTAAGGGTCAGCGACTGAGCTGAGGGCCGAGTTGGGGGTCGGTCGAGCTAAGGGTTTATGAGCTAGGGGTCAGCCGAGCTGATGGAGCTAACGGTCATCTGGATGAGGTGTTGGCCAGATGAGGTGTTGGCCATAGGGGCCAGATGAGGTGTTGGCCATAGGGCGTGGATATGGTTTTTAACATGTTTGAGGCCAAGTGAGGTGTGAAATTATTCATTTAACCCTGACTTAATGAAACCCAATAATTATCAATTTTTCGTAATTTTCTTCTCTCATTTTTCTCGTTTAAACTTAAATATTTTTTATTTTGGGTATTATAGAAGCTTAGTTTATAAGCATGGTTGAAAAGAACACGAAAAAACGACATATGGTGTTCGGAAGATGAACGCAGAATCGCATATCGCCCTATGTGATCGACGATCTTATAGTTTAGCTATAAGATCGCGAGATCGCATAGGCCTGTAAGATCCCACAATCGCATAGTTTAACTATAAGATCGCGAGATCGCACACGATATGCAATTCTCCATTCATAAGCACATGAGAATAATGAGCAACTTTGTTTCCTTCCCTTAAGAGCTTCTATCTAGGTTTTAAAAAAGTTGTTGAGGTGCTCAATAATTGGTTGAATCTCATGGTAGAGATGGTCTCTGCCATTAGAAGACTCCACTTTATTTTAGAGTGACTTCTACCCAAAGTTAAGCCTGTTATACTTGATGTATGGTGGATGAGTTTTCATAAAATCACATTTAATTTTAATGATGTAAAGCTATGAATTATGGTAGTAAAATTTATTGTATTATGACTTTAAAATTCTTGAGGTTTGAGTTTTGTTTCAGTTCGGTTTCAAAATAGTATAATTTCGTTGTTGGCATCAATTTTTCATTTACCATTTTTAATATAATGATTGAAATTCGAGTTATTTCACGGAATAACACTGAATATATTGAGCGTGGTTTTTCAATTCGTTTTTTATGAGTTTTTTCAATTCATTTAAATGTTGACGTGAAATTTTGTTTTAACTCATTTTTCCACCCTTGATTCTCAAATATCTACCATATTGAAAAGATATAGAAATATGTGTCTTAAAAGTTAAAATATTAGATGTTCAAATTTGAAAAGGGTAATCAAATAAATTACTCGATGATGTGTTAGTTAGTACAACATGTGAAGGTAGATATTCGACTTTTGATCTTTTGGTTGAGGATACAATGTTTTAATCAATGAAGTTATGTTCAAGATGACACTCAAACAGTAGAGATAAAAATAATTAATTAAGCAAGTAACATATAAACATCAAATTAGGAATTATGATGACTAAGAATTGAAAAGGGGCAATGAACTAAACAATATGAACCATCATATTTCAGAAGAAAAATGAAGAATGAAAATAACAAAGATATATAATATATATAAATCTCTCTACAAGATTGAACTTGTTTACATCATTCAAAGTTCAAACTAATTGTTACCCTAAACAGATCTCTTCAATGGGAGGATCTAGTTCAAAGCTTATTATTATTATTATTATTTCTTATGAAATCATCAATAGAAAAAAGGTTGAAGAGGATCAAGAAGGTGGAGCAGCATTCTGTTCAGCTTCATGAAGCAATTTCAAGATCTCTTCTTTCTTAACAGCCAAAGCCTGGATTTTGACTTCAAGCCTCTCAAGCTTCTGTCTCAGCTTTGATGGATCTGTCTTATCTGCAGGATCCTTCTCCTTCTTCTTCTTCTCTTTCTTTTCACCTTCTTCATGCTTATCTTTATGTTTCTTCTCCTTCTTCTCAACCTTCTCCTCGTGCTGCTTCTCTTCTGAAGTTTCTCCCATTATTTTATAATCTGATTTCAACAACATTCTAATCAGTTATTGTTCAACATTTCTCCCTAATTTCTTTCACATATATGAACAATGTTTGACACTAACATTCATCACAGACTCAGATTTCAACCTACTCTTTCAGAAGTTGCAATATTATCATTCATCTCACATAAAGACGTTTGCCTGGATTAAGTCTAAAAGAACATCATTTAGACACGTCGACTTTTCGTCAATCATAATATTGCAACTATATGGAGAGAAAAGAGAGAATTTTTGAAACATAAAAGCAGATGACAATTCGTGCAAAAAGTGAAAGTAAATCACATCCAATCCAAGTATGAAAAATCGGAATATGGGCCAATTCAATTCAAGAGTTAAATGGTGGAGGAAGAGAAAAAGAACCTGAAATTGCAGTGAGGTGGTAGCAGTAGTTGTTAACTCTTCTTTGACAGAAAGAATTGAAGGCAAAGTGAATGAATTGTTGGGTCTGCAACTCAACTCCATAAATATGGAAACCCAATGGCCAGAAATTGATGGGGAATACCGAGAATTCAGCCACACGACTTGGTGATTTCATTTTTTTCCCATTTCATTTCTGGTGGTCCTGATTTCTTGAAGACATTTTCCACGCCCAAGTATAACACAATAATCAAGACATGCCACTTTGTCTCGTGAAGTGCAAGCTAGTCCAGACACTCATGAATATAAAAAAAAAACAAGAATAATAATAATAATCAAGACTCACAAGAATAAGTTAAACAATGAAAGAAAAAACTATGTATTATTATGATTTTTCAAAGGCTACCAATAGTGGAGGAAAATCTGATATGTTAGGAAATAATTTATGATGTTCCAACTTTTCAGGACACAATTTGCTTGCCAATCAAATACTCTTTTTTCCCTCCATTTCTCTCTCTATCTCTTATTTCAAAATCTGAAATAGTTAGTCAATAGAAATCCAACTCCAAGAACAAGAACAAGAACAAAAGAACATGATGACAGCTCTCTGCTTTTTCCCAGCTCCCTTTTCACACTTTACCATGTTATTTTCAGGACATCTTTTTCAACTCAACCAGTTGAACTTTCTCTTTTTTTTTGCTTTTTTAATCCCTAATTCCCTTCCCCACCGGCCACCCCCATCAATTTGGGGTTCTAATTATGGAAAACCCCACAAAAGGGTACAAAAAATACACTTTTAATACTTCAAACTACTACTCTACTCTACATTAACCGATCCGATAGGCTCGGAAGTCGCCGGAAAAAGTTCAAACTTGCCGACGGCATAGGATCCCGGAACATGGGGTGGCGCAAGTAGTAGAATCCGAGCGCCACCGCTACCATTTTCGGCGGCATGGCGTAGAGAATCAATGTGATGGCGAAACATACCCCAATGAACAACTTTGTAGCTCGAGGGTCCCTCCAGCTGACCAATGCCTGTACCCTTTCCCCTTGAGTTGCAAGATCTCCCAACACTGTTTGGACTCTAGCAGCCAGTATTCTTAGCCTGTCGTACCTAACTCGGATTACATCCGGTGGCTTTGAGCTCGGAATTGTGTCAAATTCCTCATCTAGTTCGTCTGGATCCACAGCCTCGGCGTGCGACAGCCGTGTGTCCATTCCGGCAGGTATCTTCGGCCTGAACCGGTAATACCAAACTCCTATTAAGAACACATACAGAAACCCAGTTGGGACAATCAAATCTGGATACCAAACAAGAACTAAATACAGTATATGAACAAGAATTGTGGTGATGGGGTTCCTCCATCTTCGTATATCATCCAACCATTTGGCTAATCCAACCGCCCATGCCAAAACTGCCACAATCCTAAACCAATTCGCCTTGCTTTTTCTCATACTCCAAGCGTGTGAATCCGCATCCAACATACACCGAACCACCTCTGAGCCCAACGGCGGTTCCGACCGGCCCAACCAAGCCGCCACCATCTTCGTGGCGGCTCTACGTAACGCCTCCTGCTGAGCCACCCCAAGAGGGCGAAGATAGTGCATTCTTGGGAGTAATGGCTGACCATAAACCGCACACGTATCCGGCAACAATGCCGGACAGGCGAACCGGACGGCCAGCTCGATCTCACCCATTTTCTTCAACCCTGTTTTCTGCAACACCAACAGAGGGTACGAGTTTGTATAGATTTTGTTGCTCTCGAGGGTTGATACCCGAATCCTTACTTTTCCGATGTGGTAATCGGGCTTGTCCTCCGCCGCGTCGGAGTACATTCGCCAGTTGTCGAAGACGCCGATGGTGAGAACAGTGCAGGGGTCATAGACTTGCCACGTGTATTGTTCGTTCCAACGTGGATCAAAGCTGTCAGTCATCGTTCTGGTTCGGACCCACTTTTTCCCGTACTTCGCGACACAGTAAGCGTCGGTGGACCCCTTTCCCGGATCTTTCGTCTTCATCGGAAGCAACCCTCGTGCTCCGAGAATCCCGAGCTCCAGAATTCCGACGGCCGGCTTCCACAGCTGCTTCGCCGTCGGCCGGAAATCGCTGCACACGTGCGCCGCCTCGTCCAGCACGTGATATCCGCCCTCTAAGCAGAGGCGGAGAAAGATTCTGCCACTGTATGTTTCGCCGCCGTTGCCGCCTTCTAACGAGAACCATTTCGCCGCCACGTACCGCTCGTCGAACCGCTGTTCGACTGTGTCCACCGGAATCATGACGTGGCCGAGGAGTACGGCCTCCTTGGTCGTCCGGTCTTCGACGAGTAAGATCAAGGAGTCTTCGAGGGGCTCACCGGCGACGAAGACGAGGTCCTCGTTCCAGTGAAATGAGGCGCTGTGGTTGTTCATGGACCCTCGCCTGGTGCGCGCCGACTGAAAACTCACCTGCGCTTTGACTCGAATCTCCGGCGCCGTTAATGGAGGCAGATTTGGAGCGATGTGAAGATCCTGCGCTTCTATCACTGTAACTCTCAAGTACCATAGCTTGGGGGATTGATAAACCTTCGAGCGTGTATGTGCCACGTGTGGCGCATCGGAGCACCAAGCTTCTGGAAATGCATCGTCGGCTTGAGTTCCGATCCAAACAGAGAGCTGAATGTCGCCGGAGATTTTAGAGGTTTGCTGATCTCCGGTACTGCCTTCGAGGCGGTACCACTGAGGAGCCAGAGGACTATCAGGCGGATCTCGCACAGGTACATCGGAAAGATCGAAGCAAACGCCACCGAGGAACTGCTCCGATGGCGTATCCCAGACGGCAATCTCCAGCGTCGTATTTGCCGTATCAGGTCTGTTATGGCGGAGGGCGAAGGTCCGTTTCCATTCCGGGGAGTCAGTCGGTTCACCGGGCCGATGAGTAGCCGGTTCCGATTTCACGAAATGGCCGGATGTGCGAATCTGTAAGTAAGGGCTCTCATTGGGAGAGATATTTCTAGCTTTCACAATACGGATGAAGAGATACTGCATCGGCTCCACAAGATCGTATGGATGAATCCTCTCCGTCTCCGCCATGAATTTCTTGTTGATTGCTCTCGGAGAGTAATCCCCATTCGGCCTTCTCAAAACCCTAACCCCTTCTCCAAATCCTGGTTTGTTGTTACTCTGCATCTTTCTCATTTCCGGTGCAAATTGCCCCTCCGCGGGCGGAGGACCATTTAACTCCGGTGGTGGTGGTGGCTCAGAATGTATCGGCATCTCATGCCGCCGCGGCGACTCTTCGATAACCACCACCGGCGGCGAGTTCGAATCGTCACGACCGACCTCCACTCCCTGCGGCGGAAGCTCGAACATCCTGACTTCCTCGATGACAGCCTCCGGAGTTTTAGGCTTCTCAATAACAGTAGTCGGAGGAGGCAGTTGGTCCTCCTGCGGCGGAGGCGGAGCTTCTTCGACTAACTCATCGTAGTAACAGATCCTAAGCCCAATTTCACCTTTAATCCAGCTGAAGACACTCTTCTTCTCCAATTGATAATAAACCAAACCCTCATCTCCTCTCTTCGCAAACTGGCTTCCGTACAGCTTCACCCTCCCCAAGAAATGATTCTTCCGGCCACTGCCATTGCCGTACCTCTTGTCGTTGAAAACCTCGATATCGAGCTCCTCGTAGTCCATATTATCAGGATCGGAGACGATGAATTCGAGCGGCTCATTCCATGTGGGATTGAGCTCGCGAAACTTAGTGGCGGTCCGCTTCCTCTGGCCATCGAAATCGGCGACGACGTAAGGACTGGAGCTTCCTTGGCCGTCTTTGGGAAGAAGACTGCGAGCATCGGCAACTTCGACGACGAGCTTTCTGACGGTTCTGGGCGGTGGCTGTGGCTGAGCCGGCGTCGTCATGGTTTCATTTTGGTATGAAACAAAAAAGAGATCAGAAAAAAAAGAAGAAGAAGAAGAAGAAGAAAGCGTTGATAGCGGAGAAATAGAGGGAATTTCTAAATGTATTGAATATTGATGCCATTTGCTTTCTACTTTTTCATTTATTATTTTTTTTTTCTAATTTTTTTTTTTTAAGTATACAAATATTAAGTTATTATCATTAAATTAGGTTGTGTCTTAAATTACAAATTTAATCTTTTCTATGGAACATACTTTTTATTCAATTTCCTCGTTCCTATGAATTTAAATTTAATTTCAGTTAGCTAAAGCGAATCTGGCTCAGCTACATAAGTAAGTCTTGATGACCAAAAAATCGGTGCAAAATAAAAAAAAATAATAATAATAATAATTTCAGTTGTGAATTGAATCATAATTCAACTAGTTAAAATATTATATCATCAACTTTAATTGAGAATTTCAAATTTTAGTACCACTACTAAACTAAATAAAATGCTTAGAAGTTAACTTGGTAATTTGTTCCTAGTACGTATTTTATCCACCTATTTCTTTTTAGATTTTCTACTCAAAACCCTAATACTATGTTAAAAATATTTATAAAAAACAAATAAACAAATTGAAACTAGGCTTATACTATAAAAAAAAATTATATTGAAACTTCCAATTTAACTCAATTTTATTTAGTTTTTATACTTTAAATCTTTTAATTCGATACTTTTTTACAAGTTACAACACACTGTAAAAAAATGTGAAGTGAGAATCGCTCTACAACACACTAGTATGCCTTTTTATTTTTTTGAAAGATAATATGTCTCTTTGAACACTCTCCTTAGTGTATTAAATGATGCATCATCTTCTTTGGTCTCATCAGGACACTTCTCTGTCGGCCCTTGTCATTGTCTAACGAACGACACTCGTGTGTTGTCGCTGCACTGTCTACACTGAGCGTCACGACATACTCTCTCCTAATAGGACCGTGACATTCTTCATCACTTGTCTACACTGTGAGGGTCACTCTCTCCTAATAGGACCGTGACATTCTCCCTCACTTACCATCGTCATCGTCTTCGATGACATATTGAATGGGAGCAATCCACTTCACACTTGTGAGATTGCAACAATAAATTTGAAAACCTCCATCCTTACATGAGATAACTAATGCATTTTTTTTTAGTACATTGGGGGTGGGGGATTCGAACCACAGACCTCTTGGTCATCAACACATTCATATGTCAGTTGAGTCATGCTTGACAGATAACTAATGTATTTAATTGTTCTCATGGTGCCTATCATTTTTTTTTTTTAGTTCAATAATTATAGGGATACAGATCGAACCATCCATCTATAAGATATAATAATTGCATCAAATATTGACATGTTTTTTTTTTCACCTAAACCTATGAAGTATAAAGAAAGGATTATTAATGAGTCCACCCAATCAATTAGGATGATATTGATTATTGAATTAATATTTTGGAGATTCGATAGAAAAAGGTCAAAAAAAAAAAAAAAAAAAACAAAAGGAATAAGAATGTTAGGAGAGTGGGAGGGTTGCGGTGTAAGTGGGGGAGAGATTAGATTCCATTCTCTCTTCTGAGGGTTTTGAATCCACTTTTTTTTTTTTTTTTTTTTTTTTTTAAATACATAAAATATTCTTTCAAAAAAAAAAAAAAACTAATAAAAGAAAGAGACTCTTATGAAATAGAAATCAACTTGCACTATTTGGATTCCGAGAGATTTTTTTAAAAAAAAAATATTAAGGAGTAATATACTTGTATATTATAATCCACTCTTACTATAGATATCGATATTTTACTATCTATTTATTTTAGAATATAAAGAAATAAGAAATATCATATTAATATACGTTATTTAACTAACTTTTAAGTAATAGATAGTTGGTACCCTCAAAAGAATTGATAGACAATGTTAAAAGGTACGAAAAAAAATTAGGTCACATTATCAAACAAAGTGGAAAGTAACCCAAAATAATGACTTAAAAAGTTTCCAAAGGTAAAAAAAAATATGTGGGTTAGGTACTTAACTTCAAACTCTCAATAATCATCCTTATTGAAATGCTTATTAATAGAAATTGATAGATATATTACACTCGTTTTGGCACTATCCAACAAGTTTTTCATCCTATCAACACGAGCTTAGCAGCTCATCTATAATCGACATCTACTTCTTTTTTTGAAGTCGACTTCCAAATTTTCACACCTCACTTTTGTTGGGGTATTTGTACGGATGACCCTCCCCTCGGGAGGCGTAAAGTTTTTTTGACCTTCCCTTTAAATTTTATGTTTTTTGACATTCTCTCGTGATAAACAAGTGCATTCTCCCTGCGAAAAGTCATTTGTATCATTCGCTTATCATGAGGACACTATAATTGTCTTCTCGTGATCGTATTGAACAAAGGGTACTATAAACTTTATGTACTTGTTTATCACGAGAGAAGGTCAAAAAAACATAAATTTTAAAAAACCGCGTCAAAAAACCTCACGATCCCCGAGGGGTGAGTCATCCATACAAAACCCCTCACTTTTGTTGAACTACAAAAAAAAAACTCCACACTACACCCCATGGTAGAAATTTCCCATCATTTTTCTTTGGTTTCTCACCTTAAAATCATTCAATGTTTTCCCATTGTTTTTGTCCATCTCTAGACTTTTGGATTCATGGCCAAACCATGATTATGATTTTGGTTCTTCTCTCATGCATTCTTTCTAGTTCAACAACATGTGGGAGTCAGAATTCGAGTCTTTAACATTTTGGTCGATGATGTATGTCTTAATCAATTGAGTTATACTTATAACTTAGGCTAATTTCTCTCATGCATGGTGCATCGTTATAAAATCATAAGCCACATTGTAGTAGCCTTCTCGAATAATTTCTCTACAACGACTCACTCCGAGATGCCTCTTTACAATGGCACGTGAGATTCCCCTCCCCTTTTGCCCAAAAAGCAACCCACAAAAGTTCAACCCAAACAAACAAACCCTCCACTTTTCCCCAATCACTTCCATTTCACTCATCACTAAACCCTTCATTTCTCTGCTCTACCTGCTTCATCACAAATCTTCAATGGAGATGCCAAACCAATTTCTCACTGCAATCGTTCGACTGTGAAGCCCCTTTTCCCATTTGGCTCGCAGATCGCACGTCGAAGAAGCTTCTCAGCCCCATGTCCTATTCTGCACTTTCTAAAACGAGTGGACTTTGTTGCAAGAATCTGATCCTCCCCATCTCACAAAAAGTAATTTTCTCACTGATTCTTCTTCTGTCCTTTGGCATATTTTGTTTCTTTCTTTTTTGTTCTTCATGACATCATTTCAATGCATAATATTTGATAATGGGTGTGGAAAAAGGAAGTGTTTCTCTTCAACTTTTGCCTCCAAACAGTTGTTTAACTTTAGGGCTCTAATCCATATCTGTAGTAGCTTATGATGTCTATCCCACTGAAAAAGAAAGTTGGATTCCAATCATAAAGTTGGAAACCCTAAATGGGTGGTGATTAAGTACTTCAATCCCACAATTTTAAATTTGTGTCATCTTCAATATCATCCATTACTTTTGTTCTGCTGCTGTTTTGACTATGTTCTGTGTTGTTCAAGAAGATAAGATTGGTTCATCCCCATCATTTTGAGACTGCTTTCAATGGACAGACTTGTTTGAATATGATTTTCACTTGTTTCACGCAAAGAATTTTTGTGTCTGTCTTTATTAAATTAGTTGAGATTCCTTTTTAGTTAGATTATGAAAAGTAAATCCATTCATTTTTCCCTCAATAGAAACCCCATCAAGAAATTTGGTCCCTATCACTGTTGTTTTAAAAGTTAGAATTTAGTAACTCTATTATTATTATTATGGAAAAAAATCAGTTTATACCCCTAAACTTTGAGGGTTGTATCAATTAAAACCCTAAACTAACAATTGTATCAATTTAAACCCTAAATTTTCATAAGTGTATCAATTTACACCTTCTAGTATAAAAATGTAAGCTTTTACATGGGTGGAGACTTGTAATTTATTAATTAAACTCTTAAACTTTCATAGAATTGATTCATTTATGAAAGTTTATGGGTTTAATTGTTAAAATCATAAGTCTCCACCCGTTTAAATTAATTTTTTTCAAATAAAATCTAACAAAAGGTGTAAATTGATACACTTATGATAGTTCAGGGTTTAAATTGATACAATTGTTAGTTTAAGGTTTTAATTGATACAACCCTCAAAGTTTAGGGGTATAAATTGATTTTTTCCCTATTATTATTTTTTTTTTTTTTTTTGACAACGTGTTGGAGTGGGTGATTGAACCTAGGATCTCATGATCACTAGACGATACATCATGCCGTTGAACTATGCTCTTGTTGGCTTAGTAACTGTAGTTACTCATAAATAGCTCCTATCATTAGAAACCACTACAGGATTGAGTACGTGATAGCAGCTATCACGTGTCAATGTAGTGATATTTTGTATTTAAGTGACTGTGTGAGTTAAAGTAGTTGACTTGGATAGAAAAGAAGTGACCAATTTTCAAAGAAGCTACATTAAAGTGCCAATTTACAACTTGTTTTTTTATCCAACCAGCTACTTTAACCTACACAATTAGCTAAATACACAAGACCGCCTAACTCACACGTATTCAATTTGTTAGTGACTTCTAACCGTAGGGACTATTTATGAAGTTTTATCAAACCATAGAGACAAAATTCTAACTTTTAAAACTATGGGGACTAAATTCTAACTTTCTCCAAACCATAGGAACTAAAATTATAATTTAACAAGAAATTTTCATTTGTGATTACATTTTGCTTGGTGGATGCTGTGTTAGATTCCCATATTCTGGTTTGGTTTATACTTTAGTACCCTTTATCATTCATCTTAGAATAAAAAAACTCTTTTGAAGGAAAAGGCAAATTTATGCCATTATTTGAAAAATAACGCTGCAAATTAAGTTGTTAACATTGATTTTATTTACAGTGTGTTTGAGACAAGCTGAGAAGGGATATCTCTGCTTTATTTTATTCCTTTGCTTTTTACTTGTATCCATTTGCTGTTTAATAATAGCCTTTAAACTGTAAAAGCGAGTCTGGCTCAACTGACACATGTATGTTTTGACAACCAAGGGGTCTCAGGTTCGAATCCTCCCCACCCCAATTACTATATATAAAAAAAAAAAAAAATAGCCTTTAATTCCTGACTGTTTAACCTTGATGGCCATTGGAACTAGAATATCCCAAATTTAGGAGAAAATGAAGGGAAAATATGAAATATTTGTGCAAGTTCAGCTCACTTAAAAAATCATCTAAGGGATTGAATTTACATTAAAAAAAAAACATATTATTGTTATTGGTTACACAACTCTGAGTCTGACCAGCAAAATGGTCATCAAACAGATACAAATGGGAGCAGAAAAAAATTGTTCTTTCTGAATAGAATGACATCTCCCCCTCCGACACCGAGCCCCACCGTGATTTCAAGGTGACAGAAAATGTGCAAAAAATGTATAATCTCATATGCAAATTTTATGCTTCTTCTTCAATCCCTATTCCTCTACCCGATTGAGTCCTACCCTTTGTCGCTTTTTATCGAAAACAACTTTAAAGGATTCGCTTTCTGCGCGCAATCGCTCCTCAAATCTGCTGTGTTTCTTAGACTCGTTTTGGGTTGAGCCCCGGTATTCTTCTTCTGGTAATGGGTTGGATTTCTGCAATTTTACAACATAGCTGATACTTGAAAAAGTAGTTACAATAGGCAATTAATTCATTGAAGTTATCTTACCGAGTTCCACAACACAAAAGACTTAAGTTTGACAAATATTTCCATCATAATGCAGTGAATGACTAACTAACCAGGTTATATCCAGAACCAGGGCCAATAACTAAAGACAATCTGTTTGCCCTTTTTGCAGCACCGATTGAGAATCCGGTATAACCAACCTGGTAAAAGAGAGGAGCGTCAGATTAAAACCAAAAACTTGTGTACATGAAGACATTAAGATACAAACAGGAAGTTATTGAACGTTATGGAGAGCAAATATGACACTGACAATTTGTACATTCAGCGCAGTCACATGCAGGGAGAAAATAAACTCGAGAGAACATCCGATCGAACCGATAGATATATCAAACGTGTGTATACTTCTTTAAGGAACTACAACCTGGTCGTGAATAAGATGGAAACACAACACAAACCTGGTCCATCCAGCGCAGGGATTTTCCTTCTTTGGCATATGCTTGAATCAGACCAGAAAGAGCATTTGCATAACCATTCTTCAAGCCATCAGTTCTTTCTGTATCATCATCATCTAAATCATTTGACCATTTACTCCTACCTAACTCCTTTACTTCCTCTCTCAAATGGTCCGGCTCTGCATCCCATCTCTTCCCATCATCTGCGTACAATATGATGAGAGAAACCAAAATATTAATAGTGAAGAGCCCAAGAAAACTAAATGAAAAACAGTTGAAATACCAGATGAACTCCTGATAAATGCATATATATGATTTTTTTTCATTCATCCTACTATACCTTCAGAAGCATCATCTCTTAGTGAAGGTAATGCTGTCTTCTCAGATTTCGTTTCTTGAAAACTAGGCGGACTTTCATCATCTTCATCTTCCATATCCATGTCCACCTGGCAGACAGACATGACATGCATAAATCATACTAAATGTATGTAAGATTATTTCAAAACTTCATAACCAAAAAATATATATATATATTACCTCCTGAATTCCACTTTCTTTAAGGTCATCCCCATGACATAAGGACTGCAAGTCGTCACAATTCAAAGAATAACTTTCATTACAGGTAAAAAGTTGTCTTTTACCACCTCTATCTATCAAACAATCAAATTGGTAATTTCATTCCTTTCCCCCAGTTTATGTATTCTCGTCAGCGTGAAATTTGGATGCTTTTCTGTTTTCTTAAATTATGTAAATCAACTTGACATAATCTTAACACCCTCATCATTCAACCTATCCCGAAATATTATTGAAGGAAAAGAAATATAAAGTATGTTCAAAAGAGATCAACAAAACATCATGCTTTATTTTAACAAACCTTGATGTCCAATTGTAAGTACAAAGGTGGAGCTTCTTCCCATTGTCTAGCCATCTTTTGTATATCATCGAGGTTAAATCCATGCACATTCCTTGCTGCGCAGCCCTAAATTCCCCAAAAAAGAAAACATCTTAAGGAAGATTTTCCATGGTTTTCAAATGATAAGGCATCACTTCTTGTAGAACAGAACACATAGAGTTATTAAAATAATTTTAATTTTTTTACCAGGATGTGGGATTGACAATTAAATTAATTGGACATTGAGTTTCCTTATCGATTATTATAGAACAGAGGCACCAGTTAGAGCATAACTGCACCTAATGCAGACAGAAAATGGCAAGGATGTACAATTTTGGTAAATTCACTGTATCTAAAAAAAGGCTGATATACTACTTATAATAGGTTCTGTACATCGTCACACTTTGGTCAGACCATGGTTCTCTAATACTACTTTTGTACTCTCTCTAACCACTGAAACTAAGCTTCAATCCAGTGGGATAGAAGGGGAAAAGTCGATGACGAACACCTGTAAATAACAACAGATAGGAAGAGAAAGACTTACCGCAGGGTCCCTATACGTAGCTTCCAAAATGTAAACTTCATAGCCCGAACTCTAGCAAGAGAAAGAGAAAAAAATAATAAGAAAACAAAAAAGTAGACAGGAAAACCTCAGATTACTACTCTCGACTATTTACTATAACTAAGTTTTCATGACAGGTTATATAATAAGTAGCACATCCGCTCTATAAAAACTATGCTCATTGAACCTCAGATTACTACTCGACATTTCACATATTAGTTATTATTGATCATCATAGATTCATAATTGTGATTGTTGATTATTCTTAGAATAAATAGAAAAAAATATAATTTAATCTCTTTGTATGAAGCAGCAAAGTCACGTAGAGAAAGGTTATTATGATCTTCCTTTGGTCTCCTACAACCTTTTATAAACAGACTAACATGACACCATTTGGAAACTACCAAAACAAATCCCAAAATCAAAGACTTGCTAGGGGAAAAAAACAGGTAATGCTCTAGCATTGAGTATTACACAACTAACAAGATTTGTGTTTATCTACAGGAAGCAGTGAAAATGCAATTAACACTGCCGGCCAAGAACACAAGCATCCCAAATATATTGAAATAAATATGTAAAAACACAGAGATAAAATATCAAAATCACAATTTTTTTTCCGAAAAATGACAGTTTCTTCGACATATTGTAAAGTTATTAAGAAAATGCATATCATCCACTCCCTCGGGGATTTTCATAAAAGCTCCCTAAATGGATTCAATTACAAATGGAGAATAATTACAAAGCGATAAAGTACACCAATAAGATACTTGAAATCAAACGCAGGCATCCAAAATAACACTGACAAAAGGCAACAACATAAGCACATAAAGTATTGTTAACCATATGGACATTTAAAATTCAAAATGAATGTTTTCAGGCCATAAGCCCTTGGGTTGAGTCCAAAGAAAAATCCACATAAGAATTGGCAAATGGCAGGTGCGTGAATCCATGTGCAGCAAAAAAAATCCTACGCGGCTACGCCTTCAAGTTGTATCAACAGCATGGAAAAAATTGTGATCAAGACTCAAATGTATATGAAATAAAGTATAGCCTACATCAACATCGGTTCTGAAGAAATCATCTGTCTTTTATGCTGTCAACCCGATCACTACCTATTCCAAACTACTTACTAAAGTCACCATGCACAATCCCATTGGATAACTCTTTTTTTGGATAAGAAACAATATCCCATTGGATAACTCAAAACTTAAATAAATGATGTTGCCACCCACATTTAAGTCGCCACTTCAGTACACGACGGCTAGGGTTGTAAGAAAGAGAGAATTGAGAATATACCTTTGCAATTGCCCAAAACTGAGCAAAATCAGCTACCCGCAGATTGCGGTCATCCACTAAGACGAGGCACACATACCACCAACAAAAGGATCAATTGCCGAACAAACTGCATTGTAGTTAGTGCAAAGGAATGCAGTGGCATTGGCACTGCATCACCACTTAATCTAAAATCAAACTTAGATCACTTAACTAATGCATGTCTTAACAAGCCATCTGAGACTAGGAGAATTGTTGACGTTTTTTAACCTTTTTAGATACCTAAGGTATAGACTATCACCAACCATGCCACCACTTTTTATGCTACCAAAGGCATGGGAAATAATAAGCTGAATACTAACCTATGCACCAACAATTTTGAAACAGAAATTCACAAAAAAAAAAAAAAAAAGTCACCACATTAAGTACAAAATTCACAATATAGGGCCACTGGCTTCACTTTGAAAGACCCTCAACATTGAAAATGTGCTTAAAAATAGTTCAGAAAGAAAGTTAGAATGATAGGGAAAATGTAGGACTTCATACAATTATTCTGAGAATCTCGAAGGAGCAGAGTGCATACCAATTACAAAGGTGAATACCCCCTCCTCAAGGGTCTTCCTGAATGCTTTCAACATGCTTGACCGATAAGCCTAACCAAAATATGCCATTATAGATATTGTGTCAGAAGATGTTTAAAAAACTAAAATGCTTTGCAGCTCTTAGAAACCGTTTTATGCCTAGTAAATATAACCGATCATACATTTAGTATCTTATGGGACATAGGTATAGTATAAATGACCAATGTCAATGGTTCACTTCATTATTGCATTGGTGCTGTTAGCTAACATGCCACACCAAAAAGGATAATGGAACTATATTTGCTACTAATCTTGAAAGCAACCGCAATCAAATGGAACTACCAAGCCACCCAAAACATTATGCCGACTAGGTTCCACAAAACACAAGGTACATACCGACCTAAGCAAAATACAACTGATAGTATAAAATGGCACTCCCTATATCATCTGTTACATATTTATATACCTCCTCCATTTCAGGTTCATAACAATATTCCATGACCTTCTTCACGATTGGCCTTTTGCCTTTAACTGAATTTGATGAATTGCAATCACCTTCCTCAACCTGTCAGAAAAAAAGGTAGTGCATATGAAGTTAAAAAATAATCTAAATCAATTAAAAGAACTAAAAGTCTAAAACCAAACATAATAATAACCACTGTAAACAGACTAACAGAGGATGAAAATCAAGAGTACCTTTTCCACTTCTGTCATGAAGTAATCGTCCATAGAATGTATACGAGGAGCATCGCAACCATTTTCAACTTCAACATCACGCAACATCTTTGCCAAATAGCTTTTTCCACTACCTGAAAACAACAGCAATTCTTAGGGTCCAATTTCTATTCACATGTTCAAAGAGACTTTTTTCTTATTATTATCAGCAAAAGATATAATGGCTCATGAAGTGGGCAATTCGATTTGGATAAGTCATCTCGTGACAATCAAGTTCCTCCCAAGAAAATAATTTGAATGAACTTTTTTAGAATTCATAAAGCAACGCAAGCCAATGATAATATGAAGCAATAAGTGTATGATGTGGAGCATGAAGAATAATACAACTTCGGTAAGATGTCTGGCTTTCAGTTCAATTCTGAGTAATCAAGTGCAAACAAGAAAATGATACCTGGAAGCCCTCGAAGGATAACCACGATATGATCGGGACGAGTAGACCGATGAGGTAGCTTGAATAAATGTGAAGCATCAATAACTTTGGGTTTTTGCGGAGGCAATTGATTCAATCCAAAAGGTTTGCCGTCTGCAGCAAACTTCTTAGAATATGGGTGCACTCCCAGAGAATCCTACAAATAAACAAATGGAACGAAGAGTTTCATGCACTATCTCCATAAAAGCTACAAATACACCAAAAATACATATCAAATTCTTCGAACCTCCATCATAGGGCTAGAAGAAACATGAGGCATTGGTTGATGGTGGTGAAAGGAGCGGTGTTCAGGAACTGAAGAATATGCTGATGATGTTATTGCTGAGGTGCTAACAAGAACAGGAAACAGGGATGAATGTTTTGCTTGAGAAGAGTATGTCATCGAGTCTGCAGAAGCCTGTAAGTGTGCTTCCCAGGGCATAGGCGGCGGTGGAGACGAAGGAAGAGGGGGTTGCTCATCAAAGAAGCGAGAATCTTCGATTGAGCTTCTTCCATTTTCCAAAAACCTACCAGCCCCAAAATTAAAGTTTCGATTACCGTGATGGGCATTTTCATGCGATGAAAACGGTCTGAAATGGATGGAGTTCGTCTCAGAGCGAGAGGGTGGCCGATAATCACGATCAAGAATGTTAATTTTGCTGTTATTTCTATCATCCATCCAGGAAAATGCTTGTCGATTATCAGAATAGAGCAATTCGTTTCTATGAGAAAGATAATTTTCTTCGGTGGCTTCAGGAGGAACAGAGTGTGGCATATGCTGAGAATGCCAATGGCTTCCAACCTGATCATATCGAGAATGTGAAAATTCTTCGTTTTGGGAAGGCCTACCATTCTGGAACTCTTCCTCATGAAACTGTTGACTTCTTCCATCATTATTGCCAGGATCTTGGAAGTTATTAATTTCCAAGTTTCTCGCGCTGCCGATTTCTTCCGGGAGGTCTCCAGATCCCACTGAATTGTCCAGAGTGCTATTAGAACCCAAATTCATTCTCGATACAACCCCATGATCACGAATCAACTTCAACCTACGTTCATCCTCGAACGAACTCCTGCCGCTCTTCTGATTCTGATTAAGCTCAAGAACAACGCCATCCGAGCCGACATCATCAACCCTAGGTCTCTTGTAGCTTCTTTCATCGTCGTTTACAAACTCATTCCCGCCATAATCATACGGTGGCGGAGGCAAAAAACTCTCTCTGTGAGGATGGAACGTCGCATGCTCAAATGAATTGCCGGAATTTCTAATCCACGGCCTCTGATCTGCGAAACCATCGTCAAGATTCCCGATGGGAGAACGATGAGAGTCGAAAGCGGGTCTTGGGAAGGAAGGATCGGGTCCGAAGGGAAATCTAGGGTTTTGGTTGAAGGAAGGATGGGGAGGGCAAAAGGGGAAGTGGGGCATTGCGCAAATTGGACAGACAGTGGCTTGGATTGACCTGGGATGCCATTGTTGCGGATGGTGAAGGTGTTGTTGATCCATTCTCGAAGTCAATTTTGAAAAGAGAACAAAACCAGATGATTACAGTGGAGAATTAGGGTTTTAAAATCTCATTCTTTATGGTTCTGACTCGGAGTGAAGAAGATGAAGAAGGCAGAGACCAAACAAAATTGGTGCCACTGTTAGCGGGAGATTATTAACATAAAATATATAGCCAATGGATGAAAAAATTAAATCCATTTTTTATTCAAAAAAAAAAATTAAATCGATTATATATTTTTTTTTAATTAAATTGCTGGTATATTGTTTTCAAATGGATCAAATCAAGTCATTTCATTTTTATTTATTTATTTATAATTTTTTTTTTTTTTGCAAAGGTTTAAAATAATCATTTTGGTTCTAAAAAAAAAAATACATAGTTTCGAGTATATATAGAGTATATATAGTGGAGTAATAGTAAATCGCGTCAATTTAGAGTAAAATAGTTAAATATAACATTTTTTTTATCCATAATAGCAGATATAGCTATTGATATACTTCTGTTTTTTTATAAAATTTTGTTAATGACTATCATTGATAGTAGCCTATCATAGTCGTTTTATCAATGGTTGATAGTCGTCTATTAGTGACTATCACTCATTTTTATTTTTTTATTTTTTGTCATATTTGTCATTATTTTGGACAATAGCAACCAACCCTATAATCTAATAGGTCCCACACTATTAATGAAATTAAATTTAAATATTGACATATGGCTAATAAGAACGATAAATCGTATTAGTGAAAATGTGAAATTATGCATAACTTAGTGAATAAGATATTAATTATCATTTCAAAGATTGATGGTTGCATCCCTCATCCTACAATTGTGGAACTAAAGAAAATCATGTTTTTTAGTGTTGAAATGGAAAGAAATCATGTTTTGAGTGTTTGGAATAAGACTCTAAAGTGCTTAGTTGATGAACATAGAAGTTCAAATCTCCAGCCTATTATTGTTTAACTAAAAAAAATCTTACAACGAAATATGTCACTTTCATTTTTAATATATTGGGAAAATTAGAATTTGAACCTTTCACTTCAAAGAAAAAAATACATGTCAATTGAGTTATGATCACTTTGACAACATAAAATTATTATTGAAAGCTTGGAAGCTCATATAATTTAGGATAAAATACATTTTTACTTCCTAAAATTTAAACAACAGGTTGATTTAGTCTCATTCTCTTAAACACGTAACCAAAAGTGATGTGACATTAAAATATATATATTTGCTCCTAAAGCTTGAAAAATGAAAAGGAACCTCCTAAACTATTACATTCAAAACAGAAAATGAAAAATGTACTCATACAAAAAAAATTACCAAAATTATCGTTTTTAGACTAAAATTGGAGGACTATAATAAAGAGTTTGTTCAAAAAAATAATTAAATCACAAAAAATGAATATTCATATAACATTCGCATTCCTCACTCACACTATTTATTTGACCAAACATATACGAAATTAAAATTATTCAACCACGTGCTTGAAATGAACTCGTTTAGAATTTTGGAAATTTACGGTTTAAAAATCCAGTTTTAAGGGCTATTGGTCCTAAAACTTTGGATTGTAAACCTCCAAAACCATACAATGAAAACATAAAAGGAAAAATGAAGCTTTAGGATCAAGAGTCTTAAGAAAAATTAAGCTTTAGGATCATTAAACTGTAAATCCTCAAAATCGAGTTTATTTCAAGCACGTGGTTGAATAACTTGAATTTGGTACATGATTGGTCAAATAAAAAGAGAAATGTGAATGTTATATGAATATATGAATATATATATTTTTTTTTTTAATTAAAAAAATTTGAAACCGTGTACTATGATCCTCCAATTTTGGTCTAAAAACTAGGCGTGACCATCAGTCGGTTTCCTCGAAATGGAAACCGACGGTTTTTTTTTTTAAGAAAACTTGGGTGGTTGATTGACTTTTTTTTTTTTTTTTTTTTTTTTTTGCACTTAGATTGATTTCCTATTTTGGGAGGAAGAGTTTCGATTTGTAGCAGGGCGACGACGCAGCGACGATGAATAGATGAAGAGAAGAGGGTTACGAACTTCGAACTTCGAAGTTCAGCCGAAGATGAAAGGATTATGAAGTTACGAACTTCAGTTTGCGGCGCGATGGCGATGAACAGAGGACGACGAGCGGGGGAGGGTTGGGTACGACGATGGAGTGAGGCTAGCTACCGACCGAAATTGAGAGTGACTTGGCGTGAAGTAAAAGGTGTGATATGAACCAGAATGTCCTCACTTTGCCTCCAGGACCATCACACGTTCAAGGGCCAAACAACTACAACTGGCTTTCGATTCTCACATACAAACATTGGTGAACTCGATTAAGAAGGTTAAGGAAAAGCAAATGAACAAAAGCTCTATACATTATGTCAGATGATGTTACTAGTAGAAAATGAAGTTTTATATTAGGAAACTTACTATTGTAATTTTGTTAGCAATATTTGTTTACTTTAGAAGTTTATGCTGGTCATTTTTATGGCTCCAATTAGATTGATTATTTATCATTTATTTTGAGTGATGTTTGATAAATTCCACTCAGGGGTAGATTGGTCATTTAGCTAATTAGTTAAAAAAAATTAGGTTTAAATCCTGAGTGAAGCATTGTAGAGAGGAGGAGTTTTTGGAAGGAAAGTTTTTGTATGTTGATGACTAAGCCTCATCACTAATTTTTGCAATTCTTGAGTTAGGGTTGCATGCTCGAGCATTCAAGTAAGTCTGATCAATTTGCTTGTGGAGTGTTCAAACCTCGAGTAGGGAACTAGTTCTCCTTACCTCTTGGTCTTCGATCACAAGGTAATCCATATTTAATCCTATCCTTGGGATTGAAATCTAATTGATTTGAGGGTTTTGGCATTTGAGAATTATGGGTTCATATAACCAAAGGGTTCCTAATTCTGATTGGCTAGGGTTATCATATCAAGGTGCAACGATGGAATGGAAGAGACGAGAGTCAGAGAACATTTTCATTTTTTTTAGGAAGGAGGTACGGTGATGGCGTGAAGAAGAAGACTCCCAAAAACAAAAAAAAAAATAACGAATTGTCGGTCGGGTTTCGACTTTATTGGTTCAGTCGACCGACCGATTTTCGGTTTTTTAAATTTAAAAACCGACTCCGACCGAAATCGCTAAAAAATCGACCGGTTTACGTCGGTTTCCGTCGATCGGGGCGATTTTCGATTTAATGTTGGCCACCCCTACTAAAAACGGTCATTTTGGTAAATTTTTTTATGGGTACGTTTTTCCTTTTATTTTTTCAATGTATGGTTTGAGAGGTTCATTAACCTAGAGCCCCAAAGCTTTAGGTCCAAAAGCCTTAAGAAAAATACCTTAAAATTTGATCCATAAACCGTAAATTCTCAAAACCCTAAACGAGTTCATTTCAAGCACGTGCTTAAATAATTGAAATTTGGTAAAAAAAAAAAAAGTAGGGAATGTGAATGTTATATGAATATAAACTTTTGTAAATTAATTTTTTTTGAAAAAAATGTTTACTACAGTCCTCCAATTTTAGTATAAAAACGATCATTTTGGTAATTTTCTTATGAGTATATTTTTCCTTTTATTTTTTCAATGTATATTTTAGGTGGTTCATTAACCTAATGCCCCAAAGTCTTAGAACAAAAAACCTTAAGAAAAATACCTTAAAATCGATTCATTAACCGTAAATTCTCAAAACCCTAAACGACTTCATTTCAAGCACGTGGTTGCAAACTTGAATTTGGTACATGCTCGGTCAAATAAAAAGTGAAGAATGTGAATGTTGTATGAATATAAACTTTTTTTGTGAATTAAAAAAAAATGAACAAACCATTTACCATAGTGCTCTAACTTTGGTCTAAAAACGGTCATTTTTGTCATTTTTGTATGAGTACATTTTACTTTTTTTTTTTGTTCAATGTATGGTTTTAGAGGTTCATTAACCTACAACCCCAAAGTTTTCGGACCAATAGCCTTAAGAAAAACACTTTAAACTCGATCCATAAATCGTAAATTCCCAAAACTCTAAACGAGTTCATTTCAAGCACGTGGTTGAATAACTTTAATTTTGTACATGCTTGGTAAAAAAAAGTGGAGATTGTGAATGTTATATATGAGTATTCACTTTTTTGTGAATTTAAATTTTTGAAAAAATCGTTTACTAAAGTACTCCAATTTTAGTTTTAAAATGGTCATTTTGGTCATTTTTTTATGAGTACATTTTTATTTTTCTTTGTTCAATGTATGGTTTGGGAGGTTCATTAACGTACAACTTCAAAGCTTTGGAACAAAAATTCTTAAGAAAAACACCTTAAAATCGATCTCTTAACCGTAAATTCTCAAAACCTTAAACGAATTTATTTCAAGCACGTAGTTTTTTTTTTTTTTTTTGACAACATGTTGGGGTGGAGGATTGAACCTAAGACCTCATGGTCATTAGGCGATACATCATGCCAGTTGAGCTATGCTCTTGTTGGCCAAGCACGTAGTTGTATAACTTGAGTTTGGTACATGTTTGGTCAAATAAAAAGTGAGGAATGTAAATTTTATGTGAAAAATAAACTTTTTTTTGTGAATTAGAAAATTTTGAAAAACCCGTTTACTATAATTCTCCAATTTCTGGGAGGTTCCTTAACCTACAACCCCAAAGCTTTAGGATCAAAGGCCTTAAGAAAAACACAAAACTCGATCCCTAAACCATAAATTCTCAAAACCCTAAACGAGTTCATTTCAAATACGTGATTGAATAACTTTAATTTGGTACATGTGAGGTCAAATAAAAAGGGTAATCTAAATGCTATATGAATATAAACTTTTTTGTGAATTAAAAAAATTTGAACAAATCGTTTAGTATAGTCCTCCAATTTTGGTCTAAAAACGGTTATTTTGGTCATTTTTTTATGAGTACATTTTTTCTTTTATGTTTTCAATATATGGTTTTGGAGGTTAATTAACCTACCGCCCCAAAGCTTTAGGACCAATAACCTTAAGAAAAATACCTTGAAACTCAATTCCTAAACCGTTTGCAAAACCCTACACAAGTTCATTTCAAACACGTGGTTGAATAACTTGAATTTGGTACATGCTTAATCAAATAAAAAGTGGAGAATGTGAATATTATATGAATATAAAAAAAAAATTAGTTAAAAAAAATAAATAAAAACTCGTTTACTATAGTGCTCCAATTTTGGTCATTTTTTATGAGTACATTTTTTCATTTATGTTTTCAATGTATGATTTGAGAGGTTCATTAACCTACAACCTCAAAGCTTTGAGACCAATAGTCTTAAGAAAAACACATTAAAACTCAATTCCTAAACCGTAAATACCCCAAAGCTTTAAGACCAATAGCCTTGAAAAAAATTATTAGCACTAACTCAACTAAGTATGAACTAATGACTAAGAGGTGATAGGTTCAATTACTTCACTCAACATTTAATTAATTATCCTTGCAATAAAAAAAACATAAAGTTTTTTACTTTTCTTTTAATTGTTTATATTTCATAACAAAGTAAAATACTAAATAACTAGAATTGTCATATTTCCTAAAAGCAAACTAATAAGATAAAAAATGGAAGACAGTAATTTAAATTGTTTTTGCCCTTCAAACAACTCCATGACAGTTTGGAAACTTTGATTCTCATCAAAATTTATTTGTTGGAACATGAAAAGTAGATACCTGAATATCCTATGAATAGGGGCTCTTATTTACAGCATCAGATTAATCATACCAATTTGTGATGAATATTGAATAGCCCTTTTATTCTCTGCAACTACAAAATTCTCATATAGATTCTGCTCTGGTAGGAAGGGCAAAATTAGGCTGGACTAAGCGGGCACGTCGTCAATGGCACCTACTCTGATCACATTTCAAGTCGATGATGGGATTGTCCAGGACACGGGCAAGGGGCCAATGTCATATATGATCTCTCTATGGCACGACCATACGAGTTTGATCGCTTCCGGGGTCCCGATACCTGCACCTCTGGGGTCTCCTGCTGGTCCAAACCTATACCAAAAAAAATTCTTAACCACCCTTATCGACTACCGATACGATAATCTCACTGGTGAACTCGTGTCGGGAGGAAAGAGCTAGCTTATCAGACTTACCAATGGTTCTGCGGAGCTCCAGTTGTTCTCGCTCGTAAACCAGCATATGTCGTTCCGTTCACAGTATTGCCAATAACTTCCTGCAAAGTCAACAAGTTACTGAAATCTACCATACTTTAAAAGTGGTAGTAGCAACAAGTTCATGTTTTCATCAACACCCATATTTTGCCTATAAATATAAATTTAACAAGAGAGAATCTTCTCCGGCTCTCAACCTAAATACACATGTTATTAAAAAGTTTAGATATACAGATAAAAATATATGCGGATTTTGAGTAGAAGTAACCAATTGCCAACAGAGTTTAGACCATTTGTCAATGATATTTCTATCAACTTTATAATAATAAAAAGAAAAAACTACTAAATGGCAAATTAATATGTATGACCGACCATCAAATAACGATAATGTTAAATCACCAATCACCAAACATTGGTATCAGAGCAGGAGGCCCTTTGTTCGAACTCCTGTAATGTCATTTCCTCTCTAATTAATATTGATTTTCATTTGTTGGGCCTTCTACAAATTTCCATGCTCACAAGGGGGGAGTGTTGCAGTATTGATATAAAATTAAATTTAGCGTAACCCATCAGCTTAAGCTTTTGAGTTGAGTGGTGATTTAACCGATATTTATAATTTCGTCCAAGTAGGACCAATTATCAACTCATTGTTGGTCAGGAAGACTCTTTTTGAAAAAGAATGTTAAGGAGGGAATTATCAAACTCACCTGCAGAAAAAGAGGATCATTTGAAACAACAGCTGCCGTTAGATGAGCATGCATCCGCTCAAGAGCATCCAACACAATTGAAAGCTGATCTCTCTTATATTCAGTAATAACCTGCAAACACCAGCAACAAACTGATTTTAAAAGGTATTTATTTATTCATTTTAAACAACAACAAGAATTCAAACAAGAGAAGACTATATCTATGATTCTTATAACATATTTATAAACTTGGTAGGCTCTAAGCTACAAAAATTTGACTTCCAATGTAGAAAAACTTTCAAATAACACATTTTTCTTCCTATTTACCTGGAATGGTCCAAAAATTTCTTTAGTCGCGAGCTCATAATTGCCATCTTTCATCATTTCTTCGAGTGGAATATATACTGCGGTGGGTTTTATAGCACCATATATTGGTGGAATGGAATGGTTTTTAAGAGGTTCACCTCCAAAGAGTAACTTTGCACCTGGAATCTTGAGCAATTTATTCATGTGATCTAGTAACATTTCATTAGTGACCTGCAACAACCAAAAAATAATGAATTAAGAGAGGAATTTCTTTCACAACATTGTGGGTGATCATGTATGATCATAATATGCATTGATATAATGAGGGTAGTAGTCATACTGTAAGGACTGGGCCGATCGTTAAATCAGTCAAATTTCTTCTCTCTGCAAGATCCTTTATCTTCGAAATAAGTGAACTTGCCGACCAGTTCTATGCAATGGTGACAATGATATCATCAGAAAAGAATCAAAAGATATTGGACTTGGAGAACTAAAAAACACAAACAAGAGCTATAAGTCTCAATATGACAATAAGATGAAACGCAACAAAGTGTTGGGATGTCAGGCATAATACAACACTAATAAAAGTAAAACACCAAACCTCATGCATGAAGAGTATCGACTGTGCTGAGCACTTCTGGCCGCTACAAGCATACGCATCTTGATCACAAACCCATGCAACATAATCTTCCTGCAATTCAGTAACCAAAATAAATAAGGAATAAAATTGACGTTTTGTACCAACATTACAGAAATGATATGACAAACAGTATAGCTAATGACCTCTTGAACATCTGGTCCTAAGACTTTCCAATCAAAACCTGCATCTTCCAATTTAATGCGGCCTTTCAAGTCAACAGCCAACTTATCTGCCACCCTTGAGCTACCAGTGAAAAGAGTCATAGATGGATTTGCCTATAAAATTCATTGGATCACTTAGGCCAGATATCTAACATATTTAGCATCATCAATTCATCTCATTCAACTACAAAAAATAATAACAATGAACAAAAGAACACTAGAGTTTATTTTTTTTTTACCAATCATGATACATTTTTAAGTATTACAATACAACAATCTTTACAAAGGTGGGAATTATTGTTTTTGGATAGGAAACCGGAATTATTCATTGATAATATGAAATGAGTTACAAAAGATACTCCTATCAGGAGACAATTACAAAAACTCATTCACTGATTAATGAGGGTGGTGAGATCATAATTACAAAAAGGGGAGATAACTTGCTCCACAATATGGCTAAGAGAGAAGTAGAATCAATAAAGGATCGAATGTTTCTAGATACATCCCTAGAAATGCGAGTGTTTCTCTAGAAATGCGAGTGTTTCTCTCATTCCAAAGATTTCAAAAGAAAGCACGAATAAAGCATAACCAAAGGATCTTCTTCTCTTTCTTAAAAGGGTGACCCATAATCAAAATATAGATAAGGGAAAGGATATCCAAAGGTGGGTAATTATATATGTGTGTGTATATATTAAGAAAACAAAAACTTATTGAGATAAACGAAATGTAAAAGATTATACAAGATCAAATTTTACTATGGTAGAATGGTCAAATATTGTTGGAGAAAATAAAACTTTTAAAGCACACAAGCCAACAACAACGTTCTGCATCAACTATAAAAATTTAGTTATGCGATTCATCGTAAGCATAAAAATTTACCTCCATCAACAAGTTGTTCATTGTCTTCCCATCACAATTTATAAAATCTAAATCTTCCAGAGGCAGCCCACAATGGTGAAGCAATCGAATCATTTGCTCCATAACTATGCTAACCTACAAAAGATTAAGATTTCTTTTTGTAATTGATTTATTTTTTATGTTGAAACTAAAATGTTTATTAATTTATGAGTATGCCCCTTCTTCTCACATACACAAGTATAATATCATTTTCTTGTTCTAAAAATATAGTTACCAGCAACAATTTATAAGTATATTACTTGTCTATCTCAAACACACACATGCACCCCCTCCCCAATGCATTTAATAAAATAGTAGTTACAGTAATGACCGGTAACATGTCATCATACCTTGCTATCAACTTTTAAAACAGGTTTGTTGCCCATGTAAAGTGCACCCATCACCTGAAGTAAGGGAATTTCTAAGGGAAAGTTGAAAGGAGTGACGATTGCAACCTGCAAATGATTACAAACTATTAAGCGGGAATAATATCATTGGAAAGGCAATACACGATCGCAAAAAATAAGAACATAAAGATATATCGACAAGAATTTGCACTCTTATCTTTAAAACTAAGAAAAAATAGTTAATATGGATAAACCCAGGCTTTTTTTGACAAGATAATATTTCTTGCGATGTCTTGGTTAAATGTTCTAATTTCTTCAAATCATATAGCCTCTCATCTCTTTTGACCAATTGGAGAAATTTATAACTTTCTAGTGTGGATAAAATAAAGGTACAACAATTTTTTCCGGTTCTCCAAATAAAAGTTTCATTTTTTCTCCATCGTTTGTGTTTTAGTTTGTAGAAACAACTCTTTTGAATTAAAAAAAAAATAAGAATAAAATATAAAAAAAAATATCCTAATGATAATTCTTTTTCAATCTATCATACTACAAAATAATAATCAAAAGAGATTAAGTAACAATCGGTCTTTTTTATTGATTTAAATTTTTCATTAGACATCTAAACTGAAGTCTTACTGGACCATAAGGCCAACGGAAACCATGACTCTGTTGTCCAAGATGATCTCCAGGTACGGCAAAGGATCTTGCCAGGAAGCGAACCTACATAAAAATGAAACAAGAACAGCAAGTCAACAAACTCTTCACAAGAATGACTCGTTATGAAATGTTTTATCAGACAAAACTCGATTTGATTACATTAACCAATTTGAATTCATTTGGTTCTAAGTACATTTCATCTGCTACAACTACGCTGGAGCCTATTGGAGATCATGTCACAGGCATTGAAAGACTAGTAGTTACAAGCAAGGTCATTAAATCATGAATCGACGCCTAAAATCATATTTCTAAAACAGTAACAAATTCAATAACTTTGTAAGTCATAAGATTCATCTTTACTTATTTGCTACAATATATATACACTAATATACATATAAACAACTCCAACACAAACTACAAGAGGCCATGAAGATTCAACTCTAAGTAAAGCTAAGGAGATAATAAAAAACTCCCTCCAACCAAAAAAAAAAAAAAAAAGTGTTAGGAGCTGTGAAGGGAGACTACTATAAAGTGCATGATATCCTAAATTTCCTCACTCGTCCATGGGAGTCATAGAACGGTCTCTATAGTTTCTTTCAAGTTCAAGTCAAATTTCTCACACATTATGTTGGAAAGAACGACCTTCAATTTTGGAAACATAAAGGTTTTTTCTTATTAAGCTTACCCGAAGATTCAAACACGTGACCTATGGGTAGATGTTTCATGTTACTCAGAAAGGCCTTAGCCAACATGACCACCCCTTGAGGGCTGACCTCAAAGTAGTTGTTGAAGGCCCAAAGAAGCAGTGTTACGAAAAAATTCATTGACTAACTAGTTTGATCGATCTTACCTGATCGCCAGAGAAGTTTCGTAGAAATTTTGCAGTAACATTTACTTCACCACAAGCTTGCTGATAACTTTTTGGAGAAACTCTTTGAATTAACCTTGCGAAGAAGTCAGTCACCTGCAAATCACGTTTTGTTTGAGTAAACTACAGTAATAAGAATGTCATCTATACCCAAAAAGCAAGAAAAATAAGAAAACAATGACAAAGAAAAAGTGATACAAGATTAAATTTTCATCTTACCTCTGGCTTGGAAAGCATATCGGCAGCCTTGGAAGATACATCTCCAAACAAAAGATATCTGCAAATATGACACACTGTAACTACATTTCTTTTCAAGTGCATGAAAGAAAGTATTAACATCGATTCATTTATGTCAAAACAAAAAAATATTTTTTGATAGGAAACAAAAAAAGAATATTAATGCAAATTGACAATCTAGCACAATCAAAGGGACAATGAGAGAACAAATAGAAAGAAACTAAATCAAATGATCTACAAAGTGATTTATAAAAACCTCTCAGGCGATTTGAAAGGATTATGTAAGCCATGCTTGGGGCATTTGGTCAGACTCTTCACAAATGGCTGCAAAAGCAATCCACCAAGTTAAAGCAAACTTATTTTTAAAGAAAGGAGTAGCGTTAGTGGTTGTACATCAAAGGATAGGTTTTTTTTAGGATACATCAAAGATGAGTTGTTTTAAGCATAAAAACAAAATAAATCTACTGCCTAAAACCAAGATGTGGATCGAATTAGCAGACTGAAATAGTTCCTTCACTTCTTTTTATTTCTTTTTTTTTGGAAAGAGAGAGAGGAGGGGGGAGGGAAATGGAAAGAGGAAATTTTCTTTATTTACTATATAATATCTAAGATAACAGAAATGTACCTGAATTTCTGTTTCACCGACTTCGGCAACTTTAATGAATGGTTCTCCATTTAAAGGATCTAGAATAGTATTCCAACCGGAAGATCCAGTCCATTTACCCTGCACTAAAATAAACACACGCTGTGTCAACCTTCCTTTTCTTATGCAATGAAGAAGTTTAAGCAAAACTAAGGTTCAGTCAAATGAAATGGACTAAAATGCACAATATCTAACATTAATTTGAGTACAAATTTTTTTTAAAAAAATAAGAAAATGACTAAACAACAATTCTTGGGCATTAAAGCTTGGAAAAGATAATACAGTAACTATACTCACCCAAGTTGTGAACTTCTCCCGGCTTAGAACCTGAAATTTGGTCCACTTCTACCGATGAAAAAAGTAAAGAATGAATTCCTCTGCTTTAAGAAGAAGAAAAGAGTTACAAGATGAAGATAACATACGATCAAACTACATAAAGCAGCAAATGAAAAAGGCCGAAGCGAGCATAGTTCACCGGTCATTGACATATAATTCTTCACAAGAGGTCGGAGGTTCAAATACCCATACCTCATAGCTCATTTGTTGTACTAAAAAAAACAGGTAATGAAAAGAAAAATTAACCAATATCTTCACAAACACTAATCCTAATATAAGATAACAATGAACGAAAGAAAAAAATGAAAGCACATTACTCCTCTAATAGAAAGAAACAAAATGTTTGAGTTTCCTTTCAAACATATTTTTTTTTTAGTACATTGGGGATGGGGGTATTCGAACAACAGACCTCTTGGTCGTCGACACATACATATGTCAGTTAAGTCATGCTCGCTTTACCTTTCAAACATATTTAGTTCTATTTCTTTGTGAAATAAGCAAAATATCATTATTCTAAACAGCAATCACAAACAGGGTACAGGAAATAATTTCAAATAACAGCCTTTGAATGTTTCCTACTATAACTTTAACATTTTGATCAAATTTTGGACCTAGAGTTCTTCATTTCAATACAATCCAATCAATCCCATTACTAATTTTGAACCAAAAAAATGCATTTGGGATCAAATAAAATCCCACCATGATCATCAGCAGTCAAGCATTCAACAAAACAGAAGTGGGTTTTTCATAAACTGCAAATTACCGCATCAAACAATGATAGATCGATCTTACCTGCAAAAGTTAAAGCCGGTGGAGGTGCGAAAAAATGGTGCGTGAAGATTCCGTCGGAGAAGTAGCCGAGATAAAACTGGCGCCATAATCCAGAGAGAAATTGCAAAAAACCCAGAGAAGAATTATTGGGAAGAAGAAATGATGGCAGCTCAAAATGAAAGAGGGTTTCTTTACTTCAATTTTTAGTGTCGGAGAGAAATGGGGGTCACTCACTCATTTCCTAAACATTTGTGATTTTTTTTATTTTTCTTTTTAAATTCTTTTTTTTGAAAAGTAACAAAATTATGATGAGTTAAGATCCAATCACTGGTCTTATCTTCCTATAATTATGTGTGACTATTATTTGTCCTCAAAAATCCTATTTTTAGAACTTGTAAACAAATAATAAAATCATTAAATTATAAATTTAGTGTTCAATATTTAAAAAGTGTTTCAACACTTAAATTTGTGTCCAATAAGTTTATCAAATTAATACATTCTTACCTTTCTAATTTTGTGTCTAATAAATTTTTATTACTCAAGCTCAAACAAGTTTAACTATAGAGTTCTCATGGAATCCAGTGCATTAGTATCAGTATAATCACACCCAATTTTGTGTTTAATAAATTATTTGTATATTCAACATTTTCTTAAAATTCACTAATCTACTATAAAAGTTCAAAGTCTCGTTAGATATAAAAATTTAATTTTATATATAATAATAGATCATATATTTAAAAAAAAAAAAAAATGAATATGTCATGGATTTATTGAAAATAAAAATTCAAAGTTTAATGACCATTTAACTATTTTTAAATTCTAGTAATTTACCGGAGATAGAGATTAAAAGTTTAGGACTAAACTTCTTAATTTGATCTAATAAAATTTATAAGGTAACATGTGGACTTTTTTTTTTTTTTTGGGTTATATAAATTGACTTAATTAGATGAATTCTCATCGCTTAATCAGCCGTATATATCTTGACCATTTGATATAAATATAAATTTTGTTCTCTATAATTTTATCAATTTAATTCAGCATTTTTTTTATATACAAATATTTTATTAAAAACAAATGCATAAAAATGTTGTAGAATATTAAGTATTTTTCACAACAACTTTATCAAACAAGTGGACAAAGCCAAACTGATCATAACTCAATTGACATGTGTTGTGTCATTCACTAATAGGTCAGAGGTTCAATCCCCACAGTCGTAAAAAATAATAATAATAATAATTATAGTGGTAAATTATTCCAAATATAAATTTTAAAAAAAAAAATGGATCTCATAATTATTAAAGAAAAGAAAAAAATAGTCTAACCTACCTACTACACAATAACACAATAACACAAACTTTTAACTTAACTTACTTTTTTTTTTTTTTTTTTTTTTTTTTTGGAACTAAAAACTTTTAATTTACTTTGATGAAAAGAAAGGAATAAAGTTAATTTTGTATGAAGGTGTGTTTGGGATTTTTAAATTGATTTTCTAGTATATATATAAAAATTGTAGCAGGATTTTTTTATCGATGATTTGCTATTTTCAAATTTTAGTAAAAAAATTCAAATCATTAATAAAAAAAGAGATATTGGAGAGGATTGAACGGCCAAATCGGAAATTAAAAGCCATGGAGAAGAGGAAAAAAAACAGAGAAAAAAAAAGTTGAAGTCACGTGGGCGCATTAAATATAATTTTTTAATTAAAAATAATAACATAATATTTGATCAATCAAAATCTGCCACGTGGCTGGACTGCAAAAGATAGTTGTAGCCGAACCTAGAACTAAGTTTTACTCTATATTTAATTCATTTACGAGTCTTTTATGTTGGACCTCCTCAAACTTGGGCTAATAATGAATGGGCTACATGTAAATATGACATTGTAATGGACTGGGCCAGGATGGGATAGTTTAGAGAAAAAAAATACATTTTTATTTTATTTTATTTGATTTTATTTCACAAATAATAATAATTAAAAAAAGTTAATGAAATGTCAATAAAAACATTAAATTATATATCTACATGTTGCCATGAAAAGATAAACTAAATTTTAAATACTATTTTGGTCCCTTTTAGTCTCTATAATTTCGATTTTGATTCATCTCGATCCATGTACTTTTAAAAAGTGATTAATTTGATCTCTTCATTCTCATTTTTATCTCTTTTTTATTTCAATCACAATTTTAATACGACACTTCATTTATAATTTTTTTTTTTTTTACAACATGCGATGGTGAGGGATTGAACCTAAGATCTTTTGGTCACTAGTCGATAAATCATGTCAATTGAGTTATGCTCTTGTTGATCCTTTACTAAATTTTATTGTTTTCATTGGGTATAAATTTTACATTTATATTTTACAAATAAAGATAAAATTAGTAACTTTTAAAGTAGGAAGATTAAAATAAATATTTTGAAATATATATATATATATATATATTAACCTAAAACTCACATGTTTTCTCTTTTTTTTTTATTAAAATATTTATAAAAAAAAATAGGGAAAAAATCAATTTATACCCCTAAACTTTTAGGGTTGTATCAATTAAAACCTTAAACTTTCAATTGTATCAATTTAAACCTTGAACTTTCATAAGTGTATCAATTTACACCCTCCATTAGAAAAATGTTAGTTTTCACACGTGTGGAGACTTGTAATTGATCAATTAAACCCCTAAACTTTCATACAGTTGATTCAATTATGAAAGTTTATGAGTTTAATTGTTAAAATTATAAGTTTTCACTCGTTTAAATGAATTTTTTTTCAAATAAGTTATAATAGAAGGTGTAAATTGATACACTTATGAAAGTTCAGGGTTTAAACTGATATGATCGTTAGTTTAGGGTTTTAATTGATACAACCCTCAAAGTTTAGGGGTATAAACTGATTTTTTCCCAAAAAAATATTATAAACAGTCAATATTATACAAATGTTACCTTTTTTATTGATAAATTAATGAACAAGCATAACAAAAATAATGATAATTAAAGAAATTTGAGGCCGACAATGAAAGTTCTACATTTGCAGGTCGAATAAAACAAAGTAAAAACATATTCTAACTATAAAAAGAAATAAAATAAAATTTCTTAAATAAATATGTTAGGTGGTACTATTTCATTATTCATCGAGTTGGTACAATGTTTTAATAATATTATTGAATTGAAATGTTTAAAAACGAGACTGGTAGATATTATCGAAAAATTATCTACCTTAGAAAAATATTTGAAAAAAATATATTTATTTTTATATTTTTATCTTATTTTATAGGTGTGAATTAAGTTTACATAGAATGGTATATACATTCCTCACATTGATCCCCTCTAAATAAGAAAAGAATGAGAGAAATACGATCATTTAGCCTAATTAAAGATGCTTATTTATTATTATGGCTCAAATTCATAATAAAAATTGTCGAGAATAAATATTAATATATTTATTTTGTCAATATATCATAACTTAACCGAATATATAAATTATGTGTACTAAGAGGGAGGTTTGAAGCTCCCACCCCACATATGTTGAACTAAAAAAAATTGTTATAGGTGAAATTTCAATAATTATAATTTAGGAAAAAATAATAATTTAGACGTTAATTTAGTTGTTTGTAACAATTTTAACATTAACTCTCAATTTCATCAAATTGTACTTGCATAAGTGCTACAATGTAGACCCTGAGCTTTAATTCCATCAAATTAAATCTCAAACTTAATAAGTGTTGCAATGTAGACTTTGAACCTTCAATTTCACGACCTCTTCTCCAAAATACTTTATATTTATCCATTTCTTCCTCCTCATTTATCTTCTTCCTCTCCTACAATTCAACCAACTTGTCGCACCCGCACCCCATTTAAGTAATAGTCGGCGATTACCTTACTAGGTTCTTGTGTTTTTTATTCTGAATCTCGAAATTTCCAAGTTATGACTGCTGAATAAAAATGAGAAATAAAGATGATTTTGGAGAGGGGACATGAAATTAGAATTTTTTATTCTGAATATCGAAATTTCCAAGTTATGACTGCTGAATAAAAATGAGAAATAAAGATGATTTTGGAGAGGAGGACATGAAATTAGAAGTACGTGGTCTACATTACAACACTTACGTAAGTTTAAGGTTTACATTGCAATATTTATGCAAGTTTGAAGTTCAATTTGATGGAATTGAAATTGAAAGTTTAGAGTTAAAATTGCTACAAACTGCTAAGTTTAGGGTATAAATTATTTGTTTCCTATAATTTTCTAGTTAACTATTGTTGATACCCAAAAATAGTCAACGATATGTATTTGTAGTTTTGAGGGATCGAGGTGTGTCTGCAAAATCAAAGAGATGTGAAGTCTAATACCGATGTGGTATTAGCCATAGAGTCTTCGATGATCAAATTAGAAAGACGTGGGTGGTAGATATGGAAAAAGTATTTAAGTATGGAATATTGCTTATCTCTTTCCTTCCATTTTTGGCACCCGTGACTCTTGGAGCCTTTTTAATGGTCTCTTTAAAGTATTAAGGGAATAATTGATTATCCTTTCATAAATTGATTGGTGCATTATTGTTGTGTAATCGCGACCAAGAAGGGTTAGTTTTCTACACGTGTTGGTCGGAACCCTAGGGGGCAGTAGTCTTCGCTCTTGGGCCGACTATTATGGAATTTGACTTGGTTTCTTTTCGATCGACTCTATACTCCTACAGAGTCGGCCTCCTTCACTTTTGGCTTTTGGGTATTAACATATATTTTCGCTCATAAGATTTATAATAATGTAAAATGTGTTAACCATGCTATATTCCATTTAAATAATTAATTATTAACTAACCATTACTTATATTAAATGTATTAATTTCTTAGGAAAGAATTGTATATATAAAACAATAATTTTTACAAATAATTAACTAGTTTTTTTTAAAAAAAAAAAAAAAAACAATCTTAAATGCGACTAATAATATTATTCATCATCCCAAAAATATAATATCAATTCACATTTTCAACAACTACCTTCCCCCTTTTTCCTGCCCCCAAGGATCTCATTTAATTAATAGTTTTTATTTTTCGTCGACTTTAAAGTTTAAACCTTAACCAACCCAAATAATTATATATATTTTTAAAGAAAGAAAAAGTTCAATACTTTCGTTATTTTTCTTTTATTTCCTTTTCTTTTCACGTTGCTTAAAAACCAATATTATAAAATTTAACAACTTGGCTGCGTTTGTGACTTTTTCTTTTTCTTTTTTAAATTAAGACTTCCCTTCTACCTAAAAATAAATATATATATTTTTTTTGGATAAACTATAAAGCTATTTCTTAACCTTATTTCATCATTTTCTCCACTCCACACATATATATTATTTATACTTCTGCATTTATTCTTCAACATATGCCTATTTTTACTAATTTCCATTTTTTTTTAATTTACACCCCAAATTATATATAAAAACGTTCCAATGGTAATAACTTTTACATGTTTACCATTAATTTTGAAATTACGTGATGCAAGGGGTTCGGTCTTTGACTCATCTTGGCTCGTGGGCTTCGTGCTACCTAGGTGCCTATTGGACGGCGAACGGGCGAAGAGGAAGGCCTACGGTTCGTGAGGTTCCTCGGGGACGGGCCGAGTGGAATCCCCCTCCGAGGATGTGTATAAGGTGAATGTAGATGCATGCTTTGTGAGAGAAGAAGGGTTGGCAGGTTTGGGCGTTGTAGTTTGAGATTTTGATGGTCTGGTTATGTTAACGACAGTGACATGAGTCCAGCATGTCAGGAGTGTGGCAATGGCGGAAGGGTTGCGTTTGACTTGGGAGGTCAAGTTCCATTTAATAGTCCTAGAGACGAACTCCTTTCGAATTTGTCATTCACTTCAAGAAAAGGTTGAAGATTTATCAAAAGTTGGGGTGCTGGTGGCAAATTTGAGCTCTCGATTTTGTCATCCGTTCAGGGGATGTTGTAGTTTCATCTAGCACGAAGAGAATGAGGTAGCGCATCAGTTAACAAAACTTCTTCCAAATGTGGTTTGGTTTGAGAATTTTCCTTCTCAAGTTGAGTCATTTATTTTGAGTGATTTTACTCTCCCTTAAGTTTTATATTGAATTTTGCACTAAAAAAAAAAACTTTGACATGTTTATACTAAATTATACATCACAAAAAAAAAATCGATAGAGATTTGAATTATTCTTCAAGTTTGTCAAAACGACTCAAACTAATTATTTATAGTTACTTTCACGTATAAAAAATGTACCTAACACACCATTATCCAGTTATATATTATTTTCACGAAATTGAAAAAAACGATCAAATATTTGGAGACCAATTCTCAAAAGGTAGCGATTCCAGCAGTACTTATAAGAAAATTAATTTACAACTATTTATGAATTTTATTTTATTTAATTAATTTGCAACTATTTATGAATTTTTATTTTTATTTTTATTTTCAACTAGATTATTATTAAAATACAAGTGTTTTGTTTAATTATTTTTGTGAATAATTGAGTGGCTTTTAACCCACAGCAAGGGGTCAGGTCAAGCGTTGAGACAAACAACGACCAATAGGCCTCTAATAAATACCAAGTTGATGAAGTTTCAATTTATTTTCAATACTTTTTTTTTTCTTTCTTAAATCTTTTTTTTCTCATTAATTTATTATTCCGTTTTATGACGTCGGCATCTGATGGTACCAATCTAAAAAGTCATAACATAAGAATAAGACTCATGGAGTAGCTTACGGTCACGAGGGTGGTTTGAGTGATTGGGAATGGGTGAAAGTGTATATTGCCCATTTCCGTTCTTTTAATGGTCGTAGACTTTGCCCACAACCGACCGACCTAATTGAAGGGTCTTCTTCGCAGTTAAATTTATGGCAAGCCCCTCAACAACCAAATTTTAAACTCAACACAGATGCAGCCATTCGTTTTCAACACAAAAGAAGTGGGGTGGGAGGAATCATCCGAAATTATAAAGGAGAAGTTATGCTCACCTGCCTTAAATTGTTCCCAAATGTGGTGGATGTTGATGCTGCTGAAGCCCTGGCGATTCGTGAATGTCTTGTGGTGGCAAGGGATGCTGGACTCTTTCGGCTTGAAGTAGAAACCGATTCTCAACGGATTACAAACCTAATGAAGAGGGGGAGCAAAGATGAATCATCTTTTGGAGTAATCGTGCAGGAAATTATTAAATTGGCGCTCACCTTTGAGTTTATCTCCTTCAATTTCTGCCCCAGGAAGAGGAATTCCATGGCGCATGCACTTGCGAAGGAAGCTGTCGACCGAAGCGTTGAAGGAGTGTGGATTGAAGAAGTTCCAGGAGGTTTGTGTGATCTGTACGAGAGAGAAATGTCCTATGTGGGGCCCTCACTTTAATTTACTCATTTGTTTTGTTCAGTTTCGCTTCAAAAAAAAAAAAAAAAAAAAAAAGACTCATCTCCTTTCAAAATTAACTTTATTCTTTATTCATTCAAAAATATATATATTATTATTTACACAACAATTTAATTAACCCGTTTGTTAAATATATATAATAAAGTAAACGTTTAATTTGTATCCTAATGTCTATTTTTTTTTTTTTTAGTCTCTAAATTTTTAAAAATAATTACTTTTTATATTTACAATTATTTTATCATGAGACATTTATCTATATAACTTTAATACATAAATGATATATATATAATTTTTTTTTTTTTTTTTTTTTTTTTAACATAATATGTATGAGTGAGAGATTCGAAACTCTAATCTATTTGGTCAATAACATATACTTTATACAGTTATGCTCATGTTGGCAATATCATATATGTTAGTCGTATGTATGATTAAAATAGACAATATTTTAAAAGTTAAGAAATCAAAATATGACGAAATAAAAAATTTGAGAATTTAATAAATAAATAGACATTTTAAAATTTAAGGATCACAATATATTATAATAATAAAATTTTATGGATCAATATATGAATAACAAAAAAAAAAAAAAAGATGGAGGACAAAGATGTTGTATATTAATTTTAACTCTTCGGATAATTTTTTTTTCCAACAATATGTGGGAGAGGGGAGATTCCAACCTCATAAATTTGCAACAATTTGATTTATTTTTTTTTGTACAAATTTGTATCGTACCACACCAGATCAATCAAATACCACCGAGAGATCTTGAAATTAAAATTATTATCTAACAGCACATTTGTATTTTACTCCTCCCTATATGTATGTGTGTTGTGGATAAAATAATCACATATAAAAGACGGGATTGAAAGACAGTTCAATCAAACCAGACTCGATGCAATAGGGAAGATCACCTTAACCTCCAACGACGTATGGTTAAAACAAGTGTGGACCCAACACATCGAAGAGGGTTCGACCCAAGATATTAATCGGGGACTTTGGCCCATGAAATAACTAAGGGCCGACTCTCCAAAAAAGAGGTTGGGTCGAAGAGTGGTTAGCCAAACTCTCAACAAAAAGGGAGTCTGGTCCATTTGGGTTACAACCATGGCCATACTCCCGAGCAACGGGCTCTTGAGCCCGAAAAAAGACCGCTCGGTCAGCTTCAGGTCGAGCATTCATCTGCCCTCACGACGGGTCTAGACCAATTCAGACTCTATCTTTTCCTACGGAGGAAGGGTAAGCACAGTCTAAGGGGGCCCAATTGATCCGTTTTTCCTAAGATTTTTTAAAGAAAGGGAGAAACCTAGACCATAAATACCGGCATAATAGCCGGAAGGAAGTAAGTCAATTATAATTCGAAAAACACTCTAGTCAACTATCGTTCCTACTAACTTTAGCATCAGAGTTTGTTTACTTTGTTTTGTAGGTCCCAAAAATTGTGCATCAAGAATGTGATTTAGTCCCCTAATTTACTACTGTCACTCCTAAATTTGTATAGTTAACCTTAAGGGGGCGTTTGGCCCCCTGTTTTGGAATCAGAACCCTGGGAATCAGAACCCTGGGGGGTTTGTCAGGGCGGGTTCTGAACCCTGGGAATCAAAAGACTGTGTTTGGGTGCAGGGTTGGGAAGCCTCGGAATCAGAAACCAGTGTTTGGGGTGCAGTGTTCTGAACCCCGGGTTGAACAGTTTCCTTTTTCTTTCTTTTCTTTTTCCTTTTTTTTACCCTTATTTTCTAGTGGTTGTCTTGTGAATTATAAAATCCGGCCTCATGTAACATGAACAAACTTCTTTTGAGACTTAAAAAATGAAGCATTTAATTTATGTTATAGTCTAAGAATAAGAAAATAAATTGAACAATTTTCATACTTTGTATTCATTAAAAAAAAAAAAAAAATATATGAAATAGAATGAAAAAATATACCTTTTAAAAATTAAAAAAAAACAAAAAAATAAAATAAAAGAAGAAAAAGTTTTTCTTTTTACAACATAAAAATAAAAGTTACATTACTATTGATGAAAAAAGTTTTTATAGAATAAGATGGAAAAAGATATATTTTAACAAAAACATAAAATTAAAAAAAAAAAAAAAAAAAAAAACATTAACAAAACCAACAAAAACAAAAAACAAAAAATAAAAGAACGAAAAAAAAATACATCATTGATGAAATTTTTGTACATTTCAATTAAAAAAATAATTATTATTATAATAGAAAAAAAAATTACAAACACAACATTAGCTTATAGAATACGGTTGAAAAAATATATAAAATAAACAAATAGTAGAGAGAAAAAACAATTAAAAAAACCTTAGATCGGATATAACTTACATTCCAATAATTCACTGTTATTAATGAAAATTTTGTAATAATATTAAAATATATTCATATTTGAAAGGAGTAAAAAAAACTTAACACAAACAATACTATTTTTCATAATATAAAAAGATATATTTTAACTTTAAAAAAAAAAAAATTATATATATATATATAAAAAAAAATAAAAAAATAGACATATAGCTAAAATTGATAAAATAGAAAATTGTTGGTGTCAAATTGATGGAGAGAGATAGAATTGTTGATGTCAAATTGAAAATTGATGAAGAGAGAGAAACAAAATTGGAGAAGTAAGAAGGGATGAAAACCCAAAACCATGGGTTTGGGTTCTAAACCCATGGTTTTCAAACTCATCCCTCCAAACATGGGTTTGGCTTTTGAAGCCAAACCCACCCAAACCCAAGACAGGGGGCCAAACGCCCCCTAAACCTTTCAAAAGAAAAATTGTATAGTTTAACAAAAATAAAGGAATTTATAGTTAAATAATTACTTAATCAAAATCAAGACGATCGAAATTGTAACTGTCAACTTAATTAAGAATTTAAGATGGATTAATTTGAAGATCATTTTGATTACTTGAAATTAATCCACAGCCGTCCAAATGATGATTAGTAATTTAATTATCACTGCCCATAAGTTATATATGTCGGTCGTAATAAAACTAAATTAATCCAAACAAATTATCAATTAAATGAAGTCATCCATTTTAATTGTTTAATATAAACGAAAGAAAATCTAATGTAATGACAACTAGCGACTAATTAATTATTTAGTTGACTGACAATTAAGAAAATCTTTGGTTTAATTAAGAGTATGTTAGGTGTACGATTTCAACTTTAATTTTTTTTTGTGTGAATATTTAAAGCAATGACTTTGAAATACAGTTGATTGCTTCATTAGTATTAAAATAATTTATATGATATAATATAAAGTTCGTAGTTTGCATGACTGATTTGTAATAAAATTGAAGATTATTGACCATTTCTTAATTTAATGAATTTGTATAGATCATGGTCTTAATAAACAATGCAATTTGCTAGAGTAAGACAATCTAAGACATCAAAGATGATGTTTATGAGTGTAACATCATTGACATTAAACTATATATTATTACATTGACATGAGTAGGATGCCTTGTGAAACCTCATATATATCTCTTTATATATCTTATAGTAAAAATAAAATCTTTAAATTAAAAACTTTAGGATAAAACAAAACTTAATAAAATAATGGGAGTTCCATAAATTTTAGCTATCTAAAGTTTTTGACATTTTTTCTATTGGTAAAATCTATCATATATGATTACTCTATTAAGAGATACATTATAAAATATAGTTTAATAGTTAGTATATATATATTAGAGGTAGATTTAAATACAAATTATTCAATGTGACTGTTTCTTTAAAACCGTCAACAAATCTTAAAATTTGCTTGCTCCTAATAACCATGAGATACAAAATCGAAGTTCGAATATTTTCTCCTCTATTTGTAATGTAATTCTTTTACAAAACTATACTCGAATTGAGTTTTAGGGTGTTGGTCTAATTCGAGCTAAAACCAATTGAAGGTATGCTTGTGTTAGTGTGATTTTTTTTTTTTTTTTTTATTATTATTTATTTTTTGTTGTTGTGTGTTGAAGTTGAAGTGTGATATTAAAAATTTGTTAAGTTATTTGTTACAATAAATCAATAACAAAGAATAAGTAAGCGCGGAAGAAGAACGACACAGATTTACGTGGTTCACTAACGTCGTGTTAGCTACGTTCACGGGCAGAAGGGAGACCAGTATTATTACGAAGTAGGAGAGATTATAAATGAACAAATATGGGCGGTTGAAGTCATTAGAAGGTTTATATATGACACTCTTCTAATGACCTAATATAAAATGGGTCAAAGCCCCAAACAGATAAGTAAAAACTCAAACAACGAGTTTAAAATATTTAATTTATAGGGAGATCCCGTACCAACCAGTCGTAGAGGGTCTCATAACAGATTCAAGGCATTCCAACACTATTAACTTTGTTTTTCTCAAACAACGAATTTAAAATATTTAATTTATAGGGCAATTTTTTTTTTTATTTAATATTTTGATAAATAAATCTATTGGATTCAAATAAATAAATTTTAGTTGACGTCTAATTGATTTTAAAAGTAAACTAATAATTTTGAATTAATTAATAAAATTACACTTTTCCAAATGAATATAGTTTAACTAACGTAATATATGAACTAGTGACCAAGAGATTAGATAATTCGAATCCAGAGTAAAAAAATTCACATAAATTGAAAAATGTATCATATATTTTTTTATTTTATTATATCAACATAATTAATATTATAAAACTAATATGTTTTTAATTGTTGGAATGTCTTGAATCTGTTATGACTCGCTACGACCAATTTTCGTACGGAGTCAAGCACAAATCTGATTTGGGTTTTACTATTTGTTTTGAATTTTGACTCGTTATGTATCAGGTCATTAGAAGATCATTAGAAGAGTCGTAATACAATTGTTATTTTTTTTTGGCTTGTGAATGTAGCTAAGGCAACGTTAATGAACCATGTAAATTCTGTGTCGATTCTCTTCTACGCTATTATTTTTTGTTATTCGATTTTATCGTAACATTAATCAATAATCGAAAACAAGGCAAACTAAGAATTGATACATATGACGTAGTAAATTGACCTAATCAAAATAATTATAAAAACAAATAAATAAAAACGAAGCAAAGAAAATGTTATCTAACTAATTTTAAATTCATTAGATTGGATTTTTAGTTTTCAACCAAGGTTAATGGAACCGATCTCAGTCGTTGAAATTTTTTAATTTGAAGTTACGGAAATTAGGGAAAGATGTCGTTTTTATTTTGAAAAATTATTTATTTGAAAGATGGCAACTATTTATATAAATTTATTAATAAATTAATACAAATTCTCCCAAAAGTCTATCGGAGTGTATGAATTTGACCTAAATCATTGAACTTTGACAGCCGACTTCAATTTTCTATATTGTTTTTTCTTCCAAATGTTTTGGTAATTCAAATAAATATATAAAGTTAAAGAAAATTTATGCATTATCTTTATGTATAGATGGCAACTATGTATATTCATAAATTATCATAAAATGTCTCAAATAATAATTTATATAAAGATTTTAGATTTTAGTTCGAATATTTATCTTTTATATTTGAAATGTAATAATTTTTTTTAATAAAAAAAATAGATACCAAAAGAAAATAAGTATGGAAGTTTAAAATTATAAGTATTACTAATACTACCTAAAATCTAGGTAATTTTTTAATATATCAACTTCCGGTAAATTTATATCAATATGACTCGTTTAAAGAATTATATATAGAGCGAAATTCTCGGGTTCACGGGGGTAGGAATCGTTCTCCCCAGTCTGTTCTTATTAGTGCCCAGGCTGACTTGTCTTATAGGTGTGCCTCGTGGTTAGGTGCTTTGATGTCTCCTATGTCTATTAGTGCTCCTCCGTGGGACTTGTTTCCTTGAGTTTTTTTTGTTTCTTCGTTCTGCGTTGTTGAGTGCCTTGGCCCCGGGCTGTGGGGCCCCCCTCGCTTGCTTTTCGTAATATATATTACCTTGCAAAAAAAAAAAAAAAGAATTATATATAAACATATCATTTTATGTTAAATTTTCACTACTTTTAATATCATACTTGTTAACACTTTGACAATTGTCAAATCGAACATAAATCAATTGACACAAGGTTGTGTCATTGACTAAAAGATCATAGGTTCAATTCTCGCATTAATTAAAATATCTTTGCAAAAAAAAAACACATTGACAATAGACTATACTAAGATTAATAAATTATAAAATAAATTCACGTACTGGAAATATATATAGACATAAAATGTGTTGTTAAGTTAATCAATAGACTATCTAGGTGAAATAAGCTTATCTAGGTGATGCGCTCACTCACCCGTTCCACCAAGTGGTTGTATCTGCCCGGACAGAATTGAACCCTCACTCTCTCTATCTTAGGCAGAGCGCTCACCCACTGCACAAGTGGTTGTTCGATACGCTCACTCACCCGTTCCACCAAGTGGTTGTATCTGCCCGGACAGAATCGAACCCTCACTTTCTCTATCTTAGGCAGAGCGCTCACTCACTGCACAGGTGGTTGTTCGATACATTAGAATTCTTAGCCAAATTCTAAATTTTGACTTAATTTTAAAAACAAAAGAATCCATAGGGCATATATGTGGTTTATATACTTAATTTTCAAAAACAAAAAACAAAAAATTAAATTGTTATAAAACCACACTTCATCGTATTTTCACATATTTATGGAAAGTGTATCCGATATCATGGGATTTCATTTCAAAATTAATTGGTGATAAAAGAAGTAGTCTATATATATTATATTGTTAGTGAGGTTTTTTCATCTTTTCGATATGAGATCCTCAACCAAATGAAGGAATTTGAATGAATCTTATTGATACAAAATTAAATTAAATAAATTCAACTATGAGATTGAACTATATATATGTGATTGAAATTCAACTCATACATAAATGAACGTTGACAAATTAAAAGTCTTCAAATTTTCACTTGTTACACACATCTGTAAAATGGGAAAAAAGAGAGTAAATTTGGCCAGCTGGCTTTAAAGTCAAAAGCTCAAACTTTAAGCTAAAATAGTATTATTAATGTGTTGACTTTTATTTATATATATAGTTAGTGGCTTTAAGTTGAATATCAATTTAATTAAATTTGTAATAAAAATACTTTTTTTTTTTATTTATCTACATATTTTGCAATTGCATGCATGTTCGTATGTACGCGTATACATTTGTACGTAGAAAATTTCGAATACGTACTTTAATCTCGAGGAAAAATCATTAAAATATATTGAAAATAATTAAGGAAATTAATATTGCAGTATTTCATTTAAATATAAAGAAAAAAAAGGCTTAAAACAAAGAGAATTTAATTTACAAAAGCACCATCGAAACGACGGCGTGTGAATTTCTATATTCGGTCTTTTCGAATATTTTGTGTTTACTTTTCTTCCTTTTTTTTTTTTTTTTTTTTTTTTCAGTTTTATGAAATGTGAACTCTTCTTTCCGTAATTAAAAAAAAGAAGAAAAAAAGTTAAGATTCTTTTCCAACTATAGAAATTGCAAATAATTGAAGCGGAAAAACAATTGGGTTTTCGTTTAGATTAATTTCCATTTTCGTTCATTTATTATTTTATTGATATTTGATTTTTTTTTAATAATCATTTCGATTCTGGTTATGATTTTACTAAAAATTAGTAAGTAGATAAATGTCATGATTTCTAATATACGTAATTAACATGTTAACATATATTTTGAAGATAAAATTATTATTTTTTGACCTCCGTTTGAGAACGCATATTTTTTTGTTCATTTGTTGACGCTATCAGCACAACGCTGAGCACAATCACGAGAGAAAAGTAGGTAGTATCTTTCGTTGAGCACAATGACACTATATTCATTTCTCTTTTTATCGTGCTCAGCAAAGGATATGAATGACTTTTTATAGAGTGGGGGCTTGCTAATCACAAGAGAATGTCAAAAAACATGCATTTTAAAAAATCGAGTCATTTGAGTTAAGACTACGAGGGAATCATGCCGCAAAAACTCCTTTTAATTATTCTAGCTTGGTTTCTCTAAAAAGAAAAATGTATAGATTAAAGCCGAATATAGATAGGGATGAAAATATGTTTTGGTAAGAAGGGGCACAATTGTATATTCAATTATTCTTTTTTATATCAAATATTTCGATTATAATTTAGGGCATATTTGAGAGAAATTTTATTTTTTATTTTTTTTTAAAAAAAAAAGTTAAATTACAAATGTGATATTTCATCATCTAAAAGTATATAAACTTTAAAGAGTGTAATCTACCATGTTCCTAAGTTTTCAATTAAAAAATGTGTACCTAATAAGTAATTCAGTATCAATCTATCAATTTGTGAAAATTTTCAATTTATGTCTAATAGCTAGCTTCGTGAACTTTCAATTTTTTTATTTATTTATTATTATTATTATTATTTATTTATTTATTTTATTTTTTTGATAAATTCTCAATCATTTTGATAATTTTAAAAATTTACGAAATTACTAAATACAAAATTTATTAGAACCCTAAACTTTTCAATTAGGTTTTTAGGTCATAGGTCTGAGATTTTTTTGTTGTTTGAAAAATAAAGTTTGTTAGATCAATAATATGATCTATCAAAAGTTATAATTTAACACAAAGTCTTCAATTCCTGTTCATTCGGGTGCGATCATATCAGCACTAATGCATCTATCAGATCCCATAAAAATTTTGCAGTTAAGTGTGCTTAGACGAGAGTAGTACTAAGTTGGATGACTACTTTAGAAATCCTCGTGTTGCACTCTTTTTAGAGATTATAAGAAGAAAAAAAATAAAAAAATTCACCCTTACATATAGGAACTAGAGAATGTTTCAAAAAAAAAAAAAAAAACTAGAGAAGTATTGAGTGAAGCAAATATTTGTAATAATCTATACAATAAGAATAATATTTTTTAACATTTTTAAACAATTGCTTCTGTAGCATAGTGGTAGTGCGTTCGCTTCGTAAGCGAAAGGTCGTGAGTTCAATCCTCACCAGGAGCTATATTTATTTTTGTTTAAAAAAACGGTAATTCCTTCAGCAAAAAAAACGATAATTCCTTCCGCTATTGTATCATTTTAATGTTTCCACACGTGTGAAAATTAATATTTTTCTAAGAGATAGAGTAAATTGATATACTTCTGAAAGTTTAGGATTTAAATTAATACAATAATTAGTTTGAGATTTTAATTGATACAATCTCCAAAATCGAAGGTATAAATTAATTTTTGGCCATTTAAAAAAAAAAAACATTAAGAACTAAAATAAATATTTTAATTGCTAAAATGAAATTTAGAGGCATTTTTATTTGAATTGCCACGGTGGAGGTGGTACCCAACATGACGTCACGTGTATAATAATAATAGGGGAGAATTTCTAGTACATCCGTGGTATGGAATTTTTCCATACCACTCGTGGCAAAATGATTAACTATTTTAGCACGTGTCATATTTTTAAAGGCAATGGTATGAAAAAACTTCATACCACCGATGTACTAGAAATTCTTCCTAATAATAGAAACAACGGATATTTGGGGTTTCATGTGTTATTATTAAAATTTATTTATTAAAAAAATAAAAAGTCAAATGCATGGACCAATCAGCAGGCTTCTAAATACATACTAAAAATTTGACCTCAACGTTACCGTTATTAAATTTTGTAAATGTAGAAAGAGAAAATGAAGTGGATAACGGTGGAACGCCGGTGGCTAATCTTAGAGTTTGACCGTTATGAAATTAAAATCAACTTTCTATCTCACTTGTTTATTTATTTGTTGTATTAAACTCAATTTTATTTAGGGTAAAATTGTCAACCATATTATAACGACCTCGTCAAATAATTTTTCTAGTCTATTCTTGCACCTCAAACTTATCTTTTTCTGAATTATATCAACATGAGCATAATTCAACTGATATATTGTATATATTAGTGACTAAAATATCGCAGGTTCGATCTCTCTCATACCACATATTGTAAAATATATATATATAAACATAAACCAATAAGCTAACTCCCATCTTTTATTTCATTATTCCCTTCATTTTCAATTTTAATACCTAACAAATCACCCGAGTTTAATATATACTCGCGTGGTTTTGCTTTTCAATTTCGAAACACGATTACTCAAAACGTCTCGTATTATTTATGTTAAATTATATTGTTTAGTCTCTATTTTTTTTAGAATCATATCTAATAGATCGTTGAGCTTTAGCAGCCGAAATGTATGGAGAAGAAATGTGTTTCACAAATCTCAATTTTTTCATTCTAACTCTAAAGGTTGTTTGGGGCACCAACTTGAAGTTGGATGGACTGAGTTATTATAATTCAGTCTACGTTTGATCGACTATTATAACTCACAGTCAATAAAATAATTATAATGACTTCAATAGTATTTACCATTCACAACTATTATAACTCACAGACTATTATAACCACCGACTATAATAATTGACTCAACGCTCAAACAACCCCTAAAAGTGTTGTTAGGTTTCCAAACTCACAAATTGTGTAATAAATAAAAATTTATCTATTTCCTAAATTAGAGTAAGTAAAAATATATAAATTTTTATCGATACTACATATTCTAATATATGAGACATTTTTTTTAAAATTTGAAAACGTTTTGGAGAGCCAATACAAACATAACTTAGTAGATAAAGACATCAATTATATATCATCTCAAATGTCGATGATTCAATCTCTGCCACCCCACAATTATTGAACTAAAAAAAAACAAAAGAAGACACTTTAGAGTTTCAATGATCTATTAGACATAACATTAAAACGTTGAAAGACTTATTAGACATGCATAACTTTGAAAGTTTAAAAATTAAACTCGTAATTTGACGAATTATTTATTATCGAGTGACAATTCAATTTATAAGACTAAATAGGCATATTCGTTTTTTCAGTTCTTTTCTTTTGTTGAAGTAATTTTATGTCGTTTTCGTCGTAGTCTTTACTTATCCGATAAGAATAAGGAAAAACATGGATTAGTTTACGAAAAATTAGATTATACAAAGAAGAAAAGAGGGAAGAAAAAGTAATAAGAGAGAGACTTGTTGTTGGGCACATTTTATCCAAAGAGTTGACGTTTGAATTCTTTGTTGGGAGGTTGTTTAGGGTTAGGGTTAATTATTTTAATACGGAATTAAAATAAAGTCTTCTCTACGTCCTATAATATGAATAAAATAAAATAAAATAAATTAATAATATAGCAAGTTGGGAGCTTGAATATTGGACTGGAAATGGAGGGTTTGACATTTAAAAGAAGAAAATTGTGCGTTGAAATTTGAAACCCTAAAATTACAGGTGTGTGATTGGCTTAATTAATTAGTCAAATTCAGCCTCCTCTTTTATTTTTGCCTTTATATATATCTGCTTTACAACTCCATAAAACCTCATTGAAATTCAAACAAGACTCAAATTTAAGGTTCTTTTCATGGAGGCTGCTAATGTTTTTGGCCGTCTGAGACCGGTCGTCAAGACCGAGAAGCCCGCCGGAGATGGCGACGGTGACGGTGACGGAGATAATTCTCCCTCTAAACAACGTCTTCTTGTTAAGGTATTTTCCCTCTCTCTTTCGACTCGAGTTCAATTATTATAAGGATGAGTCAGCGATAAATCTCGATTTTTTGGAAACTAGAGAGGCATATTGATTAGATTTTATGGGTTCAAGTTCTCTTTAAACTTTCTTTAGATATCAAATTAAATATATTTTTTTATTACATTAGGGTAGAGATTCGAACCATATACCTTTTGATCATTAAGAAATACATATGTCTGACCATGAAATTACTAAAGATAAAACAAGCTGCAAGATTTAAGGTGCACCAAATTAATTAATTAAAAAAATTTCTTCTGATTTTTCTTCTTTAAAAATATGATCGAATCCATATTTATTAAACATGAAAGTCTCCGAATAATCATTTTGTTTTTTGGGTTTTTTTTTTGGAAAAAAGAACAAAAGGACAAAAGATTATTCGGAGAGTTTTTCTCGGATTAAAACCAATAAATACAGAGAAAAAAATCTCTAATATTTTCCAATTTAAATGTTAGAATTCAAATTATTATATATTTATTAAAAAACAGTTAGAAAACAAATTTGTATCCTTTTATACAAAAACTTCTCACTTACCCCCTAATTCTTACAATAATTACCACTTTAGAATAGATAAATATATTGAGAAAGAGCTAGTTTATTTTTTATTATTTTTTTAAAAAATAAAAATAAAAAAATAAACTAGATAAAGGCTGCTTGGTTTTATTTGAAAAGAAAAAATAAATGAAGTTTGAAGTTTCTAGTTCTGGGACCTGCCCATTTTTAATCACGTGGTATAAGATTCCATTCTTCTCATCCTGTCATTCATTTTATAATATTAATAAAAAAAAAATTAGTAAGATTCGAAACATAGACCCCTTAGTCGTAACATATACATATGTCAGTTGAGTCATGCTCGCTTTGACATAATATTGATAAATTAAGATCTCTAATTACCTAACTCTAAACCATATTTAATCCGGACATAATTTTAATAGGTTAAAAAAATTCATGTCAATCCAAACCAAACTTAGTGGATAAAAACACACCCATCTCAAAGTTTGATAATTTGAAAATATATATATATATTTAATTTGGTAAATAAATAAAATTGATTTTGTCTTCTTGAATAGGAGGATCAACTGGAATCTACTCGAGCAGAAATGGGAGAAGTGAGAGAAGAAAACCAGAGGCTAAAAACGAGTTTAAACCAAATCATGAAGGATTACGAAGCCCTACGGATGCAATTCCTAGGGATCGTCGGAGGAGACATGAAGAAAATACCTCAAGTCGATGACAAATCCAACAACGAACAACACAACGACGATCAAACAGATGAAACTGAACTGATTTCACTAACATTGGGGAGATTTCCGATGACAGAGAAGAATAAGAAGGCAACCGACAAGAAAGATAAAACCAACATGAGTTCTCAAGGACGAGAGATTATAGGTGACGGACAAGTCGTTAAAGAGTCTTTATCTCTTGGTTTGAACTGCAAATTCGAACGAGAATCAACGATAGTTAAAGAAGTTGATTCTTTGAATCGGAGTCTAACAAATAGTTTAGATCATGAGGCGAAGGAGGAAGCTGGAGAGACGACTTGGCCGCCAAGTAAAGGAACGAAGACGATGAGAAGCGATGACGATGATGTTACGCCGCAGAATCCACCCAAGCGCGCTAGGGTTTGTGTTAGAGCCCGATGCGAAACCGCTACGGTTAGTAATATTATAGTTAAATTACATGTTTTGTCCTTTCGTTTGAGTTAGTCCTTATAGGTCTAAAAGTTCTAGTCTTGTCAAACAGAGCATAGCTCAATTGACATAAGTTTGTGTCGTTGAATAAAAATTCATGAGTTCAATCCCCGCATTAATTAAATACCTTTAAAAAAAAAAAATTATAGTCTCGTATTTATACCTTATAATCTTAGAAGTTACATGCCTCCATTTAATTGTATAGTCTCAAATGGTATTTTCTTATACGATTTTACAAATTTGAAACAGATGAACGATGGTTGCCAATGGAGGAAATACGGGCAAAAGATAGCGAAAGGAAACCCATGTCCAAGAGCATACTACCGTTGCACGGGCTCGCCGACATGTCCGGTAAGAAAACAAGTCCAAAGATGTGCCGACGACATGTCGATCTTAATCACCACCTACGAAGGCACCCACAACCACCAATTACCAGTCTCCGCCACCGCCATGGCATCCACCACCTCCGCGGCGGCCTCCATGCTCCTCTCCGGCTCCTCCTCTTCCACCGCCCCAAACCCATCCTCTTCCACAAATCTCCATGGCCTAAACTTTTACCCAAATTCTAATAAATTATCAAATCATAATTTTTACTTACCCAATTCCTCTATTAATTCATCAACTTCTCCAACAATCACTTTAGACCTCACTTCAAACTCATCCTCCTCTTCAATTTCCACCTCCTCCCATTTCGGTAAATTCCCCTCCACTTTCGCCAATTCTCGATACCCTTTTACAAGCCAACTCGATTTCGGATCTTCTAGAAACAATGTCTTGTCGTGGAATAACGGTTTGTTTAGTTACAACAGAAATAACAACCCTACTGCAACCACCAATAATATCTATCAAAACTACATCCAACAACAACAACGTAATAATAATCTTAATCATCATAATAATGTTGTCTCGGCGGCCGCCGCCACGTCACTGTCACATCAGCCACAACAACCTTTGCCCGATACTATTGCCGCCGCCACCAAGGCCATCACGGCGGATCCAAGCTTCCAATCTGCTCTCGCCGCCGCTCTTACGTCGATCATCGGCACCGCCGTGGTCAAGCCTCCGACAAGAGGCGAACCATCGTTGTTTCAGTTGACGTCGACGGGAACGACGAATAAAGGGAATGGATGTGGGACTAACTTTTTGAGCAATATTGCGGCGGCGACGGCGACGGCGACGAGTAATTCACCGCCGACTGGAAATATGGTGTTTGTTCCAGCGAGTTCGTCGCCGTTTTCGAATTCGAAGAGCGCGTCGGCGTCTCCAGGTGATCATATTGATCTTACCCATTAATAATTTGATTAATTTGGGTCTCTATTGGATTTTGGAGATAATCCTCCTTTCTTTTTCTTTTTTGTACATGGAAAAGTGTAATTAATAAACGTGGTTTAAAGTGAAATTAAGTTGTTGATTAATGGGGTATTAAATTAGGGTAGTGAAATCATACAATTTGGTCTTTGATTATCGAATTTAATTTGTTGATAGGTTATAGAGGTTGGAATTGGAAGTGATTCTTACTTGTAATTTCGAATGTTCTTGTAAATGTAAATTCATCTTCAAAATTCTCACTTTTATTTATAAATGTCATCGTTTCCTCTTCAATTTTGTTGTTGCTACTAAAAAGAAGATTGTTTGGAGTATTGTCAATTTTTTTTTTTTTTTTTTTTTTACAACACGTGGAGAGAAGATTCAAACTTCAGACATCTGGTTCATAGTTCATACATTATGCCGATTGAGCTATATTCATATTGGAGAGTATTCTCAAGTTAGAGTTTATTGAATTAATAAAATATTCTAGAATCATAATAAATTGCTCAAAATAAATAAATTTCTCTTTTATCTCTAAACTTTTTAATCCTACCCTTCAATGTATTAAAAAAAACCAATTAGATTCTTTTGAAAGAAATTAGTTCAAACAAAAGAAATATTTTTTTATTAATATATTTGGACCCAACACATTATTTAGATTTTTTTTGTTTTTCAAAAGTAAAAAAAACAAATCAACTAGCATATATCAATAATAATAAAAACAAAACAAAAAAATAGAACACATTATGTAGATTTTTTTTGTTTTGTTTTTATTATTATTGATATGCTAGTTGATTTTTTTTTTTACGTTTGAAAATGTATTTAATTAATGTGGGAGGGGATTGAATTTTTGGTCTCTTAATCAAAGACATAATTTAATGTCAATTTGCCAACAAGAGCATAGTTCAACGACATGATGTATCGTCTAGTGACTATGAGATCCTAGCTTCAATCCCCCACCCCAACATGTTGTCAAAAAAATAATTTAATGTCAATTTAACTATCATCGATTTAATTTTTAAAGGATATAATTAAAGATGTTTAATACATTGGGTGGTAAATTAGAGGTTTTTAAAAGATTATGGATAAATCGAAAATTACCAAGCAAAAATATCTGAAAAGGTGAAAATTTTGTCAGCCTTTAGTTTTTTAGTTATTAAAGTCTTTAATTTTTATTTTTTTCGTATTTGTATATATTTTGACAACATGTTAGGGTAAAGAGTTGAACTTAGGATCTCATGGTTTCAAAGCAATACATCATATTGTTGAGCTATGCTCTTATGTTGACAAATATATTAACGTTTTAACTTAGGAGTCATGTATTTTAGATTCTCTTTTCACATTGTAACGTAACGTTGAAAAAAAAAATGATTCAATCAAGCTTTATAAGGATTTTTTTTTTTATAAGTTTTGACATAAATATTGTATATATCTTTAAATGTTATATATATACTTATGTTTTTGCTTGCATTAAAAATAAAGGTATTATATAGATTTGTAGAATTACTTATCAAATTAAATTAGGTTGTTTGGACAATATAATTAAACCCAAAAAGTGTACATTAACAAACTAAATTAAAGAAAAAGAGCATAAATGAGGGAGAAGTGTTGCATGCAAACACAATAAAGTAATGTTTTGGATTGTTAGCATCTCCAAGAGGTTTGGTTGTCTTGTCTCATACAAATGATATAGCTGAATTTATACTATGGTTTGGACTTTGGACAATGACATTTCAACTAACATTTTATTTTTATATAATAATAATTTGAAGCATATGTTTTATGAATCGTAAAATGAAAATTTACTTGTTTGTTGTGTTTTGAGGAAGTTGTTACAAAGTATAATTCTAAGTGTCGGTGTTACATTTGGACAGCTTAACTTAATTTGTTTGTTTTGTTTTGTGAATTATGCATGGATTTCAATTGCATGAGAATTTATTATTATTTTTTATAAAATTAAATGGAGCACGTGAGGAGCACGCGTTGAGGTTAATGGGCCCGCCCAGTGGGCCTTGTGGAAGTTGGGCCCGAAAAGAGTGGAGGATAAGATAAGAAGTGCTTACGTTGGCCGACACAAACTGACAATCCACGTTCTGCTTCTGCACCACCACTCCTTAATAACGGTTCTTTTACTTTTTTTTTTTTTTTTTTTTTTTTTCCAAACTAAACTTATATTTTAAAATTAGTTTAATTACATTCCTTTTATGTTTTTTTAATGGTTAAATTACATTTTTGGTGTTTTGGGGTTGGATATAGTTTTTTAATTAATTTATTATTATGATTTTAAAAGTTTCAATTTATTTAGTTTCAATTTGGGTTTTTGGTAATTTTTTTTTAAAAATTATTTTTAATAATTCAGTCTTGATTAAATCTCACAAATGCCCTTTGTCTTATAAGTTATACATACATACGAGATTAATAACATGATTTTTTAAATGAAAATTAAAGTGTTGGCGCAAGAATCTTGCTCCTCCCCTCGGGCTGGAATCGGTTGGCCGACGACGCTCCAATGCGGACGTGCAAAGAGGAAATAGGGGTAAACTTGCATTGGTGAGAGACTCGGCCCAACACGCTCTGATGCTTAAGTCAGTCAGAGAGTAATGAGAAGATCAAGCAGTATAGTTGAAAGTGAATTTTCCAGGAGTGGAGAGAATCTCAATTACCTCATAAAGAAGAATGATCATCTCTTATATTGTGGGTAAATGACGCATGCAGTACATGTGTCTGTAAAGGTCGGCCACTCCCCTCATGATGATGAGAGAACTGACGCCATTTGTCAGGCCGAGCACTTGAGGCAGCGTCGACTGATCACTACGCGTATGCAGTGGTAGTGGTTGTATGATTGCATGGGCGTCGCCTTGGATGTGGCTGCCTCGATAGCGTCGACTGATCACTATTGGGGATCAAGGTGTGATGCAAGCATGATGTCAGAGGCTGATGTCATGCAGATCTCACCCTTATCGTAATTCTCCCATAACATAAAGTATAGGTTGATTGCCACAAAATAAAAAAAAATGTAAATTAGACAGTGATAAAGTGTGACTAAATTATAAAGATCAAATTGAAACTTTTGAAACATGGTTGAAGTAAAACTTAAATGTTAAAGACTAACCTTAAACTTTTAAAAGCATAGAAATCAAATTCAACGTTGCTTAAACTATTAGGACTAAAATTGTAATAAAGTTACTTTTTTGTTTATGTTGTTGGTTTAGTCCAAATGTAGACTCAGTTATAATAACCAAGTTCATCTAATTCCAAGTTGACGCCCTCAACGCCTCTCTAGTATGTATATTTGAATTAAATTTATATGATGTAAAATACATCTTGAGAATGACACACATCAATATGCAGTCCACAAATATGATTTTAGACATCTCTTTCTTATTTAGTCAAGCAACCAACTAATGTGCTAGTTGGACAATAATATATTAATTATTTGAATTTGGATATAAGAGATTGTCTCCTACTACGCTACATATATTTGATTAGATGTCAAACTGAACATGACTCTGTTGATTAAAAACACACATATATATATATACTTTTGACTAAAAGACAAACGAAATTTGAATCCTTTCACTCCCACGCGCTGTTGAACTATGCATGATTTTCAACCAATTATTTCTCAAACATATACTTTATATTGGCTAATAATATTATGTTGTCCCAAAACATTCTTTTAAGAGTTGTCTTTAGAATGATTATTGATTCAACATAACACTCTTTTCATTTAGCAATTATGCAATGAAAATAAGTCTCCTTGCTTGGCTCTTCATTATTTATAAATATTGAGTCTCTCACCAACCAAAACAACCAAAGTTTTGTTACTTTTATTTCTCTTTCTTTGCATTATTGACTTGCAACCAACAAACACCACATCACTCATCAATATCCAATTAGGTCATTAAATTAAGCTCCCATTTAGTATTGAGTTTGGAGGGATAAAAAATGAGTACGAGAGAATTTTAACCGTTTAGGTTGGTTAATAAATCTAATTATTTAATAATTTATCTAAAATCAATTTTCAATTTATTATTACTTTTAACATCGTACCAACTCTTGAATTATACTCCCCTAAAAATCAGCATCTTTCTCTAACTATATTTTTAAAATTCTAAATCTATCCTCATGTTTTTTTTTTTTTTTTTTTTGATTTCATAAACAAATGAAATTACGATTGATTCAAATTTTTTAACAAATATTTTTTCTAAATCTTTTTCAAATATTGAAATAATATATCTATTTTAATAATTATAGCTAAATCTTATCAATTTAATATTAATTTATCAAATACTCCTATTAATTTTTTGAAGTTTAAAACTATAATTTATCAAACATTAAATTAATTCTTATTACAACTATTTTTTCTAAAACTAAAGTTATTAGCAATTATTTTAAAAACTACGCGAGAGGAAGGCTAAAACATTCCATATTTATGACATAATCTTGCCTCACACAAGTAGAAAACTACATTTATTTTTCAAAATTAAAAAACAAAGTGTATTTATATTCTCAATAAAAAAAAAAGGTATATGACAATTTAAACGTACCCATTATATATTACTATAGGTAGCAAACTACATTTATGAACCCTGTAATAATTAATAGTATGTATGTTTTCTCCAATTATTTCAAACAATTTTTTGTTATCAAACTAGTTAAAACTGGTTACATTAGCATAACTCAACCGACATATTGTATAGATTAGTGATCAAGAGGTCACGCGTTCGATCCCCCACCTCTACATGTTGTAAAAAAAAAAAAAACTAGTTTAGACGAGTTTTTTCTAGTTCAACAAATATAGGGTATGAAAATTTGTATCTCTAACCTAAAAAAAAGAGTATGTCAATTACCGCTGAACTATGTTTATTTTGGTAGGTTAGGATGTTATATTATTGATAAAAAAAAATCAAAAGTTATAACCTAACTTCACCCTATCCTTATCGAGAAAAAAAAATTAAAACTTCATTTATAACTATTTGATTTTAAAAAAACAAGTTTCTAAAACACTACTTCCATTAATCAGTTTATTTAATTTGAATTATCTAATTTTTTTTTTTATATATATTTTCAAAATTTAAGTTATTTTGTTAAAATTTATAATTTTTTTTTTTAAAAAAATTTGATTGAAAATTCAAATGGAAACTACTATAAATAAATGGTGAGGAAACAACCTAACTTTAAAAAAAATTAAAAACCAAAACTCAAATTGCTAGCCTAAATTTACCTACTTTAGTAACTTTAATGGTAAACTTAAAAGGATAATTATAGCGTTTAAAAACCAGAACTCTAAGACTTATTTAATAATAATTTGTTTTTTTATTTTTATAAATTAATTTTGTAAACACTATTTTCATATTTTTCTTGTTTTGTTATTTACTTTTTTTTTACTGATGTTTTCAAAATTCAAATTTAATTTTAAAAAATTAAATTCTTTTTTAACAATTTTTTTAGAACTTAACTAAGAATTTAAATATTTTATTAATCAATGATAATTAAGTGATAATCATCTCAAAGAAATTTGAGAATAAGAAATATAATTTTAAAAAATGTAATAAAAAAATAAATAATTATTAAATGGACCTAAAAAAGTTGGTAGGAAAACTATATGTTAATGGTTAATATTGAATAATGAATTTAGAAAAACTAATGTAATAGAGTGATGGGACTTGGGAGAGTTGGTTTGGAGTATTGTTCAAAATTCAAACTTTACAATGTGGGACAAACATTAATTTGATAATGTTAGCTAAACAAACCTAAATCCAAATCAAACTAACCACACTTAAACATATTTAATAAACTAAATATTAAATTATATTACATAATTAAAGAAAAAATAATATACTTTTTCTTCTAGGTGAATGTGACGCCCCACTCTAATCATAAACTAATTTCAAATCATCAAAATTAATTAAAATAAAAGAGCATTACTCAAATCACCGTACGAGCTCCTTCCAGCGTGACCCGCATGCAAACGCTCTCCAACTTCCACGTGCACAACACAACCCGACATCCTCCCGCCACTCTCACGCGCGTCGTGGGTACGATGTCTGTGACCGTCACCTACTCTCCCTCGTTCCACGCGCTTCTCACGCGCGTCAACTTCAAACCACCGCTCCTAAGGCTAAAACCGTAATTTCACCCCATGCTTCCGAATAAAGAAGCCCCTTCAAACACTTGGTTTTGAAGTAACTGCCCCTGGGGACCACTCACCACACCCCCTTCTTTAATTAATCCCAACTGTTCTTCTAATTAATCTCGACCGTCGGATCAAAACCACTCCTAAATATTTCAATCCAACGATCCCAAACAAAATTTATTATGATAGAATCGAACAACAAAAAAATAAAAACGCAACACAATCGATACAAAATTTACGTGATTCACTAACATAGTTCATTCTTTCTGGAATATTGTATTACAAATTAGAGACAATTACAACAATGACAAGACAAATAGACGTCAAATCATTAGAAGGTTCAAAGTATTCCAACAAAATCCTTCACCGCATTATTTTGAACAAAGTATCGTAGCGATTTGTTATTTTAATATTAAATTATAAATTTAGTCTCTAAATTTTGAAGTGTCTGTCCAACTTCCCTGAAGTTAGAAGGGATTAATTTGTAATTTCTCTTATTTGAAATTTGTTTTCTTTTTATCAGGTGTTTTTTTTCTTTTTTTCTTTTTTGTAAAGAGTTGGGTAAATTTATTATTTTTTTTTGAACTCACCAATGGCAGTATGAGACTGCAGAGTAAAGAAGCTAATCCAGAGCAGCTAAAGAAAAGGGAAAAAAAAGGAGAGAAATTTAATTTGATGGAGCTTTCAAGTTCACGCTTTTCCTAGTTTGTAAGCTTCATTTTCTCTGACCCATTTCTCATTCTCGCGCTTCCTTTCCTTTCTTGCTCTCATCTTTTGTAATTTTTTATTTTTTTTTCAAAATTTTTATTACTTTCTTGGCTACTGCGTAGATCTCTCTCTGTTTTTCCAGCTGCTTCTTACAGCAGTCTGCAAGTTTGGTTTGCCGGGTAAGGTGATCTTGTTTCTACGAGGGTTTCTTTTCTTTTCAGGAATGGTAGAATAAGGGTTTTGAAGTTGGCACATTGAGTGAGGTGGGTAATTAAGTTTCAGATCTGATATTGTGGGTGTTGAACTTCGTTTGCTTTTTGGGTTGTGGTTTTTTTTTTTGGAGAAACTGGTGATTTTGTCGGTGGGGTTAGGTTATTTTCTTCATGGGGTTTCTTAGAATGTTGCTGTTTCTTCATTGGTCATGATCTATGTGAATTGGGTTTTGTTTAATATGCTCATTTGTGATTGTGATTTGTGGAGTTTTGATTTTTTTTTTGTTCCCGACAACTCGTTTTGTTTTGGACCCTCTCCAGACTTTTGATTTGGATGATTTGATCTGTTGAAGTCACTGTGGTGTATTTCTTTTCTGGGTCAGTGAAGTGAAATGAGATCACTGACTAGGAATGTGAGAGGATTGAAGAATTTGTGCTGCTTTTGATTTGGTATCTCATGGAAGGGGGAAATGTTAGTGTAACTGTAAGGGACGATCTAGTAGAATATGGACTGTATGCCAACTGTTGTACCTACCAGTTATGTTTAGTGTGGTGATGTTGTGAAGTTGGAGTGAGTAATTGGAGTTTTCGTAATCGGATTAAATGACTTCAAGTTTATGATGTTTCGTATTTACTATCGAGGATTCCATATCGCTGTTGTTCACTAAGATTTTATGTTTGCAGAGCTTAACATTTCGACAATGGGGAAGTCGCCAGGGAAATGGATTAAGACTATCTTGTTTGGGAAGAAGTCTTCCAAATCTAATCTTTCCAAGGGCAGAGAGGTAAGTTTGATTTTATTATTGTACAAATGTTTTCCGGTATGATATTGGCATCTAACTGCCAATTTTCTTTTAAGGTTCTTTGTTATTCACTTGAGTTATAGATCCATCTAGTTGTTTGTTGTGAGCCTATATCTCAATTGTAAAGTATTCAGTTAATCTCTTCCTCATTTTATGAAAAGTGAACTTATAGAAGCTTGTCCACCTATAGCATTATGCAAATATGTGCACGATGGTTGAAACATTAGAAGTTAAATCATATTTGTTAGCTACATGCTGACTGAAAAGCAGATGAGTTGAACTTTCAATTTCTATCTAAGTAGTTTTCAGTTTCAAGGCTGCAGATTGATTGAACCTCTCAATGTTGACGATGTCTATGGAAAATTAGGTTAAACTAAAGCACCAAATGTTTAATACCTCTCTCTTTGATACTGTGTAGAAAAATGGAAATGAGAAAGAAGTATTGGTTTCTGCCAAGGCATCAGGGGCTACTTCTGTTATTAGTCACCCTGTAGGTTCACATCCAACCTCAAGTGCCATTGATACAAATGAAGGGGTGTCAAAAATTACCAACAATGAGGCAGCTAATGCGTCGCATGAAAGATCAATATCAATTCCAGGAAATCAAGATGCAGAAATTCAAGGATCTGCTTGCCAAGATGCACCATCTGATCCTGAGAGCATCCGTAAAGAGGAGGCTGCAACGAAGGCTCAAGCTGCTTTTAGGGGTTATTTGGTAAGTGAAGAGGACACTGAAACTAAGGTTTAAGCTGCTTTTAGATGTTATTTGGTAACTTTTTTTTCCCCTCTTTATAGAGTAATACTCCTTGTAGTGTTGTGTGTCAATACTATTTGCTCCAATTTAGCTAGCCCACCTTTTCACTTTTCTCTCCTAATCATCTTTTGAAGCTGGACTCTTGTCCGTCTGCTTCAAAGTTGTGATTATTGGGACTTGATGAAATAATATTGATCTCTTATTAAAAGAGGCAAGGGGCTTAATTGTTATACTTGTATGTTGTCTCACTCCCACTTAATATATTAGGTTTATTTCCTTCTGTTTGGCAGCATTGAGAAATTTTACTGACTTAAATTTTGATTGAAGGCTCGCCGAGCATTCCGGGCCCTCAAAGGTATTATTAGGTTGCAGGCACTTATTCGTGGTCACTTGGTAAGGAGACAGGCTGTTGCTACTCTATGTTGTATGCTTGGAATTGTTAAGTTTCAGGCTATTGCTCGGGGAAGAAGAGTGAGGCTTTCTGATGTAGGGTTTGAAGTGCAAAACAAATGTAGATTAGTGCAGCCACAGGTAATTCAGAAAAGCACACTGCTATTGTCATCAACATTCATTTTGTGTACAGTTCAACGGAATTATTTCATATGGCCTTTGCAATTTCTTGTAGTTTTCCATTTCCTCCAATTCCTTTGTAAAGAATTTGATATCTCAGATTCTCATATTGTTTTTGAACATACACACACCTTTTATTTAGCACATTGTTGTTTAAATTTGCATTGTGTTAAAAATCATCTTAACTTCCCAAGTGACTGTAGAACAATTAATCGTTTGCATATTTTAAGTGAGCTCATTCATACACAGATAGGCAGAAGCCTTGTAATTCACTAGTGAATGTTGGAATTGTTACTTGGAAGAGTAGTTGACAATTCTACCTTACTCTAATCATTTTTAATTTTTTTCAACATCAGGAGCAATCATTAGTGGATCCTGCTGGAGTAAGTCTCTCTACACGGATGGCAAAGCTCTCTGCAAATACTTTCACTATCAAGGTAAGTTTACCATCACCTCATTCTCTGGACGTGGTTCCTTCTACTTATGTTCATCAGTGAAATCAGCATTGAGTAGAACTCTTTTAAGCCCGAAAGAGGGATCTTCCTAATACCCTTCTCCACATTGTACTTCTCTTATCCAAATGACCATTACGATTGCCATTAGAATGGGAAATGAATGATTTAATATGCCTTCTCTCTGTATGAGGCCCATGAGTCTACTGTCTACCATCTTAATCTGTACTTCATATGATTTTATTTGTGGTTTGTTCTTGTAGCTTGCTTCATCTGCAACTGGAAAACCTCTGCAACTCTATTTTGATAACGAAGATGAAAACTCAGCCTTGAAGTGGTTAGAACGCTGGTCAAATTCTAGATTTTGGAAACCAATTCCCCAAGTAAAAAAAGCTCCAGAGTCTAAATCTCAAAGAAAGCTGAGCACTGGTCAAACTGGAGAGGCACCTACCGTTAGATCAAAACGCACAAGGAGAGTTCCCACTATAAACAATGACAGTGCCGCTGTCCAATCATCTGCAGAAGTTGAGAAACCCAAACGTACTTTTAGGAAAGTTTCAAGTCATTCAGCAGCAGAGCAGGTTCAGGAGAATCCTCAGATGGAGCTTGAAAAGGTCAAGCGTAGTCTGAGAAAGGTCCATAATCCTGTCCTTGAGAATTCTGCCCCAACCGAAGCAGATACTGAGAAGCCCAAGGAAAGTTTGGACAAGGCTTCTAATGGTCTAGGCCGTGACCTTTCGGCAAGAGGTACCAGTAATTCTTCTGAGAAGATGAAAAAAGAGGCAATCTCAACGATACCCGTCCAGCCTGATTTGGAAACAACTCCTGAGCCGTTACCGATAAAAGAGGTACTTAATGTACCTAATGGTGATCCAATTGTAGATTCACAGCTTTTGATTGAGAGCAGTGACAGAGATAAGAGCATTGCTGGAGATGAGGCTGCTGTGGAAACTAAGCCTTTTACAGAGAGCTACCCTAAAGATGATATCAACCCATTATCGAATGGGGAATCAAACCACAAGGAAGATTATACTAACAACGAGAACCTGAAATCTGGCAGGAAAGCCTCTACTCCAGCCAAGCAAGAGCGAGTAGAGAATGGGTTGCAACATAGTCCTACCGTACCAAGCTACATGGCAGCAACTGAATCTGCAAAGGCAAAACTGAGAGCACAAGGATCTCCAAGATTTGGACAGGATAGTGGTGAAAAAAATAACCTCAACCGACGACATTCTTTACCGTCGCCCATTAATGCTAAAATTAGCTCACAGTCTCCACGAACACAAAGACTTGTTCAAGCAGGTGGCAAAGGAGGAAATAAAAATGACAAGGCTCCTCTGGGATCAAGAGATGGAAATGGTAAGCATGCTGTTCAATGTTAAGATTATTTTTTCTTATATTCCTGTTAACTAGCCTGACAGCATGTGCATCATGATCCTTGTGAGTGAGTGTGTACCAAAATTTTGATACTACCTTTAGTTAGACTTTAGAGATGTATTAACTTTTTTCCTTCATGCTGAACAAATACTCATCATCTTATGCTAGATATTAAAGCTTTGGCATGATTTATGAATATGGAACTAACCATCATTGGCTGACCTAGTTGTCAATAAGAAGGGGCCTTGGGAATAATAAAGGACTTAGAGAGAATGGGTTCAAACTATGTTGGCCATCTACCTAGAATTTAAAATCTTACGAGTTTTCTTGACAATCAAAATAGGGTCAGACGGTTGTCTCGTGAGATTAGTTGAGGTGCCCACAAGCTGACCCAGACACTCACGGATTAAAAAAAGAACTGGAATTCTCTCCCAACAGGAATATTATGATATTCATTTCACACTAATCCTTGGCATCTATTTGAAAAGAACACCTAGAGTCCAAAATAACTTATCTTTGCATCCTGCTGAAACACCATATCTTTTGATATTTTGTTTGTAGGAAAGGTAGTCCAAGCAGACTGGAGAAGGTAAAATTTGGTTTTCAGATGTCAACAACTATTGAGAGGTGAATTTCATCTGAAGGCTTTTTTGATTCATACATTTATGATCAACCATCACCTATTCATTGAGTGGGTCCATCTTGTTCAAGGAGGGGCTGCTGAGGCCAATATGATCTTTATCTGATATTATCCTTTCATCTTGGTTGTTTGAGTGCATGTACATCATAGGTTTTAAGTTCTTTTTTCTTTCTTGTTTTCTGTTTTTTCTCCCCAAGTTTTTTTGTGCTGCAATTACACATTATTTAAGGTACTCTGTTCTAATACAGGTTGTTTATACTGTATCTGATTGTGATTATCATGTTCAATGACACCTTAATTATGTTGGTCTCATGGATATTACTTATTAGTATGTGAATTTGCAAATTTTTTATTGTCTTACTCCTGATTAATGACCCGTTTGGAATGACTTTCTGCCCTCCTTCCCCGAAACCGGTTTCTCTTGATTTACTAGATGACTCTGATTCAGATTATATCACTGATATCTTTAAAGTGAAAAAAAGTAGAAAGTGAGAAGTAGCATATATTGGAAGTTTGGAACTTGATTCTTTTGAATCTTCTCTCTTTTTAATGTCCATTGTTCCATCATCACTCCTAAACAGAATTGATTTTTTTTTTTTTTCCTGAAAAAGGAAATGTATTATCCTTTTATTTATAATATTATGTTACAAATTACAAATAAGGATAGTGGATCAGGAATCATTCAGCTTGGGTTATGTTGAAGTCAACAAATGAATTGTTTTACTGTTTTAATATTGCTCGAGGCATTTGTGCATTAAACTGTTATATCGCGGGCTGATATGCCAAAGTGAGCATAAACATAACGGTAATTAACATGTAATTCATATAAATTTAAATCTCTATACCTCTTCTAGTTATACGTGTGTACGTGCGATGTAATATTTAAATGTATCTTTTCTTTCTTAGAATAATCTTTAATGTATCTTTTCTTTCTTAGAATAATCTTTAAACAATCATAATCATTATCACGTTTGACTTGTGCTTTGATGTATTATATTATAACAGAGATTTTGTACAATGTTACAGTTGTGGAGTAGGTTGGAATCTTCTTGTTGATTGTGTTTAGGTTGATTATTGTTATTTATGTTCAAAATTATGTTTTTTTTATAAAAATATTATTATTATTTTTTTTTTTTTTGCAATGGAACTGTTCTTTTACTCTTGAGGAAGATACTTATTAGAAAAAAAAAATCTTGAGGAAGATATTACATCTTTAACTATTAAATTTTACTTGGATAGACAAAAAGGAATATTATATACTAAATTAATATTTCATAAAAATTCTACATTTAAATGATATTTCTTATTAAATGATATTTCTTATTAACTCAATGTTGAGATTTAACAATTTAGACCACTTGTTAGTGATTCATAACTATTATCGTTTGATTTGGTTTAAAATGAAATCAAAATTAAATAATGTTATTCTTCTATGTAAAAGAGAAATAGGGGAAGAAGATAAATATGAAAAATATTATCCATTAATGATTTTATAACATTATTTAATGAGAGTTGAAAATTGAGGGTTTAATTAATTCTAATTTTCCCTTTTTTTTTACACCCTCATAGCAGTTATTTTTTATTTTTTTTATTTTTTTTTACTCGGATTGATTCGAATCTAAGATCTCTCGGTCATAGTTCATATATATCAGTTGAGTAGTTATGGTGGACTCACAATTTATCCATTTTTCTTTATTGAGGGGAGAGGAGCTTCTTCACCAATCATCAATTATCGAAAAATAAATAAATATATATTCTTTAACTAAAAAAAATATTTTGATTATAAAAGAAAAAAAAAAAAAGGGAGAATAAATGAGTTGATTTTTTATTTTTGGAAACATCAATGAGTTGATTTTCATAAAGAACAACAGAGAGACGCAATTGTTATAGTAGAATTTTCGTTGTGGGTTGCGTGAAGGAGAAGGCTCAGATCACATATCATAATGGCCGAGCTTCTTTGATTCGACGTAGAATTTTCCATACAGAAATTTGCAGATGGAATCGCTTTTGTTCTCAATGGAAGACAATTAGACTTTGAATTCTTCTGATTTTGATATCAATGGCGGATCCATCTCTTGGAGCTGCAACTTTCTGGACTCAAGCAAATGCACTGCTCAGGAAAAACCTAACGTATCAGGTCTTCTTCTCCTTCCTTCCTTCCTCTCTTTACAGATTCTGCTTTATTGCTTGTTTGCATTTTGAAACCGACTTGTGAAATCGCGTAAATGCTCAGTTGATTATTGTAACTAACGTAATCGATATGAACAGGGATTTTATTTGACTAAGTTTGTAGTAGACCGAATCAAAAACAATTATAATAATGATCAATCCTATTTGTAGCTAGAATATTATAATCACTGCAATTTAAGCACTGTTGCAACTCGAAATGATATTTTGTTTTTTGCTGATTTTCTCATTCAGAAACGAAATTTGAGGACAAATATTCGATTGATTTCCTTCCCATTCCTCCTCTGTTTATTGCTTGTTCTACTTCAAAGAATAGTCAACAACCAATTGGATAAGCCGAAGAACAATTGTGGTTGTGCTTGTGTTGATAAGAATGGAGATGGTGTATGTGAGAAAGTTTGTGGGTTAGAGTATTCAACTTCAATACAAGCAGTAAGCTGCCCCATTCCAAATCCTCCACAATGGCCTCCCGTGTTGCAAATGCCTGCTCCTGATTTTCGTGCCGTGAGAACGGATTTTTTTCCACATACAGATTTGCCAAAGGAATCATGCAGGGAGTCAATGTCTTGTCCTGCAACTATGCTTTTCACTGGAAATAATCACTCTCTTGGAACTAGTATGCCCCCCCCTCTCTTTCTCCAAGTACATATTAACTGATGTGTTCGAGTTATCTTCATGCTATTTGCTTCACTTGATGATAATGATTTGTTGAATTTAACTAGTAATGAAGTTATTTTGTACATGTGGGTAGTTTTGGCTGGAAGTATGGTCCCAAGTTCTTTGGCTTGGGATCCTTCTGATGTTATGTATGGTATATCTCTTAACGTTTTGGTAAGTCATCTTCTCCATCTCTCTCTCTTTCCTGGTCTATATTTTAAATGTTCTTGCAGTTTCATCTCCTAATTACATTGTTTATTCAATATTTGACACATCCATATATTAACTTTTTTTTGTAAATTTGTGGTCTAAATGTTTTAGGGATCAGAATCAAAGCCTAGAACAAACAATTATCTCGATCCTGCTTTCGTTTCAAACCTTCCTTTGAATTATATGCTACGTCAGTGTGCAGCAGGCTCGACATTGTCAGTTCCTGTTTCAATGTTCTCTCTTACAAGGGCACAAGGTAGTATGTCATAGATCTGGACTACCGGTATGATGGAGCAAGCAGATCATTTAAGATTTTGTCCCAGGAGATATTCTTATATTTTTTTGGCATCTTTTGCTCCAGATATTACATGTGTTCAAGGTCTACAATTGTGGCGGAATAGTTCTTCAGAGGTGAATGATGAGATATACAAAGGTTACCAAAACGGGAATTCAGAGGGGAAAATCAATGAGATTCTTTCAGGTTTTTTTTTTTCTTTTTTTTTAAAAAAAAGTTATTTTTGAGAGGAAGATTCTTTCAGGTTTATTAGACCTTTAACCTTGATTTGGTTTTATAACTAAAAGACTGGAACAGTTTTTATAGCAAGTACTCACAATTTCTCTTCCACAGGTTTTGATTTCTTAAATTCGGGTGGGAACAAGTTTAATGTGTCTATATGGTATAATTCATCTTCTAAGAGTGATATTGGAAGTTCTCCTGCCATTTTGTTGCGGGTTCCACGCCTGGTTAATCTGGTACAGATGAACTTGTGAATAGTTGAACTAGTAGTTTATTTGCACTGTAGGAAAAAAGAACATCTATGCATCATTATAAATTTGTTTATCTTACTGTAAGAGATAATGAAATAGTAAGACAAACTATTTAAAAATGTGTTTATGCTAGTTCATGCATTCTGTGAATTCATTATACAAAATATATAATTTTTATGCACTCCACTACTGTACATCTCTAAAATTTACAAAATGAAAATATAAGAAGATAAATTCATGTTAATGTCATGAAGTTCCAATCATCGAGCCTAGGTGGATTCATGTCTATTTTTGTTCTTAAAGAATATCTTTTCTTTATGCTGCTGTGTCTGTTGCGGCTGGTATTAATTTTTTATCATGAAATCATTTGAGGCCATATCCAGATGTTGTTTAATTTCAGTAACTACTTTGTATGAAGTGCAATCTTCTGGAGCTTCACTTGTATGATTTGTCGAATGAAGCTAAAAAATTCCTGCATTCAGGTGTCTTGAACTTCTATTTAATTTTACATTAGTTTGTTTATCAAGAAATTTGATTGTGGAAGGTATCTAGAGAAACGTGTATTTTTTGTTATATTTATAATCAAAAGGTAGATTTTGTGTGGTAAACATCTTTTTGACAAATTTGTTATTTCACATATGCTAGAGCCTAGAGGTCAATAAAGGGCATTGTTTATCATGAGAACAGCAGAGGGGCAAAGTCATGTAGTTAGATGTTCAATTGTGTTGGTTTATTATTAGTAAATATTTTCAGTAAATATCTTTCAATTATTTTGTATTGATTCTGTATTCTATTTCCTTCATATTTTGTCTTACTCTTATATAAGATAAGAGGACCATTCATGAATCCTTTATATATTATTATTAGAATAAAATAATTTATTCCTAACAAATTAATTGTCTTGGGACATTATATATATTGGAATATGGGGTTTGATTAATCATAGTCAAACTTGGAGATATCAGTTTTGAGCCCATAGCTTTGACTTAATATGATATCAGATATAGCTGTAATATTTGCAATATATGTTCATCCGGTTTCTTTAATTCTAGCTGTAATATAGGTATGTAGTGAACTTTTGTAGTAAAAAACATAACCTTTATATTTTCTTTTAGTAAGGCCATCATAACTGTGAACTACAAACTTTGTGTAGATGTTAGCCTTTTTTAGTGGCAGTAAAAAATTGAATAAGAAATACAGACTAGAATTGCATAATTTGTGTTACCAAAGGTTTAAAATCGAAGATGTCTTCTGTGATTGCATCCTTTGTTTTTTTTCATATCTCATAAGTAATTACCTTTCTACTTTCCTTATATGATGAAGGCTGACACGTGCAGTCCTCTCCTTATGTTCATAGGTATCCAATGGCTACCTTAGGTTTTTGTTAGGAGCAGGCACAGAGATGCCCTTTGAGTTTGTCAAAGAAATGCCGAAGCATGCAACAAAGATTAAGCTGGATTTCTCTTCTCTACTTGGTGCACTCTTCTTTTCGTGGGTCGTCCTCCAGCTTTTTCCTGTAAGTACATAAATGTTTGGTGCATTGTTTGACTGCTCCGAAGCACCAAGGCTTACTGTGACAAGTAATGAAGAATTATCTATCACAGAAGTCTCTCTGTCTATATTTCCTTTCCTGTAATGTAACAGGAAAGGAAATATAGAAAAATTACGAGTTCAGATTTTGTCACCTATCAATTTCCATTTTCTAGTTGTAGGAAACTTTAAAGGATATAATAAGTTCAATAATTTTTTTTAACATATTTTGGGAGTATATTTGACCCTTTTGAATCAACATCGTTATAATAGCTGCATTTTTCATGCTACATATAATGATGTCCTTGATTTAATATTATAGATGTTGTAACTTGCAATGACGGTTACTTATTTCTTCATTTAATTTTTTCAATATTTTATTTGTATCCTTCTATGTCAGGTTATCTTGTCATCGTTGGTATATGAGAAGCAACAGAAACTGAGAATCATGATGAAAATGCATGGGCTTGGTGATGGGCCTTATTGGATGATTTCATACGCTTATTTTCTCACAATTTCTGCAGTATACATGTTTTGTTTTGTGATGTTTGGTTCAGTTATAGGTAACATAAATTTTGACATTCTTAACTTGTACATCCTGACCTTGTTCCAAGTTTTAATAATTTTTACTTCCTTGCAGGGCTAAAGTTTTTTACAATGAATGACTACAGTATCCAATTTGTGTTTTATCTCTTATTTATAAATTTGCAAGTCTCCGTGGCTTTTCTAGTTGCTGCCATGTTTTCGAATGTCAAGACTGCTGAAGGTTTGGTTTTATTTAAATCAACAGGATTTAGTATCAACTTAACTCTAAGCTGACGCATGAGTGTATAATTTTGCAGTTTCGTCATATATATGTGTCTTCGGGACAGGGCTCTTAGGTGGTTTTCTCTTCCAATTTTTTATTGAAGATTCATCATTCCCAAGTTAGTAGATATCTCTCTAAGTCAGGTTTCATTTTATTCATATTTTCAGTAAATGGACTATGAATTTTGAACAACGTTTGTTATGAACTGATTTTAGATTGTTTTTGAGAGGTTCCAAGCATTCAAAGTCCTCACTCAAGCTTCTTTTGAATTCTTTCATTAGTATTTAGATTGTCTAGATAGAGAGTCCAGAGAATAGAACTTCATTTTCTTTAGTACTTTTTCACTTGTATGTCAGCTTAAAAAACTACACTAGGACTTTGAATGCTTGGAACCTTTCTGAAGAGTGACTATTACGAACATGAAGACATTCTAAATATCTAGAAGTTTATCTTCATCTAGTTGCTTGATTGAATCTTGCATTATTACTAATGTCTGATAATATTTTGTGACACAATGATCCTCTCGTGATCCTCTCGGTCCGATTTCATATTTGTTGGCAAAGCTCTCTCCCACTAGTGTATGAACTTTAAGCTTTTCCATGTAATGTTTGCTTCTGATATGCTTTCTTTGTATTCTGTAGGGGGCTGGATCATAGTTATGGAGTTATATCCTGGATTTTTGCTATATCGTGGGTTATATGAGTTTGCAGTTTATTCTCTCACTGGGAATCTAATGGGGACTTATGGGATGCGCTGGGGAGATTTGACTGATAGTATTAATGGAATGAGAGAAGTCTTGATCATTATGCTTGTTGAGTGGATAGTGGTGCTTTTGGTTGCATATTGTATCGATCAAGTTTTGTCGTCAGGAAGTGGGAAGCATCCATTTTCTTTTCTCCAAAGACGAGAGAAAAAACCTCCGTTTCAGAATCCTGATTTGGAAAAGAGAGGATCAAACGTTTTGGCTCAGATCGATAAACAAGATGTCCGTAAGGAGGTAAGTTTTTCTTGATACTTATATGAATCTATTTTACCATTAAATATTTTAAGAACTATCGTATTCGGAAGTATGGTCCTTTTTGTGAGGTTTTCATGATTTACTATGATATGTCTCAAGTTTAAGGTGAAATTTTCTTGAAGAAAAAATCTGAATCATTACCAGTTGAAGTATGACTTATGTGATTTTATATTTTTCCTTCCAGAGGGAGAAGGTTGAAAAGTTGCTAAAGGAAGGACATCCAAGTCATGCCATCGTTTGTGACCATCTCAAAAAGGTGTATCCAGGAAAGGATGGAAACCCAGAGAAGTTTGCAGTTAGAGGACTATCTCTTGCTTTGGTTCGAGGAGAATGCTTTGGGATGCTAGGTCCAAATGGTGCGGGAAAGACCTCCTTTATCAGTATGGTGAGCTAATATTGATCCTTCGTACTTCGTTGTTGCTGGATGGTGATTTGCAATGTTGTTTGTTTCCCTTATTTCTTTGAACGTATCCTTGTCTTTTTATTTTTTGAATGTCTCTCTGGTTGTCATTGTCAATGAACCTCCGGATGGTGAGGGTATCACATATTCTGGTGTGGATGTAGATGTTCCTGTTTTTCTTGTAAATCTCACTCACATGAGGATCCTTTTTCAGATGATTGGTCTTATGAAACCAACCGCTGGAACAGCCTTTGTTGAAGGTCTGGACATAAGGACTGAGATGGATGGCATATATACAAGCATGGGTGTTTGTCCACAGCATGAGTAAGCTTATATACGGCTGGATTTTTTATGCTGACCCTTAAACTGAACTTTCTTATGTTTATTTTTATTTTTGGGCACCATGTAGCCTGCTATGGGAAACCTTAACAGGAAGGGAGCACCTACTCTTTTATGGCAGACTGAAGAATTTAAAAGGTTCTGCTTTAACAAAAGTAAGCATAATATTAAACTGAAATCATCATGGGAGTTGATAACACGAAGTTTCAGGCTATTGTGTTGCTTGAAAGACTGTCGATCCTATGAAGTTTTGGGATCTAACTAACGTGACATTCGTATTCTCCCCAAACAGAATGTGGACCTCTCATCCTAAAAAGAAACAGAAGAAATCACCCTTTAGGAAAATAGTAAGGTTCTGTATTCGTTTTCGAAAAAAAAAAAAAAAAAAAGATATGTTTTTGTATAAAGTTTGGAGACTTGGAATTGGGTTGAACTCATGCCCTCAAATTTAATAGGAAACAAATTCAAGCCATGTTGACCACCTACCTAAAAGTTAATATCTTACGAGTTTCTTTTTGGAAACCAAATGTAGTAGGGTCAGATAGTTGTCTCGTGAGAATAGTCAAGGTGCGCACAAGCTAGCCCAAACACTCGGGGGAGATATAAAAAAATTGAGAGGCATTTTAGAAGGGTATCGTATATTAACATTTGAACCGCCCAGACACAAACGATTCATCATAAACAAAGAGAAAGCACTAGAAAATGTCCATCATAAGCATTAGAGAAGTTTTCTCTTCTTTTGACAGGTTTATGGACCTAGTTACGTTCCATGCATTATATTGGTGTAAAGTTAAATCACCTTTCTCCAATTATAGTCTCTCTTATCTGACGAATAACTGGATGTCTTTCTTGTAACCACCTTTTGGTTCCCGAGCTTTAGCTCCTTTCATTTATCAATGAATCGTTTCTTATCAAAAAAAAAAAAATGAAAATGTCCATCATAAGAGTTGAGAACTTTTTCTCTATTGAGAATAAAATTGCACCTTCCTCACCATAAATGAGGTCATTATGTTGCGTGAAAACATATTTGATGTTAATGTACAAGCATCCCAGCGTATGGATGTCGAAGGGATAGATCCAACATCTTCATATTGCACTAATTCTTAGAAAATTGAGCACGCAAGCAGACTGAAGTGTAGAGAATTTTTTATTTCTTTTTGCAAAACAATGGCAGATGCATTAGATATAGAAATTTAATGCCGTTAGTCGTTACCATTGCTCTTTAATTTCTTTAGGCAGTGGAAGAATCTCTCAAGGGTGTCAACCTCTTCCATGGGGGAGTAGCAGAAAAACAAGCTGGGAAATACAGTGGAGGTATGAAGAGGAGGCTTAGTGTTGCTATCTCACTGATTGGGGATCCTAAAGTAATGTATCAATCTATTTCATTCTAATATGTCAAGGCCCTTTATATATCTGAAAACACCATAAAAAAACTTTGCAAAGGTTGTTTATATGGATGAACCAAGCACCGGCCTAGATCCAGCTTCAAGAAAACATTTATGGAATGTTGTCAAGCGTGCGAAGCAAGATCGAGCAATCATCCTTACCAGTATGCTTCCCTTCATTTTCCAGTTTAGTTCATAATTTGTTCATTTGCATTATTGGCATTATAGCAGATTTTGTGTTGCTTGCGGTTCATCATTCCATTGTCCCTATCTGTTTCTGTTGAATATTGAAAAAAACTTATTTCCATCATCAGCACATTCTATGGAAGAGGCGGAAGTCTTATGCGATCGGATAGGAATTTTTGTAGATGGAAGCCTGCATTGTATTGGACATCCAAAAGAGGTAACTTAGTTATTTGATGTGTCTGAGCTGTTTGGTATAGATATATAATCAGAAGCATTGTTAGAGATAATGTTAATTTTGATCATTAAACCTTTTATTGAACATTTTCACCTGTTGGTTCTTCTTTTCCTCAATATATTTGGTAGAACTCCAATTGGATTTTGACAGTATAGGAATAAGTACAAGAACAATACAAAATTCAAGAGCTCATCCTTCCTGTACACTCTCATCAAAAGTCTAAACTACCCTTCTCCATTCATCAATCTGACAAATTCCTCCTAGTTGTGGATGCCCTAACTAACTTCCTAGATTCCCTCTTATCTTCTAACTTCCTTCCAATTACATTATTCCTTTCTTTGCACCCTCCTCCCTTTTCTCTCACATTGCTTTTCCATCCGATTGGCAGTCAAATTTGGAAAAGGAAAAAATAATGCTTTTCTTATAAATAAAGAAAAAAAAACACACGCACATATTAGATGTATATATTTAGGGTTACCATATGTTCATACTATAAACAATACTCAAGTTCAATTAGAATAATAGAATCACACACTTTGAATAAAATAGACATTGTTTATGCAAACTTTCAAAGTAATGTTGGATCGTTTAGCTTAGCTAGCTACAAACCAGTTTTGCTTCCTTTACCTTCTGCAATATAACACGCAGTAAGGACATGTTTGAGAATGATTTTGAAATGATTAAAATCACTCTAAAACATGTCTTTAATAATTTGAAATCACTTTAATGTTCGGTTTTACACTTTTAAACGCGATTTTCATATTCGAATGATTAAAAACATGTTTCTGAGTAATTTTGAACATGACAAAAATGATTTTAACCATTTCAAAATCAAACTGGTTCGTGATTTCACAAGTAGTTTATTAAATGACAATCTTTTGACAGATTAAAGGCAGATATGGTGAGGCTTATCTATTTACAATGACAACATCCCCGGCTCATGAGAGAGATGTTGAGAACATGGTGAAAATTCTGGCTCCAGGAGCTAGCAAGACGTATCATTTATCTGGAACCCAAAAATTTGAGCTTCCAAAACAGCAGGTTCGTATTGCAGATGTTTTTCTAGCAGTTGAAAATGCCAAAAGTAGGTTTACAGTTTTGGCTTGGGGTTTAGCTGACACTACTTTAGAGGATGTCTTCATCAAAGTTGCTCATGGCGCCGACTCATCATATATGCTTTCCTGATTTCTTCTTGCTTTCTCTTTCTACAAGTTTAAAGAATAGAGATCAAATTTTCATCTTTTTGGAATTTGTTTACTAACCCAATCGTTTAACTCAATCTAATAGACTCCATTGATTATTTCAATTCTTCTACTTTAAATTATGATGGTTTTCTTACTTGGATGAGAAAAGTAGCTACCAGGATCCGCTATTACTATTTTTTGTTTGAGTTCCATGTTAGGTGAGAGTGTTCGTACCTCTGACCTCTTGGTAAAGAGTATATGTCTTAATCAGTTAAACTATGTTATAGATGAGTTTTTTTTTTTTTTTTCTTTCTAATTGACCTCTTGTTTGTCATTATTATATTTATATTTTTTTGAAAAATATATAACTAATTTTTTCACGGTTACACAGATGGTTGTTTCATTATTTTCGTAAACTTGAATTTATAAAGTTTAGGATTGAAAAGTTTGAATTTGTATAATCTATCACTAAAAAAAAAAAAAAAAAGACAAAAATATTAAGTATCATGGATTTGATTTATGAATTCCCACTGCGTAAGATTTTGGCTCAAAGTCAAATTTTCTACCTTTTAAAGATGCTGAAGTGATCATACAGTGTATTTTTTGGTAGTATTTTTTTTTTCATGAGGTAGGAATTTCAAATCTTTATACACCACAAGTTTGTTATATTTAAAAAATATATATATAAAGATCTGCAATAGTGACACCTTAATTTATCTTCTTAACTCTACCATCTGCCACGTCGTTATCACAAAGCGAGTGTCTCAGATTAATTTTGAAAACAAAATTGGCGAGCCTCAAGAGATCAGTGGTCGTTTGATCAAATAAACTTAACCGATCAAACTGGGTCGGCGAGCCTCAAGAGATCAGGTGTCTTCATCATGGTCGTTTGATCAAATAAACTTCATGGTCGTTTGATCAAATAAACTTAACCGATCAAATTGGGTCATATTGCAATTGGTCAGTCGATCCTCAAGACATTATGTGTCTTCACCATGGCCGTTTGATCAAATAAACTTAACCGATCAAATTGGGTCATATTGCAATTGGTCTCAAAATCAAATTGATGCAGAAAGCTATTTAGTAGTCAATCCAAACACACCCTTAATGTCCATTGTTCCATCATCACTCCAAAACAGAATTGATTTTTTTGGTTATGTTGAAGTCGAAAAATGAATTGTTTTACTGTTTTAATATTGATGGAGGCATTTGTGCATTAATCTGTTATATTGTGGGTTGATATGAGCATAACAATAACATAAAGATGTAATATTTAATGCATCTTTTCATTGTCACGTTTGACTTGTGCTTTGATGTATTTATAAGAGAGATTTTGTACAATGTTACAGTTGTGGAGTAGGTTGGAATCTTCTTGTTGATTGTGTTTGGGTTGATTATTGTTATTTATATTCAAAATTATGTTTTTTTTTTTTTAAATATTATTATTTATAGTTCTAAAACTTTTTTTTTTCTTTTGCAATGGAACTGTGATTTTACTCTTGAGGAAGATACTCGTTAGAAAAAAAAAATCTCGAGGAAGATAATACATCTTTAACTAATAAATTATAATTGAATAGACAAAAAGGAATATTATATATTAAGTTAATATTTCATAAAAATTACATTTAAATGATATTTCTTAATAAGACGTTTCTTTCAAAGCTTGAATAGACAAAAAAAAAAAAAAAAAAAAAAAAAAAAAAAAAAAAAAAAAAAAAAAAAAAGAATATTATATGTTACTCTTGATGCCCCTTTCACTAGAGATGAAATTATTTTTCTCTTAAACAAATGTTCCTTACTAAAGCTCCTGGTCCTCATGGTTTTCCCGCTATATTCTATCAAAAATTTTGGCCTATCATTGGTGATTTTACTGTTGATCAATGCCTAGCTATACTTAATTCTTTGGTTCCGATTAGTCCTTTAAATCACACTAATATTGCTTTAATTCCCAAAGTTAAAAGCCATAAACTAGTGTTTGATTACAGACCAATTAGTTTATGTAATGTTTCTTATAAACTAATTTCCAAAACTTTAGCTAATAGACTAAAACCTATTCTTAACTCTATTATCTCCCCTTTTCAATCTGCTTTTATCTCTTCGAGAGCTATATCTGATAACATTATCCTTGCCCATAAATGTATTAATCATATAAAAAGAAATAAATCTAGTAAGAAGGGTTTCGCGGCTTTAAAATTAGATATGTCTAAAGCTTTTGACAGAGTTGAATGAATTTTTCTGGAAAGTTTAATGAAAAAACTTGGTTTTAGCCAAAATTAGATTAGTTTAATAATGAATTGTTTAACTACTGTATTTTTTTCTGTTATTATTAATGGTCAAGCTAAGGGCCATTTTACTCCTACTCGGGGTTTAAGACAAGGTGATCCCCTTTCTCCCTACCTCTTCCTTTTATGTTCAGAAGGCGTCTCTCAAACCCTTCTTCATGCTCAAAAGTCTAAGCTTCTCACAGGTATAAGTATTGCAAGGTCTGCTCCTTCTATTTCTCATCTCCTTTTTGCTGATGACAGTTTACTCTTCTTTAATGCTTCTATCCCTAATTGTCTCACTATTAAAACCATCCTAAATTACTATGAAAAAGCTTCGGGTCAATCTGTTAACTTTTCTAAATCAGCTTTGTTTATATCTCCTAAGGTTTCTCCTTCTTTTCAGGGTCATCTTCAATCTATTCTTAGTGTCAAGCTTGTTAAGAACTTTGGTAAATATCTTGGGGTGCCTTCTTGTTTCTCCTAAAAAAAGGAGCTGACTTAAGTTATGTTGCTGAGAAGGTTTGGAGGATAGCCTCGGGTTGGAAATCCAATTTCTTCTCTATGGGAGGCAAGAAAGTTCTAATTAAAAGCATAGCCCAAGCTATCCCTACCTATGTTATGAGCTGCTTCCGGCTTCCTAAACGAGTTTGCTCTGACATTACTAAAGCTATTGCTATATTTTGGTGGGGCTCTAATAATAATTCAAAGAAAATTCACTGGAGTAAATGAGATTGGCTTTGCAAACCTCCTGATCAAGGAGGTCTTAACTTCAAAGACATTGAGATCTTTAACCAATCTTTATTGGCTAAACAAGCTTGGAAATTACTAACTAATCCCACAAGCCTCACAGCTCAATCACTAAAAGCTAGATATCACCCTGATTCAGAGTTCCTTCATGCTTCATTGGGAACATCCCCCTCTTTCTTTTGGAAAAGTGTTCTTTGGGGAAGGGACCTTCTGATCAAAGGAATTCGGTTTAAAGTAGGAAATGGGTTGAGTATCTCTGCTTTTACAGATAAGTGGATCCCTAAAGAATCCCTTTTTACCCCTATTTACCCTTGTTTCAACCCCCCTAACATTACTGTGAACAAGTTAATTATGGAAAATAGAAGATGGAATATCCCTCTTCTTTCTACCTTGCTCCATGAAGATGATGTCCCTATTATTGGCTCTATCCCCCTTAGCAAAAATGTAGGAGAAGACAGTTGGATGTGACATTATACAAGAAATGGGGAGTACAGTGTTAAAAGTGGTTATAAGCTAGGCCTCGCTCAGTTATATCATGATGGCCCCTCAGATCCTAGTCAATCAAAATTTTTTTGGAAAGCTCTATGGAGTCTAAAAATTCACAACAAAGTTAAGATTTTTATGTGGAAAGCCTTAAATGATTATCTTCCCACTTATGCTACCCTTAATAGGAGAGGAGTTAATTGCTTTACCTCTTGTCATCTTTGTCCAAATGTTGTTGAATCAATTCCCCACGCTCTTCTCTATTGCAAAAGGGCCAAAGTAATCTGGAATTGTCTCCTTCCTTCTTTTTTCATTAAGAATTTTGCTCTCCTCAAATTCTCTGATACTATTGGATCTCCTCTGCAAGCAAATATGAACTGAAATTAGCATGTATCATTTGTTGGGCTATTTGGAATGACAAAAATTCAGTTATTCATGGGAAACAAGTTATTGATATTGACTCAAAGATTTTACGGATTTCTGATTACCTTACGGAGACTGATATTAAAGGCTCTCTCTCGAATTCTATTATCAACTCTGAGGGTCAAACAAAAGCTTCTGCAACTTGGATCCCTCCCCCTGAAGGGTTCTTTAAATTGAATGTTGATGCGTCTTGGTCTTCTACGTCTACCACGGCTGGAATTGGTATTGTAATCAGAGACTCCTCCGGCTTAATCTGCCATGCCTCTTCTCTAAAAGAAGGTTTTTTTCAAAACCCCCTTCATGCAGAATTGGAAGCCATTCGTTTGGGAGTTCACCTCGCACATACCTTGGGTTATCAACGTCTGCTCGTCGAATCCGATTGCGCCTCAGCCGTTCAAGCCTTACTATCTGACGCTCCGTTCTTCAACGACATCAGCTCATGGGTTGATGATTTGAGAATCCTCCGAAGTACCTTCGAAGCTTTCGCCATCAGCCATGTTCTTCGCCAGAGGAACCAAATCGCAAATACCCTAGCCCGATTTTTTTCCTCAAATTCTATTAGCGGGGACTCTTCTTGCCCTTCGTAGCTTTTATACCTCGCCTGTAATGACCTTATGCCCTTGTGGCTTAATAAGATGCTGCTGATTGTTTCCGTTAAAAAAAAAATAAAAATATTATATACTAAATTAATATTTCATAAAAAATCTACATTTAAATGACCTTTTTTTTTTTTTTGAAAAAATTTAAATGACCCTTCTTAATAACACGTTTCTTCCGAAGCCATTATTACTTGTTTTAGAAAAAAAAAAAAAAATTAGACCACTTGTTGACATGTTTGGAATTGATTTTGGCATGACTAAAATCAATTTTTCCATTGCCCAAGATCACATCCCTTTAAAATAAATATGTTTAGCAAAAGATAAAATTGATTTTAGCTAAATTTAAAATTAATTATTAAAGCATTAGTTGATAGGTGATTTTGGTTGAGGTGATGGACCGACAATCACCACTCAAATTTACCCTCATTCTATTCAAATGTGAATATACCAATTTATCCTTCTAGACAAGGAAAAAAAAATTGTAAACTATAGATGACGGTCTATGAACGTCATGGAAACAAATACATATCCCAACACGTAAAAATTGTAATATTGTAATTTTTCCCTCATTCTATTCAAATGTGAGAATAACAATTTATCCTTATATTATGTCCTTTTGACAATTTAACAATTCTAAAATCAATTTTGAAACTAAATATGAATAATTCAAAATCACTTATCATTTTATGAAAATGATTTTATGAAAATTAATTTTATAAAATTCAACAATCACTAATTTAACAATCAATCCCAAACATGTCTTTAGTAATTCATAACTATTTTCTATCGCAAAAGAGAAATAGAGGAAGAAGATAAAGATGCTAAACCGAACATAACTTCATTAACTAAAAGGTCATATTAATTAAAATAGTTTAAAAAAAAAAAATATAAAATATGAAAAATATTAGGGCTGGTTGCACAAATAGCAATCAGGCCCAAACTAATTGCAAATTTAACAAACTTTAAAATGTTTTGCAAATATGGCAAAAAAATTTGTTTCTATCACTGATAGACTTTATCATATTACTTATTAACTTCTATCAGTGATAGACTATTATCAGACAAAAATCTATAAAAAGCTGAGGTATCAACGATAGATTTCTATCAGCCATAAGATATCAGCGATAAAAATTGTCATATCCGCAAAATTTTTAAAAACATGCTATATTTTTAATTATCTTATTCTAAATTGACGGTTACAATTTCCCAAAATATTCCATTAATGATTTTTAAACACAATCTTAAAAAAAAAAAAAATAAAAAAAAAAAAAAAAAAAAAAAAAAAAAAAAATAATCTCTCTTAAAAGAAAGTTGAAAATTGATGGTTTAATTAATTATAATTTTCCCTCATTACACCCTCTCTCAAAGTAGTTATTACAACTATTTATCCATTTTCCTTAGATTGAGAGGAGAGGAGGTTCTTCACCAATCACCAATTGTTCAAAAATAAATAAATATATATATTTTCTAATTATTTTGATTATAAAAAAAAAAAAAAAAAAAAAGGATAATAAATGAGTTGATTTTGATAAAGAACAACAACAAAGAGAAATGTGGGTTGCGTGAAGGAGAAGGCTCAGATCACATATCATAATGGCCGAGCTTCATTGATTCGACGTAGAATTTTTCATACAGAAATTTGCAGATGGAATCGCTTTTGTTCTCAATGGAAGATAATTAGGATCTGAATTCTTCTGATTTTGATATCAATGGCGGATCCATCTCTTGGAGCTGCAACTTTCTGGACCCAAGCAGATGCGCTGCTCAGGAAAAGCTTAACGTATCAGGTCTTCTTCTCCTTCTTTCCTTCCTCTCTTTACAGATTCTGCTTTTTGCCTGTTTGCATTTTGAAATCGACTTGTGAAATCGCGTAAATGCTCAATTGATTATTGTAACTAACGTAATCGATATGAACAGGGATTTTATTTGACTAAGTTTGTAGTAGACCGAATCAAAAACAATTATAATAATGATCAATCCTATTTGTCGCTAGAATATTATAATCACTGCAATTCAAGCACTGTTGCAACTCTAAATGGGATAAGAGACGAGAAATGACATTTTTTTTTTTTTTTTTTTTTTTTTTTTGCTGATTTTCTCATTCAGAAACGAAATTTGAGGACAAACATTCGACTGTTTTCCTTCCCATTCCTCCTCTGTTTATTGCTTGGTCTACTTCAAAGATTAGTCAACAACCAATTGAATCGTGCTGTGCAAAGGCCTGCTCCTGATTTTCGTGCCGTGAGAACTGTTCATTTTCCAGATACAGATTTGCCAAAGGAATGGCAGTCAATGTCATGTCCTGCAACTATGACTGGAAATAATCGCTCTCTTGGAACTAGTATGCCCCTCCTCTCTTTCTCCAAGTACATATTAACTGCGGTGTTCAAGTTATCTTTGTGCTGTTTGCTTCACTTGATGATAGTGATTTGTTGAATTTAACTAGTAATGAAGTTATATTGTACATGTGGGTAGTTTTGGCTGGAAGTATTGTCCCAAGTTCTTTGGCTTGGGATCCTTCTGATGTTCTGTATGGTGTATCTCTAAACGTTTTAGTAAGTCATCTACTCCAACACTGCCTGCTCTATATTTTAAATGTTCTTGCAGTTTCATCTCCTAATTACATTGTTTATTCAATATTTGACTCATCCATGTATTAGCTTTTTTTTTTGTAAATTTGTGGGCGCGTTTGGGGCGCAGAGTAGGTTATTATAGTTGATAGGTCACAAATTTGATGGATCGATTTTAATCTAATTTCACGACATTTTAAAAAAAATCCGCTCAAGTTTTGAATGAGGGACCAATACTAACTCGTAAAAGACCAAAAATTCCAAACCCAATTGACAACCTCAGAATCAGTCTATTTAAATATGAATCCTGTAGAATTTTGCTTAGTTTATAAGCAGGGATGAAAAGAACACGAAAAAACGTATGATAACGAGTGGTGAATTAGCTAAAACAAGCTTATATCGAGAGAGATATCATGTTAGGAAGATGAGCCAAAATTGCTACCTATGCGATTGCATAGATATGCGATAGCTACAAACCTATGCGATAGCTACAAACCTATGCGATAGCTAACATGAACCAAAATCGCAACATATGCGATAGCTAGTATGAACCAGAATCGCATAGATATGCGATAGCTACAACCTATGCGATAGTGAAGACCCAACAAAGAAGGATAATATGTTATGTTTCCGTAGTGCAAACTCTAAAAATGGTAGCTAAATTTTTAATTACCCAAATTTACTTTGCTATCTATTACAATTTCTCATAAATAAATCCAAACAAAAATTAAAAAATAATATTTGGCAAATGTCCACTAAAACAGAAATAACGTACATAGACAAAATGATGTTTAATTAACGAACCTTGAACTAAGGATGAAATTTGATTTACTTTCGACCCTATGAATAATACAGAAAAGTGAGAATAAGTTAGAGAAAATGGTGAATGAATGTATAAAGGAAGTATAAAACTACAATCATTGCTTACAATAGTTTCTTGCTTAAGGCTCTGGACTACCGGAGGTGAAGAAGTTGCAGAAGAGAAGGGTGTGGGGTGTGGTTGTTCTGAAGTTTACCTCCTTTATAAAGAAAACATGTGGGGTGGTAGTTGACAATAAATAAGTGCAAACATTTGGGGTGGTAGTTGACAATAAATAAGTGCACCTAACAATATAATTCAAAAAACAATCATGATTATGAAGAATAGGTAGGAAAATACGTGTATTAATGAGAAAATATCGCATAGGTTATGACCATCCATCACATAGGTTGTGCAATCGCATAGGTTATGTCCATTGCATAGGTTGTGCGAGGATTATACCCTATGCCATCGCACAACCTATGCGATCACATAGGCTATAACCATCGCACAACCTATGCGATGGGCATAATAATCCCAAACTTCCGTCTTCCTAAACCCCAAACGTAACCCACTGACTTCTACAGTGGGTTACTGTAGCAAGTGGGGGTTACCAAACCTCCGTCTCCCTAGCACCCCAAACACCGGGTGGGCTATTTAAGCCCACCCCACCCAACTCGGATCCCCAAACTCCCCCTTAGGGATCAGAATCAAAGCCTAGAACAAACAATTATCTCGATCCTTTCGTTTCAAACCATCCTTTGAATTATATGCTACGTCAGTGTGCAGCAAGCTCGACATTATCAGTTCCTGTTTCAATGTTCTCTCTTACAAGGACACAAGGTAGTATGTCATAGATCTGGACTACTTATTCTCAACTAACTTTTTAGCTCTCTCATTTACTATGTAAGGTTAACATTTATGTTTGAGGAGCAGCATGGGTGTGTTTGATTGAGACATAATTATGAGAAATTGATAAGCAATAGCTATATAATATTTAGTCTAGTTATCATCGGTATCTTGCAAGGTTATATGGAATATGTGAGGGCCAACAAGAGCATAGCTCAACCGACATAATGTATGAATTATGAGCCAGAGGTTTCAAGTTCGAATCCCCCTTTCCCGTGTTGTCAAAAAAAAAATATATATATATATGGAATCTGTGAGGAAACTTTTTGGAAATTTTGTCAACATTTAATTTGCTCCCAATTTATATGATGTCATAGATTATGTGTCAGTGGTCTTCAGAAATTGTCGTATCTATATGACTTATTTATCATCTGCATTTGAAAAACATAAAAAATTCAACTCCTATGATGAGAAACTATTATCTACGACAGACACTTTTAGTTTAAAATATACAAGGACAAGTTGATTTTCTTTTTTTCTTTTTATATTATAATAATATTGTAATTCAACAATCAACCAGATCAAGACTCACAAGGAGAGGGTCACCAAGAAGGCAAAGGCTAGAGCTTGCCTATATGTAGCTGTGTCTTCATCCATATTCAACAGAATTATGGCCTTGAAGTCAACAAAGGAGATCTGGGACTTCCTCAAAGGTGAGTATGAAGGTGATGAGAGGATCAAAGGCATGAAAGTGTTGAACTTGGTGAGGGAATTCAGAAGAATGCAAATGAAGGATTCTGAGTCCATTAAAGAATACTCAGACAAGTTGATTGCGATTGCTGACAAGGCAAGAGCATTAGGAACTGATTTATTTGACAATAGATTGGTTCAGAAAATTCTGGTTTCAGTTCCTGAGAAATATGAAACAACCATTGCTTCCTTAGAAAATACCAAAGACCTCTCTAAACTCAAGGTGATAGAGTTAGTAAGTGCTTTGCAAGCACAAGAGCAGAGGAGGTTGATGAGGCAAGAAGGAAGCATTGAGGGGGCACTGAAAGTTAGAATGCAGCAGGGGGAAAGTAGAAGAAAGAAGAAGTGGAGAGGGAGAAAAGAAAGTGGCGGCAGTAGCTCAGATTATGTTGTACATGGTGATGGAAGTGCAGGTTTCAGCAATGGCAGTGCATGCAAGCACTGTGGGAAACATAATCATCCACACTTCAGATGTTGGAGAAGGCTAGATGTGAAGTGTAGAAGGTGTCATTTAATGGGGCACATTGAGAGATTCTGTAAGGGATCTCAACAGCAAGGAGGAGCACATGCTGCAGTACAACAACAAGAAGATCGACTTTTTGTGGCTACCTGTTTCTCATCAGTCACTCAATGTGACAGTTAGTTGGTTGATAGTGGGTGTACCAATCACATGACAGGTGACAAGGAGTTGTTCAAGGACCTTGACAAGTCATTCAAGTCAAGGGTGAAGATAGGAAATGGTGAGTATCTAGAAGTGAAGGGGAAGGGCACAGTGTCAATAGAGAGCTGTGCAGGAACCAAGTTAATTATTGAAGTACACCTAGTTCCTGAGATTGATCAAAACTTATTAAGTGTTGGTCAACTAGTAGAGAAGGGATTCAAAGTATTATTTGAAGAAGGAAAGTGTCTTATTTTCGATTCCAATGGGAATAAGTTGTTCAAAATAAAAATGCAGCACAAATGTTTCTTATTAGATCCACTCGAGAAGGAACAAATAGCTTTCAAGTGTCAAGTGAGTGACACTGAGCTATGTCATAAGAGGTTGGAGCATTTTCATCAGAAGGGGTTGCAGTATTTGCAGAAGAATGAGATGACAGTTAGAGTACCAGTTCTGGAGGAGCTGAAAACAAACTGCAAAGCTTGTTTGACAGGGAAGCAAACAAGGCTGTCATTCAAGAAGTCAATTTGGAAAGCAACAGTGAAGTTGCAGCTCATCCACACTGACTTGTGTGGACCACAACCAACTCTCTCACTCAATGGTAGCAGGTATTTCATTATCTTTATTGATGATTATACCAGAATGCGTTGGATTTACTTCATGAAGCATAAGTCTGAAGTAGTTGAAGTGTTTATGAAGTTTAAAAGATGGGTTGAGAATCAAAGTGGTTGTCAGATTCAGGTACTAAAGTCCGATAACGAGACTGAATACACGTCACAAAGGTTCATTAGAGCTCGCCATGCTGTTCCATATACTCCACAACAAAATGGAGTTAGTGAGAGGAAGAACAAGAGTATTATGGAGATGACAAGATGCATGTTGCATGAGAAGAACTTGTCAAAGAGTTTTGGGCTGAAGCAGCAAACACATCAATTTTTTTTATTGAATAAACTACCTATAAGGGTATTGGAGAAGAAGACACCCTATGAAGTTTGGTTTAATGCTAAACCAAAACTGAAAAATTTGAAGGTGTTTGGTTGTTTGTGTTTTTCTCATGTTCTACAGGTGAAGAGAGACAAGTTGAGTGAAAAGGCAAAACAACGAATCTTTGTAGGCTACACCATGATATCCAAAGCATACAAGATCTATCAATCTCACAAAAAGAAGATGGTGATTAGTAGGGATGTTCAATTCTTTGATGATGAGAAGTGAGACTGGACAAAAGAAGAAGAGGTGAAGCAACAAGAAGTTTTTTTGGATACTGATTGATGGACCAGTTAGAGGGACTAGACTGCTGAGTGAGGTATATGAGAGAAGTAGTGTATAGCTGTGTTAGAAGCAAGCTAAATGTTTGCAGCATTTGAGTTAGGAGGAGTATGTTAGTTAACTCAAAGCTACAAGTCTATTTTTAGCCAATTACTATATTTGAAGTTAGTGGGGTAATTGTTGATATATTTAGAGTTAGTGGAGTAAGTGGGTAGTTTTGTGGAGTTAGAGTTAGTGGAGTTAGTGACTGTTTTTATGGAGTTAACTAAGCTATTTTAGCATTTAGAAAGTGTATTTAAGCTCAGATTTTATTGAATGAATTGTAGTAGTTGCATTCTCATTTCTCTTCTCTCTTTGAAACAACAAAAATATACAAGGACAAGTTAATTTTCTTTTCTCTTTTCTCTTTTTACATTTTCATTTTTCTTTTTCTATTATAATAATGTTGTTATTGACTGTTAAAGTTCTTACTATAATTTTAAATGATAATTTTTTCATAAGACATAATAAAATCTAGTGATATATAAAGGTACCCTGGTGTTTTATATGATACATTGTTATCAATTCTTATTAACTGAATTTTGAGAAAAAAAATTAAACATATCATACATATGAAGTTAAGAGTATGTTGTTCTACTTTTTATCAATTATTAATGAACACATAAAGTCATAGATTAATAAAGTCATAGATTAAACTAAAAATTCTATGGTTTTTTTTTTTTTTGTAATGATCCAGACATTGCTGATCGTATTCACTTACTCCTTAGCAGTTTAAGATTTTGTCCCAGGAGACATTCTTATATTTTTTTGGCATCTTTTGCTCCAGATACTACATGTATTCAAGGTCTACAATTGTTGCGGAATAGTTCTTCAAAGGTGAATAATGAGATATACAAAGGTTACCAAGACGAGAATTCAGAGGGGAAAATCAATGAGATTCTTTCAGGTTTATTAGACCTTTAACCTTGATTTGGTTTTATAACTAAAAGACTGGAACAATTTTCATAGCAAGTACTGACATTTTCTTTTCCACAGGTTTTGATTTCTTAAATTCGGATGAGAACAAGTTTAATGTGTCTATATGGTATAATTCATCTTCCAAGAGGAATACTGGAGGTTCTCCTGAAATTTTGTTGCGGGTTCCACGCCTGGTTAATCTGGTACAGATGAACTTTTGAATAGTTGAACTAGTAGTTTATTTGCACTGTAGGAAAAAAAAACATCTATTCATCATTATAAATTTGTTTATCTTACTGTAAGAGATAATGAAATAGTAAGACAAACTATTTAAAAATGTGTTTATGCTAGTTCATGCATGCTGTGAATTCATTATACACAATATATAATTTGTATGCACTCCATTACTGTACATCTTTAAAACTTACAAAATGAAAATATAAGAAGATAAATTCATTTTAATGTCATGAAGTTCCAATCATGGAGCCGGTGGATTCATGTCTATTTTTGTTCTTAAAGAATATCTTTTCTTTATGCTGTTGTCTGTTAAGGCTGGTATGATGAAGGATGACACGTGCAGTCCTCTCCTTATGTTCATAGGTATCCAATGGCTACCTTAGGTTTTTGTTAGGAGCAGGCACAGAGATGCCCTTTGAGTTTGTCAAAGAAATGCCGAAGCATGCAACAAAGATTAAGCTGGATTTCTCTTCTCTACTTGGTGCACTCTTCTTTTCGTGGGTCGTCCTCCAGCTTTTTCCTGTAAGTACATAAATGTTTGGTGCATTGTTTGACTGCTCCGAAGCACCAAGGTTTACTGTGATAAGTAATGAAGAATTATCTATCACGGAAGTCTCTCTGTCTATATTTCCTTTCCTGTAATGTAACAGGAAAGGAAATATAGAAAAATCACTAGTTCAGATTTTGTCACCTACCAATTACCATTTTCTAGTTGTAGGAAACTTTAAAGGATATAATAAGTTCAATAATTTTTTTTAACATATTTTGAGAGTATATTTGACCCTTTTGAATCAACATCGTTATAATAGCTGCATTTTTCATGCTACATATAATGATGTCCTTGATTTAATATTATAGATGTTGTAACTTGCAATGACGGTTACTTATTTCTTCATTTAATTTTTTCAATATTTTATTTGTATCCTTCTATGTCAGGTTATCTTGTCATCGTTGGTATATGAGAAGCAACAGAAACTGAGAATCATGATGAAAATGCATGGGCTTGGTGATGGGCCTTATTGGATGATTTCATACGCTTATTTTCTCACAATTTCTGCAATATACATGTTTTGTTTTGTGATGTTTGGTTCAGTTATAGGTAACATAAATTTTGACATTCTTAACTTGTACATCCTGACCTTGTTCCAAGTTTTAATAATTTTTACTTCCTTGCAGGGCTAAAGTTTTTTACAATGAATGACTACAGTATCCAATTTGTGTTTTATCTCTTATTTATAAATTTGCAAGTCTCCGTGGCTTTTCTAGTTGCTGTCATGTTTTCAAATGTCAAGACCGCTGAAGGTTTGGTTTTATTTAAATTAACAGGATTTAGTATCAACTTAACTCTAAGCTGACGCATGAGTGTATAATTTTGCAGTTTCGTCATATATATGTGTCTTCGGGACAGGGCTCTTAGGTGGATTTCTCTTCCAATCTTTTATTGAAGATTCATCATTCCCAAGTTAGTAGATATCTCTCTAAGTCAGGTTTCATTTTATTCATATTTTCAGTAAATGGACTATGAATTTTGAACAACGTTTGTTATGAACTGATTTTAGATTGTTTTTGAGAGGTTCCATGCATTCAAAGTCCTCACTCAAACTTCTTTTGAATTCTTTAAATAGCATTTAGATTGTCTAGATAGAGAGTCCAGAGAATAGAACTTCATTTTCTTTAGTACTTTTGGACTTGTATGTCTGCTTAAAAAACTACACTAGGACTTTGAATGCTTGGAACCTTTCTGAAGAGTGACTATTACGAACATCAAGGCCTTCTAAATATCTAGAAGTTTATCTTCATCTAGTTGCTTGATTGAATCTTGCATTATTACTAATGTCTGATAATATTTTGTGACACAATGATCCTCTCGGTCCCATTCATATTTGTTGGCAAAGCTCTCTCCACGAGTGTATGAACTTTAAGCTTTTCCATGTAATGTTTGCTTCTGATATGCTTTCTTTGTATTCTGTAGGGGGCTGGATCATAGTTATGGAGTTATATCCTGGATTTTTGCTATATCGTGGGTTATATGAGTTTGCAGTTTATTCCTTCTCTGGGAATCTAATGGGGACTTATGGGATGCGCTGGGGAGATTTGACTGATAGTATTAATGGAATGAGAGAAGTCTTGATCATTATGCTTGTTGAGTGGATAGTGGTGCTTTTGGTTGCATATTGTATCGATCAATATTTGTCGTCAGGAAGTCGTAAGCATCCATTTTCTTTTCTCCAAAGACGAGAGAAAAAACCTCCGTTTCAGAATCCTGATTTGGAAAAGAAAGGATCAGAAGTTGTTTTGGCTCTGATCGATAAACATGATGTCAGTAAGGAGGTAAGTTTTTCTTGATACTTATATGATTATATCTATTTTACCATTAAATATTTTAAGAACTATCGTATGTATACTTCTGAAGTATGGTCCTTTTTGTGAGGTTTTCATGATTTACTCTGATATATCTCAAGTTTAAGGTGAAATTTTCTTGAAGAGAAAAATCTGAATCATTACCAGTTGAAGTCTGACTTCTGTGATTTTATATTTTTCCTTCCAGAGGGAGAAGGTTGAAAAGTTGCTAAAGGAAGGGCATCCAAGTCATGCCGTCGTTTGTGACCATCTCAAAAAGGTGTATCCAGGAATGGATGGAAACCCAGAGAAGTTTGCAGTTAGAGGACTATCTCTTGCTTTGATTCGAGGAGAATGCTTTGGGATGCTAGGTCCAAATGGTGCGGGAAAGACCTCCTTTATCAGTATGGTGAGCTAATATTGATCCTTCTTACTTCGTTGTTGCTGGATGGTGATTTGCAAAGTTGTTTGCCTCCCTTATTTCTTTGAACGTATCCTTGTCTTTTTATTTTTTAAATGTCTTTCTGGTTGTCATTGTCAATGAACCTCCGGATGGTGAGGGTATCACATATTCTGGCGTGGATGTAGATGTTCCTGTTTTTCTTGTAAATCTCACTCACATGAGGATCCTTTTTCAGATGATTGGTCTTATGAAACCAACCGCTGGAACAGCCTTTGTTGAAGGTCTGGACATAAGGACTGAGATGGATGTCATATATACAAGCATGGGTGTTTGTCCACAGCATGAGTAAGCTTATATACGGGTGGACTTTTTATGCTGACCCTTAAACTGAACTTTCTTATGTTTTTTTTTATTTTTGGGCACCATGTAGCCTGCTATGGGAAACCTTAACAGGAAGGGAGCACCTACTCTTTTATGGCAGACTGAAGAATTTAAAAGGTTCTGCTTTAACACAAGTAAGCATAATATTAAACTGAAATCATCATGGGAATTGATAACACGAAGTTTCAGGCTATTGTGTTGCTTGAAAGACTGTCGATCCTATGAAGTTTTATCTAACTAACGTGACATTCGTATTCTCCCCAAACAGAATGTGGACCTCTCATCCTAAAAAGAAACAGAAGAAATCACCCTTTAGGAAAATAGTAAGGTTCTGTATTCGTTTTCCAAAAAAAAAAAGTAACGAGAAAAAAAAATGAAAAAAAAATGAAAAAAGAAGATATGTTTTTGTATAAAGTTTGGAGACTCGGAATTGAGTAGCATGGTCAACATGGCTTGAACTCATTCCCTCAAATTTAATAGGAAACGAATTCAAGTCATGTTGACCACCTACCTAAAATTTAATATCCTACGAATTCTTTTTGGAAACCAAATGTAGTAGGGTCAGATAGTTGTCTAGGTGCGCGAAAGCTAACCTTAACACTTGGAGAGATATTAAAAAAAATTGAGAAGAATTTTAGAAGGGTATCTATCATATATTAACATTTGAACCACACAGACACAAGCGATTCATCATAAAACAAAGAGAAAGCACTAGAAAATGTCCATCATAAAAGAACATTTTCTTTAAATGCTTTAGGCAGTGGAAGAATCTCTCAAGGGTGTCGACCTCTTCCGTGGGGGAGTAGCAGACAAACAAGCTGGGAAGTACAGTGGAGGTATGAAGAGGAGGCTTAGTGTTGCTATCTCATTGATTGGGGATCCTAAAGTAATGTATCAATCTATTTCATTCTAATATGTCAAGGCCCTTTATATATCTGAAAACACCATAAAAAACCTTTGCAAAGGTTGTTTATATGGATGAACCAAGCACCGGCCTAGATCCAGCTTCAAGAAAATATTTATGGAATGTTGTCAAGCGTGCGAAGCAAGATCGAGCAATCATCCTTACCAGTATGCTTCCCTTCATTTTCCAGTTTAGTTCATTATTTGTTCATTTGCATTATTGGCATTATAGCAGATTTTGTGTTGCTTGCGGTTCATCATTCCATTGTCCCTATCTGTTTCTGTTGAATATTGAAAAAAACTTATTTCCATGATCAGCACATTCTATGGAAGAGGCGGAAGTCTTGTGCGATCGGATAGGAATTTTTGTAGATGGAAGCCTGCATTGTATTGGAAATCCAAAAGAGGTAAGCTCTCTTGTTTCAATACTTGATACATTAGATGTATATATTTTGGGAGTGAACTCCACAAAGATATATATTTTTGGGTCATATGTTCATACTATAAACAATACTCACACTGTTGTATGAATAAAATAAAATACATTGTTTATGCAAACTTTTGATGTCACGCGTTGGATCGTTTAACTTAGCTACAAACCATCTTTTGCAGCCCAAAATTGTGTTTCCCTTTACCTTCTGCAGTGATGTGCATTGAGAGCTTGTTTGGGAGTGATTTTAAATTGATTTCGAATGATTAAAAACATGTTTCTGAGTGAATTTGAACATGATAAAAGTGATTTTAACCATTTCAAAATCAAAATGGTTCGTGACTTCACAAGTAGTTTATTAAATGGCAATCTTTTGACAGCTTAAAGGCAGATATGGTGAGGCGTATGTATTTACAATGACAACATCCCCTGCTCATGAGGGAGATGTTGAGAACATGGTGAAAATTCTGGCTCCAGGAGCTAGCAAGACATATCATTTATCTGGAACCCAAAAATTTGAGCTTCCAAAACAGCAGGTTCGTATTGCAGATGTTTTTCTAGCAGTTGAAAATGCCAAAAGTAAGTTTACAGTTTTGGCTTGGGGTTTAGCTGACATTACTTTAGAGGATGTCTTCATCAAAGTTGCTCTTGCCGCCGACTCATCACATACGCTTTCCTGATTTCTTCTTGCTTTCTCTTTCTACAAGTTTTAAGAATGGAGATCAAATTTTCATCTTCTTTGAATTTGTTCACTAACCCAATCGTGTAATTGAATCTATTACACTCTATTCATTATTTCAATTCTTCTACCTGAAATTATGATGGTTTTCTTACTTGGATGAGAAAAGTAGTAGCTAACAGTCATTTTTAAGTCTATCGGGGATTCCTATTTTTTGTTCGAGTTCAATAACACGTTGAGTGAGAGGGTTCGTACCTCTTATCTCTTGGTTGAGGATATATGTCAGTTAAGCTACACTCACGTGACAGTCGAGGTTTTTTCTAATTGACCTCTTGTTTGTCATTATTATATATATTTTTCTTCTTTTTTCTTTTGAAAAATATATAACTAAGTTTTTGACGGTTACACAGATGGTTGACTCATTATTTTCGTAAGCTTGAGTTTATAAAGTTTAGGATTTGACAAGTTTGAATTTGTATAATCTATCATAAGACTAAACAAAAAAAGTCATAAAAATTGAAGTATCATGAGTTTGATTTACGTATTCCCAACGTGTAAGATTTTGACACAAAGGCTAACTTTCTTTTAAAGATATCGAAGTAAACATAACTTAGCAGTAAAATAGTAATTGTAGTCTTATTCTTTGATGTCATAACTTCCAATATTTATATTACACATTTGTTTTTTCTTAACATATATATATATTTTAAAGACCGCTGCAATAATAACACCTTAATTTATTTATCTTGTTGGCTGGTGCACCAAAAAGTTAGGTAAACAGTTGACTTTTCAAGCTCTTAACTCTATCTGTGTGTGAATCCTACCAACTAGAAATTTAATTCTTTTAATTTTAAATATAGTATTCTATTCGTCTATCTTTGTCAAAAAAGAAAAAAAAAGAAAAAAAGTTTTTGTTTAAAAAAGAACCCACAAAGTTTGTCATCAGTCAACTAATTAACTGTATTAACAGTTTCCAGAAAGAGTTCTCAAGAGAAAAAGACAAAAATTCATCAATCCCAAGGATGTTTGAAATTATCCAAAAGGAAAGAACAAAAAAAAAAAAATACTTTGAACCCAAAACATTTGACGAGATGACCTTAAATTAAGGCTCATTTGAGAGATTGACCTGCAATTTTAAAAAGTAGTCAAAATGACTTTTTGCTGACATTACTCTCGCTTGGATTTCTCTCGTTCACGTTAACGAAAACGAGAAATTTTTAGTTATAAAATGGAGTCCGCAAAAGAGCTAGAAAAATCTCAGTGAGACTAGTGTCAGCAAAAGGTCAGCGAACGCCTTAATTTAAGAACATCTGGCCAAATATTCCAAATATCAAACCATCTCAAACTCAAGTCAACACAATTAATTTAAAAATAAATATCAAAGAGAAGGATTTACACTACATCTTCTTCCCATAAAATATAAAACAAATCAGAATTAAACTTAATTTCAATTTTAAATTGCCAATCATTTATTAAGTGAGGAATATTGTGGAGAAAATCGAAGAGGAAAAGGCGTTGATTGGGACTTACTCCTTCGAGAAATGCCCTAATTTTGTAACAAGATTGCTTACCGTTTTTTCCTAGCCTTTCCCCTCCACTTCCGAGGAGGAGGCTGTTTTTATTAGTAAAAATATCTCTTTGTACGTTGTGTTCAGGTGTAGTTAGGTGGTTGATAGACTGGTTAAAGCATATACCTTCGGGACTTCGACTTAGACGTCGTAGCATTTTTATCTCCCACATTCTTGCATCCTTGTTGAAAAAAAGAAGTAAGAAATTAAAAAATAACCATTAGCATCAACCCAAACACAAAAAGGGAAATCTTGGTGCCAAAATTGGTTCCTAGAAAAAAAAAAAAAAAAAATGAAATACATATATTATAGCGTAAATCATCCAAATCGAGCTTAGCTCAATTGATATATCGAGCTTAGCTCAATTGATATAAGAACGTGCCTAGAAGGTTTGATATTCGAATCTCACACCCGGGTTCTTTGTTCATCCTTGAGCATCTGAAAGCGACACAAAGGGCAAAGATTGCTGAATTGCAGCCATTTCCGAATACAATTTCGATGGTAAAAATGTAAACAAGGCATACGAAGAACAGCATCAACCGAAGCAATCTCATCCAAACAAATCACACAATCATGATCATCATCATCAATTTCAACTCTCTCCAACTCCTCAATCGAAGCCCTAGTCGCCCGACCCGACCCAATTCCTCCGAAATGACCCGAATCGATGTCGTCGTCGGGGAGCATGAGCTCGACGACGATGGGAATGGTGCGGGAGAGAGCGTTATTGGGTAGCGTTGCAATTCGTCGAGCTCTAATGGAAATGTGTTGAATGAAAAAAGGTTGAAGATGAAAGGGGACATTCGTCTCCGAGAGCATACATGAAATTGCAGACCAAGAGAACGAATCTTGAGTTTGCCTGAAATTCTTGTAATGAAGCCTGGTGATGATTTCGTCGCCGTGATTTGCGTAGGAGGAAACGTAGAAATCGATGAAGAATTCAGGGGATTCAAAAGAAGAAGAAGAAGAAGATGAAGAGGAGCAGTGTTGGGGCTGCCAAACCTCGCAGTGGAGGCCGGAGGCGGCGGCGGCGGCGGCGATGGACATTATTGAACTGAACGGATTAGTTTGTTAATTGTAGAAGGAACATAAATAAAAAGGAAATTGGAAGGAATCGGAAGATGGAGTAACAGAGAAGTCATGGCGTAGCTTTTAAGCTAAGAAAGAGATGTTGTTTTTTAGTGTTTCATCATTATTCATTTCATTTTTCAACTTTCTGTTTTAATGTCTTTCTCATTCTTTCGATTTTGATTTTGATTTTTTTTTGTCTCTATACATGTTTAATTAGAGGTTTTTGGATGACCACTTGGGGCGTAATGCCAAATAATGTCATCAGCACCACCCATCTCGTGAAAAGTTCGTAGTATCCATCACTCGCGATTCTCCAAAAAAATTCCATCATGTTTAGTAGAGAGGAAAAATTGTGAAGGTTCACGATCCGGAGAATCGCGAACTTGGGGAGGGATGAGGCGATGACACTATAGACTGATCCGGAGAATCACGAACTTGGAGAGGGATGAGGCGATGACACTATAGACTTTTCGCGCGATTGATAGTGCTGACATCAGCAAAAGATAAAAAAAATCTTGCATTTTAAACCTGTGAGTCATTTGTCATTATGCCCCAGAGGGGGTCATCCGTGCAAATACTCCTGTTTAACTAACTTCGTCAAAGGTTAATTCAAGTGACTAACCTAAAAATTGGAGCTCATATCAAATTTGACCTAACTTTTTAAAATATTTTTAAGATATTTTTTTCTCTTCCTATCGCCGACGATCCCCACAGCCGACAAGCTGACAACCCTCCCACTGTCGACGAGGGCACCAATTTTTCAAATTCGAAGTAGAGGAGTGAGATCCCTACCTCGTCGACTCTAACAACTCCAAATAGGGAGAGGAAGCAAAAACAAGAGCTAGAGCTAGTGAGAGAAAAAGATATTAAAAAATTATTTGTTTGATACCAACCCAATGTTAGAAAAGTTTATTTTGAGAAATCAAGGTCCGATCTCATTATACCGTGTTGTTTGAATTTTAAATTTTGATTTTGATGAATGCTCTTTTATAGTTTTTGGTTAATTGCTTTTAATTATATTGAGCATAATCTAGTCTATAATGTTAGATCAAAACTTTTCACCATCTAACTAATTAGATTTAATTTAAAACTTGCTACAAACTCCACTAATTTTAACTACTTTTTCCTTTTACTAAATACCCAACCGATTTCTTCTATTTCTTGCTCAATTCAAATCTTCATGAGATAATTTGGAAGATACAGCCAAATTATAAGAGCAATAATTAAAGTATATTGCAACCAAGTTTTAAAAGTTCTACAAAGCATCTTAAATTTATACAAATTAATAAATAACTTTAGATGACATAATCTCCTAAAATCATTGTGAATTCAATTGTGATATCTTTTTGTTCTCTCTATGATTGGTCAATGAACAAGACAAGACAAAACAAAAACAAAAACAAGTATATAAACTTTGGTTGGTTGCCTTGCCTGCAAACCTAAGAAATTATACAGCCAATAGAAACCTTGCATGACATTAAAAGGTTTGATTGTCAATCTCACATTCTCAATACAAATTACAAATCCCTCCTTAAATCAACTCATTATTTCCATACCCCTTCAAGGGTAAAGGTAATATATTCTCTCTGCAAAATTTAAGGTTTCTCCACCCCTCCCAAACAAACTCAGCTCCCTTTCATTTCATCTTATGAAACCAACCAAATTTGACTGCTGTGCTGTTGTTACAAGAACCACACCCTACAGCAATTCCTCTTCATTTACATAATAGAAACATTGATGAGGCTGATGACTATATATACCATCCTCTTCAGTCAAAATATTGGCCTCTTTGCTTTGTCCAACGTACAGCCAAAGACGAAAGGGGGGGGTGGAATTTTCGACTACTACAACCTACCAACCAAACGTGCCGAAGTCAAATATATGTATTTACTTGGGTCATATTGTTAAAAAGATGATCCCCATCCCTTCTCACATGTCCCTAAGGTTTTCATTTGGATGGTAATGGAGAGCTCCCTTTCAGTGTTGTGGAATTTACAGGTGAAGGGTACTTAGGCCTTAGCGGGGACTTCGGCCCCGGACAGTTTGCTCTTTGGTGATGGTAATGGAGAGCTCCCTTTCAATGTTGTGGAATTTACAGGTGAAGGGTACTTATAATTTAGCAGGGACTTCGACCCCGGATTGTTTGCTCTTTGGTTAGTGCCATGCTTAACCAGAGGGAGCTGTTCGAGAGCATATAAAACTTCAGACATCTGTGGTCGGAATTTAGCCTCCCGAATGCACTGCAATGCAAGGATTGTAGTCATGTAAGCAGCTTTTTGAGGGTATTTTCCCTCTAACTTAGTGTCCATTATCCGAAATAGCTTGCGCTTATCAGCCAAGTAAGGTCTTGCCCATTCCACAAGATTCTGTTCGACGCCAACTTTAGTTTTATCAACAGCACGGCGTCCCGAGACGAGCTCTAGCAGCACAACCCCAAAGCTATACACATCGCACCTAGCCGTTAGCCTACCTGCAATGGGAAGGATAGAGATATATCTATCAACTACTACAATAAAATTTTAGAAATGTAATAATGTCTATTGGGAAGCTCTGAAATGAACATGCCCATTCTCTGAAGCATTGTAGTTCGAGACAAGATATTTAGGGTATGTTTGGAATATCTTTCTAAGTGCTTAAAAAAGGGGTTTTAAGTGTTAAAAAAATATTTTTAAGCACTTGAAAAGTCATTCCAAACCGGCCCTTAGAAATATGCAGCGTCGAGACAGATTTCAAGTTCAATAGTTGCTAATCTTATTCTAGTAGCTGGAAAACTTCTCAATGATTCACCAACCAATTCACTTCAAGAGAAAAATCAACAATGATTTCCCTTAAGACAATTAATTGTAATTAGATTTCATCGACCAGACGAGCATATTCGAAATTTTGTGATGAAATGAAAAAGAAGATAGAGAAAAGACGAAGTCAAATTACTAAGTTTGGTGGATGTTGAGTAATTATGAGAATAAATATAGGGGCAGGGGAATGGATTGTAGACATCCCATGATCTAGAATACCTATATCAAACTTCAAATTGCACATATCCTACAATAATTCCACATATCAGAGTGATATAAAAAAAACTCAAAACATATTTATGCAAATCATAACCTTTTCCTTATAGAATAATTATTTAATGGAAAACAAAGATTGTTAAAATGGGGCAGAAAACAAACCAGTGGCAATATATTCTGGAGCAGCATAGCCTTGAGTACCCATGACTTGAGTGGACACATGAGTCCGATCACCAGTTGGGCCTGCTTTTGCCAAACCAAAATCTGAAAGTTTTGCATTGAATTCCTGTGTACACCAATAATTTCATACTTACTGGTCAGACAGGTGAATTTTTCATTATACATTCACAAAATGCATTTCATTTACTCGTACCCATTTTGATTTTCACAAGATCTAACTAAGATTCTACAGAAGTCTTTGCTATGAAGGATTTAAATGACATACAGAATCTAAAAGGATGTTTGATGCCTTGAAATCGCGATAGATAACTGGTTCTTCAGAGTCATGCAGAAAGGTAAGCCCTCGAGCAGCACCGATAGCAACCTTGATTCTTATTGACCAAGAAAGTGGCCGCGCACCCCCTGCAATATTGTAACGACAGATAAAATTACGAAAAATTCAATGCCAGCGCACATTCAAGAACTGAGGTTATCATGCATGTTTAATCACAGTAAAAACATTTCCACAAAAAGGTTAATGAATGCAGCAGGGGTTCAGTTAAAGTTAGCCAAAAAAACATTTGACTTACTTCTAAATAGATGATTTTCAAGGCTGCCTTTGGACATATACTCGTAGACCAAAAGTCGGCCATCCCCATCAAGGCAGAATCCAATTAGTTTAACAAGATTCAGATGATGAAGCTGACCGAGGTAAGTAACTTCAGACTGCAATCAATAGCAACCTGATTTATAAAGTAAACAATTAAGCCAGAAAGATCAAAGGGACATATAAAAAATAAAGGGAAAAGTACCAGCCATTCCTTGTGCCCTTGAAAACCTTCAGGTTTAAGCTTCTTGACCGCAACGACCATTCCAGCTCCAGGTTTCACAGCTTCAAGTGTATGTTCATCAATCCATCCTTTGTAAACATGACCAAAACCTCCTTCTCCAATTAGACTGTCAGGGCGGAAGTTTTTAGTAGCATTCTTAAGCTCACTGTATGTGAAGGCTTTCAGATTTGGAGACAACAATATTTCACCTTCAGATCTATGAGCTTGAAGACCTCTAGATGGAGTATTCCCGCCAACCGATGGTGGTGCTCTCAAAGAAGCAGATGAATGAGCTTTCCCATCATGATTTTTTGGTTCTTCTGCATGGGATAAGAGTGAGAATTTGAGATTAACAACACGTGGAATGGGGGGATTCAAACCTCTGACCTCTAGGTCAAGAGTATATGCTTAAACCAGTTGAAACTATGCTCAGGTTGGCAATGACTTAATAATGAAGTGAAGGCATGGGCGGAAGTGAAACCAATTCTATTTATGCTGACAAGCAGCAACAAATGTAGAAGCTGAAAGATCAATATTTAAGCAACAAATGAAGGCCAATTTAAACTCAATCATCACTCAAACCAAAAATTCCATAAAATTTCTCCAAAACTCCATAGCCTACTATAACTTAGCTTAGGTTTAGTTAATATTCATATAGATAAAAAAGGAATATAATTTCCTACACTCATTGTGATCTTCAAACCAGCTCTAATTTATTCCACCCTATTTTTATCATCATATCATCATCTCCAATGCATTCTCCATCAGGCTCATGATCAATAATAAATCCCAGGGTGATTAAAAGGTATGTGTTCTATGTCTCCTTTTACTACATTCATAAAATGAAAATGCTATCACCTCAGTATCTTCTACTGCTAACAATGTTTTTTTTAGTTCAACAATATGTGGGGTGGGTAGATTCGAACCTCCGACCTCTTGGTCGAGGAGATATGCTTTATGCCAGTTGAGCTATACTCAAGTTGAGCTTGGCCGGCTAAACCAATTTATTCTAATAGAAATTTTCGAAATAAATAAATAAAATCTTGACCCGCCAGTTGATTCATGTGCATCTATCCCTTTACAAGACAGAACACATTGTCTTTAATTCTAAAGCTTCCAAGCATATTATATTCAATCTATACCATAACAAAATCAGCCATTTTCTTAGAAATAATATTAACAGAAAAATTCTTCATGGGCTTTACAAGTAGAGCACTGAGATCTCAGTACCCTGGGGATTGTTTACTCAACTTACAAAAGCTATAAAAAAAAAACAACATGGGATTTGGGAATAACGTAAACACAATACAATACCCAATAATATAAAGTTTCCATGGAGGTATTAAGAGAAAGCTAAAGCTGAAGTGGGATTTTAACAAGCAACAAAATGTCCAAAAGGGGGAAAAAAATCCCTACAATCCGTTAATCCAAGAAAACCCATTTCTTAATACAACAAAAGAAAAATTCCCAGAAAGTTAGAATATCCAAAACCCAAAAGAAAGGAACCCATAAGGAGAAAAAAGAAATTGGAATAAAAGGAAAGGAAACAGAGGAGGGGAAGAAATTACCAGAATTAGGGAGGGAGTTGAGAGAGTTATCGACCTTAGATCGACCTTCGATGCAATTACCCATTGGAAAAAGAGAAGGAAAAGGAAAGCAAGAAGAAGAAGAAGACAACAAAGAACAACTACGAAAAAACTCTGAAAATTTTAACAGAGAGTTTGAATCGTTCTATTGACGCTTCTCTCTCGCTTCTCTTCCAGCATCTGATTCTCTTCTCTTCTCTTCTCTTCTTTCAGTTATCGAGATTAGCATCAAATTTCAATCGATGCAAGAAAATACTACGTCCTTTTTTTGGTGGAAAATAAATATTTTTATGTTTAAAAAGAAAAAAAAAGAGGAAAAAAAAAAAGAACAGAGATAACGACGCTGAAAGAAAGGGAGAGGGATGAGAATGTTGATGTCAAAAATGACAAATTGCTGACGTGTAAGTACGATAACAAACTCCGTTATATACTTTTTCTTACTAAAATGCCCCCCTCCCCAACTTTTATTATTATATTTTTGCATGAAAACAAATTAATACTTTTTTTTTAAAATTATAAAAAATACTCTGGCTATGTTCCGTTTCAAAATTATTCCGAAAGTTTTTAAAAATTCAAAAATACTCTTGAATTATGAAAAATGTTTCATAGTTCTCATTTTTAACCATATAAAGAATTCTGGTGTGGACGGTCAAATTCTAACTTGTACTCGTGTTATGAAAAAAATGAAAATGTAGATGTTTGTGGTGTAAAAAAAAAAAAAAAAACATAAAAATCATATTTTATAGATTCAAAAGATTGGACAAAATCGATGGAGAATAGATTAAATGATCATGTTTTCATGATTTTTTAACACCTCAAATATCCACATTTTCATTTTTTTTCATACCACACAAGTAAGTGTTAAAATTTAACCGTTCACACGAGAATAGATCATATGATCATGTTTTCATGATTACGAGAATAGATCATATGATCATGTTTTCATGATTTCTTAACACCTCAAATATCTACATTTTCATTTTTTTTTCATACCACACAAGTAAGTGTTAATAGAAACAAATTGAGAAATAATTGCCAAAGCGAATATGAATCAGTTGACATATGTATGTGTTAAGGACTAAGAGATTTGTGATTCAAATCCCTATCCTATGCACACGAGAATACTAGGCACGAGTTTTTTTTTTTTTTTTTTTTAAGTTCAAATTGGAGAGGATAGATTCAAAATTAAGAGTTGAAGGCACATATTTACGTCAATTGAACTATGTTGGATTTGACAATTTTTCTTAAATAACTCAAGTTTACTGTAATTGTATTTTTCATCTTTTACTCTCATTTATTAGGTTTTTTTTAGTTAAACACTTGGTGAGAATAGATGACATTATTGAAGTGCATTTACACTAGTTTGAATATACTCATATTAAGATTAAAAAAAAACACAATATTGAAAATTAAATTTGAGCAATGTTTCCTCCTACTCTAACATATGAAACTAGTTATAATTATACTTCAATATATATGGTTATTGTTGTAAAAATAAAATAATATATATATATATATATATATTAAAACCAATGTTTTTTTTCTCTTAATAATATAATAGTTTAATGAGTTGAATAGTAACAATTCTATTAATTATATGATTGATTAGAAACTCCGCGTATAGATGACATCAAACATAGGTAGAGATAGTCTTTTTTTTTTTTTTTTTTTTTTTTTTTTTTAATTCGATAGGTTGAAATATATGCATATTATATATTGATGAAAATCCCTCGTTTCGTTTTAAAATTTACATATGTTTCAAGTGCTTAGCTTCTGCTAGCAGCAGGCGACAAGGCCTAAAGTCAGTTCAGTTGAAAGCCTAAGTCAAGAAGGTATGAACGAAGTGACAACCCCTTTTAGAGTTTTAGAGATAGGGTAGGGGCAATTTGATTGTGATAATAATTTCGAACATCTCTCCTTTTCTCTTAGCGTGCACAGTTTGCTTGCATGCCGCTTTAGGTACATCTCTTTCTTAGTTTCATGTTGGCCTAAATATTGAGTTATGTTCGAGAGTTTATACCTTAACCAATTGAGAGCTATGCTCCAACTAGTCATGCATCATCATATATGTTCTTTGTGTAACCTATAAAAGTATTGATATCGTTAAAGTATATTGTTTATAAGGTTAAATTACAAGTTTAATGTATGAGCTTTCAGGCTTGTGTCATATAGGTCCCTAACTTTGAAAAGTTTAATTTATATGTCTAAATAGCTCCATGAACTTAAAAAATGTCGGATAAGTCTCTAAATTTTCAATTTTTTTTTTTTATCTAATTAGTCCTTAAACTTTCAATTATGTATGTGATATATCCTTAACATATTCAACGTTTTTTAAAATTTACAAACTTGTAGGACACAAAGTGAAAGTTACGATTTAATGTCTTATTAGACACACATTTAAATTTTAAGTCTAATAAATTCATTAATTTTAAAAAAAATGTTGAATATGTCACAAACTTATTAAACACAAAATTAAAAATTTAGAAACTTAACTTATTTGACATTTTTAAAGTTTGAAGACCACACCAACTTAAAAGTTCAGAGAACTATTAAAAAAAAAAATTAAAGTTCAAGGACCAATTACATACAAACATAAAAGTTAAATGATTAAATTTTGTAATTTAATATATATATATATATATATATAACAAAATATAACGTTTTTTTTTTTTTTAAGTATATTGGGAATAGAAAGATTCGAAACATAAATTTCTTGGTCATCAACACATACTTATGTCAGTTGAATCAGACTCGGAGCCAAATTTAAGGGACCTAACTATGGTTGAATTCATTTGAACTTAATCAATTTAAGGGACCTAACTATGGTTGAATTCATTTGAACTTAATCATAATAATGCACGATAAAATGAGGATATTTATGAAGTGTATACCAAAAGCATTGTTTAATTAAATTTAATTCAAAAAAGTATAAAACAGGATAAGAACAAATAGAAAAAAGAAGACATTTTATAATTAGCTGTTTGCAATTTTAACATAAATTATAATAAATACCATAATTTAAGTACACTGTAATAGCCAACAAGAACCTAGCTTAGGCATGATGTATCGAAGAAGAAGAAGAAGAAAAAAAAAAAAAAAAAAAAAAAAAACTGTAATAAACGGAGGTTTGCTCGATTATATATATATATAAAGTTTAAATCTAAAAAAAAAAAAAAAAAACCTATAATTAATGATGAAAGTAACACTACTTCTAATTTTATACAAATATATTACTCAATCATTTCCCAATTAATTAAGTAGGTTAAATAATTACTTAAACATGGGATGTCCAAAGATGCCATGGCAAGCACAGTGCAAACAACTGCAAAATCATCCGTGCCTGTTTTAATATGTTTTCAGACTCATCTTGTCAATGTCGTTTTTCTTCTAATTCTTGCTTCATCCATGAAGTGGACCACCCGCAAGAAGACTAACCTTCCATGGGCTCGACTCGCAGCCGCGAGAAAGGAAACTCCTCTTTTCGAGCAGTTATACTATCTTCGTAACTCCCGAGAGTTACCAACACCATAAAGACCCGTTTAATGACGCATAACAGTCATAAAATGATCATACAGAAGGATTATATAAAGAAGAAAATGTGAAAGATTAGAGGTAAGGCAAAATATCATTCTTGACTTCTACCAAAATACTTTCCATATTCACTCTCGAGAGCTCTCTCTCTCAAAGCTAACTTGATCATCGAAGCCCGTGTGATTAGCTCCACACCAGTGTTAGCTCACTATTCTATCTTTTCAGTTATTGTTGATCCAAGCTCGTTCCACATCCAATACTAAATTCACCATTGATACCAAAAACTGGCAACAACAAAAACCTCAATTCATAATTATTAACTACAACATCATGCTAGCTTGGAAATTGGAATCTATAAGATCAATATATGGATCCATGAAAGTGGTCCAAATGAATTTTTTTGAGAGAAGAAAAAATGTATTATTATTCTCAATTACGCTGCAGTTTTTTTTTATTTGATAAGATATAGTCATAAAGAAGGGGTGAATAAACAAAATATCATTTCTATTTGATAAGATACGATCATAAAGAATTAGGGGTGTGAACAAACAAAATATCACAATCATAAATATATGATATATTTTGATCCCAAACTAGGGTCCACTCCGCACTTGACTATATATACCTAATGTTAATCGTTAGAGAAAAGTTATATATTTATTTCTCTTTATTATCTTTATCTACCCTTACCACATAGATATATAATAATTTAGACATGTCGATATAGATATAGACAAAATCAATAAAAACTTATTTAACTTCTTCCCAAGCTAGGGTGAACTATGCTAGCATGTAGGCATGGGCCTCCTTTTGTGTAACATATTCATCATTTCATAATATACAAGACACTTTTTCCACGGTTTCAATGAGAGATTAATGGTCATGTCAACTAGATTCCAACCACACTTTTTAATAGAAAACCCCTAAATATAAACCACCCATAATATAATATCATTCAAAATAGTACCCATTAAAAATTAGTCTAAATGTAAATCATATCACTAATTTTTGCATACAATTCTGTTGAAGATTACACACATCGAAAATATGAAGGGACATCACTCATACATGGGCTCCTCTTATCACCAATTGATTTTAAGATGAAACTACATGATGTCTAATATGGTACCAGAGTCCACGAAACTCAAACGGGTATTCGGTCCAAAAAAAGAAATTCGACCCAAGACGGTGAACCCAAGAATGCACCATTGAGGGAGCTTGTTGAGGATATCCCACATCGAAAAGATGAAGGGACCCCACTCATACATGATGACTCTTCTTATCGTCAATTGGTTTTAGGATGGAACCCCTCTAAATAAATATCATCCCTCTAATAAATTCAGATAAGATTTTGGTTATTTTTTTTAATTATTAAAATAACAATAATAAATAAAAATTAAATTAAATTATAAATTTCACCCAAATGATTTGGACAAAATTAGAATTTAATTGTTGTGGTTTCAAAAATTGGAATTTCGTTCCTATAGTTTCTTAAAATTCCAAAAATAGTTCATATCGTTAAAAGGACGCTAACGAATTTAGTAAGTGACAACTAGCTATCATGTGGCAATGAGGTAACCTTTTGTATTTAGTCATATGTGAGTTAAATATAATTTACAATTTACAATTTAATTCAGCTTATTTTGGAAATTGACAACTTTTATCCAAACAACTACTTTACCCACAAAGTCAACTAAATACATAATAAATATCACTTCATTAACACATGGATAGTTAATTGTCATGTAGTCAATGAAAACAGTGTTGGATATGAAAATAAAAAAAATTGAAAACAAAGTTGTATTTCATGTTTTCATATATTGTGTTTAGTAGAGATTTAGAAATTGGATCTCAATTTAACTAATTCTTCACGATGTGTTGGAATAAGATTTTTATAAACCATAAAACGAGATGTAGTTACCAACTAAATATTAAGTTGAATATAAACTATTATTAATTAATTTATGAATATAATATGTTATAAATTTTGTACAATTATCATTTTATAATATCATATAATCTATAATATATGATATTGTACCTATTTAAATTAAACACAAATGAATTGAGTTTATAACGTGAAATACTATATTTATTCTAGTTTTTATCATTTTAAATATAATTATGCATTTTAAAATTATACACTACAAAAAAAAATGTTAGTTTTCAGAATTTCCAACCGTTTAGATCATAAAATTCGAAAATAATTTTTAAAAACAAAATTGCATACTAAACCATATTCACTAAATCTGAAAACACAAAATAGAATCTGAATTGACTGTAAACAGACCCTAAATGTCACTTATTCTAAAAAAAATTATTTATGAGATCTTATGAAACTATAACGATGAAATTTTAACTTTTAAAATCAAAGAGACTAAATTCCAACTTTCTCCAAATCAATGATGAAAACATCGATATCGAGATTTTAATTTTATAGATATATCGTTTAAATATCGATATCGACAAATATTTTTATAAATCAATTTTTTTTTAAATAATATTTAAAATTCATAATTAAATTCTTTTTAGTTGAAAATTAAATATTATAAAGTATTGATAACTATATTCATATTAGGATGAGTAGTTGATAGTTTTTTAATATCTATATTGAATCCTCCAATTTACGAATATATAGAGGTGTTGGGAGTGCGACCAAAGTTCTACGGTGAAAAGAGGAGAAGATCATGAGTCTATAAGGATGAACAACATTTTTTATTAGTACGAGACCTTTTAGGTGGAATAAAAGCAAAGTCATAAGAATTATGCTTAAATGAACAATATCATACCAACAGATATGTGGAGGTCGGTTGTTCTGATTGTTGTTGTTATTCCTCTCAACGTCGAAATTTGTACTTTAACCTAAAAATAATAATAATAATAATGATATATTTGTGTGGTTGAACGCTCTTCACGCGTGCTTTGAGAATTACCTCCATTTTTCTATTATTCTTATTATTTATTATTCATTGTTTTTTTCTTTAGGGCATCGCCCACATGAATTTCCGACTGCATGCGAATATGGGCCAAACTCCAACTCAATTATATATATATATATATTCTTATCCTCTTTCCCATACTTCCCTTGCAATTTATAGCCACACACAACACACAACAATATGTTCTTTTCCTTTTCATGCCTCATCCTCAAAATTCTAAGTTTTTACATTATTTTGGTAACATTTAATATAGTATCAAAATAAAAGATTTGCCTACTTCAATCAACATAAAATATGTACCATCAACAACGCTGTTAAAATCATCAAATTCCTCCCCCTCATATATGTTGTGCAAAAAAAAAAAAAAAATCGTCAACTACATTAAGACATATACTAAGTTGAAGTTAAGGATTTGAATTCTCCACTATCCCAGATGTTGAATTAAAAAAAAATGGATCTCTATGCATAATATCATTTCCTTTATCAATTTAATATCAATAACGAAGGGTTAAAGTATGGGCTGGTTGCACAAATAGCAATCATGCCCAAACTAATTGCAAATTTAGAAAATTTTAAAATGTTTTGCAAATATGGCAAAAATATTCGTTTCTATCACTGATAGACTTTATCATATCACTGATAAACTTCTATCAATTATCACTGATAGACTATTATCACTGACAAAAATCTATAAAAAACTGAGGTGATCAGCGATAGACTCCTATCAGCCATAAGATAGAGCGATATAAATTGTCCTATCCGCAATTTCTTTTAAAAACATGCTATATTTTTAATTATTTTATTTTAAATTGACATCTGTTACAATTTTCCTTAAAGTATTGAAAGATGTTTAAATTTATCGTAATCCATCCACTTAAACTAACTTTTGGGTTATGTAGCAGAGAAATGAGTGGTTTTTTTGTGGTTTTTTTTTATTTATTGAATTGGTTTAATTAACAAGAAACTTTTACAAACCCTAAAACAAGAAGTTCTTTATAATAATTAAAAATCTCAGTGACTACTGAGTGAGCAAGCTTCTTATAACGGCGGCTTGGGCTGTGTCGGATGTGGCCAACAACTCCGACAGTCTCTCACTCAGATCCTCCACTTCTCTGTGTAGGCTTCGAATGTAGTTGCATGTCTCTTGCAATACCTTTGCTGCTGAAACCTAACATCAAATCAAATCAAATCAACTAATTTCCCACATTATGGGATCAGATCTACCTCAACACATTTACGTCAAAACCACCTTCAAACCCGAAAGCTTAAACCTAATTAAGAGTCTGTTTGGAATGACTTTCCAACCAGAACATAATATTCTTAACACGTAAGTACCTTATCAGAGTGTCTGTTGCGGATCTCGGGCAAGAGTTGTTGCAACTTGTGAACGAGATCTGTGATCTGCTCGTCGCTGATTCTTACACCACCTGATTGCCTCGAACGAGATCTGCCCGACATGATCTTATGATATAGTATGTGTGGGTTGTTCGCTAAGCTTAGCTTTAATTCACAGACTATAGAAGATTGGGATCAACAAAAAGTTGTATAGGGTTGTTGGAGGTTGATCCTTTGTAGGTTAGTTTTGAGAGAGAGAATGTGAAGAAGAAATGCATGGGGAAATAAAGCAGTGAGCTATGTGATCTATTTAAATAGAGTTTTCAGAGAAAGATGAATCTCTGGGAATGCTCCATTTTTGTTGTCTTTGTGTAGAAACCACAAGTGGACTCTCTCTCAACTTTGATGACTACCATGTGAATATGTTCAATTATAAAATATCATGTCTTTTTCTTTTTAAAACTAAATTATTAACAAATTCAACTATTTCTTAAATCTTATAACTTTACACCTATGTGAGTTTTTATGTCAGTTTACGCGCACCTTGACTAATCTTACGGGACAGATCGAAAATTCGTAGAATGACCATTAGACCAATCATTGATGGTTATCAATCTTTTCTATATAACTTTTAGAGTTTTCTTAAACTTAAAAAAATATCTAAACATATTTTTTAGCTTTTTAATTAAATCTTTGAACTAATTTAATTTTTGTGTCTAATAATAAATATGTTGGACCTATACGATATTTTTTTAAATTCATGCATCAATTAGAAACAAAATTGATTGTGTCTAATAGGTGAGAATAGGTCCATGAATTTTAATTTTTTTTTTAAAGATGATTAATGACTTATTGAAGACAAAAAAAAAAGAAAAAAAAAAAAAATTGTTATCACATATTTTTAAATTTTAATCATATATATTAGACCTATTTTTTTTTATATCAGTAAGTGTTTGGACAAGTTTATGTGCGCTTCAACTAATCTCGTGGAATAATAATCGTCGTCTATTAGACACAACCTTAAAATAAAATATTTATTTTATTTGACAACATATGAGGTGAATGAGTCGAACTTATGATCTCTTGAATCGAGGGTACATGTTCGATTTGGCAGATTCAAATTTTTAGAATACTCTAAAAGAAAAACTTGATTAAAAGGAAAAAAAAACTATATTTTATATGGGAGAATGGCACGTAATGAAATAGTTTAAAAAGATAATATATTTAATAGAGTGGATCCAGTCAAACAACTATTTCGCCACGTGTCATTCATTTAAAGACTGAAAAATTCTATACTCGATGTACTAGAAATTCTCCGATTTTATATAATATTTATAAAAGAAAAGAAATGGGCATACGTGGAGGAATCGGAACCCGAGGGAGTAATTAATGGGTTGACTAGTCAAAGTTGATCACTGCTTCCATGTTCGCCAGATTTACAACGTGCCACACCAATCATCTCCATACATACATTACATGCACCGACTTTTTCCCCACATCAAACTATTTAGGTTAAAAACTTCTAAAAAAAAATTAGGTTAAAAAATTCTAAAAAAATTAAGTATTCATTTTTATTATGAGTTTATAACACCAACGTGAGGTTGATGTATCTCATCCGTGCTCGTCATGGTTGAGAGTTTTGTCACGTTCGGAGGTTCTATTATTGTTCTTCCTTAGACTTTGTTTTCATATTTTTTTTTGTTTTGTTTTTTTATCTTTGTTGTAACTAGTTTGCTTCGGTATGTTTTAGTCTCGGACTGTGAAGCTTTTTACTATTAATAATATATCATCTTTGTCAAACAAAACACTTGATTAATTTTTCAATCTACATAAATAAAAAAATTATCTTTTGCATTATACTAAATCATTGCAATTTTTCAAATTTAAAGTATAAATTATTACCCATTAATTTCAATTAGTAATTATTATAAAAAAAAATGTACACTAACTAGATCGTTGCATGCAAACTAAAATTATGGCTAAATTATTACTTCCCTCAAAATTCAAGATAAAAAATTAATTATGTATAAAGAAGGGGTTTATAATTTTCATTAGAACTACGACGGTGTTTGAAGCACCAATTTAAAATTACTCAGTTCAGTTCGTGTTTGTTTGATAAATTGATTTTTACAAATCTATGTTCTAAGGCATCACTCACTTGTTGCACCACAAGGCTATTTTACGCGGAACGCATATCCACTACACCAAGTGGTTATTTGTTAATTTGGGCGGTAGTAATGCATTTAAACTTCTGCACAGATACATGATCAACCTCACTCTGGACTATCTAGACGATGTAAAAAAAATTTGGACGACAATAATGCATCTAAATTTTTGCACAGACAGAATCGAACCCCCACTCTAAACTATCTAGGTGATGCGTTTCACTTACTCGTTGCACGGTGATTGTTTGATCATTTTTTAAAATTAAAAATTTGAGCGGTAATAATGCATTTAAATTTCTACATAGATACATATCAAATCCACTCTAAACTATCTAGGTGATGCTCACCTATTCATTATACTAAATGGTTATTTGAATTTTTTTAAAATTTCTACGCAAACATGATCCAATAACATATTCATAATATTATTTAAACATAAAAAGAAGGAAAAAATAACACGGCAACCTTTTTACAGAAAAATCGGTTATATTATGTTATGAAAAAAAAAGTGGACGGTAGATCCTCACATTCGTGTCGTCAACCAGCCTACAAAAAAAATATTAAAAATAATACTACAAAAAGTACAAAAATGGGTTTAATACTATTTATGATTAGTTTTAAAAAAAAAATTAGGAATATTTTAGACAAATACTCTATTAAGTTAAGGGAAATTGTAGTAAATGACAATTTAAGACTTATTGTTTGCAAATATAGCATGTTTTTAAAAATTTTGCGGATATAGCAATTTCTATCGCTGATATCTTATGACTGATAGAAGTCTATCGCTGATCACCTCAACTTTTTATAGATTTTTGTCAGTGATAATAGTCTATCAGAGATAATAGTCTATCACTGATAGAAGTCTATCAGTGATATAATAAAGTCTATCAGTGATATAATAAAGTCTATCAGTGATAGAAACGAGTTTTTTTGCCATATTTGCAAAACATTTTAAAGTTTGCTAATTTTGCAATTAGTTTGGGCCTGATTGCTATTTGTGCAACCAGCCCTTAAGTTAATTATTATTATTTTTGTAAATTTCAATTAGCAGTTGTGATATTGACTAAGAGATTATGGGTTAAATTTTCGTTTTAATTAAATATCTTAAAAAAAAAAAATTAGAAAAACAAAAACTGAAATATGAAAATAAAGTCGATAGGAAATTTGGCCATGTTCATTGTTTAGGTAATATAGTTTCGTGATGAAAAAAAATTGAAACGGACCTAATGTATATGAACTATGAGTTAGAGATCTCAAGTTCGAATCTTCTTTTTTTCAGGTTTAAAAAAAATAAAAATAAAAATAATAATAATTATATTAAAAGGGAGACAAATATTTTAAATTCCAATGTATTCCACGTTTTGTATTTGAAATTTCGATGATATGTTTCAAAATGTGCTTTAACCTAAATATACCAATGATAATGTTACAATTTATTTAAGAATGATAAATCCTAATAATAAGGTTAAATTATGAGATTTCATAATTTTAACAATATTTGTTTTTTTTTTTGCAACTATATTTTAATTAATATGAGGATTTAACCTATGACTTTTTAGTCAAGAGCACAACCTTAATATCAATTGAGTTATGCTCGGTTTGACTAAACAACATTTGTTGGTATCAATATTTCGATAAAATAGAAATTTTAATATTTTATCTTGTCGTAATTATGTAAACATTTTTTTTTTTTTTTTTTTTTTTTTTTTTTTTTTTTTTTTTTTTTAACTAATAAAAGAAGGGCAATGTGGTTTATTGTATATTTAAAAGCCAAAATATAATTAAAATAAAATATCAATGTATAGTTTGATATTTTAACTAACTTCGAATATAGGTATTCCTGCCAAAATATTCAAGTGATTATATTGAAATTATGAATTACATTTGAGACACGTTTACTTTACTTCCCTCCAAACCTAATAAATTAAAGATAATTTTGATAATAAGTTCTACCTTTTTTTCTATTGAATTTGTTAATTGAAAACTTCAAACAACATGAATGCGAGAGTCTCACTTCCAAATTTGCAATCAGATTACATCTCTAAATTAGAGGTCCTCAATCAAATTACCATGACACATTACGACATTCACATACTTTTTTTTTTCTTCGTCTCTTCCATGTTTTGCCATTTCTATTTCTTCTTTGAAATCCTCAACTTCATTTTTTTTCTTTCCTATCTATTGAAATGAGTTTTTCTTGACATCTTTTCTACCTCATCTTCTTCATTTTTTTTTTCTCATTCTTGAAATGAGTTTGTCCTGAAATAATCTTCAGGGTTAGTTTTTTTCATTTTTTTTCCTCGATTTATCCGCAGGCTCTTCCCGTTCCTTCCCAAATTATTTATGTGAGTTGGTTTCGATTTGTAAGCTCTAAGTTCTTTTGTATCTGCAAAAGAGTAAGAATTCTCTAAATCACAAAGTTCAAAAAAAGAGTATACACAAAAATTTAAACAATTCAAATGAAACAATATATTATGGTAAACCTGCAAAATTTAATAGCTAGGAGGTAAACATTCCATAGATAGAACTTGCGTTTGAATCCGACTTCAACTAAACAAAATTAAAAATATAAATTGATTGTGATTGAAATCCCTATTATTACATTAATTTTCTTTACGGTTGCAAGTTAAATTACGTTTCGACCTAGCCGCTTTAAAACAAAATTTATAATTATGAATTTATAATATATACAAGTTGACTGCACAGAACATTTGCAGCTAAATAACATCAGAAAACTAATTTTTTATCTAAAAAAAAAGTTAAATAATAATTATTTTATTAAAAAAAAGAGAGATTTAAGATGACAGTGAAATCTTGTGGCAGAAAGATCTGATTTGGCTTGGCATTTGGAGAAATATTATTCTTCAATGTCACGTGCTTATGACTCCACGTCCTCTATTTTCGAATCCCAAGATATACTTCTACTTAAATTGCATTTTAAACTTCATATACATTTTAATTTTTTTTTTAAGTTTAATTATAATTTTTGTATTTTATTATTTTATTTTCTTTATAAAAAAACACGTTCTTTGTACTTTCACCCCAATACCATAATCAACTTCTTCTCCATGATATACATAATACTCGCGACAAATAACTATGTTTTGAGTGTTACAATTTTGTATCTGTACTCGGCCTTAACGCATTATGTATTATATCATCAAAAGAGTATCATATATAAACTTTCTAATGACTTAGATCTCTAATCTGTAATCTCTTTAAATTTGTAATACAACTGCTCTCTTTTATTAGTAGACTTAGCTGATACAATTGCTCTCTCTCCCTTTTGTTGCATTGTCATTGGAGGTAGAACCTTCATTTTGCCCTAATATACTCCTCCTTCAATTGTCAAACCAAATTTACAACTCTTAATATGCTTCTTCTTCCACGACCAACCAATTTTGCCCTATTTTAACTATATTATTCTTGACGGGTTTTTCTCTATTTTGTTTTGTTCCCTCTTGATAGACTTAAGGTTTTTATACTTGAAACATCTACATTTTCATTTTTTTTTTTTTCATATCATATAGGTATCAATCAACTTTTCGTTTATCGAACAACCACTTGGTGCAGTGGGTGAGCGCTCCGCCTAAGATAGCAGGGAGTGGGGGTTCGATTCTGCTCTAGGTGATTGATCCTGCACAGCCTTTAAAGGCAAATTTTTGCCAACAAGAGCATAGCTCAACGACATGATGTATCATGAGGTCCTAGGTTCAATCCCTCATCCCCCACCCTAACATGTGGGGGTTGATTGATCCTGCACCGTGATGAATGATTTAAAATATTTATATACCGCCTTTAAAGGTAAATTTTTGCCAACAAGAGCATAGCTCAACGACATGATGTATCATGAGGTCCTAGGTTCAATCCCCCATCCCCCACCCTAACATGTTGTCAAAAAAAAACTTTTCGTTTGATCTAGTTATATCGATGACAATTTTAAATATTCAGGAGTATTTTTAAAATTTAGCATGTATATTTAAAGATAATTTTTTTTTTTTTTTGCGAAGATATTTAATTAATACGAGGGGAGGATCCAACTCAAAATTAATTCATATATATTTTACATCATATATATATATTTTTTTTTTGATAAATATTATTATTATTATTATTTTTTTTTTGCAATAATTATTAATTACCACATAATTGAAAACGAACACGAGGACTCTATAATTGAAAAGAGTCGAAGTTTAGATATGCATATGCTATTATTTTATACATAAATATTGCGTAATAATGAATCTGAGAAAATTCAATAAATATATATTGAAAATAAATTGGATGTATATATTTAAAGTGATAAATCTACAAAATTATGAGTTAACATAATATATAAATAATATATTATACTTCTTCAAATTCAAATTGTAACAGATGCGAATTTATAGGAAAATAATTAAAAATATAGCACTCTTTTGAAAATTTTGCGGATATAGTAATTTTCATCCCTATAGTATGGTCTATAGCTGATCTCTATCGTTGATAGACTCAAATTTTTATAGAATTTTGTCAGTGATAGAAGTCTATCCGTGATAATCATATATCAACGATAGAGTCTACCGGTGATAGCCACTGATTTTTTTATCATATTTACAAAATATTTTAAATTTTGCTAAATTTGTAATTATTTTGGACTTGATTACTGTTTGTGTCAGTCTTAAATGTAAAGTATATTTTAAATAAACATATACAAAATTAAAATGAGTGGCAACATCTAAATATAAATATCAACTTTAAAGTTTTAAATATAATTCAACTGATTTGACATTAGTAGCTTTATTTTAGGTTGTAACGATGTGATGAGGTTTGACATTAGTAGCTTTATTTTAAGTTGTAATTTCATTCTACTATTTGAAATATATTAATAATTAATATGTATAAATTAATAGTTAACAAATTCAATTGTTTGATCTAACCTCAATTATAATTATTGTCTTATTGCGAAAAGTCTGTCATATCAATAGGTCTTTTGAATCTCTTTAACTTTAGAAATTGGGGCATCCAGCCAATCTAGCTGGAGCTTTTATTAGAGTCTTCAATCTACTCAATAATGTTGTAGAAAATAAGTTAAATTTGAAGATTATCATAAATAACATTAAATCAATTTCTTGGGCTCATTCGGTTAAGAAATTAACCTTCAACTAAGAGATTAGATGTACGAATCTCTCACACCACATATTCATGTTGTTTTGTGTTACTGTTGAATTAAATAACAAAAAAACAAATAAGTCCAAAAGAAAGATCGACACAGATTTACGTTGTTTACTAACGTCGTGTTAGTTACGTTCACGGGTATAAAAAAGAGAATAATATTATTACAAATAGGGGAGAATTATAAATGACAGATTAGAAGCGGTTGAAGTCATTAGAATGTTTATATATATGACATCATTCTAACTTAATACAAAATAAGTTAAAGTCCAAAACGAATAAATAAAATGTAGGGGCCATATCAATTTCAGATTCAACGCATTCTAACATTTTGCATCAATATTAATTCTGACCAATATTAATTTATTAAGTTAAAGAATAAAAATGGAGTAATAAGAAAAAGCAGCGTGTACATGAGTCACGAACAGCCAGAAAACCCATTTTTAATTAGTTTTAAAAAATGACATGCCATTTTTCTAATTAAAAAAATAAATAAAAAATACTGGAGGAAAGATATGGAGAGGGATCTTATTAATTAACATGGAAATTAGGTACTGATTTGGAGATTATTTTAAGCATTATAATTTATCCACTCCTCTGCCAACGTGGAGATTTTATTTATTTATTTATTATTTTTGTTTCTTTTTTACATGTTTCGAACCTGGAGATGTTAGGTAAGAGATAACGTTCTCGTTTTTTATTTTTTTGTTTTTTTGAGAACTAGAAACACTAATATGTTTGATAAGTATTCTTATTTCTTATTTCTTGTTTCTTGAAAAAAAAAAAAAGAAACAAAACCTTATTTGATAACGTTTTTTGTTTTTTATTTTTAGAAAAAATCTGATTTGATATTATTTTTATTTTTATTTTTTTACTTTTACTTTTTTTATAGTTTATATAGAATTTCGTATTCATAATATAAAAAAAAAAATTATAACATGCATTAATGTTGACTTTTTAGTCCTTAATCTTAAATTAATTAATGTTTTAATAATAACAAACTTAATTTTATTTACTAACAATTTTGGTGTTTTAAAGTGTCCAAACATCGAACTCGAAACAGATTCCAACCCCTTTCGAATTACTCAAATCAGAGTTCAAACGAAGAAGTTACGACTAAAACAAAATTTATCTAGAAATTCTATGCGGTAGATGGTGGGGCAAAACGGATCAATCAGGTGGTGACACGTGGCTACTTCATTGCTGGAGATGAATCAAACCATACACGTGTTGCGGGTTGAATTAAATTAAAAAAAAATAAAATCTAACTGTTATTTTTTTTAATATTTTATTATTATTTTTCCAGCTCATCCAGAGGCGACACGTGGTATGATTTTTCCAATCTTGAAGTTCTTGTTATTAATTTCTCATCCAATTTGAGGGGTTCTTATTTGTATGAATTTCTGGTTTAAATTGTTTGTTAGTAAAAAATATATTAATTTGTTAAATTGTGCCCACTTACCAAAAAGTTTTATAAACGTTCATGAAACTCTATTCTCCTCCTAAGGTTGTCATACCGATCCAGCAATTGGTATCAGAGCTAGAAACTCTTCTACTTAAAATTATTTTTCAAATATTATTTTGATACTTAGGGTATCTTGGTAATATTTTGAAAATTTATTTGAAAAGCTTAATTGCTAGAGTTATGACAACTTTAGATTTTCTTGAAAATCATTATATTGATAGACCTCCATTCTTTGATGGTATAAAGTATGATCTTTGAAAAAAATAGAATGAAAACATTTATGCTTGCTATGAATTTTAACATTTTGTATGTTTGCGAGCATGATTTTTCTAAATTGCAATTGAATAACGAGTTGCTCACTTTTAATGTCAAAGCCTTAAATATCATATATTGTGCATTAGAGAGAAAAATATGGATAAAATTTTACATCTTGATTATGCATATGATGTTTGAAATTTTCTTGACAATGTAATGTTGAAAATTCTCCTTGTACTACCAACGATTTATTTGATGTGATTGATAATTACAATCATCAAAATCAAGAAAAAATTCATGAAGTGGAAAAAGTAAAATGTGATGAATCTCTCTCGTGTATGATGGCTCATTTTTTTTTTTTTTTGACAACATGTTGGGGTGGGGGAACTGAACCTAGGACCTCATGGTCACTAGGCGATACATCATGCCGTTGAGCTATGCTCTTGTTGGCTATTTGATGGCTCATTCCGATGAGAAAAGTAATGAAGATGAGGTAAATCATAAATCTCTTTCTTGTGATGAATTATTTGATGCATTTGAAAGTATGCAATTTGATCTTGAGAAAGTTAGCTCTAAATTAAATATATCAAACTATCAAAGAAATACAAAGTTTTTATCCCTGAAGAGTAAATCTTTGATAGATGAAAATAATTGTTTGAAAAATAGAGCTACTACTAATGTGTTGCATATTGATGATTGTTGTGATGAAAAAAATGCATTAAATGATAGAATTGTTTTACTTGAAAAAGAGAATGATGATCTCAAGTCTTTATCTTGTGAATTGAAAATTGAAGTGCATAATTTGAAAAATAAAAATAAGAAAATTGAATTTTTTTCTTTGGAATTAAATGATGAAATTGCAAAACTAAAATTATTGATTTGGAAAAAGAGAAATATTCTTTTGTTGTTTAATTTAAATTCTTTGAGAATGAGATTGCTTGCTCAAGGAAGAATGAGCATGATGTTGTGCAAAATGATGAAATGAATGTCTCTGATAATAAGCATGCTTGTGATTGTAATGAGAAAAATGCATTGCTTGATAAAATTAAATTTCTTGAGTATGATAGTTGTGAAAATGATAATTTGATTAATATACTCAATGAAAATGAATTAAATGCTTTGCATGAGCTTGATAAGGCTAAAGAGGTTATTAAAAAGTTGACAATACGTGCTCAAAAGTCAGACAAAATAATTGAAGTATGCAAACCTTACGGTGATAAAAGGGGATTAGACTATGTGGATGAAAATTCATCATCTAGATCTAAGACTACATTTGTTAAAGCTACTAATTGAAAAATCAAAGCTCGTGCGTAAACATTGCCATGCTAAGACTCATTGCATGAATAGTACTAGATTTGTAACTAGACATGACAAGGCTAAAAATATGCATATAAAATTAAATTTTGTGCCTACATGTTATTTTTGTGGAGTTAAATGTCATAAAGAATTTTTTTGAGAAAAAAATTGTGCAAAATCAATTTGTTAAAAAGAAATTCTGATCTGATGTTACTTGTTATTCATGTGACAAAATTGGTCATACATCTAATACTTGTTATTTTCCAAAAGTGGACGTTAGTAATGTTGGACCTAGTTTGAGATGGGTTCCAAAAGTTTTTGCCCACTAATAATGAAGGACTCGAGAAATGGGTACCAAAATCTTTTGATTCTTTTGATTGAACTTTCTTTGTAGGTAAAATTTCAAAGAGTTAGTGGTTGCTTGTAATTCAAAATAGAAAATTCATTTCAATTGAGCAATTACAAAAAAAAAAAAAAAATACCTTGCTTGAATTCAAGAAAGGAAAATAGCCTATTTGGTAATTTTTATTTTTGGATTTATGGAGATAATTATTCTATTGACATCTTTCTGTATGAAAGTTATATTCTCTTGAATTGATTTGGAAGGTTTGTGATTAATCTCTGGAATTTAATTGATTATTAGATTAAATGACAATGGGTAAATGGAGAATTTCTTGACATTTATGTCTATGATTGATTCTTTTCTGAATTATTGGATTATATGCTTTTAAAGAGTATTATCATCAATCATTCAAAAAAAAAAAAAAAAAAAAAAAAAACATTATGATCAATAACTTCTTGAAATTCATCCTTAATCCTCATTGTCATGTTATTTTTGAAGTGTTAATAAATAAATTATTAGCATTACATATGTCAATTTTAAACTAATCATATTGATTACAAGTTTAGTCCCTAAACTTTCAGATTTTTGTTTATTTGGTCCTTGAACTTTAAAAAATATTTAATAGGTCCATGAACTTTGAATCTTTGATCTAATAGGTTTATGACCTTTCAATTTCATGTCTATTAGGTTTATGATATATTAAAAAAAATTAAAAATTAATTGTTCTACTAAATATAAAAAATTTCTGTGCTTTTAATTTTGTGTCTAGTATTCCTGAATTAAAAAAAATTGATTAATATGTCAATGATCTTTTACACAAAATTGAAAATCGATAGATGTTTTTTTAAAAAAAAAAACTATGTTAAGCAATTAAATTAAATAATTAAGCACTAATATTGTCAATAATTCATCACTAATAATTTTCACTCTAATGTTGGAATTTCAACATGTGTATAAGAGACGTATTAGATAAAGTTTAAGATTTTTTTTTTGACATTGATAAAAACAAGGCTTTCGCCAAACCGAGCATAGTTCAATTGGTATAAGGTTGTGCCCGTGACTATGAGGTCATGGGTTCAATCCTTGCTTTAATTAAAATATCGTTGCAAAAAAAAAAAAACAAGGCTTTCATTTTCTAATAAAATTAATTTTGGCTATGAAGATGAGAAAATTTTGTATGAATTAACCTGATAGTGTTTACATACATATGCATGAGAAGCAATGTTTATTAATTATTACAAAATTAAAGCCATCGCCATTGTCGCCTTTCATTAAACTCGAGTTCGGAAATTAAAATTAATGAAGGAATCAAAATCAAACAAGACCAGCTGGGTATGTTCTGGTGTTGGCCTGATTTGGTCATGGTTCAAATTCCATCCCATTCCTACTTCTAGGGCTTTCTCCGACTTCTTCACCCTCTTCGCTAGTAAACATTCAGAAATATGCTAAAGGAATGGTAGAATGCTCTATTTCTTTGTATATATTTCAAAGGGTCTAATGCCCTATTTATACAGAGATACCCCAAATTAGGGCACACAAGAATTGTGAGGAAAAGCAGAATAATGAATGAAAAAACAATATTACAGCTGTCACCAACCTATTGAATAAAGACAAAAGGAAAGAATATTTTCTCAACAAAATTTGTTAGGAAATTCATTGGGAGAACATTCTAGATTTTGATGACGTGGTGGAGCTGAGATTTGTATTATTGTCCTTAGCATTACCTTCTGTATTCTTTTCTCTAATATTCCCACTCAAGCGAGAGGGTAGTTCTATTACTCCGAGCTTGGAGCGTAGATAAAAGAACTGAGAATGAGTAAGTGGTTTAGTGAGGCAATCAACCAGTTGATTAGCAGAAGACACATACCTTACTTCTAAAGAACCATTGAGCACTTGATCTCGAACAAAGTGAACGTCTATCTCGATGTGTTTTGTGCGTGCATGAAAGACTGGATTAGCAGCGAGAGCCCCAACACTGAGATTATCACACCATAGCACGGGTTTGGATGATGTTTTAATACCAATTTCAGATAGTAACTGAGTGAGCCACTTGATCTCGGCGGAGGCATGTGCAAGGGCACGATATTCAGACTCTGTACTTGAGCGAGCAACATCAGTCTGTTTCTTGGATGACCACGATACAAGGTTGCCACCAACAAACACACAGTACGCAGCAATGGATTTTCGGTCATCCACATTGGATGCTCAGTCAACATCGGAGAAGGCAGAAATGCACAGAAAATCACTGGGTTGTATTAATAAGCCAAGATGCTTAGTGCCACTGATATATCTAAGGACTTTTTTTTACTGCCTGCCAATGAATATCCGTAGGGGTTGAAGGAACTGACTTAGATGATTGACGATATAAGAAATGTATGGCCGTGTATGTGTGAGATATTGTAGAGCTAGACAAAGGGATCATCTAGAGGTGTGCCATCAGTGAGAGACAAATGCTTGCCCACAATACAAGAAGAAGGGGCAGATTTGAGGTCAGAGAGTTGTAGTTTATGTAGAAGGTCATCAACATATTTGGACTGGTTGATAATAAGCTCAGACTCCAAATAATGAACTTTTACTCCTAGAACGTAGCTGAGAGTGCCAAAGTCTTTGAGTGCAAATTTTGTATCCAAGGTACGAATCATGCGATTAATTCATGGAGCTATTATTTCCCGTTATCACAACATCATCGACATACAATAGCAGCAAGATAATGGAGAGGCCATATTTGAAAATGAATAGTGAGGAGTCAGACCTGGAGTTGATGAATCCTCATGAGAGTAAAGTTGCTTTCAGAGTGTTGTTCCATGCGCGAGGGCTTGTTTCAGCCCATAAATAGTTTTGTCAAGCTTGCATACATAATTTGGATTTGTTGAGTCAATGTAGCCAGGTGGTTGATTTATATAGACATCCTCCTCAAGTCGGCCATTAAGAAATGCGTTGTTAAAATCGAGTTGGCGAAGCACCCAACCCTTCGTTACTGCAATACTGAGAACAACTCGTATCGTAGAGGTCTTCACCACTGGGCTGAACGTCTCAAAGAAATCAATGCCTGGGCTTTGATGGAACCCCTTGGCGACAAGGCAAGCTTTGTATCGTTGGATAGTGCCATCAACATTTCTCTTAATTCGAAATATCCATTTGTTTCCAACAATATTCATGGTAGAAGATGGTGGGACTAAGTGCCATGTTTTGTTTTTGCTTAAGGTCGAGTATTCAAGATCCATGGCATTTTTTCACTGTGGTGTAGCAAGAGCCTCTTTAATGCGTGTAGGTTCGGTTCTAGACCAGTCAGTTGAGGTTTGGGATAGCCAAATTTTTGGCTTAAATATTCCGGACTTCCCTTGGGTGACCATGGGGTGAGATGGTTTGGGAGCTTTGTCAATATCTGATGAGGGAGGTGGGTTGAAGAGGAGTTTTCTGGAGATGAATGAGAGGTTAATTGTGATGGAGATGGAAGAGAAATGAGATTCAGCTCGTTGACGGGAGATAATGTGGACGTTGGAGGCTGTCTTGGGGAGCATGGGGAAGTGGAGAGAGGTGTGGTCAAGTCTGATTGTTGATGGATGGAGGTAGGACAGTAGGTGGGGCTATTCATATTGGATTGTGGCGATGGGAAAGTTGGAGTGTTGGATGGTACAAAATATTCAGATGAAGATGAGACTTGAGATGAAGATAAGGTAGGGTCAAAGGTAGACATGAGTGGTAGATGAAGATAAGGTAGAGTCAAAGGTAGAAATGAGTGGTAATATATTGGATAATATATTGGGCTGGGCTGGTTGGGAGGGTGCTGAAATGAGTTTATTTTTTGAGCAAAAGTCAGTAGCAAATGGGAAATCTCCCTCATTAAACCGAACATGCTTGGAAATAAATACCCGACCAGAAGCATTTAAGCACCAATACCCTTTGTGTGATGTACTTGGGCCAAGATAAACACACTTTTCAGTGTGAAATTGGGACTTATGAGACTGATATGGGCGTAAATATGGGAAGCAAGCACAGCCAAATGTTTTGATATTTGCATAATCAAGTTTCTTTAGATGTAAAAGTTCCATAGGAGTTTTAGCTTCAATGACTGAAGAGGGAAGACCATTGATGAGTGATGCACTGGTGAGAAAGGCATCCCACCAAAAATTCAAGGGCATTGATGCTTGAGCTAACAGAGTGAGCCCGATTTCTACCACATGTCGATGTTTGCGTTCAGCTCGCCCATTTTGGGCTGAGGTATACGGATAGGAATATCGTGAGACTATGCCTAGTTGACTGCATAAGCGATGTATTTTGACAAACTCACCACCGTTATATGACTGAAACGCATTAACCTCTTTATTAAACTGAGTTCTAATTACTTAGAGGATATGTTGAAATGCAGCACATGCATCACTCTTTTGTTTAAGAGGATAAAGCCATATATACCGACTGAAATCATCAAGAAATAAGATATAGTAGCGGAAGCCTTCACTTGACTGGATCGAAGCAGGGCCCCATAAACCAGAATGCATAAGTTCAAAAGGAGCAGAAGCACGAGATATAGAATCAGGAAATGGTAGAGAGTGAGCTTTACCCAATTGACAGGATTCACAAAATTCGACTTTTTCATTAGATCGACTGGAAAAATTACAACTCTTAAGAACTGATTCTAAAATTTTGGTAGATTGATGACCAAGACGTTTATGCCAAATGGTCTTGGTCACTAATACATTAGCACTAGGAGAGACAGTAGATAAAAGAATAGCCGATGTAGACTTATTTTTGTGCAACGACTGCTGATTACCACGAACCACGGACTTGGAGACATCAATTGACTTCACCACAGCATTCTCCAACCTGTAGAGACCATCTCTAAGAACTCCTTTCAGTAAGCTGCGCCCCGTACCCTTGTCCTTTATAAGACAGTAGTCACCATGAAATTCAATAAAAACAGAGTTGTCTTGAGCAAGTTTAGATACACTTAGCAGATTTTTTGCAATTTCAGGCACACATAACATATTCTCAAGACTAAGAAGACTAACTCCATCAGTTAGACATGAATTTCCTACATATGAAATCAATATTTGTTCACCATTACCTACTCTAATAAGTGTATTACCTCCATACTCAGTAGGGTTAGCCAGGTTGTTATAGTCAGCAGTGACAAAGTTGGATGCTCCACTGTCTACATACCAGCTTGCATCAGTAGCTATTTCAGAGTTAGAGCCATGCCCAAAGATCTGTTGATTGGCGAGGAAGGCAGTAGGTGGTGGAGGAGGAACACCAGGATTGTTACCATTGGGGTGATTACCATGATGGCCATTCTGAGGGTAGTTGTTTCCTCGATTTACATTGGAAATGTAATCTTTGTTGAATCTGTGATAACAAACAGAAGCATTGTGACCTATTTTTCCACATACCTGACAGATTGGGCGATTGTTGGAATTTCCAAAACCTCTTCCTCGATTTTTATTATTGTTGTTCCTCTGCCCACTTGTAACATTGTGGTCATTGTTGAAGTTAGAGCTTCCATTACCTTTGTTCTGATTTGGAATCCACTGATTGGGACCACTTCTATTGTTTGCCATATTGACAGAGGCATTGTGGCCGAAGGCCACTGTAGTTTTGTGGGTATTCTGGAACTCAAGGCGTTTCTCAAATACGAGCAACTCAGCTTGGAGTTGAGACCATGAGACATCAGCCCTTTGAAGTGTAGCAACTATCGGATTGAATTCTTCATCCAGGCCAAGAAGAACCTGAGACACGAGAGATCTTGTTGAGACTGAACTGTCAGCTTGACCAAGATTATCAGCATGACATTTCACAGATCTTAAATAATCAGCCATTTTTAAGTTACCTTTGATAGATTGCTGAAACGTTTGTCTGAGAAAATCTTCTTCAGCTCGTGATTGAACACCAAACAATTCTTGAATTGCTCTCCAAAAGGTCTTTGGAATTGTCATATCTCATTACTTGGGTTGCCACACCTCTGGAGACATCGAGTTGTAGAGTCAACCCAACAACAGTTGATCTACGACTTGCCATGACTCATATTGAGGATTCAACGTTCCTTTTGTCGTCGAGCTGGATGCTCCACTTGACGCTACTTCAGATCGTGAGGCGTCTGGGTAAGGTTTCATTCGCAATGGCCTCTTCAGCTGTAGGCTGGACCATCATTGGAGGGCAGAGCTTCGTTCCTAGCAGGTGTCCTTCGAGAGCTTGTAGCTTCGGAGGATGGGTAGAGCTAAGTTTTTCCACAACAGAAAGTTTCACTACAACAAATATCACATACCACAGCGTCAGAAAACCGCTATCGTAGGCTTTCCATAGCGTTTTTTGAAACGCTGTCATAGCCCCCGTTATTGAAAGTCCTTGACTTTTCATAGCGGTTTTTCAGTGTTGTGGAAACCGCTATAGATAATTCAGTTTCGATCACAAATATTTTCCGCTATGAAAACTTTTTATAGCGGTATTAGGAAACGCTATTATAGACTTTTTAATAACGTTAAAACCACGTTATGGAAAGTTTTTATAGCGGTGTAATGAACCGCTATTATAGCGTTTTAATAACGTTTTTAATAACATCAGAAAACCGCTATCGTAGGCTTTCCATAACATTTTTTGAAACGCGATCATAGCTCCTGTTATTGAAAGTCTTGACTTTTCATAGCTGTTTTTCAGTGCTACGAAAACCGCTATAGAGAACTCAGTTTCGATAACAATTATTTACCGCTATGAAAACTTTTTATAGCAATATTAAAAAACACTATTATAGACTTTTTAATAAGGTTAAAACCATATTATGAAAAGTTTTTATAGCGGTGTAATGAAAGCGTTTTTAAGCACGTTGCGGTACCCTCTATTATCGAAAGTTATTGACTTTCCATAGCAATATTTAACACTATAGATACTTTTAATAGTGTTTTGTGTAGTTTGAATAATTATAAAAAATCCTTGTTTTATTTCTAAATAGTTATGAACAATCTTTTTCACAATAGTCGATGCTATGATTGAACTTTAATAGCGTTTTTTATAATAGCTAAAAATGTTATAACAACCACTATAAACATCAATTTCAATTCTCAATTCATCTAAAATATTATAAAGGTAAACACATAATATTGAAGTATAGTTGAAATTAAAGTTACTCATCCAAAAGTTACTAATCAAAAAAATTGTTCCAACTAAGTTTTACACATTTGAAGATATGCAAATTCATAATATCCAAGTACAATGAATCATATATAATCCCAAAAAAGTTAATATAATAAAAAATAAGTGAGCGTTTCAAAATAGTGTGTGAGACGGATTTGATATTCTCCCATACATTGCAACTGGGATGATGCCTTTCATTCACCTAATAAAAAATAAGAACAAAAACAAAATATATCATTTAAATCATGATGATTTAACTCTAATAATACATTAACCAACAAACCAAAGTAAACATGCTAAAATATTTTGACTTTATCAATCGGCCATGCAATTGTGATACCCAAGGCACCATCAACGGTCTCTTGCTTGCTTGGACGAAAGGCGAAGAACAACCTAACAATGGAAAAAATTAGAGAGCTTCTGAATGATTGAAATCAAATGGGGAGGGGAAGATTAACTACAAATTGAGTATGTTTCTTATAAGCTCAAAATTGAGTCCAAAAAATGACAAGTTAGCCAAACATTTAAACTAAAAAAAAAAAACACAACGTTTTGAAATAATAACATAAGCATTTGAAGCAAACTTAAAAAAAATATTGTTCGCACATTACCAAATGGTAATATAATTATAATGGAGAATCCATAAAAACATCTAAGCTACATATAAGTACTTAAGGAGAAAGTGGAATAATCATACGCATTACCATAGGCAAACTTTTTAAAAAAAAAGTATACTTAAATGTATATTCCGAACATAAATCCGTCCTTGTCACACCAGTCCGAATTGTCCCTCGAATCGGAGAGGACATTGTCCGGTTTGCGAAAACGAAGGAATGAGGCGAAGGGTTCCGTAATGTGAAAATCGTGAAAACGAGCGAGGGGGAAAACTCATTATTTTTAATAGCGGGAATTAATCTATGCTATAATTACCCGCAATTGAAACTCATTTTTGTTGTAGCGTTTCCTCGATCTAATTTGATCCTAGTGACTTGATTTAGTAGAATGCTCTATTAATACCAAGTAAAGATTCAGAAATATGCTAAAGGAATGGTAGATTGCTCTATTTCTTTGTATATATTCTAAGGGGTATAATGCCCTATTTATACAGAGATACCTCAAATTAGGGCACACAAGAATTGTGAGGAAAAACAGAATAAAGAATGAAAAAACAATATTATAGTTGTCACCAACCTATTGAATAAAGACAAAAGGAAAGAATATTTTCTCAACAGAATTTGTTAGAAAATTCATTGGGAGAACATTCTAGATTTTGATGACGTGGTGGAGCTGAGATTTGTATTACTGTCCTTAGCATTAACTTCTGTATTCTTTTCTCTAATATCGCTCTCACCTTCTTCATTCTATCGACACTTCTTGACGTTCACTGATCTTTGACCCCGACTCCTGCTCTCGCAATGGTGACAGTAAGACGGCGATGAGAGAAGAGAAGGAGGGCGGTGGCCGGCGAGGAAGAAGACAAATTGTCGTGACAAGGTGTTTAGGAGGTAAAAAAGAAGGTGGAAAAGAGAGAGAAAATGAGAGAGAATAAACCACCTTAGCAACAACAATAATATTAATTTAATAGATTTTTCAACTCAATCATATACAACTTAACCTCCAAATTACTTTTAGTTAGTTTACTATTTTAGAACGATTTACCAAAAGACAAAAAATTTCATTTTGAAACCATAAGTCTAAACCTCAAACCTCAAACACAAAAAATGTATTTTGTCATTGTTTTTATAATGTATTATATGATTATTTCTCAATTGTTTATAGTCTATTCATTATTTATACAATTGAAAAGAAAACTAATTTATAGTGTATATCGAATATTTATACAATAATTTAAAAGAGATTGATTTATAATCTATCTAAAAATATTGTTGTAAATTTTTGGTTAAATTTATTCTAATGGTATGATTTTAAACAAATTTCAAAGTCTAGAAACATAATAGAAAACTGGTTAATTTAGCTCTTTTTCTGCTGGTGGTGGGTTCTGGTTTTAAAAAAAAAACCACATTTGAAAGATTCATACATCCAATTGGAGCTCACTTTGAACCCTAATTTATCCATATAATTACCAAAACAATGAAAAAAAAACAAAAATTGATGATGGAAACTCCACACCAACCATCAACAACATTACTTTACTTATATGTTGCTTCATTCAAAATATATATTAGCTGATTTCTTGTCACAATCCCCAACCAAAATCTCACCTATTTCCTTTCTCTCTTCCACTCTAAGTTATGCAAAAAAAATAAAATAAAAACCTAATTGAATCACAAACCCTTTTAGTTTCCATTTCCAAATCCCAAACCCCTTCATTTCTCAACAAAAATGAGGCCTAAAACACATCCCATTCATCAATTTCTCAACCTCAAAACCCTTCTTTTAGCTCTTTTTCTTTTATTTTTCATCATCTTCCTCTTGAAATCCAACATCTTTGACTCTCCCACACAAAACCCATCTCCAAAGTTGCAATCTTTTTCACAAAATTGCTCCCCATCATCTTGCAACAAAATCCCTCGCTCATTATCCCACGCCCTCATCCACTACTCCACCTCCTCCATAACCCCACAACAAACCTTCAAAGAAATCACCGTCTCCGCCACCGTCCTCGCCGCGCGATCCCCGTGCAACTTCCTAGTCTTCGGCCTCGGTCACGACAGTCTCATGTGGGCCACCTTAAACCATGGCGGCCGGACATTATTCCTAGAAGAAGACGAATCATGGATCCAACAAATACGTCGTCGTTTCCCAATGCTCGAATCTCGACATGTCAGCTACGATAGCAAGGTCAACCAGGCCAACAGTTTGATGGACGTCGGAAAGGCGGCGGAGTGTACGGAGGTTGGCGACCCGAAATACTCGGTGTGTCAGCTGGCATTGAAGGGGCTGCCGGAGGAAGTTTACGAGGTGAAGTGGGATTTGATTATGGTCGACGCGCCGACGGGGTACTACGAGGACGCGCCGGGGAGGATGACGGCGATATACACGGCGGGGATGATGGCGAGGAATAGGGAGGAAGGGGGAGTTACGGATGTGTTTGTTCATGATGTGAATAGGGAAGTGGAAGATAGGTTTTCTATGGAGTTTTTGTGTGAAGGTTATATGATGAAGCAAGAAGGGAGGTTGAGACATTTTACAATTCCTTCTCATAGGGATGATTTAGACAAACCTTTTTGCCCATTCTAATCCCTTTGAAATGAGTTTCGTAAGAGTCGTTGGATGTACGAGAGAAATTTTGAAATTGTATTTCGACATTGGTAATTATTATTACAAATTTGTGACTTATTTGAATAATTTGAACTAAAGATGTTTTTGCATGTGGTTGGATGTGATGGAAGTCTTTTTGGAGGGTGATTTAATTTTTGGTATCATTATTTTTATTGAATTGGATATATGGGTAATAAAGTTTAAGTATACTTCTCAATTTTTTTTTTTTTTTTTTAAGAGGTAGCGGTTGTTTTTGAAATAAATTAAAAAAATAAGATTGTTTTAAAATAATTTTGAAATAAAAAGTATCATTAAATTTTGTTGGCTTTCGTGAGTTTTTTATATTTAATTATCTCACTAAAAAAAAATTATATTTATGAACAAATTAAATGATTTTAGAATATAGACAAATATAAATTACATATTGTTTAAGTGTAAAAATATTAAAAAAAATAAAAATTGTTTCATTAATTTATTGTTTTAATATTGTTGTTGTTTTTTTTTTACCTTTAAATATGTTTACTTATTCTTGATTTTTTTTTTATTCTTAAAATTACTGATTTTTTATGGATTATATATATTAGTAGATAATTAGATATAAAGCTATAAACAATTATTAGAAGTTTATTTATAATTTTGTTTTGATTTATTTATTTCTTTCATTGTTATTTTAAATTTTAAATTTTTAATTGATTAGTTGAAAATAAATGATAATAATGTGTAGATTATAAAAAAAAAATTAAGAATGAAAAAAATAAAATTATATTGTTAAAAAATTTGTAAAAAAAAAAAAAATATTTATGGATAGGGTAAATAATTTTAGAATATAGATAAATATAAATACATATTTCTTAAATATAAAAATAATATAAAAGCAAAAGTGAAGAATAAAAATGAAAAAAAAAAAAAAATAGAGGGCATTAAAAAGCGAAAAAATATAAGAAAAAAAAAATTAAAAATTAATTTTTGAGGTGACATGTGACTCCAAACGATTGAGACACATATTCGGCACCCAATTCGTGAGTGCGCGCACTCGCTGATACAATCAAAAATTTTGAAATTGTTTTAAAACAAATTAATTTTTCTAATTTATTTCACAAACAACTCTTCCCTCCTAAAATAAATAAATATAGATGAGCTAGTTATGCTCCAAATTAAAGTATTTTATCATTATGTCCAATAGGAGATAATTCATTTTCTTACTCTCTACTTTTGTTAGGTTTCTTTTCTTTTTTTTTTTTTTTTGGTGGGTCTCAAAAATAGATGGATGAGACTTGAAAACTTGAATATTGGGTTATAAATTATAAGCTTGTTTGCTTTAGCTTGGGTTCAAATAAATTCAATATTTATGATTTGGATTGTTTTGTGGGGTTTTCCCAAATTTAATTAAGATGGCTGTTTTGAATTAAAAATATATCTTTTTAATGGATTTACATTTTTACTATTTTTTAACCAAATAAATAATTATCTAAACCAACCACTTTGACCCTATTATGCATAATTTTGTCTTAAAATATCATATTTAGGAAATTATAACAGATGTCAATTTAAAATAAAATAATTAAAAATATAGCATGTTTTTAAAAAATTTGCAGATATGTCAATTTCTATCGCTGATATCTTATGGCTGATAGAAGTCTATCGCTGATCACCTCAGTTTTTTATAGATTTTTGTCCGTGATAATAGTCCATCACTGATAGAAGTCTATCAGTGATAGAAACAAATTTTTTTGTCATATTTGCAAAACATTTTAAAGTTTGCTAAATTTGCAATTAGTTTGGGCCTCATTGCTATTTGTGCAACCAACCCTATATTTAAATCTACACCCCCAACATTTTAAAATCTAAAATACAAACTCAATACAACACCGACTTGAAGTACGACTTTCAAGATTTCTTTGGGCAAGATTTGAGTGTAGCTATATCTATCGTTTTTAGCTTATCACCTCAACTACATGTACAACAGAAAAAATTCAAAAATATTTATTTAAAAAAAACAAACAAGCAAATGACTTGTGGCAATGTGTGATTGTAGAACTGGATGAGCTGCAAAAAGATGAGTGTAACCGGAGTTACACTCAACTTTTTTTCTATTTCTATTAGAAAATCACAAATACATGTAGGAAATTCAAGCCTACAATACATTCTAGAAGAAGTATAGAAATTTTAAGTCTTGAAGTTTGGTCACCAACTTTCTTTCCATGCAATTTGTTGCCACAAGATTTTGGACTTTCCTTCTTCGAGTATGTTCTTCCGCGAGCTGCCGTAACCGGAGTCGAGACGTACCTGTACGAAGGAAGCAGGTGAACTTGTACCGGTGTGGGGCTAGGCCCACGAGACTCCGATGCTTAAGTCAGAAAGGGTTCTGAGTGTAAGTAGGAGTTGCAGTGTTAGAGTCGCGTAGAATAACCCGGTGTCACGTACCTCAGACATACCTGAGAGGATATGTTTTTTAGGTGAGAGAGCGTGGGTTGATCGGGTCGGCCTGTCCATTCCTCATCATGATCAACATCCAGGATCTCGGCGACGAGGTGTGGACAATCAATGTCAGTCCGTACCTATATCCTCATGATGAGGATATATCTTCGATCCCCCGATTCTAGGTGGATCGGGGGGGGGGGGGGGGGGGGGGGGTTGTTATACCGCTGTCTTGTTAGATAAGGCAAGAGTGTCCCATCGATTCACACGTCATCCTGACGTGGGGGTGATGACGACATGGCAACAACAGATATGAGAAGGGCATGAGGGCATCTGTCTCGAGGAACCGAGAGGTCGACCGTCTGCCTCGCATACGTCTGATGACACCCTCATGGTCTCGGACTTGTGACGTCGGACGCCTGCCTCATGCTGAGGTAGCTCGTAACATAATTAATGAAAAAGAAAAATGATATATTATACAATAAATTAAAAAGTGAACTTAGATGACTTAATTCATAATCTATTAAAATCCTCCGATAAATAAAAACACCATAAATTAAGACAACGAAACTTTCCATATTTTCATAAGATATATTGTCTAGTTCTACCCTGATCACGAGCCCTCAAAGATATTATTGTCCTCACTCATACGCGAATGGATCAAACCATCTCATGATTCATCATCTTCCCATTACTACTCCTTGTAGTCTTACCCACAAAGTCAAGATTATAAAGCACAAAAACCATCACCACAAAGCACAAGAAAACGAGCAAAGGCCCACAAGTCCAAAGCACCAATGGAAGAGCCGAATAAAAGAGTCTATTTCCAATGGTGTTCAAAACACAGCCTTTGTCCAAAAGGTCCACCAAATGGCTCTCTGTTAGCACGGACAGTGGCTGCAATGGGGCGCTGATCAGAAGGCTGGCTTGGTTCATGAACTTGATCGATAAGGTGTGGCAGAAGAATGAGAAGATGAACATGGTTAGGATTGTTACGAACTTCAGAGCCACCATGAACTCCCCGTGGGAGCCGTAGATCGAGTCGGTCAGCGGCTTTTTGATGCTGTACGTGCTGCTGAGGACTGCCGCGAGCCCTGCGCTGAGCAGGATCGAGGTGGTCGCCATCAGGCTTGAACCCATTATCATGTTCCTTAGCGTTTGAACTGCAACAATGTTCTTCTTGTCTATGTCCTAAACAATATTTTTTAATGGATTAGGTGATCACATACTTTACCTATACACATTGCTCACTCAAAATTCATAATTTTAATGTGATGTATTTATATTAGATTGTTTTTATTGCTTATAATAAATAAATAACAAAATTTACTTCCGCAAGTAGAAATTTTCTTGCTCATCACCATTCAAAGTTTGATAAACGTATTTATTTATTTTAAAATATCTATTTACTCTATTTTCTCTAAAATTTGCTTCTATGTTGGCTAACATCTTTTTCAGTGCCAAAATTTGATTGGTCAATATTTATACAATTGTTTAAATAAAAAAATAAAAAAATTTAGTAACTTTTCTTCTTTCTCTCTTTGTGGGATGGCGTTTGTTTTCATTTCTTTTAGTTAACCACTTCCAATTGAGTCGATGAAATATGATTTATCGAAATACATAAAAATACAATTTCGTTTTAAAGCTTTATCTCTCTATGGAGATTTGATATGGAAAACTCAGAGAGATGCAGATCCTGATCAAATTTACTTTGACAAGACCAAATCATCTTCTTCATAAAACTTCATTTTAAATTATTCTCTATTTGAGAATGGAACCAATGATTCGATTGAAGCTGAGATCATCGAGGCTTCATAAAACATAGAGTAAATGCAAAGATTTGGAGAGATTTATGGAGAGAGAATTGTGACAGAAATCCAAAGATTCGACGCATTTGAGGTCGGAAGCAGCCGGCGGAATTGAGGGTGATGAGTTAGGCGATGCAAGTGGCGGCGGAGTTGCAGAGGAGACCATGAGCATCGACGAGGAACGAGTTTAATTTCAGGAGGAACGAAGAGGAATAATTTTTTAAGAAATTCCCTATATAATAAGTATCTGAATTGCAAAAAAAAAAACCATTCTCTTCAACTTGTTAAATACTTAATGGTGATTAGTAAGAAGTTGGTGTCGATCTAGTCGGGTAAATTTTATTAGTGATAGAAATCTATCGTTATAGACTATAAAAATGATCTCAATGATTGAGATATATATCACTAATAGACGGTGATAACGAAGTCTCTATGGTTGATAACTATAATTTTATTTTATTATTATTTTTTTTTTTAAAATGTGTTATATTTGGAGATGGGAATAGTGAAATAGCCACAATTTATCAAAATATAATAGAAATAAAAAAAATACTTTTTAAAATTTTAAAACTAAAATTAATATTTATGATAACTTAACAAAAACATTTTTGAAAGTTGAAAATTGAAATAAAAAATCCTTTTTAGCAATCAATATAAAAATTAAACTTTAATTTTCTCTGTCTTTATTCTAATAAAGGCAAAAAGGATAAAACGTGTTGTGTTGTGCCACAGTGGAATTATCTTCACAATCCATTAACTTTCTACTTTGGATGGATCTACTTTCTTCTTTAATTTCCATTATTTTATGAGTGTGACATGCCAATATATAATTAAACTATACTTTAATTACCACCTTTATCCAATATTCAAACCTAAATATTTTGGCCAAACTTCTAAACTTGACATCTCTCATTGTCAAAAGAAAAATGTAAAAAAAAAAAATATCTCTCCTATATTTTTTAAAAAAAAACATAACCTAAATTCTTACCAATATACAATATGATATAGATATCATTACCAATTTACACGACTATTGGATCTCTCTATATTCTCAACATAATATGTATCCACTTTAAACCTTCTTCTTAATTCACGACTTTATTTTTTATTTCACTAAAAAAAAATACCAATGAAATTTTTGTGAATCCTCAACATATTGTTTATATTCACATTCTCAACATACCTATTAAAATCAATTATCCATATTTATAAATTTTTATTCGTAAAAGATATGAAATTGATTTAGTAAAACAATATGTTAATTAGGTTAATAATACAGCTTAGATTAAACGAGAAACTTATATGAGAAATGATCGCATTAATAAGAGTTGAACTAGACGGTAGAGAAAAGCGAAGAGGCAGTTCGATGAAGACTTAAAGATGAAATAAAAAAGGAAGTACCTCGAGCATGGCGGAGATCCAATGGCGGCGGACGGCGTTATTAACTCCGATGAAGGTGGTGAGCGGCTGAGTCTTAAGGTTGTACCATAACCAAGCATGATAAGTGAAGGTTAAGAGAATACCAAGAGGAACCAATATAAGATCCAAATAATAATTCTTCCATTCCATCATTCTAATTTCTTCTTATTTTTCACCTCCAATTCTCTCAGTGGATGGATGTGGCTGTGGCTGTGGCTGATTCTAATTCTCAACTTTGATACAAATAAATATTATGGAATGTTTTTGTCTCATTTACCAAAAAGTCTTTTTCTTCTCCTTTTTGACTAATCCACCTTTTCTTGCCTCATATCATAACATATATTACGACGGGTGAAAGGTATATTACAAGAATTTAAATCTCGATGTCGATGGATATTTTTGAAAGATTTTTTTTAAAAAAAAAAATTTAAAAAATATTAAAATTAATAAATAAACATTTTATACTTTTAAATGAGATAAAATACACTTATTATAATATTATATTCACGTTAGGTAATATTTTGTTGTTTTTTTAATATTTCATCTATTTTCTACGATAAGATAGAAATGTCGATTTATCCCTCATGTCGATGTCGAATTTATGAATATGTGTAAATGTCGATGAAAATGTCAAAGAAAATTTAATACCATGGACATATATATATATATAGGGATTAATACCTTATTTTAATTTAATGGTTGATTGGACTTATATATTTGAGGAGGATATATATCTTTAATTACTCTTTAGGAATGTAATTAGATTACCAAAGTTTATTATATTATTTAGTGGTTTGTCTATAAAAGCTAGCATTAATAAAGCTTAGTTTACTTAAATTTAATGTTGGTTCTATTATTATTGTCTCATTGTAATCATTTAGTTAAGTATTTCTTTCTTTCGTCAAAAAAAAAAAAAAAAAAAAACTTGTGTTATATTAAATTAATGAAGTAAAAGATTAATTATAATTGATTTGGATGATGATTCTATTATGAGATCTTTTTAAAATAAAGAAAAAGAGGTTAAATTGTTTTGTCTAATTGCTAAACAATTAAAAAAAGAAAAAAAGAGAGTAGATAAACCTAAAATTGACTATTGTAAAGTGACTAATTGAACAAATCATATAAACGTGATAAACATATCCAATCCGAGCATAGCTCATTTAATTAAGTTATATGTCTTTGTCCTTTGACCAAAATATCATAAAATATTATTTTTTAGCTCAACTTAGGAGTGGAGGGATTCGAACTTCCGACATAATAGTCGAGGACATATCCCAATTGAGCTAAATCTTAAACACTAAAAATATTGTTAATTAAACAACCAAAAAAAAAAAAAAAATTGTGAATATTGCAAAATGAAAATATACATATTTGTTAATGACTAGAGTTAATCAGCTAATTCCGTGATTTGCAAAGATAATAATTAATCAATATATAGGTCAATTTATATCCAAGTAAAAATAATTTAAACCATAAAACTCAGAGACACCTAATTCTTAACATGCTATATTACAATTTACAACCACAAATATGTTTGTCATCTTTCTGTCATAAACTCATAACTGATAAAAATAATTTTGATCACAAAAACTAGAGACATCTGATTCTTAACATGCTATATTACTACCTCAAATGTGTTGCAACCTTTACAAGAGATATATAATGCAGTTATGTTAAATCTACTCTCAACACAAAACATCGGCTTCAATCTGCAACCCCGATCGAGATGTTCAGCATGCACATCGGCCAACCGAGAACGGAGGAGGTCCAGAGTAACCTGAAAGGCCACAGAACTAGTAAAAAGACTGTAAAGCTAACAATAGTTATTTCACTATCTATCAAGCGTTCAGAGCATGTCGAGATTTGTACACTAATGTGACTTTTTTTTTTATATGTCATCCTGATATTGGACAATGGACACAGTTATTCTGAAGCAAGAAGGAAACAGCAGATATTCAGCTTGTATTCTTACATCTTATGCCCTATCATCAGAACATATATATCATAAATCACAGGCAATGCAATTTTACATAACATCTCTCCCATGGCCATGATGAAAAAGACAATAAACATGGGAACCAACTTCTAGTCTAAGTTGGCAGTGGTCTACCAAATTAGTTGTAAGAATAATCTGACATGTTAAAAAGACAGCAACCATAACAGTTTTTACATAATTGCAAGATCGAACTCCGCACCATGGAGTACCTAAGCGTGCACTCAGCCACTGCACTAGGTGGGTGTTTGATAAAAGACAGCAACCATTACTTTCTAATTCTAAATACTCAGTCGAAATAACAAATGTTGTTTGGTAATAGTAACCATATTAATCCAAATATGGACCTTGGAATAAAAGATGGGATTAAGAAGAGGATGGTGGGCTATAAGGTCTTAAGATCAAATTAGTGGAAAACCTCATTGCCTTTGTTAAGCTGAAGTCCACAATGAGAGCAATGTATGAAGTGGTTGTTCTCTTGCAGCTCTCCTTGTTTACATATAGGACACCAAAACTTCTCAAGAACCTAACATGACATTTAAAACAGTTAAAAAGGAATTGTAAGCTTGTGATTATATTAAGAATAAACCATGCTTTACCAATGTGAATGTAAGATCTGATTAAAAAGAATGCCCAAGGTATTTAAAATTTCAAGTTTATTACTATTGTTCTTGTAGAAGACATACAAGATTCTCAGCTTCAGTTGTTTCAAACATATGATGTAATTTGCATGCATATGTGTGTACAACCCTCAAGAGTCGAGACGAAAACCAACCTTCTCACTGTTAAGTTGCATCTGCATGTGTTCGTAAACTGCAAGGGATAAGAACTCGTCTTCTTCATCTTCCCATGTTACAATATGGCCTTCAGATTCTGCAAAGAGCTGAGTAAACATCCTACTCAAAATATTGATTTTAACCGCTTAAATATTAACAGAGAAGATTCTCTCCCAATTGGTTGGACCTTATAACAAGTGAGCTTTTTACCCTCAAATTCAAACATGTGGGCGCAAAATGCCCTGCTTATATTATAATAGAAACTGCAATTACCTAAATAAAATTAAAAGAACAGATGACAACAATGTCACTAGTTCAATTGTTACTCGACTTCGACTATTTGGTGCATGAACTTAATCAACTAAAATCAATCCTAATTAATAACTATCATAGAACAGAAGGATCAAACAGAGTTTCCATGAAGCATAACAAATCATTTATTCCTTGGAAGACAAAGCCTGCTCACTGTCACTGCTACTACATTCTTTTCCCCAGTAATGGTAGAAGGATGATATTTTTCAATTCAAAATCAGAAAATATATCAATAGCTTTGAGACAATCAGTGAAGGCAATGAACTTCGAAAAAATAAAACTGCATCAGCAAATCACCTTTTTGTCTCAGATCAACATTCAAATCCTCATAAAAGATCCTTTGCATTTCCAACAATATTTCTTCACCTTCACAAGCATCCTGAAGCCCCTCATATTCCCAAAGAGCATCATCAAAATCGGGGGCAGAGGGTAAATTCTTATTAGAGTCATTCACGGATTGGTCTTTAATCTTTTTCAGCTCATCAGAAAAGATGTCTTGAAAAGCAGATTTGATAAAATCCTACAACCAACAAAAAAACCAAAAAAGGAAAGATACTAATTACATAACCAAAGAAGGATTAAGGCATCTGAAGAGTAAAGACAGACCCCCAACAAATATATAAACAGCAAATAAAAAGAGACTACAAACACAAATGAGAGATGGGAGTGAATTTAATCATTCAAAATCAATTTTAATGGTATTTAAATCGAGTTTAAAAGTGTAATACTAAACATTACAATGATTAAACGAATGTTTTGAAGTGATTTTGAATATGACAAAAGTGATTTAAACACTTTCAAAATCACTCCAAGTGATGCAAAAAGAAAACCAAGAGCAACATATAAACATTCATGTCATTCTTCACAATACCCATCAACTAATTGTTAAAATCCATTGCAAAAACAAAACAAAAAAATTCAACCTGCTGTTGATTATCGAGAGAATGGGGAAAAGTGGGAGGCAACCTCATCTTCCAGAGCAGGCGGCTTCTTCCTTCTATGACCCTCTTGCAACAGTTCTCCCTCAGCTATATCGACAGAAAAAAAATTCAATTTCGAATACATTATTGTTGTTGTTATTAAAATTGATCATATCAAAAACCCGCCAAAAAACACAAAACAAAGTGCATCGAGAAAAGAGAAAATTCACCTTCTGCTTCCATGATTGATGATTGTTGAAACGAGGATGGGTCTTAATCGAAGAACGACGGGTTTGAGCGACGGAATTTGGATCAATCTCCTCCATTTTGAAATTTGCCCTCAATTTGTGAATGGTCGTCTTCATGTCGACGCGGTGACATAATTCAACATTTTCGTTTCCGCTGCGGATTATGAATCGACGACGGACTCCGAAGTAAACGGAGCTGCTATACAATTGGGCTTTCCGAAATCAATTTGGGCTCCTTGTGGATGCCTTTCAAGTTGAATTTGGGCTTCTTGTGCATCGGCCCAATCCTTTTTTTTTAGAAAGCATGGGCCCAACTACGATCTTGAATATGTCGAATTTCTTATTTTAGGGTGTAGCCACAAAGTAAGCACCAAGGACATGCTAGAGGAGGTGGACGGAAGCACTCTCGAACGACATGCTATCACAGATTGCAGTTAATCCAATAACTTGTACTAGGACGCTAACTCCACTGCTAGTTGTTTTTGGAATCTCCTTCCCCTCGGGGCTAACTCTAATGTTGAATATGTTGAACTCTAATGTGGGGCTAGGTGCAATTGTCAGAAACTCTTCGGGAGATTTTATATGTTCATTTGTCAAATTTTTCATCCCAGGAAGGTTTTAGTGATTCTTGCAGAGGTCATGACGCTTTTTGATGGTCTTTCAAAGGCCATTGAAGCAGGTTTGCATTCGCTCTAGGTAGAGATAAACTTTTTGATTCTTTGGAAGTTGTTAATGGGACAAAATTGTTACATGAATGAAATACAAGCTTATGTCAATACAATTATCTCAAAACTTTATTGTGGGATAGTTCAAGGTTTCCTCTTCACCGACCAGAAGGCAAATTCAACGGTGAATGATCTGACTCGTCATGCACGAATCTTAAGACATCCTCAAATCTGATTGAAAACCACCAACTTTGGATGTCACCTATCATCCTAGATTAAATTATGGAGTATATTTTAGTTATAAAATATCTATTATCACCTTAAGACACTAGATTTTTTTTTCTTTCTTCTTGGTTTAAGAAAAAAAATTATCTAAACAAAGAAAATTTGAAATTTCTTCCGATAAAAAAGAAAAAACATAGAAACAAAAAAAGATAAAAGAAATGAGAAATAATTATCGAGTGTTTCTGTTTTTTTTTTCCTTCAAAAAACAAGAAACAAGAAACGTTATCAAATAAATTTTTGTTTCTGATTTTTTTTTTCAAGAAACAAGAAACAAGAGTAGTTATCAAACATGTTCCTATTTCTTCTCAAAAAAACTAGAAACAAGAAACGGGAAACAAGAATCAGAAAACAGGAAACTAGAAACGAGAACGTTATCAAACGGACTCTTAAATTCTTACCAATTTGGTCTTAAACAAATTTATCTTCTAAATTTATACCTATTTCTTAATATCATGTCATTTAAACATGAGAAAGAGACAAAATAAATTGTTGTTTAAAAGAACTAAATTATAAAATACTCAAACATTATACATTAATGCCAACAAGAGCATAGCTCAACGGCATGATGTATAGCCTAGTGACCATGAGATCCGTTCAATCAACCACCCCAACATGTTGTCAAAAAAAAAAAAAACATTATACATTAATTAACTAAAGAAACATCTCAAAGGAAAGAACCCAACAATTATACAAACATAGGATGACAAAAATTAAAGTTCACGTGATTCATGCCAAACTAGATATCATCAACGCCGGCTCTGAACAAATATATAATTCCATCGATTCATTTCCAATTCAAAAACAGAGCTTTCAAAATCATGACAATGGAAGTCCAAATTCTCAGCAAAGAAATCATCAAACCATCTTCTCCGACCCCTCCCGATCTGCAGCGTTTCAACATCTCTCTGCTCGACCAGCTCGCCACCGCCGGCTACGTCCCTGTCATTCTCTTCTTCGCCAACGACGCCGCCGGAGCGCCACCTTTCGAGGAACGATCCGGCCGCCTGAAGAAGTCTCTGGCGGAGACTTTGAGCCGGTTTTACCCACTCGCCGGCCGCCCCAGAGAGAATAGCTACATCGATTGTAACGACGACGGCGCAGAGTATGTTGAAGCGAGAGCCAACTGTGTTCTCTCTGATTTTCTTAAAGAACCGACGCCGGAGCTGCTCGATTATTTTCTTCCGGTTAAGACCGTAGCCCCCGAGGCTGCCGACGGCGGACGCATGTTTCTAGTTCAGGTACAAAATTCAGTATTACTCTATTAAATTAAATTACAAAATTATAATTTCGTAACTAGATCTAATTAAATAGACACAACACTAGAAGTTATAAGCTATACTTGTAATTAATTACCTCAAAATTTCTATTTTGTGTCTACAAGTCATATGACATATTCCACATTTTTTAAAATACATGGATTTAATAATTAAAAAAATAAAAATTTAGAGTTTCATTAGACATAATTTTTTTTTTTCCATATCTAATAGATCGATTATCAAATAATTTTACAGACACAATATTGAAAGTTCATGGACCTATTAGATACATTTGAAATTTTTAGAGACTAAATAGATACAAATCTGAGACTAAATAGATACAAATCTAAAAGTTTAAAATCAAACTTGTAATTTAACCCTAAAATTTTTAAGAGTAAAACTTGCTTGTACGCTGGCCTACAAGCATCTTTTGCCGCCCTGACACATTGTGAGTGGATAGATATTTATATCATTTTTTTTAAAAAAAAAATCTTCCTTAATTTTCTAACTTTGTACTTTACTTTGATTTTTTTTTTTACTCATTTTTCTCTCTCTCCTTCCTCATTTGAAGGCCCTTTCATTCCTGTTCTTTAACCCCTCTCCTCGTATAATGGAAATCTATTTCCATAGTCACCGGAGGAGGAAGGGTTGAAGGACGAGAGAGAAAAGGAAAGGACAGTTGAATGGAAAGGAGAATGTGAGAGGTGAGAGAGAAAATGACCAAAAAAAGATTGAGATAGCGACATTAGAAAATTAGGGAGGATTTTTTTTTTTTTAAAATGATATAAATTTCTATCCACTAAGAATGTGCTACATGGCTAGGCTGCAAAAGATGTTTGTAGTCCAGCTGCAAGCAAGTTTTACTCCATTTTTAATTAGTTTTTTTTTTTTTTTTGACAACATGTTAAGTGGGGAATTGAACCTAGAACATCATAGTTACTTGGAGCGACACAGCTATGCTCTTGTTGGCAATTTTTAATTAGTTTATTTCATAAAAAATTTATAAAAATATCTTAACAATGGAGTGACATAGTTTAAGTGGCATGTACTATCAGGTTAGAGGGTCAAATATATCTCTCTTTCTTCATATTGTTAAAGAAAAAAAAATAAAAAAGTGGCATGTCTAATTTGTAGGAATGACCCTCCTCGGGGTGTGTAAGATATTTTATAACCTGATTTTTTAAAATTTATATTTTTTTTACCTTCTTTCGTGATAAGCAAGTGCACAAAGTATGTAGTAATCTTCATTGAGCACGATCACGAGGAGACAATTATAATGTCCTCATGCTAAGCAAATAGTACAAATGTCTTTTCACATGGGAGGACACGTCTGATCACGAGATGGTCAAAAAACATAAATTTTACTCCATGTCTAAATATATTACTAATAATTTAATAACTCTACTATGATCGGTAATTGACCTATACAATTTTTTTTTTTTAAGTACAATTAAGAAACAAAATTCAAACTTTGACTTATTGGCTTAACAAGTAAACGAGGTCTAATTGTTTTCCCTATGGATTTAACAGGTGACGATATTCGAATGCGGAGGAATGGCAATAGGCGTAAGCTTCTCCCACAAGTTAGTGGACGCATCCTCCGTAAGCGTAATCTTAAAAAGCTGGTCCGCGGCGGCACTAGGCTCCGACACGGCGGAAGCGGCCGAGTTTCTACAAGCATCTCTAGTTCCGCCGCCGGAGGGAATCCCAATCGCAGTTCCCCCAACAGACTTAGGAGCCAAAGTCAAATGCACAAGCCGAAGACTAGTCTTCAACGGCCCCAAAATCGCATCTCTAAAATCCGCCGCCGCAAGTGAAACCACACCCAACCCATCGCGCGTGGAAGCCATAACAGCCCTCATTTGGAAATCCGCAATGAAAGCCGCCGCCACCAAAACGACGTCGTCAAATCCTCCAACTCTCTCCGTCATGTCCCAAACGGTAAATCTACGCAAAAGACTAACCCCACCGTCGTCGGAAAATTCCATCGGAAATCTCATCGGAAACTTCGTGTCAAAGCCAATTCCGGCGGCGGCGGCGGAAGATCAAGACCTGCAGCGGCTGGTTTTACTGTTGAGAGATGGAATTACAGAGTTTAACAAAAATGGGATTAATAGATATCAAGGAAAAGATGTATTTTTGAAGATAATCGAAGGGCTCCAAGAATCTGGGGGTTTGTTCATGAGAGATGACGTGGCGTTTTATATTAGTAGTAGTTGGAGCCGGTTCGGGTTGTACGAGATGGATTTCGGGTGGGGAAAACCGGTTTGGGTCAGCATTGGGAGTATCATGTTTTTGAATTTTGTGGTGCTTACGGACACTAGAGATGGGGAAGGAATTGAAGCTTGGGTTACATTGAAGGAGGATGAAATGGCTTCTTTTGAGCATGATGATGAGTTGCTTTCTTTTGCTTCGGTTAATCCTAGTGTCGTTTCGTAGGGTTTGGAATGTTCGGTACAATGTAACGGTCACTTTTATATGACAATAAGATCAAAAGTAGAAGAAATTGAAGTTGAAAGATTGTTAATTTGTTTGATTCATCCATGTAATTTGGAATAAATTTAATCATTTTAATGAATAATCCTAGTCTAAGGTTAATGCACATAGGATTTGACTCATCACACAACTTTCAACACCTGTTTGATAATGCACAACGCCCAAATTCTCGACAAGGAAATCATCGACCAATACGTGGACCAAAAAGAATTGCTCCAGATCCTCGATTGCGAAGTGATCTGGCCCTGCGACGCCGTGAATCTGATGTTGGACCGAACCGAGCCGCAATATCACGAATATTTGAAAGTCATGATGGGAATAACATCAAGTGATGGCGTTTTGGTTAATACGTGGGACGAGTTGCAGATTCGCACGCTCACATCGCTCAATGATCGGAGTCTGACGGGGCGAGTGATGAAGTTGTCATCGCTGGTTTTATATTAGTAGTTGAATTATATATATTAAAACTTCATCACTAAAATAATATAATCATGCAAGCTCATTAATGTTGAATGCCACTAATGAGGTTCTTGATTGAATTTGAATTAACTAGATCATATTGTCCACCACAGTTGGGTCTAAAGTTTGTATATAATTTTTAGGAAAACATAGGATTACAGAACTGCTCCAATGTAATTTTTGTTATAGTCATCGGAGTGAACAATTAACTCAATCCCGCAATAACTCTTTCAACTACTAGGTATCACTAAAATAATATAATCATGCAAGCTCATTAATGTTGAATGCCACTAATGAGGTTCTTGATTGAATTTGAATTAACTAGATCATATTGTCCATCACAGTTGGGTCTAAAGTTTGTATTTAATTTTTAGGAAAACATAGGATTACAGAACTGCTCCAATGTAATTTTCTGTTATGGTCATCGGAGTGAACAATTAACCCAATCCCGCAATAACTCTTTCAACTACTAGGTATCACTAAAATAATATAATCATGCAAGCTCATTAATGTTGAATGCCACTAATGAGGTTCTTGATTGAATTTGAATTAACTAGATCATATTGTCCATCACAGTTGGGTCTAAAGTTTGTATATAATTTTTAGGAAAACATAGGATTACAGAACTGCTCCAATGTAATTTTCTGTTATGGTCATCGGAGTGAACAATTAACCCAATCCCGCAATAACTCTTTCAACTACTAGGTATACTAGACTCCTCTCTGGAACTTACCTCTACTAATGATTAGTTGGCATCCAATCAATGAAGCAAATTAATTACAGAACAATCAAGTTTAAGTCTCACTACTTAAAGTCTCAGTTCATGTTGCATGTGATTGCATAGTTTAACCCCAATAGTGGAGTTACTTACTCATTCTTTCTTAAAACATTTTTTTCAGGTAATACCAGGAACATACAAGACGCTTGACGAAGTGATCGGTTGATGAACTCATGAGATCTGAGAAGTTAGAGCTTCCACATTTAGTTATTTCTTATTTCATTGAGTGAGATCAAACGTTTATTTTTTTGCTAAGAATTAGAGTTGATAGTTTTGGTTTTAAATTTTATCTTAAATGAACTTAATTAATTGTTTTTATGTTTTTACCGGGATCCCAAAACAAAGGCATTTGCATCGATTTTAGAGATAATGTTTATGAACATTTATGTATTTGTTTTCTTAATTACTTCAAATAAATATTTTTAATTGTTTAGTGAGGTTATTTAAGACGTCATGTATGTAGTAACGGTCGTAGAGATGTCATAGGTAGTCAGGTTGTTACACATATCATAAAAGGTTTCTTTCAGCCTTTAGATTAGTATATAACAAAAAGAAAAGAAAACGTTTTCACCTTGATTTCTTGAAAAAGTTGTGTTTACAAGCTAAATAACCTTCTCTATGTACTTGTTGGATTGAGTAGAGATGTCCATGGGGTGGGGCGGGGTCGGATGATGCCTTCCCTGCCTCCGTCCCCGTCCCCCATATCATTACCCGTCCCCGCGAAATTTCCCGTTTAATTTCGCGGGGACGGGACGGGTAGTTATTTGTTAAGTTGATTAATATTATATATATTTAATTCAATAAACTTTATTTGTAAGATGTGTGTTGGACATCGGGTCAGAAACATTAAAATTTCATTAATAATGTCTCCTTGATTTTAGGCAAGGCAAAATTAATTCTTAGATGTCTAAAACTGGAAATCAATGATTGTGTCGTGGAATAAAAGGGCATGCCTTGAAAGCAAATTTGACACGATCGATCGTGGTGCTTAATCATTGAAAAATCGATTGTTCCTCGAGATTAACACAACTCCCAATTTAATCACGATTCACGCACTCGATGAGAAAGAGATGAAATCGATGAAACCTCTTATGTTCAGTGTGAGAATACACAACAAATGGACTTTGTATTAATAGAAGAAACAAAAAGAATTCAGATCACAAGAGTTCGACTTATGCAAAATGTGAGAATACACACAACAAATGAACTTCGTATTAATAAAAGAAACATGAAGAATTCAGGTCACAAGAGTTCAAACCTCTTATGTTCAGTACGAGAATACACACAACAAATGAACTTCGTATTAATAAAAGAAACAAGAAAAATTCAAGTCACAAGAATTCAAACCTCTTATGTTCAGTATGAGAATACACAACAAAATAACTTTGTATTAATAGAAGAAACATTAAGAATTCAGGGTCACAAGAATTCATTCATGATCCACAAAATTGAGATGAAAAATTCATACCTAAGTCATTTCGAACATTAATTGACCATTACAAGGCTCAATAGGCATATAGTTAATTGTTTAGTATGAAAATAATTTGTCTTACCATACTACTTATTTTGCTTTTCTTAGGTCACCCTCTTTATCTTTATTTCTTTTCATCATGTTATTTTTTAGTTTCGCCCCGAATTAACTTAGTATGTGTATAATTAAACTTTAAGTTATCAGAAACTTGACCATAGATTTCAGTGTAGACTTTTTTGTATAGTAATTTGGGACGACGGAGTATTACAAAAATTATAAGAAAAAAAAAGTGGTATTGATAAGTGGCAGAGGCTGTCTGCAGTTTGGGCCACGTATCTAAGTTATGCTCAAACTTCACTCTGCACAATATATAATTCCGTCGATTCAGTTCCAATTCACCCAAATTCTCACCAAACAAATCATCCAACCTTTTTCGAGATCTGCAGCGTTTCAACATCTCTCTGCTCCGCCAGCTCGCCACCGCTGGCGACGTCCCTGACCCCGCCGGACCACCGCCTTTCACTCGCCGGCGCAGAATATGTTGAAGCTCGAGCCCCCGAGGCTGCCGACGGCGGACGCATGTTTCTAGTTCAGGTACAGAATTCAATATTGCATCAATTTTAAAATTCATCTAATTACAAATTACATGTGTATGCCATCTATTTGGTTAACTTTTAAAAAGTGTCCCACTCATTTCATAATTTTTTTGTTTTTTAATTATAAAATATATCCTGGACTATAGTTCACTTTAAAAAATAACTCCAAGTTTTAAATATTTCAAAAATATCTATTAACTATGGAAAAATATTAAAAAAAACATTTCGAAAATAGTTTGGAGGATATTTTTGAAACTCAACTCATAGTTCAGAGCTGTTTTTGATAATTTATCTTTTATTTTTTTATTTTTAAAAATTAAACTTATAAACGCTATTTCAATGAATGATTTTTTTGTTTTGTTATCTATTTTTTTAATAGCATTTTCAAAATCAAAGTCAAATTTTAAAAACTAAACCTTTTTTTAAATAATAATATGGTTTTTTGTTTTGTTATCCACCTTCACTTTGTATAAGTGTTTTCAAAATTCAAACTACTATGGTAAAATTAAAAAAATAGTTTCTAAGAATTTATTTTTGTTTTTGAAATTTAGCTAAGAATTTTAATGTTTTTTTAAGATGAAAATAATAGTAAAAAAATTGTGAGAAAATAACACACTTTTTTAAAATTAAAAATCAAATGGAACTAGAGAAGTTCATGGATGGGACAGGGCCGGAATATTTTCCCCACCCCGTCCCCGTCCCCATCCCCATTTCATTACATGTCCCTGTAAAATTTCCCATTTAATTTGGTGGGGACGAAACAGGTATTCCTCGCGGGTAATTAGAATTGGAAGCAGTAATTTTCTTTTTAATTTATTCTTAAACTTTTTTTAGTTTGGTTATTTGTTAAGTTAATTAATATTATTAATATTATATAGATATAGTTATTTTTTTAGACCGAAGAAGAATAATGTAGTTATTTTTTTTTTTTTTTAGGAATATTATATATATATAATTATACAGGGCGGGGCGTGGTATGTTATTACTCGTTGCCGCCCCGTTTAGCTAACGGGGCAAAAAAGTTTCCTACTCCCGGTCTCATTCCCCGTGTAATTGAGGATTCCTCGCAGGATCAGAGTGGGACGGGCTAAATGAACATCTCTAAACGGGACCTAAAAGAGTAGTTTTTGTTTAGAATTTGGCTAAGAATTCAAATATTTTCTTAGAAAAGTTGAAAACTATTGTGCATCAATTTGATAAAACAAGTAAAATTTTCAAAAATAAAAAACCAAATGATTATTAAATGGACCCTAAATTTTCAGTTTTATATTCAATATGTCAACTTTAAAAGTGTCTAATATCACTAGAACTTTCTATTTCATGTCATAAATTATTGACAGAGACAAAATTTTAAAAAATTAAATGATTTATTAGTTTTTTTTGCAAAGATATTTTAATTAATACGAGAATTGAACTAATGATCTAAGAGCACAATTTTATGCCAATTGAACTAAGATCGGTTTGGCTAATGATTTATTAGTTATAAAATTGAATTTTAAGTTTAATGGGACCATAAATTTTTTAAGTTGGGTCCTTCACAATACCTATTAATTTAAGTATTTAAAAAATATATATATATATATTTTTTTACTGTTCGGAATTAAAACACTCCTATATTTTGGTTACATTTTTTAAAAAGTATTTTTATACACAAGTTTGTTTGGTTTGTATTCTTAAAATATTTTAACACTATAAAGTACAACCATTAAATACTATAAATTAATTAAGTTTGAATAATTCAATAATTTATTAGACACAAAATTAATATTTAATGATTTATTGACTACAAAATTCAAGTATTTATTGGTATTTTTTAAATTTCAGCACCAAATAAAAACAAACAAAGACATCACCACAAAATTCAAAGTGAAAATACTTTTAGATATTTTTCAAAATTCAGCCACCAAATAAAAACAAACAAAGACTAAAGTTGTAAGTTGGGGTATGAGATTGAGAAGGAATGGACGGGGAGGGGTTTTTTTTTAAATAAAAAAAATTTGCATGACAACATTTTTGTTAGTGTTTAGAGTAAAATAATTAAAAACATAACAATTTTTAAAAATATTTACAAATATGACAATTTTTATCACCGAGAACCTTCTATCAGTGATAACTTAGAAGATCAATAACTATTAGTGATAACTACTGATATGCTTATGTTTTTTTTTTTTTTTTTTTTTTTTTTTTTTTTATAGAATTTTGTCAATGGCTATCACTTAACATCACTAATTTTTGTTTTGTAAAATTTTTTATATGTTATATTTGTTATTATTTTGGGCCTGGTTGCTATTTATGCCACCGGTTGTTAAACGAAGACGTTAATTATGTGACTTTATTGTACGATTTTGAAATTTATGGCCGAAATTGACATAATGTCCAAACCTCAAGGACCAAAGAGTAATACCTATATGAGAACGTCTTAAAATTATATATTATTTCAATAATACCCTTACCTATGGGCTATAAAGTTGTAAATACATAATTAAATAGTCAAGATGTGCATATAGTTCAACCGGCATATTGTAAGTTTAGTGATCAAGAGGTCACAAGTACGATTCCCCACGTTCCACCCAAAAAAACATGATTAAATTGAATTTAGAAAATCTTTTGTTGTTAACTTTGACAAATATTTATTTAAATGTAAGGCCATTAATGAAACCATATCCTTAACAAAAAACACTTTTAATAGAAGGAGATTTAGAATAACATGGTGTGTTATTGAAGACAAAGGAAGAAGATATACTAGTAGTACAAGTAGGTGATCCCATAAGAATATTAGAAATGACATTTTTTTTGTTGTTGTAAATCATCCTTATTCAATCATTCCTTGGGAGTGAACTTCACATGTAGCCCATCTTCAAACCTCAATATATGAGCTCTTGCAACCTTTCCTCCCTTCAGTTTGGTCCATCTATCAAAATCAAAATTACAAAATAGGTTCTATCATTAAACTCTCTTATATACTATACACTTAAATAATTAATAGATTTGAAAACTTAACGTTCATCTGGAATTACTTTTTAAGTGCTTAAAAAAGTGTAACCTACCGACTAATATAACCTACATGTGTAACACTATACTGACCTCAATAGTATTTATACAGACTATTGTAACTCACATCCTATAATAACTATCGACTATATATATATATATATATATATATATATATATATATATATTCGTGAGTGTCTGGATTAGCTTACGCACACCTCGGTTAACCTCACGAGACAAACCGCCTGACCCTATAAAAACTCACTTAGCACTCCAAACACTTATGGTGTTTGGGACACATACTTAGAGTTCGGTGAACTGAATTATAATAACCTAGATAACTTTGTCCACGTTTGACCCACTGACTATTATAACTCACCTACCTATAATAACTACCAACTATCATTTCTTTTATATCTGTGAGTTTCTAGGTCAGCTTACACGCATCTCGAATAATTTCATGGGATAGATTGATTGACCCTATAATAACTCACTCAACGCTCCAAACAACACCTTAGGAACTCATTTCAAACCGTCTTTTAATTTATAGACTATAACGAACCTGTATTTGGTGAAAAGGATATGGAGGAAGGTGCTCAAATAGACTTTAGAGTACTCAGCACCAGCACAATGTCTTAAACCTCCCCCAAATGGCATGAAGTTCTTTTGAATAGTAATGGAGTCCATGTCCTACAATAATATCCATAAAATTATTTAAACCAAAGACAGCATTTATTATTAACAATTAGAAATGTATTTTAAAACAATTTATTTTTATTTTGTTTTCTTTTAAGGGCAGTATACCTTCCAACGCCATGGATTGAAGGTATGGGGGTCCTTGTAGATTTCTGGATCTCTATGACGAGAAGCAGTAACAAGCATTACTGTCCATCCTTCTGGGATTGTGTATCCTAATAATAATTCAAATATAAATTAGTGAATCAATTGATAGGATAAAACAATAGCATTTAATTTAAAATACATACAATTTTTTTATTTTATTTTTTTACCTTTTATTTCAATTTCTTTGGTGGTTTTCCTCAACAAAGCAGGTGTTACACTCCCCAATCTAAGTGTTTCATTAATGACCTAAAATTAAAAAAAATAAAGAAACAAAAAAAGTTATCAAATTGGAGGAAGAAATCAACAATAAAATTGACAAATTATATAATATATTTAAATATTACATTAAGTGTGAAGGTCATGGATTTGTAATCTTCCCAAGTAATTGGCCCATCTGGATCTGTCCTTGCTTTTCGAATCGCCTCATGCTCAGCCTTTAACACAACAAACCGAGTAATAACTCAATTGGTATAAAGTTGTTAGAAAAGTTATTTAATGGATTGTTCCTTTTTCTAGCCATTTAAAATACGAGTGTATGAACAACTGCATATATTGTTTCAGTCTCATCGAATAATTTTTGGTGGACTCTTTCGTCGGCTCTTACCTCCAACTCTTTGACTACGTCGGGGTGATCGGCGAGGTAGTTGAGAATCAAAGTAAGAGAGGTCGAGATGGACTCGAAGCTAGCAAAGCTGATGGAAAACAACAATTGGATGATGAATTCCTCTGAAATGAACTTTTGTGATTCCTTATCTTTAATGGCCTGCCCCAAGAAATCTTCCTCACTGCCAGCCCCTGTATCCAATCTGTTCGCTAAAATATCTTTGAGCTTCTTTTGGATTTCCTTCATATCCTAAAGTTAACCAAAAAAAAAACAACATTAAAAAGATGATATATGTTATATTTTGAGTGAGGTCCCTTCATCTTTCCGATGTGGGATTCTCAATATGCCCACTCAAGATGGTGCTTCGATGGGTACACCATCTTGGGTCATTTTTGGATCGGAACCGAATACCCGTTTGGACTTCGTGGGCTCTAATACCATATTAGAACCACGGAGTTCCATCCTAAAACCAATTGGTGATTGGAGGAGTAGCCCATGTATGTTATATTTTGAGTGAGGTCCCTTCATCTTTCCGATGTGGGATTCTCAACATGATTAACATAACCCATTAGCTTAAGCTTTATGATTAAACGATATTTTTCTTAATCACACCTTCATACATCTGTTGTAGGTGGTGCCAGGTATATTTACAGGCAATGTGAGAAAACCTCCGAGAAGTCCTGTGAACTTCTTAGTGAGACCTGCGGATAGTAATTTATTGGAATCTTCACTAAACATCTTAACCACCGAAGTTCTGAAAACCATCTGCAAAATGTAACAAAAGAATTGTTAGATTACGGTAAATTTAATTATGAATTTATCTGGTTGAGACAAGGTGAGCATACCGCGGCGGCGGAGTCTTTGACTTCAACGCTGGGTTGAGTGGACCAATAACGAAGGGTTTCTCTAGCGGATTCTTCGATACGAGGAAGAAAGCGATCGCGGAGGGACTCGGCGCCGAAGTGGTTCAAAGTAATGCTTCGGATGTACTTGTGGATTTGGCCAAGAGCTTTGAGCCACTCGGTGTCAAGGCCAAAGAATTTGGAGAGTGTATCCAAATACCACATTTCCACAGCCCTTCCTTCTTGCAGCATTATGTAATGGTTGAACTCTGCGTCTGTTGAAACCACCACCGGCCTTCCCGCCAAACATGTCTTGAAGATTGGTCCGTATCTAAAAAAAACCACACCAAATTCCCATCTTCAATTTTCATTTTAGGCTAAATATATGTTTTAATTTACTATAATCTAACAAATATAGGGTGAAAGATGGAGTACAACGGGGAGTATTTGTAGAAGTACTGAGTACATATCAATTACCGCTGAGTTAAGCTCACTATGGCATCAAATGATAAAAAAAAATGATATTTAAGAAGATTGTAATAAATATATATCTTATGACAAAATATAAAATAATGACAAATATAGCCAAATATAAAATATTTTGTAAAAATGACAAAAAAAAAAAAAATAGTGATAATCAGTGATAGACTGTTATCGTTGATAGTCATTGCACTAATACACTGCTATCATAATATCCATCGACAAAATTCTCTAAAAAAATAAAAATAAAAATAAAAAATAAAAGGTAAAAAACATTTTTATACCCTTAAACTTTGGAGTTTGTATCAATTAAAACCTTAAACTAATGATTGTATCAATTTAAATCTGAACTTTCACAACTGTATCAATTTATCCCCTTCCTTAGAAAAATGTTAGTTTTCACACGTGTGAAGACTTGTAATTTATCAATTAAACCCCTAAACTTTCATACAATTGATTCACTTATGAAAGTTTAGGAGTTTGATTCCTAAAATTATAAGTCTCCATGTGTTTAATTAACGTTTTTAAAATAAAATTCTAACAGGAGGTTTAAATTGATACACTTATGAAAGTTCATGGTTTAAATCGATATACAATCATTAGTCTAAGGTTTTAATTAATACAACCTTCAAAGTTTAAGGGGTTATTTGGGTTGGAGGGGTGTTTTTTGAAATTATTTAAAAAAAATGGTTGTTTTAAAACAATTTAGAAGAGAGGTACTTTTATTGTCGTTTGTGAGGCTGCAACCCGCGCATCCCACAAAAACAACGTGAAATTGGGAACGCCCAAATTTCTCTCTTTATATATTTTGCACAGAGATGAGAATCGGGCGAGTCAGATGACTTTCGAAGAAGCTTGCTGAGGATCTGCTTGAGCATTGTGAAGAATCGAGAGAAGAAAAAAAAAAAAGGTCCACAGAACATTAGCTAATTAATTCATTTTCTCTTTTTATCTCCGCCATTTTAGAAACATCTCCTCTGTGTAGTTTTCTTTTCATGGAGATTTCGGCTGAAGAAGAGGATTTTGTGGATCTGACATTCCATTTGTCATTCATGGTCGAGAACTAGGGTTCTTTTCTTACTATTTTGGGCTTCTACGTTCCCTAATGATCAAATTTCCCTTCTAGGTCTGACTTTTTTTTCTTCTCGCGAATCGATTCTTCACAATGTTCAAGCAGATCCTCAGCAAACTTCCTCAAAAGTCATCTGACTCATCCGATTCTATCTCCTTAAAAAAAAAAAACAAGACAAAAAAAAAAAAAAAAAGACGTTCCCAATTTCATAGTTCAAACACCTAGTATATCATGTCACTAAGTAGAGTTATGCTTAAAAAAAAATCAACAACAAGTGGACTGAGAATTGAATATTCAATTTCAAATGAGAGACGTATCAATTAAAAAAATTTTAAAAAAAAAAAAAAAAAAATTACCTGAGAACTTTTTTCTGGACGAAAGGATGAACATCAAGGGAGTCACTAGGTCGACTTAATTGAATGGTCTCTCCGATGAGGGGCAGGCCCATGGTTCCCGGCGGCAGAACTCCATTGAACTTTGAATCCTTCCATTTGTTAATCCAATGGATGTAATACCCAATTGCCAACGTCGCCAAGCCGATCACGATCGTCCACATTCTATTTTCCGACTAGTTTTCCGATCAGAACACGACAACGAATCCAAAGGATTGGATAATGTTCTGCAACCGAGTTTGGAAGATGGAAACTTGTGGTGGCAGTTTTTATAGATGACGATGAACACAACTGAGAGCTTCCTGGCTATGAAACTTTATGTAAATATTTCAAATATATATATCCATCAAAATTATTCAAATTAATTTACTAATATTTTTCATAAAATAAATTAGTTTACCACGACTTAAAATAATGTGACAATGGAGTGGTGAAAAAATTATTAAACATATAGACCAAATTGAGATAATCATAGGAAATTAAATTTTAAATTTTAAAACTATAAAAATTAAATTTTAATTCACAATCCTTGTAATTGTAAATCAATTTTATATTTTAAGGATAAAAGTAATTTGTTTTGAGGTGGTGACCCAACTTAGTATTAGGAATCTGGTGCATTAGTGCGGGTTTGATCGCACCCAATAATAGGTATTTCTTGTTAACTCATATAACACTTGCCAGATATAATAACAATACGTCACATTGTCAAACATAACTCAATTGACATAGGTTGTGTAATTGACAAAGAGGTCATGGTTCAGTTTCTGCATTAATTACAATACCTTTGCAAAAAAATAAAAAATAATACATCACATTCAAAGTTTAATATAGTTGAATAACAATAATTTATTATTCCAAATCGAGCCTGTGTCATTGACTAAGAGGTTATGGGTTTAATCATTCCATTAATTAAAATATATTATTTTAAAAAAAATTATTAAACATCAAATTAAAAGTTTAGGTATTTACTCAAATCTTAGTGAAATATTGAGATCAAATCAACACAATTATAGAATATAGATTTGTTAGAATCTTCTTAAAATATATATGAAGGAACTTTAAGGTAGAATTGACTAAAATTAGAATGTAATGAGGTGGGGCAGATACATCTAAAGAAACATGATTCACGATGTTGTCTATTATTGTAAATTGAAATATATATATATATATATATATGACAATTATAAATTGAAATATATTAATATTTTATTACTAAACCAAATCTGTGTATTGGAAGAGTTATTTGCAAGTCTCTCAACTCAATAATATGTTGTTACAATATAAGTGAATAAACAAAGAACAAAAGCGTAAAAGAAGATCAATGCAGATTTACGTGGTTCATTAATCTCGTGTTAGCTACGTTCACAAACAGAACGAAAAAAACAATATTATTAGAAGAGAATTACAAATGACAGATTAGAGAGCGCAACTGATGTCATTGGAAAATTTATATATGACTCTTCTAATGACTTAATATAAAAAGATTCAAAGTACAAAACAAATATTCAAGTCATTTCAATATATGCCACCCATTTCTTTTTTTATTATTAAAAAAATAAAAAGAAATACACTATTTTTTATTTTTTTTCCTTTATGGGAATAATATTTTTGGAAAAGTTTCACGGTGAAATGACTATATATATATATATATATTTTTTTTTTTTTTTTGAAACTTACTTTTGGTTGAGTGTTTGGTTAAAATTTTAGAGAGTAATTTTTTTTTTCTTTTTTTTAATAGTCAAAATTTATATGCATTGCTTTAAAAATTGATAAAAAAGTAATTATGACTTGTTTGGGGTGCAAGTTCGGAATTAGAAGTTATTCAGAAGTCTAAAAATAAAAAATATATGTTTGAGATGTATGGTTAGAAAGTATGTAACTCAGAAGCACAAATGATTTATTTGAAGAGGTTCTGAAGCGTAAGAATTAGAAGCATCTATTGGCTGGAAAGTCTAGGAATCAGAAACTTGTGTTTTGGTACAAGGTTGAAAAACTTGCATTTAAATGGAAAGTATTTTACTTACTCGAGATGAATGATTCTTTTCAATGGACATATCAAACACATACCTAATCATGAAAGGTAATAAATGAGACTTCTTAATTCAAGTATATGTCTATCTTCTTTTTTATTTCAATATATCTGTTTCAGAAAAATCTATCTTCTCTTCCTCTTCTTTTTGTTACGTATCCAATTCTTGTTTAATAATAATAATAATAATAATAATAATAATAGTAATAGTAGTGGTTGATAATGAAAAAAAAAAGAAAAAGCCATAGTTAAAGAAATGATTAAATTACAAATTTAGTTCTTTAAATATTTAGTGGCAAAATTATAAATTTAGTTTTTTACTTTTTTAAAAAATTCACAAATCTAGCCATAAAATTTAAATTTATATCAGGTATATAATTAGCTTTGTTTGGATAACTATTTTATTTTTAATTTTCTATTTTTAAAATTTAAGTATGTTTTCTCTTAATTTTTTATTATGATTTATCCTAAAAAATATTTGGATTCTTAATCAAATTCTAAAAACAAAAATTACTTTTTGGAAGCTAATTTTTTTAATTTTTAAAATTGATTTAATTTTTTAAAACATGGGTAGAAACTATATATAACAAAACAAAGAAAGTTATAAGCGAAAGTAGTGTTTATAGGCTTAATTTTCAAAAACCAAAAACTAAAAAACCAAATGGTTAACAAGCGGAACCTTAATTTTTATAAATTTCAAATTTGTCTGAACCATAATAAACATAAAATTGAAAGTTGAATGATCTATCAACTTTTTTTTTTTTAATTTACAGACAAAATATATACAAACCTCAAAATCTATTGACTAAAACTTGTAGATTAGGAGAATTATGTTAGTCAATTTGCAAAAAAAAAAAAAAAAAAAAAAAAAAAAAAAAAATTATTGTCAATTATGTTAGTGAATTGCAAAATTATGATATTGTCGTATCATATGTTTTGAAGTTAATATTCGTCGTTTAGCATAATAAAACGTGATTCACGTGCTGCCCATTACATGACAAACTCGATCTCATGGTAAAAGTTTTATCCCACAACTCATAAACTAATCAATTTAAGAAATTTTTGGATTTTTTTTTTTTTTTTTTTTTTTGTAGTTCATAAACTTATAAAAATATATATATCTTTTAATCTCTAAATATTTATATTTATTTTAAACATTAAACTTTAAAAAAAAAAAATATTTTGATTATTATGATTTTTATAGATATTGAGTGTTTTGTTTAATAAATGTATATAATTCAATAGAATATTTGTTAATTACAAAGCAAAAATTACACGTGAAACATATTGTTGCTTTGATGAACTAGGGTGCAACTGCAACTAGATGTGAACAAACTTCAAATTTAAAGCTTTCATTCAATTTTGAAAAGGAAAAAAAACAAAGAAATGACAGCAACCAGTGGTCAAGAAATTATTAATTTTCTTTAAGATTTGTAAGTTCACACCCTTTGTCTGTATTATTATTATTATTATTATTATTTTTTTTTTTTTTTTTTTTTTTACAATATGTAAGAGTAGATAATTTGAACTTTCCACATTTTCATCATGAGTAAAACTTGCTTGCACGGCTAAAACCGGGAGAATTTCTAGTACATCCGTTGTAGCTAATTTCGGGAGAATTTCTAGTACATCTGTTGTACTCTATACCCCTTCATTGAATGATCGCCACATGTAGATTATGTAAAAATATGAGTGGAGCCCACATTTTTTATTTTTCTTTTTTTAACCGTTCTCTCATCATTTCACAATTTTTTTTACTTCTTTCCCATCTTTTTCGTTCTTATTTCTCTTCATCTTTCTCTTTTTTAAAACAATTCTAAATTTTTATCAACACCACTACCATAGAGCCTACGATTTTAGGTAAAATAATAAATTCAGATTCAGAGGTAATTGAGTTTAACGGCTTCGCCTAAATGGAGAGCCCACATTTCGCCTCCCTCCAATCTTAAAAAAAAAAAAAAAGATCATTTGGCAGCGGTTGCAGCTGCGGCTCGATGAGAATGGTGGTGATTAAGAGAGACATAAAATGAGAAATAGGAAGAGAAAGGAGAGGGAAGAAGATGAAAGGAAGAGGAAAAAAAAAACGTGAAAAGGGAGAGAGGAGAGAATTAAAAATAAATAAAAAAATCGTGCACAGAACGGAAGTGAGAAATTAAGACGTGGGTCCCACCCATATTTTTACTGATTTAACAAATTAATTTAAAATTACACGTGGCTTGAATTGAATAGAAGATGTATGGAGAGCTTTCCTACCACGAATGTACTAGAAATTCTCCCGACTAAAAACATCTTTTGCAGCCCCATGTGACACATTATGATTGCAATTTTTTTTTTAAAAAAAAAAACCTCCCTAACCTAACGTCGTTGCTTAGATATTTTTTGTTGCTCATTTTCTCTCTCTCCTCCCACATTCTCCTCACTTTTCCAACTGTCTTTCCCCTCTCTCGTCTTTCAACCCCTTCTCTGCCCACCATAGAATCGAACTTCAACTTCAATACATTAAAAAGAAAAACCAGGAGAGGAACTGAGGGTGTTAATGGTGAGAAAAGAGGTGAAAACTCCGACAATTTTTGTGAAATGGAGACAGATCGGAGTGGTCGTAGAGGGAAAAATTAGAGGTTCTTTTCAACCAGATCCCGACGGCGTCCAATGGCAGCGGGTGTGAAGGATGGTGGTGGCTTGAGATTTGTGATGTGTGTGATGGTGGTGGCTTGAGATTTGTGATGTGTGTGGATTGTAATGGAAGTTGTAAGGTTTTGGATTAGAGGAGATGAAGACAACCGATTTGATACAAATTTCATTTTGGGACTTAGGGAGTGAAAAAAAAATCTTCTTTATTTTTTAAATTTAATTTTAGTGTTGGACATAAATTAGTGAGAAGAACGAACCAGAAGGTTGGAAATCGATTTCATCGCAGAGGAAGAGAGATTGAAGGACTTGAGGGAGGGGAATGACCATGGAGAGAGGAAGGATAAGGGGAGAGGAGAGAGAGGAAGTGGACCAAAAAATTTCACGTTAGAAAAATAGGGAGATTTTTTAAAAAATAAATTAATATAAAAATTTAGTCATTCACAATGTGTCACATGATTGGGCTGCAAAAGATGTTTGTAGTCAGCCTCCAAGCAAGTTTTACTCATAGTTTATTATCTGAATTGAAGTGGTATTTTCACAAATGACTCTCTTGAATTCTGTAATGTTTTTAGATCCCCTTATGGAAAATAATGTTTTTTGTCATTTTGTTGACGTCAACAAACCTTCGCTTTGTTGAGCACGAACACCATCGGGAAGAAAATGTTTGTAATACCCTTTGCTGAACCCAAGAATACTATAGTCACCTCTCGCGATCGTCTTCAGCGAAGGATATTAATTATTAGCATACTTTTTCTCGCGATTGTTTCCAACAAATGCGTGCTCGTGCTCAATAAAGGTAAAAAAAATATACACTTTTAAAAAGTAGGTCAATTGACAATTAAAAAAAAATAAAAAATTAATAATAATAATAATGCTGATTTTTTTTTTTTTTTTGGGCACTAAAAAATATGCTGATGTTGAGTATGAAGTACAAGCATTAATTTGAAAAAACTGCACGGAAAAAAATAAAAGTTAAATATTCATGGCAACATATGAATCAACGTGATTCACGACAGTAATTAAATGCATACAAACATAATAATAATAATAATTCTAATAATAAAATAATTTGTGTCTACAAAACAGACAAAACAACTATATAAAACAAAACAATAAAGTTATTTATATGTGCATATGCAAACAAAACACGCAACACAACAATAATATTTTTTTTTTTTTTTTTTTTTTTTTTTTTTTTTTTTTTGGTATACAAACAAAATAATAATAGAATTGATGACATTTGTTACTAACATTTTCCAAATATCATGATTCACGTGGAACCCCTTCAATGAGACATATTATGTTTGAGAGACATTTTTTTAACCTTAAAGAAATATTGTTTTATCAATTATCTTTTCTATTTATTTTCTAATGCTTTTTACACAACCTTGTCCATAGAAAAAAGTTAGAGATCTACAACTAAAATATTCAAAACTTTATATTCTATTAATCTCTTTAAGAGGTCAAATCATAAATTTTTTTTAATAGTTTTCATGATTGAATATAATATTTTCGATATTTTTTATCATCATTCATATCATTTCAAAATAAGTGTTTTTTTTAACTACTGAATTTATCATAATTAAATGAGTTATGGAAAAAAAAAAGTATTGGTAATACCTATGTTTTTTAAATTGTCTTAATTGTATCGTCTCATACTTATAGTTACGGTCGTATAATATATTTATTCATTCACAGTGTTTCGGAACTTTTATGAAGCAGTTAACCAATTTCTACTCTCTTTTAATTTGAGAGTTACACTCTTATCTAATCATTTTTTTACCACATTCAATTCGTTAAAATAATAGCATATAATGAGTTCATCTATGGTATTCGTACGTAATTTCACAATTTATTTTTAACATTGCATCATTTCTTAACAAGAGCAAGAACCTCTAATAAAACTTTAATCAATTAAATATACAATATTAATAACACTTTGGTACATTTTTTTTTTATATATATATATATATATATATATTTTTTTTTTTTTTTTTTTTTTTTGTGTGTGTAATTCAAATTTTCAATTTTAATCTTAAAGCTTTGAACTTTATGAAATTAAATCATAATATTGAATAAGTTGTGTATGGTTTAAATATCCAATAAGTTTATAGCATTTTTTTTCAAAGCTATGCAACTCATCATGAGTTGTGAGAATTGATTTTGTTTTTGGTAATGTCAAATCTTTTTCAAACTCGGTTTTAACATTTTATTGTTGAGTTGAGCACTTTTTTACCTAGCCAATCTTTTTGATAGTTATGAATTGTTTTCATGGTTCAATTTGGTATTAATATTTATTTGCCTTGGATCTAAAATGTTTTGTTGTTAAATTTTGTTGGCTTAAGCTTGAAGAGGTATTAATTGTGCTGCTCATTTAAATTTAGAGTTTAGATTTTATTAGTTGGCTTTTGTTTAAAGAGATATTAATTGTACACCTCATTTAAATTTGGAGCTTAATTGGATATAATCAATAATGCAAGGTTAAATATTGACAAACAAAGTTAATTACAAGGTTAAACATATTTTTTTTGGTATTAAAAAGTTCCTATTGAATGTCGCCTCCGTTTGAGTGTTGGAAGCGGAATACTAATGCGTCTTGGAACAAGGCGAGGCAAAGATACGTGGTTGGTTGTGTGGTTCGTGACTCCCGGGGATCTCCCATCTACACGGGTTACAAAATTTGCAGTAGGAATTTACCTATATATCAAAGTGTTGGAAGACAAAGTCATCTTGGTTGGTCTGAGATCAATCGATTATTGTGCGAGTTCGAAGTTCACCCACTTATTTGTTGAATTAAATTCGACAGAGGTGGTTGGCGTTTTGAACAAACCGGAGTCTATCTCTCTAAAACAAAGAATCTCTTGGGTGAAATTGGTTCTGAAACTGCTATGTTGGGCGGTATTTCTTTCGATTTTTGCCCAAGAAGTTGTAACATGACTGCTCATTCTTTAGCTAGAGCAGTGGTTGATGAGTCTTTTGATTTGTCTTCTTATGTGGAATAGGGTTTTTTTTTTTGTGGAAAAACGATTTCCCTTCTTGGGTGGCTTCTTCTCTTTATGAAGTTGTTGACGGTGTTGGTTGTGTGCTTTATGTAAATTGAGTTGTGTTCTTGACAAAGATCACTAAGTTATCTTGAGATAAAATTTAGGAGTTGAAAATATAATTAACCTTTTTTTTAAAAAAAAAACCCCACCATTTATATATTTTTTTAAAAGAAAATTTAGTTACTTTCTTTCAATTTTCAAATCAACCATTTATTCTAGGACGGAACTCTCTTAAGTATAAAGGAAGTACAAGTATTTAAATTTTCGACCTAAAAAAAAGAAGAAGAGTACCTATCATTACCGATGAGTTATGCTAATGATTAATTTCACAAAACTCATAATTAGTAACATTATTAATTTGACCCAAAACACGAATTAAATTAATTTTCAGTGTGCATAAGCTTTGGCATTAAATTCAAAGCTGGGATTGGTAAGACTGAACCCACCATCAACCACAAGGTTCAATCCGCTCACATATTTGGACTCATCACTTGCCAAGTACACAGCTGCTTTGGCTACATCTTCAGCCTCCATTATTGCCCCTTTCAAGTTCCCTGACAGAGAAATGAACCCTTCCATTGCCTTCTTCTGCTCCTCGTCCTTCGACGGTAGCAGCATTGGCGTCACCGTCGCGAACGGCGATATCGCATTCACTCTGATCCCGTGCGGCCCCAATTCCACGGCTAGGGTCTTCATCACTCCTACAATTGCATGCTTCGATGCCGAATACGCCGGTGTGTTACCGCTGCAGATTACCGATGCCATGCTCGACGTAAACAGGATGCATCCTGTCTTTGCCGGAATCATCACCCTGGCGTTAAGAATATAAATAAATGATTAAATATATCGTAAAACTTTTGAATCTAGTAATATGGTTTAACTTGATTACTTTTTTAAATTTGACAGTATTGTATAATTGAAAAATGTTCGAGCTACTTATTTATTTAGGTATATTATTATACATTATGGTGTTCCATTCTAAAACCAATTGGTTAGGAAGAGTAGCCCATGTATGTTATATTGTGAGGGAGGTCCCTTCATCATGTAGGATCCTCAACATGCCCCTCAAAATGGTGGTGGCCCATCTTGAGTCGGATCTCAATTTTGGACCAAATACCCATTTGGGCTTCGTGGGTTCTAATAGACCGGTTATATCCTAAAATCAATTGGTTATAAGAGGAGTAGCGCATGTATGTTACATTGTGAGGGAGGTCCCTTCATCTTTTCGACGTGAGATCCTCAACATATATAAATTTAAGCTTTTGAGTTGAGTGTTAATTTAGTACCTGGCAGCGTGTTTAGCTCCCATGAAGGTACCGAACACGTTGACATCGAAGACTTTCTTGAAGTCATTCATGTCGGTGGTCAACGTCGTTGCGGTTACATCGCCACGAATGCCAGCATTGTTGAACATGATGTCCAGCTTTTCGTACTTGTCGACAGTGAAGTCAACCGCGTTCGAGATGTCGGATTCGTCGGTGACATTGCAGTGGAAGTAGGAAACGTCGCCGCCGGCATCACCGAGCTCCTTGCAGAGGGTGGCAGCGAGATCATCCTGGACATCAGCGATCACCACTTTGGCTCCGTTCTGCACAAAAAGCCTCACCGTCGACTCGCCGATTCCGCTTGCTCCGCCGGTGATCAGAGCCACTTTTCCAGCCAATCTGCAACAAAAACAAAAACAAAAAACAAATAGAGAAGAAGAAATTGATGATGAGTTGGATTTGAATTGAATTTTGATGTGAAGATTTAAAGGTTGGAGAATTTTGTGTACCTTTTGGAGATGGATGAAGAAACGCCATTGGAGCTCATCTTTGCTGGAATGAATCGAAGTTGACAATTAAAAGGAACACAAAAACGAAGGCTCTGTTTTTGTGGGGCTTTAATTCCCCTCTTTTTATAGATTTGTTGTGCTTATACTCCTTGATGGAAATTTTGTTTTTTTAAGAAAAACAATTAGGCTAAATTATAAATTTAGTTCGGATGTTCGATATTTAATAAGTTTCTAAACTTTTAAAAATATTTAATACTTAACTTAAATTTAATTTTAATACTTAACTTAAATTTAATTTTGTGTCTAATCAATGCTTAACCAATATTTTTTACAACTATAAATGTATTAGATATAAAATTGAATTTTGTGTCTAATGAAATATTAAACTTTCAATTTTAATAGATTGATTAATTAAAACAAAAAAAAGTTGACACACAAAATTAAAGTTAAAGAAAAATATAAGGATTGGTTGCATAAATAACAATCTCAAAATAATGACAAAGATAATAAAATATAAAATATTTTACCAATATAACAAAAAAAAAAAATCAGTGATAGTCACTAATAGACTATAGACGGCTAAGTCATTGATAAAATGGTTTACTATTAGTGATAATTATTGACAAAATTCTATAAAAAAAAAAAAAAAAAAAAACATAGGTATATAGTAGTTATCACTGATTTAGTGATAGTTTGATTTTCATGCAGGTTGATCGGGTCTTCCCGTTAAGTGCAGGTGGTGTTAAATTCTACGTTAAATGCAGATTTGAGGCTTGTATGCGTGTATACCCTTACAGTGTTAGGTTAATTCGATACAAATATAATCAATCCAAATTATATACTAGATTCAGCAAAATATATATTTTATCTAAAACAACTGAAATCAGCTATTGGTTACAAATCTAAAAGCGGAATAAACAATTTGAAAACCAAAGCGTAGAAGAATAGATAAAGCAACCTAAAACTTCTAAATAAAAACGATAATAAATCAAGTTCGAGGGAAGAGAGATTGACACCGGATTATATTTATATTGGTTCACCTAGTGTGGGCTACGTCCAGTTATTTGCTACCGATGCAGGTTCCACTAAAACCAGAGTTTCGAATCTCTCATGAATGATTTCTCTCACTTTTCTATTTAGTAAAAGGCTCACGAATCACTCTAACAATAACTCTTAGACTTTTGAACGAAAGACTTTTTCTCGTTGAAACAACAAAAGAAAAAACCCATTAATTTTCTTTTTATTTGCCAAAACATGAACTCACATTTACTGCCTCTACTTCTTCAATTTGGTTGAATTGTGTGTTTAAATGAACATCACCCAATCTTCAACTATTTAAAAGAAACTTCATGCAACTTGCAACCTCACAATTAGCCAATTACAAAAAGGTAACCTCACCTTTTGGCCAAAGAAAGAGGTTACGTAATTGAGTCAATTGAGCTTCATTTGGGCTTTACTTTTACCTAACATTCAGTAGTCGTTCAGCAGGTGTTGAGATGTAGACACACATATATACACGTACTCGATTGTTGTATACACACGTATATACTTCACTAAACTTTGATTTTGTTCTAGATTTGCAATAGAAAAAGATTTTGGGACTTCAACTTCTTTATAAACAACATTTTTGTCGCTGCTCACGTGCTTCAGCATCCTCCTCATTTGTCGTCGTCTTCCAGCGACTGCTCCGCTCAAACATGATCGTCGACCAATGCAGCTCTGACAGCTCGCCTGCTGTAAACACTCGTCTCCAGTGACAAAATGAAAATGGGCCCTATAATCAAGGATTTTCAAATTTTAGGTCTGTATATACAAGGACACACGTTACAACTAAATCGAGAACAAAAATATAAGTGTGCCCTATAATCGAGGGTTTCAAAATTTGTCTGCTTAAAAAAATCCTACAAAAATGAATTGTTGTTTTCGAAATCTAAAATAAAATCTAAATCTATATCTCTAACCTTCTCCCTAAACATAACGTGTATATGAAGAAGATTAAAGTTTAAAACATTTAATTAATTAAATAGGGTAGAATTTGAAGGATCAATATTTAAAAATTTAAATCATTCATGGGATTATTCATTCAAGTTCGTAGAGACCGTACCCAATTTATTTCCAAATTTCAACGTTTAGAAAAGAAACTAGGAGGAGAAAAAAAAAGAAAAGAAGAGGAAAAACAAAATTGTTTTAAAAATTAAATACTCAAAACAAACATTATTCTTCTTCTCTCTTCCTCCCCTCAATTTTTTCCTCATTGAGTCGCTCCCTCTCTCAACTCATGAGTCCCTCTCTAATCACCACCACCTCACGCCTTTATTCCTCTCCGATCTCATCTTCGACAACGCACTCACGTTCAACAACGACTTCTTTTCGTTGTGTCTCCGCGTGAGCGCGACGTGGCAGCGACAACACGATTTATCCGAAAGTAACGAGTAAGTCTTCTCCTCTTCCGAAGAAATCCGAAAGGAATTGAAAATTCCAATCTCTCGTCTTGGTTGGTTGAGCATCAATTTTAAACTCTCAATCCTTTTGATTTCAATTTGTTAGTTTGCATGCGTTTTATTCAACTTTGAAAGTCACCACTCACTCCGTCCAACGCTAAATTTGTGAAATTTGGGCGTATTTGCTCGCTATCCAGCATTGAATTTTGAGCTAGATTTTGCATTTGACGAGTACCCACAAGCTGAACGACCTCAAATCTGAATGCCCATAGCCCGTGGAGGTTAGACCGACAAGTTTGAATACATTCGAACTCAAGTTATGAAGTGTTGAATGGGGTTAGACTTTTGAAATTCTTAAGTTCATCATTGCTCGGGCCTTAGGGAAACGATACCTGATAAAGTAGTCCTCGGTTCACTACACATGCAACACGGGCTATGGTGGTTGGCCAAAAGTCGGGATGAGTGTATTAATGAACTGTATACATGCCTATATACAACCTCGGTGGACCTAGACGTGGGGTACAAAAGTATGTCAGCAGGTATACAATATCCGTCAAATGCAATTTTTCTTTGTTTGTTGTCAATTTCTTTATTTTAACGTTTATGTTATTTTGTCATCCATTATTTTTCTCTCTCCCATCCTAATCATTCCCTATTTTAAGTTAAATTGTAGAATATAGTAGTACAATATTTTTGTCCTATACTACTAAATTTAGCTTTTAGATATTTTACCAAAAGGAGTGTGGTTTAAACATTTTTCATGTTGCACACTCTCTCTCTTATTAACCCTAAATTTATCAAATTACTCGTACTTGAATATATATTTAGCCCACGTATTTCTAACGACTCAATGTTTCCAGTACAACAAATGAATGTACGTGATGAGTATTTGAATGTGGAAATAAGATTTTGCATTGTAACCCAATTTTATGCAAATTTTGATGAAAATACCGATATTGCATTGTAACCCAATTTTATGCAAATTTTGATGAAAATACCGATAAAAAGTTGATGTTGATACATATTTCTTAATAAATATTAAAATAAAAAATTCAAAAACATATTTAAATTAATAAATAAATATTTTACACGTATAAAATAAGTTAAAATACTTATTATTAATATTATATTTCATTAGCTACATTTTATTGCTATTTTTTTTCTTTATATTTCATTTTATTTTTTATTTTTTTTAATAAGTAGAATGAAAATGTTGATTCCCACTCTATAAGGTATGAGGGATGTGGATAGCTATTTCTTAAAATATTGATTGTAAGTTTGTTTAAAAAAAAAAAATAAGAAAAACAACAAAGGAGAAAATGAAATAAAAAAAAAAAAATAAGAAAAGAAAAAAGGCATCCGTCGTGAAGCACGTGGTTCATCTAATTACAATGCTTGATCACCTTTAGTCGACAGTGCTCTGAGATCTAAAATCATCAAAACTTTCCAGTTTAATAATCATTTTATCTTTTACTCTTTTTATATATATATATATTTCTGAATATATATTATATATTCAGAAGTATCTCGACCCTTTTGGATTTACAATTGCAAATCAATCAGACATTGGCAAATAATGTGCCTACAAATCTGTACTACTGTTTAAAGGCCAAAAATAATATCCACCCCCTGTTTGCCGGAGATGGAGGCGGCGCCACTTCTCGGCGACGGCAACGGCGGAGACTATGCTCCGGCGAAGACATTTCAGCAGTTCAGGCACATCGTGTGGAGTGAAACATGGAAGACTTGGGCGATCTCCGGTCCGGTGATTTTTCAGATCGTTTGTCAATATGGAACAAACTCTGTTACCAATATTTTTGTGGGTCAACTTGGGGAGCTTGAGCTCTCTGGAATTTCCATCGCCATTTCTGTTATTGCCACTTTCGCTTTTGGTTTCATGGTCTGAATTCTCTCTCTATTTCTCTTATTTGATTCTTCATTTGCTGCTATTTTTTCCATTTCTGAACTCAATTAGTTCTGTTCCCAAAAGGGTTTTGATAGAAATGCTATTAGATATTGTAAGAGTATATTAGTAACTAGGTAGAGAATTTGTTATGATATTTGGTTACAAACAGAGGGAGTGATGAATGAATCAGACAATATTTTGATTAGTAAATTCTGACTGAGAGTCCAACTAGCTCGAACACTTGGTTTATCAATTTATCTTGTAATTTCGTTTATCTTTTACATTGCAATACATTTGAGTTCTATGAGTTTCTTTTGTGTATCAAGTCAAATTCCTAAACCCACATGAATTGAATAACATGAAATACATCATTGATTATTACATATTTTCTTACTTAATTAAATTTTTCGTAACCCATAAGCTTAAACATTTGGGTTGATTGGTGATCTAACTGCTGCCAGAGCAGGAGGACATGTGTTCGAACTCTGTAACTGCGTTTACTTATCATAACCTATAACCTTAATCTTTTGAGTTGATTGATGATTTAACGCCTAAAAAGTCAGCTTCTGATGTGGGTCTCTAAAAATCTTGTGTTTGAACTCTTTAAAAATCTACAAGCTTAAGCTTTTGAAATGACTGTTGATTTAACACTTAAAAAGTCAGATTCTGATGTGAGTCTCTAAAACTTGTTCAAACAGTTTGGAATGGGAAGTGCAACAGAAACACTGTGTGGGCAAGCATTTGGGGCTGGACAAATCCACATGCTGGGAGTGTATATGCAGAGATCATGGATCATAACCTTCATATGCGCCTTAATAATCACACCAGTCTACATCTTTGCCACTCCCCTTTTGAAGCTTTTAGGGCAACAAGACGATGTCGCAGAAGCGGCTGGAAACTTCTCTTTGCTTATTCTCCCACAGCTCTTCTCCTTTGTGGTGGCTTTTCCAACCCAAAAGTTCCTTCAGGCTCAAAGCAAAGTGTGGGCATTGGCTTGGATTGGCTTTGTTGCCCTTCTGGCCCATATTTTGATGCTGTGGCTCTTCATTTTCGAGTTCGGTTGGGGCACGAATGGCGCTGCCTTGGCCTTGAACATCTCTGGTTGGGGGATTTCCATTGCTCAAATCATTTATGTGATGGGTTGGTGTAGAGATTCTTGGAAGGGATTCTCTTGGTTGGCTTTCAAGGATTTGTGGGGATTCGTTAAGCTCTCCTTTTCCTCTGCTATTATGTTCTGCTTGGAGATTTGGTACATGAGTAGCATCATTGTTCTTGCTGGTCATCTTCCAAATGCTGTCATTTCTGTTGATTCACTTTCCGTTTGGTAACTACAGACTTCTTTCTTCTTTATTAAAAGAATCTGAAATCTTGTTTTTTCATGGATCTGAAAGTTTTGGTTTGTTTCAGTATGAACTTGAACGGATGGGAAAATATCATTTTCATTGGAATTAATGTCGCCATGAGGTAAGGAGATTTTGCATCATATATGCCTTCTCAATTCCATTCTTATCTTAAAACTATTTAAAATCTTTTAGATCCTCTTCTGTTCTTCTCAATGTTGATGTGAATTCATACATACTTTTATTCTGAAATGAATTGTTGGTTGGACAAAGGGTTTTGAACTATTAAAAAGGTGTTTTTAAGCACCTGAAAAGTCAGTGGGCAAACACAAACATCAGCTGAATATTCATATTTTAGACTTGAGTTCCATGTCTTACAACTGTATATATGTGTTTATCTGTTGTCTGTTTACAGTGTTAGGGTCTCCAATGAACTCGGAAAGGCACGACCTCGAGCCGCGATGTACTCCGTGTACGTGACGATAGTGGAATCTCTTCTTCTTGGCCTCTTCTTTATGGTCTTGATATTCTTTGTCAAGGATCATTTTGCTGTGATCTTCACAAGCAGTGTAGCTGTGCAGAATTATGTTGCCAAATTAGCCTATCTTCTTGGCATAACCATGGTTCTCAACAGTGTCCAACCAGTCATATCAGGTGAACTAAAAACCTCTCTTTTCTGTCTATGTTGGTGAAAAAATGTTTTTGAATGTGACCCTTTACAATTCTATCTGCCTTCTTTGTTCAGGTGTGGCCATTGGAGCTGGATGGCAGGCATTAGTGGCTTATATAAACTTAGCCTGCTATTACATTTTTGGTCTCCCTCTTGGGATTGTCTTGGGTTATGTAGCAAATTTTGGAGTGAAGGTATGTCAAAAAGTAGCAAATCAAGATCCGAGTTTAAGAGTGACTTCTTAGAGTAGCCACTTTAAAATGGTTTTAGAACTTTCGAAATCACTTTTCACAATTTCAAAAGTCATATCGTGTAAGCTCGGTATTAGACATCATGAGGTTCCATCTTAAAACCAATTGGTGATAGGAGTAGCCCATGTATGTTATATTGTGAGTGAGGTCCCTTCATCTTTCCGATGTGAGATCCTCAACACTCGGACTCACTCGATTGGTTGCGTGCAGGGGCTTTGGGGCGGAATGATAGCCGGGATTGCAATGCAGACGTTGCTGCTGCTACTTGTTCTGTACAAAACCAACTGGAATAAAGAAGTAAGTGAAAGGAAATGAGTTTACATGGGAAAGAGTTTTAAGGAAGTTCAAAGCAATTTTAATGGCGATTTGAATTGTTGTTTGTTGCAGGTGGAGGAAACTTCAGGAAGGATGCAGAAATGGACTGGACAGGACATCAGAACAGACAAGAGAATTGAAAGCTAATTTTGTCTGCAACTTTGATTTTGAGTAACTTTTGTCTTTCTTTCTTTTTTTTCTCTGTGTTTTTGGCTGCTCATTTTGATTTTGAGTAGGGATGTTTAAGAAACTCGATAATTTGTGATCAATTAATTCGACATAAATAGTATTGGTCAGGTTGAATTACAAATTATTTTAGTTGAGTTATTAGCTTGAATGTTGTAGTATCAATTTTCAGGAAATTCAATGTTATATTAATCTACTATTCTCAACTCTATGTATTGGAAGTTGAATTAAATTTCACCTACTATTATTTTACAATTTTTTTAATATATAAAAAATATATAAAACATCAGAAATATTTAGATAAATAGTCCTTGAACTTTAGCAAGTATGATAAATTCATCACAACTAAATGTGTTTATTATCAACTACAAAGATTAAGTCATTACATAATTAAATTGATATGTAATTTATTTATTTTTGAGAAGAAACAATTCATTGATAAATGAAAAGAGCTTAAGTTCGGGCACCAAAAGGTGAAAGACTTCCAATTATAATTCAGATAAGAAAGACTATAATTAGAAAAAGGTGATTTACATTTACACCAATGTAAAGCATTGAAAGTTAAAAGGTCCATGAACCTATCAAAGAAAGAAAAAACGTCTTTGAAAATACGATAATTTTGTTTACCCCAAAGGAACACTCTATTGAAGGCCAACCAAATTGTTTTCCTTTCTCCCTTAAAAGGGTGATGAACAAAGATAGATGCCAACAGATCAAACATGTTAGTCGGCATAGCCAAAGACCAATCAAAAGCTTCAAGAATCATAGTCCAATACTTAGAAGCAAAGGGACAATGAATAAAAAGGTGGGCCGAGTATTCTGAGTTCGCAGAGCACATAATACACCATGAAGTTGATGAGTGCATGAAGGGCATTCGCCGTTGAAGTCTATCAGCGGTATTAATAGCACCAAGGCTTAGCTCCCAAAGGAAGACCTTAATCTTTTTTGGATAAAAATATGTCCAAATTACTTGATAGATACCTGAGCTCATGTTGTCAAAGACCCTCATCATATTTGCCAGGAGGGACTTGACTGTAAAGGAATTGGAAGGGTCTAGGGGCCAACTCCATGAATCATTCGATTGACTGAGGTTCACCGTAGCTAGTATGTGCGAGAGAGAAGACCATTCCTCCACGTCCAAATTATTCAGGTTACGACAGAGGAACAAATTTCATGCTTGTGAGTTTGCCATCCAAGCCTCATTTACTGTTATGGATGGTCGCGAGGTGAGGCGAAAGAGGCGAGGAAAAATCGAAGCTAGCACTTCACAATCAAGCCACTGATCTAACCAGAAAGAGGTAAGGAGCCCATTACCAAGTCTTCTATGAATTCTGGTTGCAATAAGGTCTATATTAGTGCAGATAAACCGCCAGGGTGAAAGAGAGAAGCCTTGTTGGACAGTTCTTGGCCACACCAGCAGATCGGTTGGGTAAAATTTGGCAACAATAACTTTTCGCCAAAGGGCATTAGGCTCGTGTAAGAATCTCCAGGTCCATTTAGCCAACAAAGCTAAGTTTCGTTGTTTAAAGTTATCGATACCAAAGCCTCCCGTGAGCTTTGGAAGTTGAGTTTGTTGCCAGAAACTAAATATGTAATTTTGATAAGTTTTTTCATGATAGAAACTAAATTATTACAAATATCTCGGGTCCTTAACGGAAATTTTACACAAAATGTCCAAAGCTCAATTCTAAGCAACAGTGTTTTTCCTTTTGCCAAAAAAAAAGCTTCAAGATAACTCACCAGAAATTTGAAGTCGTGAAAAGCACCGAAGATGAATATAATTAGTTGAAAATCATGCTGGTAAGTGAATAACACAACGTAAACACTTTCCTTCCTTCATGAGACTGAAAGCCTGGTTGATATCTTCAAAGGATATGTTGTGTGAGATGTACTCGTCAATTTGAATTTCCTGCAAATTAGATTTTGTCAAGACTCACATTATATGTTCTGTATCGAAATTCGAACATTAGTAACTAACAGAGAATGAGATCAAATTCAGATAAGATCGGGATGGGATGAAGTTTGAAGTTCAAGCCTTTTATACCATGCTTGCGATTCAAGAGGAAAGTGATAAAGCCATTGAAACGGAAAGAACTTGTTTGGAATGAATTTGTAAGTGCTTAAAAAAGTGTTTTTAAAACTCGAAATATCCAACGTTAATCATAAAGCTCTCATTACCTTCTTGGTATACATGTCTACTAATGAGGGGAGGTCAGATTTTGGTCTCCATCCGCCAAAAAGGGTCCCTTTTAATGTTCTTCCACTAAGAAATATTCCATAGTGGGCTGTTAGTTCTGGATTCACTTTTGGTACACCTAGTGTAACAGTCAAACCCCAACCCTAAGGCAAGATGTTGAAAGAAATTAATCAGTTTTATGGAAGAAACTTCACCAAATGAACGGAGAGTAAAGACATGTTTGAGAGTGATTTTGAAATGGCTAAAACCACTTTTGCCATGTTCAAAATCACCCTGAAACATGTTTTTAATTATTCAAAACTAATTTGATGATTGATTTTACACTTTTAAACGCAATTTTCATACCATCAAATTGAATTATTAAAGACATATTTCGGAGTGATTTTGAATATGGCAAAAGTGATTTTAATCATTTCAAAGTCACTCTCAAACATGCCTAAGAACACTTACTTACTTGGCAACATGACTGCAATGCAGTAGTTATCATTCCTGTATCACCTATACATTCAAATGCATAGTCAGCCCCTCCATCAGTAATTCGATTAATGACCTAAGAGAAATAAACGAAGATTAGATGAAATCACAAAGAAACTCATTTTAATTTTTTATTATCGAGATTTTAGACAGTTGTTAGGTTGTAGAAAGAAAAGTAATACCTGTTGAATAGATTCATTGCATTCCTTCGGGTTAACAAAATGAGTAATCCCAAAAGTTTTAGCTGCAAGAATGGAATTACTTCCTTTGTAAACACTTTTTTTAAAAAAAATTATGATAATTTTCATAGTTCTCAAAGAAAAATGAAGTACCTATTTCATCCTTCTCAGGATTAATATCAACACCAATTATTTGCGATGCACCCCTAACTTTGGCACCTTGTGCAACCTTTTGGTAAGAAAGAACTCAAGATCAATCAAATGAGGTCCAAAATTGCCAAGAGACATGTTTGAGGTCACTACAGATGTATTCACAAAACATAATACTTACTGAAAGGCCTACAGTCCCAAGACCATATATCACCACAGTTGAACCTTCCGATATATCAGCGACATTCCAAGCGGCACCCAAACCTGAAGAAAGAACATCTTATAAGTAACAGCCCCTAGAACTGTAACATGATCTACAGGATAGTCTGGTAATTTAGGCACCTATCATCTTATAAGGGAAAAAAAAATTGCTTCAATTCAAGCCTAAATTAGTTGAAATCTACAGGATAGTCTGGTAACATGATAGGTGCCTAGGTGGGTTCAGATAAAGGAAAAATGGAAAGATAAGACCAAAATTTGTCTGATTTACAACGCCAAGTTTCAACTTGAAATTCAAAAAAGACCATATAATTATGCTAATAAAGTAGCCAATGATAAATATTACTCCTTTTAACTGATTACAGTAAAGAATCAATAGGCCATGGTAGACAAGCAAGCTTCTGCACTTCGACTTTAACTACCTTCCAAATGAGTTGCGCTTTACTTTCTTGTTTTTTTTCTTCTTCTTTTGGTATTCTATTCTAGATATATACATATTTTAAAATGACAAGATGGCATATGTTTCATCCAAAAGCCCCCTACCCCATTGAAAAAATCAAACAAAAAAGCTCAACTAAGCACACAAGTATACCTGCAGCCACCCCACAGCTTAGAAGACATATTTTCTCAAGAGGTACATCCATGTTGACCTTGACAGCACACCCTGAGTGCACCACAGTGTATTCACTGAAACTCGAAACCGCACAATAATGATAAACTGGTTTGCCTTTGATAGAGAAGCGGGTCTTCTGATCACTATGCATTACACCTCTCCTCTCTAGTCCCAGAACTTGGCACATGTTGCTTTTACCCGATTTGCACTGCCTACATGTCTTGCATTCTCCAGTGAATAGTGTAAGCACATGGTCACCTTCCTTGAATTCAGTCACTCCAGGACCAACACTCTCAACAATACTGAAAAATAAAATGAAAGATCACTATATATCTTCCAAAGAGATGAAACTGAATAGCTGCTATATATTTCATATTACATGTAATTGTGAACTTTTAAATTATTCACAAAATAATAAAGAATTTAGTTCTTTTTCTAAAAGTTATCTTCAAGGTTTTAAGGCAAGAAAGAATCTAAAATGTCATGAATTAATAATTTAAACTCCTTCAAATTAATAAAGAATTCCTAGTATCTATTAACAAAAAAACTTCATCTTCTATGTTTTCTAGAACAATGTCACAGGTAATATTCAAAGAATCTACACCAAAACCTTTTCCAACATTTTTTCTAATTATTTGAAACCATGGACACGAACAGCCAGTATGAAGGATTAAACCACATAAAATTAGAAAATAAAAATTCTCTTAGAAGAAGTTACCCTGATCCTTCATGGCCAAATATGCGAGGAAAAATAGCCTACACAAACAACAAGTATTCATATTAGAAGTTTCAAATCTTCGTTTTCACCATCAAACATTATGCATAAAACAATCCAAAATTTCCTGTCTCTAGTATTTATAAGCTTATACCAACGAAAGGTAAACAATGTATTATAAGATTACAAGTTAGTAGAACAAAATCGAATAGAAATACAAAAAACAGTTTGACTAGAAAAACATAAAAGTATCTACATCTTGAACAGAGTTTTTCTTACACTATAAAATGTTATTGTTCATCGCTATTATCAAACGAGATTACTTCAACTTTTGTATGTACACAATAAACAGTTATAAAACGAATCGCAGGACTCGAATGATGTAATTAACATTTCCTCAACGAATCACATTCGCAGAAATCAGAAAAATTAAAAGTGATCTCAGGTAGAATCGAAGTAAGAACCTGAGTTTCCCAAGCAGAGACATCACTGCGACACAAAGAAGTGCAAACAACTTTAATTCTGATCTCCATAGGTTGAGGAGGACTGACTTGCACCTCCTCAATCACCAATGGCTGTCCAGGTCCCCAAGCCACCGCAGCTTCAATCGAATTACAGAAAGTAAGGTACAAGTAATTTAGCAGGCGGAGGAAGGCAGAATACAAGAAAGAAATCCAGGAATATTACCTTTGCAAGTAAGAATCGCAGGGGAAGAAGACGACATTCCGGTGAGATTGAAGAGGAAAGGAAAATCTTCCGGCGGAGGATGGGAAGAATTGAATTGAGACGCCTTGAACAGGCGAAGAATCTGCGAGATTCAAACATTGGGAATTGGCGACTTTGGCTTGGTGGTAGGTGTGGTTGGTGGAGATGGAGGGAGCATCGATCATACTTTTTTTCTTCTTTTCTTTTTTGGGGAATTAATTTTGCTCTTTCATTAACTCTGATTTTGTTGTTAAAAAAAAAATTACATCACACTTTTGGATCTTGTGTATTTCATCTCCCAACTTTTAATTATTTGTTCATTGGTTTCTCAATTAAAAAAATATATATTTAATACAATCCTTAAACTTTTAATTTTATATCTCTTATGTTCATGTTATAGGTGAATAATCAGATTCGGATTATAAAGACTCAATAGATCAAATACTAAGAAGAAGCCTATTGAGCTAAGGTCAACCCGTAAATCGGATGGAAAGACTGACCTCTTAAGAGGGACCGACTTGACAAAGGAGAAGAGGTTGACTCCATAGGGTCGACTCAGCAGAAGAGACGTGGCCGACCTCATGGGATCGGCCCAACCAACTAAGAAATGTCTCTCCCGAACAGTTACATAATATTTGTAACTCTGGGTGTTTTAAGGACATAATATGGCTCGTTTAAATGACTTTTTTTTTTTTGACAACATGTTGGGGGTGGGGATTGAACCTAAGACCTTATGGTCACTAGACGATCCATCATGTCGTTGAGCTATACTCTTGTTGGCGAGTTTAAATGACTTGAAACAGTCATAAACGCCCATATGATGATCATATATAAAGGAAGGATAAAGGTATGATGATCATATATAAAGGAAGGATAAATGGAAGAAAGAATAAAGGTAGGGGGAGCAAAACCAATCGAAAAATCGAATCGACCGAACCGTCTTCGATCGGTCGATTTATGTCAATATTCGATCGGGGTCAGTTTTTCAAATAAGAAAACAGACCAATTGGTCGGTCAAGCATCTCCATGCACAGGAAAAATATATCTTTCTCTCTTCCCGAGGACTTCTTTGTACCGTTTAATAATATTAAAAAAAATATTTTTTTTCTTTATTTTTTTCATTTCTCTCTATTTCTCATCTTATTAAAAAAAATCATTTAACAAAAACCTTCATTAGTTCGTCTTCCTCTCGTCTTTATCACCGCCATCTCTCTCTCGCCTCCATCGTCGTCCTCTCTCCCTAAGTCGCCATCGTCTTGCTCTTCCTCCCTATCTCTTCTATTTCTCTCTTTTCTTTCGTGTTTTTTTTTCACAGTTCGTCGAAGTTCTCTCTTCACGTTGGTTTCAGCCAAAATCGATCAAAATGGACCGTCATTCGGCCAACGTCATCAATCTCTCCAAAATCAATTTGTTGGTGATCGGCGACGGTTTGAGCCCAAAATCGACGCCGTCCGACCGATATTCACCCTTAGGGTAAGGCAAAATCATTCTCTACATTAGCCAAAATACTTTCCATATTCACTCTCTCTCAACGGTAACTTGAGCGTCGGATCCCGTGTGGTTAGCACCACACCGGTTTTAGCTCACTTCTTTGTCTCTTCAGATATTACAGGGTTCAAATTCGTTGTTGCGCACTTTTAATGCAGTGCAAAACTGCAAGTGTACGAGTCAAGTAATAAATAGTGTAAATGAATACGAGTATCGTCATCAGGATTGAATTTCTAGTTCACTTAAATATCACGAATAGTAATGCTCGATTTTATCTAGAGAAATAAATCGGAAGGGAGGTTTGTAACAAGTCTAAGAAATTAAACAAAAAAATAAAACTAACGAATGAGACAAATTAGGAGAAGGGTATCTTAGGGATGTGATTTCACCGATTGGATTGACGTTTCAATCAATCAAATAGCCTAGATTATTCATGCAAATTTTCATAAGTCTAGAAGGACGAAAGTAAGAATGGACTCTAACGAGGACAATTGATCTCATGCAATGTAATAAAACTAATGTATCAATCTAGTTTTTAAAGACATGCAAGTATTAAAAACTCTTATTTAAAACAACCTCTAAAAGAGCCCTAATCATTCCCATGTTAGGATTACCCTTAGTCATGCAATCAAGATCTAGTCTAAACTACCCTTTCAGAAGCATAGATTTAAACCATAGAAACATACAAGAGATTATAAGCATTAAGAAAATAAATGCACGAATGGAAGATAAGCAGTCAATCTAGACATTCAATTAATCAAAACATCAAAACTAAAAGACTACATCAATCCCCAAAATAAAGTATTTAGCTACTCATGTTCAACAATAAACAAGTCTTAAACAATGAAAAACCCATTAAACAAGTGCTAAGAGAGGAAGAATAAAACTCAATCACGTGCAGTTCTTCGTTCCCGTCGCGTAGTCCACGAACATCCGCTTCAAAATCTCTTTCTCTGCTTCAAAGGTCGTCTTCTTCTCTCCAAAGTGTGATAAATCTCGAAAATTGAGGTTTTTCTCTCTAAATTTGCCTCCTCAAGTCGGCTGGAAAAAGTGGATTTTATACCTTGATACGTCGCAGCGTCGAGACGCTAGGGACGAAACTGACGCTTTTTGGCTTTTCGTAGCGTCTCGACGCTACTGCTGCAGGATCTTTGGCTTGTAGAAAAAATTTGAGCGTCTCGACGCTATGCTCTCGGGATTTTTGGCTTGAACTTCTTTTTCCCTCGGCTTGGCTTCTTCAAAATCACCCAATTGGCTCATCTTTGCAACATAAACCTCCATAAACCTCTATGTAGCTCCAATTGCTCAATTTCTACGAAACAAAATAAAATCAACGTGAAAGTACTCGTTTAAGCGACAAACTAGCGATAAAAAGGCTATAAAGATAACACACTTTGTGTACTATCATTCGTTTCTCACTCAATATCAAGTTTACCATTGATATCAAAAATTGGTATCAGCAATTCATGAATTTAAAAAGTATCTAATAGATTTTTAAACTTTCAATTTTGTTGCCAATAAATTTCTAAAGACACCAAATTAATTTGAAAGGAGAAACTTATTAGACACTTTTATAGTTTAGGAACCAAATAAACACAAAAAAAAAATATATGATAATCGTTCTAATCTTTAATTTGATCTTGAATATATGTTGCAAATTTTGTTTATAGTGTTTTTGTAAATAAGTATTTTTTTTTTTTTTTTTGTCGATCAGCTAGTCCAAAAATATTAAAACGGCCAAACCATCCGACTGAATTAGTTAAAAAATAATAATTAAAACAAAATGTGTAAAGTTGAATTGTCTGCCGCCATCTGCATGCACAGGAAATAGATATTTTTCTCGAAGAACTTCTCTCTACCGTTTAATAATATAAAAAGTATTTTTTTTTTCATTTTTTTTCTTCTTTTTTTTTTTTTCATTTCTCTCGATTTTTCATCTTATTCCCAAAAAAATCATTTAACAAAAACCTTCGTCAGTTCTTCTTTCTTTCTTCTCCATCGCCGTTATCTCTCTCTCGCCTCCATCGTCGTCGTCTCTCGCCTAAGTTGACGTCGACTTGCTCGTCCTCCCTATCTCTTATATTTCTCTCTTTTCTTTCACGTTTTTTCTTCACAGTTCGCCGAAGTTCTCTCCTCACGTTGGTTTCGGCCAAAATCGATCAAAATGGATTGTCATTCGGCCGACGTCATCAATCTCCCCAAAATCAATTTGTTGGTGATCGACGGCGGTTTGAGCCCAAAATCGATGTCGACCGACCGATACTCGCCCTTAGGGTAAAGCAAAATCATTCTCTACATTTGTCAAAATATTTTTCATATTCATTCTATCTTTCAACGATAACTTGAGCGTCGGATCCCGTGTGGTTAGCACCACACCGGTTTTAGCTCACTTCTTTGTCTCTTCAGATATTGCAGGTTAAAGCTCGTTCATCACCCAATATCAAGTTTACCATTGATACCAAAAATTGGTATCAACATTTCATGAATTTAAAAAGTATCTGATCAATTTTTAAACTTTCAATTTTGTTGCCAATAAATTTCTAAAGACACCAAATTAAATTGAAAGTTGGAAAACTTATTAGACACTTTGATTGTTTAGGAACCAAATAAACACAAAAAAAAATATATGATAATCGTTCTAATCTTTAATTTGATCTTGAATATATGTTGAAAATTCTGCTTAAAGTATTTTTCAATTTTTTTTTTTTGTCGGTCAGCTAGCCCAAAAATATTAAAACCTACCAAACCAACTGACTTAATTAAATAAAAAATAATATATAAAAAAATGTGTAAAGTTGAATTGTCTGCTGACATCTGCATGCACAAGAAAGAGATGTCTTTCTATCTTTCCAATGACTTATTGTACCGTTTAATAATATAAAAAATACTTTTTTTTCTTCATTTTTTTTTCATTTCTCTATGTTTCTTATCTTATTCCCAAAAAATCATTTAACAAAAATCTTCATCAGTTCGTCTTCCTCTCGTCCCCATCTCCGTCATTTTTCTCCCGCCTCCATCGTCGTCGTCTCTCGCCTAAGTCGCCACCGTCTTGCTCTTACTCCGTATCTCTTCTATTTCTCTCTTTTCTTTCACGTTTTTTTTTTCACAGTTAGCCGAAGTTCTCTCTTCACGTTGGTTTCAGCCAAAATCGATCAAAATGGACCGTCATTCGGCCGACGTCATCAATCTCCCCAAAATCAATTTGTTGGTGATCGGCGGCGGTTTGAGCCCAAAATTGACGTCGACCGACCGATACTCACCCTTAGTTTAAGGCAAAATTATTCTCTACCAAAATACTTTCCATATTCATTCTTTCTCTCAACGGTAACTTGAGCGTCGGATCCCGTGTGGTTAGCACCACACCGATTTTAGCTCACGTCTTTGTCTCTTTAGATATTGCAGGTTCAAGCTCGTTCCTCACCGAATATCAAGTTTACCATTGATACCAAACAATGGTATCAATAGTTCAAGAATTTAAAAACTATCTAATAGATTTTTAAACTTTCAATTTTGTTGTCAATAAATTTCTAAAGACACCAAATTAAATTGAAAGTTGAGAAATAAGACACTTGGATGGTTTAGGAACCAAATAAATAAAAAAAAAAAAATATGATAATAGTTCAAATCTTTAATTTGATGTTGAATATATGTTGCAAATTTTGCTTATAGTATTTTTTGAATAAATATTTTTTTTTTGGTCGGTCAGGTAGCCAGAAAATATTAAAACCTACAAAACCAACCGACTGAATTAAATAAAAAAATAATAATTAAAAAAAATGAGTAAAGTTGAATTGTCTGCTGGCATCTGCATGCAGACGAAATAGATATCTTGGGGTTTTTGTACGGATGACCCACCCCTCGGGGGCCGCGAGGTTGTTTAACCCTCTTCGCGAAAACTTATGTTTTTTTACCTTCTCTCGTGATAAGGAAGTGCATAAAGTCATTCGTACCTTTCGCTTATCACAATCACGTGAAGACAACTGTGATCTCCTCGTGATAAGCGAAGGGTACGAATGACTTTGTGCACTTCCTTATCACGAGAGAAGGTAAAAAAAAAACATAAGTTTTCAAAAACTAAGTTAAAAAACCTCGCGGCCTCCGAGGGGTGTTTTCATTTTTTTCATTTCTTTCTGTTTCTCATCTTATTCCCAAAAAATGATTTAACAAAAACTTTCATCACTTTGTCTTCCTTTCGTCTACATCACTATTATCTCTTTCTCGCCTCCATCGTCGTCGTCTCTCGCCTAAGTCGTCGTTGTCTTGCATTTCCTCCCTATCTCTTTTATTTCTCTCTTTTCTTTTACATTTTTTCCACTGTTCGCCGAAGTTCTCTCTTCACGTTGGTTTCGGCCAAAATCGATCAAAATGGACCGTCATTCGACCGACGTCGTCAATCTCCCCAAAATCAATTTGTTGTTGATCGGCGGAGGTTTGAGCCCAAAATCGATGTCGACCGACCGATACTCGCCCTTAGGGTAAGGCAAAATCATTCTCTACATTTGTCAAAATACTTTCCATATTCATTCTCTCCCTCAACGGTAACTTGAGCGTCGGATCTCGTGTGGTAAGCACCACACCGATGTTAGCTCACTTCTTTGTCTCTTCAGATATTGCAGGTTCAAGCTCGTTCCTCACTCAATATCAAGTTTACCATTGATACCAAAATTGGTATCAACAGTTCATAAATTTAAAAAGTATCTAATAGATTTTTAAACTTTCAATTTTGTTTCCAATAAATTTCTAAAGACACCAAATTAAATTGAAAGTTGGAAAACTTATTAGACTTTTTGATAGTTTAAGAACCAAATAAACACAAAAAAAAATATATAATAATCGTTCTAATATTTAATTTGATCTTGAATATATGTTACAAATTTTGCTTATAATATTTTTTAAAAATATATATTTTTTTGGTCGGTCTAGCCCAAAAATATTAAAACCACCAAATCAACCGACTGAATTAAATAAAAAAAAAAAATTAAAAAAATGTGTAAAACTGAATTGTTAGCTGGCATCTGCATGCACAGATGTCTCTCCCTTCATAAAGATTCTCTGTACAATTTAATAATATAAAAAATACTATTTTTTCTTCATTTTATTTTTCATTTCTCTCCGTTTCTCATCTTATTCCCAAAAAATCATTTAACAAAAACCTTCCTCCGTCCGTCTTCCTCTCGTCTCCATCACCGTCATCTCTCTCTCGCCTCCATCGTCGTCGTCACTCGCCTAAGTCGTCACAATCTTTCTCTTCCTCCCTATCTCTGTTATTTCTCTCTTTTTTTTCACAGTTCGCCGAAGTTCTCTCTTCACGTTGGTTTCGGCCAAAATCGATCAAAGTCAACCGTTAGTCGATCGATGTCATCAATCTCCCCAAAATCGATTTGTTGGTGATCGACGACGATTTGAGCCCAAAATCGATGTCGACCGATCGATACTCACTTTTAGGGTAAGGCAAAATCATTCTCTACATTTTCCAAAATACTTTTCATATTCATTCACTCTCAACGCTAACTTGAGCGTCAGATCCTGTATGGTTAGCACCACACCGGTTTCATGTGCATGCAGATCCTATATAAAGGGAGGATGAACGGAAGAAAGAATAGGTATGGGTGAGCAAAACAAATCGAAAAATCGAACCGACCGAGCCGTCTTCGGTTGGTCGATTTATGTCAATATTCGATCGGGGTCGGTTTTTCAAATAAGAAAACAGACCAATGGGTCGGTCAACTAGCCCAAAAATATTAAAACCGACTGAATCAACCGACTAAATTAAATAATAAAAAATAATAATTAAAAAAAAATTGTAAAGCCGAATTGTCAGCTGGCATCTGCATGCACATGAAAGAGATGTCTCTCTTCCCAAAGATTTCTCTGTACAGTTTAATAATATAAAAAATACTATTTTTTCTTCATTTTTTTTTTCATTTCTCTTTTTTTCTCATCTTATTCCCAAAAAAATCCTTTAACAAAAACCTTCATCCGCGTCTTCCTCTCATCTCCATCACCGTCATCTCTCTCTCGCCTTCATCGCCATCGTCTCTCGCCTAAGTCGTCACCATCTTGCTCTTCTTCCCTATCTCTTCTATTTCTCTCTTTTTTTTTTCACAATTCGCTGAAGTTCTCTCTTCACGTTGGTTTCGGCCAAAATCAATCAAAATCAACCGTCAGTCGGCCGATGTCATCAATCTCCCCAAAATCGATTTGTTGGTGATCGACGACGGTTTCAGTCCAAAGACGATATCGACCGACCGATACTCACTCTTAGGGTAAGGTAAAATCATTCTCTACATTTGCCAAAATACTTTCCATATTTATTCTTTCTCTCAACGCTAACTTGAGCGTCGAATCCTATATGGTAGTATTTTTTTTTTACACCATGTGAGGATAGGGATTCGAACTTAAGATCTCATGCCCAGTTCATACATAATGTCGGTTGAGCTATGCTCATGTTGACTCGGTTGAGCTATGCTCATGTTGACAATTGAAAGTTTATAGTAAAAATTGATAACCCAAGTGAAAGTTTGGTAAAAATTGTCTTTCCCTCCACCTATGTAGTATGTATACAGAGTTGGGCTCGACCCAAGGCCAAATGCTCAACTGGGCCGAGAGTAGTAGCAAGGACGCCCAATTATGCAGGCCCAATATAAACCCACATGTGACTGGATCATCTTTACCCTTTGGGCTATTTTTAGCATACTTTGGGCCAATGGATACAATGGTAAAAAGATCAATTTTTTTAAAAAAGTTGTTAAATTGAAATCAAATATTACTTTATTTATAGGGTTTAGGGTTTAGAATTCATCGTTTTAGATTCCAGTATTTGATCATTTTTCAAATAAAAAATGTTTTAGATTCCAGTATTTGATCATTTTTCAAATAAAAAATGTTTGACATTTTTTTCAAAATTTTCGATTAAAAATAGTCATTTGTCTAGTGATTATGTAGGTTATGTCAAATTATTCTATTTAGGATCTTATTTTCACAAAATGTGTAAGTATTTTTTAAAAAAATATCATTTTTAGACTTGCAATACAAGAAGAAAAAAAAAAAAAAAAAAAAAACTTTAAACAAACACTTCCAAGTCCCAAGTCCCAAGTCCATTACTGTAATGGGTATACTTTATACTTTATGATTATATAACATTAAATTTGGCATATAATTTGACATTTCAAGAAAGTTTGAGGTAAGATATAATAAAAGAGAAATATCCGAAGTAAGAAGAATTAATGGCATCAATGTCATCAATGTCATACATATCACACTTTTTTGGATTGGTGGCATTATTTGATTGTCTTATTAGATATACTTTGATTGGAGAAGTGTCTTGTGGTGAGAAATTAAATTTTATATGAGGTGAATCTTATGGGTGAAAAAAAACATAGGGAAATGCAATTTTTGGCGTTGTTGCGGCAATATCTTGTCGGCTCTGTGGCTTTGGTACTTGGTACTTATCTAAGATTTTTCAAATCAAAATGTCCACATCCTATGTATTTATAGATTTGGGGCGTTTGACCCAAAGAGTTGGGAGAGTTGAAGTTATTTTGTCTAGAGTTGTTTATTCTGTAGAGTTGTTTAGTTTGGGGAGTTCTGAGGTATGTCTGTTTGGGGCAAAAAGTTGTTTAGTCTGAAGTTGTGAAGTCTGTGGTGTGTTTGGAGCGGAGTTGTTTAGTCTGGAGTTGTGAAGTCTGAGTTTATTTTAGCTGTTTTCTTCTGCACAAATTTTTCCTACAAACTTTCAAAATTTTCTCATTAAAGACTTCTTCCAATTCCAATAAATTCTAAAAAAGAAATATTTTATTTTTATTTTATCTATCCTTGACAAATTTATTTGAAGACAACAAAAATAATTTTGAACACAATACTTTACATTATTTTTTCACATAGATTATAAAAAAAATATATATATAAATATAAATATATTTTGTTAGGACTCATCTTTAATTTCATGAATTATAAGATTGTCACTCATAAGTATAGTCTATCCATGTGTCAAACACATCTTTCTCCTCCTCCACCATTTTAAATTTGTCATTCCATCTTAATTCACTCCACCCGTAAATCAGTATCTCAACAATGATGGTTTATTTTAGCTATTTTTTTTTGTACAATTTTTTTCCTATAATTTTTCATATTTTCATTGTTAAAGATTTCTTTCAATAAATTTTAAGAATGCGATTTTTGCTTTTTATTTTATGTATTCTTCACAATTTTTTTTTTTTGAATATAACAAAAATAATTTTGACCACAATACTTCACCTTATTTTTTCAATATCACTCACATTAATTATTCATTTTATTTGGATAATTTTGAAATAAAAGAAATTCGTAAATTGTGTTAAATGTTACATGTGAATTTGAACAAATTTAAACTATTAATTTAAACGGGTCCAAATAAGATTTTTATTTATCTCCATGATAAGAAATACTACATTTTGAATTTGGTTTAAGTACCAATTTTGATTGAACAACCTAATTTATTTTTAAAATAATAAATATAGGTTGAATTGCATTTTTAGTCATTTTACACCTTTCGTTTAAATTACGTTTTTTTTAAATAATTAAAAATATTGTGGGAATGAGAGAGAGAGGAAGAGAGAGAAATGTGTTGCCTCGAAAAATGGGACATACTTTAATAGTAATTACTGTAGAAGTCTGAAGAGTTCAATAGTGATTACGGTAGAAGTGGGAGTTTTGATATTTTTTATTCGAGTTCAACAAGTCCGTACGCCAAACGGGGAGTTAACTTCTCCTCCCAACTCCGTGTCAAACAACTCTTTTCTTTACTAACTTTGAAATTTTATTGTAAATAGTGTAAAGCCAACATGAAACATATTTCAACTGATTAATGTATTTTTTTTTTTTATTATTAAAGATGTGAAAGGTTTAAATTTTCCACTCTCATATGGTTGAATTGACGATGAAAAACAAAAACCCCTTAAAATATTGTTGTCTTCAAATTAATTTATCAATGAATTCTTTATTTTTGACCGAAGGAGAAAAAATCTTAGTAAATTTGACCTATCAAATAGTAAAATGTATTTTTAACCAAGTTTATGGATAAAAATATGAAAAATTGTGTACGTAAAATAATTACAAATATATCACTTTTTGAAAATATTTGTAAAGATGACTATTTTTATAAGTGATAATCACTAATAACACATCATAATGATACATTTCTATTTTTTTATAGAATTTTGTCGATGATCATCACTATAAGTAACTATCATTTTTATTTTGGTCATATTTGTAAAATATTTTATATTTTTGTTATATTTAACATTATTTTGTGATGGATGGTAATTTATGTAACTCACCGCTCTATATATATATATATAAAAGACAGTGTTTTGGAATACTTTTAAAATAGTATATTTAACCAAAGTAATCAAAATATAAACACTTCAATAATATAAACAAGTCAGATGTTTGATTCTACACTCTTAAAAGTATTTTTAGAATACTTTTCAATCAATCATAATTGGACCAACAACACTCTATAAATGTTTTTTTTGTTTTAAATATTATTTTGGCTTTATTTTCAACTTCGGTTCATTTTGATCATTGTGCTAATTATTTTTGTCAATTTTAATACTTATACTTTCGAAATATCGTTTTAGTCTTGTACTTTCAACAAGTGATACTTTTAATCTCTTTGTTTTCTTTTTTTTATCTCAATTTTAGCATAACACATCATTCAATAAATTTATATATATATATATAGTCATAACTTTATATTAAAGAATTTACAATCGGTATAGTATTTGTATTTTTCACTTTTTTTTTTTTCATTAACACACCCTTTTGATTATTCTAAAACATAATGATTTTGAGGTCCAAAAGTTTACATAGAATCACTACTCTTAAAACTCATCCCCTTGAATATAAGATTGTGTGGATTGAGCTTTAAAATGAAGAAAAAAGGAAGAGAGAACATAATAATCACAAAGGATGAAGGATGCATAGAGAAACATGGGCAAAGAGACAACAAAATATAGCCACCATTTTCTTTTTCTCCCTATCACGACATGCTCTCAATTCATGGTATCAAAAGGAACATGCCCTTTTATCTTTGTTTTCTACAAAAATGTGTTTTTTCAATATGTTCCCAAAGTATTTTCCAATAACCCATCATCATAAAATTTGTTGAATTCGCATATTTATATATTGTGGAATGTCTTGAATCTGTTATGACCCGCTACGACTAGTTTGGTACGAGAGTCTCGCTTTTTACTATTTGTTTTGTGTTTTGACTCATTATGTATTATGTCATTAGAAAGGAATCATATATAAGTCTTTTAATGACTTCAGTCGTTCCCTAGTATGTCATTGTTGTAATTCTCTCATATTCGTAATACAATTGTTCTCTTTATTCGGTCTGTGGACGTAGCTAACACAACGTTAATGAACCACGTAAATTATGTGTCGATTCTCTTTTGTGCTTTTATTATTTGTGGTTCGATTCTGTCATAACATATATAAAAAGAAATATTGTATTAAAATATCATTCTCGAAATTATTTTGAAGAAAGTATTTGGAAATCTTGTTGCAATCTTATCTTGTCATATTCTTGTATTACCCCAAACCCTTTCCCTTAGGAAACCTTATAGGGTGAGTAAATTATTTATTTGTGGATCGATTCTGTCGTAACATATATAAAAAAAGATATAGTATTTTGAAGAAAGTATTTAGAAATCTTGTTGCAATCTTACCTTGTCAAATTCTTGTATTATCCCAAACCTTTTCCCTTAGGGAACCTTATAGGGTGAGTAAATTATTTATTTGTGGATCGATTTTGTCGTAACATATATAAAAACAGATATTGTATTAAAATATCATTGTCGAAAGTATTTTGAAGAAAGTATTTGGAAATCTTGTTGCAATCTTATCTTGTCATATTCTTGTATTACCCCAAACCCTTTCCCTTAGGGAACCTTATAGGGTGAGTAAATTATTTATTTGTGGTTCGATTCTGTCGTAACATATATAAAAAAAGATATTGTATTAAAATATCATTCTCGAAAGTATTTTGAAGAAACTATTTGGAAATCTTGTTGCAATCTTATCTGGTCATATTCTTGTATTATCCCAAACCCTTTCCCTTAGGGAACCTTATAGGGTGAGTAAATTATTTATTTGTGGTTTGATTCTGTCGTAACATATATAAAAAAAGATATTGTATTAAAATATCATTCTCGAAAGTATTTTGAAGAAATTATTTGGAAATCTTGTTGCAATCTTATCTTGTCATATTGTTGTATTACCTCAAACCCTTCTCCTTAGGAAACTTATAGGGAGTAAATTATTTATTTGTGGGGTGTTTTTTAAAAGAATGAAAAATTATAAAAGTAAAAAGAGGGAAGAAAAAACAAAAGTACCCACATGTGGACCTTGTGAATCTCCCTTTCAAAAGTCCTTTTTTCTTACACAAAAGGGACCACATTAAACCTCATAAAGGAAAAACACTTCTAATACTTTTTGGGTATAGAAGGGACGTGGTTGTTATGAGTCCCCGTATGATATTTAATATATTATTGATGTGTGGTTAAAAATGAGTGATTTTTTTTTTTTTTTTTTTTTTTTTTTGTACCGTTGGAAATTCAAACCACAGACCTTTTAGTCGTCAACACATATATATGTCATCTTAGTCATGCTCGCTTTGACAAATGAGTGATATTGATATAACATATTTTAAGATGTGAACAAATATCAAGTTGCCGAATCTAATTATAATTGTGATTTCCATAACTAGAATGATAGCTACACATGTAGTAGGTCCCCGAACAATATATCAACTTTGTGATTACTTCTTTTTCAAAAAAAAAAAAAAATGTTTTCTTTTTTTTTTTGGGTGATTTAGAAATGCTGAGAATAAATTATTTGAGAAGACCGCCATATATAATGTGGCTAATAATTTTGAACCGTTGGATGAAAAGAGAGAAATTTTAAAAGTATTCTGATTTTGTATTCAATAATTATTAAAAGACATACAAAATTTAAGATCCTCGGAAGCTTATCTCTCTAGATATGTGGTGTGGCTAAAGTTTTTTAAAAGAAAATTTACAAATCACTTTTTTTTTTTTGACAAAGGTATTTAATTAATGTAGGGTGGGATTAAACCCATGAATTTTTAGTCAATGGCACAACTTCATGTCAATTAACCTATGTTCGATACAAATCACTCTTGAACTATATAGCTAGTCAATTGTTGCACGCTCACATTCCCAAACTTTTATTTAAATATCTATAATCAATTCAACTAATTATTTTTTTTCTTTCTACATGTGAGGTGGGGGATTCGAACCTCTGAACTCTTAGTCGATTGTACATATTTTATGTCAGTTGAGCTATATATATTATCTTTAATAGCATCTTTAGACCGGTAATAGGGAGCTTTTGATCATATTTTGAAATAAAACATTGTTCTTTGGGAACTTTCATTCAATCTTAAGGATGAACTTTCTTTGTTTGACCATGAATTTGACCTAATCTTAAATCTATTGCGCGAATATCACTCATGAATTAGAATAATTATCAAGTCCCAAACCACTAGTAAAATGTGTAGTTGTGATATATTTTATAATATCAAATTTATAAATAATCCTTAGATTTCAAAAACACATTTGGTACCTGTATTTTACAATTTAAGTCTCAATATTTTAAAATTTATAACATTTTAACAATAGTACGTATTTTGTAACAATTTATTCTATATATGTACTTTGAAATTTGCAACTATTTAATTCTTTATCATGAAAACTAAGGAAACATGAACAATAATAATTAGTATATATAGTTTAAAAATATATTTGTTCTTTGAGCTATTTAGTAATCTACGAAACTCTAGCAACATATAAATTATGGAGAACTAATGGACTGTTTGGAGCGCTAAATATGTTAAAATAATCGGTGGTTATAATAATCCGCAGAACAAATATGGATTAAGTTATTATAATACAGTCTACCCAACTTTAAATTGGTGCCTCAAACACCTCAAAATTATTATATATTAAAGTTTTAAAATTAGATTGTAATCCTTGACCATATATGAGTTAAATGTATTTTTATAATGAGCAATTTTTAATGTTATCTTTTCCCTTTCTCAAGAATACTAGTCATGTCACATCAAAATAGAGTGTGAGTGAAAAAAAAACACACGGACCCGGCTCAATTGTTTTTACTATAAGAAAAAAGTTATTTTTTTTTTTCTACTAATAGAAATGAAATTCTCCTTTAGAGGTGAATAAAGGGAAAGGATGAAAAAACAAGATAGGGCTTTATTATTATATGTGTTGGGCGGTGGCTTTTTAAATTTGTGGATTGGCTTGCAAAAAGAAAGAAAAAAACACAAAACACCATCTCTACAAAATTGTGGATCTCGGGATCTCACTCACAATATAAGATACATGAGTTACTTTTCTTATAACCAATTGATTTTAAGATGAAACCTCATGAAATCTGCGAAGCCCAAACAGATATTCAGTCTAAAAATGAGATTCAACTCAAGAATGGTGAACTTAAAAGGCACCATTTTGAGAGGGCACGTTGAAGATTCCACGGGACTTCACTTACAATATAAGATACATGAACTACTTCTCCTATCACCAATTGATTTAAGGTGGAACTCCATGATGTCTAATACCAAGAACGCCGCTATAATGTGACGAGTAATTTTGACTCATTGAATTAAGAGAGAAAATGTAAAAAGTAGTTGGATTTTTTATTCAATGGTAGATAAATTAGAAGATCTCTATATTCGACAATTTTAAGAAGACAACTACATTGTAACAACTTTATTGAATCATTTGTCCACATTTCCTACTTTTTCTGCCTCTCAAAATCCTATACATAAATTGAGTAAAATTATAGATTTAATTCTTGAAATTTTGAATTTATATCTTATAAATAAATTTTTAAATTTGTGTCGAGTACATATTCATTACTTTTAACATATTTAATGTATTTTTAAAATTCACAAATCTATTACAAACAAAACTCTCAATTCTATTTCTAGATTCATTAACGTAAGAATATTAATTATGTCAATGGTCTATTAAAGCAAAGATAGATTATTAGAAGTAAAATTAAAAGTTAGTAGATCTATTGAAAATATAAACACAAAATTCAAGTACTAAATTTATAATTTAACCTATAAATTTTCGCGACTCATCTATTCCTTTATTCATTTTCTTGCAGTCGAATGTTCAAATTTCTTCCCACACATTTGTTTTTGCTAAAATAATCTATAAATTGTCATACAGAAAACTTTCATGAATATATCACCCATTAACTTATCTTGAACATTTATTTATTTATTTATTTATTTATTAATGTATTTATTTATTTATTTATTTCCCCTCTATATATATAACCTCTCCCTTGCCCTATACTCACAACCCAGCCACTTTCATATACATATAACATTCTTCTTATTTATTTATACTATTTGCTTCCACTGCCTTCCAAAAGGAGTAGGGATTTGAATGCAGCCAAGGATGATTTGCCGCCGCCGTCTTCCGGCTGCCGGCGTCAATGTCCGGCACGGCGGCAAATCGTCCTTGGCTACCTTTGAGATCTCTTCTTCTTCTGCAAGGCCCATGGAAACCACTTCTTGCTCCAGCAGCACCACCCCAAAAGCACTTTGGCGGAGATTATTATTTTCTTTTCTTTTTTATCGGTATGTGATTAATGTTGTATTTCTATTTCACATCATTTTTCATTTTTTTTTTCTTCTTTCCTTTGGTTTGTGTCACATGCATGTCATTTTCAATGCCTTTCAATGCGTTGCATCCATATTTGATAAGTTGCCTATGGGCCGCTCGTTTAGTAATTTTAGATTAAATTAAAATTTTGATTTTCAACTTTTTAAAGTTTTACATCGAGGGCTTATTTCAAGTAATAATTAATTAGAGGTGTGTGAATTTTAAATCGATAAAATTAGCTACATGTATATGTTATGTTAGACTATTAAGGAAGAATGACATAACAACATTTCTGCAGATTCATCTGATGATAAAGAAGTCTAGCTCGAGGAAACTTCTAGAATCTAGTGAGTCACAAACTAAATACAGACGATATTCATCTGATGATAAAGTAGCCTAGCTCGAGGAAAGTTTTAGAATCTAGTGAGTAACAAACTAAATATAGACGGTTGAAAGTTTAGAACTAGGATCATAAGACAGGAAAAAAAAAATTAGTTGATGGCAGGTATTAAAAAAAAAAAAAAAAAAAGTTTATGTTGATGCTTATTTTCCCACACAAAATAAAAAAAAAAAAGGTTTTTTTCATTAAGAAATTAGTTGATGGTATGTTTTGATAGTTGTTTTTTTAAAGTTGAAAATATAATATGATTAAGAAATTAGGTTGTGTTTCAATAGTTGTTTTTATCATCAATTTAAATATTGATGTAAATCAAAAAAAAATCTATGTAAATAATGTCGAATAATATTTTTTGCATTTTTTTTCTTTGTATTTGAGTTTTTTTTTAAACATATTGGAGTTGGAGATTGAAGTTACTTTGTTGTTGGCTAGTTAAACATTTAATCCTCGTTAATAATACTATATCACAACTTTTAATATGTTTTAAATGTATCTAATGGGCTAGTTAGTTAGTTAGTTTTTTTTTTTTTTTTTTTTCAAATTGATATGATATAATAGAAAGGTAGATTCACCCTCATGTGAAATTCCCTGATGTGAAATTCATGGATGAATTTTTTATGTCAAAAAAATTTAGTACCATGTATTAATTATTATAGTTAATGAATAATATTAAATATAACCACAATTTAACAAAAATATGACATGTACTATTGAATGGTCATAGGGATTGATGTGACTTTACAGCTTTTCAACGCTGAGCATTATTATAATTGTTAAATATAAAGTACGGATACAAAAATTAAATTATAAAGAAAAAATTATCGACGTATAAATGCCAAAGCAAGCATAGCTCAACTGGCATATGTATGACTTAATGACTAAGAGGTCTGTGGTTTGAATCCCCCACCTCCAATGTACTCAAAAAAAAATTATCGACATATAAATAATATAAGAATGAATAGAATAATTTTATATTTAAGAGTTTTTGTTGTGTGATAATCTAAAATGATGAGCATCTTAATATTACTTGATTGGTATCAAATTGAGCATAGCTCAATTAGCATAAAGATATGTTTTCGACTAATAGGTTTAAGATTTGAATTGCTTCATCTTTAGAGTCGTACCAAAAAAATGACATTAAAAATAAAAAAGAATATTATTCCGTTCGTTTTGCCGTAATAACACTTTTGTCCTTATAGATGGTCGACGGTCACCCATAATGACATTTTTTTTCTTTCACACTTTTTTTATTATATATTTCTTTTATTCATCAATTTTTTTCTTCATATTTTTATTTTTGTAGTTAAAAATAAACTAATATATATGCTTACCATATGCAATTAACTATATTCATATTTTGTATTTAGATATAAAATAGACTTTAGTTAAATTGAATTAATACAAAATAGACTTTAGTTAAATTGAATAATATCTCGATTTATTTTCAATGAAATTTAAAAAGTAATATTTCTTTTATTTTATAATTTTTTAATAGTGCACAACACTTATCATTTAGTGAACTTTCTCACTTGAACAAATATTGAAATAACTTTTTTTTTTAGTTATTTTTATAAACTAAATTTATTTTAAAATAATAAATACTAAAATACTATATAAATTTAAGTTATATCAATTATCTAAACATTAGTAAAGACATTATTGATATAACACATAATTTTAAGACATTTTCGTATATAAATCTCGTAAAATAAATATAATTATTCAAATATGTCTAGACATTTTTATGAATTATTATTTTAAAATAAACATGATAATTTAAAATATCGGTTATCTATAATTTTAAGTATCCAAGGATTGTTATCATGATTTCAAAAAAAAACAAATGACCCCTTAGAGTAATTATTCTCTTTTAGGATAGAGTTTACAAAGAAAGCCCTTAGAGTAATTATTCTAATTTCCATGATTTCGTAGATTTTGTTTGTCAAATATATACCTAGTTCAACCACATAAAATTATGAAGTATTGACCAAAAGATTGAAGGTTCAAATCTCTCGTTAAAAAAAAAATAAAAAAAAAAATTGTGTTGTTTATATCATTTCTTGATTTTTGTCACAACTCTCTCATTTATGAAGGTAGTCGTTGGTGTGAAAAGATTAATGTATAATTGATTGAGAGTGATGAAAAGAAATTATAATTATCAATGTATATATAAATTTTCATGAATTTTTATGATTTTTTTTTTTTTTTTTTTTTTTTTTTAATTCAACAATATGAAAGTGAGACTCAAATCTCTAACTTTTTGCTTAATTTTATAATGTTTTAATCAATTAAGTTGGGTTTGTATATACTTCCATAATTATATATAAATATATTAAAAGTGACATAGAGTGCCTTATAGTTTTTTTTAGGATTTTTTTTTTATCTTATAAACATGATAAATGAAATAATTACAAATGTGGCATAAGGTTGTGCCATTGACTATGAGGTCATGGATTCAATCCCCGCATTACTTAAAATACCGTTGCGGAAAAAAAAAATAATAAATAAGAGGTTCAATCTCTCACTCACATATTGTTAAAAAAAAAAAATGAAATAGTTACAATAATTACTAATTAAATATTTTTTTAATTATATTTATTAATTTAAAAAAAAAAAAAAAAACATGTGGGGTCAGAAATTGAACGCAAATCTTTTAGTCACTAGTAGATACATGCTAGGTGAGAAATTGAAAAGGCAAAAGTAGTTGAGATAGAGAGATATGTGAAGTGCCCAATATATAGAGAAACGGGAGAAGGCAAGAAGGAGCACGAGACAAAGAAGAGGCAACTGTAACGACCATGATTCTCTCTATGACTCGCTAACGATGGTTATTGCTACGAACAAACGGTACCCCCCAAAACACTCATGGAATCTCAACCGTTATAGAAAATATCACCCAATATATTTTTTTTAAGTCTTAATTGACAAAGCTGACAGAACTCTTCAATTACTAGTTTATATAATATATCGGTTCAACTATGTTGGCGTGTAAATTCGAGTTTCAAAGGCGTGTAAATTCGAGTTTCAAATGGTATATCGATGTATGTGTATTTTGTGGTTGGATCAACGTGGATAGAAACTTGGTAGAAAGGCTTCAAAACATGAGAATGAGTTGGGTTGAGAGGAATCATACCAGCATTTTGGAATTGGGCTTCGGCCCATTTCCTTATTGTTATTATTATTTTTTTATTTTTTCCTTATTTGGTGTCAAAACATGAGAATTAGTTAATTAATTTTGTTTTGGGAGTAACATGAATTGTAATGTATGAAACGTTTAACTAATTAATTTTATAAAAAACAATATTTGCACATATTCTTCAAAAAAAAAAAAAAAAAAAAAAAAAAAAATATTTGCAACTCCAAAATATCATCCACAATTGCATAAGATTTTGAGCCTGCAAAATTCTACTTCTATTATATCAAAAAGTCCCAAAGTGCATCAAAAAGTCCCGAAAGCACTTTGGCTTAAAAGGTTATGTAATACATTAAACCACGAGATGCTTGTTGGGTTGCCTTTACAATTTTTACTACTTCAAAGTTTGTACCCTAAAACTAAATTAATTTGCATTCATCAATATATATCACAAAGGGCACGACTTGGGTGTAGCCCGAATTATATCTTGGCCGTCCACTCTAACGAACCACATGACAAAAAGAAAAGTTTATCACGTGATAAATTTGAACTGTAGTTGAACAACTGGGTGAGTTGCAAAAGTACACCACGACTACACCCAAGTTTTAAAATAAAACAAATTAATTTAAAAAAATCATAAAAAAATGAAAAAAAAAGGATACATTTTCGTTGTTATAATGTTCAATAAAAAGCTCTCCTTCACTTTGAATGTTATAGACGAACATGAGGAAATATAGGTACATCAAAACCCTAAACTAAAAAAAAAAAAAAAAAAAAAAAAAATCAAATGAGAAATAAGAATTATAATGTGGGGGAGGGAGATTGAAAAGAAAACCTAGATTTCATTAAAGGCAGGATATATCGTGTTCCTCTTCTTTATTAATTTCACGGATACCATCTTCGTAATAATCATCAGAATCACAATGGAAATTTGTTTCACTTTCAAAGTCAGAAAAGTCGAAGTCGAAGTTGAATTCAGGTGAAGAAGTCATCAAATTAATGTTTCTCCCCTACATAATTAGAAAGTGTACATAATTATCAGATCACCAACACACGAACAAAGCTTAACTCAACTTGTATATAATGTATGATCTCATGACCAAACAAGAGGTGATATATTCAAATCTCTTACCGACACTTGTAATTCAAACCCTAAACCCTACAAAGGTCATCCCAGAAAAAGAGAAATTAGTTATATTTTTCTTTTTTGTACTCAGAAAAAAAAAAAAAAAAAAATTCGCCCTATTTGAAAATTGCCTCACCTTCTCTAAGTCTCTAAGACCAGCAAATTTCTCCATTAAAAAAAAGAAAAATCGATCTAATTCTCAACAAAATAATAATAATAATAATAGACAAACAAACAAAAAAAAAATAAAAAAAATGAGAAATTATGGTTGTTCCTATAATATTTGAAAAATAATTATCTCTTAGTAATTTTAATATATTTATTCTTCTATCATCATCGTAATTCTAATATTTATTCTTCTGTTATTTAATATTTATTTTTCTGCCATTTAAAACATTTTTTTGAAAGAGTGGAATTTGGGGGAAGAATGGGAAAGAATGTCTAGTACACATCGTGTACTATCTTTAAATGACTAACACGTGTCGAGTTAGTTAAAAAAAAAAAAAAAAAAAGACAAATATATATATTTAATTTATATATCTCTAATTTATATGGTAATGTTTATTACAACATTTTGAAATTCCTAGTATACAAATACTCTAGGGAACTTTACAGTATACAAAGTCAGCATTATTTATATATATATACTTTATGGTTTGTCACTAAAAAAATGTAGAGCACTATTTTTCAGGTATTTGTGTGGTATAATGTCCTTTTCATGAAGTCTGCATGCAAAATTTAAACTATATTCTATATGATATATATATATATATATATATATTTTTTTTTTTCTTTGGCATAATAAATGTGCCCTTCAACGCCTCCAACCATCCACTGTTGACATTTCAGTTTATATTAGCTATACATCAAATGCCACGTTTCATGTATAAATTAAATAATTTGACAAAATAATTCAAAGGTCTTTTTATTATTATATATTAAATATTGTGTTAGTTTCTCAACCAGATAATTAAATCTCTATTATTGAAAACTGACATAAATGTTGGAGGAAGAAAATTAAGAAAGTTAAGCTAGTAGTTAAGGTTTCATTCGATAACCATTTAATTTTTTATTTTTTATTTTTGAAAATTAAGTATAAACAATATATTTACATATGAATTATTTAGTTGTGTTATCTATTGTTTTCAAAATTCAAAAAAAAATAAAAAAAAACATTAAAAAAATTATTTTTTTATTTTTTAAAATTTGGCTAAGAGTTGTAATGTTTACTTAACAAAAATGAAAGTGAATTCACAAGGTATGGTTTATAGGCTTAATTTTCAAAAAAATAAAAACTAAAAACCAAATCGTTATGGCTAAGATTTTAAAATATTCCTACAAAATTATAAATTTGAATTTTCATCTATTTATTTGAATTGTAGTATTAGAAAAAATATCATTTCGCTTACCACTTTAGCATATATAGCTTATCTTGAAAGCCACCCTTCCACAAAATCTTGTAGTCGGTGACAAAAAAAAATGTTCATTAGATATGATTCCATGAACCTTGTGTTTTTTTTCTAAAATTAACTTTAGTTTTATAAGAGAATTAAAACTTTAATTCGTTACCCCAAATTCAAATCATCTCTAAATTATGAAGTTTGTAATTATACCTTTAAATTTTTAATTTGATCTGTCACTCCGAAGAAATTGTAGGATATTGAATTGTATTTTTCGAACCACAAACCTCTTGGTCGTCAACACATACATATGTCAGCTGAGTCATGTTTGCTTTGTCAGTTTTTATGTTATTAAATATTGTTATTAGAGCATTAACATTTAATGTGGCATGTCCATTACTTTAATTGTGGCCAAATTGATATAATATATCAAACCACTCATCTTTTATATGGGGATACTTAGCCGCCAAATATGAACGCCATGACTTTTTTTTCTTTTTCAATGAAAGGTGAGAGGACATACTCGAACAATCACCCTACTTGATTAAGCTAATTAGTAAGTGGACCAATTCGTTCACGTTCATTTGATTTACTCTTCATCTCAGACGATGAATCTCAAATATGTAGATTTTTACGCCAAAAAAAAGCTAAAGTTGACCAAAAATATTATCCAACTTAAAACCAAAAGATAAAAATAAAAAAAAATTATCAAGAAAGTGAATAAAGAAAGATAACTCTAATAAAAGGAACTGATTTTTTTTTCTTTGAGTTTGTGTGGTGGAGATCTCTTGATCAAAAATATTAAAAGTCAATATTAATCTTTACCTAATTTAATTGAGATTAGATCCAATCTTTGATCAAAAATATTAAACGTCAATATTAATCTTTACCTAACTTAATTGAGATTTGAAACTTGAGAGAAACAAATAGTTGAGAGGAGTTTTTTTTAGGAAAAAAAAAAAAGTTGAACGAAACTAAACGGTTAGAATGTCTTGAACCTGTTATGAGAGTATCTCTACGACGGGTCGGTACGGAGTCTCTATTTTGGGTTTTACTTATTCATTTTGGGCTTTGACTCATTTCGTATTAGGTCATTAGAAGGGTGTTATATATAAACTTTCTAATGACTTCAGCCGTCCTTATCTGTTCATTTGTAATTTTCTTCTATTTCGTAATAATACTGCTCTTCCTTATGCCTGTGAACGTAAACTAACACGTTAGTGAACCACGTAAATCTGTGTCCTTATTCTTTGCGCTTACTTTACTCTTTATTATTGATTTATCGGAACACAAACATAGGTCAATTAGTATAAAGTTGTGTTAGTCGAAAGTTGAATTCCTTATAAACAAAATCTTAACAAAAAGAAAAGTGTTTTATAAATCTAAACAAAAAGAAAAGTGTTTTAAATTTCTAATCCAATATTCTAACACCTCATTAGCTAAATTTGTTGTTAGATATTGTCTTAAAACAGAAAGTCAAACACGGAGATTAAGATGTAAGGAAAAGAAAAGTGGGTTAATTAAATTTAATTAAGAAGTTGAATATAAATATTAATTAAAAACAAAAACAAGACGGCTGAAAGCTGTGTGCGAAGAACTAAACCAGAAATCTCAACCCTTTTCTTTATTGGTTTGACAAAGTGGTTCGATTAAAAAAATGTTTGAAAAATACTTGGTCGGTAATTAATTATTATTTAATTTTTCTTCTAAGTCAAATCACTAAACCCATACAAAAATTAGCATACCCTCTTTAACACATAATTAAAAAATGCTATTATTTGCCTATAAAAGTGCTATCTTAATGCCATATTTTCCACAACAAAACATTTGCAAAAGAAAACACGACAAATTTTCTTTTTTGTTTACTAACTCCAACAACAATGGCGAGTGAGATTCCAGTGGTGAAATTTTCCTCAGAGAATTTGAAGAGTGGAACAACAAGGGAGAAAGTTCGAGAAGCTTTGGAAGAATATGGATGTTTTATAGCATTATACGATAGCGTTTCGATGGAACTGAGTTCCAACATGTTTGATTCCTTAAAAGAGTTGTTTGATGATGTTCCATTGGAGAGGAAGGTTCAAAATGTGTCTGAAAAACCCTACCATGGCTACTTTGGTCAAAATCCTCTCATGCCAATCCATGAAAGTATGGGAATTGAAGACCCAATTCTCTTAAACAAAATCCAATCCTTCACTAATCTCATGTGGCCCTCTCATGGAAACAAAATTTTCTGGTAAGTTTCTCTCTCTCCCTCAAAATGTAGGTTAAATTATAAATTTGATATCTCGGGATAGTATTTATTTCGTTAAAATATCATTTTGATCTTGTACTTTTGATCTTGTTCTACTTCAGTACATGTAGCTAGTTTCAAATGTACAAATTTAGTCTCTGCACTAATCTTAAAATATTTTGAATCTTATTTTATTTTAGTCCATATACTTTTAAATGTCTAAATTTAATTGTTGTACTTTCTAGTCTCTACTTTAGTTTATGGTTAGCTTTTTCAAAATAAATTTAGTCTCAATGAATTTTTCTTCTATAAATTTAGGAAAGATATTTATCGGGTGTCTTATCTTGAATGAAAAATATATATTATTATATTATTTTACCGATTTCTATCAAAATTAACTTAAAACTAATAATAATTAAGGACAAATTTTAAAATTTATTGAAAGTATAAGGACTAAAATTGAATGAATCGCAAAGTCGAGAGACCAAAATGATATTTTATCCTATTTATTTCAACAAATAATGAGAATATAAAATATGAGTCAAACCGAGCACAGCTTAATTGACATAAAGATATGTCTTCGACCATGAGATTTGAGGTTCAAATCCGTCACTTCTAAGTTGTACTAAAAAAACAATATGAAATATGAAAGTTACCATTTTAATTTGTTCATCTGAAAATTTTTGCAGTGAAAACGTGAAGTCGTATGCAAAAATGGTAGCGCAATTAGATGAGATGGTGAAAAACATGGTGTTTGAAAGCTATGGAGTGAGAAATGATGAGTTAGATTCTCACATGAAATCAACCAAATATCTTCTACGAATGATCAAATATAGAGTTCCAGAAGAAAACGAGATGAATTTGGGAGCATTCCCTCACACAGACAAGAGCTTCCTCACCATTCTTCACCAAAATCAAGTCAATGGCTTACAAATCAAAACCAAAGATAACAAATGGCTTGAATATCACCCTTCGTCTTCTACTTCATCTTCAACGACCTCGTCGTTCGTCGTCATGGCCGGAGATGCATTCTTCGTAAGTTTATTAATCTAATCTTCAAGTTCTCTCGTATTAAATATAGTTTTTATTTGCTCCCTAGGTTTCAAAATGTTACACTTTAACTCTTGTATTTTTTTTCCTTTTGATATTCGTGAATGTCCGAGGCTAGCTTACGCACACCTCGACTATTCTCACGGGAGAGACCGCTTGACCCGTAAGAAATTAATTCCTAGGTAGATTAGATGGTCACCAAAGATTGAACTCATTCCCCCTAGAAGGGCATTGAAGTCTCCAGGTCGTTTATGACCACTAGGTCAACTGTTGATGGTTCTTTGAATCTTGGATTTCGACTCTAGCTTCCATTTGATTCGAAGTTTCTAGATTTTACACTTGTACTCGTGAGTTTTCATTGATGCTCACTTCTAGTCATTTGTGTGTTAATTTTCTAATAATTACTTTTGGTAATTAAAATAGTTTTCACTAAAATGTAAAATCTTAAAACTTAAGGACCACAAGAAAACTAAGCTCAAAACACAGTAATAAAAATGTAACATTTTGAAATTAAGCAAAAATAGAAACTATAAGACTATTTTTTCGAAGATTAAATTTATTGTAACCTATCAAATTAAGCGACGGTTATAAGATTGTTGGTTTTGTTGATGCAGGCATGGAGCAATGGGAGGATTTATTCACCACCTCATAGAGTGATGATGAATGGAAATAGAGAGAGATATTCCTTAGGGTTGTTTTCATTTAACGATGGGATTATTCAAATTCCTAAAGAGTTGGTAGATGACAAACATCCACAACAATTTAAGCCCTTTGATCATCAAGATTATCTTCGTTTTTATAGCACTGAGAGAGGCCAAAACTCCCCTTGTGCTATCAAAGCTTATTGTGGGGTTGGAAATGGTCTCGTTCGTACTCCGAGTTGCATTCTCTTGCATTAATCCGTCCATATATATCTATTTAGTCTCGATGATTACAAAGTGAGAGATTGAATCATCTACCTTTGAGATGGATTGACGTATTTTGTAAAGAAGTTCCTATCGTCAGAAGTTGCAATCCGTCCATATATATCTATTTAGTCTCGATAATTACAGAGTGGGAGATTGAATCATCTACCTTTGAGATGGATTGACGTATTTTGTAAAGAAGTTCCTATCGTCAGAAGTTGTCGTTATAATATTAGGATGCATCTTGAATCGTGAGGTTGGTGTCGTTAGTGGCTTGATGAAATGCCCATTTCAGATGCTTTTTTTTTCTCCTCCTTTTCTTTTGCTATGTATAAAGTTGTAATTAATTTGATGTTCTATTAATTTTCAAGCTCAAATACCAATATTCTAACTTTGAGTCTCCCTTTGAAAAATCTTACCTCTTTAATAATTAATACTAAGAAGAAAAAAAACTGAAATTCAGCAATTTAGAGATAAATTAAACAGCCAATTAATCAAGAAGACTAAAAAACAACATTAAAAATCTCAGCCACACAGAGACATCCACCTAGTAGAATGAGAAATACTTATATGAAGTCCTTCTCATACAAAGTCAATATCATTTTTTATATATTTTTTCTCAAAAAAATTATATATTTTTTTTGGTTTTTTTTTTTTATCAATTTACAAAAACAAAAGTTTGAAGCTGGTCTATAGAAGTTACAGGAGCTTTTCAAAATATGTTGCATATAAATAATAAAAAATAAATTGAAATACAATTATTTAAACTTTAATGTATTTGTGCTTTTTTATGATATATCAAAGGCCACATTTGTTAAATAAATTAATTAAAAAAAAAAAAAAAAAAAAAAAAAAAAAAAACATTCCATATATGCTTATATATATTAATCAGGAATGAGACAACAAAATAAACAATTTTGACTTAATTTAAATAATTGAAGGACAACAGTTGAGTTCGTTGCCCCCAATCATAGCATTTCTGTCTTTAGGTCTGAATATTCGAGTTGACCAAGGACTAGAAACTGGGGAGAATTTCTAGTACATAGTCGAGTTTTTTCATACCACTGGCTTTAAATAAATGACACGAAATAGTTGTTTGACTGGAACTCACTCTATTAAATATTTTTTTTTTTAAAACTATTTCGCCACGTGTCATTCATTTAGAGGCAGTGGTATGGAAAAACTCTATACCACCAATGTACTAGAAATTCTCCCTAGAAACTGTCTCTTTTTCTCTTTTTCTATTTTTTTTAGGAAATAAATTAATCTAATAATAACAAAAATAATTCCTGGGGTTGAAAAATGGGTGGCTTGAAGTAAAGCAGTTGAGATAAAAACCAATAGTCTTACTGTGACTTCAAATCCTAACATTAAAACTTCTTTTATGTAGCAAGAAACTGCACTAAAACAGGCATACTCTTGTCATATTAACATGGAAATGAACTAGCTACCGTTACGATGCACGCCTTTACCTTGTACGGTTGGCAACGTAACTCCTCAAAGAAGGGGACCGAGTGAGACCATTTGGGGCAACTGTTTTCTTCACAATGCCGTTTTTCTGCCGCATTCTTCTTCTTGCTATGTATCCTCTGATCCAGGGAGTCACATCTTCATTAATCTTGATCGTTATGACGAAGATGACACGGTAGATCACTATCATGCTAAAAAGGACACTGAGGTTCACCCATTTCGATCGGTTCAAGTCGATTTGAAACACCACTCGAAGGATGTACTCGCCCGGTAACTTTGGAAGAAATGGTGATTGGTTATCGAATGTCAAGCCTAGTAGATCATTCTGGTACTGACCCTGAAAATGCATTGTGTTTAATTTGTATACTAATCATGAAGCCTTATTCTAAAAAACAACAGAGTTTTTTTTATCATGAATGTGTTTGTTTATTTGTTCTACCTGCAAAGCCCAGAAATGGAAGCTGATATATGACATTGGATAGCGCCAAAAAGGCTTCGGAATGTCGTTCGGTAGCCTGAAGTATCCAGAAACTAGCATGAAAATACCCTGCCATCATACAACACAGCAAATATAAGAAGAAGAAATCGAAATGATAACACAACACAACATGAAAATACCTGAATTCCAGCACCAATGATAATGCCCATAAGGAAGTTGGGGACAACACTGGCAATTGCCATCATCAAGCTTTCGACTACAGTGACACTAGCGTAAAGGCACAGCACGAAGAACAAGTAATGCTCGAAACCGGGATGAAGGCGAACCATGAAGTAACATATAGTTCCAGAAAGGAAGGTGATTAGTATAAGGAATGGCATGGCTGAGATTGTGTTACTGATGACAAATGAACCAACGCCATAGTGACCATTCAATCTCTCCCTATGGAAAACCTGAGGGAACAAAAAAATCATGTACAAAATTTAAATCACTCTCTTTTAAATTTTAATCAAGATGAAATATGCAGAATTTTCAGAGTATTTCATAATGGAATTTACCTTCATATCCTCTGCAAACGACGGGAATCCTCCAATTGACATGAATGTTACGAAACCGAAGACGAAAGATGCACAAGATCCTCTTGCCTACACAACATAAACTAATCTTAGTTCTTAAAGTAATCTCATACTAATAGGTGTTGAAATTCCTAGTAAAATGATAAGGTTGTAAAGATAAAGAAGACAATACCAGAATGGAGTTATAGCCTGTTCCAATGTTGAGATAGATGGTTCCAATGCAGATTGTTACAACAATATAAATCACAAGCCTGAGCCAATAATATCCGAAGTCCCTCGACATGTTGACGAAGGAACGCTTCGTCAATGTAAAGGCCTGCATACAGAAACTAGCCCGAGTACCTCCCAAATCTAACACGGTTCCTTTCTGCAACACCATCGAGATTTTCATTCAACCGAAGAACAATCACTTGTTGAAATGGGAATAATTTGGCAGTGGATTAAACTAGAAGACTTACAAATTTTGACATCTCCTCAACTTTTTCTCTTGCTGCATAACAGTGTTGTGATGAACGATAGAAGTCGATAAGAGTTCGAATTGCTTCAGCCGTGCTGATTCTCTCTAAAGGATCATCACTAGATTCAAACTGAACAAACCAAATAGAAAAGAAATTAACAATCACCAACTTTATCGTTGCTTCTTTAACGACAAACTTAGAAAGATCTTTAAAAGAAATGTATACCCTTAGTTTCATAGAACCTTTGAGAGTGGCCTTGACTTTATCAAAGTCTGAATTGATGCATCTAAGAAAATGGTCAGAAGGGTTCCTCAAAGCAGGGCAAGGAAAGCCAGCTTGAGCAAAGAACTGCACAAATCAACAAATCAACAATTCAACCTCAAAACTCTGTAACACAACATTATCAGATCAAAAATGGAAGAATTATCACCTCATAAGCCTCTGAAGCATGACCAAAATACACAGTTTTCCCTCCCGAAAGCAAATAAAGTTGATCAAACAGCTCAAAAACCTCACTACTCGGCTGGTGAATCGAGGCAATCACTGTTCTTCCATCTCTCGATAGAGCTCTCAGAGTTTGAGTAACGAAGAATGCAGAAGCACTACCGAAATCACAGAATCGATCGACATTACAAATCAAGCAATTTCTATCTTGATTTTAATTTCTAGGGTTAGGGTTGTTTCGATTTCGACGTACCTGTCGAGTCCACTGGTGGGTTCATCGAGGAAGAGCAATCGAGGTCTCATGAGAATTTCAATGGCGATACTGACCCGCCGCTTCTCGCCGCCGCTGATTCCACGCAAATGCCAGTTTCCGATGACTGTATCGGCGCAATCTTGAAGACCCATTTCGATAATGGTGCTCTCTATCAGAGCTCGTTTCTCCTCCCATGGCATTTTGTCGGGGAGACGAAGCCTAGCTGAATAGGCTATCGTCTCCCTCACCGTCAATGTTCCGATGAGGTTATCATCTTGAGTCACATACGCCTGAGAGAGAAGAAGAGTTTACACTTTCAGATTTTTCTGTTTGTTTCCCGAGAAAATCAAAAGGAAAAGTTTCCCCAACTGTCTTTTAAAGTTCATTCAATATATTCTTCATCCATTCCCCCACTTAAGAAACCCCACGTTATAGAATATCAAAATTCAATTTTTATTACTTCAAAGTTCAAACTAACTAACATCCAATATTAGAGAAAGTAACAATTCAATCAAATTTCTTCACACCCTTTCTTTAGTTCAACCATTCAATGAGATTCCATCCATTATCGAGCATCTCAAACAACTCTCGAGAAAGACACTGAAATTTGGATCGAAGATTTTTCTCTATGGACTCACCGTATTCTCACCCACAAGATGAGATTGCACCCATTATCAAGCATCACAAACAACTCTAGAAGTCATCGCAAATAAAGGAAATATTTTAACCCGTATAAAAGAAAACGAAGGTGTAAATTCGTTAGCTACTCATGCACGACGAGAAAGACACACGAAAGTTCGGATCGAAGATTGTTCTCCATGAACTCACTCTATGCTCACCCACAAGATGCCTTCCATGGATATCAATAATTTTGGTCGACTCTACTCGTTTGTTTTTATGTTCTTACCTCTAAAAAACTTGCAGGGTGAGGATCGAATCATCAACTTTTGATATAGTAGTGAGTATATTATCCACTAACCTATAGTCGATTGACAAATTTTGTCACACCCACCAAAAAAAAACACCAAAACCCATTTTCTAATACACAAACCTAATGATGTTGATGAGAAATAATTAACAAACAAAACCTGAGAAGTTATGAAAAGATCCAATAGAAAAACAGAGGAAAAACAGAGGAAAACAAACCGCAGCGCCAAAGGAGAGCTTAGTTTTACGACCATTGAGGAGAATGGTGCCAGAAAGAAACGCATTAGAAGCAAGACGACTAGAAAGAGCATCAAGAAGAGTAGATTTTCCGGAACCAGAAGGACCCATTAAAGCAGTGAAAGTTCCAGGTTCAGCAAAACCAGTCAATCCTTCCAAAACTTTCTGAACTTTTCCATTGCTCAAACTCACCATCACCGTCAGATCCTTCCATGTCAATCTCGCAGAAACCTCCCCAACAATAATCTCCGTCTTCCCCTTCTCCCGCCACAGCGTCTCACTCAAAGGACTCAGCCCAATTCCCGCCGCCCCATTCCCAGAAGATTTACTCGCCTCAATCTCCATCTCCGCCGCCTCCGCCGCCGCCCCCAATTCCTCCGGCGAGCCTCTGTTTATATAGAGAAATTTGAATTTGGTGGAATTGGGGAAGTGGGTATTGTGTGAATTAGACTGAGAAGATTCGGGGGAGAAAAAGGGGAAATCCCATGCAGAATGAGCCGGAAGAAACTGAAAATTACAAATCGTATGAGCGATGAAAATTGGAAGAGAAAAAACAGAGGATGAAGAAAGAAAAAGCATATTTTAATTGTATTAATCGGTAATTAATGGGAACTGGTAGATGTTGGTAGGAGCATTCATTGCTAAGGCCGACAGACAGCTTTCTCCTACCTTCCATGGCGGAACACTCACCTTTCTCTTTCAAATTTCTCTCTTCATTACTATAACTCAACCACACTTCCTCAAAAAATTAAATTGTACTTTTAAACTCATAATTCTATCCATTCAAATACTAAACTAATTAACTTTTTATAAATAAATTAATTTACGTTTTCTAAAAAAAAAAAAAAAAAAAAAAAATTTGTGTCCGACCGAACGTAGCTCAATTGACATAAAGTTATGTCCGTAACTAAGAGGTCGGTTGTGTCTGTAACTAAGAGATCATAGTTCAATTGTGTCCGAACATAGCTCAATTGGCATAAAATTATGTACGTGACTAAGAGGTCAGGTTGTGTCCGTGACTAAGAGGTCAGGTTGTATCCGTAACTAAGAGATCATGGTTCAGTTGTGTTCGAGCATAGCTCAATTGACATAAAATTATGTCCGTGACTAAAAGGTCAGGTTGTGTCCGTGACTAAGAGATATGGTTCAGTCTGTAACTAAGAGATCATAGTTTAATCCACACATTAATTAAAATACCTTTAAAAAATATATTTTAAAAGATTTATAATTATATTAATTAAACTTTAGAGTGAGAATGATTATAATAATAAATTTTCACGTATTTAAATTTTTTTCTAAGTTTTTAATTAATACAACCCTTCAAATTTAGAATTGTAAATTAAATTTTGCTCAAAATTAAATCATTCAAAAAGGCTGCTACGATGTAATTTGCTGACATTGAAATTAATAACTATGGTAGTTCTTTCATGACCATTTGATTTTTTATTTTTTTTAGTTTTTAAAATTGTGTTTGTTTTCTTCTAACTTGTTAGAGTAATTTTCATATTTGTTAATCATAATCTTTAGTTAAATTTAAAAAACAAATTTTTAAAAGGGAAATTGTAGTAAATGACAATTTAAGACTTATTGTTTGCAAATATAGCATGTTTTTAAAAAAAAAATTTAACTTTCAAAATTTAGTTTGAATTTTAAAAATACTTGTAAAAGATAAATAACACGACAAAGTAATTCATAGTTAGAGATATTGTTTATAATTTAATTTTTAAAAAATCAAAAATAAAAAACAAAAAAATTATCAAACCGATCTATAGGATATAGATTCGAAAATCTTCGTGTCCTCTTATAATTATAAGATACAAAATCGAATTACTTTTTGCAGTATCTCTCATCAACATTCAACCGTGCAAAATTATTAACGTAATGGAGAGGCCTATTTAAAAGTTGTTGTCCATGTATAGATATGAACAGAAACCAAACTTTCTCACTTATTATGCAAAATTTCGTTTGAAAATTAATGTGATTATTATTATTATTATTATTTGGTATTTAAAGAGTCAACCGCCATTTAATTGGAGATGGGCAGTGCAGGCTGTCAGCCTCACAAGCCACAACCAACTATTAATTCATCGGCTCTTAAAAACCTTAGCCGCTGCATTAATATTTCTAAACCTTAGCCCATCCCACATCCTATGCACTAGGATATTTTTACTATTTAAACCTATGTTATTAATTATATTTAATGAAAAATAATTCATTTTTATTCGAAAGTCTCAATTTTATCTAATCCAACTCTAAGCTCAGATAAATATTGAATTATATTATCAACAAGAGTATAGTTCAACCGACATAATATATGAAGTATGAGTAAGAAGTCTCAAGTTTGAATCATCATTCTCCATGTTTTAAAAAATAAATGTTGAATTTTACTTCATATTCTTTTTCTCCTAATTCATTCACTAATTTTACCAATAAAAAAAATATAAATATAAATGTTATTTATACCCTTAAACGTTAGAGGTTGTATCAATTAAAATCTCAAACTAATGATTGTATCAATTTAAATCCTGAACTTTCAGAATTGTATCAATTTATATCTTCTCTCAGAATTTTATTTTAAAAATGTTAATTTAAACACATAAAAACTTATAATTTTAGCAATTAAACTCTTAAACTTTCATAAATGAATCAGCTATATGAAAGTTTAGGGATTTAATTGATAAATTATAAGTCATTACACATGTGAAAACTAACATTTTTTAAAGGAAGGTGTAAATTGATACACTAAAGTTTATGATTTAAATTGATAGAATCATTAGTTTAAAGTTTTAATTGATACAACCTCCAAAGTTGAAGGGTATAAATTAATTTTTAACTTATTATTTTTTATAAAATTAATTTTGATGGTGTGAAAAAATCAATCATGGAAGAACTTCCATATCTCACAAATTTTATTTTTTTTATTTTGATAGTGTGCAAAATTAATCATGGAACAACTTCCATAACTCTCAAATTTTATTTTAAAAACCAGCTTTAATGTTTTTTTTTCTCTAATTCTACTTATTTTCTAACAGACATGTATTTTATAATTCACTGACAAAACTCATTCAACCTCTTTGATAATGGTTGTTTTTGTCTTAGGTTTTTCATTAGAATAGAATGTATAGAATGTATTTATACAACCCTAAACTCCCAAAACATATTGGAAAACTAACTAAATGCTAACTAAACACTAACTAGTTTTCTAATCCGGTAATTCCCTAATACCTTCCTTCAAGTTGGAGCATGAATGGTCACAAATGTCCAACTTGAAAATAAAGTGGGAATAAGATACAATATTATGGTAAAAAAAAATGTTTATTTTTTTTATTATTATTATTATTATTTTTATTTTTTTTTTTTGGCTTGGACACTGTTCTGAAAAAAAAAAAAAAAAAAAAAAAAAAAAAAAAAAAAAAAAAAAAAAAAATTGGGTCTTTGGTGACTCAATCTAGCACACATGATCGTGTGTTCAATGACGATGAATGAAGGAAACACTAAGGCGAAAACCTCTCCTTCGATTTACTGAAGGGAACACTGAGGTGGAAATTCTTCGTCCTCTCCTTCAACAACTATGAAATTTGATTTGTGAAGCACCGACCCGCGTTCGGAAGCTCGCAATTTTTTTTTTCAGATATTGCGTGGTCAAGCGATGATGCGAAACCCGCAAAAATTTAAAGGTGTCATGTTGGCATCGACTTGAAGATTGGAGCACCAACCTGCGTTTGGAGGCTCTTGGAGAAATTAAAGATGCAATGCGCATCGACCTGAAGTTTGCAACACCGACCCGCGTTCGGAGGCTGCAAATTTTTTTTTTTACCATAATATTGTATCTTATTCCCATTTTATTTTCAAGTTGGACATTTGTGACCATTTATACTCCAACTTGAGGGAGGGTATTAGGGAATTATCGTATTAGAAAACTAGTTAGAGTCTAGTTAGTATTCAGTTAGTTTTCCTATACGCTTTGGGAGTTTAGGGTTGTATAAATACACCCTATTCTAATGAGAAAATCTAAGACAAAAATAAAGTTTATCATTAGCATTCACATTTGTATTTTACAATTATTCAAATCAAAATCTATTAAAATAAAGATTTTGCTACTTTTTAAAAATCAATAAATATGGTGGCGAGAAAGAGATTGGAAGAAGATGAGAATGAAAAAGAAGAAAAAAGTGGACATAAGGAGAGATAAGAGGGACATACGAGGAAGTCCATCTCAACCAAATAAACTAATTAAATATCATTATTTTTAGTCACATAGTCCTTTTTTCTAACGGGGAAAGTAACTCTATAATCTCTATTTCTTAAATTTCAGACACCAAAAATGTATTTGTTTTAAAAAAATATATGAAATCGTTAAGAGAATAAATCAATTCATTAAATAATCATTTGGATAATTACAGACCTTATGTCTATGATATTATATTAATGTACCACTTTCTATTTTTATAAAAATGTCTAACTATTTAAAAAAAAATCATAAAAATTTGGCTGCAATTACTTTCATACCTTTCAACATCTCTAATATTTTTATATTTAATTTTCTCTAACATTTTAATAAAATAAAATAAAAAGTAAAACAAGCTTATTTAAAGAAAAAAAATTGAAATCATAAAATTTGCATGAATCATGTCTCTCTCTCCTCATTTAATTTGTCTTCTCCTTCTTCGTATCCAGACCTAGACAATTTTCTCTTCGCAATATATATTTTCGTATATGAAATATATAAGGTGAGTATATTATATAAAGAAATACATATATTTTCTAAAAAAAAAAAATTACATAATATCTATAAGTATATATGAAGTAAATAATCATATATACTCATATATGAAGTATACATCAGTATATAAGATGGGTATATATAAAAATTACATATATTTTATATAAAAAAAATACATATTATCTATAAATATACATACAGTATATATGAGTATATAGTCATAGATAAAGTATATATGGTGGATATATATATAAAATACATATGTTAAGAATATATATGCAGTATATATGAGTATATATGAGTATATGAAGTATATATGGTGGTTATATATAAAAACAATAAATGGTAAAGAAATAAGTGGTAAAAAAAAATGAGAGATAAAATCAAAATTTATTTAAAAATGAATTTTAATACACTCAATTTGCAATTTGCGTTGATCAGAGGAGAGAATTTTTTTTAACACTAAAATTGAAATTTAATAAACTAAAATTGACAGGAGATATATTTTTTTTTTTTTATATAGAAATAGAGAGATAAAATCGTATCATGAAATGGGTACATTAATACACTAAATAAAATGAGAGAAAAAATCAAAATTTATTACGAAAATAAAATTTAATATCTCAATAATTTTATTTGGTTTGAAAATAGACACATTATTAATAAGGGCCAAATAATATTTAAAATTAATCAAAAATAAAAAATGAAAATTTTAAGATTTTGAAAATGTTACTTAATGTAAAAGTGGTGATTTGGAAGATTATATCTAATTATTAAAATCAAGAAGATGGACTCCAGTGACTGGAGGCCCATCACGCGGCCTCAGGCACAAGAGCAATCTTATTCTCCACAAAGGCCCAATTCATCTTCCAAAAAAAAAAAACCAACAAACAAACAATTAAAAACAATGTTGTATTTTATTTTATTATTATTATTATTTTTTTTTTGGCAGTTTTAACGCAAATAACTGAATAAGTACAGCAAAAGAAATCGAGAATCATTGACATGTTAGGGGCCGTTTGGCCCACGGAGTTGGGAGGAGTGGAGTTGTGGGGAGTAAACTTACTCCCCGTTTGTCCCAAGGAGTTGTTTAACTCGGACAAAAAATATCAACTCCCCAGACTTCTACAGTAATTACTATTCAACTCCCCAGACTTCTACAGTAATTACTATTCAACTCCCCAGACTTCTACAGTAATTACTATTCAACTCTCCTTCATTTTCCTTTCTTTCTCTCTCTTCCTTTTACAATATTTTTTAATTATTTAAAAAAAAACATAATTTAGACAAAAGGTGTAAAATGACTAAAAATGCAATTCAACCTATTTTTTATTTTAAATATAAATTAAATTGTTGAATTAAAATTAAAATTGGTACTTAAACAAAATTTAAAATGTAGTATTCAAGAAGAAATAAAAATATAAAAATATAGCTTATTTGGATTCACTTAGATTAATGGATTAAAATCTTTCAAATTCACACGTAATAGTTAATCGACTATTGTACGACTATTTGTTTTATTTCAAAACTATCCAAATAAAATGAATAATTAATGTGAGTGATATTGAAAAAAAAAAAGGTGAAGCATGGTAGTCAAAGTTATTTTGGTTATCTTCGAATAAATTTGTAAAGGATACATAAAATAAAAAACACAAAAATCGTATTCTTAAAATTTATTGGAAGAAGTTCTTGATAATAAAAATATGAAAAATTATAGAAAATAGGTTCTAGGTGTAGTCCATATGAAATTATGAGTTTAAGTGGGTGGAAGCGAGGAAGAACGTGTTTGACACATAAATATGTTTATGTGTTGTTTTTTTTTTCTTTAGAGAAATTTGTAAAATATACTTACACTAAAAAAACAAAAACAAAATCTCACTTCTAAAATTCATAAAATTAAAAAAATTAAAGATTGAGTCTTTAAAAAATAATAATAAATATATATTATTGATAATCAAGGTGAGAGATTAAAAAATTAATGTGGAGTATTGTGTTCAAAATTATTTTTTGTTATCTCCAAAGAAATTTGGAAAGTAGATAAAATAAAAATAAAAAATTGCATTGTTAGAATTTATTAGGAAAAGTCCTTAATAAGGAAAATTAGAAAGTTTGTAGAAAAAAAAAATTGTATCGAAAAATCTAGTAAAATAAACTCAGATTTTAGAACTTGAGGTTCAACAACTCTCTGTCAATGGGAGGCGGAGAAAGACGTGTTTGACACATGAATAGACTATACTTATGGGTAGACAATCTTATAATTCATAAAATTAAGGATGAGTTCTAACAAAATATATATATATATATATATATATATATATATATATATATTTTTTTTTGATAATTAATGTGAAAAAATAATGTCAAATATTGTGTTCAAAATTATTTTTTGTTGTCTTCAAAGAAATTTGTCAAGGATAGATAAAATAAAAATAAAATATTTCATTTTTAGAATTTATTGGAATTGGAAGAAGTCCTTAATAAGAAAATTTTGAAAGTTTGTAGAAAAAAATTGTGCGGAAGAAAACAACTAAAATAAACTCAGACTTCAGAACTCCAGACTAAACAACTCCCTGCTCCAAACACACCACAGACTTCAGAACTCCAACTCCCTGCCCCAAACAGACATACCTCTCCAACTCCCTGCCCCAAACAGACATACCTCAGAACTCCCCAGACTAAACAACTCCTCAGACTAAACAAGTCCAGACAAAACAACTCCAACTCCCCCAACTCCTTGGGCCAAACGCCCCCTTAGTGTTAATATTTTTAAAACATTTCTGTGATTTCTGAAATTTATAAATTATATTCATACATATTTAATACAAAATCAGACTTTTGTAATCTTATTTTAACTCACTTTGCCACTCTATCAAATTAAGTTGTTTTATTAAAAGAATTATTTGGCATGTACATATTTTAAGTGATTAAGAAAATCTTCATAGTTTATTTGTTTAGCTCCTCTGACATATTACATCTTCATCAATTGAGTAGTCTCGGTGCGGAGTAGAGAGATTCGAACTTTTAATTTTTTTTAGTAAAAAATATATGAAGATTTGTTAAGCCATATTTAAGTTGGTTATAGTCGCCAACAAGAGCATAACTCATCAGCATATTACCCCGTGACACTGAGGTCTTAGGATCAATCTTCCACCCCAACATGTAAAAAAAAAAAAAAAAAATATGTTGGTTATAATCTAGAAAAACATTTTTATATATTTGACGTGCCAATTTTATTTAAACAAAGAAATGACTAAACGATGAAAATGGGCCAAAGAGAATGAGTAATGTAAAATAAATTTGGAGAACTTGATAGTTTTTAAAGGAAAATATTCTATATATATTTTTTTTCTCCAACTTGGCCAATTCTAACCTAGGTGTGTTTGGTTTAGATTCGTAAATGTGTTTAGATTACTAAATGTTTAATTTTTGGAAAAAAAAAATATTTTAGAATAAACTAAGGTGTTTGATAACCACCAAAAATATATATATATTTTTTTTTAAACAAAAGAACAAATATATGTCATTACGGGTGAGCTACTCACTTTAACATATAAAGTATAGGTTAAAGTGAAATTAAACACCCAAAATGAATTTTTAAAATAATTCATTTTGGGTAAAAGTAAAACACTAGGGGCCGTTTGGCCCACGGAGTTGGGAGGAGTGGAGTTGTGGGGAGTAAACTTACTCCCCGTTTGGCCCAAGGAGTTGTTTAACTCGGACAAAAAATATCAACTCCCCAGACTTCTACAGTAATTACTATTCAACTCTCCTTCATTTTCCTCTCTTTCTCTCTCTTCCTTTTACAATATTTTTTAATTATTTTAAAAAAAAAACATAATTTAAACAAAAGATGTAAAATGACTAAAAATGCAATTCAACCTATTTTTTATTTTAAATATAAATTAAGTTGTTGAATTAAAAGTTAAAATTGGTACTCAAACAAATTTTAAAATGTAGTATTCAAGAAAAAAATAAAAATATAGCTTATTTGGATTCACTTAGATTAATGGATTATTATTTGGATTCACTTAGAGTAATGGATTAAAATCTTTCAAATTCACATGTAATAGTTAATCGACTATTGTAGGACTATTTGTTTTATTTCAAAACGATCCAAATAAAATGAATAATTAATGTGAGTGATATTGAAAAAAGAAGTTGAAGTATGGTCGTCAAAAGTTATTTTGGTTATCTTCGAATAAATTTGTAAATGATACATAAAATAAAAAACACAAAAATCGTATTCTTAAAATTTATTGGAAGAAGTTCTTGATAATAAAAATATGAAAAATTGTAGAAAATAGGTTCTAGGTGTAGTGCATATGAAATTACGAGTTTAAGTGGGTGGAAGCGAGGAAGAACGTGTTTGACACATAGATATGTTTATGTGTTGTTTTTTCTTTTTTTTTTCTTTAGAGAAATTTGTAAAATATACTTACACTAAAAAAAAATCTCACTTTTAAAATTCATAAAATTAAAAAAAATAAAGATTGAGTCTTTAAAAAATAATAAAAAAATATATATTATTGATAGTCAAGGTGAGAGAGATTAAAAATTAATGTGAGGTATTGTGTTCAAAATTATTTTTTGTTATCTCCAAAGAAATTTGGAAAGTAGCCAAACCGAACATAGCTCAATTGGCATAAGGTTGTGCTCGTGACTAAGAGGTCATGGGTTCAATTCTCGTATTAATTAAAATACCGTTGCAAAAAAAAAAAAAATGGAAAGTAGATAAAAATAAAATATTTCATTTTTAGAATTTATTGGAATTATCTCAGAACTCTCCAGACTAAACAACTTCATACTCCAAACACACCACATACAGAGACAAAACAACTTCACACCACATACCTCATAACTCTCCAAACTAAACAACTTCCTACTTCAAACTCCCTACTCCAAACACACCACATACCTCATAACTCTCCAGACAAAACAACTTCAACTCCCCCAACTAATAAAATATTTCATTTTTAGAATTTATTGGAATTATCTCAGAACTCTCCAGACTAAACAACTTCATACTCCAAACACACCACATACAGAGACAAAACAACTTCACACCACATACCTCATAACTCTCCAAACTAAACAACTTCCTACTTCAAACTCCCTACTCCAAACACACCACATACCTCATAACTCTCCAGACAAAACAACTTCAACTCCCCCAACTCAAAACAACTTCAACTCCCCCAACTCCTTGGGCCAAACGCCTCTTAGATATTACTTTTTTTTAAAAAAAATATTTTTGGGTGTTTAATTGAAAAACCTACTTAATTAATTAATGTGGGATGGAGGGATTGAACCTCAATGTCAATTGAGTTATGTTTGATTTGTTACTTCAATTAGCAAATACAATAGAGCAAACCAAACATAAAATGTTTTAATTATAAACATTTTAAAAAAAAATGCATTCTTTAAAAAATAATTTTTTAGTAGTCGATCCAAACACACCCCTAATAGCTCAATTGGGTGTAAGACATTTAACACTTATTCTATTTTTTTTTTTTTTTTTTGCCTCATACTTAGGGCATGTTTGAGAGTAATTTTGAAGTGGTTGAAATCATTGTTGTCATGTTCGAAATCATTTGAATGTTTGATGCATTTGAATGTTTGATTTTACATTTTAAACGCAACTTACATACCTTAATGAAATGCATATTTAGAAGTAATTTTAACCATTTCAAAATCAATCCTAAACACACTCTTTGAAGTAATTTTAACCATTTCAAAATCAATCCTAAACACATTCTTAAGTTTATGAATTGATGTTAACTCTCAATTCAACAAAAAAAAATAAAAAAAAATTAGTACATTGGGATTCGAACCACAAATCTCTTGATCGTTAACACATATATATGTGAGCTGAGACATGCTCGCTTTGGCCTGAATTCAACAACTTAAGTATAATTCAGTTGATTTAGACATTACAATACAACATTGACCAATGTTCAAATCATCTCCTCTACATATAGTTGAAAAAAAAAAAAAAAAAAAAACTTCAACTATTGAAGAAGAATGTAGAATTGATACTCCATTTTTTTTTTAAGATTTGTGATTTGCTACACATTTGTTTGAATGAGAATGAGACTATTTATGTTTTGACTTTGTTACTCTGATTCTAATTGTGTTGAATGCTTTTAATTGGTTTGGTTTTGTGGAATTTGGGCATTTATGTGACATAATTTTAAGTGTGCTTTTGCTAGGGGATGTGTTGTTAATTGACAATCTGTCAAAGTATCACTTAAGTCAGAAAATCTTCATCTATTATTATTATTATAATCTTCATCTATTATTATTATTATTTTGAGTTTAACCATGTATGGAAGTGAAGATTTGTCCCACTCTCAGATATCTTAGGTGGAGTCTTCATCCAATGCACCAATTGATTGTTTAAATTTAAAATTTAGGCGGTAATAATGCATTTAAATTTCTGCACAAGTTCGTGGTTATTTGCACAAGATCAATTAACTTTCACTCTAAGCTATTTAGGTGTGAAATCAGCTGCACCAAGTGATTATTTGATAAATTGTTTTAAAAATCTGCATTAAGCATGATCGAACCCCTACTCTCGACTATTTAAGTGATGCGTTGTTTTTTTTTTTATATATATATAACACATATATATATATATATAAAAGTTTAACATGTAGGGGTTTGCCAACCTGAGCATAGCTCAATCGACATGATGTACGACTTAATGATTAAGAAATCACATGTTCGATTCCTCATTCTACATGTTGTCAAAAAAATAAATATATATATATATATATATATATATATATATATATATATATATAGAAAAAGTTCAACTACAATTTAAAAAAAAATTAGGAAAAATTATTTTATTGATCCCTGAGGATTGAGTAACATTCAGGTCTCTAACCTTTAAAACTCCACATTTTAATTCTTGAAGTTTGAGTTTAGTATCATTTTGGTCCCTCCGTCTAAAATTACATCAATGTAGCTAATTGAAGATGGCGTAGTTTTTTTTATTAATAAAATATATATATTTTTTTTAAATAAATATTAAATGTATTTTTTAATTATTTTAAATGAAATATTTATTTTTTATTTTTTATTTTTCATTTTTCCTAAATTGATTAAGTGGATAAGTACAAGGGTAGAAATGACTTTTTAATTAAAAAATAACAAAGACTAAAAAAAAAAACAAATTGGTCATAAAATAACATTCTGTCTTTGAATGTAACGGAAATAAAGATTGAGTTGAGAGCGCATCTTCCTAGATTTAGGTCTCAGCTAAATAAAATGGAGACTAAATATTTGGCATCAAATCAGCAAGAAAATCATGGTATTATTATTATTTTTTTTAAATGAGAGAATCGTAAAATCTGACCCGATTTACAAAATATTTGCAAAAAAAAAAAGGACATGATTTTAAAATTTTAGCGTTTTGGCCTAAATTTGACAGCTGACATTACTGTTCACTTTAAAGCTGAGTGTGAAATTTTGTCTCGGCTCATATCCTCATTGAACACAAAATATTCTCTCTCCTCTATTTTCTTCATCTTCTATGTGTTTTCTGCCTTCTCTTCAACTCTCTCACCCTCTCACCATTAAGAAAAAAAAAAACTACTCTCAATATTAAGAAAAAAATAAAAATTTGTGAGTTGGTTTGGGCCAAAATTCTTTACAGAAGTTATGGAAATTAATCGCAAAACAAGGAGGAGTTTAAAAAAATAAAAACTTGTATGAGTTGACGACTACAAGGTCTGTAGTTCGAATCCCCTCACCCCCAATGTACTCAAAAAAAAAAAAAAATTGATTTTTTCTACCATTGTAGAAAAGTCAGAAAAAAAAAAAAGTTTCAGATTGCACGATCGCCCAATTCCGGCCACGATCCTAGCCACAAAATTGTACGATCGTGCAATTTTTTCTTATCATGGTTGAGATTAAAAAAATAAAATGCACGTACCATTTGAAGAGAAGATCGTGCAATTTGTGGTTGTGATCGTGACCCGAATTGCACAATCGTGCAATCTTAAAAAAAAATAAAAAAAATTAGAAGGAACAAATTATTAAAAAAAAAATCATAATTTTAAAATAAATCTTAAATTAAAAATATAATAAATACAAATTTTTATAAATAAATAAAATATATATTTTACTGATTTGATTGAACAAATTCATCCTATCATTTCATCCACCAACAAATTTTGATATTTCGAAAAAAAAAAATTAATTTAAAATTAATTTTTTTAATAATTTTTATCTTCCTAGTTTAAAAAAAATACACGATTCTATAATTTCTTATTTAAGAAGGATGAATGAGAGGTCGGAATGATGAAAAAGAGGTTTTCAAAAACTTGATGAAAATCTTTATTTGTTTTTTAACATTGAGAAGGTGGGTGAGTAGTTTTTTTCTCAACACTGTGAGATGATGAGGGAGTGTAAGAGAGCGGCAGAGGAACTAAGAAATACGAAGAGAAAAGGAAAAAGAAAAAGAAAATTTTGTGTTCAATGAAGACAGGGACATAAACGAAATTTCACACTTAACTTAGGTGAACCATAACGCAAACTGTTAAATTCAGATAAAAACGCTAAAAGTTTAAAATTAAGTCATTTTTGGCAATGTTTTTACAAATCGAGTCTGATTTTGCAATTTCCATAAAAATGTTGGTATTTGAATTGAATAGTCTAATAGGAGTGGTCCAAATATTACTCATTTTGAAATTCCCTTCTCTACGCAAATTCCAATTAAAAGATGTTTCCTTATTTTCATTCCTTCCTTTTTTTATATAGTTTTATCGGGAAATAATATATATTTTTTTTTTAAAAAAAAAAAAAAAAAAAAAAAAACGTTTACGTTTAAGCCAAATAAAGCCAACTAAACTAATCCTCTCTATTTTTCCCAACCAACTAATAAATAAATATCTCTATCGAAATTCAGAAAATAAATTAAAAATATATATATATCCCTTCATCTTTTCGTTACCGTAGCTAAAGAGAAACTATAAAATGACATTATTGGCTAGTTTTACGTTTCGGAAACACCTACAATTTCGTTAATACGAACTTAATTTTTAAAAATGTTACCATTTTAATTTATTTATTTGTACAAATATTGCTTTTCTTATTGTATTTTTTTTAAGAATTTCATAATAAAAATAATAAAAAAAAACTAAAAATGTCTTTACATAAATCTTACAATCAAGTACCGATGCCCATGGATAATGGAAATCAACAAATCAAATATATTTATATATAATTTAAATTAAATATTAAGAGTTTCACATTTTAATAAATTTAAATTTGTTATTATTAATATTTATATTCATATTAATGATATTTTGATTACAACAAATTTGGAGTAATCAAAATGAATATATGACAATTACTGATGAGTTATGTTAATTTTGACGTAAAATAAATATTGGTTAATCTCTCTCAAATGACTCCATTTTTTTTATCTCTCATATTGGTAATGAATCCTTAAATATATGAAGATGAACATCATTTTTTTTTTCTTTTTTGATAACATGTAGGATGAGAGATCGAACTCGTGACTTCTTAGTCGCTAATCTATATAACAAACCAGTTGAGTTATATCTATGTTGGCTAAGATAAACATCAATTAACTATGAACGGATATATAGTGAGTTTGTTCAACTTATTGCTGAAATATCAATATTCTAAAGAAATTAAGTCATTTTCAAACTAATAATTAAAGTAATGCCATATTTGTTTTAGTGTTTCGCCTTCAACAATGAAATTGACATCTGGGTTGAGGACTCCAAAGCTCTTCTAGCTAAATTTGTTTGTTACTTTGTGTTGCACGTTCGTCGTCCTTGTAATAAGTTAGTTGATGTCATTGCATCTTTTACTTCTTCTTTCTCTATTCTTTGAGAGATTTGGGAGAATTATTGTCCCCATTGATTAGTTAATTTAGCTTGTTTAGATTCGGCCTCGTAATCCTTATAGAAACTTTATTTCTACCCTCTCTTGTCGTAGTTGATTCTGTTAATAAATTTTTATTATTATTATTATTTGAGATGATATCTCATTTCAATATTTATTTGTTTGTGTTTTTTTTCATTACCAATTAAACAAAAAAAAAAAGGAAAAACTATTTATTTATTTATGAAGAAATTAATTAAAGAGATCAGATTGAAGTAAAATAATTTCTATTTAATGTACGTACGCATCTCTCGAGAAAAAAAAGAAAAAGAAAAAAAGAAGTATATTCGATCGGGTATTATCTCAACCATCCTTTTATTTATTTTTTCTTTTTAGCGGTTTTTTCCCCTCCTTTTTAACGCATCGTCCTTTAAAGTAGCATATACTTTTTTTTTTTTTTTTTAACTTTTCATTCTTCATATTTAAAAAAATAATACTCGCCCTTCGACGTTAAAATCTTATCCAATTAGTTTAATTATCTTTTAAATATTTATAGTTTAAATTATAAATTTAGTGAATTTTTGTTTTTAAGAGTATCTAATAAATTTTAAACTTTTAGATTAGTGTTAATTTGATGGTAGGTCTTTCAAATTTAAATTTTGTATAATACCTCATTGAGATGTTTAACATTTTTTTTAAATTCGCAAACCTACCGAACACTAAATGTCACTAAAATTTTAATAAATTAAATTTAAAATAAAAATCAAACCTATGAAAGAATGGTTTCCTCCCTCACACGATAAATTATTCGATGAGACTAGTACAATAATGTATTTTTAACAGTTGAATGTAAAAGAGGGACACGAAAAATTATAATTTAGAGGATTAGATATTTTTTTTTATGGTGACTACCCATAAGATTCCCATTTAAAAGAAAAATGTGTTTATTTTTTAAAAGACCAAATAAATAAAATAAACAAACAATTTGAAAATATTAAATTCATAAATAAAATATATTAAGGAGTTATTTAGGACACCAACTTAAAAGTTGGGTGGATTGAGTCACAACACACCGTAAATCAAGTAACTATATTAATTTCAATACTAATTTATCGTAAAAAAATAAGTTAGAGAGCAAAAGTTTAGACATAAATAAAATTAGAAAGAGAAACATTGAAGGAGAGTTGAGAAGTTTAGAAAATGATACAAATACTCTAAAAGAAGGAAACCAAAACAACGTTGTAGAGACAAAAGTCAATTGTTTGAGGCGCTGAATTATTATAATCGGTAGTTATAATAGTTGGTGGATTATTTTATTGACGGAGAATTATAATAGTTGATGGGTCAAAGGTAGATTGAGTTATAATAATTCAGTCCACCTAACTCTAAGTTATCAGATTTTCTTCCATCCAAATTTAAGATGTAAATAGAGTGAAATAGAAATTTTTAAATGTATAACCTATTTTAAAAATCAAAATTATATTAATATTTGACCAAAAATTACTTTAAAAAATCACTTCTAAAGTGACATCCAAACACATTACTATCAATAAAAATAATAATATTTTTTTTAATTCGAAATAGAGAATTTGAACCTTTAACTTTTTAGTTGATGGAATATTTATCCGTTAGATGAATTATGTTCGGTTTAAAAATAAAATTACTACAATATATTTGAATTCTATTTTAATTTTCGATGGTCTTAGTAAATAACATATTGACTTCTAATTTCGATTCTATAGGTAATTGAAATTCTTAAAAAAAAAAAAAAAAAAATGCAATTTTAGTTCATTTATATTTTGGATAATAAACGGAGTTGGGAGGCGAGGCGTTTTTAATAAACATTTATGTGACATTTGGAAATGAAAGTAAAATATTTAAAAACATAAAATAGAAATAAAGAGATAAAAAAAGACTCGAGGATAAGAGGACAAGAGAGCTGTCAAAGGTCCGCATCCACTAATCTCAGTCGCCCATGCTAAAACGTGTTCAAAATTCAAAGATCCTTATTTTAATTTAACAATATATAATATTCACACACTTTTTTTTTTTCTTTTTTTTACAGATGACGGACCTAAGCTCACTGCCACTGCACAATTCGAAAATTCCAACTTTTGTTTGCTTTATTTTATTTATTCTTTTATATCCTCGAGAATTCAGATAAAATCCAAGGCTTTTTTTTTTTTTTTTTTACATATAAAACATTACCCTCACATATAATTTTCTTTATTTTTTGTTATTTTAAAAAAATAATAAATTTAAAAAAACAAAAATTAAAGTAATTTTTGTTTTTAAAATTTAATTATTTCATAATAAATAAATTAAAAAAAAACAAGTATTAATTTTAAAAACAGAAAACTAAAAAAAAAATGTAATAATTATCAAATCCAACTGAATTTGTAGGCTTACAATGCGTTTTAACTTTTAATATATTTTAGTTTTAAAAATTTTAGCCTATAAATTTGTAAATATAATAATTGTTTACTTATATTTTATGCTAATTATATATATACGAAACAGTCTAATATTAGTCTAACCGAATATCATTTAATTGACAAGCTTTTGATTAAGAGGTCAGGATTCAATCCTCACATTAATTAAATAGTTTTGCAATAAGAAAAAAAAAAGTCTAATATTATTAGACAGTTCATAAATTCAACTTTATTCTTTAAAAATTATCAAAATCCCATTAGATCTTATGCATAAATATATAAATATATATATATAGCAAACCCTATAGATTATTAAATTATACAACATATTTGAAATACATTCACATTCCACTCTCAAAACAAGAATGGTGTGTTGATGGACGAATTAGATCTTTAAGATAAATGAGTTGGAATTTATGTATCAAATAATATTAGTAAGTATATGTCATATATTCAAATATATTAATTAAACAAATTTCAACGAGATGACACAATTGAGATTTTTTCCGACATTAAAAGTAGAATTGAGATTTTTTTGTTCAACAACGGTGAAAATAGAAAACCAAACTATCAACTTTTGATATGATAATTGGTGTCTTATCCAATGAGATATGTTGAGTATGATAAATCATTATATAAATTTTAACTAGAAATCAAAATTGTTTTCCTATAAATATCGGAAGTAAATACCTACAAATATATGGATTAAAATAAAAATTTAATCTCATTTTAGTCCCTAAGACTTTTAATTTTAATGTTCCTTGAATTTAGTTTCTAATTTTAAAAGATATAATAAATTTTCATGTTCTCATTTCATGTACTCTAACACATACACTTAAAATGTATGTTATAGTTTTTAAACTATATATATATATATATTAATTAGCTATCAACATTATTGTATTACATGACTTTTAATATGCATACCAACATTAACTTATATGATATTAGAGTCATGTGAATTGCCAAAGCGAGCATAGCTCAGCTGGCATATGAATGACTTGATGACCAAGAGGTCTGTGGTTCGAATCCCCCACCCCAATGTACTCAAAAAAAAAAAAAAAGAGTCATGTGAATTAGTTGAAATTTTAGAATAAATATTAAACCAACAAAGACTAAATCATAAGATAATAAACAAGAACTTTTGAATTATATAACAACAAAAACCATAAAAGGTTTACCTAGTAATGATCATGAAGGGCCTCGGACTATTAATGTCTTTTTAGAGGAAATATGTTCAATCTTTGGTAGTCACCTACATCTAGGAATTTGAAATTAGCCGTAAGACCTTATTAGAGGGAATATGTTCAATCATTGGTGGTCATCTACACCTAAAAAATTGAGATTAGTTAGGATGCGCGTAAGCAATGAAGACATATACTTTCAACCAAGAGGTCAAATGTTTGAAATCGTTACTTTTTTTTATTTGAGTTCAGCCTATACGATAGTGAAGATTTGAACTTTAGGTCTAAAATAGATATCATTACTACTGAACTATACTCACTTTTACAACAAATCGTTACCGAGATGAGATCTAAAATAGACATTTTAAAAAAAAAAGTTAGAGAAACCAAAATCGAAAGAAAGCAAAAGAAAAAAATGGAAAGTAGAAAGAAAAACAAAGGAGAAATTGAGTTGTCAAAGTAGCCTATGAACAAAACTCTTGGATTGCAAACGTGTTGCTTTACTAAACCCTCCGTAGCATCCTCAGCAGTGCTCTCCATTGCCTTGCCGCTGCGTCCCATTACACGCGGCCAAACAATTTTCTTATTTATTTATTTATTTATTTATTAAATATTTATATATTTTTTTAATTTTTAGTCCTTAAACTTTCCTGGTTATTTTATTAAATGCTCTCGTCTTTATCTCCAGCCATTTATTTATTGCCACACCAAAAGAATCAGTTTCCTTCACCCAATTACTTCTATTAATTCCCAATAAAAACTCATTAAAATAATGCATTGAATCTCTCAGCCTCTCTCTCTTTCTCTCATTTCAGTTCACATTATACTTTTTTTTTTTTTTAATTTAATTTTTCTCAGTCAAAATCTCTGCTAAAAAACCCAGCGTTATCCTCAATTCCTCTTCATCTTCTTCATCTTCATCTCTGGATCGCCATTTTCAAGTTCTTCTTTCTCAGAAATGGCTGCAGAATTGATCGTTAATTAAGTGCTGAAAGAGTATGTTTGCTTCTTCTTCTCCGATTCTGCCGCTGAATTCGTTTTTTTCTTCTTCTTAATTTCTTTTGTTTTCTCGATTAGGTGTTTCATTCGTCGAGCAGAGATCGCCGGAAAACTCACATTCTTCTGAAAAAAAAAGCCCTAGCTAGCCGGAATTTTGATCGGAATTCAATGTCTCAAACGGCGTCGTTTAATTCTTCCTCCAATTTGGAGCGGTTTCTTCAATGCGTTACTCCTTGCGTTCCTTGGCGATCTCTTCCTCGGGTAATTAATTAATTAAAAATCCCTTAATCTTATTCTTCTTCTTCTTACATTTTATTTTGTTATTTTGTTAATTCGTTGCTTTATTATTCTTTATTTTTCTCTACAAATCCTACATTTTTCCTAATTCCCCAATTTCCCCCACCATAATTTTCCTGCATTTTATTTATTATTATTATTATTATTTTTATTTTATTTATATATATCACTTTTCCAATTTCAACAATCTTTATCTGATTTAAGAATTGAAAATTCTGCCATTTTTTCCCAAATTTCAATTTTGTTTTTTTAACATCTTATTGGAAAATGGAAAAGTAAACGATGGAAAGGAGTTGAGAAAATGGTATTTTTTTAATTTTATTGCCATTTTAGTACAATATTTATTATATTACTATATTGTCTGGAGGAAGATATACATAAAGAGAGAGAAAAATAAAAAATATAAAAAAAATAATAAATGCCCGAATAATACAAAACGTGGCGGATAGATTTCTAATTTCCTAAACTCGCTGAGTCACCTCTTTCCTTTTGTCTTTAATGAAAATTATGTAATGGGCCCATCGTTTCCTTCTGGGGGCCCATTAAGCCGGTGATTGCTCTTATATTCTCCGAATATACTCTCATTATATGGTTAGTTTCTGCGTATTATTATTTTTATTTTTTTAAATTAATAAGTGCTCGGAGTCAACCCGATCATAGCGGGTCTTCTGTATATTTTTCGACCAAAATGTTAGAAGTTTGAATTTTTACTCGTATAGACTGAGGTTAATTTATTGATGTAGTAAGTAATTTTTAGGGCAAAAATCAATTTATACTCTTAAACTATCTTAAACTAATAATTGTATCGTTTGAAACTCTAAATTTTTATAGATTTATAATTTATTAATTAAACTCCTCAATTTTCTTATAATTGATTTACTTATAAAAATTTAGAGGTTTAATTGCTAAAATTATAAATCTACACGCATTTAAATTAATGTTTTTTAAATAAAATTTAACTGAAAGGATAAATTGATACACTTTTGATTTTAATTATGCAATTATTAGTTTATGACTTTAATTGATACAACCCTCCAAAGTTTAGAGTATAAATTTACACTCTGAACTCTGAACTTTCATACGTGTATTAACTTACACCGTTGGTTAGAAAAATGTTGATTTTCACGTGTGAAGACTTATTTTGTTTTTTAAATAAACCACGTGTGAAGACTTATAATTTATCAATTAAACTCTTAAATTTCCATACAATTGATTTACTTATGAAAGTTTAAGGGTTTAATTGTTAAAATTATAACTCTTCATGTGTTTAAATTAACGTTTTTCAAAATAAAATCTAACAAAAAGATGTAAATTGATCTCTTCTAAAAATATTAAGATTTTAATTGATACAATTATTAGTTTATGAATTTAATTGATACCACCCTTAAAAATTTAGAGTATATATGGATTCTTGCCATCTAGGACAAAAATAAGCTTTGATTTTTCTTTTTCGGGCACAATTTTATGTCAATTGAGCTATGTTCGGTTTGACATAACATAATATTGTAGTTTTAAAAGGTAATTTGTTAAACAGAACAGTTTTGAAACTAATGACAAAAATAAGCAATTTTTTTTCTTTCTGTGGGTCGAACTCGCCTCAACGGCCCCACCTTATCTTGAAAATTACCTATTTTTGTTATTTGCTTAAAAAACAAAATACAAATTTATTTGTTGAAATTAAATTTTAAACCTACCCCACAAGAGTGGCCATAAAGCAACGTGTCTAAGAGATGGGACCCAAATTAAATAGATACGACACATGATATGTTTTCAAATGTCTTATCTTTAGTAGTCTTCCCCCGCGTCACGTGGCATTTTGATTGGTTTAAATTTTTTTCATTTTTCTCTCTATTTTTCCCTTCCATAAATAAAGACTTTCCATAAATTAAATTTCATTGATATGCATGCATAAAAGACAGAACTTATGGGGTCATCAAATGTTGTCATAATGTGCTAAAAAATGTTGTCACGATTTCATTTTTTTTTAATAATTAAACGTCAATATTAGTCTTTACCTAGCTTAGTTCAGATTTGTAACTTGAGGGAAACAAATGGTTGAGAGAAGTTCTTTAAAAATAAATAAATAAATGGTGGAGAGAAGTTATGAATTCTTGAATTCAGGCCCAAATTTAGGGACCGAAAAAATGTTTATACTTTATTTATGTTATAATTCGTATTTGTTTTTTTCTTTTGAAAATTTATTGAAGACAGAATTTCAGGGAAAAAGGATAGAATACGGTTGGAGGATTTGTGCAATTATTTGTACAAATTGTATGACTGGAAATTTGAACACAAAATAAAGACTTTAAACCTACTAGTTTACTTGTCAAGTTATTTGACCTTAAAATTAAGAACTTGTTTGAAATGACGTTCCAAATACTTAAAAAAACGTCATTCCAAACAGACTCTAAATCAACTTGAAAATACTTATTTGATTAGTTCTCATCCCTTGTTTCCTTCGACGATCTCTATTTCTCTAATCATTTTGCCTTTTTGAGAATGACTAAATAAGATTAAATTTACTGCAATTCATTAGCTTATTTGTTTTTTTTTTTGTTTAGTGGTGATTTAATATAGTATTATAGTAGGAGTATGAAGTCTTGCGAATTCGAGCATAGTTTAGTGGATGAGGCACCAATTACCATCCCTAAGGTTGATAGTTCGATCCTTAACTCTTGCAATTGTTGAACTAAAAAAAATGAGAGTAGGAAGTCTTGTGTTCGAACATTTGTAGTGTCATTTTCTCTCCGGATCTAAGTCCACAAGTGAGGGGAATGATGTAAAACTAAATCTACCGCCATCACCTATCTTAATATTTTAGGTTTAGTAGTGATTTAACACGGTTAGGTATGGTATATATGAAGGCTTTCCAGCATTGAAAGCATGGCTTGTTGTTTTAGTAAATGCTAACCAGTAAGAATTCTCATTTTGTTGTATGCAATCTATATAAGATCTTCTGTGCAGCCAGTAGGGTAGAATTTGCTTCTCATGTGGAAATGGAAAAGGAAATCACCTGATTTTTTCCACCTTGTTTTGATCTTCTTTTGTGCAAACTGCAGTCATTCAAAATGAGATTGACTGACTTTTGATCTTTTTTTGCTCATTTATTTCTGATATCTCTTAATATCATCCCTTTGATGCTCAAAATGTAAGGTGCTAAGCCTACCATCTTTCTTTTCCATATAGAGCTGCTTTCATGATCTCAATAGTCAGTGGCAACAACTTGATAAAGATGCCATTCAATACTTCACGCTCGGTGAGCTGTGGGATTGTTACGACGAATGGAGTGCATATGGTGCCGGTATCCCGATACAGTTGAATGGTTCGGAAACCGCTACACAGTTCTATGTGCCTTATCTGTCTGCAATTCAGATCTACACAAGCAAGCCTGTTGTTGCTCCTCCCAGGTATGTTGAAGCAACTTTCATTTCATGCTGCTGCTCCCCTTTGAAGTTTGAAAACTCTGTTTCTCTTTGGAATTTAATAAAAGAAGGAAGAATGGTATAAGTTATAAAGGGAATGTTGTTTGATATACAATTTAGTTTTTATCACATTGCATTACATGTAAGCTATTTTTGATCGATTTCTCTTTGTAGAAACCGAAGATATGACAGTGACATGGCAGAATGTGAAAGCGATTCTTGGAGCGACGATAGCTGGAGTGATAACCTGTCTAGATCCCTGAGCAACAACTCTAGCAGGACATGGGATGCTGTTTCTGAAGATTCGAGCTTCGACCAGGACGGATCGTGGCCGCTAAGGGACAAACTTGGTTACCTCTCTTTACAATATATGGAGATGTCTTCTCCTTATTGGAGAGTACCTTTTATGGATAAGGTATATCTTTAGCCTATTGCTTTAAACCAAACCTGCTGAAATTCAATTTTTTAACAGTTCTATAGTTATTGATAAGCCTTGGATGGGAGATATAAAGAGAGTTTTGATATTCAAATGAAAAAACCAAGTGAATTTTTTTAAGTTCAAAATATGGGGGTGGGGATTCAAACTCTGACTCCAAAGAGGGTAATGTGCATTATCCACTAAGTTATGCTCAGATCCACAAACGAAATGGAATTTAGCAGAGAAGAAGTGTAAAATGATATTATCAACATCTTCTTCTTTGCTTATGTTAGAGCTTTACGTTTCAGATAACGGAACTAACTCAAACCTATCCAGCTCTAACTACACTTAGGAGTGTGGATCTTTCTCCAGCTAGTTGGATGGCTGTTTCTTGGTAAACATCGCAATCCTCTATCTGTCGATCGGCGCGAGAGCTTCTTTGCTGTCAATTTTTTTGCTCCTCTCTCCCTGTTTCCTTTTAGCGTTTTTGTTCACTGCTTTCGACTTGAATCAGGTACCCTATTTATCACATCCCTAGTCAGAAAAACGACAAAGACTTCGCGACGTGCTTTCTAACCTATCATACATTGTCTTCATCTTTCCAAGGTGAGTGACTGTCTATACTTCTAAGTTCATGTTAGAATATTGATATAAGAAGTGTTTTGGGTTGATTGGTGATTTAACATGATATCGAACATGAGGTCTTATAATGTCATTTTCTCTCCAATTAATATTGATTTCTATTTGTTGGGTCTTCTACAAATTCCGAAGCCCACAAGTGACGGAGAGTGTTGGAATAATACTTTAATTTACCTGAACCCATCAACTTAAGCTTTTGAGTTGATTGGTGATTTAACAGTTCCGTTTTTTATGACGGCAGATTCCTCTATGGATCATGAAAGGCACAATGTATGTAGTTGTTTCGATACTGCAGTCGAAACTGATGACAAAACTAGTACTTCTACTTCTACTTCAAGCCTTTTCCCATTTGGGTTGGCCAGTTACAGAATGCAGGGAGATCTGTGGTTGAAGCCAGAGACGACATGTGATTACGAACGAATAGTCGATCTCTATAACTCTGCGGATTCGTGGTTGAAGCAGCTCGGGGTCCATCATCACGACTTCAACTTCTTTGCCCTACACTCAACCATGTAAATAATAAACAGTGCTTACATTTCCTAGGCTGGATCAACTGGACTCTCCTTCATGCAGGTTGTTCTTTTTCTGTTCATGCTTTTGCAACCCAACATGAGAAAGAGAAAAAGAAGAAAAAATGATGAACAATTGTTGTGCTTTTAAAAACAGAGGCATGTCCCACTGAGTTTTGTTGTGTTGTGGACTTTCCTTAGAGATGTTATGTTAGGCTGCTTTTATTTTTAAGACATGCCCATGATTGGAAGTTGTTTTGTAATTGAGTCTCAATTTGTCAATCTGGCGGAGTTCTAATGTAAGTTTTTTGTTTTTGTTTCTCTTTGACTTTGTTTTTTATTACAAAAATGAAGGGTCTTTCATTGTTGATGAAAATGGCACAGAATTCTTCAAAATGATAATGGCTAATCTTTTTATAATATTAACAATAATAATGTGACATCAAAATTATTATTATTATTTTTTAGTTCAATAGAGAAAGAGATGTTAATTGGAGTTTTAGTTCTAATTAACCATAAAATTACACATGATATACAAATTATTATTTACATTCTCTCCCTCTCAAGTTAGATCTGTTATTCAATTGCTTTTTTTTTAAAAAAAAATTGAAATAATTTTTTTAGCCTAATTAATTTTTTTTTTTAGTAATGCAGGGTTAGGAATAGAATAAATTCACTAAGCTATGTTCAACTTAACTTAAAACTAGTTAAATAATTGTGATTTACAAGCTTATTACTAAGCTCATTCCTAACAGCTTAAAAAATTAAAATTTCTTTCTATTCATTTTGTCATATTTATGTGCTTTCCCGGTGACGTTGGTCAGGACTGAAATTTGAAAAGGTTGACCATTTTTCTTCTTCCTCCATCTTCTATCATAGCAGTTCCAATCATCATCTGATTGCTATTTGGATCGAGATTGGTGATGATCTCAGTTGGGACCATCATCGTCATTATCCTCCTCGTCAGTATATTTTTTAGATATCTGTGAGTGTCCGGACCAACTTTGGGTCAACTTACGCGCAACTCCACCATTTGAGTGCCAAGAAAACCATAGAAAAATAATTTCTAGGTAGATGGTCACCCACGATTGAACTCATTCCCTCTAAGAAGACATTGAAGTTCCAAGACCGACCCTTGATGGTTAATTTTGTAGCTAACTTGAGCATAACTCAACTGACTAAGACATATGTTATCGACCAAGAAATCATAGGTTCGAATTTTCTATCCCACATGTTGTCGTACTCATAAACACATTTATCCCTAATCAATTTATCTATCTACGTATATAAGAAATCTCATTTAATCTCAACAATATTTTTCACGACAAGGACTAAAATGTTACAAATTTTAAAGTACATGTACCAAATTATTACATATTAAAGTATAAATATTAAATTGTTACAAACTAAAGTTTAAAGGACCAAGTTGTCACTTCCATGGAACTAAAGATGTTTTTTAACGTTTTCAAATAATGTTATGGATCAATTTTATTTTTGCCAAAGTAAGAATAGTTGAACGATAATAAACAATATAATCAATCTTAGAGGTTCAAATCTTCATACATCACATTTGTTGTACGGAGGCAAAAATACTTTTTAAATTATAAGAAAGTCATATCTCTCTCTTAATCCAATAAATAATATGTACATCAATATATATTTTTGTATACTTATGTAGATCAAATTTACTCTCAATTTCTAATTATTTTAACCAAGTTCTTCATAAACCACCTTGAAATGTGCATAAACACCATTAATCAACTGACAATGAACTTGGAGAATTAGATTAAGAACTACTCAGAAATATCCTTAAAAAAAAAATAATTAACGAAGTTGTTAGGGAAGATTCTTCGTTTGGAAGAAAATTTAAAATCCACCTTTATCAGTAATTATAAAATGAGGAAAAAAAAAAAACATTCAATAGGCAATAATAAAATCACAACTGTCACCGTTGCTGCAAAAATTTCGATCAATTCTTCATTTAAACCGTCTATGAAACTGTAGATTTTCTTGCTTCTCTGTGTTTTGTGGCAAGCAAGAGAAAGAATCTCATGCGTTACAAGAGTCTTAATCCGTTGATTTCGATTACTTTTACTCTCAGTTCATCTTCGCACTAAACTTGACGCAAGCAGAAGAACCAGTGCTTGATTCTGATTCTATTTGTTTTTCTTTCCCTTTTGGGATTTCTGTGCCGCTTTATTCTTTCCTTTCATCGATTTTTCCCAATCGAAATCCGTTTTTCCGCTATTTGCAGCTGATTTGATGGATTAGAGTTGGGTAATTTCGAAAAATCGAAATGGGGTCGCTCTTGATTCTGACGTTCGTGTTTGGTTTTGCTTTTGGGGTTGCGGCAATCGTTGCGGCGGAGGCTTTTGGAGTGTTCATCATTTTGAACAAGTTGAGGAAGAGGTCGCAAAAGGACTTAGATAAAGCTAATGCCAAGTTAGAGCAATCTGAGCCAGATCTTCTTCAATCCCTTGAATTTCTTTCCAACAAACAGGTAATTTATGATTCCCCCAATCTTGGAAATCTGCCTTTGTGACTTTCAATTCAGGTTTTCTGTATTCTTGTTTCGTTTTGGAATTCAAACGTGCGAAGAATTTGACTGAAATTATGTAGTTGCGCCATTAATAAATGTTCTTGGTGGTGGTTGTGTTTACTGAATTGGCTAATACTACTGGAATTTGGTGCTTGAATTTTACTTGCGTACATTCTGCTTTGGGCTCTTTGTAAAGATATATTTCAAGTATTCTATTAACTTTCTTGATCTATGGTTGCTTCAAATTTTGGAAGATTTATTGGAATAAGTTTTCTTTACCTGTTACCCTAAACCCTGATATGAGAAGATTGCTTCCATGTTTTGATCCACGCACTTGTGACATAATGGTTCAATTTTAACTAAATTTGAAGAGGAAAATGTATCATCAATGGCAATGTTTTAAAGACATGTTTGGGATAAAATTACTTTTGTCGTGTTCAAAATCAATTTATGTTTGATTTTACACTTTTAAAAGTGGTTTTCGCACGATCAAAATTGATTTCGAATTATTGAAGGCATGTTTGGATTTTGAATATGCCCTGACATGCCCTAAGTTGTTTTGCTTGTGTAGCCATAGTACAAGATGTACTGTTTTCTCTTATGTGGTACTTTACATCACCAAGTGGGCTGGTAATGTAAATGTGCTCTTTGTTCCTCAGGGTTCTGTTTGGATACTAGAAGATACCATAGATAAAGCACCTAGAGATCAAAAGAAAAAGAAGGATTTCTTGGAGGTAACTCCTGTAAAAAAGTATGTAAGAATCAAGGACCACACATTAATAGTATTGGAATCAGATGGTGAGAAGAAAATAATTGAATTAAATGGCTGCTCCATTAAAGCCGTATCAGCAACAAACTTGCCTTCAAGAAAATGGTAAATTCTTTCATATTTCCCTTACTTGTTTTCAATAGTTTTCTTCGATTTGATTATACCTAATGGAACTAATGTAAAAAGTTGATTCTTAGGGACCTTCAGTATTTTGGTCAAGTGCTTGTAATATGCCCTTAAATACACACTCGTGGACATGTTTGGGAAATTTAGAGAAGAGAAGTTGCCATGTTTTATCACTGAATTAGGACACTCATGTATAAGCACTGAAGTCCAGCATATAATGATTATGATCTTCATGCTAAAATTTTTTGGCTTACAGACATATTTCTCTCTTATTCTTGCTAATTGCTTTTCCTTGAGATGCTGAATTCAATTTTAAAATCTTTTATTGTACTAAATGCCTGATTTTCAATTTGCTCAAACTGCTGTTCAACATGTAGCCTGTAGGGATTGAGATTCAAACTTCTGACCTCTTGGTTGAGGCCCGAGGGTATGTCTTTATTTGTTGAGTTATGCTCAGGTTGGCATGTAAGGTGTAGAACATTTGTTTTGTTATCTGTTTTAATTTCTTTGTCACCTTAATGGTTTCAACGTGCATGCAATGTTGGAAAGCTTCTCTGCTATGTGTTCTAGTGTGATACTTGTTATCGTTATAGAAATTGGAATTTTAGATATATTATAAGAAATTTAAGTTTTTCCCTTTATTATTTTTTTGAATTCAAGACGTCCTCTTTTTAATTTGGTTATTGATATTTCAGGGTGAAAAGGCTCCCTTTAAAATTGGAAAATAAGACCTCTGTAATTTATAATGAAAGTAAAACAATTTTCATTTTTCTTGAGACTTCCTGGGAGAAGGAATCATGGTGTAAAGCCCTCCGTTTAGCTTCATGTGTTGACAAACAAAGACTGCAGTGGTTTGCTAAATTGCAGAAAGAGTTCCATAGTTATATCTCTTCATTAAGTACTGGGTATCCTTCATTTATGAAGCCCTCTGCAGGGTACAATGAAGCAATAGATAAGGATATCAAGCCTAATGCTTCTTCTTCCAAGGTTCGTCTATTTTTCAAAAAGCTGGCAAAGAAGACTTCAAAGGTTGCTACAGACTACAAAGGAACTTCTTTTAATTCCTCTTTGCGTGAACGCGAAGAAAAAAGGATTAGTGAGCGGTTTCATCCAAGTCCAGATTTTATTTCATCAGCTGGCTTAGGAAAGGGAATTCCAAAGGTGCAGAGTACTAAAAGCTTCTTTGACGAAGATATGGCAGCACCATCAAACTTGTCTCGTTCAGGAAGCCAAGGCCATGCCTCTGTTATCTCTGATGCAGATGCTGATGACAGGCTCTGGACTGACGACGGAACTCTTTGTTGGAATTTGTTGATGTCACGATTCTTTTTTGATGCCAAAAACAATGAAGGGCTAATGAAATCCTTACATGAACGAATTCAGGTTCATTTTTTTCCCCAAGAGCTCTTTTCTTTCTTTTTCTTTGGCATGTTGCTTCAATTAAAGTGGTGTCAGAGGCATTTAGATGATTTTGGTCAATTGCCTTTCTAGTACTCCTATCATTACTTTCTCATCTTTTTTGATGAATATTTGGAATTCAATCCTTAAATACAAAACCGATTTGTTGCTGGAACAACTGGGAAAAGGATGAACACACATTTATTCACCCATAATTGTATGTCATTTTTGGTCGATTGGGATCAAGGATGTTATCATTCTGGATTGTCATTTTTTGGAACAAATGCAATGTTACTGTTTTAGGTCGTGTTATTTTAAAATAAGCCGTGTTACTTTTGTTTGTCATGGCAGAGGTTGTTGTCCAAGATGAGGACTCCGAGTTACATTGGCGAAGTTATCTGTACTAATGTTCACCCTGGAAACCTCCCGCCCAATATTAATACTATTAGGGTTATTCCCTTTGAATTGAATGAGGTATGGGCCTTGGAGGTTGACTTTGAATACTCTGGAGGTTTTGCCTTAGACATCGAAACTAGAATTATAGTTCATGAATTAGATCTTCAAAAAAGCGCAGCAGACTCAAAATCTGATTCGAGTGATGTTGGGCATGTCTCTTCAATTCTAGAAGATTATCTTGGAAAGGAGTTCATTACTTCTGGAGGAACTGAACAGATCGAGGAAGGTGACTGGCTAATCATTACATGGTTTTCATGATATAGTTGTGTTATATTCTCGTGAATTGATAACTTAAATTTGTTTTTGTTTTTGTTTCTACTAACTTTGACCGTGTTGCCTGCACAAAGTCTAAAATGACATAAGATTATCTCAAGGTTAAATGAATATAATGATAATATTTGGAAATAATTATTTGACCTAAAATTTAGAAACTTCATTCATAAATGTGGTCTTCGGACATCTGTACCATCTGAGAGCTAAATTCCGGATTTATAATTATTGAACTTTGAAAGTATTAAATGGATAACAGGTATAAGAGATAAAAGCATTTGAGAGTTATATAATCGATGAGGTGGTATTGAAATGAATGTAGTTATGATGAAATGAGTGAAGTTGATAAAGGTATAAGAGATAAAAGCATTTGAGAGTTTTCCTTACGATCTGTGAATACACTGTTTTCATTACTTTGTTTCCTGACTCGTATTTTACAAAAGACTTCGTGATCTAAGCTTTTCTTTAGTTGAAACCTAATGTTTTTTGTTTGCCATGATGTATACAGATATGCAGTTAGAATTCTGATTTTAGATAGATATTGTTACTGAGTAGCTCAAAGTTTAATATAGTGTTCGGTTGCAGGTGGGTCAGTAAACAGTAGGAACCCAACGTCCTCATCCTCTGGTGGATCCAGGTGGAAATCTTTAATGAATTCCATTGCTAAACAGGTTTCTCAGGTTTGTGGAATCGCTGCGCTTGAGAATAGTACAAGTGTTCTTGTCTTCTTGAAACTAAAAGACATTGTTAGTCGGATGCATGAAGTTGACCCTTCTATAATTCTCTCGTGTTTTTTAATCTATAGGTGCCTATCTCTTTGGCAATAAAGATTGCTTGTCTTCGAGGGACGTTGCGGTTACATATAAAGCCGCCTCCTTCTGATCAGCTATGGTATAGTTTTACATCCATGCCTTATTTGGAGTTGCGCTTGGAATCATCGTTCGGGGACCATAAGATAACTAGTGCACATGTTGCTCAGTTTTTGAACAATCGGCTTAAGGTATGGAGATGTGTTGTTTCCTAACATGTTGGGATTTGTTTCTTCATTGTCTTATAAATATAAATAAGGTGTTTATGTTATATCTCTAGCATTAGTGTTAAGAGTATTAATGTGAATATGTTGAGAATTGTTAGAATAGTATTGTAAATATATTAGTTGTAATGTCCTTTACTGTCTTTTCCCCCCCTTTCCCTAATTAGGTTAACCTTGTACATTGACATATATATATCTCTCTAATGAATAGAATACTGCATTCTGATTCTCTCAAACCCTTAGCATTTACATGGTATCAGAGCTAGGGTTTTAGAAATTTTTTTTGCCGTTAGGGTTTTTCAAGTGGGGGTAGGTTGACGTTTGGGTCTTCATTGAGAGTGACCGTTTGTCAACACCACCCACTTCAGCAGCTGCGCCGCCGTCAGGAGAGGAGAATCGCCGTCGCCGTCCGTCAGAAGGAGCCGCGCGTGAAGCCCACGCGCCGCCGACAGGTTCTGCCTCCGCCGCCACGCGCCGGCGCGTGAGGGCGCGTGCGCCGCCCGTTCTCGCTTCCGCCGCCTGGGTTCGTCTCGCAACGTGGTTTCCAGCCTGTCTGTGTATGTAGGTTTGACAAAATCTACTCGGTTTGCCTCTGGTTTGTTGTTTTCCCTCGGTTTGGGTTTGTTTTTCGAGTTTTTCAGTTCTGTTTTTTCTGTGTTATGGGTGATAAGACAACCGTAGTTATGTCCGGCGTGATACCGATGGTTTCGAAGGTTACAGAAGACAAGTTGAATGGGTCTAACTACTATGCATGGCGATCGAACGTTCGTCATTATATTCGGAGTATTGAGATGGAGGATCACTTGACTAAACCACCACCAACGGATGACAGCAAGAAGACTTGGTTGAGGGACGATTCTAGAATGATCCTACAAATCAAGAATTCGATTGAGAAAGAGGTTGTTGGGCTCGTGAATCACTGCGAATCGGTCAAAGAACTAATGGAATACTTGGAATTTCTCTATTCTGGGAAAGATAACCTCAACAGAATATTTGAAGTGTGTAAGACCCTCTTTCAACCTGCTCAGAGTGGAAAATCTCTTTTGAGTTATTTTATGGAATGCAAACGGAATTGTGCTGAATTTAGCACTTTGTTGCCCGTGGGTCCTGATGTCAAGGTTCAAACTACCCAACGCGACAAATTGTTCATCATGAGTTTCTTAGTTGGTCTTGATCCTCAATATGATATGGCAAAAGATCAAGTTCTTTCTAGTTCAGATGTCTCCTCGTTGGAAGCTGCTTTTACTCGTATACTTCGTACAGAAAAGTCCGCACCTTTGGTCCCACCATCTGAGTCGAACAGTGCTTTCGTTGGGCATACCAATGAGCATAGAGGTAATCGACGGGCAGGAAACAACTTCTCTAGAGGATATCCTTCTACTACTCAGAAATCTAATTCTGGAGATGTTGTTTGCTATTATTGTCGTAAGCCCGGTCATGTGGTAAAAGATTGCAGAAAACTCTTGTATAAGAACCAGAGTCAGAGTCAGGATCAGAGGGGTCAATCTGCCCATGTTGCATCTACTCCTGATAACCCTGAAAAGCCCTTCACGATTTCTCAGTCAGAGTTTGCTAAATTTCAACAGTATCAAGAGTCATTGACGGCATCATCTTCTACTCCTATTACTGCCATCGCCGAGACAGGTAACAAATCTAAATGTCTTCTTTCCTCCTCTTCGAAATGGGTCATTGACTCTGGCGCTACAGATCATATGACAGGTAATCCTAGTTTATTCTCTCATTTTTCTCCATCTACATCTTTGCCTAATGTTACTATAGCCGATGGAACCACTACTCCTGTTTTAGGATCGGGCACAGTCAATCTTACCAAAACAATGTCCCTATCCTCTGTTTTAAGTTTACCACAGTTCTCCTTCAATTTGATTTCTGTCAGTAAACTCACTCATGATCTTAATTGTTGTGTCTTATTCTTTCCTGATCATTGCTTATTTCAGGATCTTTTGACGAAGAGGACTATTGGTAGAGGGCGTAAATCTGGAGGTCTCTACATCTTTGAACCACATATACCTACTGCCGTCACATGCTCTAGAGTGTTTTCCCCTTTTGAAGAACATTGTCGTTTGGGTCATCCGTCTATTTCAGTTTTGAAGCGTCTTCGTCCTCAATTTAGTCATTTGTCTTCTTTAGATTGTGAGTCATGTCAGTTTGCTAAGTTTCATCGTGTGAGTTTGTATCCGAGAGTCGATAAACGAGCTAGTGCTCCGTTTGAGTTAGTTCACTCTGATGTTTGGGGTCCATGTCCTATCGAGTCCAAGGGAAAGTTTCGATATTTTGTTACCTTTGTTGACGATTATTCTCGTGTAACTTGGTTATATTTAATGAAAAGTCGTTCTGAGTTGCTTTCTCATTTTTGTAACTTCCATGCTGAAATTAGAACGCAATTTAGCGGTTCTCTTAAAATCCTACGGAGTGATAATGCTAAGGAATATTTCTCTCATGCTCTTGGATCTTATTTAGGTGCACATGGTATTCTTCATCAATCCTCATGTGTCGATACTCCATCTCAAAATGGGGTTGCAGAACGAAAGAATCGTCATCTCCTCGAAACAGCACGAGCCTTAATGTTTCAGATGCACGTTCCAAAACATTTCTGGGCTGATGCTGTTTCGACGGCTTGTTTCTTGATCAATCGCATGCCTTCTTCTCTTCTTAAGGGTGAGATACCTTATCGTACTTTGTGTCCTAAACAACCATCGTTTTCTCTTACACCAAAAGTATTTGGGTGTACTTGTTTTGTTCGGGATGTTCGACCCCATCTCACCAAATTGGATCCAAAGTCATTAAAATGTATCTTTCTTGGATATTCTCGTGTTCAAAAAGGGTATCGGTGTTATTGTCCTAGTCTTGATAGGTATTTGGTTTCTCCTGATGTCACGTTCTTTGAAGATTCGTCTTTCTTCCCCTTGCCTTCCAATAAGAGTCGGGGGGAGCATACGAAGGATGATGATGAGTTCCTTATATATACCATTGTGTCTTCTTGTGAGACACGTAACGAATCATCTTCCTTTGTCCCTGTCTCTACTCACCCACCTTTGACTCAGGTTTACTCTCGTCGACAACCAGGTACAGTTATACGCCCTTTATCAGAGGCTTCTTCGTCATTGGATCCAGGTGCAAGCGATGATCGTCCCATTGCCCTTCGTAAAGGTACGCGCCAGTGCACTTACCCTATCTCATCTTTTGTGTCATATAACCATTTGTCTTCTCCTACATGCTCTTTCATTGCATCTATAGAGTCTTTATCTAGTCCTAAATCTGTTCGTGAAGCTTTGTCTCATTCTGGTTGGCGCGCTGCAATGGTGGAGGAGATGAATGCCTTAGATGACAATGGTACTTGGGATTTAGTGTCTCTTCCTGCAGGAAAGAGGCCTATTGGTTGTAAATGGGTATTTGCAGTTAAAGTCAATCCCGATGGGTCTGTCGCTCGGTTGAAAGCTCGTCTGGTGGCTAAAGGCTACGCACAAACGTATGGCATCAACTCATCATTGGCCCTTGCATCAACTTGATATTAAAAATGCATTTCTTCATGGTGATCTTCAAGAAGAGGTGTATATGGAGCAACCGCCGGGATTTGTTGCTCAGGGGGAGAATGGAAAGGTATGTCGCCTTCGAAAATCCTTGTACGGTTTAAAGCAGAGTCCACGAGCATGGTTTGGAAAATTTAGCACGGTAGTTGAAGACTTTGGAATGAAGAAAAGCAAGTCAGATCATTCAGTCTTTTATAAACGATCTGAGAGGGGTTTCATCTTGTTAGTCGTATATGTTGATGATATTGTTATTACTGGTGATGACTCATTGGGTATTCAATCTCTCAAGACTTTTCTCCACAGTCAATTCCATACAAAAGATTTGGGAATGTTGAAATACTTTCTTGGAATTGAGGTAATAAGAAGCAAGAAGGGAATTATGTTATCACAGAGAAAATATGTACTTGACTTGTTGGCTGAAACAGGGAAATTAGGGGCTAAGCCATGCAGTACCCCAATGATGCCCAATTCACAGCTCACAAGAGAGGGCGAATTGCTGAAAGATCCTGAAAGATATAGAAGGTTGGTGGGAAAACTAAATTACCTTACAGTAACTCGACCAGACATAGCCTATTCAGTGAGTATTGTGAGTCAGTATATGTCTTCCCCTACAGTTGACCATTGGGCTGCATTAGAACAAATTCTGTGTTATTTGAAAGCTGCCCCTGGACGTGGTTTAGTATATAAAGATTATGGTCATACTAACATTGAATGTTTCACCGATGCTGATTGGGCAGGATCTAAGGAAGATAGGAGATCTACTTCAGGCTATTGTGTATTTGTTGGTGGTAATTTGGTTTCTTGGAAGAGTAAGAAACAGAATGTGGTGTCACGTTCTAGTGCTGAGTCAGAGTATAGAGCAATGGCACAATCTGTATGTGAATTAGTGTGGATATATCAACTTCTCATTGAATTGGGATTTGATATCACAACACCGACTAAATTATGGTGCGATAATCAAGCAGCTCTTCACATCGCATCCAATCCAGTATTTCATGAGCGAACTAAACACATTGAAGTAGACTGTCACTTTGTACGTGAGAAGATACAGCAAGGCCTGATATCCACAGGATACATCAAGACTGGAGAGCAGTTAGGAGATATCTTCACAAAAGCATTAAATGGAGCACGCATAGATTACCTTTGTAACAAGTTGGGCATGATAAACATATTTGCTCCAACTTGAGGGGGAGTGTTAGAATAGTATTGTAAATATATTAGTTGTAATGTCCTTTACTGTCTTTTCCCCCCCTTTCCCTAATTAGGTTAACCTTGTACATTGACATATATATATCTCTCTAATGAATAGAATACTGCATTCTGATTCTCTCAAACCCTTAGCATTTACAAGAATGTTATTAGAATATTAGTAGTAGCGCAATGGAAGTTGTTTGGCAGATTGTTAAGGTGAGCTGCTGGTTATAAATAGAGGAAGTTGGTTAGTTTGTGGAATCAGTCCATAATAAGTGGATTGTGGAATAGGCTCACTCAGAATGTCCGACTCATCTTTTCATCCATGCTTCCAAATATTGGGCCTTTATCCTTAATGCTTTTGGTTGGTCTTTGGTTATACCGAACAGCATGGCGGATTTTTTGATTACCATCTTTGTTCATCACCCTTTCCACGGAGAGGCCAAGACTTTATGGTTTGCTTTCAATCAAGTGTTTCTTTGGCACGGAAGGAATGCTCGAATCTTTCAAGACTATTTTTCTTCTTTTGGAAGGGTTATGGACTTAATTATTTTCAATACTTTGTATTGGTGGAGATGTAAACACCCGTTCTCCAATTATAGTTTTTCTCAATTGCCTGCTAATTGGTCAACTTTCTTGTAAGTTTTTGCTCTTTTTCAATGTAATCGTTTATTTTTCAAAAAAAAGATATTTGATTTTGTAATTTCTCTCTGATATTGCAATATAATTACATTGTAGTTCTCTCGTAATTGAGATCCTAGAAATACAAGTTTCTTTTGCATAAATAGGATGAAATTAACGAGCAGTATTGTTGTTTAACTCCAGCTGATTGATACTGCCACTGTTATCAATTATGCAGGCAGTGATCAAGGATACTTTAGTACTCCCCAACTGTGAAAGTATATACATCCCATTTATGATGGCAGAGAAGAATGACTGGGTTCCGCGGGATGTTGCACCATTTATGTGGTTTAACCAAGGAGCTGCTGATAATAAATCTTCAGAAGCTAAAAATAGATCTGAAGCCAGTAAAACCACCTCCACTGATCAACAAGGATTTGAACAAAAAAAACCGAAGAACATTGAATCCTTTCAATCACGCTCCGACTTGTTAGATGCATCGAAGCCTCCATCGAGTACCGATAATCCAGCTCCTGCGACAAGTAAGCCATTGGACGAAGATGAATTGAAAATCCCTTTGTTAGAAAATGACAAAGCAGTAGAAACTTTCCTGCAAAATCGAGAATGCGTCCTGGAGAATCAATTATCATCTAGGTCTTCAAGCTCATTTGGGGAGGAAAATCATAACGCTGAAGAAGATGACCAGAAGCCAAGGAAAACAGGAAGAAGAGCAAGAATGCTAGAAATAGGGAAGAAGATGGGGGAGAAACTAGAAGAAAAGAGACGTAATATTGAAGAAAAAAGCAGGACCATTGTCGAGAAGATGCGAGGACCATAAATTATGAAACCTCCTCGATGTTCGAAGATCGGCAGCAGAAAATGTGAATCTGATTCTGAGGAGTGCAAATGATGGTTCCTCGTTTCTTCCAGGCTCACATACAAAGCTTACCAGAGTACAAATTTTGCAAGTATTATTTTTCTTTCTTAATACTATACTAGAGTTTGATTCAGGTGAAGCTGAGGGAATTCAAATTGTATTGGTCCAGTCCTGAGCATAGCCTATAGGAAGTTCTTAATGTGATATTTTTGTTTTTATGGGTTAGATCAACATTTTTCTCTGTATAGGAATAGATACATTCGAATAAAAAGGAGCTTATATCAATACCTCAAAGATTTTTTCTCTGTAGTTCTGAAGATGTTTTCGTTGCTCAAAACATTACAGTTGGGGGAGCCATTAATTCTACTGGATTGTAATTCCTCTGCCAGATTGGAACTTTTTTTTTTTTTTTTTTTTTTGGGTTGATAAGATCACGAGTCATAATTGAGAATAAATAAAAAAATATAAGGATATACAAAAGAAGAACCAAACTCAAAAGAAAATTTCACTAAAAGAAATTCCAATCAAACAGAATAATGCCTTAAGAGTAGTATCAAAATTAAAGTCACCCATGCCCCGCAAAGAAACATTAAACCTCACAACCGACCAAACAACACAAGACTCCCTCTTAGCCCCCTCTAAATCTCCTAATATTTCTTTCACCCTAGCTTGCCACAAAGAACTGTCATTTATTCCGAAAGGGCGGGTGGAGAAGGAACTCAACAATCATCTCTCTAAGCCCATGGTGCCTAGCAAACTGAAAATCAAACACATAAAAAAAACAATTTCAAACATCTCGAGCGAAAGCGCAGCTCTCGAAACGGCGGGTGGAGAAGGAACTCAACAATCATCTCTCTAAGCCCATGGTGCCTAGCAAACTGAAAATCAAACACATAAAAAAAACAATTTCAAACATCTCGAGCGAAAGCGCAGCTCTCGAAACGGCGGGTGGAGAAGGAACTCAACAATCATCTCTCTAAGCCCATGGTGCCTAGCAAACTGAAAATCAAACACATAAAAAAAACAATTTCAAACATCTCGAGCGAAAGCGCAGCTCACAGTAAGTGGTTCAGATCCTCCTCCATCTTTCGACAGAGCATACAACAGAAAGGACCAATCAAAGTGGACCTCAATCTCTGAAATCGGTCTAAAGTATTCACTTTTGTGGCAGAGGATGTCTGCCAGATTGGAACTTGAGGCTATCCAAATCTTTCTCCCTTATCCACCCTCCCTCTGAACACAAACAGCAGAACGTGAGAAGTAAACTAATAAATATTGGAAGAAAAAAAGTGGATTCAGATGACAAAAGTAAATATTCAAAATTGCAAGTGAAGCAATTAGGGTAACTGGGGCAAACACATACCATAGTTAGTCAATAACTTTTCTTTTTCTTTGACAACTAAATGTAGTAGGATCATACGGAGTTGTCCAGTGAAATTAATCGAGGTGTGCGCAAATTGACCCGGAAACAGTACGAAAAAAAAATAGTCAATAACTTCTATGGAACACACTTGCAAGGACGCCCCTGGTAAGAATCTTCAGTTTCATAGAAACTAGGACCATATAAGAATCTTAAGTTTCTTGAATTTTTCAAATTTCCAAGCAATCTTTGTAGAGGTACAAGGAACAATCTCCCTTTTATCAACAACAAAAATGAACACAGATTGGCCAGAGTAACTTTAAGCTGCCCGATTCATCAAGCAATGAAATCCTGCTGCTCTATCAAAAGGAAGAACTAGAATCAATTGGTGGAATTGGTTGACTATCATCTTGCCCTATAAGATGCTCGACTGTGACTTATGTTCAAATATCAAAACATGATAGCATTCATCTTATATTCAAATATTGAAACAACAGCAAATATACCTTCAAGGTTCTTCATGATCCTCAAAGCAGCACCCGGTTGCACGGAAAGATAGTCGATGAGGCAAGAGCCGACTTCTCACCATCGACCATCCAAGCTGATCCGTTCGCTTCATTTCCAAGCCACCCCTTATCATTTTCCATATCAATATACAAAGCTTCTTGACGTTTAGCTCATTTTACTGCTAAATATCAATGGTGCAGTAATGGAACTGTTCTCCAGTAATAATATGGATAGAGCCATTGATTTAAAGCTGGCTACATCCTGGTTCTTTGATCAAACCTTTATCACCAATCAAACTTCTAACTACAGCTGCTTCTTTCCACTTACCCACAGATGTATATAAATTAGCCATCAAAACATGATTTACTGGGTTTTTAGGATTCGAACCTAATATACTTTCATTTGCAACTTCTCCAAGTCCGATATCACAATAAGTCCTGCAAGCACTAAGAAAAGGAGCCCAAGCTTGAGCTTGAAATTGGGCAGGCATCTCTTGAATTGTGTTCAAAGCCAATTCTAGATGACCAGCTCGGCTAAGAATATCTACCAAACAAGTGTAATGTACCACAGTAGGTTCTATTCCAAAATGCAATTGCATGTTCTTGAAATGCTTCAGTCCATCTTCTACTAGACCTGAATGACTGCAAGCCAATAAAATGCTTGCATAAACAGAAGCATCTGGTTTTATTCCGGATCTTTGCATCTCATGAAACAGATTTATAGCCTCTTCTCCCATCCCGTGCGTGGCGTAACCGTTCATCATGGCACTCCAAGCTGCCAAGTCTCTATGTATCATACTATTAAAAACTTTCTCGGCCTTCTCGATACTTCCACATTTGCAATACATATGTATCAACGATGTCGAAACTTGGCAATCCGATGCTACACCGTTCAGCTGTATGTATGCCTCCATCTCCCTACACATGCTCAATGATCCCAAATCAGCACAAGCAGAAACTGCAGTAGCTAGCATTGCACCATTTGGTCTAACATTATTCTGTGTTGCCATTGTAAATAGACGTATCGCTTCTCCGGGATACCCAGCATTGGCATATCCACTTATCATAGATGTCCATGAATAAATACATTTTTCAGATAACAAATCAAAGACTGCTCGAGCAGACAAGAGGTCTCCACATTTTGAATACATGTTAATAAGCAAGCAGCCGATAGGATCCTCATTATTGAGCCCAATTTTCAGCAGGAGAGAATGAAGTGAAGAAGCTAAAAACAGATTCCCAAGTTGTATACAAGAGGAAATGATATCCACAAAAACGACTTTATCCAATACAACATCATTTTGCCTCATTTGACTAAAGATTTTAAATACTTCAGCAAGAGCCCCAACTCTCAAGCAACCACCAAGCATTATTGTCCAAGAAATCACTGTCTTATCGCTGATGGCATGAAAAACAGAGCAAGCAGCATCAATTTGACCAAAGTTTACATACATTTGCATGAGAGAATTCGCCACAGGCGTGTCATTACGAAGTTGAAACTTGGTTATGCAACCATGTATCAAAAGGCCCTGAAAGAGAAATCCATGAAATGGGTCAGCAAAACCTGACAATAAGCTCACAAAGGTCGAAGAATTTGGCTCAAACCCAACCCCCAACATCTCTCTGAATAGCTTTAACGCTTCATTAACCCGAAAACCGCGAGAATAAGCGGCGATCATAGAATTCCAAGAGATGACATTTCTTGTAGATATTTCGTCGAACACTTGGCGTGCAGAAGCCAAGACAGAGCACTTTGAGTACATGTCGACAAGCGAAGTTTGAACAAAGATATCTGATTCGAACCCGACATGGATGAGGTGAGAGTGGAGCATTGTGCCATCGCCGATCGAAGCAAGATTGGCGCAAGCTTTGAGGAGGAGAGGAAAAGTGAAATTGTTGCCATGAATTCCAGAGTGGTGCATATATGAGTAGGTTTCGAGAGATTCAGCGAAGAACCCACCATTGACAGAGCTTCGAATCATCAAGTTCCATAGATAAAGAGGCCTTTTGATAATCAAGGTGGAAGATGGGGAGAATCTATGAATCTGCATTTGTTTATTAATTTCGCCGCGTTTGCATTGTGAAAGAATCTGCAGGCAATCGTATAACAGTAAACAGAAGCATATAAACATCACTATGAATGCTCAAGACATATTTCAACATTTTGAAAGTATACACTTGGATACGACATTAAAAGAAAAAAAAAATGATGAAACTTATATAATTTAATTTTTTTTAGTTCATAGTTTAATCATTTGATTTTTTTTTTTTTAAATTAGACCTTTATTATATTTTGAAGTGTTTTTAAATTTAAGCTAAGTTTTGAAAATTAAAAAATAGTTTTTAAAAATTTGTTTTTTTAAAAAAAAATTTGACCATGATTTATGATGTTTCTTCTTAAAAAAAAAAAATATATATATATATATATATGAAAATTATTGTAATGAAATGATATTAAACAAATATAAATTTTAAAAATTAAATGATTATTGGGCCTCATTTTTTCGAGTTCAACAGCTGTAGGGTGGGGTCTTAGAGCGATAAAAAAAGATAGTGACTAATTTTAATGGGCTGGTTGCACAAACAGCAATCATGTCCATAATAATTACAAATTTAGCAAAATTTAAAACATTTTACAAATGTGACAAAAAAATTAGTGGCTATCACTAATAGAAGCTATCGTTGATATATGATTATCAGATTACTATCAGACTAAAATTCTATAAAAAAAAAAAATGAGGTGATACCATATTATCAGCGATAAAAATTGTCATATCTGCACATTTTTAAAAAAAAAATGCTATATTTTTTTAATTATTTTACTCTAAATTGACATATGTTACAATTTCACAATTTTAATTGAGAATTTAGATCAAATCATCAACTTTTGAAATCAACGGTACAAATTATTCATTTCATATTTTAGGATTTTTTTGAAATGATTAGACAAATAACATGATTATTGGTTGAAATCTCATAAAATGAAGTTATTAAACCGAATGGCTCAATTGGTTAAGAGTTGAGAGGTTCCATCCCTCCACTAATTAAAATGCGTTTGAAAAAAAAAAAAAAAAAAAAATCATTAAAAGAAAATTGTAATTTATTTAATTTTAGGCGCGACATTTTATCCCTATTTTATTGAGAGGAAAAAAAATTGTCAACTCCGACAAGAGGCAAGAATCCCGACTCTGCAAATTCCACGACGGCCGTCGGACGGCCAATTGCCACACTGCACATGGTGGCGACGTTCATCCCTTGTTGTTCGAACCTTACCCTAAAACTTGGCCATTTCAATCGCCCTTCGATCCACGCAGCGCTATGCAAAAATCAGAGAGGCGCGAAGCTGAAGAGTGGCGGCGTTGCGAGGCCTCAGATACTGCCGTCTGCATTCGGAGAAGACGATGGCTTGCGAGTCTTTGTGCTCTCCGATCTGCATACTGATTACGAGGAAAATATGAACTGGATTCACTCCTTGTCTTCTCTCAAATTTAGAGACGATATTCTTCTTGTCGCCGGAGATGTGGCCGAGACCTACAGTAATTTTGTTTCAACAATGGCTTTCTTGAAGGATAGATTTGAGCGCGTCTTCTTTGTGCCTGGGAATCACGACTTGTGGTGCCGTCAGGAGGGATACGATTATGTAAGTTGTCGGAGGTTAGGTTTCCTTGTTGGAAAAATCTCTGTTAACTTATCAGTCTGATTTACTTGTTCTTAGCATCCATACATTGTGATTTCTATCAGAATTTTCTTCTTTTTTTTCAGCTTGATTCTGTTGAGAAGATGGGTAAACTTCTTGATGCGTGTAGAGGTCTTGGAGTTGATACCAATCCGGCAATCTTGAACGGATTAGGAATCGTTCCGTTGTTCTCTTGGTATCATGAGGTGATTGAATGATTATTACTTTCTTTTTGTAGCTTTGAGTTCTAGTGGTCTTGATGCTTGTTCTTGTTGTTTTTACTTCAGAGTTTTTATAGAGAAGTGGACATAGAGGGCATCCGCATTCCATCTCTGGAGATGGTGATTCACTTTCCTTTCCCCTAGTAAGGCTCTCAAGAGCTAATTTTACAGCCAATTATTCTTGTCTATAACGCTCTTTGGTATAGTTTCTCTGTTAATCTTTTCATTTATTATTCATGCTTCTTGCAGCACTTGAAATAGCATGCCTATAGAAAATGCACAACCAAATTAATCATTCTTCTAACCGTCGCTAATATCTTTCAATATTCTAGAGCACTAAACTATCATGGATCGACTTAGTGGTCAATAAGGGCCTTAAAAATAATAATGAGTTCAGAGTGAATGAGTTCAAACCATGGTGGTCACCTACCATTTCCTACGAGTTTTTTTTGTAAACCAAATGTTGTAGGGTCAGGCGGTTGTCCCGTGAGATTAGTCGAGATGCACGCAAGCTTGCTCGGACACTCACGAGTCACGGATATTAAAAAAAAAAATAATAATAATAATCTAGAGCACTAATCTCAACCCTTTTCAATTTTTGTAGGTTTTTTTTTTGTTCCGTTTGAGGTGGGTTGTTTCTTTTCGACTTGTCTGTCTATTCTTTCAAGTTTCATGCTTCTTTGATTCCTCATGAAAAAATATCTAGAGCACTGATCAAGACTTGTGTTTTGATGGGAATAAGGAGTCTTCTTTCTTGGATAGTTGGGCTCCGAAATTTCAATGTTGTATACCTATTGTGAAATATTACTTGTATAGTTTCCTAGCTAGTTCATCTCTTTTCTCATTATATTAAATGGTGAAGAATTTTATTGAGCGAACAATTATCCTCTAGTCAATTACTCGAGTGTAGATGTTCATGCATGGTAATTTTATTGTGCTAGATGAAGACTCGAGATTCTTCTTCTTCTTTGTTTTTATAAGAAAAGAGATTATTATTCTGTCTTCTTACTGTTTCTAAATCCTTTCAATTGATGATCCAAGTAACGCTCTCCTCTATGTTTTATGATTTTAATTGTTTACATGAAAACTTTATTTTGGTTATTTTTGTTGATTATCTGATTGAGCTAATTTGAAAACTCATGGAATTGGGTCAATTGGTATTGTGGCCAATGACAGGTATGTAAAGACTTCCATGCATGCAAATGGCCTGGAGATCTATCAAATGAAGGTACTTCACTAGCATTGTTCTTTGATGCAATGAATGAAAAGAATCATTTAATGATCAAGGAGATCAAAAGGACGTGCAGTCAAATAATTACATTTTCTCACTTTGTTCCAAGGTCAGTTTCAATACACGCATCCAAACTTATTAATTGCGTCGTACAAACTGATTCTCGTATCACAGACTTCTCTGAAGAGAATTTGATTTATCTTTTATAGTTTGTGCAATTATAGATCCTTTGTGTCAATAGTGTTCAATTTACTTTTCTTATGTTGTCCTTTGAAATGCAATTATGTATCTAGGTGTTCGTGCCATTCTTTATTATTGCAGATAAAGTAGCAACAAGTGTGATGCTTCATTTTTGTCACTTAGATTCTTAAATGAATTTGGACTTACATTGTTTGTTTGGAAGCTAATCAAATACTGACTCAAACCAGTGGGCAAGTTTGCATATGACTGTTTCTTTCCTAAATTGTTGACAACTGTCATTTCCATAAAGAACCAGTGTATTAGAGAACCCACTCCTTACATTATCTTCATGACCCATTCTAACTAATGTTTGGAGAGAGTTTGCTGATCTAAGGCTAGCTTCAATGGGTAACGAGGGTTTTAAGCCCGTTTGATAGTCATTTGATTTTAGGTTTTGAGTTTTTGAAAATTAAGCTTCATATCTATGGTTTAAGATTTTTGAAAATTAAGCTTATAACCATTTGGTTTTGAGTTTTAAGTTTTTAAAAATTAAGCTTAGAACCATTTGATTTTGGATTTTTGAAAATTAAGCTTATAAACACTACTTCCGTCTATGGTTTCATTGTTTTGTTATTTACGAATTCAAATGTTTCTATTAGGAAAGATAAAAATTATTGTAAAGAAATTTGAAGAACCAAAAATAAAAAAACCAAATGGTTATCCAACGAGGCCTAAAAAAACCAAATGGCTATCTCTAAACATCCTAAACTCTTACCACTAGGATCACTTCTTAATCACGGGAAAGCATGATTGTTGAATGCTGTGAACCCTTTGATGAAGTCAAGCAGATCGTGACTTCATATCAAAAGCATCTTTTTATTTGTTACTATGATTAATAAACTGATGTGCCTGCTTGTTTGTTGTGTTCATAGGCCAGAGTTATGTCCAGAAAAGAGGATGCTATTCTATCCAAAACTCCCTAAAATCATTGGCTCGAATTATCTTGAAGATCGTATAAGGTCGATACACGGGAGTAAAGAAACAATGTCAGCATGTCATGTGTTTGGTCACACCCATTTTTGTTGGGATCACGTACTTGATGGCATCAGGTAGTGTTAGTCAATTCACTTCAAATTTTAATGTGACAAGGAGGAGATGGCAATGAATTCTCTCTTTTCTATAAACATGAATTTGTGATTTTATCTTTGGTGATAAGGAGAATGTTGAGATGTTTGTGCAATTTTCATTTGAAAATACAGATACGTGCAAGCACCATTGGCTTATCCCAGAGAACGGAAGAGGAGGATGAATGGTGGTGAAAATTGGCTTTCTTTTTGCATTTATTCCAACGGAAGGTTAGCTCATAAACTCACCCCTTGTTACTGGTCTGATTATTATGCCGTCAATCCAAGGTCACCCAACAACACCGAACTTGCTCCTTGGGTTGCCAAATTATATAAAATAAAATGAAAGAATATAGTGTTGATTTAAATCCTTTGGTTGTCTTTCTACCGTTTATCTTTCTAGTCTATGTAATATTAAAATGCTCGTTTTGATATTGTGTTTTTGCGCTTTTAAAACGTCTGTTTTGGTCTATATTATTAAAAAGTAACCATTTTATCTCTCCATTTTTTCATCTCTCTTTTTTAGAATTTCAATACAATGTACACCAATATACTCCATAAATTATTGAACTGGTCTGATGTTATGTATATAGTTTATGTTAGAATTTTACAAATAGGAATAGAAACCAAAATAAATGAACATCTTTGAAGTATATAGTTTAAATAGACGAGATAAAAGCGGAGAGACAAATAAATGAACATCTTTATTCAAATAGACGAACATAAACAATAAACATAATTCAATCATAGACGAAATACATTAACATAAACATAATTCAACCGTAAAGATTATAAAAGATTACAAAGCATGTCAACATAAACATAATCCATCCAACCATTAAGACCATAAAGCATGCTAGCTAAACATAATGCAACCATTAAGCATGCCAGCTAAACATAATCCAACCATTAAGAGCATGCCAAACATAATCCAACCATTAAGAACATGCCAGCTAAACATAATGCAACCATTAAGATGACAACATGAATATAGTTCATGAACATAATCTAACCATTAAGATGAGAACATGAATATAGTTCATGATTGAAAGACACCAACATGGCGTAAAATATGCCAACATATACATAATCCAACCATTAAGAGCATGCCAGCTAAACATAATGCAACCATTAAGATGACAACATGAATATAGTTCATGATTGAAAGACACCAACATGCGTAAAATATGCCAACATAAACATAATCCAACCATTAAAATCATAAAGCATGCCAACATAACCCAACCAACCAATTGAAAGACACCAAACATAAACATAGCTCTTGAAAGACCAACATGAACATAAACATAACTCGACCCAACCAATTGAAAGACACCAAACATAGCTTTGAAAGACCAACATGAACATAAACATAACTCTTAGACTATTAAAATGCCACAGGAGTATAACGCAACCATCCCCAACAGGAACATAACTAAAAGTATGGGGGAACATAACTAAAGTATGAGCGAAAGTATGGGGAACATAACTAAAGTATGAGTGAATCCACAAACATGGCTCAACCATATAGTATGAGCGAATCCCCCAACATAACTCAAAACAAGTGTAGTCCTCTTCTTTTATCCCTTTTTTCAAAAGTAAGATTTTGAAGTATAAAACATCATCAAATAAATTTCTACTCAAACAATCTAATCCCATAGCAATTCATTTCAATGGAAATCATTTTTTTTTCTGTAAGCATTACAGAAAAAAAAAAAAAAAACCAATTGAACAAAAGAAAAAGATGTAAGCTGTATTACTTTTATTACTTTCATAAACATAAAACACCACAAATAACACCAACGGAGACACAAACAACCCTCAGCCAACAAAGGCTTCCAGTCTTTTTCAAAGAACCAAAAAAAAAAAAAAAGCAGAAAAACAGTCTCACATCCAAAACACACATTCGAATCTATTTTTACAAATTAAACAAAAAAAAAAACCAAAAAACAAAAACTTAGTAATCTTCAGGAGCTAAGGGCTGGTGGGTATGCAGAGGAGGTTCAACTGGAATGACCAAGTACTCATACACAAGCGCAGCAAGCCCACCTCCGATTAATGGGCCGATCCAGTAAATCCAATGGTTGTCCCATCTCCAGCCCACTAAAGACGGCCCAAATGCTCGGGCCGGGTTCATGCACGCCCCATCGAACGCCCCGCCCACCAGAATATTCGCCCCGACCATTAACCCGATTGCCAGTGGTGCTATTGTTCCCAAACTGCCCCTCTTTGGATCTATTGATGTTGCGTAGGCTGTGTACACCAAAGCGAATGTAAGCACTATCTCTAGTAGAAATCCGTGCAGTTCCGATATTCCTGATGATACAAAGAACCCCATAGGCCTCTGCAATTTGCCCCCAAAAAAACAAAAAAAACAAAAGTAAAAAATAAGTTAATTATTAATTAGTACTTTCAAAATAGTAAAAGGTGGCAATTCAATGCATGATTTCACTGGTTAAAATCAGTAGTGAGGGTATCCTTTTTTTTTTTTTTGAGTACATTGGGGGTGGGGGAATCGAACCACAGACCTCTTGGTCGTCAACACATACATATGCCCGCTGAGCCATGCTCACTTTGGCAGTAGTGAGGGTATCCTAATGTGTCATAATTGCTTATCGAATGTGTCATAATTGCTTTAACTTTTACCTCAAATTCTTTACCGTTAATCTAACCAAGCTAGATGTTCGAGAATATTTTGAAATGATTAAAATCACTAAGCATATTTAAAAGAAACAAAAATCATCCTAAAACATGCCTTTAATAAGGCATCAAAATTGATTTTGTGATGTTCACAATCACTTAAAAACAAGAATGATATGAATTTAATCATTCAAAATCATTTTGATTTTATGTTTGATTTTAAACTTTAAAATGTAATTTAAAATTCTCAAAATTGATTTGAAATCACTCACAAACATGAGCTTCACCATATTGACCATGAAGTGGCTTTGGGTGAATAATCACTTGTATTATTTAAAAAATTGTATTTTGTCAAAAAAGGATGAAATAAACAAATAATCATTTTTAACTTTATTTTAAATTTCCATAATCTTATGTGTGTTTTCTTTTACCATTCCACCGGTTGAGAGTCTCAAGAGAAGTGAAGCAACGATAGCACCCAAGATCTGAGCAATCCAATAGAAGAATGCACGGATAAGAGAGATCCTCCCTCCAAGAAGTGCACCAAAAGTCACTGCAGGATTCACATGCCCGCCGGAGACGTTGATACTCGCCGCAACCGCCGAGAACAGTGCAAATGCATGCGCTATCGCTATTACCACCAAGTCTGACGCCCCTCGGCCCGTGTCGGCCCCCCTCCGACCGTAACCGTGATCGTGACCACCATAACCGTAACCTCCACGACCGTAACTTCCATAATCAGCTGGCCTCATAATTTTATCTGCAAAACCAAAACCAAAACCAAAAATTAATAATCCATCCATGGACCATGCATGCATGTTCTTAAAATGTTTATATGCTAATTGGATGCCAATTTTTCTTCAAATCTATAATTACGAAGAAAAGAAAGATGATCATATCACATACAATGCCAATTTGAATATTTTAATATAATATTAGTTAAAAAAATAAATAACATAATATTAAATTCACAGTAGTAGCTCCCATAAACTAAGAGGTCAGATATTCAAATATCTACTTTTTAAACTTTTATATATATATATATATGCATACATATTGGATGTAGTTTGTATCCACTAAGAGGTCAGATATTCAAATATCTATTTTTAGACTCAAAATATATATGTGCATGCATACATATTAAATTCATAAATTTAAGTTTTTGAGTTTAGTAGTAGTTTAAGAAAAGATCATCAATTTGTAAGTTTAGCGGGATAAGCTTTTGAGTTTAGTGGTAGTTCAAGAACAGATGATACCAAGAGCGAGGACGGAGCCTTCGCCGGCGAAGACGAAGATGAAAGTGGAAATGAACTCAGCCAAGGTGGCTCTAATGGAGTCAGGGTGGGTGGCCTCATCAGCCCTTCCAACAGCATATCGTCTCGGCGGCATGGCGGCGACCGCGGCGAAAACAGCTCAAAAAACAAACCAGATCAGAAAAACAAAGCAAACCCACCAGAGCGATTGGTTTCTCCTCCTTCCTCAACTGCAAATTCTTTGAAAGAGTAATGAAATTGGAATGAAGGTTTGATTTGAAATTGCATGGGTGAGAGAGAAGTGGAGAGAGTTGAGGGATTATTTAAAAAGGGTGAAAAATGAAGTTTGAGAGAAGGAAGACAGATGTTAAGAGAAGGTGATTTTGAGACGACACGTTATGATATGTGTAAGCTCTTCAATTTCGATTCCAACACACAAAACAGTCTCTTATCTGTATCGCGATTCGGATTTATTTGGACATTTTTTGGAGCTGTTCTGTTTCGGACGAACACATATTACATAATACACACAAAGATACATACGATATTATCCTTCTTTCGCCGACCTCATTTTCAATGTCGGCCCATTTGCCTGATCCGATCCACTATACGCATGCGTTGAGGCCCAAAGCCCATTTTCCACATTCTTACTCGAAATTGCCTATTTCAAGATTATTTATTACCAACGAGCATAGCTCAATTGGTATGATGTATAAATTAGTGACTATGAAGTCCTAAGTTGGATTCCCTACCCCACATGTTGTAAAAGAAAAAGATTATTTATTTATTATATATATTTTTTAATCTCTATCACTGAGACTATTTTTATAGTCTACTCACGATAGTGGTCATTTACATTGTCTATTAATAAATAGAAAAAAATTATGTCATATTTACAAATATTTTTAGATTGTGCTATTATTTTATGTTAGATTGTCCATATGCAATTGTCTTTTTTTACGGTTAAGAACAATAATCGTAAAATACCATTTTAGTCCTTCTATTTTTGGACTCATCTCATTTGATTTTTTTTTTAGTTCAACTGGAATGAGGATCAAACCATCGACATGTTGGATGATAATTGATATCGATTGATTTATGTTTAGATTGACAACCTTTAAAGGGTTCAAGAATAGTTTTTGCACTCTCAATAAATGTTGAATTTAATATTTACTGTTAGATTGTTTTTTAGTACAAGTGAGGATATAAGGATTTGAACTTCGAACTTCAAAGGAGATAGAATATGTCAATTAGAGTTAGGTTTATTTTGACTTCTTTACTAATAGATTGAATATATATATTTTTTTTATGAATTTTGGTAAATAATAATAATCTCCATTTAAAAAATACGCCATGTGATTTCTCCCAATTTTTATAGATGAAGAGTGAATAGAGACTAAATTTTGTTTGAAAATTAATAATAATAATTTAATAGTGATAATAGTTTAAATACTTGAAAATATATGGATTAATTTGTACTTTAACGTTTTTATATTTGGGATGAAGTATAATGCCTCTTTCGTGTTGAGAAGTCAATTGTGGAGACGGGAGTTGCTCAAAACATAACTTAGATAGATAATAAGAGATAGGAGGAATGTGGGTCTGGATGATAATTGGATAAGACCAACGAGTTTTTGCTTAATTAAACCAATTAGGCATACTAATATCAACATTGTTGTTGAGTTGATAGCTGAAGGGATCAATGGAATTGAGAGGTTATTACATCATGTTATGACCCTGATGATGCGAGTGTCATCCTTAGCATTTCTCTCACTCGAAGGGCATTGGGGGAATAGATTAATTTGGCACTATGAGAAGAGTGAAAATTATTCAGTTCAAAGTGGATATCATTTAGTTAGCAACAAGGTCAATGAAACATCATCATCCCAGGCTCAACCAATGGCTAAATGGTGAAACTTTTTGTAGAATTGTAGACTTCCTAACCAAATTAAAAAATTTAGTTGGAGGGCCTTTAACAATCTCCTTCTAACTAACTGCAACATTCAAAGAAGATGTGCAGAGGTGAGGGTAGTATGCCAAAGGTGTAATAGGAAGGTTGAAAATGTTTGTCGTGCGGTGTGGGATGTAAGGAGGCGATTAGGCAGTGCGCGGGAAACTCCTTTTTTGGGGAATGTATTGGCCAAAGGAGGTAATCTGCTATGCATATCTCTTTTTCTGGTTCTTTACTCATCTAAATATGGAGGATATGAAACGTTATCTGGTGATGGCTTGGTCCCTATGGAATCGAAGAAATAAGGTTATCTTCCGAAAGTTGGATGGAGATGAAACTAATGGAGAGAATATGTGGAAACGGATGTTGGAGTAAACACAATTGTTTACAAAGTTCCAAGGCAAGGTTGGGCACACAACTCAAGTGTAGCTTCATACGGATTCTATTTGGAAACCTCCTCCTTTAGAGTTTATTAAATTAAATACAGACATTGCTATCAAAACAAGGGAGAAAGTGTGTGCAATTTCGGGGATTTTCAGAAATGAAAACGGAGAGGTAATGCTTACCTTTTATAATTTATATGAAAACTTGGCGGAGGTGGATGTGTTGGAGGCTTTAGTTGTGCGAAAAGTCTGACTATTGCAGCTGAGGTGGGTTTCCAAGCTCTTGAAGTGGAGACAGACTCGTTGAGAGTAGCCAATGCTCATAAAGAATAAAATATATGAGATTTTCAGAATTCAGAATGATCGCGTCATAAGTTAAAAAGCAAAGTCATCGATTTAGAAAATGTGACTTTGGTCACTGCAGACACCATGGAAACAAGCTTTGCTTACGAGGTGGCTCAGTGACTAGTGAGGCAAAGGATTCCGACAGTGATGATGGAAGAGGTTCCAGAGGAACTTAGGAAATGCTACAATCGGAGCGCCACTTGAAGTTGATTTTGGGTGGACCTTTCCATTCAAGAAATGTCTATACTTTTTCATCGTTAAATAATTATAAAAAAAATCTAATAGTCATACTAACAAAAAGAATAATTTATGCCAAACCGAACATAGTTCAATTGACATAAGGTTGTGCCCGTTAAAATACCGTTGATAATTATTCGTATTTTGTACTTAAATTTTAAACACGATTAATTTTTAAACTGTACTGATTTTGTTTTTTAAACAAATTAAAAGAAAAGAAAATTATTTAAACAATGCAAAAAAGAAAATACTCAATCGACTCAACAACTTTGTTAAATAAAATTAAAAAATCCTTATGTTTTTTTAAAAAGGAAAAAGTAAAAAAAGAAACCCTAAATCCATTTAATCCTCCTTCTCTCACTCTCACGTGCTCCCCTTCTTCTTCCCGCCGGTTTTTCCTCCAGTTTCAGCAGCTAAGTGTCTCCGCCGTCGTCTCCGCCGCCCACCGTCTTTCTTCCGCTCGGGCTGCCGCAGCCTACCTCCTGGCGGATTGCACTGAATTTATAATCTCTTATTGTTACTGGTATTCTCCCAATCTCCATCTACGTTTTGATATATTTTTTTCTTTTGGTCATCATAATTTATAACCACAGCAGAATAACAACGAAAAAAAGGAATCAACCTTGCGGCAAATCGAGACTTCTCGAACTGCCATATGCTACCCTCTGCCTTTTGATTTTTTGCATTTGTCTGTCAATTGAGGTTTTGATCATCTATATAATTGCACCACCCACCATGAATTTTCCAGTAATCTATCGTATTTCAATTTTCCCTAATAAACAAAAAGTCACAGATATTATTAGAATGAAATTAGTCTACCCAAATTTCTTTTGAAATCTTACAACTCCATGGCTGGTTGTTGTTGTTTTTTTTTTTTTTTTTTTTGCAAATTTATTCTGAATGTTCTTGTCTACGATTCAATATCAGCTCTGATGGAAGAAGTAGGTATGTCTGCAGTCCAAGAGAAGCTAGTTGAAATCGAACCTTCAACAAGGAATAATGATGAGTTGGTGGAAGAAGAGGAAGGAGAGGAGGAACTTTCATGGTCATCAGACTCTGAGATTGGTGATGCATTAGATTGGTTGGATGCAAAGGAAGCCTTTGAAGCAGTAGATGGGTCGTTTTCACTCAATGCTAGGCGTCCCAATGCTCATGGTGGGCTTTATTCTCGTCATAATACCTCGACTCTTCAACCTCTCTCGAACCGTAATCAAAAGTTTACCCATCACATTCGTGCGTCACCTCTTGCGGTATAATATACTTATTTTATGATTTTCTGCTGTTGGTTGTGTTTACGCTTATACTAATAATATAAGGCAGCAAGTTGAACAGACATATTTTTTGGCATGAGCTGCAGATATATAGGCTTTAATGGAACATTATTTTGGCTAGAATTTCAGCTGCCTGTAGATTTTTATGTTTGGAATATAAGAAATAGAGGTATATGGGACATCCAAGAATATCCACAGGGTGTGCATTCAAAAGAGTTTCTTATTCCTACCTTTGGTGTTGGGTTTCTTAGAGTACCGTGACATCCCTTTACATTATCTACCACTCATATATTAACTTGATTTACATTAGATTGTAATGTTATTTTGAGGCCTTATAAAACTAGTTTAGTTGAAATATTTTTTTAGAACATTAAGGTGAATAATGTAATGAAATATTAAATTGATTTTAATATAATTAATTGAGATTATATTTACTTTTAAAGTGTAACAAGCATGTCGTTGAAAAAACCATAATTTTATAGTATATTTCAATGGATGAGCTCTACTAAACCAATACGGCAATACCATCATTCTAGTATTTCCGGATAATCTTATTAGATACTCTTAATTTCTAGAGTAATGAATACTACTATTTTTAATTCTCATGTACATAGATAGATTGTCTATGCGACACCTTAATTATTTATCATGGCTGTTAATGTAGGAATGGGAAGGGAGGTTTAATGTTGGAATGTCAAACTCTGTTACCGCTGCCATTCGTGACAGTGTCAAGGAAATGACTATAGGAAAAACGAAAACTACGGAGAAAGCTGATCGTGCAACTGTTGAACAGGTTCGCTATGAGTCTATTTTTCTTGGTTTTTCCTGAAACAATCCAATCCCTTGTGCACTAAGTATTTATATCATCAAATGCATGACTGCTGCAGGCAATTGATCCTAGAACTCGGATGGTTTTATTCAAGATGCTCAACCGAGGTGTTTTTCATGACATTAATGGCTGCATTTCTACTGGGAAAGAAGTATGTATTACATAATTTATTTTTTAACTGAAACATAGAAATCATTTTATAATCCTCTGTTTTTATCTAGTAGGTTATTCTGAGTAGTATTTATTCATTTGTCTTTCTCTGTCTTTCATCAACAGGCTAATGTCTATCATGCAACAAAATCTGATGGTAAAGAGTTCGCTGTCAAAATCTACAAAACTTCAGTTTTGGTGTTTAAGTATGTTTTAAGGCTCTTTAGTTTGATTTGGAGTTCATTGCTTTGGTTCTATTCTATTCAAAGATTTTATCAATTAGGTTCAGCAATGATGATAAAAGATTTTTTTGTTAGTTTGAATTGTGCACGATAATGATTCTCGTAGTTTGGTTGTTCCTTCTATATATGAATCAAAACGTGCCTTACAGTGTTGTGATTTTCTTTTCACTTCAATTATATATGGGAAGGGGGCTTTTATCAATTTATTTTTTCTAGACATATAGGTGAACCATGTCTTCTATTGTTATAGAATTAAGAGGGATCTATCACATTGTCATTTTGGTACTCATTTATCGTTTGCATTGATGTCCTGAGCTTAGTTTATTATGTTGGTCAATTTCAGGGATAGGGATCGCTATGTCCAAGGTGACTACCGTTTCAGACACGGATATTGCAGGCATAATCCCAGGAAAATGGTTAAGACATGGGCCGAGAAGGAAATGAGGAATTTGATGAGGTAATCACACCAACTATTTGTAGTTCATAAGACACCTTTGTTGTCTATAACATCGAGTAAACAATTAATTGGGTTCCTGTTGGTGTCAACTTAAGCTTAGTTTATCTGAGCTACAACCCATGACGACCAACATTTTAAGATAAAAGTATCACATGAATTTTTGGATTCTAATTGTTATAGTGTTATTTAGGTATTCATTGGCTGAATTAGTTGAGGTGCATGCAAACTTTACACCCATGACAATTTTGTTTTACAATCTTTTGTATCATAGTATTTGTTACTTTGAACTGTCAGGTTAAAAGCTGCAGGAATTAGATGCCCGGCTCCTCTCCTCTTGAGATTGCATGTGCTGGTCATGGAGTTCATTGGTATGTATACCCCTCCCTGAAATTATGTTCCAGAATCATCAATAATTGACATTTTATGTCATATGTTTTCTTCATTTTTGGCTCGTTGTGTTTTTAGGTTTGAACGTGCAGATGTGCTTGATGTTGATGTATTCTTTCCACATTTTTTCTTCATAATTCTAACTAGTTTTTTAGAAACCAATCGAGTGTTTTTTTTAGTTTTGCCTTTTTTTTTGGGGTAGGAAACCGAACTTTCATTGAGAATAATGAAAAAATAGAAGAGCATACAAAAAAACAAGTCCAACAAACGAGCTCCCCAAACTACAAGAAGGCCTCCAATCCAACATAATCAAACTAAGATCTTAATTACAAAAAAGAAGGTTTCACCTTCCTTTCCTACTCTACCTTGAAAACTGTCTCAATGATGTAAAAAGGAAAAAACTCTTAAAAATTTACAGAAAGGGGCTTCAATCCGAGTTAGTAGAGGAGAGACAATAGATAGAAAAACGTCTTGAGCAAGAAGAGAAGTAGCAAAAGAAATATTGTTCTAAAGGTTTGAAAGTTCCTTGTAATTTTTTTTTTTGCGTTGGAGCAAAGCAGCAGCTTTTCTTTTATGGCAAGTTCCACACTGAAAGAAAGCAAACCGTTATGCATTGAGGGAGGCATGGACCAACTAATACCAAAAATATTAAAAACCCTCCTCCACAATTGTTTTTTTTTTTTTTTTTTTTTTTTTTTGATAAGAAACGGTAACCCTTCATTGATAATATGAAATATGAAATGTGTTACAAGTGGCTTGATAAAAAAATCCTGTTTGATAAAAAACCCTCCACCATTGAATTGAAAACCGAGAAAAATAAGAACAAGTGAAGTGGCTTGTATTCTGTCTGATTCTAGCAACGGATAGAGTAGCTTAGCTTGCATAGAGCCCTGGGAGTTTTCTTGTTTGCCTATCACTAGTACTTAGTTTTGTATGTACTAATTTCAGCTAGCAACTAGCACTGTCTGACTGGCATCTGTTTTTGGGTCACATCTTAAATCGAAGATGCCAATAGTTTTCTTTTTCCTCTTTTGTAGGTACGACTGGTTGGGCCGCGCCTCGTCTTAAGGATGCTGCCTTGTCGATGAACAGGCTACGTGAAAGTTATTTGGAGGTATGTTTGTATCTGTGAATTTTATCAGTTATCACAGAGTCTTAAGTCACATGTGGCTTAATTATTGCTGCACCTGCATTTTCCTGCTTCCACTGTAATTTTTTTAAAACCCAGAAGCTAATCATAGAGGCTGTTAGTGCTGGAGTTTTGACTACTCTTTAGTAAATAAATAATGATAGCTATGTACATAATTAATGTTAAAAAGGAAAACTAGTGCATGTAAATTCAGTTTTAGTTCTAAAGCTCTTTGGCCCCTAACTTCTGCAGCACCAAGAAGAGGCTGATTAACGCCGGATTTTCTTAGGTTTTAAGTTTTATGTTTCATCCAAGGAATTTTTTTTTGGTAATGTGGTAATTTTTCTTTGCATTTTTTCAGTTAGTTATTACAATGCGGACCCTCTACCAGAAGTGCAAGTTGGTTCATGGAGATCTTAGTGAATATAACATACTTTATTTTGAGGTGAGTAACTGTGATTGTGGTCGGTTGGACAAAATGGCATTATCGGAAAACTAATGCAAGTGTCTCTCTTGCATTACAGGGTCACCTCTATGTTATAGATGTTTCTCAATCTGTTGATCTTGACCACCCTCATGCCCTCGATTTCCTTCGTGAAGATTGTCTTCATGTTTCTGTAAGTCTCCGTGCTCTATGATTATTCTGTTGGTTCTTTTCTTAACTTCATATATTTTGAACTTTTGGTGAATTGACTTTGAGAGGATACTTTGTACTGACAAACAGGATTTCTTTAAAAAACATGGTGTAGCTGTAATGACAATACGAGAACTTTTTGATTTTATAGTTGATCCATACCTCACCGATGAGACGATTGATAATTATCTGGAAGAGGTTTGATCTTGAAGAATTATCTTTTTAATTATTATTATGATTATTAAATTTAGAAAAGACCTGTTTTTTTACTATGTTTTTCTAATTTCAGATGCAAGTGAAAATCTTGGCAAGAGGCGATTTGTCAGTGGAGGATGAAATTGCCGATTCTGTATTTGTGCAGGTAACTTATATTTTTAGCTACCAACCATGTTATTGTAGGTTCATTTTTAGGATAGAATTGAAGGCTGATTCTTTGCGATCTAGATCGAGGGTCGGTTTGATTCAGTTCTTGGATTACTGCAATATAATTTTTTCGAGGGGTTGATACTCAAGAGAGCTTTGGGTGTTCTGTTTGATTCAGTTCTTCTCAGATATCATGCCTCTCTTTTGGTCTCCGTTTGTAATCTTTTAGGTCTTATTTTGCTTGACTGAAGCCTCTTAGATTAATTGAGCTCTTCTTGGGGTGTTCTTTTTTCTATTCCCATGTATTCTTTCGTCTTTTCTCAACGAAAGTTGGGCTTTCTTCCAAATATTTATAAATTTTAATCGATTTTTCCTTCTTCTAGTCATATATTCCAAAGACACTCGATAGTGTCAAACATGCCGAGGAGGATGTAATACGTTTAACAAGTGGTCAGGACACTGGAGATATGTACTATAAGACCATTACAGGGTTAAAACAGCCCCTTCCAAAAGTTCAACCTGTGTCAGAGCTAGAAGATGAGGAAGAACACAATGCAGCAGACCCAATTGAAGAACCCAAAAATTTAACCGGTTTGTCGAATTCTTGCGAGAAAGAGACCGAATCAACATCAGAGGAGGATGAAGGGAGCTCGAATGAGTCGGAAGGTGGACTGGATTCTTCAACCGAAGCGACGCAGACGCCAGCTGAAAAGAAAGCTGCCAGAAAAGAGAACAAAAAGAAGGTGAAGGAAGAGAAGAGAGAGTCCCGCAAAACCAAGGTTCCAAAGGCTCAAAAGAGACGAAAGAAGAAGTTGGCCAAGGGCCATAAGTAGGGTGAAAATAGATTCAGTTGTGTCACTGTTTGAACCAGATCATGTAAAATTCAAGTATAAAGATCCTCGTAGTGTCTTTGGTTTGGTTCAATTTTGATTTCTGTTATATTGATGTTTAGTTTAGTTGCGATGTAATTTATTCATTTATCTTTGGTTTTCATTTAACAAGGGTACAAATGAAAATGGAGATGATACAATTTTGCTAACTGATTTATGAGAATCTGTTATGAATTATGATGATGCATCAACACTTGTGAATTCTATATCTTTAGTATATATAAAAGGGTGCAACTTTTTGTGTTCCAATTCTGTCATTTTGTCATAAATTTTAAATTAAATGAAATTAAATGTATTGTGCTCAATTGAATTTCACATTATCGTAAAAAAACAAACACTTGAAGAACAAGTTGTCATACATATTACGGAATGTTTTAGGTTAGATGTCGAGGGAATTAAAATAGTTGGTGGTTATAATAGTAAATACTAAAGTTCAAATTCACCCACCTGTTTGTTGAATCAGATTCGGCAGAGATGGTTGGCAACCCGAGATCTGATCTCTTTGGAACAAAGAATATTTTGGATGAAATCAATCTTGAAGTTGCTTCACTGGGCCATGCTTCTTTCGATTTTTGTCCAAAAAGTTGTAACATGGTTGCTTATTCTTTAGCTAGAGATGTGGTTGATGGGTCTTTTGCTTTGCCTTCTTATGTGGAGGAGGAAGGGTTTTTTTTTGTTTTGGAAAACGATTTCCCTTCCTGAGTTTCTTCTTCTCTTTATGAGGCTGCTGTCTGTGTTTTTGTTGAGCTTTAATAAAACTCCAAGTTGGTGTTCAAAACACCCGAACCCAATTATACCTTAAACTTGGTGTGCTGATATTTTTTCACCATATAGTTTCAAATTTCATCCATATACTAAAGTTTTTTTTTAAACAAAAATATTGCATTCGACTCCACTGGGGATCGAACCCAGAATCTCTGGTTTCGTAGACCAGCGCCTTATCCATTGGGCCATGGAGTCATATGTTTTTAAATTCACCAAATGCTTATAGAAATATTATTAAAAAGATAAAAGTGGTAGCACATGTTAAAGTCCAAGGCAAACATTATCATATTTATCAAATTTACGATTCAATTAGATATCAAAGTGAGCATAACTCGCAATTGAGATGACCAACAAGAGCATAGTTCACATGTTGTATCGTCTAGTGATCATGAGATCCTAAGTTCAATCCTCCCCCAACAAGGTGGAACACGTGAGACTGTGAGAGTGAGAAGAAAATATGAGGTTGCTGTCTCTGTTTGTTGTGAGCTTTAATGAAACTTCCCTTAAAAAAAAAAAAAAAAAACTCCAAGTTGGTGCTCAAAATACCCTCTTAAAAAATCCAACTATACATTAAACTTGGTGTGGTGTTCTTTTTTCACCATTCACTTCCAAGTTTCATCTTGAATAATCCAACTATACATTAAACTTGGTGTGGTGTTATTTTTTCACCATTCACTTCCAAATTTCATCTTGAATTCAATTTCAAGGTGGGGATCGAACACAAAATCTTTGGTTTCGTAGACCAACAACCTTATCCATTGGGCCATGGAGTCTTATTTTTTTTCAATCCCATATATTTATACCTATTATATGTTTTATAATTCACCAAATGCATATAAAAATATTATTAAAAAGGAAAAAGTGGTAGCACATGTTAAAGTCTAAGACAAACATTATCATATTTATCAAATTTAAGATTCAATAAGATGTCAAGCATAACTGATGGCCAACAAGAGCATAATGTATTGATATGAAGTCCTAGGTTTTTTTTTTTAGTACATTTGGGGTGGGGGGTTTCGAACCAAAGAGCTCTTAGTCATCAAGTCATACATATGTCAGCTGAGCTATGCTCGCTTTGGCATATGAAGTCCTAGGTTGAATCTTCTATTCCCAATATGTTGTCATTAAAAAAAAAAAAAAAAACTCGTAATTGAGATGTAGTATCTCCAAATGGGATTGGAGGCATCAATTATATTTTTTAAAATACTTAAATTAAAATACTATTTAAATTATACGAATTAGAAAATTGTTAAGAAAAAACTCAATCCAATCCACGAAGAATAATTTCAGCGCAGTGTCAATTAAAATAGAAATAAAATAAAAGAAAGAGAAAACCTAAACCCCTTTCGTTTTCTTCCCACTCTCAAGTCTCACGTGCTCCACCTTCTTCTTCACCCCGGCTCCTCCTCTCTTTCAGCAGCTCAGTGTCGTCGCCGCCGCATCTCTTCCGTTAAGTGCCGTCGCCGCCGCCTTTTTTCTTCCGCTCGGTCCGCTGCAGCCTCCCTCCTAGCGGATTGCACTGATTTTATACTCTCTCGTTATTACTGGTATTCTCCCAATCTCCATCTATGTCTTTCTTCTCACGTGAAGAAATCAAATTAGGATCGTCTAATGAAAGAAATGAGGGCTTGTTTTGATTTCTTTAGTATTTTTCAATAACCATAGCAGTATAGCAACGAAAACAAAAATCAGTTGTGGCAAATGTGCACTTTTCGGACTGCTGTGTACTATCATCTGCCTTTGATTTTTTGCATATGTATATCAACTGAGGCTCTGATCATCTGTATATCCTTTTTGGTCTCTGCTGAAAATTTCCTTGTTTCTGTGATCATGAATTTTCCAGCATCTTCTTTATTTGTCTTGAATCAGTCGATGTAATCTATGGTGTTATCAATTCTCTAGCTTGTAGGAGTTGTTTTGAATTACCGAAAACGTCAACCGTATATATATTTGTAGATTATAGTGGAAAAGAAGAGAATGAGTATTTTCTTAAAAATTAGCATTCTCTCCTTAGATTAACCAATTGGTAATCACCAATGATACTTTGAATTCGTCGGAAATAAGAGCTGTCTGTATGCTTTAAACTACATGTACTTTGAATTTACTAGAAATAAGAGTTGTCTATATGCTTGGTACTGCATCTACATGAGAGTTATAGAAAATGTTTAAAGTTAAATAGACATATATTAAATAGTGGAGGGCTTAAAAGGAACCAATTGGTAATCACCAATGATACTTTGAATTTATCGTAAATAAGAGCGGTCTATTAGCTTTAAACTACATGTACTTTGAACCTAAAGATTCTACTGTTATAATATGAGCATAGCTCAACCGGTATATTGTATAAACTAGTACCAAGAGGTCACAAGTTCAATCCCCCATAAACTAGTACCAAGAGGTCACAAGTTCAATCCCCCACCCTTACGTGTTGTGAAAAAAAAAATCTACTGTTATAGTCGCTTTTATATATAAGGATAGATGAATGACAAAGACTGAGGGCATATTTGGGAGTGATTTTGAAATGGTTAAAATCACTTTAAAACATACATTTGATCATTCAAAATCTTTTGTGTTTGGTTTACACTTCTAAAAGCTATTTACATACCATCAAAATCTTTTGATTTTGAATGATTAAATGCATGTTTTCGAGTGATTTTGAACATGAAAAATTTGATTTTAACAATCTCAAAATCACTCTTAAGCACGCCCTAATAATTACTGGACAATCACTTTTCAAGTCATGGTTCTTCAATTTTTTAAAGGCCTGCCTGTCTACTACTACATTGTTTACAACTCAAGAGGTTGCATTAGTTTTTGTCAGGAGCATATTTAAATGATTCCTGTCTACTACTACATTGTTTACAACTCAAGAGGTTGCAGTAGTTTTTGTCAGGAGCATATTTAAATGATTTTAAAAGTCAAATGTAGACATGAAACTTAAGAAAAACGTGGGTATAATTAAAACTAACCTCAAAGTTTACTATCCATTCTGAATAATTGCCTGAAAGTAATATCTTGAGAAATGTGATATTTGATATTTGATATTTCAAGTTCTTTTTCTTTCCTAAATCATTATTTAAAAAGAATACAGCTCCTCAAATCGAAACCTGAAATTGTGCATTTGGGAGGGAGACACAGACTTCACTTGCAGCCATAGGCGTGAAATTGGGGAAGATCAAGCTAGTTGATTTCTGGTAAGGAAATTCCTATTTCTGCATTCTTTGTACCTTCTCTCTTTACAATTCTTCTCCTCGATCGTCTCTTTGTTTTTATTCTTTTCCTACGGTGTGCCGCCATTTTTTCCTCATATTTTTCGCCATACATTTCTTTTAATCCTGCAACTTCCACTAATTGCGTTGAATTTAAGCTTGAAGTAGGCACATTTTAAGTATGAAACCTTCTTCTCTGAACAATAACACTACTTTTTATTCTTCTGCTACTAATTTGTGCCTGAAATGTAATGGTTTTTCATTTTCCTTTATCGTCTTGAACAGAATCTTGCCTAGCTGATAATATAGAATAGCTCGTAGCTCATTGTAAGGGTCTTCAAGATGGCAAGTGGACCTGGACTTGAATCTCTGGTTGATCGTAAGCAATCTCATTTATAATCCCTCAAACTGCTCGTTTTTATATGTATGTGTAGTTCGTTCAGTGTGAAAATGGGGTTATTTTATCGTACGAGGATATTATCGAACTTCTGAGGTGTACACTACAAGCTTAGTAGATTGTCCTCTTTTGAGCTCGTTATGAGTTGTTTTGGGCGATTCTGAAGCCCCTCTTTATATTATTTTCTGCTTGATTAAACTAAACCTAGGATATCATACATATAGATAGAGAACAATTTCAAATTTAAATTGAGGTGATGGGGGGAAAATATTAGAACTATGATTCGTGGCATATTTTTTACTTGATCAATGGATACAGTATAAGTCTAGTAGAGATCATGTGAAAATATTCTGAAGAAAGCAAAATTAAATGTGAATGGACTGAGCGAAACTTGTTTATGATCTCTATAACTGCCCTGGAGTTGAAGCATGCCTTTGCTTCTAAAGCTTGCAATGCTACGATTGTCTCCTACATGCAACCTTCATCCAATAAATTTGGTTCTTTAAATGTATTTTTTTTTTAGAAACTGATGTATTTGAAGTTCATATTGAATTCAATTATAGCTAACTCACTTTTACTTTAGTGTTCTGTTCTTACTCTTCTCACCTGCTTGCACTTAAATCTGCCTTTTTGTTTTTTTTTTTCCTTTAGAAACAATATCAGTTATCACAAATGACGGTCGCAATATAGTGGTATGTTCATGAACTATCTTCCAGTTGACTGGTATTTCATCCACCCAATTTGTGTTTATATTAACGACACTTTATTCAGGGAGTGTTGAAAGGATTTGACCAGGCTACAAATATTATCCTCGATGAATCTCATGAACGCGTTTACTCAACCAAGGTTTGTATAATCACCATGTAGCTTAGATGAAATTTTCTACTTTCTATATTGCTCTTTGATTGACTGTTTGTTTAGACAGAAAGAATTCTTTGAATATGTAAAAATAATTTTTGTAGTTCAGTTCTGCTCTCTGTGGCCCTCCCTTTCCTATTTTATTCTTATTTATGCTTGAACTTTCTATTAGAAAAATTTCTCTGGCAGTTGCTATTTTGAATGTTTAACCTGCTTCTCCTTTTGGGGGATTTCTATTTTCTTATCCCTTGAGAACTTGTTTAGTAATTAGTAGTAAAGTAGAATAAGATATTTTTCCTTCTTTCTTCTACTCACTAGTTCTGAGCAAACCTTATTACACCGAGTTGATGCGTCATTTCTATTCTGCCGGTTCAAACAATTTTTTTTATACTTAGCGGATTGTTGTTTGTATCTTTCGTTTATATTTTAAACTAGAAAACATGAGCCTACTTTGGTTAAATAATGTGATTTGAGATGTTAAAAAATCGGAATAGATGCAAATAGGAGAAGTAGAAGCAATAAGGGGATAACATGATGATTAAGAAGTGGGAGTTCTAGACTTTCAATTGGCCATATTTTGAAGTATACATAAAAAAAATTTACGAGTGAAGTTAGATCTAGTGTACGTTGTTTTCACCATAAGGAAAGCTTGTTTTTCAACAGATACCAAAAATGACCTCATTAGCTAAACCCTGCCCTCATGCTGAGTTAGATTTCCTCCTTCAAAAGTATGCCCTAGTTTGCTGTCTCAATTCTCTATGCAATGGACAATATAAACATCTTGTCTTCATTTTTGATTCTATATTCATTTTCAATCATTCACAATATAGGCCTTTGTTTTGAGAAAACGATTCCATGTTGTGCTTGTTATTACGGCAATGACCTTAGGGTCGTCTATGGTTGTTTGCTTATGTCAATTTTTAGATTATTATTCGGATGATGGTCAGATAAAATTTCTGTTTAAAATATGGGTTTTGGAAAATGCACAAGAAGATACTGATAGCGTGAAGTTTGATTTTTACATTTTTGTATCACATATTTGTCTCTGTAACTACTATATTTATATAGTTTTTGTTTATCAGTTTCATAGTTCAAATAACTACTACCCTTTTCATATGCATTTTAAATTTACACTCGACATAAATGTTTATACTCAGTTATAAAATGCTTGAATTTCAAATTGTTGTTTATACTTGTTTTAAAATGCTTGAATTTCAAATCTCACAATTTCTGACTTGATTGCTTTCAAGGGATTAAATGTATTTTCCCTTTGAATCCCATTTTTATAACTCGATTCTACTCTTGATCTGCAGGAAGGAGTTCAGCAACTTGTTTTGGGTCTATATATAATCAGAGGCGACAATATGTAACTACCTTCTCACTTTTAGTTTACTCCATATATTTTGACAGTTCTTTTGAAAAGTTTTTAAAACAAGGAGTGTAGTGTTGTGAAAAGTAAACATGTTCAACTATTTGGTTTTTTGTTTTGGTTTTTGAAAATTAAGCTTATAAATACTACTTTCAACTGTCACCTATTGTTTTTGTTTTTGGAATCGGACTAAGAATTCAAATGTTTGCTTAAGAAAGATGAAAATCATTGTACAAAAATTGTTAGAAAACAAACACAATTTTTAAAATTCAAATACCAAATTGGTTATCAAACGGTGTCTAAAATTTTGTTTTTTCTAATTTTCATTTTGTATATTTTACCAGTGGTCTCTTTTTTAACCATTAAAAGTGTTTTTTTTTTTAGTTGAACATGTGGTGTGGGTAGGGGGATTTGAACCATACTCACCTCTTGGTCGAAAATATATACTTATTGAGATATGCTCGAGTTGACGGTTAAAACTGTTTTTGTACAATTTGAATAGTGATGATGATGGTAGAGAGTTGTTCATTCCCTCATTTTTTTTTTATTTGAAACTCATAGTGCTCTTAATTTTGTGCAGAAGCATTGTTGGGGAGCTAGATGAAGAACTTGATTCTAATCTGGACTTATCCAAATTGAGAGCTCATCCTCTCAAGCCTGTGATTCATTAATTGTAGCTTCCATTTACAATTGAAGCTGTTAACGCTTTTTGGCTTTAATCTTTCACCACCATTTACAGCCCTGTTTAGATAGCGGACACGTTATTTGATGGGTATGAATATTAAATATTTGGAATTTAAATATGTGAGATATTATATATATTTGTTTTTGAATAGGCGAGATAATTAGTATCTACAAATCAAATGTTTATGTTTGTTTTCTAGATTTTGTGAACTAAAATTAATTACTTGGGCTGGTTGCATAAATTGCAATCTGACCCAAAATATAATGATAAATATAACAAAATTTAAAATATTTTATAAATATGGCAAAAAATCAGTGAGTATCACTAATATATGACTATCGTTGATATATAACTATCATTGATAGACTATTCTAGTGATAGTCACCGACAAAATTTTAATTCTGTAAAAATTGAGGTGATAGACTATTATTTATGTGCTATAGATTCTATTAGTGATAGAAATTGAGTAATTTTTTTTAAAAGTGTTATATTTTTAATTATTTTCCTCTAAATTGAATCGGTTACCATTTTCTTATTTACTCTACTATTCATATTATTTATTATAAAATATTATATTCATATTATTTATTATAAAATATTTATTAACGTATTACTATTCATATTGAAATTTATTCAAAATGATACTAAGTAATTGATTGTTTTAATTTAGAAAATAAATTAACTTTAAATTACCAATAAAAGTAAACATAAACAATAAAGATATATGGAGATATAAATTATAGATGGTAATTGAAATGAAATAATGAGTACATCTCTCTCCTCTTTATCATATTTTTCGATAGTAAAACACATTTTTTAGTGGATGTGATATATTTATCTAACAATTATATATTAGAAGAGGAAAAAAAGTAGTGACTTCAATTTTGATAAATACTTGAGATATTGAAGTGAAATTTTCAACTTCTTACTCTTTGGCATCTTCATTTAATTTTATTTCATTAGGTTAGGAACTTTCTCGGAAATGTTTGGAGAAGGTTAGAATTTAGTCCTTATGGTTTGATAAACCTTGTAAATAGTCTCTACCGTTTATTCATGTGTCAATGATGTGGTATTTTGTATGATTAAATCTAGTTGACGGTGAGGGTTTAAGTAGTTGAATGAATAAGAAATGAGTTGTAAATTAACAATTTAATGCAGGTTCTTTGAAAATTGTCAACTCGATGTTTATTCAATCAACTAAATATTAGATATCTCTTCATTGACACATGTTAGTTAACTGCCACATGCTTAGTTAGTGGTTTCTAACCGTATGAACTATTTGAATATCAAATATCACTTCATTGACACATGGTAGTTAACTGTCACGTACTCAGCTCATTTAAATATCAAATATCACTTCATTGACACATAGTTAACTGTCGTACTCAACCCGTTAGTAGTTTATAACCATAAGAACTATTTATGAGTTTTTATCAAACTATCAGGATGAAATTATAACTTTTAAAATTCTAGGGATTAAATTCTAAAACAATTATTCCACTAGGTAATTAAAAATAATTTTGAGAAGTAATAAAATTTCATCAGCGGAAAGAAAAAAAAATCCGCGCGGATCCGATTGAACTCCCGATGGGCCTCTCACGATCCGGGCCTTGTATATATAGCTCATTTCAAGTTGGTGAGGGCTTTTGCGCCAGAAACACTCCGTTTTCTCTCTTCCAGTTCCGCCATTGCTCGAAGCTTCTGAAGCAATTCTTGCAACTACAATTTTGTGAAGAACAGTGTTATTCCTCTCGAGTTTTTCTGTAAGTATCTTGCGACTAGAATTGCTTCTCTTGCTTTTCCCTTCTCTCTCTGAATCTCTCTCTGAATCTCTGATGCTTCTGCCGCTGTCTACTCGTTTTTCGCTTCCTTTTGATGAATTTTAGTCATCTGTGGCTAATCGGAGGTTAATTTGATGAAATATTTGACTGTGAACTTTGCAAATGTCTTGTAATACCTTGATTTCTTCTTGAACTTGCCTTTTTCGATTCATCATCCATTCGAATGCATATAATTGTTGTATTGTTATAGTTCCTTCATCGAGAACAATCGCGAGTGATTTTGAGTTATTTTCGTATCAGATATTTTACGTACAGTAGGCAATGGCTACGGAAGAAGACTCTGTTGAACAAGTTGCTGCAGCACGTAAAGAGAGATTGAGAGCTCTAAGAACTGCTCAGGAATTGTTAAACGCGCCAGATGAGAAGACTTCTGGAGGAGAGGATAAAGAGAATGGTGCTACTGCAGATACCGAAGAAACGTGAGTGTATATCTTTTTCCTCCACCGTTTTTCAATTTCGATTTTTAGAGTAAGTTTAATATCAATAATGATTGTATTGCTCAAATTTTGAAAAGTTGTTCTTCTATTCATAGATCGCTTTACATCTAAGCGCATTTGTAACGTTCAGATAGCTTCAATTTGACCTCTCTGACTGTAATATCCTATATCTACTCTATTTAACTCTATTTTCATTCAGTTGTGCTTTTAAAGATCTAGCCTATGTATCCTCTCCAAATGTAGGATCCTAAACTATAATTCTACTAATTTACGAACTATAGATTAGAAGCTTCAAGAATGCAGAAACATGAATGGATTTGAAAGAAATCAATGGAAGTTCATGCACGATAATTCATTAAGGCTGCATCATTCTATAGAAAAAGTTTAATTGCTCATATCTCCTAGAAACTGAGACTCCGCAAAACAAATATTCCATCGAAAGTAGAACTATGAAGGAGATGAAGAGGAGAGAAGAATAGATTTCATGATACTTTCCTGTCTTGTTGTCCTTCTTCTTCTGCCTTTTATCTTACTCTTTTATCTTTGTGTTTATTGCCTGACTGTTTTCCCTCCTATTTTAACTTTTTATACTGAGACTCCACAAAAATGTGTTCCTATACAATAAATACTATTTTCTCCATTGAATATATGTTTAGTTTGATGTCAATTCCAACTCATTTGAAAAAAATTCGTACACAGTTATTATGCTTGTTAAGTAGCTCTTCCCTCTTGCAATGAGTGCAAAATACAGGCGAGCTCAATTTTTTGTTGTTGGATTTTTATATGTCTCATTTGACTTTCAGTTCTTGATTCACCAATAAATTATCCTTTTGCAGTAATCTTAGTATGAAATTTCGGAACTATGTTCCTCATGATAAGGAGCTTCAGGAGAGTAAGCTTACCCCACCTGTATTGCCAAAGTTTGAGGACCCTGTTGCTACTGAACCTCCACAACTTAAAGAGGTAATTTTATCGATTCCGCTTATGATTTTAAACTGGCCTATGCTCGTACGTTTTGGATCCTTTTTTATTATTTATATTCCATCGGCAAAACTGTAGGACCCATTTGTAAATATTGCTCCAAAGAAACCAAACTGGGACCTCAGAAGGGATGTGCAGAAGAAGCTTGATAAGCTTGAAAGACGTTCTCAGAAAGCATTATATAAGCTTATGGGTAAGTAGAAATATTGAATTAGAGGTCTATGCGAACTTGATAAGTCATTTCTTTATGCTCGTGCTTTTATGCGAATTGAAATTTATTTCCCTTGATTGTCTGAGAAGATATCTATCTCTAGTCAATTAGCATATAAATATTATCATTTTTGTTTGCTGGTCAAGTTTCGGGCTTAAATATTTTTCTTTTTCTTCATGTATTAAACTTATGAACAATTAAGAGATCTTGTTAATCATCTTTCAAGTAGTGTGTTCAAGTCAAACATGCGTGATGAAATGTCGGTTGCAGCCTTTTTGAATCTACCAAGTCATTGCATATACAGATTAAAAAACCATTGCATGAAATAAAAGATATTTTTAAGGAGTTAATTTAATTCTGTAAGGATAATTTAGAGTATTTGATCTGGTTGCAAACCACACGAATTTCTTTTGTAGTTATAGTCGTCTCATGATTATCAAATGATTGGGAGGCTTTGCTTGTGTAGGAGGGGGTTCTCCCTACCCGGCCTCTAAGCTGTTTGTCCCCCTTTTTTGTATCTATAATACTCCACAAGTTTCTTATTAAAAAAATTTAGAGTATTTAGTCATCAGTTGTGGAGTAGAATAGGCCTTTTTTTTGTGGCAGGTTGGGATCTGCGCGGTTTTATGGGGGTAAAAGAAACATATTTGGTCCCTCGTTAGATTTCAAGTTTCTTTATAGGCGTCGGTTACTCATTATTTTGCAATTATCTTTTAGGTCTTTTATTACTTGATTGGACCCCTTTTCTTTAAGGGGTCTTCTTTCGGACTTATCTTTTTTTTGGATGTCCTTATATTCTTTCATTTATTCTCAATGAAGGCTCGGTACCTTTTCAAAAAAAGAAAAAAGAATAGAGCCAGTTTAAACTTTAGCCCTCTAGTCATGAACTTAATATACCGATAAACTCATGTAGACATGGAAAGTTATAGAAAAGATTGTAATATCTTTTACAAGGCAGGTTGCCTATTTATTTATTTTTGAAGGACATTACATCACAAATATGAGGTGAGGCTACGACCCTATGATCTTTAAAAGGAATTAGATATGTTTTATAGTTGTATTCAGTGATGTAGTAGGGTTACTCTTTTTAGCTAGTATGCATTGGAAGTTACAAGAGTGATTATTATATGTATCATACAAATGGTAGGAAATTATGTGCAGCTCTGAAATTACAGTGGTTACTCATTTACTTGCCTTCATGAACTTTTTTCTTGGTCATTTTTTTGTAGAGGAACAGGAAAAGCAAAAGGAGTCGGCTGAAGGAGACGATGACCAAAATGGTACAGAGGAATAGTTCGCCACACAAGTTATGAGCTCTCAAATATTACAGTTGTTATATTCACGAATACACCGACATGCTTTGAGAAATTTGTCACCGAAGAAAAATGAGCGTTGCTGGCTCATATGGTCAGTTTTTCTGTGACCTTTCTGATCATTCTTGGTTGCAATTCTATAGTTTGTCTATTGTGGCTTATGGTGTTCATTTGACTAATTACACTATAACATTGGATAGTGATTTGTAATTACCTATACTACCTTAATTGTTTTATCTTTATTATGAAGTATGAACCGTCTTTTCCTTTTAATCTGCAAGTTTATTAACTATGCACATTAACTTGCGCATATGATTTCAGTCAGAACTTTGCAAACATTCCACCGTTCATTCACTTCTTGTGTTGTGTTGGGGCAGCAATCAATTTCCAGATGACAGTCAGAACTGCGAGTATAGATGGAAATAAAAGGTGCTTCTATGATAATTAAATCATAACTAACGCTTTTGGTATTTCTATTTTGAATTGATAAAGGTTTCAATTTTTACCGGCTGGTTCAATTGTCATATTTTGTCAAAACGAGCATGGATCAGCTGACATATATGACGACCAATGGTTCGAATCTCCTCACTCCCATAAAAAAAAAAAAAAATCTTTTTTTTCCAATGTGAAAAATATTTATTAAAATTGTACGCTGTTTTTTTTTCTCTCTTTAAATGATAAGTTTAAATATTAGGTCTATGTTATTCAAAATATTACCTTTTTTTTTCTTCTTCTGGACAAAATTTCTGTTTTTCTGCTTCCTTTCTTTTAAAACTGTTCGGTAACTTTTCTTTCACTTACTAATTAATTTATCTTCTATTTTTTAAAATTTCTCTCCAACTTCTTTCCCTCTAGTTTGTTTTTTGTCTAGTGAAAACATAATCAAATATATTTTGTTTTCTATTTTTAGAAAGAGAATTAAAAGAAATATCTCTGCTAGTTACTCTTTCCTTATTTTAAAAAAATAAAATGACCAAAAATCTGACCAAAAATCAAAACAAATATCTCTGCTAGTTACTCTTTCCTTTCTTTTCCAACCTAAACAAATATTGGATTAAATATAGTTTGACATCCATATTGATATTGGTATTTCAATTTTACGAATATATCCATAGACATTATTTTAAAAAATATATATTTAAATTAATAAAGTTTTTTTTAATTTCAAACTATATATATATATTAGTATTTAGATTCATATTAAAATTAATAGGTAATATTTTTTTATGTTTTATGGATATTTATAAAAGATATCTATTAACCTTTAATATCTATATCAAACCCTCTAAGTACGGATATTTCTCATATTTAGTCCAGGGTCAAACAAGTGACCAGGCTCTTAAGGAGAGAAAAACAATAAACGCCTGCTTCCATTGCAGAAAACAATATATTCAGAGGAACTTGAGAACTATTCTTGCAAAATACAAACCTCAAGGAAGAAGGTAAACATGAAGTTATTTAAAAGACAGGACCTATGAATACACACGATGATTGAAATACGACGAGCTTTCCCGGGGCATTACTCGTTTGTTTTCAGCGTCGCCTTAGCCCTAGCCCTGTATCGATGTAGTATGTGCACATTATCTTATCTTTGATCACCCTTTAATTGTTTAGAAGCAACTTGTCCTCTGTTTATATTCTCCTCGTTCCATGAGAGATCCACTCCAGGAAGTTGAAATTCGTCTGGCTTCAGGGCCAGGGCAAAATCGGGCAATGTCGGTGCAGTCTCCACGATTCTGTAATTTCTTGATTTACTCAATGTGGTTTCTTTTAACTAAAGATGTAAAATGCACGTTTGCTATTCGAGAAAAAACTTACTTTTCGAAAGAGTACAAGTCGCGGTTTATCCGCACTTTGCTTGAAGCATCTTTTGGAATTTTTTCTGATAGATACTTCATGGTTCCAAAAAGTGGCGGATTTCTGCATGAATGCAGTAGTTATGACCAAGGATGAAAATATCCGTAAATATGTCGATATATCCGTAAATCGAAGGGTTCAATATAGATATTAATAATAAATGAATATCTCTAATATATTTTATAAATACCCGTAAAACATAAAAAAATATCATCTATTAATCCCAATAAGGATATAGTTAATCCCAATAAGGATATACATACTAATAATAAGATCTATAATTAAATAATTTTTTTGAAATAATTGATTTACAGAATTATCCGTCGATATCGATATTCCACCGATATATCCATGGATATATTCGTAAAATTCAACTTCCGATATCGATATCAATATTTTCGTCATTGGTTATAACACATTTACAATTTTTGTTATGTTTTAGACTCTCTCAAGTGTCAAATAAAGTAAACATTATGTTTGAGAGTAATTTTAAAATAATTATAAATGATCAAATGCATGTTTTTGAGTGATTTTTCATATGACAAAAAAGTTTTTAACTATTTCAAAATCAATCCTAAATATGCCCTAAATATATAGCCGGGTGCTACCAATTTTAAGGGATGAATTTAACAAAAAAAAAAAAAAAATGATTTGTTTTAAGCTTACTTCTAATTGTACCAAATTTAATATTGAGTTTCCAAATAAGACCAAAATTTCTGTATAACAGAGGATTTGATGTATGAAAATCAAAATAAAATAAGTGACATTGGCATGAAATTCTTTCTTCTTCAAAATATGAAGTTGAAACATGAAAGAAAAGTTAGAAACGTGTCGCAAATGTGGTAACACAAAGACTACGAAACATAAGATCCGCAGTGGAAAGAGAAACAAGAAAGTACCTTGATAATGGAAGAGCGGAGTTAAATGCCTCACATGCCTTTTTACTTTCTTTAAAATATTCATCGGCTGCTTGCAATGCAGCTACAGCCATCCCATGGGACTTCTCTGTGTTTCCCTCGTCAAGTATCAAACCATGATAATAATAAGCTGCAGCCTGTTTATTTTTTAACACAACCAATGAGTTAGGCACGATGAGAGTACGGACTATGGACCGGTTTGAAATGTCTTTCTAAGCGTTTACAAATATTTTGTTTGCACTTAGAAATACTTTTTTAGATATTTAGAAAAACATTCCAAACAGATCTTAAGCTGACCGACATAAATATACGACAAATATAACAAAGTTTCTTATTTTTTTGCAAAGGTATTTAATTAATGCTGGGTGGGGGGAATGAACCCTTAACCTCTTAGTCAAATGCACAACTTTATGTCAATTAAGTTATCTTCGGTTTCACAAATATAACAAAGTTGAAGACTTGGAAATTGAGATAAGCACCAAATATGCAATACATAATAAAAACAAAGATGACATTTTTAAGCAAACATTTAAAATGAAACTGAAATACAAAAGTTTCTTTATCAGCTGAAAGCAAGAGAGAGGCAAAAGATTCAATAGAGTATTTTATCGCTTCGCTAACTCCTGGATATACCTTGTTATAACTTATAAGTAGACTTTTATAACTTAGTATCCTTTGGGATGTCACATATTTAGCTAGAAATGTTCTTGATATTGTTAATTAATCAAAACCAAGAGTAGTTAGGAGGATACAGTACAGAAGCAATCAAAGCATACCTTTGCTTCAATGTATTTCCACTTAACGAAGAACCGGTGCTTCTCTCCCCAACCATTTGATAATGGAAGGTTCATAATGTTATCTTGGGCCTGTAATGCAATCAGAGCATATATATATGAGTTGCTATTTGAACAAATAGATAGTGAATGGACATCATTTCAAATACATCACAAAATTCAGAATCAGTATTTGAGGAAAAGAAAATTGGTCAAATACATGAACAAAGAACCACTAGATTAATCAATATTTTCACGTCTATAGAATGAACAAAGGTCCAATGAATGCATTTGAAAATAATCTGATTGGTCAGAATGTTACAACATTCTAGACTCTACTCTCTTCAATTTTGTGCAGGAGAAAAATAGAGCGTGGTCGTGTGCATTTTCTTCATTTCTGACAAATACAACGCTCGGTGTTCACATTGGTGTTACAGAAGCATGAAGGGGCTAGTCATTTAGTTTTATAGGGAAGAAAATAACAATCCCTATCAATGATAGTCACAGACTCACAGGTTACTTTCCATGGTTGGCGAACAAAATCCGAACATACCTGGATGTGACATGTGAAGTTCCTAAAGGGTTGTTTGTTTCAAAGTTTACATGGAATTAAAATGCTTGGAAATGGAATACCTGGATATAAATATCCGAAAATAAAGCATGTCAACGATTGGTATTAAGATGCCAAGAATTGAATACTTGGATATGAGATATTCGAAAATAAAGGACGTCAATGTTTGGTTTTATATGATAATACTATAAAAAATGGATGTCGCCAACATGAGCATAGCTCGATTGGCATAAAGAATGTGTCCTCGACCAAGAGGTCAAAGGTTCGAATCCCCCATTCCACGTATGGTTAAACTCAAAAAAAAAAAAAAAAAAAAAAAAAACTATCAAAGATGGATGTCTTAATTTTTGACAACTTTGAGATCTATTGATTAATTTTAATCCTAAATTTGAGTAATTGTACTAAATATTTAGTTATTAATTAACTCTTTTAATTTAATAATTTATTACATAGATTGTAATATAGTTTTATCAATTCAAAAATAAACTAAATATTCAATATTGCATTTATAACACTCTTATTCGTTGAAATTAATAAAGAAAAAAAATTAATTATGACATAATGTTACAGTGCTCTGTATTTCCTACTTCCACTCTTTAATTCTCCAAGTATAATTGGCGTAATGTTCCATCCCTTCCATCCCTAGTGATAAATAAAAGTATAATCGACTAATCTCACAAGACAGCCACCTGACCTTACTACATTTGGTTGCCAAGGAAACTCGTAGGTTATTCAATTCTAGGTAGGTGATCATCATGGTTTCAGGTTTGAACTCATTCCCTCTAAACCTTTTATTATTTTCAAGGCCCTTATTGACCACTAGGCCAATCCAAGATGGTTATCAGAACACGAGATGTCATGCACTTGTAAATGTTACAAGTACAGGCTGGGATTTGTACGGTAAAACATGCAGCTACAGGAGTCATATTTTGATCGTTATAATTATAAAGATGAAACACAGATCAATGACACTTAACTTGGTCAATAGAGATCAAAGGTCAATAGTTACTTGTATAGTAATTTGTAATCAAATAGTGTGATAAATTAAAGAACAAACTTACCTGCTGCCAGTATTTTACGATCTCACATGCAAGCCTTCGCTTCACAGCAAGAGTTGCTTTGGTGCTATCAATCGCCATTCCTAGCTGAATATCGACTCCCTATGTCCGAGTTTATAGAATACAATGAGCAGATGAAAAGGGTTAAGTAATAGGAAATGCGTAATTTATATGTGAATATAATACATAGATGAAAAAGTGCACTTGCACTATCCAGCTCGATCCCTGAACACTAAATTGTTTGATAAAGATAGAAACAAAACTGGTCGAGCTAGTTCTCTAAGTGGACAATGAATATATTTTGATAAGAGGTTTAACATTTCAGTGTTTATACCCAAAAAATAAAAAAGGAAAATGTGTCTAATCAATGTGGCAGTCTATCTGAATTATTCATTACGACAATCTGAACATAGTACCTGCCCAAGTGCTTGTAGGCAAAGTGCTCGAAGAACTCCTTCAGCAAGGTCCACCGGAAGATTTCTCCTACAGTAGTAGACATGATCAATTGTAAGAATAAAACAGAAGATGCAAACATTTAAGAAAACTCAATGTCAATAGGTCTTATGGTTGGAAAGAAACAAGAGGTTTTTTTTTTTAGAATAGAGTTCTTTTGCTAGTTTGTACTGAAGGTGGATCTCAGTTCTGCAATTGTTATTTCTTTATAGGTTTAGAGGATCCTTAATCGACTAATTCTTGTTTGATATGCTCATTAATAAAATATATTTGTATCAAATAAAAAATAATAAAGATGTTAAAAATGTTAATCACTACTAATCTGCAGACCTAAATTCAGTAGGCAACTGAGGAAGAACATGTCTAACAGCACAATCCAAATATCCTGCAGCCTTTACAAAAATGTCGATTGAAGCTCGCCTACTCTCTGCAGGTGAACAGAAACCACCTTTTAGTAATAAGGCCATAAAAGTTAAGGTTAAATGAAGTAGAAAGAAAGTCTGTCATCTTGAAAATTGCAGTCTGCATTAAATAGAAATTCCATGTCCTAATACACAGAAATATATCCCATATTTCTATAGCAGCGACTGACCTGACCATACATCAATGCACATATATGATATAACTTTTTTTTTTATAAGGTGCCGAGCTTTCATTGAGAATAAGTGAAAGAATACAAGGGCATACATACATATATGATATAACTAAATGCAGATTGTACCACTTTCACACAAGGACATACATATATGATATAACTAAATGCAGATTGTACCACACAATGGCAGCATCAGAGATAAAAGAACTATAAGGTTCCTTTTTACATCTGTTTAGCTTGAATTACATTCTTTACTGAAAACAAACATTCTTTTAATTTTTTTTTTTTTAATATAATACACAACATTATCATTCTCTGATCTTTTGAATGAGCTTTCTAGTAACCAATGCTTGTATGTGAGAAAGATTTAAAGGAAATGAATGTAACTAATATGCCATATGATCATGCATCAATTAAAGTAGTTCTTGTCTGCAAAATAGAATGATACAGGTTAGCTAAACAAAGATCTTACTAAATTTGTACTTCCATATTCTATGTAATGATTATAGGGCTTGAGAAGAGACAAAAAAAAAAAAATTGATATCCGTGAGTGTTCGGGCACAGGCCAGGTGACGCGCACCTCGACTAATCTCACGGGAAAACCGTCTGACCCTACAACATTTGGTTGCCTAGGAAATTAATTCTTAGGTAGTGGCCATCAAGGATTGAACCCACTCCCTCTAGGAGGGCTTTAATAGTCCCAAGGCCTTTCATGACCACTAGGCCAACTCTTGATGGTTCTTGAGAAGAGACAATTGAGGGATACGTCCATTTGATATATATGCATTATGCATTTAAGGGTACAAAGATTTAAAAGGGGAAAAGAAAAAAAAAAAATATATATATATATATATATATAAAGGCTTTTGATACAACATTGTGCAGAAAATTACCTTCTGATACTTTTGGCTGATAACCATCAGGAGATGTTCTAGGAAGAAGTAATAAGTTGGCCTGAGATAAAGATAGCATTGCCATTAAGTGCAAAACTGACAGCACCTCATACCAAGCGTTGGAAATGGCAGTTTCCTGCAAAATAATCAAGTATTAGTAGAATAGTAGAATCTCCTCTAGATTTACTTTTCAGAAGTCTTTAGGAAACTGCATAAATTTCAAAGACAAAATTATTTTTTAAAAAGATGCCAACAATTTTTCTCAAGTAATTCTGGTATCATAACAACCTCCAAATCATCTTCCTGATTAATCCATGCAAACTGTACTTTGTGTTGAAGCTGGTTTCCTACATAAAGCACACAAGCAATATTCTTAGGCATGGTTTTACAAAAACATATACATCAGTCATACGCAACTAAAATCCGGCTTACCGTCTTTAACTAAGCCCAAAAGAACAGGCAAATAATCTTCCAGAGCCTGCTGAAGATCAGCTAATGTTGAACCACCTAAAGATAACAGTACCATCTGGTGTATCAAAAGGAAAAAAAGATAAAAATACACATAGTTTTAAAGAGAACAAACCATTTTCATTACTAACCATGTTGGGTAGCAGCTTTTCTCCGCGTTCGAGTAATTGTTGGACCTTCCTGACCAGCCATTACAACTATACGAGTTCTCAGAGCCGATAGACGCTCGACTAGATTTTTGGATAGATGATCGCCAAGCGTCAAAGAGAAATCTACTGGTTTAGGAATGCGCAGACCAGGAACATAGACAGAAACTTCCCCAATGTTTCCCGGCCTCCGCCTGTTTCCACCAGAATCGGCCGGCTTCGAAACAAGGCATCCCATATCCTCAAATATGAAATTTCTGCCCACACAATATCAATGGTTCTCAATTACTCTGGACTTTTAGGCATTTTATACATCCATATGGCATAAGTACTAATTCATCAAATTAGTCCAAGTACAGATCAAACTACAACAAATGAGCTGGTGACGACAAATCGCTGAAGCAAACAACATAAATTTCACAAGAGCAGTTGCCAGTTGGCACCAAAAAAAGGCAGAAACATAATTAAATAAATGCCAACCAACAAAGCAAAAGTAGTAGGTTATTCACGAGTAATTCAAGTCAGCTCTTAAAATTGTCCACAAATTTTAGTGCGAATCCTTTCCTTCCCAATACCAAAAATAGCTCTTCGTCCTCATTCATCTTTACTTTTTGACTGGAAATCAACTTATTTATTGCAAGAAATTGTTGAAATATAAAATCCGTGCTCAATCGGTCACTAATCAGATGGTTTATCAATCAATCAAACTTCTAGCGGATTCTTAACAAAATCGATTCAACGGATATAAAAAGAAGACAATATTTAAGAGCTTAGATCAAAAGAAATGCAAGAATCACATGAAAAGTATGAGATGTAACAGTTGCCTTTAGCAACTTTTTTCTGATACCTACATTTTTGGTCGTTCTTTTCTCTTGTAACAACGAGAAGAATATATAAAGAAGACGACGAGCTAGCAAAGGCGCATTGATTTACTCAGAAAAGGCGGATTCCTCTCCTTGCTCGGATTCTGCAAATACATAGTTCAAAAGCGAAAATGTGAAAATCACGAAATATTATCAGCACAAGATTCAGAAACCTACAGAGAAAGTAACAAAACGAAAGAAGCTTCTAAGATGAGGAGCAAAATCTTCAAAACAAAATTGCGAGTAAAGAAAATTCAAGCAACAAGCAAAGTTAAGCTAACACATATAATCTTCAGACGTTTGTTGTATTGATGAAGAACGATGCCGTAAATGAGAATTGAAAGTGAAAAACAGAAACAGAAATCGAGGAGATGAAAGTAGAACATACGGAAATAGAAACAGAGAGCAGAAAATTGGCGATAATTGAGAACTGACAGATTGAGAATACGAACAAATTCACCAAAACATAGAAATGCAAAACTCGAACTCGAAATCAGGAAAAGAAATTGAAGAATTCGTCTCAGTTTCAGAAAGTTTTCACAGCTTCTTACGACGAAATCTCACCATGAAAGACTGAAACTCCGGCAATTGTCAATGAAACAGAAGGCAATCTTCAAAACAGAGGAAGAAAAACCCTAAGAAGGCAATGAATCTTCAGTGGAAAACAGCTCCAAGAGTTTCAACCTCAAGCAATTACTGTTCACAGAGGCAATCAGAGAGAGAGAGAGAGAGAGGTTGCTTTTGCTTGTTGTTTTTGTTCCGCTGGTCGTTGAAGGCTGAGTTTGAAGTATTCCAAAATTACGCCTTCAATAGTTGGTTCAACTACAATACAAGCACAACGCAGCTTTGCTTTAAATAATAATAGCGTTTTTATGGCGCTCACAACTCAACTCTCCCTCTTTCACATTTTGATTCTTACATTTTGGTTTTTTTAGTTCAATAAATATGGGGACACCGATTCAACATCCGAACTCATTAGGTATAGTACGTATCTCCATTATGGTTGAACCCTAAACTTATAAGAGGGATTCAACATCTGACCTTAGGCATAGTACATATTAATTATAGTTGAACCCTAAATTTACGAGTTGTATTGAAATTCAACATCCGACCTCATTAGGTTATAGTACGTATCGATTATGGTTGAACCCTAAACTCACGAGTTGTACAGGGATTCAACATCCGACCTCATTAGGTATAGTACGTATCAGTTATGAATGATTGAACCCTAAACTTACGAGTTGTATCGATTTTTATCCTAAACTTTCAATTTCATCGAATTAAATTTTAAACTTAGTTAAATGTTGCAATTTCTAATTCAATTTTCGTTAATTCATCTACTAATTTTAACAAACTTTATAAAAATCTTAGTAAACTCATAAATTTCAATAATTTCAATCTAGCTTAAATTAGATTAATTGTACAAATAAACTACTGAATAAATTTATCAAAACTCACAAATTTTAGCACCAAATTAGTTACGATATCATTTTTCTTTAAAGTCTTATCAATTTTGTATCCTACTTATATTTTATAATTCATTGGAAACATATAAAAATATTATTTTTTAATAAATTTTCAAACGAAAATTTATTAGGGCGTAAAAGTTGCAACATTGTTTAAAATTTAAGGTTTATATTGCAACATTTATCTAAGCATTCAATTTGATAAAGCATAAAAAAAATATATTTTTTTCTTTCAAATTATAATGTCTTAATCGATACAACTAGGTAGAGTCCTCGATTTAATTACCGTTCAAAAAATAAATTATTGATGATGTATAAATAATTACATATTTTAATTAAAATTATAATTTAACTTTTAAATTTGTGACTGAAACTAGCACGATTAACTTAATTGATATAAAGATGTACTTAGATACGAACTTCGGTGAGATTTAAGGGTAGTTGAAAAAAAAAAAGTTTTTAAGTTCCACATGATTAAGAAAAAATCAATAGTTAATTCCTTAAAAAAAGAAATTAAAAAAGAAAAAAGAAAAGAGTTGACTCGGGTCGAATATATCATTTTAGTAAAGTATTAAAATATGCAATTTTATTTTTTTAAGAAATATTAAAATATAAAGTTATATTGTATTTGAATCAACCTTGAAATTCAAAAAGATTACATGCTTTTTGCTCTTCCATCACTATACTTTGGATGTTATTATTTTGGTTTCATTACACCCACATGTTTATATAACAGGACCCGATGTATGCTGTGGCAATAATTTTTTGGATTTATAAAATGGGGACACCATATCAACTTTAATTATTTTTATATTTCTTTTTACTTATATTTCCTTTTAGTACACTTTTACTTAATTAGGCAATCAATTTTATAATTAAAGTTTTGATTTTTGATTTTTGATTTTTTCATAAGAAGTTTTGATTTAATTAGATTGAATAATTAATGTATTTAATTACTTTTCTTTTTTTTAAGACTCGTGACTAGATATAGGTGTTCTTTTAACTAACACGTGTGACTAGATATAGGTGTTCTTTCAATAATTAACATGTTTGTTTTTATAACAAATGAGGTGAGAGATTAAACTTGTGATCTCTTGATCACTATCTAGTTTATATATCTATTTTGACGGGACAACATAAACATAATTCACGAGCTAAAAAATTTATTCTTTCTTTTGAGGTTGAGGTTCAAATATCTACCTACGTCTGTTGTATTAAAAAAACATTATGTATGCTAGCTAGATTTTAAGATTTTTTTCTCGTTTGGGCGTATTAGTTTCAATTTTCAAGAATATGTTTTGTTTTTTAGTACATCAAAGTATAAGTTTTGCTTTTGAGGTAGGGTAAGAGTTTGGAACAAAAAGAAGAAAAAAAATTGTTAAATTAAGCATAACTCAATTCACATGAGATTCTGCCATGTTTTTGGATAGCTCAAACTGAAAAGTATTTCAATTTGGAATAAAAATTATTAACCATTTTTTTTAAGTAGAATATAAAAACCTCCAAATATTACTGTTGGAGTGCGACCAAAGTCCCACATCGGTTAAAATTAGGGGAAGATCATGGTATATAAGGAGGGACAATATTCTCCATTGGTATGAGGCCTTTTGGGTGACCAAAAGCAAAGCCATGCGGGTTTCGGCCCAAAGTGGACAATATCATATCATTCCTTAACAAGTGGTATCAGAGCCATGCCCCTACTTATTTGTAAAAATCCTCGCGTGGTATGAGCTTTATCGGAAAGGCGGTGAGTTTGCCCTAGATAAAAGCTTCGATTGTTGGAGTGCGACCAAAGTCCCACATCGGTTAAAATTAGGGGAAAATCATGGTATATAAGGAGGGACAATATTCTCCATTAGTATGAGGCCTTTTGGGTGACCAAAAGCAAAGCCATGCGGGTTTCGACCCGAAGTGGACAATATCATATTGTGGAGGTCCGGTTTTCCTTAACAATTACAATCTAGGATTTATAATTGAACACAACATTTTATTATAAAAAAACTTGAGCAACAGCCAACGTATGGTCACTCTCGAGAAGAAAATGGTGTAACATTCTCAAAACTTCTCGAGCCAACATATTGCTTCCAAAGGGTTGAAAATAACTAAAGGAACTATTATTTGTAATTGTGAAACTACTTCTCAATTTTTTTTAGAAGTAAATTGATAAAATATTTGTGGACTAAGTTTTGGTCTCTTAATTTATGTATTTTTTAGTAATAGAGAGCAAGGACTCAGAATTACTTTGATTGGATGTGGACTCAAGCAGATGATTCGATAAGGAAGATATTGCTCATTGTAATCTGGAAAATTTGAGAGTACAAGAACAAAATTCTACATGGCGAAAAGAGTCTAGATTCTCAAACGTACTTTGTTGATAATCACATAAATTTGTATTCGAGATCTAGGTGACAAGGAGGAGCTAAAGTAGAGGAACCCTAGCTGAGTCGGTGAGGGTGACAAATCCTGCAGGGGACTATCGATGGACTTATCCACCTCGTGGTCATTGAAAATTGAATTGTGATGCGTCTTGAGACGATGCTTCTAAGAAATGAGGTGCAATTGCTCGGGTCATTCGAGACTCAACGAGTACAATCATTTTTTGGCTGGTTGTCGTTCATCCAGAGAGGAATGGCCGATAAGTGTGCTTGAAGCTCAAACGATTTATGTGGGAATCAAATATATTCCTTTGAATTATTCTGATTATATCCATGTGGAGTCTAACTGTTTGCATGTGATTAAACTCATCAATGGTGAAGAGGAGAATCTTTCAGAAGTGAGTCTTTTTGTTGCCCAAATTCTTTGGTATGTTGCCTACGGTGCAACTTTATCTTTTGTGATCTCATTTCTAGGTTTCAGAATTGAGTCGTTCATGTTCGTTGGCTAGCTCGTCGTTCTAGTGCGGAGGGGATGCAGGAAGAGTGAGAGGAAACCCACTTAAGCGACTTTTCGAAACTCTGTCGCATGAACTTTAGTCTTTTTAAGTTTGTGTTGTGTTTCTTTGTTAAAAAAAACTATATGACAGGTTTATTTATTATTATTGTTTTAGTATATTAATTAATTTATTTATTTAATGTGCACCATTTAATCGTAATTGTTATGTATTTCTTTCATTGAAGACAAGGTTTGATGACCCGAAGTGTTGAACTTAAAAAAAATAGTTATTTAATTAATTATTTGGTTAGTTGGATTTTTTAGAGTTAAAGAATCTTACATCGCACAATTGCAATTTAAGATACAAATATACAATGAGCTCTCACCTTCTTGGAAAGCCATCGCGACGTTTCTACAATAATTTTGCATCTTATCTTCCAAAACCAGGGAATTTTATAATTCATTAATTATCTGTCATCTTATATATTTAAAGTCGTTATTTTTCATTAGTTATATAAATATTATTCAGACATTGGAATTAAGAAATATATTTATAGAAGACTTGAAATTGGTAATATACGAGAATGTTTGATAAAGGCTGATCTGTCACTTAATTTAAAAACAGCAGAGTTCATTAAAAAAAACTGTTCAAATAATATGGGGGTCAATTCATAATTAATTCAAAGACAATTAATTGGTTTGGTTGAGAATATATTTAAAATATTATAGTTTTTTTTAAATAGTTTTAGTAAATAGGGGAAACATATGACATAATGTATGGATTAATGTCTAAGAGATTCTAGGTTCAATCCTCCACTCCAACATGTTGTAAAATATATATATATATAAATAAAGCACAAACAATAAATCTCTACTATCGAGATCATTTTTATAGACATCTACCACTGATATACCATTTTTATAGTCTATTTGTGACCGATATCATAATTACACATACTTTTAGATTGTACCAAATTTGTTATTATTTTGTGTTAGATTGACATATATGCAATTGTCCCATATTTAAAGCTTTAATTGCAATAATTCTTAAGTTTAGAGGGGTGTTAATCAAAATTAACGTTTTCTAACCAAAAGTTTGGTGAATAATGATTTCAATGTATACAAATTACAAGGGTGATGTTAACTTTTAGCATTCATCGACAAATTACAAGGGTGTGTTTGATTCTACCCTAGGACAAATTTTTAAAAAAATTATCAAACAACCACTTGGTGCAACGGGTGAGTGAGCGCATCACCTAGTTAGCCCAGAGTGGGGTTGATTGATCCTGCACCTGTGTAAAAAACCACGCACGGGGCATAAATGATTTAAAACCTGCACCTATGCAACAAACCACGCACGAGGCATGAATTTAAATGCATTATTACTGCCCAAATTGGGCTCACATTTTCGAACAACCACTTGGTGCAGTGGGTGAGCGTCTTGCCTAAGATAGTCGTGCAAATGAGTGAGCACATCACCTAGATAGTCCAGAGTGGGGGCACATCACTAGATAGCCCAAGTGGGGGTTGATTGATCGCACGAGACATGAATTTAAATGCATTATTATCGAAATTTTTGCGACAACCACTTGGTGCAGTGGGTGAGCGCTCCGTCTAAGATAGCAGAAAATGGGGGTTCGATTCTAAACCTAATAGCTCAAAATAGATTTTCATGTTAAAATAAAAGGTCACAAGTTCAAATTTTTGCAATATCAATTTTGTTCAATTTTATATATTGAATTTAATTATAGAACTTCATGCATTGAACTTACCACAATGATCTAATCATTCATATTATTGATTCAATATTGATTTAACATGTTATTATTATTATTTTTTTACTATTCTTAAAATGCTATTAAAAATCACAAGGCAGGATTAATTCTAAGTGGTAGTGGCTGCTAGCACTGAAGTGCAACACAACGTAAGTCACACACTAGTCTCTTTGGTGCTTATCCCACCATACCCATTTATCTCTTTTTTCTTCTCCTATTATTTATTTATTTTATTATTGTTTTATCTTAATTAATTTATTTATATAAAGCGAAAAGGGTCAAAAGTAGAACACAAGGTCGTTTTAAGGTAGCCAAAGCGAGCTTAGCTCAGCTGGCATATGTATCAGTTGACGACCACAAGATCTGTGATTCGAATCTCCCACTCCCAATGTAAAAAAAAAAAAAAAAAAAAAAAAAAAAAAAAAAAAAAAAAAAAAAAAAAAAAAAAGTCGTTTTAAGGTAAACAAATTGAGCCTGAAAAAGTAGAAATATGAAGTGCTTTTCGATTATGCATTTGAGTCCCTAATTTTTTAAAGTTTAAATTTATTTCTATATTAAAATTAATAATAAAATTAGTATAAAGGTGGTCACATCATTGTTATAAATATTAAATTAATGATAATTTCTTAAATTCTAACTGGTCAATATGGGCCCATAATACACTTGCAAATAAAGAGATGACAACTGATCAGTAGAGTTTCTCGTGTTAAAAAGAAAGGAAAAAAAAAGGAAAAAAAAAGTTGATTCTCTATCCATGTGACAAAGTATTCTATATAATAAATAAAAATTAAATTCAATTTACGAAAAATAATTTAAATTTAATATCTTTATGTATTTTATTTAATTCTATCGAGAATATCTTTAATCAGTTGTGTTTTTGCCCGACAATATTATTCTAAGTTAAAATTATTGTTTTTAAAAATTATTTACAAGTATAAACTGTTTTATTTTGTAAAAATAATTAATACATTTTTGTTAATATAAACAACTTTCAAATTTTAAGGGTTGAATTTCTCTTCTTGGAAACAATTTTAAAAATTATTCTCATCTCAAATCAAATTATAAAATATCTATTCCATATAAATCAATTCGAGAATTGATTATGCATTACAACGTGAATATTTAAAGTAATTATATAAATATCACATGACATCACATTTTTAAAATCTAAAAAATAAATGTTTTAACGTGAAGTTGAATAAAAATTGAAAAGCTAAAGTTGATAGAATGTTCAAAACAGATATAATTGTGGATGTTAGGGTCCGTTCAATAGGTTCGCGAAAGTTTTTGTGCTAGAGGTTGAGTTGACCTACAAAGAAGATACTTACACTAGTGTTATATTATACCTAACAAACTCTGATGTTTAAGTCAACTCTTTAGATCAAACTAATAGCAAACTGAGCTAAGGTAGTATTGTGAATTTAGTCTTTGGTTGTGCGATAAGTCCCAATATTTATAGAATTTCTCGTCGTCTCATGTCAGATTCATACCTAACATGACAACAAAGATTCCATTAGTTCGGTGAACATGCATCTCAGCTAGGGTTGGAATCAAGTGTGTTGGAATCGAGAGCTTGATAAACGCACAATCTTTTTAACTTTCTATACCTCATCGATCACCCTAGCTCTACTCAATGTTTGGCTAGATGAGAGTATCTTTTCGATGCAAGGCTAACACGACTTCCAGATGTCCACATGACGATCCCTGACACATAGTTGCTAAGCTTGCTTACTCCAAATATAGTGGATAAAAAAAATAAAAAAAAAAACAATTTATACCTCTAAACTTTTTATATATTCATTTAAACCCTAAACTTAAGGTAAGTATTGATACAACTTACCAAATTCAGTTTAAAAACTAAAGCCATTTTTGTGACATAATAAAATTAGGATAAAGGACAAAATATTAGGAGAATTATAATAATGATTACAAGCATGTCTTTAATTAATTAATTAACCTTTTATGTTTGACGTTAAACACAGCCAATCAGAATGTTCTAGAAAATTGGTCCAGTAGCATTAAAGATCAATGCATTTTATATGTGGAAAAGGCTAGCCTTGCATCTTCCCCCACTAGCAAAGAATGTTCCAAAGCATTGGTTACATTGAAAGACAACAAAAGAATAGTGTTAAAATAAAACAATTAAAATAAGCACACCGATATTTAGTACCTCAATTGTTTAATTATATTCCATATTAAATTGAATTTGTACGTACGATACAAGAGATATTGATTGCTTATCCTTCTCTTCTTCTCCCTTATCCGGACAATGATTTCTTTAATTAATTGCTACCTACTTTGATTTTTAAACACTTCTAAAATCTTGGTAATATCAATAAAATTTGTTGGGGGAAGAATTTTAATCGAAAAGCTGAGAAAATGTACATCAAAGAATAATAGTACTAAATATTAATCCACCCTAATGCTACACAAAGGTAATAATAAAATTTTAAATCAAGTCGAATCGATTGACATTATCTAACTTTATATCTGACAAGCTACGAGAGGAGTGAACATACAATAAATTCAATTAAAAGAGAGGATATATATAACATGAGAAGTCAATATATCATATTTAAATAAGACTTATCTAGGTTCGACAAATTTAATGATTTAATTTGATTATAATTGTAAAAGTTCAATATATATATTCGTTCTCTCATGTAATTATGAGACAAAAATATTACTATCGAAGTAAATATATATAGGGACAAGAAAAGACACACCTGAATATTTTAATTTAATTTAACCATCAAGGGTTGGCCTAGTGGTCATAAGGGGCCTTGGGACTTCAATGCCCTCAAAGAGGGAATGGGTTCGATCCTTGGTGGCCACCTACCTAGGAATTAATTTCCTACGGGTTTCCTTGGCAGCCAAATGTTGTAGGGTCAGGCGGTCTGTCCCGTGAGAATAGTCGAGGTGCGCGTAAGCTGGCCCAAAAAAAAAATATTTTAATTTAATTTTTCTCTATAGTAACCAATATTTTTTATTTTAAATATAACAAATGTGAGAGTAAGAATTTAAACTGAATCATTAATCTATATAAAAAAGTTAATCATAGTATTGATGTGTGATTTTGGTGTAAGCAAACTCCTCGGAATTATAAAGGAGATGTAACTCTTGGAGAGAACTGTTTTCACCGATTATTGAGACTGAACTGACCCCACGAAGGAGGTCGACCCTTCGACCGCAGGTAGAAGTTCGGCCCCTTTGATGGTGTCGAGTCGACCCACGTGGTCGGCTCCCTTCGATGTGGGGCCAAGCCAACCCGAGAAGTCAGCCTTTGAGGTTGGTCGGGTCGACCTCCTCAATGAGCGTGTCGGGCCGACCCGTGTGGTCAACTCTTCTTCGATCATGATCTAGTCGATCCCACAAGGGGGGGTCGACCACTTCATTCGTCTGGTGTCGACTCTAAAGGGTAGGCTCTCATCTTCTCGTTAAGTTGATTCTATTTTAGGTGGTCAGTCCCTTGACCCGATTTATGGCTTGACCTCAAATCTGTAGGCTCTCCTTGACGTTTAGTTTATCGTGTCTCTATAATTCGGGTCTAATTATAACATCCATAAGAGAGTGAATTTCCTTATTTATTGGAAATTCTAGTGGATTGCTCTATTGTCGAATACGTTCGTGTTCGATTCGAAAATCTGCTCGTGGAACAATATCCCTAATCGTACCAATTATCAATAGCATAATCTCATAATTAAAGGAGAGGTAAATACACTTTGAAAAAACATACATAGTAATAATAATAAACAAATAAAAAGGTACGTAGGCATTTTATTTAATGAAGGGAATCACTTCATACTAATAAAATTGGTGGATCGAATTTCGAATATTACAATAAAGAAAACAACATCACACAATTAATTTTTTTTTTTTAAAGTTCACACAAATAATTGAAGATCAACAAAACGACACATTACCATTAATAAGGGGATACGAGAAAAATGCACGTAGCAGTTAAAATCTAAATTGGTCAGGTCACGACAAACTAGGAAATTAGAAAAATCCTCACGGTGATCCAACCGCACAAAAAATCGGCACGATTAGCTGTCGTTAGCATCGGAAAAGCGTGCGATGCGTAGTTGGAGTCGCCGCCGAAATGAAATCGCCGAGTTTCCTCGCCTTAATGCAACTCTTTCCTTTTCCAAACTTTCGATAGAACAATTATGAGTTATTTGGGACGGATTAAAATAATTAATAGTTATAATAGTACTGGATAATAAATATTTTTAAAATTCGTAGAATTATTTTATTAATTATGAGTTAATAGTTATAATAGTACTGGATAATAAATATTTTTAAAATTCGTAGAATTATTTTATTAATTATGAGTTATAATAGTCGGTTGATGAAAGTGTCAATTCAAAAGTATTCTCATGCAAAATTCTTATAAAGAAAAATTTATTTGGAGCAACCATTTTTTTTTTATTAGTTCAACAATTATAAACCAGATCAAACAACATTTGGAGTAGACTTTGATAGGTACTAGATATTTTTTTTTGGAAAAATACATTTTTAATTCTTGAAATTTAGATAATAGGCCATTTAGTTTAGTTCCTATATTTCAAAATCTTACACTATCTTTAAAGTTTAGGAAATACTTCATTTCAGTCATTGGACGTTGAATAACAAAAGTTTAGTCTTGTTACTCAAACTTTAGAAATAAAAAGATTATTTTTTTTTTGTTTAACATGTGAGTAGAGATTCAAACCTTTGACATATCTTGATCGAACTTAACTAAATGAGCTATGCATGGAGTGGAGGGAGAAGAAAATCAAATTAATAAATTATAATTATCTCTAATCCACTATTATCTATCACATTCAATTTAGGAAATAATAAAATACAGTTTTGTGTAATCTTTTAGATTAAATTATAAATTTGATAATAGTTATATTTATATCTAATAAGCTTATGAATTAAAAGTAAAAAAAAATCTAATCCTCAATAGATTCTTAAATTTTAAAAAATGTTTAATAAATCATGAATTTCTAATTATATTTCTAATTAAATCCGTTTATAATTTTTAAATTTAAAATTTCTAATCTATTATTCAAATACTTATTAGACACTAAATTAAAAAAATTTAAATTTATTAAATATTTTATAAAATTTAGAATTTAATTAAGAATAAAATAAAAAATTTAAGAATTTATTATTAATTTTAAAAAAATTATAAACTTAATAGATACAACTCTTAGTAGAATAAATGTGAGGATGAGTGATCGAGAGAATTATTGTTGAGTAATGTCCGTGTTGACGACTAGACATAACTTTAAAATGAATGGATGTTATAATTGAATTAATTTTTTTTATATTTTTATATTGTAAAAATAACAAAATTTTAATTAAAAAAAAAAAAAAAAAACTTTGTTATACTTCCATTTGTAATTACATAAAACAAAAATCAAACATATTCCTAGACTCCATGAGAATTCCATCTATTTTCTTTTTCAAATGTTCTATGTTACATACATTACATACGACTCATAAAAGACAAATGGAAGACCGAAATTGATTGAACATAAAAATCCATAAAATCCCAAAGCACTTTCTTTTGTCTCTCCGCCGTCCACGTCGTCGGACCACCGAAGCGAAAGCTGAACAAAAAGGGCACCGTCCAAGCACCGATCGTTCTTCCACGTGGCATCGTACATTCATGACGTCATCCTATGACACATGGTCGTAATGCAAACGACTAATCGAACCACCTCCTGACTCGAAGCGTTGAAATGCGAGCTCCATGGGCGGTGATACGATGGGGTCGAAAAAGAAGTTCCAAAAAATATATAATTTTTTAATTCACGAAAATAAAATAATTAATCCCATACATAAATAAATGGAAGAAAAAATTGTAAAGCCATCTTTAAATTACGAGCTTTTGTTTGTTTGTTTTTTTTAAAAAAAATTATTTATTTATAATATAAATAGTCATGGCTCAGAAACAAAGTCCCTCAGTCACTTAGAGAAAAAAACTCGAAGGAATAAGATCCTTCCACTACTGATCGGTTAGAAAAGTCTCTCAAGTTAATTTGATGGGTCAAATCATTACCCAGCCGATTCAAATGAACAAAAAAAATCACTCACACCTCCTGAAAAATGCAATTGTGGTAAGATCCTTAAACTATGAAGTTTGTTACCATTATAATTTTTAACTTGATCAATGAGTCCCTGAAATATGAGGTTTGTTTCAATTACACCCTAAACTTTTAATTTAATCCATCACTTCTTAAATCATGGAGTTGTTACAATTACACCAAAAAAAATTTATATTTATTTATTTAATGAAGTTACTTGAGATGAAATTTAAAGTTAGGAGAGAAAATTGACAAAAGAAATTAGATTATAATAATTAAAAAAAATATAGAATTTAAAATGAAATCGAGGTTGATTTCGAATTCGATGTGGATTAAAGATGATCATTTAGAATCGAAGATTAAACTATTGATATCGATATTAGAATTTCAATTTTACGAATATATTGACATAAATTTCAACAAAATGGATTGATTACGACAGTTAACAAATTATAAAAAATGATTAATCAAATTAAAAAATTAATGGGTATAATTGTAACAAACTCAAGGTGTTGTTCATCGAATTAAAAGGTTAGAAGTGTAACTACAATAAATTTCATAGTTCAAAGATGTAATTATAACAACATCGAAATAAAAGGTTAGAGGTGTACTATAATAAATTTCATAGTTTAAGGGTGTAATTATAACATCTTCGCAAAGTTTGTGCAATTTTTTCATAAATGTATTTAAAATGTAAGATATTTTTGGAAAGTGACGTGCAAGGTTGGACACGTGGCGGCTTCGCAAGTTGAATTTACTGTTTTCGACAAACGATTGCTTAATTTAATCCAGCCACCACGTGACGTTATCCGACCAATCAAAAGAGATTTTATTTTACCCATTCACAGGGTGACACGTGTTTTGGGTTGGCGAATTGATAATTTAAATGTAGTTTTGCCGTTGGACGCAACGCAATATGGAACTCGTTGATTGGATGGAAAATTGTGACACGTAGCACTAAACATGTGTGGGACCCATGCCTTTGCCTTAATGGTGGGTCCACTTCATCGACTGTTTGTGCCTTGAGTAATATGGATCCCCACAGCGCAAAATCTAAGTCAATTCCTCAAAATTATTTTTTTTTGCTTTGTTTGTTTTGATGCATAACATATTCAGATATATTTTTTTTTTAGCTATATATGCATTTAAGGCAAGATTGTTGTTTTGTACACGATTTGTTTTTCATTTACAAAATGTATTATTGAGATTTTTTTTTCTACTTCTTTTTCAAAAAAGGGCACTCCATTAAAAGAAACGATGAATCACACAACTACCGACAACATCTTCCTCAAAGTACAACAATCACGAAGGAAAGAGTGGAAGCTATAAAGACCTATTCTCGAAAAGAAGCTCGCCCGACAAGATCGTGAGCATCCAAATTTCAACTCTAAGGCTGATGTTGGAATTCTAAAAAAAAAAAAAAAAAAAAAAAAAATTGGTTGGCTATGCTCTGAATAATCAATCTACCTGTCATAAGAAATGAGTATTCACAATTTTAGAGTGTTAAACATAAAAATGTAACCTTACAAAATAGAAAGAAATTAAACATGGAATGAATCCATAACTCATTAACAAGATTGTGGTAAAAAAAATGCATGGTGGAGATCGAATTTTGACGTCTTGGTCATGTTGATATAAAATATTTTATATCAGTTGGCCTCTCTTATTAATGCATGGTAGAGATCGATTTTTGTCTTGGTCATGTTTATATTTTATGTCGGTTGAGCTGAGCTATGCTATATTTGCCAAGTCATGCAAGAAGAGTTGTGCTAAGTTGACGTTGGCCAGTCATCCAAATTTGAATTATATAAAATGGTAAAATCCCACCACCAAATATGGTTTAACCTCTTCTCTAACTATTTCTAGCTTATTCGAAGAAGAAAAAGAAACTGAAACTTCAAATTCGGCGAAATTTCAGGTTAAACCATATTTAAACTGAAACCTCAAATCTCAAATCCGAAATGTTGGTTGGCTATCCTCTGAATATCATCAATCTAAGTGGAGTTGAGAGATTCGAACCACTATCCACTTGATTGATGACATATGTTTTAACTAATTGAGTTATGTTTAAATTGACAATTTAAAATAGAATTGTTTGTGTTTCATCGGAGATTGAGTATACATATTTTATATTAGAATGTATTAGGCATAATAATCACCGACAAAGACATGTTGGGTCTAGGAGGCTCGAACTTTCCTTACTTTTAAATAGAAAAAAGATTATCATTTTTGTTTATTTTAAAATATATATAAAAACTTCTTCCTTTTCATTTAATCTAAATAATTTAGACTTTTCATGTCTTGTAAATTTATATGGTAAGTCAAATATAAAGAAAAATAAATAAAAATATTTGTAAAACTCCCTTGCATAAAAAGAATATGTAATTCTTATCGAACAAATTTGATTGGTTAAATTATAAATTTATTCATAAAATTTGATCTTCAATTTTTTTTTTTTTTTTTTTGATAGCAAAGGAGACTAGTAGATTACGCAATAGTTATGCCCAATGGGCTACAAGTAGAAGAATCTGAAAGCAAAATACTAGACAACCAGTCTGGGGGCTTAAATCCCAAACAGAACAACCCCGTAGACAAAGCATAACCCGCCAAATTATGGGCCACTTTGTTAGTCGCTCGCGGGCTAAAGAACGGCCCCCTCACACCACACTGAGGCATCAACAACTTAATCTCTTCCAACAAAACACCTTGAGGAGCCAAAGTCAGGCCATTTGAGTGCAAAGCTCGAACCAAAACCTGGGCATCCAAATCCACACAAATATTTGACAAACTCAAAGACACTGCAAGTTGCAGCCCTTTGAGCAAAGCCAAAGCTTCAGCAGACAAAACGTCAATCAGACCCTCCGCAACCTCCGCTTGCGCCACAATCAGCTTACCTCCCGCATCCCGAATCACCATCCCCAGACCCGACCGCCGCATGGATTTAGAAATTGCAGCATCAGTATTAAGCTTAAGCATGCCCATGATTGACTTATGAATTTAGGTAAAAATGATTTTAAATTACAGAATTTAAAAAAAAAATGAAAGTAATTTAAAATTTCTATTTATCTTTGGAACCAAAATTATATGAAATCACAAAAATTAATTATTTTTATTTAGAATGCTCACGAAAAATCAAAAGAAAGTATAACATTTTCCTTCATAATTTTGCAAGATTTAATTACATACCATATTTTTTCTATCCTCTCTATTTTAATTTTGTTTTTGTTCATTTATTATGTAAAAAAAAAAAAAAAAAAAAAAAAAACTCATCTTATGGGGATTTGGTATTCTCTCATACATCCCAAGTCAAGACATTCCTATGAATTCAAATACACGAGCTTTTCTTATTTAGACGTTATCGTGCTAATTAAATAGTCTTTAAATATCTGAAATAAATAATATTGTCTAATATGACTTATGAGCATAAGAAAAACCAATCTCGGTAAGCTCATTTACTTTTTAAATATCTCAAATAAATAATATTGTCTAGCTCTAACATGAGTAATTTAAACATCTATAACAAAACAAATCAATCTCGGTAATGAAGCTCATATTCTGTCGGTTTTTGCTAGTTTCTGTGTATCTCAATATTAATAACTATTTTGATTTCTTAAATTTTTATTAAAAAACACGAATGAAATTAAAAGTGAAACGATTGAGGATGATATAGTGCCATTATCAATTTGAGTTTATATTTGATAAATGTCGATAACCGGAAAAAGTAATCGTTACGACGTGGATTATCACTATTTTGAAAGTAAAATTGGTACGACCTTGGTGTGAATCGTTACTAGCGGTTGCTTCCCAAAGTTAACGCAACACCCAACTCGAACATCCATTCGTTGGAGAAGGGTTGAAATCAAAATCAATACTTTGCTCATATTAATTTTTGCCGTAAAGAAGGAGCTTGAAATCGTTATCAAACGCAGAAGGACAAACACCTTTTTTTAAGGAAAAAGTAACAAAAAAATATTTAATTTTTTTCGCACATGGCGTGGTGAATCGAACTGAAACCGGACGGACATGCGTGGGGAGAGACTATACTGCCACTCTATCCACTTTTACGAGCTCCTCAAAGAACTATGGTTTCTCATCTTCAAATCTTGATCCAATGTAGAACAACTTTGTTCTCCCCCCATAAAGGGTTTGCAATGGACCAAACTTGCACACGAACTTTGTTAGTCATTCCCAAATGATATATTTCAAATTGGTTATTTCATTTATGTCATATCTCAATCATATATATATATAACCCAAAATTGGTTATTTCATTTATGAAATTAAATTTTATTCTGATTTTTTCCTCTTATTTTTCAATTTTATTTCCGCCGAAAATTATCTCAATTTTTGTTTCTCTCCTTGTCGTCGAATTTCGCCATCTTTTCTTCATTTATATACCACATTTATATTATATAATTCAACATATATACTCGGTTTATATATATATATATTAATCCTAACATATATACTATTCTTTTTCAATTTGAATTATATACTACATATTATTAAAAAATATATCTCATATTATTAAATATAGTATTGAATGAAACAATAATATATACCCCATCATTATTAAATATATCTCACGTTTATGAAACATACAACTGAAAAAAAAAAAAACTATAAACTTTCATCCTAAACAATAACCCTAATCGCCGTCGTCAAATGGGAAAGAGAGCAACGCGAAAGTGGAGAGAGAAAAATGAAAGAGAATGGAAGTGTTGAAGAGGTATTTGTCTACCGTCATCGAGGATTTATGTCGTTGTCGAAAGGGTTGTTGTGAGTTGTCACTGGAGAAGGGAAGCGTCGGATCTGGCTTTGTACTCGTATGTTGTTGCCGCTTGAAATGCATTGTTGCATGCTGACTGGACAACGTCGTTTCTTGCTAGCCTTTGTTCGTTGTTGTGAGGAGATCGATGCAGTAGAACCGCCAGAAAAGATGAACGGGAAATGACAGTTACGTGAGCGGAGAGAGAGACTATTAAGATTTTTTTTTTTAGAAAACTAATGAAAATAAATGTGAGAAAATAATTTAGGGAGATGATTGATGAATCACATAAATTGTGATTTTCAAATTCCATACTTAAAAAACATTTTTAAAAAAGAAAAAAAAATTAACAACTTAGATTTATTTTATTATAGACAAAAGTATATTTTGATAAGAAAAATATCTAATAAACACATCAAATCTTATAAATAACCAATATATAGAGGGTTGGTTGCACAAACAACAATCAAACTCAAAATAATTACAAATTTAGCAAAGTTTAAAACATTTTGCAAATATAGCAAAACATCAATGACTATCACTGATAGACTTTATGACTGATAGATTTTATGACTATTATTGATATACTTCTATCGTCTATCACTGATAGACTATTATCACTGACAAAATTCTATAAAAAAAAAAGACTACTATCAGCGATAAACTTCTATCAACGATAGACCATACTATTAGTGATAGAAATTGATATATCCGCAATTTTTTTTAAAAAAATGCTATATTTTTAATTATTTTATCCTAAATTGACATCGATTACAATTTTCCTATATATATATATATTATTTTTTTAAAAAACATACCTTTAAAAGTAGCCCATTTTGCACATTATCTCTAATTTTTTTTTTAAAGAGAAATTTCACTTTATAGCATAAAATTAATATGTACTTTCTAAAAATGATAAATTTTTTAATTTTTTTTTTCTTTTAAGTACGTGTGATTTTTCTTATTACATTCTACGTCATGTAATTAAGCTATGCTTTTATTGACAATTTTAAGTTTGATAAATAAATAATAATAAAAAAAAAAAATAATTGGAGCTACGTTATTTTTTGTAAAATTTTAATTTATGTTATCTATCAAATTCTATAAGTTGTTTGAAAAGTCATTACGAACATTTTGATTAAAAATTTGGGAAACATTATATTAAAAAAAATGAAAAACATATATACAACATGGTGTTTTATATATATATATTTTTTTTAACAACATGTTGGGGTGGAGATTGAACCTAGGATCTCATAGTCACTAGGCAATAGATCATGCCGTTGAGCTATGCTCTTGTTGGCTATGATATTTTATAATTAAACTTAAATTCAAAGTGAAAACTATTTTTAACACGTCAATAAACTGCATGGACCCGACTTTGATATTTAAATGTAGGACTAAAATAAAATAAGCCATGAAATACAAAAGATCTTGAAAATAAGACACTGCAAGTTTAAATATTAAACTTTCAAGTTTGTATTTAATAGTTAAAGTGGACAATGAGTATAACTCAATTGTTTGCTATGTATTCTAAAAAAAAAATGTATTCAATAAGTCTTTAAAGATTTGTTATAACTTTTATAATCCTATTCAAATTTATCCAATTGTTTGTATATTTTCAAATCCTATTCAAATAACTTTTATTTTTCTGTCTAATACGTCAATAATTTATTTGACATTTTTTGAAAATTTACCAATGTAATTATATAGAAAATAGAAAGTTTAGAGTAGTTATAGTTACCAAATTTAAGCCAACAAGAACATAGTTCAACTGACATAATATATGGATTAATGACTATGAGGTTTAGGTTCGATCTCTCACCCCACATGTTGTAAATTTTTTTTTTTAAAAAATAATAATAATAATAATTACAAAATTTAATTTTATGTCTATTTGTTATTATTTTTTTAAAAAAAGTAAAATATACTAAGACATTGGTAGAACTCTGAACTTGGAAAAATATTGTGCTAATAATTACGGGGTTGCACATGCACTACTATGGCTGTGTAGCGTAGTGGTAGCTGCACTCTCCTTCCTTTGGTGAAAAGTTTAAGCAAATTCACATTTGACCTTGCCTCATATAGTTGGCTAACTTTTTATTTGATTTTTTTCTTTTCGAGTGCTTACCATTTTAATGAAAGTTTCAAAACCACTGAATTTAGAAGTGCTCCGACAATACGCAATAGGAATCCATTTCCTTTTCCCTTTGAAAAGCACTTCACATCTTTTTCAGAAAAGAAAAAAAAGAAAAAGAAAGGAAAAGCACTTCACAATTCTTCTCATTTTTTGAGGAAACCATTTTTCGTCCGTTTGGATATTAAAAAAAAATATATTCATACATTTTTTACAAACATATTTTATAGAAATATTTATAATTAAAAGGTTATATTTTTCAAAAATATTTTTATCTACAAATTTATTTGATTTGTTTTACCCTAAAAATGTTTCTCTTAATATTAAATTACTATAAACGACGATTATTAATAACCAATATAAATTAATAAGTTTAAATTTGTATTTTAAAAATTATGATCGACATAGTCGGAGGTCGGCAGAAGTATCGCTGGAGGTTGCTGGCGGTGGTCGTCGGAGGTCGATGCCAGAGTTCGTCGTTGGAGGTCGGTGTTGGTGGTCATCACATGTATGGTCGTCGGAGATCGACGACGATGACGGTGACCGGAAGTGGTCGTCAGAGGCAGTTGTCGGAGATCGACGGTGGTGGCCGGATATCGGTGATGACGATCACCTGAGGAGGTTGTCGGAGATCAACGAAGGAGGTCGCCTGCGACAACCATGGGTGGAGAATTTAAGACGTAGTGTGAGGATATTTTAGTAATTTGAATATACTATGAAAATTGAAGAGAAATCTAATAGTTAATATAAAGTGTTTCACCCCGAAATGATTTATTTCCAAAATTCAGGGCATGTTTGGGAGTGATGGTTGAGTTATTGATTTTAGGAGAAGAGATTTAACTACAATTGATTTTATAAAATTGATTTTCATATAATCATTTTAATGTTTGGATTGAAGTGATTTTTATATGATTAGAAGTGATTTTAAATTATTAGTGTTTGGTTTGCTTCAAAAGTGATTTTAAAATTACAAAATTCTTAAAATTATAATTTGAAATGTATTGATATATATAAGATTTATATTAATTTATAAAATTTTATTAACTACCTAAATATAATGTTTAAAAAAACTACCAAAATATACAATCAAAAGAATAAAATTTTAAAATATTTATCAAATTATTTTTTATTTTTTTAAAAATAATTTACAAAGATTTAAAAGTATATATATATTTTGAAAAATTGAATAAAAAAATAGATTACTAAAGATTTGAAAAAAAAAAAAAAAAAAAATCCCAGAATCGAACCTAGGCTTGAGTGGATGCAAACTGACTCATTTACCAACAAAGCAAACAATACAATTTATACAAAAAGTACATAAGAATATATATATAACCAATTGTGTATTTTTAATTTAAATTAATAACCATTTCTAAAATAAATTTCTCACAATCACTCACCAAAAATCACTAAAAATCACCTCCTATGTGATTGACCGGGAATCACTCAAAGTGATTTTGGATTATTAAAAAATCACTAATTAATTTTTGCCAAACATAACAATTTTGAAATAGAAGTGATTATGGGCATGGAAAAGTGATTTTGGTCCTTCCAAAATCACTCCCAAACATGCCCTCATTCTCTAAGAAGTCATTTTGGGTAGTCAAACATCACATTTGCTAAAATTATTTTTTTTAAAAAATTAAACCCTCATGAAGTCAATCCAAACATATCCTTAATATAGTTAATACTCGCCGCTAACCTGAGTATATAATTCAACTAACATTATGTAGGAACTATTTAACTAAGATATTAGAGGTTTGAATCACCTACTCCACAAATTTATCACACAAAAAAATATATAATCAATACTCGTCTATTTTTGCCTAAAACAGAAGCGTTAATGCTCATGTTTTTTATTTTTTTTATTTAGAGATTTGTTTGAGGAAATTTGCGGTGTAGGTAAAATAATTGTAAATTTAATATTTTTTTAAAATATTTAAAAATATGACAATTTTTATTCGTGATAATCACTAATAAAAATATATCTGTAATAGTCCCTTATATTAGATCAATGTGAGTGATAGCTACTAATAGATAACATTTTTTCTTTTCAAAAAAAAAAAAAAAAAATAGATAACATTTTTTATTTTTTTTTATTTTTTTAAAGAAGTTCGAGAAACTATTTGGTTGTACCAGTTATCGAAAAATAATTTGAAAGCAAAAATATTCTTTTTAGGACGATTCCCAAACAATCTTTGCTTCAATTTCAGACAACAAATTAGAGATGGTTGGGGAAATGTATTGAAAAAGAGATTTATATCATTTAGGGAAAAAAAATATAGTCTAAAAGATATTTGAATAATGTTTTTTTGTTTGACTTTATTTTAGGAAGAAAAATTGAAACTGTTATTCCTTCCAAAATCATGCTTTAATGAACATAAATTCTAATAAACATGAATGTAACACTGTCACGACTTTTTATTTTTACCTTCATTTGATTTTGACTATTATTTGCAGAAATCGCGGTTAAGGCTCCGTTTGGTTGGTAATCAGTTTTTATTTTTATGTTTTCAAAAAAACAAAGAAAAAAAAAAAGAAAAGGGGATGAGTATGCGTATATTTATTTTTAAAAACTATTTCAAAAAATAATTAAAAAGATGACGAATTTTTAAAAAACAACAAAATGTTGTTTTCACTATTTTTTTTTATTTCGTTTTCAAAATTATGGAAATATGAAATACATCCTTAAAAAATAAGAGATACGATATTGCAAAAAAATTGATTCAACTCACACAAAAAGAAACTCAAAAAATCTTAAATAAGAAATAATTAGATAAAATTATTTTTTTATAAAATAAATTTTACTAATCACATAAAATTAATTTTTTCGTAATAAAATAAATTTTATTAATCAACATATTAATCTTTGGCCACTTTTTCAAATTTACAACAAACACAATTTTCAAAATTTGAATTCAAATTTAAAGTTTTCAAATTAAAACCAAACATTTTTTTTTTTAGATATAATAAAAATAAAAAAATTTATTTTTTATTTTCTACTAAGTTTTTTGTTTTCGAAAATTATTTTCAAATCACAAAAGTTGGCTAATTTTTTTTTTTTTTTTTTGTAAGTTTCTCTATTTCTCATGCATTATTAGCATGCATCTAGCTATGATATACAGAGAAATTCAATTTTTGTCCATAAATCTTTTAACTTTCAATTTCATCAAATTAGACTCTAACTAATTTTAACCAAGAAAAAAAAAACAATGTAAAAATATTTGTAAACTCAATTATTTCAATAACACCAAGATTTTTTTAACAAATTTAAGTTTGATTAATGCACAAATTAACTAGGGGTGGATTTACCTTAGGCTCGGGGGCTCGAGCCCCCCTTAACTATGACAACATACTTAATTTCTATATAACTGGTGGCAATTTTTTCAAAATAGTGTCTTAGTTTAGTGGTAAATGTATGTTTAGCTACATGACCAACTTGGTTCAAGCCCCAACCTTTTTTTGTGGTTAATTTTATTTTAGCCCTCCTAACTTAAAGTTCTAGATATGCCATTGAAATTAACCATTGAATAATTTTGCCAAAACTCACACATTTTAACAAAAACAAATTAGCTCTATTGTCGTTTATATTTGGAATCTATTCAAATTTGTATCATACATATGTTTTATAATTCATTGAAATCATACGAGAATACTTTTTTTTTACGAGTTTTCAAACGAAAAACTTATCTTAGTGTAAAAATTGCAACACTTTTTCAAGTTTAAAGTTTAGGATAAAATTGATACAACTTAACAAGTTTAAAAATTATTTTTTTCCCCTAATATATATCTTTCTAATGGCTATGCATATTGATACATGATCCTTCATGACAAAAGAATATTATGCATGAATCGCATTCTTTCCGACATTACACAAAAATAAACGTAAATTTCTGAATTCTCACTCTGGACTCCAATGGGTAAACGGGCCTGGCCCAGATAGCTCACTTTTCCCGGGTCATCTTTTGGGCCTCCAACGGTCAAAAAGCTAAAAAAAGAAAAAAAAATATATAAGGAAAGATGCTGCATTCGAATCAAAGGCAAATTTTTAATCGAAGGATTTTCCCTCCGATCAGTAATCCGCAGTACTGCGCAGTGTACTCCACATATTGTTGTTGTTGTTGTTGCTACTGGTATTCATCCACCATTGTGATTTGAAGGTATTTCTTTCCTTTTTCTTCAATTGTTTCATCTAATGATTCTTGATTTTACTGTAAGGTTTTTGCAATTGTAGATCACCTATGGTATTAGCAAATTGAAGGGTTAATTTTTGTAATAATTTTGTGTTTTCACTCATTGGGGTTTCTAAATTATCTATTAATTTACTCAATGTTGTTCTTGATTGTCTAAATGTTACTTTAATTTCTGAGAGGTTTCTCTGTTATAGTTTACATTAATGTGGAATTGAGAATTTATGCCCTTTGTAGATATGTATTTTATTAAATGTCTGAAGATTTAGTTTTAGGTGATATTGTGATAATCTATTCTCTTGCTAATTTTCTGGCATCTGATGTTCAGGAAGAGTTGAAGACTAAATGTGTTTGAAAAATATAGAGAATCTTTTTTTGTTGGTATATTTTGATGATGAGAGTTTCTTAGAAACCTTTACTCATATTTCCAATTTTGATATTAAAGTTCTCTTTTCTGTAGGTAGTCAACAAGTTCTGAAAAAAAAGTGATTCTAAGGTTTCCATTCTAGGGTTGAAAAGAATGGGTGAAAAAACATGTGAAGATGGTGGCCATAATGTTTCAGTCATTGAAACTAATCCTTCTATGGATAAATTAACAACGGCATTCGATGTTTCATTTCCGCTACAGAAGGAAGGAATTTCTGGTAACCAGAATTCAGATAGTAACATTGCGTGTATGACACCAGAGAAAGCCGATGCGTATTTGAAAGGAAAATTGAAGGAAGAAGGAATCAAACTTCAAGAAAAGTGAGTATATTTACTAGATGTAATGTCTAAAACGTTTGAGGTTTAAATCTTATTTTGGTTCCTGAGCTTTGTCATACTTACTTCGTTTTTTTATTTAATATGTGGGAGGGAATCCAACATGTGACCTCTTAGGCACTAAGTCGTACATTTTTCCGGTTGAGCTAAGCTCATATTGGTCTTCGTTTTTTTTTTTTTTTTGATATTCGTGAGTGTTCGGACCAACTTACTCGCACTTCGACTATTCTCACGGGACAGACCGCCTGACCCTAAAACATTTGGCTGCCAAGGAAACCCGTAGGAAATTAATTCCTAGGCAGGTGGCCACCAAGGATTGAACCCATTCCCTCTAGGAGGGCATTGAAGTCCCAAGGCCATTTATGACCACTAGGCCAACCCTTGATGGTTAAAATGTTTAGGGTTTACTCTAGATGAGCATTTACGAGCACCTCGACTAGTCTTCGTTTTTCTTTCTAAACTTTCAAATGTTTTGTTTTAGTTCTTAAACTTTACGTTAAAACTATTTTAGTACTTATCACTTATTCAATCATTTAACAAGAGTCTAAATATATTTAGAATCAGTATCAAATATACTCTATGTAGCTTCAAACATTTCTCCATATTAATATCCATTCACTAGGTAAATGAACCAAAAAATTGTTTATGTTTATGTTTTTGTTGAATAATTTATTTAAACAAAAACTAAAATGATTCTTTTATCATTTATGTGATGACTCAATTTGATTATATGCAGATACCAAAGCATTGTAGGGTTCTTTACTTGCTTGACTTCCTCACTGAGGTTGCTTAGAATGAGTAAAAAGTTGTCTACATTTCACAATGTATCCGGCCAGGTTTCAGTAATGAGTAGAAGGTATATTTATAGCATTTTCTTTTGAATTCCGTTAACTTTTATGTTGTTGTTTTGCTGAACCTAACCGATGAATGACAAACAATTTGTTAATGCCATGTCTGAGCTAGTAGTTTTTCGTGTAGATGAAACATGATAGGTTGAAAGATAATAAGTTGAACACGTGTGAAAACAGTAGATTTTGCATTAGATTATAATCATACCATTTACTCTAAGTGTGCAAGTCGAAATTTGAAAAATTGAGGAAATCGGCCGAATTAAATCAATTTGGTTCGGATGGATTTTGGTGGTTTCAATCAGTTTTATTTGTTTGTGACATCATTTAAAGTTTTTTGCCACAAAACCAATTCAAACCAATTCGCTTTCACTGCTAGTTTGTTCTACCAAATAACTTAAATTCTTGCAGAAATCTCCTGTGCCTAAATTTTTGCTAGTTTCTCGACTTCTTTCGAACTAAACTATTACTTGCTCTTATTTTTTGTACTCATGTTTCAACTCACGTGAATACTTTAGAAGTTTGATCACTAAAATTTGTATTGTTGGTTCTTTTCTTTTCCAGAAAGTTTTTGCACAAACATCTAGCACAGATAGTATATATCATTCCAGAAGCGATGATTATTAATAAAATGATGATTCATGACAATGAAACATTATGCATGAAGCCAGAAATGATAATCAGCCTTCAATTAGATATTGTAAAAGGTCACTCTGAGCGTTCTGATTATCTGGCATTACACAAAGTTTTCGCTTCGAGGGTAACGGAATACTTTGTCATGCATCCAGAGGTACTTTTCTACCTGACTATTGGAAAGCAATTACTTATCTTATAATTCAAATAAGAGCACAAACAATTTTAACCATTTTCTGTTCTCAATCATGGATTAACTAAGACATAAAAGCATTGAACCATTGAACCATTGAACTTGTTATTTGGGTGGCCGTATAAGTTTTCAACAGTACAATAAATTTGTTGGACTTTAGAGCTGTTTTTCTGGTGATCAAGAGATTAGGCTGTTTAATCATGTCTTCCAAGGTCTTGGGTTCAAGTTTTTAGAGTTGAAAAATTCAAGCTTAACCTTTGTCTCTTAAAGTTATTTTCCGGGTGGGCAAAACCTCTCGAGAATTAGCAGGGATGGGCTCCATACCCGGATTTACTAAAAAGTAAAAACAGTATAATAAATTATTATGAACAGGGTCATTTACCCGGCAGGGGTTATACCTTTTGATACGTTATGTTATTATTGCATTCGAACCTTGATTTGTTACATTTGTGACTATTGACTTGTTAGCCTCTATGTTGTGTGCTCGTAATTTAATTATTTTTCTTATTTGACAACCAGAAAAGTGAAGTTCCAGAGGGGGCACTACCGAAGCCCTTCAACCAGAGAAACATTATGTTATCTCTTGATCAATTGTCTGATAAGTCTTCAGAAAGATCTCAGCCAATATCTGTAGAAACTGATTTGTCTCTTGAAGAACTTTGTCAACATTCATCCTTCAAGAGACATTTCTCTAAGAAAGCCATTCCTAAAGCAGAGATATCAGAACTTGTTGCATCTTCTGTTGTTGATTTGCCATCCGCTCCAGCTTGTAGTTTGAAAGAGGAGGATGATAATGATACGTTGCTTGAACATTTTCCTGCACAGTCAATCTCGCCTCGAGCTGCTGTTAATTCTTCTGAAAGTCCTATTGTCAAGCCTGTAACTTCTGTTTCTAGCAGCATAATGACACAAACCCCGGTACAGTTGACGCCAAAGAGATCAATGCAGCCAAGTTCTGATGGGAAAATGAGGAAAACCACCAGCGTAGAAAGTTCATCTAAACCTGCAAAAAGGTTTCTCAACTTTTCTGGCATGGAAGGTGATACTGGTGCATTGAGTTTGTGTGTGGATGATTTGCGATGCAATGAAATCCCTGAAACAAGAAAATTTCTTGATGAGCATTGCCAAAATAATTATACTAGTGGAGTAATTTGTCAAGAATCGTCTTGCTTGCCTGAACTTGTTCGTGTTATCTACCACATTTTCAAGTCTGTAAATAGCTTTTCAATTACCAAGGAGGAGCTCGTGCACAAGATTATAATCAATAGTCTTGATATTACCGAGAGAAGTATGTATGGCTTTGTAAGTAATTTTAGACAAAAAAAAGAAATTGATTTGAATTTTTGCTTGACTTGGACATGTTTGTTCCCTTGCAGGAGAAGTGGAAGAGCAAATTGAGCAGCTCGAAAAGTTAGTTCCGGAATGGATCTCCAGGAAATCGACACCAAGTGGGGATGTTACTTTCAGGTGTGACAAAACCCATAATGGTTTCTCTTAATAATCTTCCTCTTTGTATTTTGTCTTAGGTTTTCTCATTACAATAGGATGTATTTATACAACCCTAATCTTCCAAATCCTATAGGAAAACTAACTGAATACTAACTAAACTCTAATTAGTTTCCTAATATGGTAATTTCCTAATAAGGTGAGTCGGGTTTTTGTACTTGGGAACTAGAGATGTAAGTGGGTCGGTTTTAAGTAAAAATCAACCTTGATGAACTGGTACACATCAGTTCTAGCAAACTAAAAAACCGGTATCTAAACCGATGACCAGACCAAATCGGCAAAAGATTATAAAATTCTACTCCAACTATTATTTCGATTGTATACTTAGAAAACGGAATCGAGGAACGAGTATAGCTTTAAGGAGATATTGGATGCTCTCTCAATTTACACTTTGTTGGGTACATGCTAACAACAAGGTCATTTCTGTGCAGCATCAGCGCGAAGGAAGACTTAGAATCAGTGGTGTCAAAGACTAGTTGCAGTTGAGAAGCTGCCAAAGGTCACAACATCTTGCTTCTTGTTTTATTTTATCTGCAGTGTCCTTTAGAAGTTTATATTAATAAAGGCACCCTGTTTTCCAAGCATGCTGTTTTATGTTTGTCTGCAGCATTCAAACCGAATCATTGTTCTATGTATCTACATGATATTGATCGGAGTATTTTGATAAATCACCAAGTTTACACCCTTTTTTTAGGGGACAAAGTCGAAATTAGTTATGTCGTTTGTTGATTTCGAAGAGTATTATATATATGATACCAGTCATCGTGGAAGTGCTTCACAATAAATAATGGAGAAGTCCCATCCGTTATCTAACCGAAAAAATGCAAGTAGCAACATGACAAATGCGGACTGACATCAAAACTGCTTTAATACACCCAATATGAGTATGACTCAACTGACCTATGAACTAGTGATCCAGATGTCAAAAGTTCGATTTCCCACCCCATGTGTTATAAAAAAAAAAGAAATGAGCTTTAATAGTAACAAGAACAACGACCAAATGAGGAGAGAAGGAGTTTGAATATAAAAAAATAACAATCAAGACTTCATTTTAGAAGCATTGAATATATTTTGAGAGAAAACAAAAAAAAACTTAGTATTTTCACGTGGTATTATTACGCTAATGTAACAACAAAGAATCATACAATGTCAAGATTGTCGGATAATAACAATCAAGACTTCATTTTAGAAGCATTGAATATATTTTGAGAGAAAACAAAAAAAAACTTAGTATTTTCACGTGGTATTATTACGCTACTGTAACAACAAAGAATCATACAATGTCAAGATTGTCGGATAATAACAATCAAGACTTCATTTTAGAAGCATTGAATATATTTTGAGAGAAAACAAAAAAAAACTTAGTATTTTCACGTGGTATTATTACGCTACTGTAACAACAAAGAATCATACAATGTCAAGATTGTCGGATTAGTTTATCAACGAAGAATCATACAATGTCAAGATCGTCGGTACCACTCCGACCTTCCGAGATCGTCATGTGATATGTTGGTTATGAAGAGAATTATGAAAAATATGTTATTTGATATTATAGTATATTTATTAACTATAATATAAAAAAAATATGAACTCCCTAAATCCTTTTAGATATAGTAAGTTTTAGATTTAGTGAGATATAAATAAGAAGAGAAATTGTAACGTATGTCAATTTAGAATAAAATAGTTAAAAATATGTTTTTAAAAATTTTGCGGATATGGAAATTTCTATCGCAGATATCTTATGGCGGATAGAAGTCGCTGATCACCTCACTTTTTTATAGATTTTTGTAATAGCTAATCACCTCAGCTTTTTATAGATTTTTGTCAGTGAGAATAGTCTATCATGGATAAAAGTCTATTAGTCATATGATAAAGTCATCAGTGATAGAAACGAATTTTTTGGGCCTATTTGTGCAACCAACCCTAAATAAGAATCTACCAATTTTATTTTTCTCAATAGAATAATAAAAAAAAATTGGTTAAGTTACCAAATGTAGTAAAATATCAAAATGGAAAATATATTTGTTCTTTTAAAAATAATATATTTTATAGAAACTTTTAAAAATAATAATAGTTTAAGACAAAATCTCATTAGTAAAAGGTTATATATATATATATAAAAAAGAAAAAAAGAAACGCAAACGCAAACCCCCTAGAAGGCAGGTTCATTCTGTTTCTTCTCTTCCGATCTCCGTCTCTGCTGAAGCCTGACTCCGGCGGTTGGTTTGCGAACTTGAAGCATTAGGTAAATCTAAAATTTGGCCAATGAATTTGAATTTGAATTTGAAATCCTGTGATAATTCTAAGTTTGTGTTTGTTTGTTATCGTGCAGTGGCGATGGTGATGAAGACGGAGTCGTCGGATCCTCCATTATCAGTTGACGTTGTCGAGAATGTAGAAGCACTTAAAGTAAAAGTAAAAGCGAAAGCAAAAGCAAAAGGATGGCGAAATAGGCGTAGAATAAAGAGATCTGTTAGTTGGCGTCGGCAGCGGCTGCGTTGGATTAATGAGTTTGCGAAGACGACGATTATGGATGAACATCCAGTTTACTTGTTGGAGCACGATGGTTATTTAAACTTCCTTAGAACAAAACTTCATATAGTATCTAAATTAATGGTCAAGTTCAACCGGAAGGCGGTGAGTTTCGAGAGGATAGTGAAAGAATGTTATTCCATATACCTCGAGGAGAAAAGAAAATTGTTGAATCTTCTTAGTGAAGTTCCGGGTCGGATAAGTTTGTCATTGGATTTCTCGGGTTCTTCTAGGTTCATGCTTGGCGGCTATGCTTTGGTAAGAGTGCATTTCATGGACAACAATTGGAAGTCTCAATGTCATATTCTGGATGTTGTCAAAATTGAATATGGTGCTAAAGATGACCTTATTAATCAAGCCGTGATGGCTTGCTTGTTTGATTGGCAGTTGGATGGACGGCTGTTTAGCATTACAATTGATCAACCCCTTTTGGATTATACAATTGTTGAGAATCTTAATCCTCCAGCTGCTGATTTTCTTAAGCTAAATTGTTTAGCTCGAATTGTTCGTCAGCTTGCACAAGATGCATTGTCATCAACAACTGAATTGGTAGGGAAGATTCGTGAAACTGCCAAGTTTTGTAAATATGTTCCAATGGATTTGCAAGGCAGATGGGATACTACATACCGTATGTTGGCAGCAGCTTGTGAACGAAATCAAGTATTCTCTTCTTGCTCTCCCGATCCCGATTCCGATATAACTAGTCTATCAATGGATGATTGGAAACAGGCAAATAGTGTTTGTACATATTTGAACTACTTTCTTGATGTAGCTGCTATTTTGACTGCGAATGCGACTGTTGAAACTGCAAGGGTCTTATTCTTACAAGTATCGAAAATTCAAATGGAGCTCACTCGTGGAAGCATGAGCGAGGATTCATTTGTCCGTGACCTGACAAAGCCTTTGAAACATAAGTTTGATGAATACTGGAGAGATGCTCGGTTGGGTTTAGCAATTGCGGCCGTAATGGATCCAAGCTTCAAACTCAGTCATGTTAAACTTACCTTCTACAAAGTGTGTGTTGACTTTGAGGAAGCAAAGGATTGGACCAACATTGTTCACTCTACTCTCCATCGCCTTTTTAATGTATATAATCTTCAGCCTCAGCCTCAGCCTCACCAAACTTGTAATCAATCATCTTCATCAGAGTTGGGTCGTTATTTGGAAAATCCCTTATCCACCCGATCGCAAGACTTGGGTGTCTTGACTTGGTGGAGAAATAACCAACAATTCTATCCCATCCTCTCCAAAATGGCCCGGGATATTCTATCCATGCCGCTCTCAACCGCTGCTAGCCATGTCATTTTCGACACCGATACCAATCTCGACATCAAAAGAATTAATAATTCATTTCCCACATCAACTCTTCGGGTCTTCATTTGCACCAGAGATTGGTTAAAGTTTGGATCATCCCCATCTACCTCATAAATGGCCACTGCTCTATGACTTATTATGATCTCTCAGAAAATGCTTTTATCATTGACTTGGTACTAGAACTTGTTTTGTATTTGTATTTATAATTTTCATCTTCTGCTCTTTTTTCAAGCTCAAATGATGGCTATCTAACTAATATAATCCCTATTGTTTTTCAAGCTCGGTGAATACTTTAGAAGTTTGATCACTAAAATTTGTATTTGTTGGTTCTTTTCTTATCCAGAAAGTTTTTGCACAAACATCTAGCACAGATAGTATATATTAAGTTTTTGCACAAGTGGAAGATCAAATTGAGCAGCTCGAAAAGTTAGTTCCGGAATGGATCTCCAGGAAATCGACACCAAGTGGGGATGTTACTTTCTGGTGAGTCGTTCAAATATCTTTTATGAACTATATATTGTTTTTGAACTTGGGAACTAAAGATGTAAGTGGGTCGGTTTTAAGTAAAAATCAACCTTGATGAACTGGTACACATCAGTTTTAGCAAACTAAAAAACCGGTATCTAAACCGATGACCAAACCAAATCGGCAAAAGATTATAAAATTCTACTCCAACTATTATTTCGATTTTATACTAAGAAAACGGAATCGAGGAACGAGTATAGCTTTAAGGAGATATTGGATGCTCTCTCAATTTACACTTTGTTGGGTACATGCTAACAACAGTGTCATTTCTGTGCAGCATCAGCGCGAAGGAAGACTTAGAATCAGTGGTGTCAAAGACTAGTTGCAGTTGAGAAGCTGCCAAAGGTCACAACATCTTGCTTCTTGTTTTATTTGATCTGCAGTGTCCTTTAGAAGTTTATATTAATAAAGGCACCCTGTTTTCCAAGCATGCTGTTTTATGTTTGTCTGCAGCATTCAAAACGAATCATTGTTCTATGTATCTACATGATATTGATCTGAGTATTTTGATAAATCACCAAGTTTACACCCTTTTTTTAGGGGACAAAGTCGAAATTAATTATGTCGTATGTTGATTACGAAGAGTATCATATATATGATACCAATCATCGTGGAAGTGCTTCACAATAAATAATGGAGAAGTCTCATCTCCGACCGAAAAAATATCAAGTAGCAATCGGACTAATGTTGTAGAGTTGGACGGTCTATTCCGTGAGATTAATCGAAGTGCGCGTAAGTTGGCCCAGACACTCACGGATATCCAAAAAAAAAAAAAGCATCAGGACAATGTCTATTTTACTTCTTTAGTTGTTTCGTTAATACAAAACTCTCAATTTTCTATTACAAGAAAAGTTCTACCTCTGCAAAATGCTCATGCTCACAATCTTACAAATAAAATCCTTGTAGAGGAGATTCACACAAAATCCATAAACAAACTTTGGGTACAAAAATCACACCAAAAGCAAGCAACTCGTGCAGCCAAAGAGAAGAAAGCTTCACCACGTTTTTTCCTCTGTTTTTGTCTTCAGTGTGGCTAAAAAAACCTAGTTCTTCAAGAAGATCCTCATATACCAACTCCATTCAAGGCTCAAATGAAAATAAAATCATGAGCAATTTTTCTTTCTTAAAATAGAATATAAAGATGTCATGTGAATTCAAGCTAATTGAATTGCCTGTTTAAAATATAATCATACGGAGCTTCAAGAACAAATTTTCTCAAATCTGTCACTAACAACGTCTGTGACATTTCGACATCTCCTGTGACATTTAATATGACATTGCCGGTGACATTTCATGTATCTCATTGCTTTTTGAAACTCGCCAAATATAATAACGAGACTTCAAAGAGATGCACAAGAATGGATAGAACAAACCTCTTATTGTAGGAAATCCCACCTCATGCTTGTTAGAGATGTTTCTTTCAAGAATTTAGGAGAGTTTTAAGGGATGTTTACATGGATAACTTAACTTTAATTACACGAGTCCAATTGATTTAGAGAATGTAATGTTTAGGAAATTTTTGGTTGAAAAGGTATTTTCGTAGTATATCAAATCAACCTTAATATTAAAAAAAAAAAAATCAAAGTAAATCAAAACAAAAAAAACCAAAGTAAATCAAAACAAACTTCTCAGATCCCTATTCCTCTTCTTTATTTTTCAAAATCGTTATAACCCTAATTTCGTCGACGAAAAAGAACGATTGGAATTGTGACAGCGACTGAAATTTATATTTATTTAAGGAATTGTGTTTCAATCATATTATAGAATCTAAATTTCTTTAATTATTTTTAGGAATTATGATTGTGAATTAGGACCCGATTATACATTATATTCGGGTATATATTAAGTAACGCAGATATAAAAATACAATTTTGTGTTTTAATTAGTTAACGATTATACATCATATTCGGATATATATTCATTAATTAAAAGGTATAAGAATAAATTTTGGTTTGTTAATTAAATAATTATGTATCGATTATACATTATATTCGGGTATATGTTAAATAATGCAGATATACTTATATAATTTTGATTGTCAAATATGTATCAATTATAAATTATTGTAAAATACACTTTTGGTCCCCTAAGTTTGAGTTCAATGTCTATTTGGTCCCTCGGGTTTCAAAATGAACAATTTAATCCCCAAAGTTTGATAAATGATTCTAAATGGTCATTTGACCGTTAGTTGACTAATGAAAAATGATGTAGATGTTAAGTTTGGTGACTGTATATCAATGAATTGCCAATTTTATTAATTTAATATTAATTTATGATGATGTGGCTTATTCTCTCTACATCTCTCCACCCTCTCTTTGTCCTCCTCATCTCTGCCCTTCTCTCACTGTAAGGTGTCTATTTGAAACAAAAAAATACGCAACCAAAACTTCGTATTACTCTCATCTTCTATATAAACCTCCATCTTCTCTTCTCTTCTCCAACACTTTGTTCTTCTCTCTAATACCCATTTCTTAATTTAACTAAGAAATATCAAATGCTGTTTTTATTGGTTTGATATTTCTTCTTGAGATTTTCGAAAGATCCTCTAATGACGGATAATTTTTACGAGCGCCAATACTTGTTTTGATGAATTTGATTGTAATGCCACAATTTCTATGCTCCACTGAAGAACCTGTGACCCGAATGTTTACTATTTCAATTTCGAGACTGAAGAAAGGATTAGAGAAATGGTTGGGGAAGGAGATTGAGCATTTGCCCAAATATGATTATCTTAAGAGAATCCACGGTGGGGATTTCGATTTAAACTTTAGGAAACAGGCTGTTGATTTTTTTTTATTCCAAGGTATTTCGATTCACAGTGGAGATTTCGATTCCGAAGGTATTTGGTTTTTTTTTTTTGTTTCATTAATCTTTAATGCTTAATGCTTGGCGGTCTACTAATCTTTAATGCTTGCCCGAGATGAGGAAGATCGGTCTACTAATCTTTAATGCTTGCCCGAGATGAGGAAGACCGATCTACTAATCTTTAATGCTTGGCCCGAGATGAGGAAGACGAAGAGAGGGAGGAGAGATGTCGAGAGAATAAGCCACCTCATCATAAATTAATATTAAATTAATAAAATTGACAACTCATTGATACACAATTATCAAACTTAACCTACACATCATTTTTCATTAGTCAACTAACGGTCAAAGGGTCATTTAAAATCATTTATCAAACTTCGGGGACTAAAGTGTTTATTTTGAAACTTGAGGGGCCAAATAAACATTGAAAAAAATCTCTACTTGATAAAGAGAACAATACCTATCTTATGTTGAAGGATGAACTCTCCCCATAGAAAGAATTGATTTTCAAACCAAATCAAGTTTATCCATAAATGATGCTGGATGTTGAAGATGTCAAGTGAGGAGGGTGATGAGGCTGGTGTTGAGGTTAAGATAAACAAATACACTAAAAAAAACACTTGCTCTAGAAGCTAATACATCTAAAAAAAACTTCTCCTGATTGAAAAAGTTGATGAAATTGAGGTCAAGATAAACAAATACAACGGATGCTCTATAGGCCAATACATCTCAAGAACCTATGCTCTCTGAAAAAGAGTGATGTTATTGAGGATGATGTTAGAGGCTGTTTGGCGCCCAAGTTGGGTAGGGTGGGGTGGGCTTAAATAGCCCACCACATGTTTGGGGCTGGGTTATTATAACCCCGGTTGCTACAGTATTTTTTTTTCTTCTTTTTTTTTCATTAAATTTTTCATTAATTTTTTTTTTTTTTTTTTTTTTTTTTTTTCCACTCAATTTATAGATTTTTCCTCTCTCTTTGTCTTCCTCACCTCACAATTTTTTATCTTCCATTTCATTCCAAATTTCTCTCTCCACCGAACCTGTCGATTGTTTGTGATTTTCTAAATAATATTTATTTTTAAAACTTTTAAAAAATTAATATGTAATATACATTTAACTATACAAATATAACAAAATGTTGTAGTGTAGAAAAAAAATAAACAAACATAAACACATATTTCAAACTCCAGGTTAAAGAAAACTTTATTATTTCTCTCTCTACCGAGCCTCTTGTTGTCGATTATTTGTGATTTCCTAAATAATATTTATTTTTTTAACTTTCAAAAAATTAATATGTAATATACATTTAACTATATAAATACAACAAAAAGTTGTAGACAAAAAATAAACTAACATACACATATTTCAAACTTCATGTTAAAGAAAACTGTATTTTAAACACAGATTAAACAACTCTGCACCCCAAACACAGACTTACTAAACCCAGACTATACAACTCTGCACTCCAAACACAGACTATTATAACCCACAGATTATTATAACCCACCACCAACTATAATAACCCACTCTGCGCCCAAACGCCCCCTTCAGGTCGAGACAAACAAATACACGGAAAAAAACACTTGCTTCAAAGACCAATACATCTCAAGAATTTCTGCTATGTAAAAAGGATGACGTTGATGCTTATGCTGAGGTCAAGATAAACAAAGACAGGAAAAAAACACATGCTCTAAAGACCTATACATCTCAAGAACTTTTGCTCTTTTTATACACGTCCCCATGATCCAAAATAATATACAACAAACAAAGTCCAAGTCGAATTGCTACCTCCAAGCGTCATTCTTGCCTCGGGCACAACTCCCATATTTCAACGTTTTGAGTTGGTGGAGTTCGAATGAGTACCCATTTCCAACCCTTTTGATAAAGACATGCGATATACTCTCTATGTCATTGTCCACTTTTGTTTCTGACTCCGTGTTTGACCAGGAAGGCACAAAGTTCTTAGTCATCAACATTCATTGTCGGTTGCAACAATTCAGACCGTCATCTGCACCAAAGACTGGTTACAAGTTGATATCATACCATCAGCCTTTTTTTGTATAAATATATTTTAGTGTTTTGGATTTGGATAAGGGTTGTTTTAGGATTAACAAGATTTGAATACCCATGTATTTGTTTGAAATGAAATAATTTTAGGGTTTATGATTTAGGGTTCAAAAACTTCTGCTCTCTGAAAAAGCTGATGTTGATGAGTCTAAAGTCAAGATAAACAAATACACGAAAAGAACATACGCTTCAGATGCCAATACATCTCAAGAACCGTTCCCTGAAAAAGGCTGATGTTGATGCTGATTTAACTAAAAGGCTGATGCTGATGCTGATTTAACTTGACCAAGGTCTCAGCGTCAGGCTCATTCAGTTTGAAGAGGATGAATTTAACAAGCTTTAACTTGAACCTAGGATGATCCATGTCTACTGACATTAATAAAACTATATTGGAAGTTTTCCAATATTCATCAAACTTGACTTTGGAAGACACAGTTGAATTCAAATCATTGCTCAGAGTCATTTGAATTTTGTATAGTTGCAAGAATATCAGGTTCAGAGTAGGGGCTGAATGGAAGTCAAGATGTTGACCGCTTCAAAGAAGTGTCCTAGGTGGATGAGAAGAAAATCTACCACGACCCAAACACTCGTGGATAAACTTGAGATGGTTTCCAAATCAATCATTTCAATGGGTGAGCGACCATCTCTCACCTTAGTAGCAGCCACCAAAATACTGTAGGTAATGCCCCATTTGTCTGTTACAGAACCAATTTCAAAATGGTTGGAGTTCAGTCCTTCAAGTACCCCATCAGGCATGGTCTTCAAAAATTTCATAATCTTAATCACTATTTCAAGGTTAAGCGTGATAACTTCTAGTGTCAGGTCGGTAAGGAGTCTACCGAAGCATTTGGTAACGAGCAAGATATCAAAACTATCGCCGTCTTCTGAATTCACTTCTGAATTCGGCGGAGTGTCTAGTACATACTTAAACTTACCGACGAGAGATTGGGAGAAAAGTGAAGAGTTGATGGTTATGCTAGAAATTCGCCCATCTAATTTTCAATCCATTGAGCAAGCGATGACAGCTTGCTCAATCGCATCAATTTGATAACCATCGCCAAGACTAACAGTGCTGAGAATTATTCATCGGGTCTTCCAACAATAGTCCGTGAAATGGGCTCTCACAATGGCAATGATACCATCACAAATATCGACGCAGAGGTTTACTTGACCGCAGATTTCACTCATAAAATTCAGCATATTTTCTTTTTCACTTGCATATATAGACTTACATTTTTTCTCGACTCCTTCACAGCTAAATTCGGAATGTGGATTCCATTTATAAAACAAGTATCTATCACAATCAATGATCGTCCGTACAGTTTGATGGACTTTTAGTTTGTAATAGTCGTTGATTTCTTTGATTTCAATTTGGATGGAAGATCCGACCTTTATTTTTGGTGCAGGCCAACAACGTCGAAACCAACTACTCGATCGGATCCTCCGCAAACGACGCGAAAACCAAAGAAAATTACAGCTACATCAGATCCTTCATCCAGATTGAAATCAAAGAAACCAACGGCTAATTACAAACTGAAAGTCCATCAAACTGTACGGACGATCATTGACTGTGATAGATACTTGTTTTATAAATGAAATTCACATTCCGAATTTAGCCGTGAAGAAGTCAAGAAAGAATGTAAGTCTATATATGCAAGTGAAAAGAAAAGATGTTGAAGTTTATGAGTGAAATTCGCGGTCAAGTAAACCTCTCCGTCGATATTTGTGATGATATCACTGTCATTGTGAGAGCCCATTTCACTGACCATTGTTGGAAGACAATAATTCTCAACACTGTTAGTCTTGGGGATGATTATCAAATTGATGCGATTGAGCAAGTTGTCCTCGCTTGTTCAATGGATTGAAAATTAGATGGGCGAATTTCTAGCATAAACATCAACTCCTCACTTTTCTCTCAATCTCTCATCGGTAAGTTTAAGTCTTATCAGACACTCCGCCGATCTCATAAGTGAATCCAGAAGACGACGATAGTTTTGATATCTTGCTCGTTACCAAATGCTTTGGTAGACTCACCTGGCACTAGAAGTTATCACGCCTAACCTTGAAATAGTGATTAAGATTATGAATTTTCTAAAGATTATGCATGATGTACTTGATGGACTGAACTCCAACCATTTTGAAATTGGTTCTGTACCAGACAAATGGGGCATTACCTACCGTATTTTGGTGGCTGCTACTAAGGTGAGTGATGATCGTTCACCGATTGAAATGATTGATGTGGAAATCATCTCAGGTCTATCAACGAGTGTTTGGGTCGTGGTAGATTTTAATCTCATCCATCTAGGACACTTCTTTGAAGTGGCCAACATCTTGACTTCCATTCATCCCCTACTCTGAACCTGATATTCCTGCAACTATACAAAATTCAAATGACTCTGAGCAATGATTTGAATTCGACCGTGTCTCTCGAAGCCAAGTTTGATGAATATTGGAAAACTTCTCATATAGTTTTATTAGTGTCAGTAGTCATGGATCATCCCAGGTTCAAGTTAAAGTTTGTTAAATTCATCCTCTCCAAACTAAATGAGCCTGACGTGGAGACTCTGGTCAAGTTAAATCAGCATCAGCATCAGCCTTTTAGTTAAATCAGCATCAACATCAGCGTTTTTCAGAGAGTAGTCCTTGAGATGTATTGACATCTGGAGCATATGTTATTTTCGTGTATTTGTTTATCTTGACCTCAACCTCATCAGCATCCGCCTCTTTTCTAGAGAGCAGAAGTTCCTGAACCTTAAACCATAAACCCTAAATTTATTTCATTTCAAAGTATTCAAATCTTGTTAATCCTAAAACAACCCTTACCCAAATCCAAAAAACTAAAACATATCTATACAAAAAAAGACACATCCCTACAACATTCATAACAGAGTTAGATGGATGGTATGACATCAACGTGTAACCAGTCTTTGGCGCAGATGACGATCTGAATTGTTGCAACCGACAATGAATGTTGATGGCTAAGAACTTTGTGCCTTTCTTGTCAAACACGAAGTCAGAAACAACGGTGAATAATGACATAGAGAGTATATCACATGTCATTTTCAAAAGGGTTGGAAATCGGTACTAATTCGAACTCCACCAACTCAAAATGTTGAAATCTAGGAGTTGTGCCCGAGGCAAGAATGGCTCTTGGAGGTAGCAATTCGACTTGGACTTTGTTTGTTGTATATTATTATGGATCATGAAGACATGTATAAAAGTCTGTAGAGAATTTTCAGAGATCAAAAGTTATTGAGATGTATAGACCTTTAGAGCATGTGTTTTTTTTCGTTTATTTGTATTCTTGAGATGTATTGGTCTCTAAAGCAAGTGTTTTTTTTCTTGTATTTGTTTATCTTGACCTTAACATCCTCCTCATTAGCATCACCATTTTTCATAGAGCATAGGTTCTTGAGATGTATTGGTCTATAGAGCATGTGTTGTATTTGTTTATCTTGACCTCAGCCTCATCGGTCTTTTCAATGAGCAGAAGTTTTTTAGATGTATTGGCCTCTGGAGCATGTGTTTTTTTAGTGTATTTGTTTATCTTAACCTCAACATCAGCCTCATCTCCCTCCTCACTCAGCATCTTCAACATCCTCAACATCATTCATGGATAAACCTGATTTGGTTTGAAAATCAATTCTTTCTATGGAGAGAGTTCATCCCTCACCTTACTAACAACAATAAGGTATCCTTCAACATAAGATAGGTATTGTTCTCTTTATAAAGTAGAGATTTTTTTCAAAAAGGTTGGAGTTGTCTCCTTTCCTTCAAGTACAGAAACAATTTTCATAAATTTTGTAACATTAAACACCAGTTCAATGTTCGGTGTGAGTGCTTATAGTGTCAGTTCGGTAAGGAGTCTACCGAAGCATCTTGTAAGAAGAAATCTATTAAAATTATCATCTTCTGGATCCAATCAATTTCATAACCACGACCTAAGTGAACAATATCGTACCTCAAACAACCTTTACCCAAATCCAAAAAAAAAAAGACACCTGGTAACCACGACACAAGTGATTATCCGATTGTTTATTCTTTGTATGGAATAAGTATCTATCGCATTCGACCGTGGTCACTGCGAATGAATTATAGATATAAATTATACCGTCAACCTGAACATAGCTCAACTGGCGTAATGTACAATCTAATGTATAATATATATATATATATATATTAAAAAGTCAAGATCTCTAAAAATAATATTTTTAGTCTGTTTTACCCTTTTAAGTATTAGTTAATTCCAAATATACCCTTTAGTAAAGACCATTTTAAACAAACAACAAAAAAAACCACCAATTTTATAGTTTTTTATTTTAATATGAAAAATCAGATTGTTGGTAAATCATAACCGAAAAATTGCCGGTGGATGGGTGTGTTTTTTAAGAAAGAACCCATCTTCATGTCATAAATGAACATGTTGCAGAGTACAGTCGACAACAACAAAGAATTATGGGCAATTTTATCGACACACTGTACAATAATTATGCAATTCCAACCAAAGAATGATACAATTTGCATGATATATGTGTTAGCAAGGCATCTATTTAGCCTCCTCGTTGAGTTCAAACGTATCCTTACACACAAGAATTGTAAATATGATGTATTAATTTAGAAACAATAAATAAATACAAGCCATTAATGTGCAATGGAGTGTTTTGTTTTCTGAAACAAATGTAGTGCAGGGGTCATTATGCAATGCAAGCATCTCTTATTCAAATATATATATATATATATCATTAAAATACCACTTTAGTCCCTGTACTTTACGACCGGGACCATTTCAATAAATCTTAAAATCAGTCTCCGGCCCTCCCTCTAAATTTGGAAAACGTTGTATCATTCCTTGAATTAAGGTTTTCGTTTTGTTTCTGTCAAGTCAATGAAATTGCAATGCAATGCAAAAGCACATATAGTCAACTAGCCAAGTTACCTCAAGATAGAATCAAGAAGATAACAGGAAATGCAGCCTCCTTCCATTTCATTCACTTGGTTGCTCTTCAGCAGAGCATTCACCTGCAAAAGACATTGGGTAAGAATTAAGATGAAGGAAGTGCAGGGATTAGAGAACTCAGCTTCTTAATGAATTGGGCTTAAGAAGCTAAACCCAGCTTAAGAGTTCTCATTTTTTACCCACGAGTGACAATTGACAAGTTCTCTTTTTCATTAGGAATCTCTTGGATTCTATGTTTGTTCTATAAAAAATTAAGATGAGAGTCTATTAGGGAATTACCGGATTAGGAAATTAGTTAGTGTTTAGTTAGCATTTAGTTAGTTTTCCTATATGCTTTGGGAGTTTAGGGTTGTATAAATACATCCTATTCTAATGAGAAAACCTAAGACAAAAGACAAAAACAAAGATTATCAAAGAAATACAATGAGTTTTGGCATGGTATCAAAGCATCGATCTTAAACTCGATCATACAGAAACGCTAGGGCGGCGGCGATTCCGCCGCCGCCGCCCAACTTTGTTCCTGTTCGATGTTGCATTTGTTATGTCTACATTCTCTTCAAAGATGAAGATGTAGATGAATATGGAAAAAAAAAAAAAAAAAAAAAAAAAATCTAGATCTGTTTTTCTGGTCTAGATCTAAAGCCGCAGCACTTCTGATCGCCATTTGTCGGAGGTGAAGGAATCGCCGTCGTCGAGAGCTGGTGGTCCAGCAACGCCGACGTAGCTCGGGAGGAACTCCGACGAAGGTGGTTTGTGCCTCTCTTTCTTTTCTTTGTATTTATTTTTCTCTACCATTAAAACATTATGAAAAGAAAGAAATGAAAAGAAAGAAGAAAGAAGAAGATAAAATAAAAAAAATAGAAAAGAGAGGGAGAGCCGGGTGGAAATCTAAAGAAAGAAAAAAAAAAAAAAAATTGAAATCTCAAAGAAAGAAAGCAGAAAGAAAAGAAAGATGAAAGCAGAAAGAAGAGAGGAGAAGAAAAAAAAAAAAAAAAAAAAAAAAAAGAAAGGGCGGGCGTTTTGCCGCCCAAATGAAGGGAAAAAAAAATGTTTATTTTTTTTATTAATTGTTTATTATTATTATTATTATTATTATTATTATTTTTTCTTGGACACTGGTCCGAAAAAAAAAAAAAAAATGGGCCTTTGGTGACTCAATCTAACACACATGATCTTGTGTTCGATTACAATGAATGAAGGCAACACTGAGGCGAAAACCTCTCCTTCGATTTACTGAAGGGATCACCGAGGTGAAAATTCTTCGTCCTCTCCTTCAACAACCATGAAATTTGATTTGTGAAGCACCGACCCGCGTTCGGAAGCTCGCAGATTTTTTTTCAGATATTGCGTGGTCAAGCGATGATGCGAACCCCGCAAAAATTGAAAGATGTCATGATTGACATCGACTTGAAGATTGGAGCACCAACCCACGTTTGGAAGCTCTTGAAAAATTGAAGATGCAATGCGCATCGACCTGAAGTTTGCAACACCGACCCGCGTTCGGAGGCTGCAAATTTTTTTACCATAATATTGTATCTTATTCCCACTTTATTTTCAAGTTGGGCATCTGTGTCCATTCATGCTCCAACTTGAGGGAGGGTATTAGGGAATTACCGGATTAGGAAACTAGTTAGTGTTTAGTTAGCATTTAGTTAGTTTTCCTATATGCTTTGGGAGTTTAGGGTTGTATAAATACATCCTATTCTAATGAGAAAACCTAAGACAAAAGACAAAAACAAAGTTTATGAAAGAAATACAATGAGTTTTGGCAGAGTCAAAATTATTCTCGTACAGTCTTACCAAGGTCAACTAAAAAAAAGAAACACTGGCTTCTCAAAAAACAAATTCCCGGTCCTATTAATCTCGATTGAGTTTGTAGACATTACAACATCTAGTTGTCAAGAAAATCCATAAGAATTTAACTACTAAATAGGCGGTGGCCACCAAAGTTGAACTCGTTTTCTCAAAATCAGAATTTAACTAGCATTAAAGCTCAACCATCAAGAGTTGGTCTAGTGGTCATGAACAGCTTTGAGACTTCAATGCCCTCTTAGAGAGAATGAGTTCAATCCTTGGTGGTCACCTACCTAGAAATTAATTAAAAAGAAAACCAAATGGTTTTATTTTTGCACAGAAAATTCACTTTCACTTATAAACTAAAAAATGACAGAGTAAACTATCCAGACAAACACTAAACAGAAACAAAAATGAAAATAGATTGTCAATAGAAATATCCACTATTCAAAGTTTATACCGAAAACATTAAACACTCCCTTTCTGCAATGGGATCAAAGATCATACATCAAAATTTCCATGGTTCCATTTCAAACAAAAACAGGGTGGTATTCAAATACTATTAATCCTCAAACAACCTTTACCCAAAAAGACACTTCCGCCACCAACATTATAAAGGGTTAGATGTCTTCTCTCACCTTACCAGCAGCGACCAAAATATGGTAGGTAATGTCCCATTTTTCGAACTCAAACAAATTTCAAAATTGTTTGAGTTCACTCCAAATACGCCATCATTGCAAAACAAACAGACTAGTGTCAATTTTTTTTTCTTTTTTTTAAGAATAAATATCTTCAAGTTTATAACCCCCTAACCGCATACTTTTTTTTTTTAATCAAAGCTCATGATCATAACCGCGTACAAAATAATATAACATGAAGAAACAATCAAAATAGAAACAAGTGAGAAAATCTTACCGCTCTTGTGACTCCATTGGAGGCTTCGCAGGGAAATGGTGGAAATAAAAACCCTAATAAAAATGGTGGAGAAGATGATAGAATAAATGCTTGAGAGCTTTGAGGAAGCAAGAAGGCTTTCAACCACAACTCACCTAATAAGTCAAAGTTCACAAGATATTATAACTCCACCTACTCTTATAACTACCAACTTTGTCATCCTATATTATATTATATTTTATTTTTAATTTGATAAATATTTTTTTTTTTTTTTTTTTTTTTTTTTACAACATATTGAGGTGGAGGAATCGAATTGATGACCTCATAGTCACTAGATTATACATTATGCCGGTTGAACTATACTCATGTTGGCGATAAATATCCTTTCTTCATTATCATTAGAAATATTTTTGTATTTTATATTTCATGTTTAGATTGTTATTTAATGTATTTTTGTATATTTTATAAGATTGTTATTAAAGTCTTCACCAACCCTTCATACCCCTTTTGCACCAGCATTGGTTCCTTTGGATCATCTCCATCTACCTCATAAATGCTACTGTGAATAAATTGTTATATATATAAATACAATACTGTCAACAAAAACATAGCTCAACAGCATGATGAATCGCCTCCACCCAACATGTTGTCAGAAAAAAAAATAAAAAAAATAACAGTAGGGTTAAACTTATGATGTATAAGAAAATGATTTTAACATTCAGTTATCATTTGGTTGGCCATTGGTGATAGTTTAACTTATACTGGAATTTGTTTTATGTTTGTATTTAAAAAAATAGAGATGTCATGATTTGTCTCTTTAATTTATATCTAATGCTAATTTTTCATGGTGCAAATGACAATCTTTAATATACTATTGTTATTGTTTCATGTCACTGTGATTTATGGAATTTCTCGATACCAAAGTTTTTTTTTTTTTGACAAGTTAGAGAAAAAATTGCATAGAAAAATATGTTTTTACTTTTCTTTTTAGAAAGATAAAAGAAAATTGAGAAATTGCTAGATTTGAATCCTACTCTTAAACTTTTAATTTGATCCTTTATACTTTGTCAAGTGTTGTCAGTTATATACTCTTGATCAATCATCTTTATACTTTGTCAAGTGTTGTCAGTTATATACTCTTGTTGTCTACTCTGTCAAGTGTATGGTCTATTAAGTTTGATATATAAAGGTTGAATAATTTTAAATTTTATTGACTTTGGTCAGAAACTTGTTGTGATCCCTGAATTTCTTTAAAAAAAAAACAATAGATTGTTTGGACATGTTAGAGAAAGACTGAATTTATCAAACTATTAAATATGGATTTTATATCTCGTTTTCCAACTAAATACAAAGAAATGTGTTTTTTAAAAAATGAAAAATATTATCAAAAGGGCTTATTTTTTTTTATGTTGGGAGTGGACAAACCACGAATTTCTTGATCAGTCAAAATATACATATGTCAATTGAGTCAGAATTGTTTGGTTGTTCATGTGATTATAAAAGTATTTTTCCTTGATGAATAGAGTTCATGAACAATTTCCAAGATTCAAACACACATCATCTTCAAAGTTAAAATGTATTAAATGCAATCACACCAAAGGTAAATAGTTTGACTTTAAATACTTTTATAAACATATCAGTACTACTAACGAATCCGACGTGTCCATCTTAGAACATGATATGCTCAAAAAAATATTTTTGAATCTTGGAAATTGTTCTAAGATGGTCACTAGGCGATAGATACATCATGCCATGGAGCTATGCTCTTGTTGGCTATGAAAACTAGGAAGTTTGTATGGAAATTGAATAATAGGATTCTCTTACCAAATAAATCGTGGATCTTTTCTTTACATAGGAATTCATATATGATTTTTTGGAGTTATTTACAGAATTGATTATGATAATCTTCGACCGTCACAAAGGTCGTGTAACGACCTTTAGGTAGATGTTTTTCTTCAGCTATTGATGTCGAGCTCCTTTGGAGCTCAGCTTCATCATGTGGAGCTTTCGCGTAGAGATGACAGCTAAGGTCGAGTCAAGGAGTTCGACTCCTTCATCACGTGGAGTCGCAGCCGAGGTCGGGCCAAGTAGAGTCGAGCCGATGGAGCTCGACTCCTTAGTGTGAGGTTGTAACCGAGCTGAGTCGATGGAGCTCGGCTCCATCGTGTGAGGCCTTAGCCAAGTCGAGCTCTCATGGCTCAGTTCAACTTCTTCTTCCGTGTCTTTCTCTCGGGTTGGTGTCACCTCCCTTTCTCTCAACTTCTCCTCGTGGATTGAACTTTATTCTTGAATGAATCTTTGTAGTTAGAGCCTTTAAATTTTACCCCTAACCTAAACCTAAAAATTGATATGCATTATTGTTAGAAAGTATTTAAGCCTTTATTCTTGAATCAACCTTTTGTAGTTAGAGCCTTTATTTTATTGTATAGTTAATGCATATCAATTTTTTTTATATAAATATTTTAATTAATGCTCGAATCCATAATCTCTACAACATTAAGTTTGATTAAATAAATATTTTTTCATAGCAGCTATATACTTTAAAATAAGAAAAATAATTAATTACATTTTGTTTGTAATTAATGGTAGGTTACCACACAGTACCACTAGGACATTGAAAAAACAATTTACCAATCCAATTGTCATTCCTTCCAAACTATGAGATGTATTTGGTCACCCAAAATTATAATGAAATTGATTGCGTGTAATGAATTTTGAATTATATTAATTTGTATATAAATATAGTGAAAGACACCTAAAAGTCTGAATAAGTTCGGTCACACTCTTCTTCGGGAAGAGGAGTTGTTAATATTTATTTTCTTATTTTTTCTCTCAAATATAAAATTGTTTCGAAAGTTGGAGTGCTTGTTCTCGAACGTGTTGATTTGCTTGGGCCGATTTTGGACTTGTTGATCTTTTGGATGATTGACCCTTGACTGGCCGACCTTCTTGGAGAATTGATTGAAGTCTTTATGTAAATTTGTCTCAAGGGCTAGAGCACTTGTTCTCGACAGTGTTAATTTGTTTGAGTATGTCTTAGACTTGTTGATCTTCTAGGATGATCGGCCTTGACTGGTCGACCTTCTTGGAGAACTGATTGTAGTTTTGAAGTCTTACGCGCTTCAAAATATTTCAACTTGTCTTCAAGGTCTTGAGATCTTGAGAGCATGTATGATCTTCGAAGAATCTTCAGTTTCTGAAAGTTTTTTCTGATTTTCTGATTTCTCTTAGTGCTCTGGATTATTGGGCTCTCTTGTATTTGGAGAGTTCAATTTTCGAAACCTTCAAATGAAGAAATACCTCTTTATTTATAGAGTTTCATGGGTACATAGTGATCTTGGGTTATGGCATTTGGGCTCAACCCTTTGCCTAATCATTTGGTCTTCATTGATTTTGGGTCTAATCCTTTGAGTTTCGAGTAAAATAGGCTTTTAAATAGTCTTTTAGACACCTTAGATATGGAGCCCAATTGTGTCAATTTATGATCTATCACAACTGTAATTTTGTCATCAATTTGCGTATAATGACGACAGTTTCTAATTGATCGAAATTTCTGAGTTAATAATATTACTGAAGTATAATTTTTAGTTTATCTCTCTTCTATTTAAAAGAGTATAATATCGACAATTACAATGTTATAGCCTTTAAATCACACCATATACGTCTAAATGGTTTTTTTTTTTATCTATCTCTTACCTTATAAAACTAACTGTATATTAAAAAAAAACTAAAAAATAAAATCTGCCCACGTGTCACGTCAGGGCAACCGCCATTATTCTATAAAAATTTTAACTTTTTTATTTTGAAAGGAAGAAATATATGTCTCGTTAAATTATGTTTATTTTAATAAATTATAAATTTAATAAAATTAGGAAAATTAAGAAATCAAACTCAAGTTTTACTTTTAATTACCGAGTGGTTTAAGGTGTCGGACTCAAGCCCTCCTAGTGGGCGTGGGTTCAAATTCTCACTTGAGAAAGCAATTTCGTCCCCTTTCTATTTGTCTATAAATACAAACTCCACCCCCCAAAAAAAAGAAAAAAACCGATCAAAAAATAAAATGAAGAATTTCGTATTACTGTCTTTTGTTTTCATTCTCCTCACCTCTACGGAGCTCCGCTTCTGCAGAGCTGACGCCTCGCCGGACGCCGTCCGCGACATCGATGGCAAGCAACTCCGCGCCGGCGTCAACTACTACATCCTCCCCGTTATCCGCGGAAGAGGTGGCGGCCTAACCCTAAGCAACCTCCAATCCGACAAATGTCCACTCAACGTCGTTCAAGAACAATTCGAGTTAACAAACGGATATCCGGCGACATTCGCGCCTGTAAACGCTAAAAAAGGCGTCGTTCGAGTTTCGACCGATTTGAACGTCGAATTCGAGGCGAGCACGATCTGCGCCAAATCGACGGTGTGGAAATTGGACAAATTCGACGAATCGACGGGACAGTGGTTGGTGACGATCGGCGGAACGAGGGGAAATCCAGGCCGCGAGACGGTGGACAATTGGTTCAAAATTGAGAAGCGCGGTGGTGAAAATGATTACAAGTTGGTGTTCTGTCCGAGTGTGTGCGATTTCTGTAAAGTTATGTGCAGAGATGTTGGAATCTTCTTCAAGAATGGAAAGAGGGCTCTTGCTTTGAGCGATACGCCGTTCCCTGTAATGTTCAAGAAAGTTTAACGGTGGGTTAGAAGAATCCTACTCTTTTTTATAAAGTATCTTAATTTAATTTTGGATTACTTTTTATAAGCTTTTATCCTCTTTTACCACTATTTCTCAAAGCACTTTCTCTTTTCACATTCACATTGTTTTTTTCTATTTTTTTTTAGTTCATTGTTTTTTACTACTTTAATTTCTCTTCTTAAATGTTTTTCACTTTACATTAATTATATATATATATATATATATATATATATATATATATATATATATATATATATATTTTACAACAGGTTGGGTTGGAAGATTAAACGATCACGATAAATCATGTCGTTGAGCTATGCTCTTGACATCCTTAGGGTTAGTTTAGGATGGTTGTAAAGTTCAAATTCTCATACCCATTTGTTGTATTAAAAAAACAAAATTATTTCATAATTTAAAAAATAGCATTATTTGACTAAGTTATTAAAGAACAATTCTTATCCACACGTGTTGGAAACCCTAGGTGTATAGCCAATTATTGTTACTAAAAAAAACCATCGTTCATTAATTAAATACCTTTGCAAAAAATATATATAAAGAAATGTGTTAAAAATACCTTTAGTATGTAACAATTTAGTCTTTGTATTTTTAAATGGGTAACAATTTAACTAAAAAATTTCATTAAAAGTAAATGTTGATATTTATTATTTAACAATTTAGACTTTGTAGCTTATAAGCATATTAGTCTCTAATTAGCTTATTAATCTTAAGGACATCTCATTAAATCTTAACAATAGTTTTATGATAGTATTAATTTATTACAAATCTAAAGTATAAGAACTAAATTTTTTGAACTACATTGTTACAAAATTGAAATTGCATGAACTAAATCATTTAACTAAAATCAGTATACTTTCTATTTTAAACACCTTTTAATGTTTCAAAAAAAAAAAAAAAAAAAAAAAAAAAATTTAAACACCTTTTAAGAAACAATATATTTTTACTTATAGCATCCCTTTTATAAAAATGGTTACATAAATCATTTTATGTATATAAAAGTGATTTTAATCACAAATTATTTGGTTGCACAGATTCTATTCTAAAGTGATTCCCGATCAATCAATTTAGAATCATTTTTTGGATCAATTTGATCATTTGATTAATTTCACAAATGATTTTATTTGTTACCGAACACTTTAGAAGAAGAGGGAAAAAAACTTTTGGCACTCCAAAATCACTTTGTGAAGTAAATTCAAAACACACCCTAACCTTATAACCTATGGAATAAAATACAATTCAAGAGAATAGAAAATATTTCACATGTAGCCCCCACTTACATACACAGGGATGTGGGACAAGACAACACACCTGAACAGCACTCGTCTAAATTCATACAAAATACAAAATAATACATCAGAGATACTAAACACTCCTATGAACGAGAAGTAAAAGTAACATCTTCTGCCAGAAGTGGTTGGTTTTATGATACATCTGTTATATTCTGTTAGCCTTAGCCATGGAAATGGCTTTCTGAAGACTTGTAAATGCCTTTCCAAATCTCAAGAATCCCATAAACCAGAAATCAAAGTTGTCATCCGTCACCACTTCTATGTACTTTCTTGCTGGCTCATTCACATTCTCGCTTTGGTTCGCTTCTCCGATCTTCCTTAATGGTATCAAAACCTGTAGAAAATCACCATGTCACTTCAAACTCATGTTTTCAATGAGAATAAAATAGTCAACATGAATATAACTCAACTGACATAAAACATCTACCATCGATGAAGAAATCGGAGGTTCGAATCTCTCCCCTACATATTGCCAAAACTGGTTGAGAATAGTGCTAGAGAGATTCTTGTCAGCTTTTTAAAACCAACTTCTTTTTCTTTTTACTTTTAATACAAAGATTGTGGACTTTTAAATTACTCTCAAGATAGCACTTTATTTAAATACCTTTATGTATAGGGGGGCAAAGTCAAAGAACACAAAGCAGGGGTCTATAATTTGCCCCCTTAGCTTTTGAAGTATTATATATTTGACAAAGTTGGAAAGTAAAATTTTGCATCTCATGTTAGTTTAAACTTCCACCGATTAGATAGTTCAAAATAAAAAAATTATTCCTAATCCTAGCCAAGCACATATGCATAGTTACATGACAGCTTCCAGACACTTTCAGCTTATTCAATCCCTTTTTTCCAACAAAAAGTTGGGTGATCTTTTAAATTAAAGGACAAGCCAAAAAGTTCAGTATCTATCAATGAATCTTCCATTCCCCTCCTAAAATCTTTAACTTCCATTTTCTGAAACCAAAACTTTATTTTATATATATGGCCAAAAAGTTCAATACCTATCTATGAATCTTCCATTCCACTACTAAAATCTTTAACTTCTATGTTCTGAAACCAAAACTTTTTTTTTTATATATATATATATATGGGGATTTTCTAAATAAAAAGGCTAGCCAGAAAGTTCATTAAGTTTCTATCTATGATTCTTCCAGTCCTAAAATCTTTAACTTCCATTTTCTTAAACCAGAACTTTATTATATATATATATGGTTAAACCAAATCGAACATGACTTGTATGCAATCTCCTATGTGTCTTATAGCAGAAAGTTTTGACATCTTTCTGACCCAGAGCTGAGTGCTTAAATCCAAAAGATTACCTTGTAAGGTGTTTTGAGCACTTCTCCAGTGGGTGAAGAGAAAGTGATCCTTCGGTCACTGCAGAAGGCAACTTTCTCTGTGGATATGAAAAGAAGCCCTGCAATGGGTCCTGCAGTTGTTGATAAGTAGCATTGAGAGGCCTTCAAAAGCTGCTCTCCTTCTACGATTCCAAAAACCTGTCTGAATATGTTCTTTCTGCCTCCTTGTTGTATAATTTTTGCCCCCAAGGTCAATTTTCCTTTGGCAGTAACCAATAATTTAGGCCCCAACTTAACTACAGATTCAAACCAACACAAGATTATCATCAATTCATCATATTATACGTGAAAAATTTCAGATGAGTATTTCTACAAACACAATATTATCCTCAAATCATCATATTATACATGAAAATTTTCAGATGGGTATTTCTACAAACACAAGATTATCCTCAATTCAGATGGGTATTTCTACAAACACAAGATTATCCTCAATTCATCATATTATACGTGAAAAATTTCAGATGGGTATTTCTACAAACACAAGATTATCCTCAATTCATCATATTATACGTGAAAATTTTCAGATGGGTATTTCTACAAACACAAGATTATCCTCAATTCAGATGGGTATTTCTACAAACACAAGATTATCCTCAATTCATCATATTATACGTGAAAAATTTCAGATGGGTATTTCTACAAACACAAGATTATCCTCAATTCATCATATTATACGTGAAAATTTTCAGATGGGTATTTCTACAAACAGGTGGTGTGCAATCAAGAATTTAAGCCCCAACTTAACTACAGATTCACATAAACACAAGATTATCCTCAATAGTCAATTCATCATATTATACGTGAAAATTTTCAGATGGGTATTTCTACAAACACAAGATCATCCTCAATTCATCATAATATACGTGAAAATTTTCAGATGGGTATTTCTACAAACACAAGATCATCCTCAATTCATCATAATATACGTGAAAATTTTCAAATGGGTATTTCTACAAACAGGTGGTGTGCAATCAATTTGGTCAGCAAAGACTATAAATCCTTACCGTGCTCGTAAATCCGAAATACAAATCCGCCTCGTTTCCTGATTAATTGTTTCTTGTGCCCTAATTTTGGATGATCTTTACCTGCAAAAAATGAAATTCCCCACAATCAATCTTAAGATGAAGAAAGCAGCGCCGATATCGAGAGGAGATTGATTATTACCGGAAGAAAAAGGGGAACCATCGAAATAAAAAGGACTGTCGAATGAGCTGATAGATTCGGAAAAAGACGAGTGCCTTCCCGGCGTTCGGTCGAAAGATTTCATCAGAGGGCTTCGAAATTCAGCCACCGGCCGGAAACGCCTTCCGACGGAAAAACGACCGACCGGACAGAGAGAGTCGAAAACAATCGGTAATTCACGAAATCAACTCTGCCTTTGAATTCTAACTTCCATCGAAATAAAAGGGAGAATCCGTTGGTCGAAAATTCTATTTTCTGAAAAGGAAAAAATAAAAATAAAAAATAAAAATAGAATGAGAATAACGCGGTAGCAGCAAGTTTCCCGGCAATTTCTATCAGCTTTGACCAAAAATAAATTCCTGCTTTGTTATAAGAAGAAAAATCATATTGAAATCTATAGAGACAAATTTGATTTCCTATCAAAATTTAAATTTAATGAATGGAAATAGTGAAGAAGCTAGAAGACAAGGAAAACTATGGATGTACCAAGCGGGTCAAATGGGGAACTATATAATAAGTACAATCATACAAAACTTCATATATTATATTGTATTTATTTTGATCTACGACCAACAACAACATAACTCGATAACGTAGTAATGATATGCAAAATATCTCGATTTGAATCTCCATTTTCGTATTTGTTTTTTACAAATATATTTTAATTAATGTGTGAAGTGAACTGTTAGTCAATAACACAACTTAATGCCATTTTTTTTTTTACAACATGAACTTTATGTCAATTGAGTTATGCTCGATTTGACATATCTCGATGTATTTAGTCGTTGTATTTCCAACTTTGTAACACTTTAATTTTTATCATGAAAATTTTCATCAAATCAAATGTCAATTTTTATTATGTAGGCCATATGATAACCATTACAACTTTTTTTTTTCCTATTTTTGTGAAACAAAAATCATATATGTATGATAATTAATTTCGTTTTCTATTTTTAAAAAATAAAATATTATTGATAACTGTTTTTTGTTTTCAGTTTTTTTTTAAATAAAAAGAAAAAAAAATTGATCATTTTTAATTCATTTTATACATTCTATAAAATGAATAGCAAACTATTTTTAAAATATTATTTCATATAATATATGTAGGAATTAAAAGTCACTTAAGTTGTTTGGAACGCAAAACATCATTGACCGAAAAATATATATATATATATATATATATATATATATATATATTTGTAGTGGATATTTTTTAAGCAATTAACTTGAAGTTCAATAGTTAAAATAAATTTTCAAAGTCAAAGGGTATAATTGAAATATTCTTCAAAATTCAAGGATATTTTATATAATTTAACCTATTTTAAAAGCATTTCTCTACATAACATTTAAGAAAAATAAGGTTTCGTTAATAAAAAAAACGAAAAAAACGCATTTTTTAAAACTTTTTAAAATTTTAAAAACTAAAAATTGAATTAGTTATCAATCACGTCCTTTCCTTATAAAAGAAACAAAAAAAAAATCGCTAAATTGAGTACAACTTAATTGATATACAGCTGATTAACCTGATTAAGAGGTCAGTTGTTTAATATCTTTTAAAAAAAAAAAAAAAAATTTACAGGTTACACTAAAACAATTTATAGTTTATATATTTAGTTTTGGTAGGGGAGTGAGATCTTCAATTGTAAGTTCATTGTATTTGAATTTTCATCACCATGTATATTGAATTGGATGAGTTGACCATAACACACACCGATACACATATATATATTTGAAGCAACTTACTTTTATTTTTGAATAATAGATTTTATTGGATTTTTAATAGTGTGATTTCAAAAAGTAATAATAATAAATACATTTAAATAAGAGAAATTTCACATGTCAAATTAGTTTCCTATTTAGAGAATATATACATTTTAAAAATATTTGAAAATATGATTTTTTATAGGTGATAAAAAGTATTTTATATTTAGCTATATATTTATTATTATTTTAAGTGTTATTTATGCAACAAATCCTTTAAATAATCAAAATATATTGTCATTTAAAAGTAAATTAATTAGTTGGAATTTGAATAGAAAAATCATCATCAATTAAGAAAAAATCAACAAGTATATAATATAAATGTAGATTATTTTTCTTCGCTAATGTAAAGTTCATCTTAATATAATTTCATAAATTAAGACAAAAAAAAAAAAAAAAATACTACTTAATTTTAGATTTTTTTTTTGATAAAATCTTAATTTTAGAAATTAAGATAAAGGCGTACATAAAAAAATCTTAATTTTAGAAATTAAGATAAAGGCGTACATAATTGATATTCTTTTCCTGACTTTATTATATATTTATAAATATTTTTTATAAGAAAAAGAAGCCCTAAATATATGCCCCTCCTTCTTTCCACAAGTTTTCCAATTTTAAAGTAGACCCAGCGTCGACTTTCCCTCTCTCTCTCTCTCACTCAATCATCGAGCGCATTCTCGGCTCTGGTACGTTCCTCTCATGGAATTTGTTTCAAACATCAAAACTTTTGTGTTGATTTCGTTCGTCTTGGTTCAATTTTTTCGTTGTTATGTTTAAATTTTTACTTGATATCTATAATTTTCGTCTTCGATGATTGCTTCTTGTGGTTTGGCTTAGAGTGAGCAATGATTTATTTTGCAGGAAGTTTTTTTGAAGTTTGATTCATGGATCCTCAACCTGAACCAGTCAGCTACATCTGTGGAGGTATGTGTTTACTGATTCCATGCTTCAAAATCTTCCCGAATATTTAGGTTTTCAACTCCTGTTATCGAGTTTATTTTTTAATAAGTATATGAAGTTAGTTTGATTCCTTTGTAACATCAGGAATTTAGAAGTTTTTGGATTTGAGTCTATATTCAGCACTAAATATTCACCATTATTAAGCATAAAATTGGTGTAGATTGTGGAATGGAGAACACTCTGAAGCAGGGTGATGTTATACAGTGCAGAGAGTGTGGCTATCGTATTCTCTACAAGAAGCGCACCCGTCGCAGTAAGATATATATTTCTTCTACTTTTCCTTTCTTTTTTGTTGATCATGAATATGCCTTTTCTAGATCCCCTCTCTTCCATCACCATCACTATAGCTTTGATACCATCCTTTCTGATTGGAGAGGTCTTTTGTAATCTTGAGACTTGGGAGAAATCACCTTCGCCTTTTTCTAATTGACACGAAATTGGAATTTCATAGACCTATTAGACACAAAATTAAAAGTTTACGGACTTGTTAGACACTTTTAAAAGTTTAGGGACCAAATAGACACAAACCTCAACGTTCTTAGGCTAATTTAACCTAAATTTTATATGAAATAAGAAACAGAGGTGGGCTTTTTATATAGTCGTAGAGTACAAAAGATTCAGCAAATGAAAATAAGTTCCAACCATGGATAGAACGATTTTCCTCATTAAGCTGAAAATAAGTTCAAACTCTGTTACTGGTATAGCTTTGGCGGGCTTGGTACTTAGTTGGTCTAATTCTAGATTGCATTGCGTTTGAGCACTCTGTATCCACTTCACTACTTCTCATGAGCTGAATAATCAGCTCTGTTTTCACTTATTTGTATTTGTTTTGAGTTCACTTGATCATACTATCAACATCCATTCTCAAGGCTGTTTTCTTCCTGATCTTTAACCTTTATTTACCTTTTTCATAGTTCATTTGGTAATTACAAAAATGGATCATCTAAAAAAATTCATGTTGTTAACTCGGTTTGTTTTGAAGTTTATGGATTGCTCATATTTGCAACTCTTGATTAGCAGGATGTAGTGCTTCAGTTAGTATATTGTCATAACGTGTTGTATTTTATTACCTGGGATGGGATGCTCTTCAATTACAAGTCTTGAGATTAAATATAGATTCTCTCTCTATGGACGGTTGAAACTTGAAACATGCATCTTAGGGTATGTTTGAGAGTGATTTTGAAAGGATTAAAATTATTTTTTTCATGTTTAAAATCACCTCAAAACATACCTTTAATCATTCGAAATCAATTTAATGTTTGTTTAAAAAATTTAAATGCAGTTTTCATACCATCAAAATTGATTTTGAATGATTAAAAACATGTTTTAGAGTGATTTTGAACCTGACAAAAGTGATTTTGACCATTTCAAAATCACTCCCAAACACGCGTGGAGCCCATGTTTGTAGTTTAGCTTTGCCACTGTTTTTGTTATGGGTCGATTTGATCTAGGTTGGTTTTTGTTTTGCCTTTTTTATATCCTTTTGTTTGCTCTATGAAAGTTTGATTTTTTCATTTAAAAGAACATACATCTCGCATTACTTTCCGCGTCCTTGATATTGTTTTGCTTCTTCCAAATTTGAAATCTAATCCCATTATTGCCTACTAATGCAGTTGTTCAGTACGAGGCCCGCTGAAATGCTTATTCTAGCGATGGATTTGACTTCTAGTATCATGAATATTTTGTAAGTCTCTTTTAGGAAAACAAAAACGAACTCGATATGGCTTTAGGACTTGCTGTAATACAAATATGATGACAATGCTGCCACTATAATATGATTAATATTTTCCCTTTCAAATGCCAGTATTCTCGTGAGATAACTTCATATCCAACTGATAATAGGAATGCATTCTCTTCAATAGATTGGAAGGTTAACATTTGCATTTCGATATCGACATTCGATTCCTATTCCAATTTTTCTTGTGTTTTTTTCTTTTTATACCAGGCGGGTAAATACATTTTTCTGTATGGAATGTAACCATGAAAAAGAAAACTATTCCCACTTTCTTTTCTCTCTTCGAAATAGAGCTACCATTTTCTACTGTTGATTTGATTGTGAGTAGGATCTTTAGACCCCTCTTGGAGGAAAAATGGTCTTCACCTCCTTTCCCCTTGCTTGTATGGTGAGAGAGGCTTATCACATTTTTTTTTTTAGTACAACAAATACAGGAATGGGATTGAACATCAGCTCTTGACCTTTCCCCTTGCTCGTATGGTGAGAGAGGCTTATCATGTTTTTCTTTTTAGTACAACAAATACGGGGATGAGATTGAACCTCCGCTCTTGAGATGTAGTTAATATATGTCAATTATCGTTGAGCTATGCTTATTTTGGTAGTGGTTGAGCTTAGGGATGGCAAAATTCTCCGCGGGGTCGGGTCCCCGCGGGTCCCCGACCCAAACGGGTCGGGGAATCCCCGGTTTGACCGGGTACGGGGTCAAACCGGGGATTTTATTCGGGGCCCCGGTCGGGGACGGGGCGGGGATGGGGATCCCCATCCCCGCCCCGTCCCCGGCCCCGAACCCGCCCCGAATAGTTTTTTATTAATTTTTTTTAAAAAAATATATATAATATATATTATATTTATATAATATATATTATATTTATATAATATAGTAATATTTTATATATATTATTTTTAAAAAAAATTTAATTTACTTACTGTCCATTTATATATATATATTTTATTTTATTTTTTTAATTAATTTCATAATATAATAATTTTCTTACTTAAAAAATATTAAATATGTTTTTTATAATTAGTTTTAAATAAATAAAACAATAATAATACTAATTTTAACCAAGAAATGATAAACAAATTTAATATATTTATTGATATTTATTTATTTTTTTTTTTTTTAAAAAAACAAACAAACAAAGAGACGGGGATTTTTTCCCCGCGGGGACCCGATCCCCGAACGGGGATTCCCCGACCCCGACCCCGACTTCTCAAAACGGGGAACGGGGCGGGGATGGGGATGAAAAATCTCTGCGGGGACGGGGATGGGGAGTGCATCCCCGACCCCGCCCCGCCCCGTTGCCATCCCTATTGAGCTATGCTTATTTTGGTAGTGGTTGATCTTATGATTTTTTTTTTTATGGGTTTTAAAATAAAATTTTAAGGTTTGAATCAATACTAATATTCAAGTAGTTTCTTTTATTTCATCAAGTGTTTGACAATTTACGAGCTAATTCTTGTTCAAAATTTTAGTTCGTTCTTTATTTTCTCTAACTTTTAATAAAAAAAAGTTGTTACTATTTTTATTTTATTGAAGTGTTTGTATGGTACTTTATTTATCAACAATTCTGATTTAAGAATATTTTACACTGTTCTGTTTGATGATGTTTTTTTTAATATTGTAATTTTTGAAATTATTTATAAAAATATAGCAACAAATAAACTAATTATAAAAATATACTTGTTTTAAATCAAGATCGCATTTTCAAGAGATGACGTGCATCCACGAAAAGGGCTATATGTCGTCTTTTAAGCGGTGTGCATTCAAAAATCAATATCTTTTTATTTAGATATGTAAAAATTTTGAAAAAAATATGGTTGAAAAACTAATTCAGATAACTTTAATTTGATATCAGATTTCACTATATCGAAAGATAAAGATTGTCGAAATTGGGCTACAGTTCTGAAATTTGACTCTCCAAAAATAGTGAAACTAAGTATAAAATTGGAGCTCTATGTGTTAGCTTTTCAGCCATACAATTTTTGCATATTTGAGTAAAAAGATATCATTTTTGCATATGTGTTGCCCTTTTTGTGGATGGACATTGTCTTTTCAAATACGATGTGTGTTTGCTTGTGCTCGCGTGGGCACATTGTCTTTAAAAAAAACGATATTGATTTAAAACAATTATATTTTGTTATATTTTTATAAATAATTTAAAAAATTACAATATTAAAAAAAAAATGTCCAGTTTGATTACCATTTAATTTTTGGTTTTTGAAAATTATGTTTATTTTCTCTCAATTTCCTACCAATGATTTTCATCTTTTTTTAATGAAATATTAGAATTCTTCTCCAAAATTAAAAAACAAAAACAAAATTTTGAAAGTTATTTTTTTTTTGTTTCCAAAATTTGGCTTGAATTTTAAAAATACTTTATATATAACACAATAAAAGAACTCATATATAGATGTATTGTTTATAGGTTTAATTTTAAAAAACTAAAAACTTTTCAGAAACTAAAAACCAAATGGTTATCAAACGGGCCTTAAAGTCTCTATAGGAGTGTGGAATGTTTCTTGCAGGTTAGATATGGTAGTTTAGGGAAATTTTATAATTTCTTGGCTTCCATATTGTTTTTCGCTAATACACGATATGAAAATTCTGATAAATGTTTGATAAACTCTCGTTTATTTAACTTTTTTGATGGGGCTAGTCAGTTATGATTTTATTATTGTGGGCCTATAATTGTATGCATGACTATTCTTAGACTTTTAGATTAATTAAACATGAATCTAATAGATGAAATCAATTCCCTAAATTATTCTCTACAAAAGATTTTTCATTAATTTTTAGTCTTTTAATTTTCACTCGATCTCAACTTATCAAAAAGAAATCATTAGTCTAAATAAAATTTGTTGTCAGTAACTATGGTTACTCAATTAATCTAGAAAAACCAATCTTGTAGACGATACTCTTTACTTAAATCACTGTATTAAAACTTGACTTGTACACTTGCGCAATAAACTACGCAACAATTATTTAACCACGTGTTTGAAATGAACTTGTTTGAGGTTTTGAGAATTTACGGTTTAGGAAAGTTTTAAGGTATTTTTCTTAAAGCTTTTGGTCATAAACCTTTGGTACGGTAGGTTAATGAACCTCTCAAACCATACATTGAAAAGAGAAAAGGAAAAATGTACTCCTAAGAAAATGACAAAAATGACCATTTCTAGACCAAAATTGGAGGACTAAGTACACATTTTTTTTTTTTTTTTTTTAATTCAGAAAAAAAACATATATTCATATAACATTCACATTCTGCACTTTTTATTTGACCGAACATGTATGAAATTAAATTTATTCAACCACGTGCTTTAAATGAACTCGTATAGGGTTTTGAGAATTTAGGGTTTAGGGATCGAGTTTTAAGGTGTTTTTGTTAAGACTTTTGGTGCTAAAGATTGGGGTTGTAGGTTAATGAACCTCACAAACCATATATTGAAAAAAGAAAAAGAAAAATAGACCTCTTCAAAAAAATGACTATTTTTAGCCAATTGAAGGACTATAGTAAACGATTTGTCAATTTTTTTTTTTTTTTTTTATATTCCTATAAAATTCAAATCCCCACTTTTTATTTGATTAAGCATGTACCAAATTCAAGTTATTCAACTAAGTGCTTGGAATGAACTTGTTTGTGATTTTAAAAATTTAGGGTTTTGGTCCTAAAGCTTGGGCCGATAGGTTAATGAACCTATAAAAAAATGACCAAAATGACCGATTTTAGACAAAAAAAATGGAGGACTATCTAAACGACTTTTTCAACTTTTTTAATTAAAAAAAATTAATATTCATATAAAATTCACATTTCCAACTTTTTATTTGACCAAACATGTACGAAATTAAAATTATTCAACCACATGCTTGAAATGAACTAGTTTAGGAATTTGAAAATTTACAGTTGAGAGATCAAGTTGTAAGGTGTTTATTAAGCTTTTGGTCCTAAAGTTTGGGGCTCTAGGTTAATAAACCTCCCAAACCAAGTTATTCAACAATGACAAAAAATGACCGATTTTAGACAAAAAAAATGGAGGACTATGTAAACGACTTTTTCAACTTTTTTAATTAAAAAAAATTAATATTCATATAAAATTCACATTCCCAACTTTTTATTTGACCAAACATGTACGAAATTAAAATTATTCAACCACATGCTTGAAATGAACTAGTTTAGGAATTTGAAAATTTACAGTTGAGAGATCAAGTTGTAAGGTGTTTATTAAGCTTTTGGTCCTAAAGTTTGGGACTCTAGGTTAATAAACCTCCCAAACCAAGTTATTGAACCCCGTGCTTGAAATGAACTCGTTTCGAGTTTTAGAAATTTACGGTAAAGGGATCGAGTTTTAAGCTTTGGGGTTGTAGGTTAATTAACATCCCAAACCATACATTGAAAAAAGAAAAGGAAAAATATACTCATAAAAACATTCCCAAAATAACCGTTTTTAGACCAAAACTGGAGAACTATAGTAAACGATTTTTTCAATTTTTTTTAATTAACAAAATAAGTGAATATTCTTATTCCATTCGTATTCCATTTTATTTGACCAACCATGTACCGTCCACTTCCTTCCTACCTTCAAATCCATGTGGAGTGGAAAAATAGGAAGTACCGTCCACTTCCTTCCTTCAAATTCACAAGCTTAAGACAAATTTAATTTTATTGAAATATAAATTTATATACAACTTCAAGATTCGACATACCTAAATATAATGGCACTAAATAAAAAATAAAGAATAAGTGGGGATACTATGCACCTTTGATTCCTTCCTTTGAAGAAGCAAAATCGATAAAATAGGGTGAGAATTAAACCTACAACTCCTAATAGATGTCTCGATCACTAAATTATGCATAATCATCTACGACTCTTAATAGAGATGTCTTAACCACTAAGCTATACTCTAATAGGTGAAAATTTCGAATCTCCATCAACGTCCTTGCTAGAGATGTCTTAACCACTAAACTATGCTCAGATTCATTAAGGAGATTTTGAATCTCAACCTACGATGAGATGTCTTACCCACTAAGCTATGCTCTAATAGGTGAAAATTTTGAATCTCCATTAACGTCTCCTACTAAAGATATTTTAACCACTAAACTATGCTCAGATTCATCAAGGAGATTTTGAATCTCAACCTACGATCCTTAATAGAGATGTCTTAAACACTAAGCTATGCTCTAACAGGTGAAAATTTTGAATCTCCATCTACGTCATCTGCTAGAGATGCCTTACTTAACACTAAACTATGCTCAAATCGTTAAGAGATTTTGAATCTCCACCTCCAATAATAGATCTCGAATAGAGATGTCTTAACCACTGAACTATGCTAGAATCGTCAATTTACCAAGATCCACGAGATGAACTCTTGGAGTAGTTGAAACTTGTGACGAATGGCAATGTCCAAGAGAATCTTCATGTTGCTGGAAAATTTCTTGTCATCTTCTTTGCACTGAAATTTACCAGCACAGGCACATTGTTCCCACAAATGAGCTGCTTTAACCTGCTTGCAACGAACGCATTCCAAATCCTGCACGTGATATGCACGCTCTCTCTGCCTCACAATTTGAATTAGAGCATTCTCTATCATTTCTTGGTCGTATGGTTGCCCACATTCTGGCACAGCACAGCGCCATTCTTGTGCTTGTGAAGCTGAGTAGCGGCACAAGTCCAAATCTTGACACTCATTACAATAGCTGCACTCAGAAACCATAACAAAAAGGTAAGAATTTTTTAACACTTTTGGTTAAAAAAAAACACTTTTGCTCCTTGAACTTTCATCAAAGTAATGTTTTAGTCCATGTCCTATACTTCAAAATTTTCATCAATATTAGTATCATTTTATCATGTAAAGACTTGTCTTTCTAGCTTATAAAACATTCAATCCCGGATTAGTTTATCGATATGCATATGTAAAAAATATCAATAGATCTTAACAATATTTTTCACGATAAGGACTAAATCGTTACTTTCATGAAAGTTTAAGAACCAAAGTGCTTTTTAACACTTTTTTTCCCAATAGATTGATTACCTGCAAAAGACATTGGGTAAGATGAAGGAAGTGCAGGGATTAGAAAACTCAGCTTTTGGTGCAAACTCTCTTACATGCACAAACTTCAGTAAATTCTTCTTCATTTTCTGTACATTAGAAAAAATATTGACAAGATTATAATATTATTTGCACTAAATGGAATGAATGCATCTTCTAAGCTACTTGGACTGCAGTTTACATGATGCTCAGTAAGGAAGTCAAACTGTAGGAAAAAAGAGTTCAATAAATATGTAACAAAAACTTAAAAGGGAGCCGTTTGGGGTTTAAATGAATGGTTTAGAAAATTAGAGTTTTTAAAGAATTGGGTTGAGGACCTGAGGTATAGGTTTAGGAAGTCCGGACTTAGGAAAACTGTGCATCGAAACGCGGGATTTAAGTGAAGAATTTAGAAAAAATGTGTTGGAACACAGGTTTAGGAAGTCTAGACTTGGGGAAATTGTGCATAGGGGGCTTGAACTATATATGAGCTCCTATTCAAGTGCATTGGTTTCTCCAATTAAATCTATGTCTGAGTCATCTCCTTTCTTCTCCATGAGTGACAAGTTCTCCTCAAATGATTCTAGTACTAAAGGTCAACTAAAAAAATGAAACAATGGATTCTCAAAAATGCTTTATTACGATCCAAATTTTTGAACATGAGCATAACTCAACTGACATTAGTGTGAACTAATAACCAAGAGGCTCGATAGTTATTTCACATAAAAAGTCGCTTTAAAATTTTAAATAAGAATGAAGCCTGAAGTAAGATGGACATACCCAAACATCATCCCGGACATTTTGGTCAAGTTCCAAAGCAGCACAGACGTAGTTAATGAATTCCAATGCAGCATCTCCTTTATGAACACGAAGAATCTCAAACAGTTTGTTGCTGAAGTAAGAACTTAGCTGAGAATCCAGATGAACACACGAAAAATCTTATTAAGAAACTTAAAAGACAAAAAAACGAAAAAAAAAAACTTATAGTACTCGAAGCAGATGAGTATTAATACCTTCTCTTTGAGATGTTCTGTTATGTGTGATTCAAACAATTCAGTAGCTACAACAGTAACGGATGGGGTACACGTGTCGCCCCGCTGCAACGATGCTCTTTCTGCAGCTTGCTTGGTTGCATATTCCCAAGGAATGTGTAAAAATTGAGAAACAATATTATCAAAAGAATCCTGCAACGACCATGAGAAAATCTAACAAATTAATCTCCACTAAGTTTACAAACCTTGCAACATTGGGTTGTCAAGGAAATTCGTAAGAATTTAAATACTGAGTAGGCGGTCACAATAGTTTGAACTCATTTTATCCCGAAGAATTTAACTGTACTGTCTTTTATAGCATTCAAATAGTAAGGTTACCTGAATCTCCTCGGGTAGATATTTAGCAATGTTCCAGTTGGACAATATATCAACTTTAGATTCAGCATTTGTAATTTCATCATCTTTTGCTGGAATTCCACCATAGTTGTACTAGAATAAAAGAGACGTAGAAAACTAGAAATAAAAAATCTGAATAGTACAATGGTACTTGGGGAAATAAAATAAAGCTTAAATTGCTTACGTCTCGATTGATAACCATTTGATTTTTTAAAATTAAGTTTATAAAGACTACTTTTACCTATGGATTCTTTTGTTTTGTTATCCACTTTTCACAAATGTTTTAAAAAATCAAGCCAAGTTTTGAAAACTAAAAAAGTAATTTGTTTTTTAAATTTGACTAAGAATTCAAACATTTATTTAAAAAAGATAAAACCCATGGTAAGAAATTCTTTAAAAACAAGCACAAATTTTAAAAAATAAATGGTTATCAAACTAGTCTCTCAACTATTATAATTATTAAAAGATGAAAGAGTGAAATCTCATATTTTGAGTTTTTTTTTTTCCTTCAATATTGGGTCATCCTGAATATGTTGTCCTCAACAAAAGCAATATAAATTTTCTTTAATAAAAAGCTCTAAAGGAGCAACAAACAACAACAAAGTGAAACATGACGTCATCAAACCTGATCCATAAATAACAGCGAGTGCCAGAACTGTACAGGTTTCAGCTCAATCCACTCGAAGAGGTCCCTACATAAAAGGAAAAATAATAAGAGAAAACAGAAAACAAAGGGCTTTTGATAACCATTTAGTTTTAAGTTTTTATAGTTTGAAAATTGTGCTTGTTTTCAAGCACTTTGAAAACAATTTCTTTAGAATGATTTTCATATTTTCTAAAGAAACAGGTGAATTCTTACCAAATTCCAAAAATAAAAACTACTTTTTTTGGGTTTTCAAAATTTGGCTAGGTTTTTTTATAAAACACTAATAAAAAGTGGATTACCTAACAAAGAAATTTATAGGTAGAAGTAGTGTTTATAAGTTTAATTTTAAAAAAAAAAACCAAATGGTTATCAAACGGAGCCAAATATGCATGTTTTATGAAAGACAAAAACTCCCTTCATGAGAAAAAAAGAACAACCTTGTTTGCAGTGTTGTCAGCAAGCTATCACAGTATGCTTTAGCAGCAGAAAGATCAAACTTTCCCGTGTCTATGATAACTTTTGAGAAGTTTGCAAAAATAATGGTGGCACCTAATTTGCGTAATGCAGCCAACAAAAGAGCAAACACCTTTTGCATTGCCTAACAACACCAATTATAACAAGTTTAATTAAAAACAATAAATAACTACAGCAAGCTATTAATGTGCAAATGTAGTGGAGGGCTATTCTCCAAGCATCTCTTATTCATAAAAAATTAGATTACATTAAAATACCACTTTAGCCCCTGTACTTTAGGACTTGTTAGCTTAATCTTTTGGGTTGCTTGGTGATTTAACATGGTATCAAAGCAGGAGGTCCAGTGTTCAAGCCCCTGCAATGTCATTTTCTCCCCAAGTGATATTGATTTCTACTTTTTGGGTATTTTACAAATTTTCAAGCCCCCAAGTGAGGGGGAGTGTTAGAGTATTGCTATAATTAAATTTACCGAAACTCATCGGCTTAAGTTTTTAGGTTGATTGGTGACTTAACAACTTGTATATTCAAATGTCCCCAAGCTAACCGTGTGACTATTTTTACAATTTCATGAAAGTATAGAGATTAAATTTGATCATTTGAAAGTCCAGGGACTAAAATATAATAAATTTTATCGCATACCTTGTGAAGCAAGCGATGAAGAACCGGGTCATGAAGCCTTGATTGGGGGCTGCAATGCAAAAAAGCAAAGATGAATCATGAATGAACATAGTCAACTAGCCAAGTTTGACATTGAGATAGAATCAAGAAGACAACAAGAAGAAACCTGCAAATCCAACGGTACAGATGCTGCAAAATTTCATCAGCATACACATTTCCAGATGAAATTGCATCTGCAAGACACCTTTGAATCAATTGTTTCAGGACAGGAAATGCTGGAGCATATGATTCAGCCTCATCAAAGCCACCTCCTTCCATTTCATTCACTTGGTTGCTCTTCAGCAGAGCATTCACAGCCAAATGATTGATCTGCATTGGTTGGGAGAAAGATACTTAAATGCTGCCAGTTTAACTCAACTTTTAGGTTAAATAAACCAAATGGTCCCTGATCCTTAAGGTATTTCTCAAGTTCGTCCTTGATCTTTTAAAACTCTCAATTAAGTTCTTCCATAAAAAATCTGTCAAACGTAGTTAATAGAGAGCTGAAGCGCGATTAAATTATTATTTTATTAATATATTTGTACATGGGGCTATGCCACTTAGAAGAAATGAGTTTTGTTGATGGCCAAATCAAATTTGGTTGATGGACTGGTTAGATTTCATACGTCAAGTAACATCCAAGTGGTATGAACATGTTTTCAATTATGTGAATAAAACAATTAATGATATGTAACATTTTTTTTTTGTTAAGAAATGTTCTACTGCAGGATCTAATTGAGAATTTTAAAAGATCGAGGAAAAATTGAAAACTATCTAAAAGATTTGGGACCATTTTGTATATTTAGTCCAAATTTTTATTATCAAAAGTATGTGTAAATACTCAACCTTCAGCTCCACAGAAATTTTTCTGTATGCTCCAGAGTTTTTCTCAAAAGGTTGTTGGACCTATTACAAAGAAAACAATGGTAAAATCATCTAGAGAAACATACAAAATAAAGTTTATGCCCATTAGCCACCATGCATATGAAATTATTTAAAGAATAGAAGCCAAAAATACAAATGTTCAACTTTTTTGTGTCTAGATGGGAGAAATTCAAGGCTTCACACATTACAAGCACCATCTATGTAAAGGCTTCAGTTAAAATAACTACTAAATATACTATTATTGGAAAATAACAGTGAGATAAAACTTTAAGTACCACTAGTAACAAACCTCATCGATAAAACACACATCTTCAATATTAATGCCTCCTATATCTGGAGCACCGTCATCCGATATCCAAAGTACCTTTGTATCAAAATTTAATATCCTCGAGTTAAAAAAAAGTTCAATCAAACCATACAAAAAGGAAATGTTGAAGGCAATTTTTTCAAGGACATGTCAATCAAATCAACCAAATCCTTTAAGATTATATATGTAGAAAAAGCATATAACCAAAAAGGCAACAAGGCCTCAAGAAGCTTCTTCTACTAATAAATTAGGATTCAACAAGGAAAATATCAAACAACACCAAATTATGTTTTTTGAGTTCAGCTGTAGGAGGGGAGATTTGAACCTTCCTCTTGGTTGAGGTATATGCCTAAACCAGTTGAGTTATACTCAGGTTGACCAAAGACGAAATTATTTATAATAATAATAACTAAGAAAAGCTAACAAACAAACAGACCTGTTGTTTATCATGTAATGCCCTTGAAAATAAAATATCTGCTGTAAAAATTCTCCAATCAAGTACAAAATTTCCTAACGGTACCTGCCAAATGTGTTTCAAAATTAAGAACTATACCAAGTATTACAAATAAAGAATTTGAAAGAGGAAGAAAAAAGAAGTTACATGGGCATATCTTGCAAGAGAGATTATATCATTCAACCATTGGGATGAAGCAGCACACCGTTGCATTCCAATCTGAGCAGTTTTTTGTTGCCAACCAAGAAACTGTAACACATACATTAATACATAACAATGCATCTTACTCATATTAAGTAAAAATTGTTGTGGGGTCTTTGGGGCGAGAGGAATAATAGAATTTTTAGGGGTCGGGAGAGATCTTCTAGTGATGTGTGATCTCTTAGTTAGATTCTAACTTTTTTGTAATTATCCTTTAGGTCTTATTTTACCGGATTGGAGCCCCCTTTTGTAGTTTGACTCATTGTTTTTCATTTTTTCTCAATGAAAATTCAGTTATTCATTAAAAAAAAATATAATAAAAAAAGAGGTAAGAAACTATAGCTAAAACAGAATACCTGATGTTTGACTCATTGTTTTTCATTTTTTCTCAATGAAAATTCAGTTATTCATTTAAAAAAAAATATAATAAAAAAAGAGGTAAGAAAATATAGCTAAAACATAATACCTTAAGTTGGCTATGACGAGCATTACAAGGGAAGTTCACGCATGGAAAATCATCTAATGCTTTCACCGCTGACTTCAGCAGCTGCACATTTGGGGACTCGATTATAGCTACAATAGGTCCACGGTTTATGCTCCTGTGGATCAACATTACTACATGAGGGTGAGGCAGCATCGAAGAAACAAAAAAAGTATTTTAAGCATTTGAAAAGTCATTCTAAACCGACCCTAAATCTGAGATGAGACTAAAGTATCAACCCTTAATATCAGACGACACTAAAGATGTACATACACAGAACAACTAACATATATTGTATCCTGTTACCATAATGGAAAACTATTTTGACATGTTTCAAAAAAATGATCATATTATGGAAAATATATAATGGCTAAGAAAAAATCTTTCTGGAGGAAAGAAATAAACTTTTAAAACAAAATTCTAAGGTAAAAGCCCTCATAATTTCCAAAAATTCCTGTGTTTGAAAGCATTTCCATGAAGAATAGAACAATGACTAAACCTGTGCTCTGTTATTGATTTTTGCAAAATCACTTCAGCTTCTTTGATGTTAACAACATAGTCAACCTATGAGGTGAATAGAAAATGAGAATTGTGATTAGACTTCAAGATAAGGAAAAAGACACATGAAAAATATCATCTCAAGATGAGGACAGGTATGATTAAAAGCTCCAATATTTAGAACCAACTGATTGCATAAGCGATAGTTGTTGAAGTAGATATCCAAAAATAAGATATTAGTCGCTAATGCTATTAAATAATAAATTTTACGATTAACTTCCACTTAGCCAAACAACTTAAACATTTAAGATTAGTAATAATTTGGCATGGTATCATTTTAAGAGATCTTCAAAATTATTTAGTTAGTTATGAAATCTATATCCCAAGGTGCCTTTAGATCGATAACTCGGTCACCTACATATTTTATAGAATCAAATTTTGGTTATATTCAGATAGAATAAGTATATGTTTAGAAATACTTGTGAGTTTACCTTGTAAGTTATACCACTCTTAGGAGGTTGTGACTGACCAGAGAGCATTTGGGAAGCTTCACAAAATTTCCTTTCAAGAAAATTTGATGACAAGTCTTTGTTTCGGTAAGAAGTAACCACCACCACAATTATGGATTTTGTGGCAGGAAAATAAGTAATGTAGATAGCTCCTCCTTCAGAAATGCTAAAATTAGAGGGGGAATTGTCAGCACAACAACATTTAATATGGAATGACTTGGCAATATACGAAAATCCTAATCAGAAATAAAATTCAGTTTTGCAGTAGCAGTCTGATAGTAGTTAAAATTATGTTATTTTGCTTTCCTTAATAATTGAGGTGTTTTTTTTTGTAAACATTATTTCTATTAAGTAAACTCCTACAACCCGTTGGATCTCACGATGGACAGTTGAAAATTGGGCTTGGGTATTGGTTTTTCTCATTAAATGGGCTCATAAAATTTTAAATCATAAAAAAACGTGTCTGAGGAGTGTCCCTCGTGTGTCCTCACGTGTCAGGGAAAAAAAAAAATATATATATATATATAGAGAGAGAGAGAGAGAAAGAGGACACGCCGGCTAGCGTGTCGGTATGTCCGACACCGACACTTGATCATTTTACAAGTGTCAGTTCTTTATAGGTGCATAGGAATGCTAAAGCAAGAATCTACAAATATTAGTCAATTGAAAATATTAAACAGAAGAAATTTAATTAAAGATAATTTTCTAGTAGATAGGTAGATTTTATAATGTTAATATTCAAAAAGTTACCTCTGATACACATAGAAGAAAGAGATCAGTTTTTCCAGATAACTGCATTCTGTTGTAGTCTTCATTTGCAGTTCATCCAGACTCCACCCGTCTTGAATGTTTCGTTTTTTAGCAGTTTTATCAACTTTACAGACACAACCAATCTGGAGGATGGACTTGAACTCCAATGGTAACTTGCTTTCATAGATTCCCTGATCAAAGAATAGCATCAGAATCCAACTGGAAAAATAATCATGATCAAAATAATTTAACAATAACAGAAACCAGCACTTTGGAGCAAAATAAAATAGCCTTTAAATTTAAAAACATCACAATGAGGACACTTTTCTTTTTGAACAGAAAATTCACTGACAGATACTAGAGTATCCAATTCTTAATCCCATATTAAGAAGACAAGATTGATCTACATTTATCGCGAGAGGAGCAAGACAATAGTAAGATAATCCCAACAACATTTTGTTAGGAGTACAAACAATATCCCACATTGGCTAGATAAGGAAAAGATCATGAAAAGGGGATTAGCAGGAAAAAAAATAGATATTGACCTCAACTTCTGGATCTGCAAGGAGAGCATCAAGTTTATTTCTCAGTGTCCTAAATTGACCTTCATTAATCACAACCTGTAATTATTATAATTTTTCAAAAGAATAAGTAACTTTCAAACCAATAATTTATGCATAGAAACAATATAATGCATTTCAAGAACAATCCTAAAATACCTCATACAGGTTATAGGTGTGTCTTCCATGGGGAAGGGTTTTGTTAACACGCCTACCGACAAATTCTTCGGTAATGGGTACTTTAGAATTAAGGTAAAATACTCTAGGAACAGTAATAGGAATCTTTAGCATAACTCCTTCAACAACAGCCCAAGCAAAATATTGGCCACTCTGTGAACTTTGAACAAGCTGTAAAATCTGAGAATACAATAGAAAGTCAAGTGAGTAAAAACAAATTAATATATCCAGACAAACACTAAAAGGAAACAAAAATTATAATACCTGCCAATGGCATCGTGTTATAGAATTTTCATGCCTCTTGAAATATGAA